>JAGVSL010000018.1:1433435-2866870 GCA_022494535.1 Himalopsyche phryganea | reverse complement strand
TTCGCTCAATACCACTTTTCAGGGAGGGTGAGAATATGACCACGGGATAACAAAACACACATGATACCAAACAGAACGCTCTTTCCGCGTCCCGTTTATGGTATTGAATAGGGAACGAATAAACACAAATGAAATCAAGGGCATCCATGCTTTTGGACAAAAATCTATAAATCGATTGAAAATTCGATATATGAACGATTTCATTGAGGTACTCTAATCCATGACAGCAAAACCGAGTATAGCGAAATCATATAATCGTTTACTACAGGGTGATCCTAGATTAAAATTTAAAAAAAATTAGTATTTACTATGTAGTAGTATTTACTCACACTTTGAAATCGATAGTTGCACGAATCTGTAATGAAATGTTACTTATTCTTCTACCTTATATTAGGCCGATTATATTGTCTTTGCTCCACGCATTAGAATACATTACACATACCAAATCACACCAACCCTAACATAACCTACTACAACTTAACTCACTCTGTTAAAAGAATCCGTGACTAAGTGGAAACTATTAAAATCAAAATTTGAGTGTACTAAGTTAATGCTATCTAATCCAAAGTGCAATTATTTATAACCCTTTATTTAGTATCACCAATTTTCCAGAGCTTTTCAATAATTCAAATCACTTACAATAAATAAACTTGAAGAGAATTTAATGAAGTACTCGGATATTAACATAATATCGCCTCTAATACATTATTTCTTGTTTTGTTACCATCATCAACACTTTAGTGAAATACTAATATTGAAACAAAAAAAAACAAAACTTTTTCTCCTAGATTTAGTTTTCAAAGTATCAAGCTATCTAGAATCAATTAAAAATTGACATCGAGAATCATGATCCTTTAAAGTAATTATCTCAGGGCTTATGGATAAACAATCGATCATTATAATTAATAAATTCGCTCCAAAATTAATATGAACTCTTTTATGTAGACTGGCAACACCTATCTCCTCTTCACGCAATATGAATGCCTATATAGAAAATGGGAAAGGCATGAAGCGTAAGCTTTACGGTGTAATTATAAACCATGAATGTACCGTCAAACAGAGCTAAAGGTTCAGTTAACCAGTTAATAAATATATATATTTTTTTGAATTATGCTCGTTTATATTTTCTTTCAAACGTATAATAACAATATTATCTAATAACTAAGTACCTTCAAATATTTTAAATAAATCATTACTGTATGTTTCGAAGCCTCTGTCATGAAATCGCATTATTGCAGTAGCTATAGCTTATAACTTCTCGGAAATGGCGATCGGAAAATCTTAGCATATGACTTATACATACAAAATAAAGTAAATGGTATCTTATAGAAATATTCATTAAAATATATAGATACATTAATTGGTTGGGTCAAACAAGAATCTACTATACTAGTTTCCTATGAAAGATAGCATTTTGAAATAAACTAGACACATTTTTGTTATTTTCTACTACAGTGCGTTGTAAAATATTTTTTAACTTAAAAAAAAAATGAATAAACCAATGATTGCCAAATTAGTATTCTATTTTATTTAAAGTAATTTCATTTTTACTTTAATAAAAAAAAAACAACATTTAAAATGTCCATTTATATATTTGCTATAAGTTATACATAATAAATGAGTTGTATAAAAGCAAAAACACCACTGTACTTCAAAGTAATAATGGGAGAAATCAAATAAAACCGATACTGCGGCAATTCTTACACTTTATACGAACATGTGAGTTTTAAGTGAATTGTTATTGAATATATTAATATAATCCAAATGAACGCAATTTATGAAATTATTTTTCAAGGTTTTCTTGTGATACTGCATTTGATATATTAAGTTGTAAACATACACAAGAATATGGAGAATATTTGTGCATTCATTTGTCATTTTCGACTTTTTGTGGAATGTGGCGTTTTTGCTTATACATACACAATTCATTTTTTTTTTTTTAAATAAAACACAATTCATCTGTACTACTTTCACATATTTATAATGATCAGGACCGGTTTCCCTCATCACAAGCATTATCAACTGAGCTCGTGATGAGTGAAACCTGTCCTGATCATGATAAATATGTGGAAGTACTACAAATGAATTGTGTTTTATTTTTTAAAATATAATGTCTTTCCACCAAGAATTGACAGTTAACACCTTAAAAGTGATACACAATTCAAATATAACCATATCCTTTTATGTTACCTTCCCACGGAAGATATAATTAATTGGATAATTTCACCTGGAGAAGTGGTCCGTAAGCTTTTTAAATCGATTTATTTGTTACAATTAAATCGCTGACTGGCGATCACGACTTTGGTGTTGATTTTATTAATGTTTGATTAGCTTTTTAATCTAAACTCAGCTCTTCGTGCAAATGAGATGATTATGAATCATTCATGAATGAAAGCACATAACGAAGTATCATGACCTCATCATAAGTATCTTTAAAACATTTTAACACCACGTAAAACCTTTAAAAAAAATAATGCATTTTATTACAAACACATATTGCTGATATACCAGAGAAAGTGACCAAGTGTTATATGGTAAAATGTCCAAGGGCACCGTTAGGACATATGTAATCAAACTATAAACCCATCGCAAAACATGTAAGACAAACATTATCTGTCTATAGCAAAATTCGATAATAATGTATTTTATTACATACAAATCTTACCAACATACAGGAGAAAGTGGCCAAATGTAAAATAAAACAGTAAAATTTAAAAAAATAAAACACAATTCATTTGTACTACTACCACGTGTTCATAATGATAAGGACCGACTTCGCTCATCACGAGCATTATCAACTGATAAAAATACAAATATAACTGGGCTATTTATATAAAATTTAGTGTTAAAAATTAAGGTTTATAAAACAGTTGGTACATGAACTAAGACAAGAAATTAACAAACATTCAATTTTATATCCCTGTTGTGTTTTTATTTTTATCAATTGATAATGCTAGTGATGAGCGAAACCTGTCCTGATCATTGTAAACATGTGGAAGTATTAGAAATGAATTGTGTTTTATTTTTTTTAAATATAATTTCTTTCCACCAAAAATTTACAGTTACCACCTTAGAAGTAATAGTGAAATATTCAAGGGAATCGTTTGAAGATTTATTATGAATCTAAAACCCCTCATATTGTACTTTCATTTCTGATTTAGTTTTATGGCATTTGTAGTTATAGTTACGTTACTATTGAGTCAATTTTCGTGAACAATTCTCTTGGTCACTGAATGTTATATAAATGTGTGTTTTTTGTGTCTTACTTACATTAATTTAATTAACATTAGTTTAATTGAGTGATTTTTTTGTCTATTCAAACTGTCATTATATTATCTATTCAAGTTAAGATTATCAAGTATTATTATATCGATGTTTGTAGTAAGTAAAATTATGTGTTATATCAAGCAAAACAATAATAAATTTTAAATTACACATTCAAATCAATATTCATTGTTCCTCCTGTGGTTCATTGGTTGCCATAACTGGACTCTCTTTACTAAATATTCTTTGATATATATCAAATTATTTTTTTTTCAAAATATGAAAATTCCTAAAGTTTTGGTAGACGTTTTCCTTAAATAAATGTAAAAGTTATAATCTTAATAGTAAAACAGTGAGAAAAAAGTCATTTAACTAGTTTTATTTAATTTTATAATACGTGACATTTTATTTCTACATCCTCTTGGTTCGTTCTAACGATAACAGTAATTACTACAAATTAATACATCTGCTTCTATGGTACTAAAGGCATCGAAATTAATATTAGAATGCGCGTTCACTTATGCGACACATTTTTATCAGTTGAACTGACGTTACATAAAATTCCTTCGTGTCATTTCGTTAAAAGGCTATTTTTGTGTCAGATTTATCAGGTAAATTAATTCCCAACATCCCTTTAACAAGTTGTTATCTAATTAAGCTATAAAACGTGTGTATGGTGATACGCGTATAACCTTTCCGTTCAGTGGCGTGCATTCGTAATTTTACAACAAAAGGTTTAAGAGAAACAGTTTAATTTTTGGAAATACAGTCAGTGAATATAAGACAAACAAAAACGATGAAAAGGCTTACAAGACATTTGCTTTCGATTTTAGAATAATCAGATCAGTTATTTTTTCAACCATGTCCGCTCTTAAATCGATGCATATGGCTGCCTTGTGGAGCATTTCAATATGAATTATTACGACAACTGTCTTTTTTACAACACTCAAACTCTAATGATAGACGATAAGGAGAAAAAACTTATCTTTTCATCTTAAGCGTTTTTCATTTCACATAATTTTTTTGAAATAATGAAGCATTTTCCGGTCCTTGAGATTTTTTTCACTCTCAAAGTTTTTCACATAAGAGCCTGATGTCACAAAAAACACTTGTTGCTACTTTTGTTGCTATAAAGAAACATAGAAGTTTATATTGAAAAGGTTTAAAACATCGCAATTATTACCCGAGGATGATAGGTACAAATGTATATATTAATTGAAAAATAAACTGGAAGGCAGAACTATGAATGTTGCCAATGTGCTACGGCGGTATGCTAGACGCTGTCTTAATAATGTTTTTTTTTTGTCATTGCAACATACAGTATCATATTTTCCTTGACTTCAAACAGTTCCAACCGTAGTACTATAATCAATCATTATTATGAAATTAGATATTATAATTATTTGTGAGAATTAATATTCAACTGACACATTAAATTAATAATTATTTTTATTCGACGTCTAGTTCTGATCGTAGGAAGTCAATGGTGTTAATTAATAATCAATATTACAACAGCAAATAATTCATACTTGACATCAATAATCTAAAAACATTGACGAGTGGCTTATGCAATTTCTTTCTGAGGTTTATTTTCCGTAATAACGAGGTGGTAGAATATAAGGAATAGTGTAAGAGAGTATTGACATTATACGTGCATGCATTTAATCATAATGAAAATTCACTTCAGGAAATTATGGGCAACTTGACATACCTTTAATATGCAACATTGGATATAATTAAAACACATTATAATATTATAAATACGTACGTAATTATAGTGATAAAAAAAGCTTTGATGTATATTGTTGTTTCAATTATTATGAATACTGTAAATAAAGATTATTTTACTTATTGCTACTGTCAAATTTATTAATTTTATAATACTGCATGATTTTATTGATGAAAATAAATGAAATTTAAGCGAATACATGTATTAGCCCGAGTATAGGGATTTTAAAACATAACTTACTCATAATACTACTTTTTGACTGTTATTTTTTATCAAAATTGGAACCAAATATTTGGATTTACACCTGACCTCAATCTTTGTATACTTCATAAAATGTCTTTTTCATTATATCTTTCAATTTCATTGTTCCAACAGTGAAACATAATATTCATATAATGATTTCTTATAATATATGGTGAAAAGAAGAAGTGAATCAGAATAGTACAAGCTCAATTGTTCCAGTAATTTAAAGAATAAATGAAGGGAAAAATCATTTTCATTTGAAAAACTGTGTAAAAAAATGATTTTAATGGTTAAGAGAATTGTAAATATCTGAATTAATGTAAAATGTTATGTGATTTTAAACGTATAGGATTTAAAATTGTACATACTTTAGTCAAAAGATTTTGTGACGAAATGTGATTTTTTTATGACGTAATAATGACTTAAGCACTATTTAAGACTTTTTTACATTTTTAGATTTAATCAACCCCTGGCTAACTCCATTCAAAGTAAAACAATTATATGTTATCACGTTACGTAAAACACGACAAGTCTAAATTTTACCCATTTATTATGTATATATCCAATTCATAAATTTTAATACTAGCTCAGCTGCAGAAGAACAGCTCTTGTGTGGCTGTGTATTGAGGTGGTTATCATCTGTCAGACTGGCCGTTAAGCGCAATAAAACAAATCGGGCAATTAAATGCGTTTATATTAGTATTTGTTTGCTGCGAGAGCTAACAAAAGATAATCAAACCGGTCCAAAATAAGAAATAAGAAAGCAACCCGTAAACATATACCTTCGAATAAAGGCAATTGGCAGGGTTGAATAATGGAAGATCTTCTAATATTATTAACAAATTTTAAAGCAGTACGATTTCGTTTTTAATTTTCAATTTTAAATTTATTATAAGATGGATGGCTTCTGTGGTCCTTTACTTAAGCGAAACGATGCGTCTGGTAAGATAAATATGAAATTTAAATTCTTCAATTTAACATTTGAGATCTTGGGCATGGTTATTTGTAATGACACTTCTTCACGAGTTGATATCTGACACATATAAACTGTAATGCCAAATATTTCTAATTTATATTAATCTTGCTAAGCAAGTATTTAATTCCGCAAAAAAATATGTATTTCAACGTTGTGCAATTTTCAGAAATATGACGGCATAAATCCAAAATAGCTATCAATATTATTTTATCAATATTTTTAATACGGTGCTATTTTTAGTTTTTGTTATATAGTTCGATAATAATTACAATCAATAAATACTTAGTAATTTAAATTTTTATTTATTGTTAAGTCTAAGGAAAATTCTCAAATAAACTATTTCTCGGTAACATAACATTTACCTATTTTCAATATTATGGGAATTTAGTCTATCTAAAAATAAAAAAATAAAATAGTTTGAATAAGAACATGCAAAATCTAATAATTAATTAGTACAACCACTAATGAAATTAGTGAATTGTGGTGAAGACATGGTTCAATAATTAATATCTTTATGACTTAATTAGATAAAATAGTATTTTCCATTTAAATAAAAAGTATCGCAACAGACTTATCAGTGAGAATATGATAATTTAATATTTTTCCTATTTAAGAACTTCTAAATTAATGTAGATACGAAAATTAATACTGCGGAATTATACTATTTCTTGACGTCATGAGTAGGTATAATACTACCGTCATAAGTAAAAATACAGTTAACGGTAAACAGTACATTCCGAGCAATAAAAGCCAATAGCTTTGGCAATATTTTTCGAATTCTTTTTTTGACTATTTTTGTGGTTGAAATCACATTAGCTGTGATTTTTTATCCATCTGTCATTCTTATAACGGCAATATTACAATAGATCAACGACAGTGTAAACCTTCCTTGATGAACTAGAGTCAGTCATCTGACCTGCTCCTCTGGAGTGCTGAACAGCCGACTCTGTCCTTTAGATCTTTTTTCCAGTACTAAGAACGACAGACCTCAACCACTCAAATATTAGTTAATTTTTAAAGGAATATTGATCTGACTATATTATTCGATATTATACATTACTTTGTGGTGTAAAGTCACGTTTACACTAGGGGTCAAAATGAGCGACATGCCGCGAGACTAGAGGCGGGGCATCTACGTCGATGCTGGGGGAACAATGCCCCGTAACATTTTGCATGTACACACTAGGACTCACGGCAGCTTTCAGCTGTCACCCAACAAGTTATGCATATAGTCTTGTAGAATTATATAAAATTTATGTCAAGCCTATAAAATTACATATTCTTATAAATTCTTATTATCTCTAAACTATGAAAATATGAATGTCACTTTGACACCTGTATAAAAGTGCACGTTCGTGATATGTAAATATATCACACTATAGGCGTAAATAGTTCCGTAATATTTAGTTGATTTATAATTTTCAATAATTAATAAATTTATAATTGATATCACGCGTATATTCTCGCCAACATCTGACATGTTATGTGCAACACTGTGTTATGTGGGACAGTGGGCAACGCTGCAGCGTCGTGTCGTGGGACATTTTGTCCCGTAGTGAATACGGGGCTTAAGTTTTTTGGCGTATTTAGATATTTATTTAATAAAATGTCATTGTGACCATTCGAAATTAATTTGTATTGAATATTTAATTTTGCTATAATATACCTACTCAGTCATATCCTTGTTCGTGCACCTGTAAAAGTAGTATCTATAACTCAAGCAGGCTGTTAACAAGAATACTTAACTCTGTTGATGGTCTCTATATGCGTGCATCTTAGACTAAACAAATTTCCATTGCCCCTTTTCGTTAAAGTTATTATTATTTTGTTTCTTTTTAAGTCGTTTTATTTGACCCATCCTATAATACCTGCGCGCGCATACTCCACAACAACACGCTAAGAACAGTACACAGTTTTTTTTAAATTTGTAACTATTATTTAATTAAAATATATGGTTTTGAGATTTATTAGGAGGTTTTTCTCTACAATTTTAGTCCAATTCTAATTTGAGCATTTTATGAAGACGATCGAGATAATATCGGCTGACAGTAAGTAAACATTTAAATTCTTCTTTTCGATCATAATGCAGTCAATATTGATCCATGAAATGATCTGAGCGACACCGGTCCTGAGCACTTCTGCAATATAAATTAGTGAATTTTATTGCCATTAATATAGATATACATATTTTAAATAAAAAAAAAAATTGTTTTGTATCTTTTCTATATTTTTATAACGGTCACGACTGGTTTCGCTAATCGCGAGGATTATCAATGAGCATAAATGAAATCAGCAGATAATTCTGGTCATTATAAAAATGTGGAAGTAATAGAAAACAAATCATGTTTTATTTTTAAAATAGAATGCCTTTCCATCAAGAATCGAAAGAAAAATCTAATTGACTTTTACAGGTAATATATTTTTTCGTCAAGAATTGAAAATTCGTTCGATTGGTATATATAATATGATTTTTTATTTCATGGATTGCTAGGTATTTTCCCTCCTGGTAGACGAGGGGGAATGTAGTAAGTAAACATGTTTTACATATTTTTTAAAGATTTAACAGAACTACGTACATAACTGAAATTATTTTGAATATTTTACATTGCAATTTTACGATTACGATGAAAAACTTTCAATAAAGATCGATAATATTTTACTGTCCTTGTCCAGCAATTAATACGTTGCTATGTATTATTTTAATTCTATTGAAAATTAATAACACATTGAAAGAAATGTTCATCTAACTATTGTCTACTTATTTAATTTTAAATAAAACATTGGTGCGGGCGTGGAATAGTTAAGAACTGAAATCTCATTATTTATTATACAACATTTACAATGAATTAAACATAGAGTCGATAAACTCTTTACATAAAACGATATGTAATTAAAACGTTATGCATTTTAATTTATACGCATCGGTTAATTACATATTTAATTTACAATATTTGTAATAGGCGTTTTTATAATATAATAAAGTAATCATATTTAACGGTTCTTTACCCCATAAAAAATATTCATATCAATTCTCGGTCACTTGATGTTATCATAATAGTAAGAAGGGTTGTTTATAGATCATAATTCATTATGATAAGAACTTTATATTTATCAAAAAGGAACTTGTATTAATTTCACTGTAAAACATGGTAGGAGTATTATTTTACGAAGAAATTCATTTATTTTGATTTATTTTGCTGTATACAAAAACACTCAAATAGATTAGATTTATTTAAACCATATTTGGAGTTTATAATTGCAAAAAACTACTATTTTATCAAATTTATATGATTTTTACCGTTGGGTAATAAAAATTATTCTTTCAGTTGGTCCTGTAGCCGAGTGATCAACGCTCTTTGACGTTTACCCTATCCAGTTGTGGTGTCCACAGATTCGAATTCTTTTAAACATTATTTTTTCATTTTGATTTTTGGATTTTTGTTCAGACATATAGTTATATGTGATGTCTAGATTTCTATCTACCAATTCGATCTTAAATACGCATCTTAGGCACAATTTTCTTTCCTTAACATATAGTTTAATAACAAACAGTTTTAAAATTCCATATTAGCTCCACATAGTTGAAAAAAAATCAATTATAAACATATTTTTTTACCTTTGAGACTCACAATAATTATATTAGTGTTAATTAGTGAAAAACTAACAGAAATACGTCCCGTTATTTTATATAATGCTCGTGAAATGCATATTTAATACATTTTTTAGTCCTATGGGTGGTGGACTGAATTTTGAGAATGAATACATGCTACTCCTTGTAGCACAACCAATTGAATTGTAACGTAGTTATTTATATTAGAATAATTTAATAAATGAGTAACTACGAAAGCCACCGCCAAACGATTGAAAATTAAAAGAATTTTAATTCGTAGTAATCTTGGGTTTATGTTCAATGGAGATATCCACGTTTGATCTGTACTGCCTCATTCATATACGTTATAGTATTTTTCTGTTGCATAAGTACAACTTAAAGTCGGGTTGATGATATTGATAGAGCCGTAAAGAATGATGGAGCTGTGCGTACAAATAGTTACAAGTAGCCTAACGCAGCGGGAGCCGGCCGATCTCATTTTCATAAATGAGATAGTGGTCATATTTTAATTAATTGTTATGGTACTTCAGTTGTACCTCCGACTGGGCAAATAAAGAAGATATCACTTCAATCTTAAAAAACAATATTTTGAATGTCATAGTATTGGAACAGCGTCGACGTACGTATCAAGGTTTAACAAATTACAGCCCAAATATTTTAAGGATAAAAATCAGTTTATTTATAGTGGTATGGAAAAGTCATTTTAATTAATCACGTTATCAATATCACATCTCCCGCAAGCCTACCAACAATCTTGAGAGGCTCGTCGACGTCACAGGGGACGAGGAAGGGCCCAAACTCGCTGGAGCGACCAAGTGAAGAATGCCACAGGACTCACATTACCGATTGCCATCAGAGAAGTGGAGTGCAGGAGCGAGTGGCAAAGGATCGTCAAAGGAAATGGAGTTGCTACGGTAGGCGGAAATCACGAACCTCACACGTGAGGAATACGACTAAGAATAAGTTATCAATATGTAGCATATAGACTCCTAATGGAACTTATATCAACAGAAGTTTTTTATATGCTTGTTACTCACTTACTCAACTCTTGGAGGAGGATTGAAGAATATAATTAAAGCAGGTCTTGTGGTTACGCTTCTTTTACCCCACATTTTTTAAGATCAGATGTTTAGGAGGCAATTTTAGACATCACAGATACACACAGATCCATAAATCAATACTCTCCGTCCTGGGATTCGAGCCAACGAGCACCGTAACCGAAGACAAAAGCGTTGAGCACGGAAAAAGAAAAATTCGAACAAACTGTGTTTATATCAAAATATAAAAACGATTGTTTTATTCTATTACCTCGTAAATACACTTAGGCCGGAAACTTTATATATTGAAATAAAATGTTATTTGTACATTAATGTGTGAGTCTCTTTTATGAGAATGAATAATAATAAAACATTTTTACAATAAGCGACAAGACCGTTTAAGAATAAATACCAAACATTTCATTCCTGAATAATGGCGGACATTAACGAAACAAGATTTTGGTGTGAAACCTTAATGTTCATTTTCCATCACTGCTTGTGAACAAGTATGGGTACATTAGCTGCCCACATACCAATAAAAACTTACACTCAATATAACATTAAGGGGAATTATTTTCTGAGACATCTGTTGCAAGATTCAAGAGAAAGGTCTACTCGATGACATATTCTGTACTAAAAAATAATAGATAATATTATTCACATATATAAAAAGCAGTCAAATTTGTCAAACAGAAATAAAAATCTCACAATTAATTTAGAAGTGCAATTAGCTCTTCAACGACCCATTAAAAATTATTGAAATTGTTTTTGTCAATATAGACAGCTTAATTATTATTGTTTTTGATTGCCAAGGACATTGCAATTAATTACGAAGTGATAATTCGAGTTGTGTGGATAGGTTCGATTTAGCTCACCCAAGCATGCTGCTATTTTTTTAAATTTTTGAATCACATGTAAAAATAAAAAAAAAGAACTAAAGCATAATTAATATATATAAAAAAGTCTTAAATACTAGGATACCCTGCTAAAACTATGTGGAGCTTGCGAAACAGGCTCTCAATGTCTTTGCTAATTTTAGTTTCACAGTGGGTACAGACTATTAGAATTATTTTATTCTTCTTACGATATAATTCTACATATTAATCCTTTCTCACATATATTCTAGCTGTACTGCGTTAGTAAAGATTCAATCCGATGGTATATATAACGATACTTTGGTGTATTGAAAAAAGTGAATGTAAAAAGAAATTCTATAATATTTGAAAAGCAGCAAAGGAAAGTTGATAACACGATTATGACAAACGTTTATTCAATATTTTTCGCACTTGGAATTAAGAAAATAAAAAAACTGTCATATTATGATCTACATTGAAATGTTAATCTTTAACCTTTGTAAGCAAGAGGCTTTAACAAAGTGACAGCTTTGACAACAAAGAGCAGACTTTTCACATGGAATTGACGTAGTGATGTAACTAGTGAAGCAATTTCAGAATAGCGTAAAAACAACGTATTTTGTGGTACAAGAATTTTCTCAGTTTGTTAATGGCTATTTTGACTTCACGCCATCGTCAGAAACATGTTTAACGTGGCAAATTAGGTGGACGACGTCTTTTCGAGCGTAAGGCGGCGTCGTAGTCACTCTCACGTAGGACACTCCCATTGGCTGAGAACGATTGATATTCTCGAGCTACGCCACGCCGCCTCACGCTCGCAAAGACTTCGTCCACCTAAGACTTATTTAATTTAGTTCCACTATATATACTGTTTTAGAACAAGTTTATAAGAAATTATGATTCGTAATTAAAAAGAGAGGAAGAGAAATTACTTTCTTCGAATACTTTAATGATGTAATACGATCATTTTTATGTATACCGTCTCGACGTTTGGTGTTAAGTACCGCGTTAGCGTTAGTTTTAATAAAAAATATCTTTCGTATAATACGATGCTAAATCTGTTTTTCCGTAAGTGTGCATTCATAGAATACTGGATATTTGTTTTAATCAATGTTTTTGTAGAAAACTTGTAACACAAATTTAATTGTATTTCCTTCATAAATTAAAAAAAAACATTTTTTCTATCTCCTAAACATTTTTTTTGACACTAACGCGGTGTTGCATGCTGAACCACGATTTTTACATTTCACAAAGCTTGTTTAACAAGTTTTAATAAAATTCTAAATAATTGTTGAAGCAGTTTTTGTAAAAAATAATCACCACCTTTCTTGCTATTCTAGTACGCTATTCATCCATGCAGTTTATGATAAAAGAAGTTGCATCGTTATTTAAAAAAGTCAGCTGTTTCTTTGATAACTTCTGCGAGTAAAAAAATGTTTGACAGTGACTAAGGGTTAACATTATCCTTAAGTAAACATACAAAAGAAAGCCTTCCGAATAATTCTGTCGTCAACGACTTTCTTTGCATCTACTTAACTGGTTAAGGTTAACGATGGCGCATACTACAATATAAGTAAGCAAGTAAGTATGCACTGCTTCGTAATACAACGTAATGCATAACCATTCATTATTCCATATATCATATATCGAGTGAAGCCTGTTTACCGATGAACTTTACTGCCACACATTAATGTCTTCCCTCGGAGGCTCTACTTTAACACTGAAATGACGATAAAGTTATTTTGATATTTCTTCGCGTTTTTGGGGTACAAACTATGACATTCAATCCTAAACCCATTTTATGATTCCGCCATTTCGGGATTCAGAATTTCTCAACCCCGGAATCCTAGAATTGGTCATTAAGAGGAATTAGTAGGTTTATCTGTCATTTCGCGAAAATCGTGAAAATAGCTCCTATTCACTATTTACGTATCATTAAAATAAATGTCGAGTGTAGTGTCGAGGTAGACGACGGACTCTAACTAAATCACAATGGAAAGTAATAAAAACATATCCCCGAAAAATGATTACTATTTATTACTCTTATTACTTTTTTGAGTTTTTTTGTTAAAAGACGTATATAATAAAATTTCTCGTTGCTCTTTTTTTTTAAATATATTCAGTATAATTCTACTTTAAATATTAGTCAGAAAAAGTGCGAGATAACGAACTTATTGGTACATTTCAAAAATCTTTACAGAATCGTTATATTTAATAAATTACAAATCCCGATCACTATCTTAAAGACACTTTGTTGTACGGTTTTTTCTTAGACATCAAATCTCGATAAGCTTCAATAAACCCTAATCTAGTTACGGCGTAAACAAAATAAAAGCATTTCTGAAAAACAGGTGTCGATTCTTTGCTAGACAGGCTTGAAAACTTTACTATTTTCATTTAAATAGAAGTGCAATAGGGTAAACGAATACTTTAAGAGTGCAATTATTACAAGAAAAAAATATTTCAACGTTTCATATTTTTTAGGCGACGGAAAACGATTAACGATTTTCGCGAGATGACAGAAAAACTTTCTTATTCGCCTTAAGTGTAATTTTATGTTTTAAATTATATATTTAAAATTTAATTTGTGTCCATTATTGCTTCAATTGGAATGGACATACGATTAAAAAATCTTTGGGCATAGGAATAGTTTTTTTATTTATTATGAATTAAACAATCTTTTGCAAAAATGATAAAAAATAAAAATAGACGTAGTGATGAAGTTAGTAATAGTTTTATTTAGTTTATTACATTATTAAGACAGGTTTTACCAGATGGTATTCAAAAAGGGGACATCATTCATTTCGACTTTACAATATTGTTTTCCAACCATTTAAGAAGTAGTGTTCTTGTGTCTTCCATTTCAAATTAGTTAAAAACGGCTGTTACGAAATATGAGAAGCAGGACACCAAAATGCATAGATTTATATTAGTTATATAGGTATTATAAAAAAACTGTGTGCATGAACAGAGGTACACGTTGTCGTTAATCAGGAAGTATTTAATTTGAAATATGAACTATTTTTTAGCATTTACAGAGAATCCTGAAATCCCGGAATCGATTGAGATACCGGAATTGGAAGCCCTAATACAAATACCGCAAATATTTCATTGATATTATAATGACTAATAGAACAATCGTTCATTAAATTATTTACTTTATACACCATTAAATCATTAAACTCTTCGTAGAATATATCTTTCAATCTCAAAATCAAATGAATACAAGCAGTTGTTTTCATCTCAATTTGAGAAGTAAGATCAGAGCGATTTCCAACAGAAATCGATTGGTGGGCCAAATAAAATATTTCTGGTATTTGGTGGACCGCACACATCAAAATATTTTATTACTTCATAATCAATTTAAGATTATTTGATATTTTTGATAGTCGACGCGCATCACAGTTGACTGGCCTGGTTTTCATCGGCCAACCTGTTGCAACATTTCTTTCTTACTGTGGTTCCAAATGAAACTGTTCATTTAACTCCATTTTTTGGAAATTTATCTTTGAGAATATACTTCATATTAGACTCCCGTTTATTTCCTCACATTTTTGCATATATGAAAATCTGTCGTCGAATGCTTTAATTAATATTGTAATATCACTCGCATGTTTTGAATTTTCTTTACGGTCACTTTTAAGGTCATTTAATAATTGGATATTACTGGCAATATTTGACAGTAATTTATTTTCATAATTCTTGGAGATTGTTACGAAGATATATATATATATTTATATCATTCCGTCATCAATTTATTTTCACCTTGTAGCGTCCGATTTAATTCATTAAATTTCATTGTTATATCTGTAAAAAACATAAATATAGAAGTCATACAGATACACTTATTATTGGTAATTTCTTTCATGTGATCCAAATCTTCACCTCAATTTTCAAAAACTTAATAACCAGTTTCCCCGACTCAGCCATCGAATTTTAACATAAAATAGTATAAGAAGATATTTTTGAAACTGACTATGCTTTAATGAATCTCAATGTTTTGTAGTCAATTGAATTAACCGTAAAAACAACTGACATCACATACAGCAAATCTAATACTTGAGCAAATAGCTTCTCGAGAAAAAGCAATGGCAAATGAGTATTTTAAAATCATTTGAGCTTTTACTCGAAGCTTCTATGTGTTCGCGAATCAAATTAACAGCTACAACTATTTTGAAGGACCGTATATGTCGTGATGCCTATGAGATTTTTCAAACAGATATGATGAACTTGCGCACAATTTATGACAGCTTCTTTAATATCTCTTTCGGTGGTTGTATCTTTCAAACACACAAGATCACAATCATTTAACTGTCGACACCTATAATGAAAAAAGCAAGCTTAGGAGTATTTTCGATATCCGTTGTTTCATCCAAAGTCAGTGAGAAATATAGTAAATTTTTTGAAGTTGTGTTGAAAAAAAGTAGTTTGTGTATGATAAGGTGGTCGTTTTTATACTTATAGACAGTGGCTGCTCGTGGATAAGATATCTGGGGGTGCTGCGGTTGATCAAAAATAAAAAAATGGTTATGTTTTACTATTAGCATCAAAATAATTAAAATTAAACATTATGTAATTTAAGACATCGACTGAGGGTGCTTGATGGAATTTCAATATCAAATTTGGATTATTGAGATTTTGTACACTTCCATGTATTTTGTCGCTAACGACCCGGGTTTCGCCTTTCGGCATCTTCAGGCATTCGAGCACACGAATGGACGTCAGTTCGAGTCCATTCGTGTGCTAGCGTGTGTCGAAACCCGGGTCGTTAGTGACAAAATACATGGAAGTGTATAAAATCCCAATAATCCAAATTTAAACATTATGTGTATTTTTATTTCATTATAAAATTCATTCTGTCTTTTTTCCTGCAAAAATATCATTTTATGTAGACGCTAGGTCAGAACGCTGCAGACGAACCCGCACGCAGAACACGGAATACTGTAAAATTCGCAGTTCTTATAAAGCTGACCGCGAGTCCCTCCTCCCTGCGCCCCTCCTTCGGCAACTCGAGCATATTCAATCGAAAACCGTACTGCACAAAATCATGAAGATGCCTCACTTTCTGATATTAGTACCGCGGTGTATGATAATTATTGGATGTATCGGTGCGTGGGCGAGCTTAATACACGCTTAAATAATAGTGATATTTTCATATAATACACATAAAGTTATGTATATTATAATATTACATTATTCTCAACTTGCATGGGGGTGCTGCAGTTCCGCAGTGCGTATGGACGAGCCGTGAATTCTTATAGAAGTAAGTAATAAACTATTAAGTCTCTTTATACTCGTTATAGTCTTTATGCTAATAATGATTCAATCATCAAATATCGCTTCTTACAATGTACGAGTATCCCATTACTGAGGATAACATTATCCATAAGAAGTTTACTAGTAAAGTAGTCTACATTCATTATTCTGTTCGTAGAGTGAATTGGGTAAACTATTGAACATATATTTTCAATACTATTTTTCCATCCTCCATGCCAATTTTCTTCTTCTTTAACAAGATATTAATCATACACAGGTTTATGCTCCTCTGAGTCACATCAACAGTATATATCAACAGCACACAGATCCAAAATATGGAGAGTAGACTGTCTTTTTATTTTTATTTCCTCCATATTTACACCATCTTCATTTTTGTTGTTTTATCCTCTCCCAGTGTGGAGCATGTGAACAATTAATGGAGCTTATTTCAACAGAACTAGTTAGTTAGTCAGTCGCTCCACGTATATTTTTCGGAGACAGTATGAATTGAAGTATAGGGTTTGGCATATGTTTAGTTAATCGCTCTCGCTGCGCATAAACCGATTGAAAAATCAATTTATAACATTTTCTGTACTGGCATTCGAATTCGTGTACTCCGTAACCGAAGCTAACCGCGTTAACCACTCGGTTACAGGCCCATCTTCATTATAAAGTTGCAGTATTGTTCTATCAAAAATATTTATTCATAAAACGTAATAGTAATATGTAATTTCTGTAATGTAAGGGTTAAGCATTGAAATGCGCGAACCACGCCTCAACTTTAAATCTCCGGAGAAATTTCGCATTCAGCTCTTCAATAGCACTTCTTCATCACAAAGAGTGGCCCATCAGCGCAATATTAAAATTGCAACTTACCACTCAAACACTGGCAAACAACATTATTTCGCTATGTTTTTCATGTAATAATACTAATATTATATTGTAGCGCTTTTTGATATATATTTTTATGATGGCGCAGATACAAATTGTAGCCAATTTATTTTGTAATTATTACGATATATACTCGGTGTACATTTTCATTAGGCTATTGCATAGTTTTATAATACGCAATAAAATATAAAGTCATTAGAAGTATTGAGTAGACAGTAACTGATAAAAAAGGAAGCTAGGAATTATTATTCATTAAAATATTCAAAATCTCCTTTTTTTTGATGTGTCTTATCGACGATTTCATAAATTTTTGTTCATACGGTTTAGACATCACAGAGATTATTTCCAATTAATATTCTGAGGTACTATAGCACTGAATTGGTATCATAAATAAGATTATTACATTTTTATTTAGCATTTTATATTTACCTTTTATCAACAAAATAAAAAACCACCCTTACAGCAATATTATAAACGAGGCTGTCTTGTGTGAACCTACTTTTATAAATTAATATGTATTTATCTCTGCACTACATTTAGGACTCACTAATTACTCACTAATTTGGAAGATTGCACCGAATTATTAAAAAATATGATTACCATAATATTTCTCAATAAAACTGCTAGATCAAAAAATAATTGTCATTTAACATTTCTGGATAGTACAGCACAAAGGCAAAGATGAGGAACCTGCACCTTTATATGTATATTATTTACTTTCTTTATTTATATGTAGGAAATAAAACTAAACTTCAAAGAGAAAAATTGACCCACTGACTTAAACCATATATATTTAGTTAAAGGAAGCTTGTGTTTGGAATATTCATTATGCATCTATTTTTTATGTTCAATGTTTCGCCTTTCGGCATCTTCGCCGATATTTAAATTTGATATTGAAATTCCATCAAGCACCCTCAGTCGATGTCTTAAATTATATAAATATAACATATGTGCACATTTAACGTTCTGACGCTGAAAGAAATACATCGGAGGATATTAATCTAAATTATTGTAATTACACACAGTGACCGGGATGCGTCCAAGACCATCAGAAACGCTAACTGAATGCGAAATAATCTTTTAACAAGCCTCGATGAAACTTGGATGGCTTTTGGGCGCAAAATATTTTTTGACTTGTCAAAACTTTGACAGTTTCAATGAACGAAGCAACAGCCTGGAAAATCACTTTTCGGGAACACTTCTCAGAAGTATGGTCTCTGGATTTTACTGAAAGCAAGATTGGCAGGTCTTAGTATCTCTGCTGGGATTGTTATATGCATTTTGACTTGGAAATGATCTTTTCCGTAATTTATCTGATGGCTGCTTAAGAAATATTGTCCGAATGGTGGTTTTCTTATGCATTGAATTTATTTATAGGATTTATTATAAGGACTCTTCGACGAAATTGACTTTTTTGAGGAAATAATATTTTATTAAATAGATACTTTGAATAAAAGACGTATTTAATATGAAATTAAGTGATCATATTAATATAACTACATAAATAAATATGTACATGAAATAATATGCTACTACGTATAGTAAAAAACCCATGATTGACTTATTGAAACTTCTGACCATTTCTTAATATGGCCGGTTTTTTTTTAAACGTTATGCTTATTTATTTCGAATCGCTTGAACTTTCGCCTGACTATGTTTCTCGATCAAAGGTTTGAGTGTACGATGGAAAACTGTCATATCATATTGACTTATCACACAATTTATGTATTTATAAAATTATTTTTTCAATCTTATAGACGTTTGGCTGTTTGGTTGCTTCCCACCTACCCTACATGATCCAATCGTTCTGGCAAATGAAATAAGTAAACGTAATTATTTATTTTCGATCACATTTTTGAACATTGTCACTTATGACTGATGAGTATGCCACACGTGTGTTAATTTCAGTATGTGGAGATATATACCTTAAATCCTTGGGTAAATGCCGAAGAACCACTCAACATAATAATATTAAAGACAACTTTTGAGTTAAGTAATAAGCGATGATATTTCATTTTTAGTATTTCGGTATTTTCGAGCTAGAAACATTATTTTCAGGGCCGATATTTTTCTTTGAACACAACAATAGTAATCATCAAGTGTTGTTGATTTGAATAACAAACACATAATATTACACATCAAAGCAGGCATTTTAAATATTTTCGACGAGGGTTTTGAGATGCAATCTGGGTCCATCATATGACCAAATTTTAAACCAATTACAAAACGTAAGGCTTACGTTCGCATGTTGAGTTTTGATAATTGGTATTAAGCACCTTCTTAGAAGCGGGTGGAACAGCTTTTATGGTCGTTATTCACGACCTGGTGAGCGCCTACTGATTTCAAGCTTAAAAGCTCACCTTGTTAAAGCGATATTGAAAAAAAAGGATTTCATGCCTTTCTGTATAATGTAAACCGAAAAACAACCGTCACAAATTGAATATTAGATGCATCTAACATTTAAAAATAATTAGTTATACCATATTCATGTAATAAACATTAGGAAACATCAATTGTGTTCTCTCAGCCAATTGATAAATTGATTTAATATTTCGCGAATGGCACCTTTACCATTACAGATAAAACTTCAGTAATAAATTATTTTTATAATGCCAAAGGACAAAATCTATGAAATTTATTGACAAATTGCCCGTACACATGAAGGTACAATAATCCAGCAATAATAATACTTCAATATTTACACTTAGCACATTGAAATACTGGAATTATCCAATGACTGGCTATATTTAAAATAATAAATAACCAAAAAAAATCACATGGAACTCCACCAATTAAAATTAAAAGAAACGAAACAACCAAAAAAGCTTCTCAAAATGAAATTTATGTTCCCTATTAATACTCGTAGGTGACGTGATAAATGGGTAAAACAATTTTGGAATTGAACCGTTAAAAATGTTTGCTTAACATTTTAATTCACTAATTACCATCTTTTATTTTAGTTTCTTCAAACAACTCAACGGGAAACTTGCGCGTATAAATTTCATAAATAAATATTAATTAGTCTTGTGAGTTGCAGTAAAAATGAGAAAAAAAAAATTAAACAATGCCCTCATATATAGAGCAGTATATGCAGGGCAGAACAAAAATAGCATATATTTATATGAACTCCTTATGCGGCATACCTACAGGTACAGATTTTGTTGTATGAAAACTTAGAATAAGTAAATTTCTTAAACACTCTTATTGGAAAAGGTTATCGTTCTTTACGACTCGTTTTTAAGGACCAAATAGAAGATGGGTGGGAATTGATGAAAACACTATAATATTTCTTCTTTGTTTAGAGAATCATTAGCCTAATATTGCCTGTCAACGTCATGTTCTAGGTCCATCCTTCTGTCCTGCTCTCACTGAAACGATAGATTAAACTTGTAATTGACTTGTAATCAGTTCTCGTTACATCGTCACATCGTCTGTTGAAATGCTTCATTATGCTTCAAATTGATAGAAACTAAGCAACATAATTCATTGACCGAGCATGACTTATCAGTTATTTAACCCCTCTCTCGGAAGATAGTAAGCATGAAGAAAGGAGAATATGTAAATAATGGACTTAAATAGTTAGCTAATCACTGTCACCACCGCTACGGTGACCGTGATGCAGTAATTACTATTTAAAAACTCTATAAGTATTTCTAAGGAAACAATCGTGCGAGGTAAAGCAGCAATGTATTCAAATTAGCGTTGAAAAAAATGAGAATGCTTCGATGAAATATGTCAGAGCGTATAATGACCAAAACAACAAAAAACCGCCTAAAAATTTAAATTTTATATTTCATACATTGACCGTAACGTGTTTCAACGTTTCGTTCTACATCGATAAAATCTCACGTATATGAATTCAAATTATGTAGTATATTCTACATGTAAACTACTATTTTTATATAATCAGGAATATTCAATACAATAATATCATAACCGAAAAACATTATTTTATTGTGAATTTCTAACGATTGTAAAAAATATTTAGGATGGAATTGAAAGTCTAAAATAACAATAATACTTTCCCTCAACAATTGATTGCATTTTACGTGATTTAATTTTCGTCTAAAATCAATGACATGTTTTTAATAATAAGTTATAAAAGTGATTTTTGTTGTGATATATTTTTTTAATTAATTATAATAATATTTCGTTAGGTCCGAACATCAAAGATGTCATTACGAAAAATTTCAGAAAAAAATTGACCATATAATATTATAGATACAATGCGATAACTAAGAGCAGTGGTCGTCAACCTTTTTATACCTTTCACCCATTTTTGCATATTTGTTACAATAAAATTTCCATACCGCCCACCAACACCACAGTGTAAGGATGCAATAATTTCTAAGAGATGAAGGATTTGAAAACAAAAACATTTTAAATCTAACTTTTTAATTATACTGTAGACAGAGAATACTAACATATTAAAGAAATAATGAATTGAAAAATTAGAGGTTTACTATTATCACTTTTTAAATTATATTTAATTCTCCATGAGAACTTTGAGTCTGATGCTGTGAGACTAAATATTCAATGTATAGTTCAATTTCACGAGTGACGTTTACTCTCACATATCTAAGTAAGTACTGTGTTTACAAACAAACAAGTTGAAAGTCGACCGCTAGGCCAGAACAGGAAAAATATTTTGTTTTATTCGGATACGCGAGATACGCGAGAAAGATACAGAACCTACCATTAGTCGTCGGGTTGGCGTAGTCAATTTTTTGAGTTTAACAGACGGCTTCGATGAAAACAGACAAATAAAAAACTAAATATCCCACCCCCCACAATGGAAACGGTTAGGCGGTACGGACTAGGTTGACGACCAGTGACTTAGAGGGTCATTTCAACGACACGAAGAAGTATAAAGATTCATTCAAATTTGTAGCGTTAAATCTGGTAATTTTTTTCAAATATACTTCTTCAGTTATTTATAAATATGGTTTAATGAAAGCCACATTTAAAAAAAATGTGCAGCAATTTAGTTTACCATTTTTAAATTATGATCGCATAATATTTTTGAAGATGAAATTTATCATATAAATCACACGTCGCCAACGATAAATGTATATACAAATGTGATATTCAGAAAATATAGACTAACTAAAACGCGCTTGGGCTTCCCTGTTTAAATAAGCATTATTTATCAGCTGAAGTATATTATTTTTCATCCTTATTAAAATGCCATTTCAAATGCAATCGCTCATTTTTTTCACATATCAACAAGTCAAAAAGCAACCAATCAACATAAATAAAATAAATAAAAAACAAACAATATTTATATAATTTACATTAAATTACTTTTAGAAGCTAATTTATGTAGCTACAGTTCAAAGATTTACGTGGGTCTATTGGTAATAAAAATCACATTTAATTATAAAATAACATTTTGATAATTAAACCTCGTTAAGAAGAGTGCACGACGGTCTCTCAATCGGTGTGGTAATATTTACATCGCGTAATAGAAATAAAATTTAAAAATCTTGATTACAAACCTTAATCATATTATTTAATCAAAATTAGATTACCATCACGGTAAGTTGATTTTTATGTTCGTATTTGATATTTTTTCTTGTTACTTAATACTATCGTTAAAATCTTCTTTTGAAACCATTGCATTACCATTCAATATTCTCAAAATCAAAATGACGATTATATTAACCCGTAATATCAAAATCTATTATGTATATATATCCAAATATTTTTTAATCATATATTATATCTACGACTGTAATTGCTGAGACGGATTCTGGATACCGGTAACAAATATTTTCGAATATTTCTTTACTTTTCATCAGGTTGCCGCTTTCTATCGACGGTCGTCAAAAAAATTGCATATATCTACTGAGTCATTACTCAGAGTACCATAATCACTTTATTATATTTGTTATTCTTTCTCATTACCAAAGTATACAGCAGTTTACGTTTCGTGGTCTCTTAAAGTTTTCCTAGTTCATTGGTTCGTCTTAAAATTTCCTTAATTATGATTTGATCGACCAAAGAAAATTTTCTTTGTTCCCTGATACTTGATAAAGACACGTCTTGAAAACTTTAATCTTCTGATTATTTCTATAAAATGCAACGGTTTTTCAAATCGGTGGACAAAAAATCGAATCGTTGTTTTTGAGTGGTATATAAATGATAAATTGAGACCGAAACACAAAATACCTTTTGTCAATTTTATTTTAAAATCTGCCTATAACAATTTATAATACAGTTATAATATATTATAAAATTGAATCGTATTGAGTTTATTTCATTCACAGTAGATAATAAAAAAATTGAGAAACACTGGTTTATGTTATTTAAGTAGTTTTAAGTTGTTTTATTGCTTCATTCAAAACTAAGTTTATGTTTTATATTTTTTTGATTAAGTTATTTTAATCATTAATTTTACTTATATTTAAAGAACTGCTGCCTTAACTCAGAACTCGTTTTACATACATAGATGAACGCTTACACATTGATACGTCAATAAAATCTTCTTTCTAGCTCTAAAACTACAAAGTTTATATGGTTGGCATAAATTTTGTGTTTTAACAGTAATGTTTTTTCCAAGAATTTAGCTTAAAATGTTTAAATACTTTTCAAAGTAAGAATAATTTACTCAATTGAAAAATACCTTATAAACTTAGATAAATCAAGCGTTGAATTTGTGTGAAATAAGTAGAATAATATGTTTCTACACAATGCGGTTGTTAAGTGCCTTACATAAATACTAGGCCCAATGAGCTTATTTTCAAGTGTTTATATGCAATCTAAACGTCCCGTCAAGTGGAAGTGATATTGAATGCGAGCTTTTCGGCTTTGCGAAAAAGAGCTTTGAAGAGGTGCAGACTTGTATATTCCCAAAAGGGTTTGCAGTGTCACAATCTTCAACTGAATACCTTATACTAGGAGGTCTCACATATGCGTCACAATTGAAAGCATTGTGTGAATTGAACAAGTTAAAATTTAAACGATAATAGTAATTCTAGTATGTATAGAAAGTAAACGTAAATATTACATTTAATTTTTCAATTTATTAATAATTGATAATATTAAGAAACTCTCGTTTTTTACAAGGAGAATTTTTTTTTAAATTATACTGTACGTAATAAATAATGGAAATGCTTCGGTAACCATGACCTATTCCGCAGTAATCTTCATTATCAAAAAACGTTAAATTTTGTAGCAATGTTTGCTATTAAAACATACCTTAAACTAACAGATTTTTTCATTCAAAAGATCCGAGGAAACAGTTCCTAAAGTTTTAAAGAGTTCTCTATCTTATATAATTCAAAATATTATAAATGTAAGTCATGTGTTAAGTAAGAACAACACATTTTAGACCACGAAACGTATCCCTACATATATTTCATTGTATTAGTCCATAATGCTTGTTTTTACAAAAAAATGTGTTTAAGCCGTGTCTTTGTAATTAAAAGCTCTTTCTTACAGTTGTAGACTTATATTTTATCTCTCCGCATCCCAAAAACGCTTTTTGTATCTAAAAAATAATTAATTTTAAAATTGAGGGAATGTGTTGAATTCTAAATTATCAAAATACCTTGAATTGTCAGAAACCATAACTGAACTTAACAAAGCAGAATATGTGTACTATAAATATAATATATCTCGTGTATTTCTTCTCAAATTATCAATACGTCTTTGTTTAATTTAATTTCAAAATAAGATTATTCATGTGCAGGTATTAAATGTGTTGATTTTATTTTCAAAACATACTTTTCATCACTATTGGATATGGATTTATTTCAAATAACACTTAAATTTCAACCAAAACATACTGAACTAAGCCTTTTGAAATATGAATAGACTTCCGCTTCATCGCTTTTTTTCACCATACTATATATTTAAAAAAAAATATAAGCCACCTACATTGATAAAACTAATATGTACTTTTATATTTCAGGTCAGTATGTAGACTCAGTCCGGTTCGTGATGCAGTGGTCAACGTCATTGACTTCGGTTACGGATCACACGGGACCAGTATGGACAGTTTCATAAATTGTTTTTTCAATCGATTTATGGATTTCTGTTCGTAGGTATGTGATGCTTAAAATCACCTCTCTCCCACTCGATCTTAACAACTTGACGAAGCGAGAGCGAATAACTAACCATCAATCCTGTCCTAGCCTTATTCCTCTATCCCTACTCTCTTTCTCTCTCTCGAAAGAGAGATTTAACAACTGAATAACAAGAAGTTCTCGTAGAAAATCTTCTGTTGGGAGATTTCCATTAGGAGGCCATATGCTCTACATTGGGAGCGTACATGGTTGTATATATATATATATATATATTTCAGGATCTTAGTATCAAACCAGCCTAATTACAAAAATTAATTTGGATTATTGAGATTTTGTACACTTCCATGTATTTTGTCACTAACGACCCGGGTTTCGCCTTTCGGCATCTTCAGGCATTCGAGCACACGAATGGACTCGAACTGAGAGACAGTAAACAGTGTCTAACGCTTATATAGAAGATACAAATGCGACAAATATCATTTACGAGGCAATACATTATACGTCTGAGAGCCACACCGATACCTGAGTTAAAATTTCGGAAATCGCCCTAATCCTTATTTTGTAAACACCATATTAACAGAGTGGCGATTGCCGAAGGCGAATTGCCGCTTTTCAACTTCTTTTAGAAATACCAGTGATTTTACAATTATAATAGTATTGTGGGTTTTGACGGGATGTAATTCGACGAATGGGTAAATATATACAATCATTCCACATTTAGTGACATCTGTTAGGTGTTTCAACGTATCGGATATAATAGCGGAGAATTAGGAAGGTTCAGCTGCTCATTCAAGATTGGTAATGAGTTTAACTGGCCTCTATTAATTTCTAAAATTTCCTGATAAAATAATTTATGATCCCCCATTAAATTACAAAAATTAATGTTTTGAGCTAAGCGCGGTTTCGGTAATGCTAACATCAACATGACAAAAAGTGCTACCTTGTACATGCTATATAACCGTTTAAAAGATATG
Organism: Himalopsyche phryganea; assembly: GCA_022494535.1. NCBI lineage: Eukaryota > Metazoa > Arthropoda > Insecta > Trichoptera > Rhyacophilidae > Himalopsyche > Himalopsyche phryganea. Next base: position 2,840,006 of record JAGVSL010000018.1, on the reverse strand, counting down.
ATTGGACATAATATATTATTATCTACAAATGAAAAAATCAAATTATAAACACAGAAGTATATTATCCGTTTTTTTCCTTTTGATTACTTTTCCTAAATATATGCATTTTTAGTTTTAATAGGTACATCAAGTTTTAAATAATTATAAAGTAGTGTAACTACCGTGACATATGTTTCTTCATGAATAAAAATAAAAACCATAATTAAAATTATAAACAATAGTTTTTCATAAATGAAAAGAAATTTTCATACGAAGCTATTTATTAGATTAGCCAAGAAAAAAAAATTCCAGTCTTTAAGCCGTGTGAGTTCAGTATTTATTTCTCAAGCGCGAATTTTCACAACTATTGATATTATATGATAACTGTTAAAGTATACACTCACAAAATTCCGATCGTAAATGATGAATCTCATATCTGAAATAACAAGTTTAAAACATTCAATTGCTAATTATGAATTATTAAAAATATTTCTAGTCGTTTACAGACCTCATTTGCAGCATAACTATCATTTGAATACCTCGAAGTCTCTTATATATTCAATTATTACAATCTATAAGTAGTCCACAATTTATTTTTAATAAGGAATTGACAATTTTTTCGTTTATGAGGAAGATAATTTTGTAAAATTTTAGAAACTTAATAATGAATTTACGATTTACAGAATCACAGTTTTTTTTATTTCAATCTACTGTGGAAATAACGGCCATCACTACCTAAAAAGTTTAGAAACACTGATTCAACTTGAAATTTCGATGTCAGTTATTCTCCGCTTATTTGATAATTAAACTGATGTTTTACTTAATAGATCGTAGGATTAGAAAAAAATACTTTAACTTTTGTTGTAATCATAATGCTGCTTTCAAATAATAAATATTTAATCCTCCACTCTCCGGCACTGTTGAAATTATTGAGTTTGAAAAGATTGGTATACCAATTTCACAAGTCAGCTTCATCGGTTGTAAATTAAATGACGTCCCATACAGCCATTTCTTAAATACACACTCCTCGCTACGACCGTGGTGAGATAATCGGGGATAATGCGACTAAAAAAGATTAAAACTTATTTAATTGAAAAAAAAAAACATTCATCAAATCTAAAAATATTGTATCAGCTCTCAAAGAAATACCAATGCAAGTCAATCATGGAACCATTTGTGGTCGTTTGTGACGTTTTCTCAACTCTTAACCATAAATGAAAAACATGAAGAAAGACACTACTTGCTGTGTCTTAAGGAATGGTTAGTGGAAGATAGAAACTGAATATGTACTCGAACTTTTCATTTACAAATCGTTTATAAATTGCTATTCGAAACTAGGGTGTCAAAATTACAAATAAGAAAATCGATCTTAATACATACCAACCAAGTGTACTTTAATCAGGGACGTTAGGGTTATCCTATATAATATATATTATATAATTCACTATACCGAAATAACGAATTTTTCACTTATTGTTCACACTCTCAAATTCCTACATAGAACTTAATTGTTAGCATGCTTTACTGATGGGACGTCCGTTTAATACCCACTATTTGTACAATATTTAAAATATAAAGCTGAGGTTAACTTTTACGCCATTTTTCATGAATGTGTAGACTAATTTCAAATAAAAAAAAACCTCTTTTTTATTGTTTGACATAAATTCATATTTCTTTGACTACCGAGTCATTTCAATATAAAACCACGAATCACCAAACCGGATCCTTTAGCAATAGCTACTAGAAAACTCGATAAAACACACTACAAATACTATGTAAGTTTATAATTTCTTATTTAATAATTACACATTTATACTAATAAAGTCACTACAGATCACACATTGAAATTTCCAAAAGTGATAATTATATGTATTCATATGGGTACAATGAGCATTTTTTACGAGATAAATAATTCGTTATGCAAATGATGAAATGCTATCTGTTTTCTTAAAATGAAACTAAAATATTTCAAAAACACTCTCGACGAAACTTTTTCATAAACTCTTCGCTTGAGACCATCAACCCCAACATACTCGATCTTCGATTTACCTGCTCGATTGTATGTTTCATTCTTTCATTATTATTTCAGTATGCGCCAGACAGTGACAACGATACTAAATCATTTCGTGTGAAACAATGGTCCGCTTGTAACTAATAAATGATCGCTTAAAGGTGTAAACCCCAACAAAAGTTATTTATTGTATTTAATTAATGATCTTGTGTGTATTTTACACGCACACCAACCCGTGTATACGTGCATGTTGAACACACAGGTGATATAAATCGGGGAAGTGTGGGTTAATCTGAACACATTTGTAAAGCAGTGTAAACATCATGCTTTATTAATAAAATTAAATCGACATAAGACATACGGGACGTTTTAAGTTAATAGTCACAAGTAAGAGAGTCGAGCAGTCAGTTTTTTTCGAATATTTTCAATTCTCAAAATCCACCTTGTCAAATAATATACAAACGAACTTTTTTATAATACTGACTGTCTGAGACACAGCTGAGCTCAGTTGAACTAAATATCATTTGCTCAAAACTTGCATTCTGCGAATGATGCTTTATTGTATCGACTATAGCACCTGATTTCTTATAACTAATAAGTTTTCTCATCTTTGTAAATAACAGATGTTTGCGTTTCATATTGAGGAGTTTGTGCTTAACTTTGTGAGGAATTTAGAGATTAGAAAACGGACATGACATTTTTTACATCAGTCGTCATGAAGTAACCTTACAACTTAAAAATTTACTTGGAAACAAGCTACGAATTGCTCCGAAGATGCTCAACTTACAAGCCGTTCCTCTGATTCCGACATCCTGAATCGTTGTCGGAAACAATGAAGAACCAGATAAAGCGACACCATTGGTGGGTGACGGAGCTTTCTGAAAACGCGATGTGGTGGCCGAAGAAAAAGAAAAAAATTTCTTATCTTGCTTTATTATTATTTAGATAGTGTATATAAAATTATTACTTTACTACCTCAACCTGAAATATACACTGAACGGAGTTAGTTGACTTACTAAGAGGGAACAGGACAAAATACAGCATTTGTGTAAGAAAGACTAACACATTAATTTTAATTATTAATTACTATGCTACCTTAGTCGCGATTTTTTCCATGAGTCAACAAACGCGGTTAGGATCTGTCGCTAATATTGATTATATTGCAAACTGTTTTTATTTTCCAATGAAGATATTAATTTTCATAGTAGGGTGCTGCTTTGATTTCCATTAATACTCGGGTTATCAACTGAAGTATTTTAATCGAATATTGAAGATATAGTGCATGGGTGAACAACATATTGGTATTTTGTAACTTATAACTACATAAAACTATAAATTAGCATTCATTAATAGCTGTAGTGGCAGACAGTATTACAACTGGATTGATGTTATGAATAAATTGCAAACTGTAGTGATTTGGCAGATTTTTCCTATTTTCACTGTATGAAATATCTACCATTATTCAAAAAACAGCTATTTTTTGGCAGTCTTGATGTATTCAATTTGAAACAAAGTACTCACTCACAAATTCGGGTATTCAAGATATCGACACTCCCTACAGTCCCTTCGTATAATCCTGTATCTGCAAACATGAGACTTTACAGGAGAGCATTTCAAAGATTCATAACGCAATTGCAAACTAACGACTTCATGTATAATATTCAAAATTGAAACAGTGCTACTATTTTTAATATAATTTTCTCTGCTGTTTGATGCCTACCCATAGAACTGAGTGCGTAGACATCGAAAATGTAAACGACATAAATATATTCACCTAATTGATTATACGAAGGGAGTGTCGATATATTTATACGGGTTTAAAATTTCTGCATTTTCATAGTAAATTAACGAGATATTTTTTTTTTATAAGTAAGTGACATTCATGTAAACACATAAATACAGTCAGTCTACAATGTGAAGCTCGTTACTTCACAAACTAAAACTCTGCAGGAGGGCGCAAAAGCGTTATTAATTTGTATTGAGTTTTATATGAGACATTCTACTTACACCATGTTTAACACTATTATATAGGCTAATTATTAGTAAGGTAATATTACATGTTTTTGTATTAAAATGCAATGTGGATTTGCATTATTAAAATCAGCGTCATTAGGATATTGAAAGTTACATTTTCAATAAAAATAGGACTAAGGGATTAATACTACACTTAAAAATGGAAATTAAATCACGAGTTTTATTTTTTTTTATTCATTGTAAATTTAACCTTTTTAGCGCCCGTTTTAATCACAAAAATCTTTGAAACAACTGAAAATATTCTGCGTAATGTATACAGATTTCAATTTTCACTAATGATATCAATTTTGTTTTCAGAAAAGGTGAGGTGAAACTTTTGCAAGTTTCTAAAATCAAGAAATAACATTGAATCCCTTCGTTTGAATAATTTGTTACATATAATAATCAAATTTGGTTTTTAAGTGTTTTATTTCCAATGTAAATATATTATTCTCCAACAGCTCGGTACTAATTCCAGTTATCTCTACAATAATACGTAACATTATTGCTCCATAAAATTCTCGCTCTTCGCTATTATATTAATTGGCTCAGTATTCCTTTGGTACAAACACTAATTCGAACGAGATCAGAGTTCAAACCTATTATCGTCTCTCAAAAATTATTACAATGTCCTCTTTTTAGAAAACTATACTATAAATACTTCTGAAAATCTGATCTTACATTTTTAAGAGGATGGACAAAAAATAATTGGAAATAAAGATAAATCGTAGATACTAACCAATTAACAAAAGATAGGAAACAATCAAGACACAATATTGGTTTGGCACATATTTTTGTGTTGCTTATATACAATTCTTTCCATACTATAAATCTATTTGTAGGTCATCAATGCTGGTAAAGCCCTTATTTTACTTGTCTTCTATTTTTAGTATGTCCGTCCTTAATTGCAGGAATTAAAAACGCAAAAGTGATTATTATTACTACAGAGGAATTTTACTGTATAAATTGCACACAAATACAGGGAAAACATGAATTCCAGGCACATACAATCACAGTTTCACTGTGTGTGGAAAACTTTTTTTTGTTCTAGCTCAATTTCTCGATCCAAAATTCAACCATATTTTTTAACATTTTAGAATGGGGCTGGAACAGGTCTAGTAGATAAGCAAAAACTCTTGCTACACTCTGTTTGATAAATGGGGTGAGTGGGAGGGTTATGAACACATCACAGATATCCATGCCTTTGATCTAAAAATAAATTGATTTATAAAACTGTCCACTGTATTGTGACCACCAGAAACCGAATAAGACGAAAACCCAAAAGCGTTGACTTCTCGGCAACACAACTGGAAAAATTTGCATGTATTTAATAATGTGTGTAGAGTTTGTTATGTTTTATTATACACGTAGAAGATATCTTGTTTGGCGATGTAATTCCAGTGTCCATAAAGGTAAATTCGTTTTTATGGCGTCGAATGTATAAAACAATCCATTTTATGGCCGCCTCGGTGCTACGGCTCATTTAAAAATATTTAAAAAGCCTAATTAATTATTGCCCGAACTGTATCTTTGGCATTTCGTTTTAACGCAGGGGTGGTAAGTACCCAAATTTGAGTTGTAATTCATTAGTTACCGATAAATGACAGAATATTTTTTTCGCGATTTTCAACTCGTGAAAACAACTCATCATCTAATGGTTCGTTAGTGCCTCAGTTATAGTGAAATCTCAGTTCCTTAATCTTCTAATGCATATCTGAAAATATATTTATATTTTTATAAACCTAAAATTTGTTTCTTTTTATTATTAATAATAAGACTTTTCAGAGGTTATCATAATATTTTCTTAGTTGTTACAGTTTGGATATAAAGTAATAACCAGTCATTCTAAAATAACCACAGATTTCGACTTGTTGCATTCTCGGTATTCCAAGCATTGCCTCATACTTAACTCAAAATAGCAAAGTTTTGACTTATTACACTTTGGAACTAAGGTATCAATATATTCTTATAACCTTTTTTGCTCGACGTTTAAAGAAAACAAATGAATGAAAAAAAAATATCTCAACCAATTTGTAGTGTTAAGCGATTTGTAAATAATATTATTTTAAATTCAAATATTGAGAATTAATCAACACCACGTGTACTTAAATTAGTCTATTTCATATCAAAAGAGCTGTGATAAAAATCTCCTGTCCAGGTGTAAGAGTAGTAGATCGAATAATAAGAAATATGTAGTACACACCGTGCACTATGAAAAATAATATCGACAGTAAGTGACATGATATTTTTGTTTGTATGGCTTATTTGAAATAAGTTTAGTATTGAGAATTTTAAAATATACTTCCACACGTTTTGTCACACATGGATCTTTTTTCCAAGGATTGAAAGTAAGAATAGCAAACGTATTTGCTGAATGTACTTCAGTTACAATAATTTCAATTGCACCACCTAAAACAATATAAATTCTTATTTAACTTTATTATAATGTATTACATTTTAAAACTATAGTTTATTTTGTTTATGGACACGTATAATCATTTATAACTAGTACCTATTTTAATGCATTCGAAATGTATTGTAATAAATATACTTCGTTCTCGATATTCCTTTTATCTATCTATAGTTTAATAATACATGAATATTGGGTAACAGAAATATCAAAATACTTAACATACATGTAAATAAAATTAAAATGTCTGATGATGATAGGAATCGCTAGGTAGACGTGGAACCCGGGTCCCGCGAGGCGAACCAAGTCACTGGGCGTGCAGTTTATTTTATGCCCCACTCATTTGAGGCCGTTTCAATATATCTCAGAACTCGATTGGCACCTTAATAACCACCTTTGCATACAAGGGACCCGAGAAAAAAATGCAACGCAGCAGAAAGAAAGTTATGTAAAGGATTTAAAAAATATATTTATAATATTCAACTATCGAGCTGATGTTTTTGAGGTAATATTTTTACACACATTTACTATTATAGGTATTAATAAAATTATTTTAAGCAGATCGATTTTTGTATAACGTACGATATAATATATGGACACACTTTGAATTTCAAAAGGGTAACATGTTATTATTAATAAGTATCAAATTTTTATAGTGATTAAGCAACTCGTTATACAGACGGTATAAAATCTTATCTAACTAGGCTATTGAACGAATACATTTTGTAATATATCATTAAACTTGGGAAACACTTGTTTAGTAACATTATGCCATACTTATACTTTAAATTTTCATTCGGATTCACATTAATACGAAAAAAAAATTAAACAAATCTTTCATAAATTGACTAAATTGTGAAATCACCCGAGAGGTACCAATTTTTCTATGTTATTATTCAATTGAAGATTTCGGTTAGCAAGGACCTGATAGAAACAGAACGTCGTGGTTCAGGAATCTAAGAGGCTTAAGAGCAACAGATAAAGAAACGATTACCAACATCATTTCCAATGTCAGATAATAGATATATCACAAAAAGACGAAAAATAACCAATTACAGATACACAATAATTACTTTCTAATGAATACAATGTCGTCACATCCACTTTTTTGTACTAATTTCACAATTATATATAATGAGGGAACTCAGTCTTGATCATTATCTAAAATTGTGAAAGTAGTAAAAAATATTATGTTTCTCTACCAAGAATTGACAGATAACACATCAAAAGTAATTAATATGTCTAATTTTAAACCCACGCTATCCATTGATTTTTTTTCTGCAAATTCACTAAAAACATCAGTATCTCAACTAAAACAAAACTCTGCCTGATATTTTCGTGATCAGTATAAAAAAAATAGTACATGACTTTTTAGCTGCATTGTGATTCGTGCGCGAAAGCCAGATGAAATGAGCGCGAGTCCTAACGTAAATAAATAAACGCTGATGGTTGTTGAACAAACGAGGCCAAAGTACACCGCATGGGCTTTAAATATATTACCTGGGGTCCATTTGCGGCCTTCGTTAGTGATGATGTCTAAAAGATAAATGGATATACTTCATCTATGATTATTTCGTGATTCTCGCGATAGTAACCGTAAGAACATGAAGCGATAGGCACCAAGAGACCATCGGGAGACCTTCATCAGTAAGTGCATGAGAGATAAATGCTGCTGGACTGTTGAACTTTCATATGAAATCAGTGCGTAACGATATTCTCACATTTTTTTGAATAATTCATGCTTTAGATATAATAAAAATATCAGTTCCAAAACACATGTATTATGTTGTGACGCTTTTTTAATCTGAGATACTATAACTCTTTTTGAATCAAAAAAAACCTTTTTTTAACCTTAATATAATGTAGTTCTTTCAAGTAAATACCATTTAACCAGTTAGAAAAACTGTCGGAGTACTCAAATAATTCAAAAAAAATGAAACACGCAATGTAGTGCATTAAGTGCTGTTTGGAACTTAAGCGCTCAAATAATATATTATGCTTCATGTAGGCTATAGATAAACTACTGTTAACTTTAGAATTGACATATGAATCAGGGAAAATACAAATCAATGGCTATGTTCTAACTCTTGTAAAATCTTATACTCCTTGTATCGAAAGAAGATTGCTTCATTGTGAAATGGTCCCAAAACACAATAGGCAGTAGAATTTTATTCAGTACAACATTGGTTTAATCTTTCAGGATCTTAAGAATTATACGTATATTTATTGATATATATATAACTAAAGTTGAGATAAATTCCATATTCGTAAGTCGTTGTTATCTAGTTAGGCAAGAGATCCGTTTAGCAATCAGAAGAAGTAAGGATAGAGTTCACTTCAAGGTGATATTGGTTGCGGTTGTTCGATTCATTTATAATCAATCTGATCTGACATTCAATATTTAAATATGTATAGTTATACAATTTTTGTACATGTCAAAGAAGGATATTGTTTTCATGATTTTCACTAGTTTTATAATGTTTCTTTTCCATATTTGTATATTTAATCGTTATGTAACATTGAATATATTGTATTATACGAAAAAAAAGAATATTTTACTACAAACGGAGCAGTTATTGGTCATTAAAGAGTTAACAACATAAACAACACCTATTTTAACTTCTCCAGAAATTTGATATCGTCTATTGGTCGTTCATAAACCACTTCCCAAAATGGGAAGAAACTGGTGACTCATTTTTGAAGTCATTCAAGTATAATACAAACCAATAGTGTCTCAATGATGGTGATATTTTTTACTAGATATAGGTAGATAAATCTTTATCTATCTTTAACGAATTTGTGAATATATTCAATAGACAGTAAACAATAATTTATAATCAGAATAATTAATTAATATTTACACATTAAATAAAATATGAAATACCAATCAAAACTGATTAAAAGAAGTCTGCAGTTTAAAAAAAATACAATAATTATTAATCTTTAAATAATACTCCATGGAATTTGACCAGGAAAATGTTTTTTTATTTAATGCATCAAAACCAGTTTTGGTTAATTTCGATAAGTGATCATGTATTAGATCTATAAGATATGCACTCGATTTCCTTAGATATAATCTAAAGTAATCGAAATAAATAACACACAATCAATTAGGAAATTTGACGACACAAAACCAAAAAAATAATAGTTTAATCTTTACTGGGAATAAATATTCAATGACATCATAATATTGTCTTTTAAAAATAAAACAACATTTTTATGTACTACTTCTCCATGTTTATTGAGAAATAGTACAAAAATGCATTATCGACTTGCAATGAATACAAAAAAATGTATTTTATTTTTAAAATATAATGCCTTTAAACCAAGAATTGACAGTTAACATCTTAAAAGTGATAATATTATCTATTATGTATAACATTTTTTTTTTAATTAAGATGCGGTTTCCAAAATTTTACAGAGCTCCCCTACGTCAAGAGTGACTTTTTTGTAATTTAATGTGATAAAGGGTGGAGGTCAAAATACCTCAAATTGGGTAATGTGGTTTATATACGACAGGATTTGCTCTTGAGACAATCAAATGTAAGCACCTTATGATGATAAATTCTCTGAAGTATGTATTCGAAGAAATTTTTTTTGGAAAACTTCAAATGAAATAAATTAATTTATATAAATATAAATCTATTTGCTTTCAATATTCAACTGTTAACACAATCCTACGCACGTAATTGATAAATTCGTTTTCATACAAAAGAAACTGTCATATCAATTCAAACAAATAATTATTTGTTAACTAGCTTGAACAGAATGCAATAAAGAAGGAGACGACACAATTATTAAAAAGAGATGCTGCTACAAAAGTGAGAGATACATACAAACAAGATAAAAAGAGTGAGGCTTACAAAAAAGGTTGTGTAGACATTCCAGACTGATTGGTTAGTTTCGGTTTATTTAGTGAAAGGGGAAGCGCGGGCATAACAGAGCTCATTGAAAAATAAATAAATTTCGTTAATAATTTATCGCTTTCGTTAATACATTATTTAGTATCAACACTTAACAACATTTTGAAAGTAATAACTTCGATGAGTTACGATCATTTTATAGGTTTAATATAATGTTCGTTTTGTTTGATTTAGTAGTTCATGAGACATTTTTATCAAGCTTTTCATGTTGAAAGACTATATGAAATTAGCTGTAATATTATATATATTTGTAGACCGCATTGAATTTTCATTGTATGGTTTTCAAAATTAACAATATTTCATTACCTGCAATATTAATTTTCCTTCTTTGGTGTCCAAGAATTTGGGATAGCGTCTAAAAATCGCTGTCAAAAATGAATAAAATATTTTTTTATTGTAAGATGCAGGCAACTTTGAGTCAAAGTATTGGAAACTGAAACAGACGAAAATTCAGACTATGATGGTGTTCTATACTGTTGAAGAAAATAATTAAAATTATTCTGCAAGTTTTTATGTTGTTTTAATTATTAGTATAAACATAGCAATGCTTCGTATAGTCGATGGCGTCTTGAGAAAATGAGATACTTAATTTTGTGACCAATAAATTAAAACTATTTTTATCGATGATTTATTTTGAGGTTACGTATAAAATATTTTTTTTTTACTTAGTTTTGTCTAAAATTCTAAAGGATGACTCCTGTTACAGATTCTCATAGACAGTTATTTTTATTTAAATATCTTATATTTTTTATGAACATTTGTCGACAGCTAATGACACGAGTGTTGCCTATAATCATATAATTCTCTATAATCATATATAAGAAGAATGGTACCAAGTCAATTTTTATTTTGTAACAATTGAGTTATCGCTTCATTTATTTCAGATAAATCTAAATTCCCAAAAGTACAAATATATTCATTTTAAATATTAGTTTAATTTTAAATGAGTAATCATAATATGTACCTACCTACATAATAATATAATTATGTATGTCAAATTAAAAAACAAAAACTAATTCATGTTTATTAGAAGTTTGGGAATCACACAACAGTAATAGATAGAGTTGGAAAACTTTAATAGGAAGATTGGTAATTTGACAATTGTTAATTTTTAATGGAGCACTGAATAATACAAAAAATCATTTTTTAAAACGTCATTGCTATTTAAAGATAGATGTTTTATGTAATAATTAATTTCTGTACAGCCAATTTATAAATTGATTTTTTTTTCGCTACAATTTTAACTGCAGAGATCAGATAAGCACTATTTTTCCAAGCAACATCTTTGTATCTTGACCTTCTCCTAAAATGGAAGTTAATCGAATTACTAACAACCAGCTCTCGTGAAAACAACTTCTACTGAAATGATTCATTCTGAGATTATATGTTAGACACTGGTAGCGGACATGGTTGAAAAAAATCTGAAATTATGTAGTCATGACTTTGAATTTTTTTAATAATCTGATGATTCATGCTAGCTGTAATTAGGTTTATCATAAATCCCGATTTGGCCGGGACTTTCCCGTTTTGAAGGTATGGTCCCGATCAGTTTGTCATATCGTCCCGGTTACTTGGAAATAAATAAAAAGTGCCGAATACCCACACATTCAAAAAGTGCAGCCTCGAAAAATAACAAGTGCACAACCAAAAAACTCGACTTTAACACTGACGCAGCAAGTCTATAGCGCAGCCACTGCGCAAGCGCAATCTTAGTTGAGTTCTCTTAGATTGTGAATGTAAATTACTCAAATAGATATTTGTTTTTAAGGTGTTGTGACTAAATTAATTAAATCATTAATATATAATTGCTGTTTTATGTTAAACACTGCATTACTTAGCGTTTTTGAATGATAAGAACATTGCTAAATATATAATACTTCTCTCTTTCTAAAATCACATTGATGGTGCTCGTTTTCTTTTCCAAGCCTCTCCAAATTGGCACGGTTTGAGAAGAAATATTATGGAAAGTGCAGTTATAATCGTCGGACTATACAATAATATGTTGTAGACGTGCCATAAGCTGATACTTATCCGTACACCAGCGTATGCGTTCCATCTCTGTATCAGCAGGGGGCCCCGACCAAACCTGCCTCTTATTCATTTTTTATTTATCTGTTTATTTTGGTGCCCGTCGCGCATCACAACTTAATTGTGTGAAAATCGTGAGGCTCCCCCCCGACGCATAAACACTTTGATTGAAATATCAGAAGAACAACGGAATGATGAGCAGATCATGGATGATGATGTCTGGAGATACAGCCGTTAATAAGGTGTAAGTCAATTCCTTGAAGATGCTTAAATTATTTCATTTGTGAATGTAAACGCAGAGTAAAACTATAATATATAGATAGAGCAGCACAACTCGGTCCAAACTTCCATTGGACCACGTACAGGTCACGCTGACTTGGTGGTAAATACGGTAATTTACTAGGCGTTTAAAAGATTTTCGGCTTCATACGGAGGGCGATTGGACCTCAACTCATAAAAGCTTTTCTTTTATGTAGAGAGATTTATTTTTCTGCACACGTAAGTGCCCGCCACCAAATTTTGAACAGTTACTCCTAATACTCTCCTAGTTAAGAAAAAAACATTTTTATAAAGCTTAACCTTTGCTACGCCACCGGATACTGCCGTATAAAATTAACGGATTTCAAAGTAGTGGTGGGTGGAAAGGGGTAAGTAATACATATATAGATATAATATGTAGACTAAAACTATAATATTAAAAATATTCTTTTACAGAAGGATTATAAATTATAGTTATGTATTCTAGCAATAACGGTTCATATTCTTACAGTACCTACATATTCTTGTACATTTAATTTTTTTAAAAACAGTTTTAATTATTATCAATTACTGTTTTCGCTATTACAGAAGCATGATCGTTTCATGGGGTATACGAGATCGCACAAAGAGTGGACTACCGTATACCGTCTGCGAAATTTACGAATACAACACTCGCTACTACTAATTTTTATAGACAGTCTATCGAAGAATTTAAAAAATCCAAATAATTAACTGATAAATTAAATGACTTAATCAGAAACGTCTATTCACATTAATGAATAATTACCAAAAACTATGCCTTTTTGAAGTATTTTATATATGTATTTTTAATTTTATCATTAATTATTTATCAATCATCCTAAAGCGTAATCGTTAGCAAGCGTCGTTCCTTAAGACTGTCAATACAATAACTGAAAAAAATATACAATAAATTAAACTCGTATTATTTATGTGCGATTACAGCTGGAGTGTGATTGTTGCAGAAACCTCTCCCACGGTATTATAAACTTTGACAGTAAGTTTCTCACGTTAATGAGACGCGCGATATGAATAAAAAAATGACAGGTGTATCATTAATATTGTCGAGGATCGATGCAAGAATGTAAAAATATCGCAAGCTTGAACTTTATGAAACAAAAAAGTATATATACAAAATGAAATGTTGCATTCTAATATTTAAGTTCGGCGAATAATCGTAAGACGTGGTAATCGAGTCCAGGTCTTGATATGCTACGTTTTCACACTGTTTTCGGGTTCTAAAAATCGAAATGTTGATCTCCCTTATTTATTAATCACACGCAAGTAAAAATGGCGGTCCACATACTCCATATTATTAATCTTATTAGATTCTTTGTCGAAGATACAAATTGAAATTGATCAAAACGGTTTTTAATAATTGATTACCAAACAAACAACACTTCTTATTTGAACACTTATTATATTTAAAATAAAATAACTATTGTTTTTTAGCAAAGTATTGAGAAAACACGAAAAAAATATAGTGAATAAAAATTGTATTGCAAATGCTCTATGAAGCACTGTTACTATATTTTATGTGTTTTATTGTCTAAGAAGAGTGTGAGAGCCTTTTAAAAAATAATTTGAAGAATTTATAATCCCTCTTGTTACTTGTTCCAACCAGATGGATTCCGACGCAGTAACTGGAGAGTATAATTTTTAAGGTTAAAGGCACAGTGTGGTGACAATATACTTCGATTAGGGAGAGGAAACGGTCAAAGAAAAATCATGTTTCATCAAGCATGTCGAATTTTGTATATATTTTAGTCTAATTTTTAAAATTGTGGTTTTATCTTCATGACAACAGATAGCTTAGTTACTTAATTAAGAGTACCACAAGGTTCTTCAAAGTAAATGTTGACAATCCGTGGCATGAGATGCATTTTTTTTCTTTAGTAGTGTTTAAACAGATTTGATATTTGATTGATTGTGAGAGAACCAACATAATACGGGCCCGAGATTTGATTTAGATGTTAAACAGCACTCGGCGGTCGTCAGGGGTGCCCTACGGTGAATTCTTATAAATAAATACAAGCGAAAACATTTAATGCTGTATTTATTTTATTTTTGCCTGTCATTGTCAAGAAAACATTCACAGATAGTAGCAAGAAGTAAATGACATTTTAAAAATTAAAGAATATTAATTAAAAACAACACGATTATCATTAACAGCAGCTACTGATTATCCAACTCATTAATCTTTCGTGAAGAAATTCAAACGTTAAACGCCACTCTGTTTTTATTACTATTTTGACCAATATTGGAATGGGATGTGATTGGTATGGCTTGGCGACTTCATCTTAAATGTTTACTACAAATTGAAATGGAAAATTTTATGGAGTGGAACGCTAAATATTTTCCAGATAAATGATTTCAATTTTTATATTATACTAACGAGTACCCAGCATGTGTTGCAATGCCACTCAAAGAAAGAAAGTGGTTGTGTTTTAATTCTGTTTATTAAAGTGCTTTTGGATATACAATATTTTTTGTGTTCCCATCTGGTTGGTACACGAATAAATCAGAAAGTTTTCCAACGCGTGAGCAGACCACATACAGCTGTACATGTGACAAGCATGGATTTTCCAAATTTAGATCACACACTTGTAGCGTTTGTCCCTGTGCTTTGTTGACGGTTATTGCAAATTTTAGAGTCACGCCGGTAACTGCAGACGTTTGAATTCGACGATATCTGTTGGAATCATTGGGCTGCGTGGCAACAGTACATATTCTCCTTTGAATTTTACATTCTTAACCGGCAATTGTAATTTACCAATTAACACCACTTGTTATGTCACAACACGAACTGAAATTTCGCTGTTTGTACCTAGTATCTAACTGATGCTTTTTTTATTTATTAATTTTTTGGATTTATTTTCAGAAACTTTCGCTGGTTTTCGCACAACAACTCACCAAAGTTTCATCGCAATCGAATTAATAGTATAAGCACGCATATGGTACAAACAAACAAACATTCATTTTTACATGTATAGATAATATGTTGACTTTTCAATTCTCTCAAAATTTATTCATTTTAGACAGTTTTGAAATTTTCGTTCGCATATAGAATTTAAAATGCAAATATCATCAATTTGTTTTTAGTGTAATTTTTAATTTATTATCTTTTGATGATTAACGTGACGGAATTAAACGTCACACCTGTGCACTCCAGTTGAATTTCAGGCCTGATGCAACCTTTTTGTTTCTCCGTTAGAAATATTAGGACCATTATAAACTAATATTAAATGAAAGTGTAAGAAATTCGGTGCAGATTTTTTTTTATTAATATTTAATTAAATATATTGTATAGTTGGTATTGTAAATCAAATGCAATTTTCACATACAATAACCACGCAAAACATGGTACGATTATTTTTTAATGGGAAGAACAACAGGTGGGAACGATGGAATAAAATAATCTGAAACTATCGACTGTAAAATTAGGTATGAATACAGAATACATAATTTCCTTAATAATATCATACTTTAAGGTTTGCCAATATTCACATACATATGTGGTAATATGTATAGCGCAATCGCTAGACAGCAATAATAGTAAACATGTAAATTTAAAGAGTGTCCATGATACCTATGTGGAAGAAGGTGGCCAATCAATTAAATTGAAAAACGTGTACTTTTTATATAACACTAATATAAACACACCTGCCGGTTCAATCTCTCACTAACTACATCAAACATACACAACGTGGTATCCTTAATTCGTATAGTACGTTGCAATGCTATGTGTGAAACCGTTAAAAAATAAAATAATCTTTTATTTGTATGAGAAATGCTTGTTATTCAGTGACTTTACATTTCTTTTTCAGAGAGCTTATGAATGTAAGGGTGGGGCTTGTAAAGATGTACTAGTTAGCTAATCGTTCTATGATGGATGGG
This sequence comes from Himalopsyche phryganea, assembly GCA_022494535.1. Taxonomy (NCBI): domain Eukaryota; kingdom Metazoa; phylum Arthropoda; class Insecta; order Trichoptera; family Rhyacophilidae; genus Himalopsyche; species Himalopsyche phryganea. The sequence goes on along the minus strand of JAGVSL010000018.1, from coordinate 2,823,469 downwards.
AAAGAATGTGAAAAATAACTCACTATGAAGAATTTTGAACATTTGAACGCATTTAATAAATAAAACTATGATTTTTTCCGTTAGAGGATTCAGCCCGGTGGACACCTCAGCAGGATAGGATGATCGCTCGAGTGCGTTAATCACTCGGCTACAGGCTAAAATTGGTTATCTGTGGACATATATATATTATATCAACTGTGTTCCCAAATAAGTATTAAGGTGTATGGAAATGAATAATTGAGTTTAATAGATAATATTGTTTATACTCTATAAATCGTCAAAACAATGCTAGGTAATTTTATATTCCACTCCCAGATGATTGTGTGTATATATATTTTTTAATGAAACACATTTTATGTGTCGGCATATTTATGCTTATCGAATTATATATTCCGTATATTGTATAGTTTTCAAATAGGACATCACGGCTTTAACCGGTAGCGGCTAGAAAGTTCATCGCCTCATTTCCTTCATAAGTAATTAATACCAAGAACTATTTTTTTTCCTACCTTTACTTTCCTACTAAAACTACTAAGCCAAGAAGTAAAGATTGTTGTATCCTTATATCGTTACCGACGTAGTCGATTGCTAACGGTATTAGGTTTCTATTCTACTCGGATGTGATGTTAAGATTTCAAAAAAACATCTTCTCCCATAAATTTTTCAAACAATTTATTAAAACTTCTTTATATAATTAACGAATAATAATTATTATACAACCCACTCTGTCTGCATCTTGTGTTTCAATAATTGGTCTGGACCAATCCTTGGGTACGAAGGGATGAAAAAACGGTTCTTCCCTGTATATCCCCGAGCACCATAACACTAAACGAAACGCTGTGTTTCAGTCATCCATAATATGACATATGGCACGTCACATAACTCACAAAAACTATAGCTGTAAACGTACACGCATATGTATAGTTATATTTGCTCCCACTCCCCGTTTCCATGCCCCGCGCCAACGCTACCAACGTTCGTCAATCATCGCGATTTTGACTCTCCATAAACGTCGAAAATTCGGTAATATCTTCTAATATGACAGTAAATGCATCCCGACTGCCCAACCTCGTCCTCCACATAAAGATTCATTAAGTGTCGATTATTATATTGTGCGATTGTAACAATCGTACTGCTGTTTCCGCACCGCGTACCTTTTTTTAAAGTTTTTCATGCTTACGACTATTTAAATATCGCTCATCTGAAGGTTTGAACGGGGTATTCGAGTAAGCATGAATATTTATAGGTAATATTTTTAAACAAATATACATTTATGCGAAAATGATGGTCCAAGCGCTTGTCGTTATTCCTCTTTCTCGCTCAATCACTTGTAAAGTGAAGGGTCCAAGAGACTACAACTTACAACCTACTTGCGTATACGCAAGTTAGGTTGTGTGACAGAGATAGAGATAAATCCATCGCACGCCGATGGTAGGTATAAATGTTTTGTTTAAATTTTTTAATCGTTCGAGTAACGCCCCACGTGGACGGTGAGGTGCAGCGATGACCGTTCGGTCATGTCGTGTCTTCCGCCCGGGGATGTACACGGAAGAACCGAATCACCAGACATCCATGATTTAAAAATTTACTTGTAAAATGTTAATTCAAGGATTCTTTGATCACGAAAAATCTTTATACTGTCACCAATAACTGACATCTTGGTTCAAAGCTACATTTGCCTGCTTTTGTCTATATTCACCAGCGAGTATATATATAAAATTTATTAGAATAATATGTAATTATTCTCAAATTAGGTATATATTACAAAAAACATTTTTCATTGTTTATAGTAACTTTCCTTAATTAAATTAAACTCACTTCGATATTATTTTGTATGTATGTTTCTTCCAAATCGATTGAACATACCATACTGTCGTTCTCCCACACCTGAAAACATTACACACTTGCAAGATTTGAGTTAACTGGTTTTTAACGAGAACCTTTCCTTGGCTCCCCCTCTACCTCCTCCGCTTATTTCCTCTCTTCAAAACTCTCTTATTACAATACAATACTTCCCTCCACGACAGCCAAGATTACCTCCTCCGAGTTCCCTCTCAGTTCCGCGCAAAGCTCCTCCCACTAATTCTTCAGATCTTTACAGCGGGAAACTATAATATGCTTAACTCTTACGCCTGAAATTGGTGCAGCGATGCTGGTTAAATCACCTTGATGCTGAGTCATTAATCATAAGTATTTGCATAACTCTAATTTTACTTAGTAACAAACAAAAAGATTTTCTATAATAGTAAATATATGGTGGTGAGGTATGGAGGTGTTTATAATGTGGTAACAGATAAAAATTAAAGTTTTTTAAATTGAAACATGTAATTAATAACTTCATTATTCAAGTTCCGTGGCGCAGTTGGTAGCGTCGCTGGCTACGGCTACGGATGTCTCTGGTTCAATTCCCGATACGGACGGTATTCATAAATTGATCTTTCAATCGATTTATGGATTTCTGTTCGTAGTCTGAGTCCTCCCTCCCACCCATCTTATCCTCACGGGGCGTAGCGAGAGCGATTAGCTAACCACTAGTCCTGTCATAGCCCAATCCTTCTATCCCTACTCTCTTCGAGAGGCTGAGCAACTGAGTAACAAGCAGTTCTCGTAGAAAGATTCTGTTAAGGTACCTCCATTAGGAGACCATATGCTCCACATTGGGAGCGGACATGGAATAATAAAAAAAACACTGTTGTTTAAAAAAATTCTTTTAAAATTCATGCCTATGCGGTGTGATGTTTTAAACGTTATTAGTAAGAAAAATGTTTTTATGCTGATTTGTATTATAAAACTATCAAATGAAAATATGACCAAAAGATATTTATTTATCATAAATAAAGTTGTTATATGTAATTACTAGAAATGACAGCAGTCACTTTTACCACACCTGAACTACTATTAGATGTACAAAATGTCTTGTAGTACATGTAAAGCGATATACATGGGTCAGAGCGTAGATTTTTTAGCAATCGAGTGAAAATATTCGTAAATAATGTGAAAAATTCTTACTACCAATTTACAACCCATCCTATATGTCTAATAACATTCTAAAAAGATAAATTCAATTTGTTCACCGTAATTCTTTTAAGAATGCGATAAAGACCGCGATTAAAGCAATTATAAATTATAGAAATATTCCCTAGAATATCTTACTTAACGAAAAAACAAGTCAAACATTAATGCAGGGGCTCCCAACCAACGTATTTAAATAAAGATTATTAAATATGAACGTATGTAATATTCAAATTAAAGATTTTCAATGATAGGGGGAATGGAGAAAAAATGGTTGGGAACCCCTGCATAAATGGATTCACATATTCGTATGCCATTTCTGAAGTTTACTATATAATTGAATATTAAATATTTTTAATAATATTTTACCGGTACTAATCTCTATCCTTCTATCCCTACACTCTTAGAAAAAGTGAGGTTGAGCAACTGAGTAACAGGCTGAAAAACTTGTGTTGAGATACCTTCATTAGGAGTCCATATATTCCACGTTGGGAGCGGACACGGTAAAAAAAATACAAGTGAAGTTATCATGTAAGATTAATTAAATATTTACGTTCAACTATCACTTCGGGGATGCGAATCGTTAAGGTCTGCAGTGATACGGAAACAAGCAAGCGTTACTACTCAGCCTAGCGTCCGTAACCTTCGAAAAAGGAACATGGATAATAAAAGGCTTTAATATTCACAGACGAATGAAAATATTTTAGTTATGTACCTTATTTAAATCCGGATGCATATTTCAATTACTATGTTAATAGAATATGGAAAACTACATTAACTGTATTTTTTATTTTAATTGATATCGTGACAAAAAGTTTATTGATATTGTTATCATAATCATAAAATAATATTTTTTATATTGTATGAAACCAGAATCGCTTTATTTTTAACGGAACAATTGATTTCAAATTCAAACAATCTTATTCACCCGACAAAGTGTTGACTATATTATACTACAACCTACAACAATTGGAAATATGTAATTATTTTTAGAAAGTATTAAATGTCAAACATTAAGTATTAAATAATACTTTGTTTTCAATTTCGCTAAACCTATATAGTTTATAATATAAATTTTAATACTATGTTATGGCTATATTACCTGGAAGAAATATACTTGTATACATTAATACTTTTGTTATTATTGAAGTATTTACTACATGTTTTTTAATACAATGTAAACAAATCAAGCATGTGATTGCCATTGATTCTGTGCATTGGTCAGAGGCGTTTCAGAGATAATTAAATCGTCGACATACAGGAGAAAGTGACCAAGTGCAAAATGTTCAAGAAAACGGTTTGAACTCAATTCTTAACCTCTTATATTCCATTCACATTTCAGATTTAGTTTTTTGACATGTTTGGGTATTTGTATCTTATGTCCGACATTTTTCCATAAATCTATTATGTAATAATTCAAAATATATTTAATCAATTTCCGATAAAGATTCAATTGGTCAATTTCTCTTGAATGACCACGAATTGTACATTCTATACATATTTCAGCCATAATAATAATATAATTTAAGACATCGACTGAGGGTGCTTGATGTAATTTCAATATCAAATTTGGATTATTGAGATTTTGTACACTTCCATGTACGTGCATGCCTGAAGATACCGAAAGGCAAAACCCGGATCGTTAGTGACAAAATACATGGAAGTGTACAAAATCTCAACAATCCAAATTTCATAATAATAATACTTTATGTTTGATTGTAAATGCTTTAGTGAATACATTTTTTAAGCTTTAAACTTCAGCAAAAATCTTCGTTGTGTTGGCAAAGCATTTAAGCGAAAATTTGTAGAGATTAATTTTGTTTATTAGTGTACCTAATTACACAATTAAACAATATAAATTAACACAAAGCCGTTATTACCGTCGAGTCCATAGAAAAAAACGATAAAATAGCTATGTCATTTTCAAATATATTTGTTCATACAACTCAAATTCAAAAAATATTTTATTTAACTTTAAATTTATAAAACATATTCATTGTCATTGTCGTTTCATTGTCTTCTTGGCTTTCGTGCGTTGCTTTTATTCATATTTCTCATTAATTTCTATATATAATTTATCACTAAGTATGATTTTTTTCTGAAATTACCTGGATAACCAACCATACAATTTGACTTAAGTTCATTATAATTTTATTCTCAAAACATTACTTTATCACAGATCTTTTCAATGGAACATTATCATTCAATACCTTTATTTGGATTGAAATTTTATCAGTTGACAACACTATTCTATAAACGAAAAAATGCAAGAGCTTTCATTTTATCTAATAATGCCACTCCACAATCCACAAAGATGAAAAGTATGTATATCCTTTGATTTTGTTCAGTTAAAAAATATTTTTCTGCAAATTATCGCGACTTTAGAACAAAAAAATAAAGTATCTCCACAACAAACAATATCTATTATATAAAATAATGTTTAAATTGCATTCCTAGCCTCTGAACACATTTCTTATCAAAATGCACGTAAATAACTACGCCTATTAATTCCAGACTCACGACTTTTCCAAACAATGTCTACACAATAATTCTACATCAATATAAAAGTTCAATATCTACGATAGCAATAATATTGCAGTCGGTTCGATGTTATTGGTTCCAATTTGCGAATGCAATTTAACGTGAATGAGCAATAAAAGAATCGTGGATATGCTTCGCAAACCGCACTTAAAGTTGTTTTCCCGGACACGCTGCATTGCACTTGTATTTTTATGACTCCACGGATGTTATCAAATTAGGCCAATTTTCGTGGCTGAGTGAACGTTCAATTAAGTTTGTGACGTCTTCTCCAATATGCACACTAGAGAAGTTTTCTAGTTTAAAATCAAATAATCCGTCACCGTCCACTCCAAAAAGCAGTTGTAAATACAAACTGTTATACAAGTCGATTCCATATTTCGTGAATTTTCTACTACTTGATCGTTTGTTTTCCCATATCCGCTCCCAACGTGGAGCATATGGTCTCCTAATGGAGGTATCTCAACAGTATTTTTCTATGAGAACTGCTTGTTACTCGGTCGTTTAACCTCTCTTTTTTTCGAAGAGAGTAGGGATAGAAGGGTAGGGCTAGGACAGGACCAATGGTTAGCTAATCGCTCTCGCTACGCCCCGTTTTTGAGGATCGGATGGGTAGGAGGGAGTTTTAAACATCAAAAACACTCAGACTACGAACAGAAATCCATAAATCGATTGAAAGATCAATTTATGAAACTGTCAAAACCTGGAATTGAACCCGAGACATCCGTAGCCGTAGCCAACGACGTTATCAATTATTCAGTATCATATCACTCGACAAACAGCAATATGTCGTATTCCAAATATTTTTTTAGTGGGTAACGACATTTTACTATTGATCGAGCGATATTTTTGATAAGGATGACAGAAATGGAGCACACTTTTTGCATTTATTGTATTAAATATGGCCGCTCTTTAAATGAGTGAAGATTAATGGACAATGTTTTATATGTCAATGCTGGTTGTCTTTCGTATAATTTTCGTTAAATTTCGATAGATGTTTATCAATAAAACAAAATACGCATGAAAAAAAAAAAGGTGACAGTAAACACTTTGATATTCACGAATATCAATGAAATCTCATCAATCTTGAAAATTTTTTGGCCATCATAGAAGAATGTAATGCCAATAAAGAGTGGATATTTCAAGTACATAGGACAATTGCATAAGTAACAATATGCCTCGTCGCTTTTACTATACCCATGAATCTATGATAAAATAAATATTTGAAGTACGATGTCCCATTTTTTTAAATATTACTTTCGTACGCATTTTCAGGATCTAAATACCTACAAAATTCGAAGACTCCCTGGATCTTTTCCTCATCATTGCTTTATATGAAAGCTCATTATATATTATAAATTATTTTTTCAGATTCAGAAAACATTTTAAAAATATTTATTAACAAGATATCTTGATTGTAATGCTATAAGGATTACAATCGTGAATATCATTTTGATAAAAATATTAAAATTTGCATCGGAAGCAAGATTACAAGTTTACGAAATGCAGATGATGTCGTTAGATACCATTACAAAAATACTTTCTCTATCCAAGAAATTATTTGTATTATTTTAAAACAATAAAAACTTTGTAACAATGTTTGATTTAATATTAAAAAATATTTACATTATAATGATAGCCAATGGTAAACTAACCAAATTATGATTAAGACGACTGTATTTGCAATAATTTGACTTTTGATTTATTAGCAGATCTTGTACAGCTAACTGATACAGTATTAAATAGGCATATTTAAATTTAATTTACAGTTCTCTCATACTGATGAAATTAAGATATATACTATGATTCTATTGTTTAATAGTATGCAAAGGATCAGAATCAATCTGATAATTAAAAATCTAATGATATTTTTCTCGCGCGTGATTTCATCAATATGTTGAAGTGATGTGTCAACATTGATACCATTTTTATCATTGGGAGATTTTTCAATTAGACAGTGAAAGGCCGATTATCCCAAATGGAAAGGGTGAAATTATATATATTTGTTTTTCCATGTCCGCTCCCAATGTGGAGCATATGTCTAACTGAGGTATCTTAACGGAATTTTTCTACGAGAACTGCTTGTTAATCAGTTGCTCAACCTCTCTTCTTTCGAAGAGAGTAGGGATAGAAGGATAGGGCTAGGACAGGACTAGTGGTTAGCTAATCACTCTCGCTACGCCCCGTGAGGATGGGATGGGTGGCAGGGAGGACTCAGACTACGAGCAGAAATCCATAAATCGATTGAAAGATCAATCTATGAAAACCGTCCGCACCGGGAATTGAACCCGAGACCTCCGTAACCGTAGCCAGCGACGCTACCGACTACTTAACATATTTTACTTTACCATAATTAGAATGAAACAGTTCAATTTAATTTAGTGCTAGTGACGAAAGCAGAATACAGTGAAAACTGTCATAGGTAACACGTTTTCAACAATAAAGCAGCACTAAGTACCCGACCAAAAAATAATAAAGCCTAAAAAACGCAATTAAAAAAAATATGCTACAACATTCACAAATGACAATTGTTTCGATAAAATTATGAATATTTAAATTATTAAATTGTTGGCTCTCTTGATTTTGTGTAATTTAAATAAATAACAAAAAAATCAAAACCCCTATCCAAAAATGATGTCTTGAACTATAACACTAAACTATAACACAGAATTTATTTCCCTGCTAAAGAAACCTTGGCTGTAATTAGTGCTATTAAAAATACGCAAATAAGGTAATGTATACTTGATTATTTTAACATCGACTTTATTGCTTTATTCATAATTTCCTCCATTTCAATGGCTCATAAAGGGGTTGCTCTCATAATTTATTTTTTAATCTGGTTCCCGTATTATTGATCCAACGAGCGCCGGTTCAGTTGCTCAACCTCAATTTTTTCGATCGCATAAGAATAGAAAGATTAGCAGGAAGCTAATAACTCTCGCTACACCCGTTTAAACTCAGACTATACCATTTGATTTTTTTATTAAAACAAATAACGATAAATTTCGTTTTCAAATTATTATAATTTATAAAATAACCTACTTCAATATTTTTCGCCCCTACACACGGACGAAACTGCTTTTGTATCAAATGTGACGGGTTTTTATTTGTTTTTAATCCGAATTTGTGACGAATGGAAATTTACGTTGACAGGGAAACATAACACAACATTTGAAATGTAAAGCGGATAACTGGATGGGAGAAGGGCTTAATCAAATATTTATTTTCGTGCTCGTTTTAAATTATTTAATTGAAAGAGGGTCGTTCCGTATTTCCAACTCGATCAAAATACTATGTAACAAAAAGCAAGAGAAAGCCTAAAGACAGTGGAGTATGATCATTTTTTTTTAAATGTGCTCTTATGTATCTGCCAGATTTTCAAGTTGTCATAATATTATATGGGAGGTGGCAGTTGCTTAGTGACGAAGATACAGCATTTAATTGTGGAGTATATCTCATATAAGATTTTTTTTAAATATTTTTACATATCTGAATTCTCTGTAAAGTTTTAATTTGTGCTTAGGAATTGCAATGCCGAGATCCCGATATTTCAGCCGTTTTCTTAATTCTGAAATTAGATTGTTGAAATGCCTCCATTAGTTATCTCAACAGAAGACCATATGCTTCACATTGAGAGCGGACACGGCTTAAAGAAAAAATACAATTCGATGAGAATTACCATGTCATTAAAAATTATCATCAAAGCATTTTTTAGACGCTCGCTTGTTACATTCTTCATGTCTTATCATTGACATATTGGAAATTTGTTTTTGCAAATTTTAATGAGAAGAAATACATGACATTATTTCCACCTCAATTTTGAGCATATGGACTCCAAATCAAGCATCTGTGAAGAGAACTATTGGTTTGTCAGTGGCTCAAGAGGTTGAGAGGATTGTCAGTGGAAAAAAAGAGGTCTTTTTTCTAAAGCGTAAAAATATAAGGATGTGGGGCTAAGAAATACTAGCTGTAAGCTGGGCCACAGACATTCACGCCTTGTGTGTCTAAAAGCCCAAAAGCTTTGGATTCTCAGCTACCGGACATGCTAATTTAGACAATAGTTTAATCAAATAACAAAATATTGGTTACTATTTATAATTGTTATTCAAATAAGAATAATCAATAGCAATAATTAAAACTACTGTGTATGTAATGTTTTATTTTTTTTCAAAATATAGGAACTGATTTCGCTATATCAATTGAATATACTCATTATTTAAAAAAAAGTCGCGCCTTTTGTCCCGATGAACGCGCTGAGCATGTTTACATGTCCATGACTTTATCTCGTATTTGTGGCCAAATAAGAAGAAAACACTTTACGCAAAGAAATTGGGCAACAGATCATGAAAATGCCAGTAGTACACAAAGGAATATTTTAATTTAATTTAAGACATCGACTGAGGGTGCTTGATGGAATTTCAATATGAAATTTGGATTATTGAGATTTTGTACACTTCCATGTATTTTGTCACTAACGACCCGGGTTTCGCCTTTCGGCATCTTCAGGCATTCGAGCACATGAATGGACTCGAACTGAGAGACAGTAAACAGTGTCTAACGTTTATATAGAAGATACAAATGCGACAAATATTATTTACGAGGTAAGATATTATACGTCTGAGAGCCACACTGATACCTGAGTTAAAATTTCGGGAATCGCCCTAATCCTTATTTTGTAAACACCATATTAACAGAGTGGCGAATTGTCGCTTTTCAACTTCCCCCCGATTCCCGAAATTTTAACTCAGGTATCAGTGTGGCTCTCAGACGTATAATATCTTATCCCGTAAATAATATTTGTCGCATTTGTATATTCTATATAAACGTTAGACACTGTTTACTGTCTCTCAGTTCGAGTCCATTCGTGTGCTCGAATGCCTGAAGATGCTGAAAGGCGAAACCCGGGTCGTTAGTGACAAAATACATGGAAGTGTACAAAATCTCAATAATCCAAATTTGACAAAGGAATATATTTGTGAAAAGATCCCTCGATATTCAGTTTTTTGAATTTTAGCTTTGAACTGCTGATACACAGCATTAATCGTCAGCCTTATGTATTACACATACTTATTCGGATACGCGCTTGCTTGTGAGCATATTGACGGTGTATATTATGTAGACTGGCCGCAGCCATTTTGCTTGCAAAGTCGTAGATTAAATATTTTCGGCTTCTTCATATTCTTCGATTTATTTTAGAGAGAAGTGACGAGTTTAGTTTACTTCTTGATGTATTTGGGATAACTAATATATATTTCACATAATTTTTCATTTTTTACTGTTGAAATTGATCTATTTTTAGCCACAGTGAACGTTTTAACAGATAAATTGATCAAAAATAAATTCGAACGAAAACGGCTTGCACTTAAAAATTGAATTCAAATTGTCATATGTAAATAAGATATGTACCAAGAAATTAAAAAGATTTTTTTATCCAGAAAAACACACATATTCTCTATTTATTTACGGCACACTTTTTGGATATTCCTCCCGTTTTCACGTACTTATGTGAGCTATTTTTGAGTATATATATATATACATAGCGATACGTGAAGCAGATTCCAATCAAATGGAAAAATGGCTATTTTTGTTTGACAGTAATTTTAATTGAAAACGAGAAATTATTTACATTCATTATTAGGCATTGCCGATAAATTTGAATTCTTTCGATATAATCTGTTCGTTTAAATCAAACATAAATAATAGTTTTACCAAGTATACAATGCGGCGTTCCAATCATCAGTTTTAACAATATAATTTTAATTACAAAATATTGAGTATTAATAGCCAGTGGCACAATGCACAACAATATATAACATAATTTAAAAGAATTATACAAATCATCTGATTCTAATTCGCTAAGCATAACCGGTCTTAATGAGTAAATATTTTTTGATTATTTATTATATGTATTATGACATCTTATCATATTATTTTCGTACGACTATAAACTAAGAAGAATTCAGGTTTATGGAATATTTTTTTTATTCTTCTATAATATTGGCATAAAATATATCTATAATTAAAATATATATGCACCAGCGTTGTCAAAATCTAACACTTAGTTGATTGATTGAAAAAATTTCTAGTTTGTCGCTGCAGATTTACGAAACGTATTAAAACTCGCATGTACGAAACATTATACTTGTCATCATTATTGACGAGGCATAATTAATTGGCAAATAATATTTTATTTGACCCATATTCGACAAGGTTTCTGCAGACGCTGCGATACAGGTGGGCACTTTAAAAGCAAGTGATGACGATTAAAGTAGGACACAGACAGTCATCGTGACGATATAAATGAACGAAGAATCATCATCATCATCATCCTTCTTACTATTAAATCGCGTCACGCATATAAACAATTGGAATCATGCTCCTAAAAATTATATTAAATACGTCTCAAAGCTTGACACTAGGTGCAATTACAAGATAGCGAAAAAAATATTGAAATATTGCAAATAGCAATTCTCATTATGCTTTGAATGTATAGTAACTTAGCAATCTTTCGAATAATATAAAATATTGTTTCTTATAATAATTCCTTATCAAAATATGCTTGTGCAACAGTACTCTTAACAAGCATTCAGTCTGAAAAATGATGGAGGGAATAAATCAAAACTGTCATGTATTATTTGCGTTTTTATTTATCCTGGTACAGTATATAAACGAAGAAAATAATATACTTGAATTTTTTTTAAATTTTGTTAAGTACCGGTTACTAATGTTGAACCCCTCTCACTACGCTGAATAATCTTGTGTTGGTTAATAACGTGATAATTTAAAATTTGGTTTATTGTTATTTATTGTTTCCCGAAATATAACATTACAGTTACCATAATCTTACACTCAAAAATTTGAGAATCTTTGTTTTAAAAAATGTGGTTGAAAAAAACGCAACCATTATGACAGGTGGTTTGTTTGTCCTGTATTTTTAAACAGATCCCTATCGCTATGATGAATCACTTTTGTATATTTAAAAGGTACTAATCCATTGTCATTCTTATGGTTAATATAACAATTCGTCGTCTACAAAACACAGCAACACAAAGGCAAATAAATTTTTAACACTGGTTTAATTATAAAATTTTTTGGGAGTCGATATTTCTTTCTTTTTTATTCATGATTGATATTATAAAAACATAAATGGTACAGTTAAAATTATTCGTCTTTTATATTGTCTAAAATTATTATTTCGTATTTTTAAATATAAAATAATCGAGAGTGTTGTTTTAATATTTTTGCTCACTTCCTTTCCATTAATGCAGATACGCTTTATATGATTAACACGGCAGTGCATGTCTAATGGCATAATGTAATACTATAATGACATCACGTACTTAAGTCTAAAAATAAACATGCCAGATCTTATTTCTGAAACCAAAAGAAATATGACAACTTAAGCAAAACAAACACAATTATGATCGACCTCCATCTTGACAAAATTTTCTTTTGGACTCCGTAGGGTAGTTCTTATTAGTTAAATGAAAAAGTATTATATCATGGAATTCAATTATTTTTTACATTATTTCTTTAATATATCTATATTTGAATTATCGATTTCATTATCATTTTTTTTTGAAGACTTACGATAAAGACAATTTACGAAGGGATGGTTCAAAATTGTAGACCGCAGAGATTTGACTTAGAAATCCGTTTAGTTTATAAATAATTTCATTCTGTATTATAAAATCACTTCTTTAGTTTTATATGAATTCTCAGAACGATGCTTTAATTACTTAAATATAGTTTTCCTAAAAATGATAAAGAATATAACAAAATCAGAACTCATACTGCTAATATATATGTATTGCAATCAAAGAAATATTTATATCGATCGTAAGAGCCGAGTGGGCATTCGTAAAATTCAGTTGCAAGGTCAATGTTGTCTTAGCAAAGATATTTTCATCCGTTAACATTTAACAGTCGAAGAAAGAACCATCAGTCTACAACTTTTACCTTCTTAACCACACCATTGTAATGTACACAATCTCGAAGAACACCATACGATACAAAATAATAATTTTACTGGAAAAAACATGGTTAAAAAATATTCTTATTTCATTTGACTTTTTATAATTCATCGAAAAATGAGAACATAAAAGGATGCCCACTTTTTTTCAAAATTAGAATACAAAATATTGTGACGTTGTTTTATATTTAAAAGGAAAAATTGCGTAAATACGTCCACTGTCATAAAATTCCATATCAAAAAAGGACATAGTCACCTGAGCATGCCTAACGATTTCTTGGTATTATGATAATCTAAATAGTTTAAAAATGTCGTTTTTTGAAACAATTATTTTAACCTTTCTACTAATGGCCCGCCAGAGCCGCAACCAATGTGTATTCAAATTATCTTTTAACTGTATTTTGGCTTATATAGTTTTTTTTGTTTAAAGGTGTAAAATATATTATATTTCTTAAACTAGAATGTCAAAAACTGTCATATAAAGGTGAACTCGTAATACCAGATCTTATTCGCCTACAAGATTGGTGAATAGTGACTGGTTCTGAAGACCTTTGGGAGTAAAAAGCCTCTAGCCAGGTAACGGAGTGTCGTAGTCTTTGGTGGCAACCTTAATTTGTTGAGCAACGAGTATTAATCACGTCATATGCCTTCACGACATCTTTTTCTTTCTTCACGAACTTTTTTTAATTCCATCTGAATGAAAAACTATACGATTAAATGAAATTTTATTGAGACTTATTCTTCTTTTTTGGTGGTACAATCTGAGGTGAACCTTAGCCGTCTCAATTAGTCTCCTCCAATCCACTATGTCTTCCGCCTTCCTACGGCAATCGCTGATCTCCAGCACACTTTTTAGACATCTCCTATACGTTTCCAACATTACTTAGACACATTAAAAAAATGTATTTTAATTTATTTGTATTTTTTTCCATGTCCGCTCCCAATGTGTAACATATGGTCTCCTAATGGAGGTGTCTTAACAGTTTAATTTATTAATTTATTTGTATAATTCGTATTAACTCAGTAGAACTCCATATTAATAAGATAAAACATATTTTACAGAGTTGACAGCTATTTCAGCATCATGTCACCTTTGGAACTATTGGCTCTGGCGATCGTGACTTTTAAATTATGACTTTAAATAATTTTAATGTTTACCTGTATTATTATAATAATTGTATTATATTACGATACATAACACTTTTTTAATTGAAATTAGATGAAAAATATATTTTACAAAAACGTTATTCATTCCTATTATTATTCAAAATAAAAAAATTATAATCATTATTCTAAGAATACTGAAAACACGGTTTATTCATCGCTTTTTTCAATAACAGTTCTCCAACCCCACAAAACCAAAATACGACCCTGCGCATAAGAAAAAATCTTTATAATAGAGGGCTGTTAAATTGTTCGACAAAACGAACTTGATTTATTGGGGCTGTATCGAGTTAGCAGTTTTATATGTCCTATATTCCATCTTTTATTAGGTCTGACTTTATTTGTTTTTTTTTTCTTCAAACTATAACGACTTCATATGGCTGGAGAATGGACCATTTACTAATTTTATTTCCCAGACGATGTGATTCCGCCTAGGTAAGTATTTATGAATACTTCTACAAAAAAAATCGAATGAAATAATTAAGATATTAGTTAAATGATTCCAATACCAGCGAGAATTACACCAATGTAATAATGAAATAATTCAATTAATAACATATAAATAACATAATATTAATAACGCTTTTTCAATGAATATTTTATTTGATAAAATTATTGGTTTATAATCATCACTAAATCCTCTCAATTTTTCCAAACCTGTAAGCCTCTAATTTGGAGTATTTAGACGCCCTATAGAGCATCTCAGAAAAAAGTTATTTCACGAGAACTACTTGTTATTCAGTAGCTTTAACTCTCTTTTTGGACATCGTATATAAGGATGAGGCTATACTGAATGTTTCTTTCGGAATTCGTTTCAATTAATTTACTTATCATTTGTGGAAATCTCTTTTCTTTGTTATTCGTTAATAAGAGATTTGACCTGTATATCATTGGTAATTTTCAACCCTGACCATATAAATGTTACTACCGTATTGGCCCGACGATAAGGCGACCTTGATAACAAAGCTACCCCCATTTTTTTAATCAGCCTTTTGGAAAAAAAATTGATAGTAACCGTTTCGAGTACTGTTTTTTTAAGTAGTCATCTCGCTCATCGCGAGGTAATGAATGTATTGTTCATTTGCCTGACAATCGAATAGAAGGCGACCCCCTTATTTTCATGTCGTTTTTTTTTAAACCTCGCCTTATAATCGGGCTTATACGGTGTATAATATATGGAGTTTGAATTGTGCACCCTGGCATAAACTGATTAAAATGAACGAAACTCAATCAATAGGGTAGTTACGGACGTTAGGCTACCGGTATAAAGTTGGCACTATGAAAACTCTAGTAACTACATTATTTAATAATAAATTTTCCATGTGATCATAAGTATACATATTAAAGATTTTTTTTCAAAAGCTTTTACTTGATATACTTTTCCTACGTCAATAATCCGTGCTCTGTAGACAAGAAAGAGCCTTTGAGGAAACAATTACTTAACAAATTCTTCAACCTTCCTGGAAATCTAAAAAATTGACCCCGATTTGGACCCACGCAGAACGTGTATTGTCAAACTAATAATAAAAATTAGCAAACATAATAACTGTCCATTCAGCAATTTAATAACACACTTTATTATATTTAATTATACCAGATAATAGATACATAAAAAAACATAGATTTGAACACTTTTCTAGAGAGGTAAAATTAAAAAAATAATACATGAAAAATATATGGTTTTAGATATTTATGAATGATTAATTATTTTTTTTGTATCGGATATTTTGTGCGCATTTATTGGTGACAACATTTTCTATATGTCATATTATTTTAAGTGACTTAACAGAATTTTATTTTTACGAACGAAGGAATTTAAGATTATTCAATATATCTGATATATACCAAATAATTAAAAAAAAACACTTTTTTTAATCAACGTCATGTAGAAAATTGATTAATAAAATTACATAGAAAAGGGTTTTTTGAAACATTTTCAAATGTATAAAATAAAAGAAGCTTTTTAAAAATACAGTGAATTACTATTTCTGTTTTCAGTGACATCATCAAATAAAATGTGTACGGTTTGGTATACATGAACGAAATTATGTATTATTGATTATCAATCAGATTGCGCAAATTAAAACTGTGTTGTTAAACCCTTGTGACTATAACATAATAAAACTGTTAACAATTTGTGTGACGAAGCAGCATCTCAATTAGTCTCAAGACAACTACTCTATTCATCTTATGCGGTTTTTTTTTGAATAAATCAAATTTGTTAATAAAATACTTCTTTTATAGATTTGACTGATTTTACATATTGAACGGTTTATACTTATTCGAATCTCTATCAAAATTATAACTTAGTGTAGCGATAAATTTAAGATATAAGTTATTATTTAATATCGTACGCCACAACTGAAATATGTCAAGAAATAGAAAAAGAAGACATATATATATTTATATATATTGAAATTAATATTTAAACGTAACTTAAAAATGGTAGAGTTGATATTTACTTAGTAGGACTCCATTACAAATATTTAGGTAAAACCTTGCAAAGCATCTAGTTCGATAATAATTATTTATTACTATGTATTGTAAATATTTTGTGGAGATATGCATACATTTTAATAGTGATTTAAAAAATTGTCAGCAATTTTTTTGTATTCCGCAACTAGAAAAAAAGAAGTAACATGACTAGAGGTGGATACAGTTGTAGGTCAATTATATTTATCTTGGTTGATTGCGCTACGATTTTTATCATAAAATCTGATTATAAAAAATCAGCAATGGTCAACCATTTATATCGTCAAGCGCAATCAAAGAATGTCAGGATTGCGAGCGAACTTCCGGCGGTGCAAAGGCGACACTTCCTGTTGAGAGTCTTCTAACAAATTGCTATGGCAATAATTAACGAGCCACACACATTTGCCATTGCTCTATAATCGATCAACACCTGCTTACAATGTTATCTAGAAGTTCAAACATGTCAACCATTTGTAATAGTACCATAGTAGAGGTCTGCACGGGCCGAAATTTCATAAAATTACCCAACCCGGCCAGAGCCCAAATCTCAATATCACACTTGTTACCCGAACCCTACCCGAAGCTTAGATTTATTTTCTCAGTCTGAAAAAAGACCGATTTTTTTAAAATATAGTAATTCATTTATGCTTTTCAAAAACAATACATGCATTTGTTTTCATATTTCCAATGATATTCGTTATAGCACATGTGAAATAAATTATTTAAGCTATGAATACTATTGCCTTATGGCTGACCCATTACCCGAACATAAATTTGAATTCCTTACCCGAGCCTGGACTGATTCCGAATCTGAATTGTCTTTACCCGCCCGAGGCCGGGCCCGTGCAGACCTCTATACCATAGGCACACATATTTTACGTTCAACATTTATTTTACTTTAACAAATATTAGCATTTCTAAATAACCTATCACAAAAATAACTATTATTAGATACTACCCGAAATCTATCGGTTCCGATTACAATTAGGACTTTGGATTCGTTGGAGTCAAACTGATAAACTTATTTTTAATTTATTTTATGTTTTGATCTATCGATGGCAAATAATACAAAGGTGAGGCTACAGCCCGTAATGCTTTTAAAAATAACACATTCGTCGTAATTTTGTGGAAATTACTCCAATCTATATAAACGTGGCAAGAAGATTAAGTGTTGTAAAAAGAAGCTATTTGTTTCATTGTTACAATCAGAGTCGAATAAAAATAAGAGTCGATAGATTTTTAAACGATTTCGCAGCCCTAATTACAATGACAACCGGGATGATGACATAATATGTGTATGTATATATAATATGTTAAAATTGAAATACTGAATGTCTAAAGTAGCTAGTACGTTGGAACTGTGTGTGCATTCCATAACATTTTATTTTATTATATACACCGCGAACGCTTAGACCATGAAAAAATTTCATACATACATGTGATATGTGATAATAATAAAACGTCCACGGAGCGGTATGGACTATTATATTACGGTTTACAATTAAATGCACTTTTTTTAGATCATATTCTCTTTCATAAAAATTGTTTTCACTTATACAAGAAAACAAATTCTTTCACTAAAAATAAAATTATCCCACATAATAAAATATATCTTAACATTGAAGAAATATACTGCACTTCCGAAAAAATATGCTGAAGTAGATAAAATAATTTTCATTCAATATAAATTGTAGGAAGCTGTAATGAAATGTCACTTATTCTTTTACCCTATATTCGGCCGCCTATATTGTCTTGGGTCCACGCATTAGAATACATTACACTAACCAAACCAGACCAAACCTAACATAACCTACTATAACTTCCCTCACTTTGTGAAAAGAATGCGTGACAGAGAGGAAACTTTTAAAATCAAAGTTCAAGTGTACCAAGTGAATAAATACTATTTAACACAAAGTGCAATTATTTATAACCCTTATTTTTCTATTGCTGTTGACTCTTTTGAGAAATTCTATTTTATTTCTCTTATTATTACTTTGAATATTTACATGAACACTTGGCAATCACTGTTGTACATGTGACGTACCGTTCCTAGAAACAGGAGGTTGAAAACCTTCAGATATATTTTATTAGCAGATGATTTATTGACGGCGGCGCTAGAGAATTTAAGCCGTTTATTTCTTTACGAAGCAACACTTTATTACCTGGTAAACTATTCCCAACCATTGGGATGTTAATAATTCGATTATTATCATTAAATCTATATTAACTGTCAATATCAAGTTTATTTTTTTTTATCGGAAACTTTTTCATATTTATTATACTATTTTATACAATTTCGCTTGAGTTTATTGAAATGTGTTAAATTATTAGCAGTCAATTGCGAGATACATTCAATATTTAAAAAATACGTTTATATTACCGAAAAAAGAGTTAATTTTCTTTTATATATATTTTATATGTTACTTTAAAAAATTCTATGCTGCTTATCTTTAAAAGAAACTGAGCCTCGATTACGTAAATTTCAATTAAGTATGCATTTGACTTTGTTTCGGTTGCGGTACTCACGGGTTCGAATCTCAGTACGGATAGTATCATAAATTAATGTTTCAATCGATTTATGAATTTATGTTCAAGGCATGGATATCAGTAACGTCAAAAATTACTTCTAATTATTATAATTACCCTATCATTCTAATCCTACACACTCCGAAAAGAGGAAGTTAAGCCACTGAGTAACAAGCACGTCTCGTAGAAAAACTTTTGTTGAGATAAGCTCCATTATGACTCCATATACTATATTATCTCCTCCGAGATTTGAACATTCTTTTATTATATCTTAAATGTAATCAACTTCGGTCGTTAAAAGATTGTGTAGCTTGCCCAAAATTGGTCGTAAAAAATATTCATAGACATGTTATGCTACAAAAGGCTTTTGGTCTCCATTATGACAATATCCTCAAAATCCTGCCGAGTCATCGCGACGATTGTGCGACCTCTATTGTCATGTAAGACCTCCTCGGGGAGATACTGAAAAAAAGTTAGATACAATCGTTGCCATAATTAAGTGATAAATCGAGTTAAATATTTATGTCCTCAAGGTGGTCTGTATACGTCAAGTTAAGAATACCATAATTGGTGGAGAACTGTGGGTGGATAAGTGGCTAGGTAGCAGTACTAGCAGTCAAAGAGTAATAATTGTTGTAGCTTTATTCAAATTCTTAATATTATGTTACTACCTTATAAAGCGCAGACAAAGTACTTGACAATTATAGATATTTAGACATTCTGGTAAATATGCTTTACAACATGCTACTCTTTTTCTATACGAAATGCCGCAAATAACAGTGGAATAATATTTCGAATTGGAAAATACAAAAACAAAACATTGGAATCAAGGAAACCGATAATTTAGGTGAATTACGAAATATTAGTCGGAAAAAACGTCACCATTTTTCAATTCAGTTGCCATCATGTGATGATCTGTGAATTGTTTCAAAAACGAACTATTTGATATATGATAATTATATATTCCGCACAAATTATCGATTTTTATGTTCGTGAATGATAGCTTGGCATTTTTCTATTCGTAAATAAATTTCCTACAGAAATTCATTGTCATTGTGGGCATTTAGTCAATGTTCGAATAGAAAAAGAGTAGCAAGCTGTAAAGCATATTTACCGATATTCTGATTAATCACAACACGAAATAGTGTTGTCTTGCGGTAAATAAAAGAAATGCCCGTTTAATCATCATAATGAGAAAACAAAAGTCTGCATTTAATTTGTAATCCTTAAAAAATTAACACCACTCAACATTTTTATTTTTTTAAGCAATGCCCACTTGCAATGTCAAGAATTTGGATTGCTTATCAACAAAACTGCTCAAAAGTAACACAGCTCAATCTCTCTCTTCAGAGAGGGTGAGGAAAGAAGGATGGAATAATCAAAACGCAAGAAGAACGCTAGTCACTATCTCAACAGCCCGTTTGAATGATTTTGACCTTAATAATATAATCGATCCATCGTATTTCTTTATTCTATAATTTAGGCTAGTTTTTATTTGTTTTCGAATTTATCGTACACGAATGAAGTTGCTGAAATGTTGTACTCAGGTTGTTAGCTAAAAAACGTATGTAAGCGAATACCATTTTTAATATTAAAATATCACATTAAAATTATAGCACGCACCCTTAACTGAAACTATTTTCTTCTTTTCTGGCGCTACATTCCGAGGTGAATTTCGGCCACCTCAGTCAGCCTCTTCAACTAATTCATCCGCCTTCCTACCCCAATCGCTGACCTCCAGAACTTGTAATTTCTGGGACACTCCTCTCGTAATTAACTCTAAAAATAAGAACTTATAATTCCCCACCTATCTAGTAAAGTCACGGATGATGAAACAAAGGTGCAAAAAAATATTCTGAAAATAAATTTTAATATTACTTATTGCTTATACTTAGCAAAATACGATTTAATTTAAACATGTTATGATTCATGACCTTACCTCTTTATCAACAGCAAAGATGTTAGTTTTTGTCGATTTTTATATTTATAAGAACATATTTGTATAAATTATTTCCTCATACGATTTTGAATGCAAAACATATAAAATACCAATAGATCTGTCATGATTGCCTTGTCAAATAAAAATAAAAGGTATCTGAATTGAAACGAGAAAAAATGGTATCTACATTTATTTGCCAAATATGATACATTTTCCTCAATTAATTATAAATATGTTTTCATTTTTAAATCTTAGCGACTAAAGAATGTGTATAAAATATTCAAAGTGAATGACTCATCAGCAGCTTATCACTTTTAATTAAGTAGTTAAACATCTGACACAGAAAACGATTTTTTTCACACTGATGTTCCCACAGTGGACCCAAAATTGCCCCAAAAATTACTGATTAAAATCCTTGTCAATTAATTCGATATATCAGGCCGGTATAAAACGTGTCGAGCTCCAAATCTGAGCTATGTAAACCTAAAACCCTCTGTTTAAATGTCTTGTAACTTGTAACACACATTCCAGAATAAAATTTATCAGTTCTAATAAACCTTTTTACTGAATTTTCAATTAAATACTAACGTTACTTTGAAATCAGTATTTTACAATAATTGTAAAAAAAAATCGTAAAGTCACCCAACCTTGCTCTCTGACGGAGGATAGGAAAGGTTTAGGAGAGGAATATTAGTAGTTAGCTAATCGCACACTCTGTACCTCAGTATCAGTATCAGAGAAATAAAGCATCACTTATATTCCAATCGATCTGCCAGAATTTATCATGTAATCCTTCATTACTAAAACCTCAAAATTAATTCTAATAATGGAGTCGCTAACGATTAATATAGAACATTTAAATATAATATTAATATTTTTTTTCCCTATATTAAAAAAATCATTATACTGTAAATGAGCACAAAATATGGTAGTTTTTTTATGATCTAACACAGTGCTTCATAAAATAAAATTATTTAAGGCCCCCCCTCCCTTCGATTAAACACGCAATTTGGATAAAACGCTATTGTTCATACGCATTTCTTGAAATAAGATCCAATTTCCATTAAACTGATTTTAATGCAGAATAACTCGGATACACTGGCGCAAAGAAATGAACGCGCCTGTCACACAATGATTAACAGAGATCGTATGCAATGTGCAATCGGAAACTGGTCACTGACAATAAGAAGCACTGATCTAACCTCCACCGAAGTGCATAAGTTCAATGGTTCTTATACAAACTATTTACCATCACTGTATTTCGTATAATATAATCAAGATTGAATATTTACCTGCTAACATACCTGGTTCCTCTTAATTACTGTGTCTTCCCACTTCATTAGGCATGACCTCAATTACTGTTTACTGTCTTTTTATTACTTACGTCTAGAGTTTTAATTTTGTATGTGCTATTAAGCACGCATGTATTTTTATATGCATATATTTCAACCTACTGATTATAAAACATGTAAATCGGCTAGGATTATAAACCATATAAGATGAAAATAATTACATAAAAATGGAAGCTAATAATTTAATTGGTAACTTAATAATTATAATAATGATTTTCCAGTAGCTGAATTAAATACTACGCTATATATCTTCAAGATACACTTTTTAATTACCGTAAAATTGAAAATGATATTCTACATCAACACTACTTACTAAAATGTTTTATTATACAAATAACACCTGTTTAACTCCTTTGACAGCAAGCTTATTTATTTTCTTATTGCATACATTCTAATTATTATCAAGCGGTATAAAGTTGAAGATGAAAGAAAAACTTTTTATTTGAACTTTATATACAATATACAACACGGTCATATGATATGGTTCCACAGACATCGTGTAATACGAGGTTTGAAGTTCATACAAAATTAGGGTTTGCGTTCGAAAAAATATCGAAATTTGTTAATACCCTTTATTTTTTTAATAAACTATCGAAAAATATACATTTATGCATATATTGAAAAAAAAACTTTAGTGAATATAATAAATCATTCCTTCATCATCGCTATCACTTACAATTCCATATGTTCGACTCTTTTTCACTATCGGAGGACTCCGGAGGATTTAGGCTTTAAATATTCTGTAAGCGATTGTTTGCTTTTGGCATATAAATCTTTACGTATTTCGTGATAAGGGGCCAAGATCTGCTGTAATTCCTTCAACTTTAAATTTCTTTCCATTATAGGATCGTTTTCTATAAAAAAAAACCGTGTTAAATAATGCGTGTTGTACAAAAATATGTCACGATTCACCAACCGTGTTATATGAGGCCCAAGTGTAATTTAATTGAATTGACAATTAATGGTTTAACTAGTTTGCGGTATATATAATAAGCGTTCTATAAATTTTGAGTTAAGATTTTGGTTATTTTTGACACTCGCAGTTTTCACATTTTGTCACAAAAACCTTTACCCCCCCCCCCCCATTCTTAAGCAGACTGTCAAAAAGATTCATGTATGAATTTTTACGTCAAATTTTTTAAAACCCTTTCGTCACAAATCACCTTATCGACGGTGTTTTGGCCAATTGATTTCACCCTACTAATTCCAAAATGATTGGATCTTATTTTAAAGACAACAGAGCAGGTCTCGGCCAAATGATATAATTAGAAAAATAAATTGACCACTTTTTAGAAGGAAAAAATTATTTTACATTGGTTTTAGATTTACAAATTCTGACCCTGCCCCTTATACCCATATAAACCACTATTATATCGACCCTTTTTACGTATAATCCCGTATCTGCAAACATGAAAATTTACAGGAGAGCATTTCAAAGATTAATAATGCAACTCACCATATAATGTTTTCGATAAAAACAGTTTTTACTCACTCCTGAACAATTTTTAATTTTGAGGGTTACATCAATTGGCCAAAACAACGTCTAATTATTATGTTACCCTTGCCTCTTATATCGCGACCGTTAATTCATCAGTAATAACATATTGTAACAGAATTAAATAAAACACTTATCAGCTTTTTTGATTGAAGAACACTTTTAAATTTAATTTAACTACCAACACCAACTATCTTGGAAAAAGCAATCATTAAAAATATAGGCAGTACAACAGGAGCATGATCCTAATATCAGTAGCGATATTCATTTACATATACGCAGCTCCTTCTGTTTAACTGCTTGTATAAAACTGATCGCCAATTAAATATCTGACTATTCATTGTTTACAATAAATTTTGTTAAAATGGATGGCAGCATTGGTCATGATCAGCAAATTTACCAACTCCGACTCACTTCATTAAGGAGTAATTTATTTAGTCGTTCAGTATTTATGCATAATTTTACGCCGCCTTAAAAGTTTTATTACTTTCCAGAACACAAGGTTATTTTATAAAACAGTGTTGACCATTCCTCATTAACGCCCCGTCCCTTGCTTGTCTTTCTTTATTATTTTTACGTATAAAGCTGTAAAACTTTTACGACCCGTGCAAGATGTTTTTCTCCATACGTTTGTTTAAAGACTTTATTTAGTGGGGTTAAGTATAAATGACTAATAGCGTATATCGATGGACAAAGACCATAATTGAAATGGTTTCGGTTAATAATAACATAATTATGTACAATTCGCACATACGAACAGTTAAAAATAATGAACAAGTGATAAGGTGATTTCGGGAACGTCTAAATCCACGAAACAGCTTCCTTCGGTGCAATTTTTCCAAATTAGCTGTTTAGTAAATATATATTGTTTTTAAACCATGTCCGCTACCAACAAGAGGTATATGGTAGGTATCTCAACAGAAGTTTTCCTACGAGAACTGAATTTTACTCAGTTGCTCAACCTCTATTTTTTGTCTTAAAGAGATAGGGATATTAGATAGGAGGGGGGGAGGTAGACAGGACTAGCGGTTAGCTATTCGCTCTCATTTTTGTCCATTTGCAGGATCGGATACGTGTGAGGAAATTTTAGATATCACAAACATCTATGCCTTCCATAAAAATCCATTAATCGAATGAAAAATCAATTTATGAAACATTCTGAACTGGGACTGGAACATCCGTAACCAAAGCCAATTACGTTGACCACTGCACTACGGACCCGACAGTAAATATGCCAAATTTTAAATACTGATCATATCTTCCGGGAATATTTATTCACGAAAAACTAAAGAGAAGCATTCTAGCTGTAGACGATATGACAATCAGTCGGTTCTACCATCTCCGCTGGGCACACCGACTTGGTTGCATGTTGCATCTAGGGAAAACTACACGGCAATCAGAAAAAGTCACGGTATTTTATGAAGAGTGATTTCACCTTAAATCATAGATTCTCTTCCACTATTTATGACACAAACTCTTTTTCTTTATGATGAAATTTTCCGATGACACTCCTGGCTAAAATTTTAAATACGTCATAACAGAACGGTGTGAAACCGTACCAGAAAGTGGTGGGAGCAACGTTGAGCACCTCGGGGACTGTAGTAATACTCGTAATACATCTAAGATATACATACACAGTTCAGTATTGCAGAAGGGTGCATCCGGGTAACGTGTAGAAAATGTTCGAGTCCACACATATACAAACAGACAAACATCGAACATTCGTGGGGATTGCATCCCAAGAAACTAGTTCAATGCGTTCAGAATTAATGATTATCTTAGTCAGAATGAATTGTTAGTTACAGTATCAGCTCAGCCCTGGCGGTAAGTATTATTAGTTTGTCATTCGGTAACATGAATTCTTAAAGCTTTCAAGAGAATGGATTAACTCAAGCTGAAAAATATTCACATCGCTCGATATCTAAAACTAACGATATTATATACTAGCTATGTAAGATGAAATAGACAGTATAAATTAAATTGTGATATTTAAGATCAAGCAGCACCTTCGGACTCCAGCTCTTAAAGAACATTTGAATACGTTATAGATTGGTCCGTACTATAGTATAAAACGTTGTTTTTGTGTTTTTTATACATATTTATTATTGCATAACTGTCGGCTTCCGTGGCGCAGTTAGTAGCGTCGTTGGCTACGGCTACAGATGTCTCTGGTTCAATTCCCGGTGCGGACCGTATTCATAAACTGATCTTTCAATCGATTTATAGATTTCTGTTCGTAGTCTGAGTGTTTTTGATGTCTAAAAACTCTCTCCCACCCATCCGATCCTCACGGAACGAAGCGAGAGCGATTAGCTAACCTCTAGTCCTGTCCTAGCCCTATCCTTCTATCCCTACTCTCTTCGAAAAATATGCTTAACGTTGGGAGCGGACGCCGAAAAAAACCTGAATATTGCTGATTTATATTACAGACCAATTAATAATGGCAGACAGTAATTACTAAAATTGTCCCGATTCAAAATGTATAGAAGTATCTATGTATTTAAACAGCAAAATGTTAACAAGAACACTTGTTAGCGATATTTGCTTAAGACGCTTTTTATTAACCCAATAAACGACCAATAAAATAGATCCACCTATGTAAGGAACCGCTGGCTCTCAATATAT
Organism: Himalopsyche phryganea; assembly: GCA_022494535.1. Classification (NCBI taxonomy): domain Eukaryota; kingdom Metazoa; phylum Arthropoda; class Insecta; order Trichoptera; family Rhyacophilidae; genus Himalopsyche; species Himalopsyche phryganea. Next base: position 2,796,374 of record JAGVSL010000018.1, on the reverse strand, counting down.
ATACAGTGCTACAAATTAATAGAACAAAAATATAACAACAACTACGTAAAGGTTACATAAAGTTAATTTGTATAAGCATAGATTTAAATGAATGATTAATCAAACGATATACAGTACATGATGGAAATCATTACTGCGTTGCCTTTTAGTAACTACATTGGTATGTATGTAAATAAATAATTATTTTCACCAATAGATGTCACTATTACAAAACCGTCAGCGTTGCACTACTGCTTAAAGCTTTTTAATATTATATTAGAATATCATTAAGCCCACCTCGCCTTTCTCCCCACTACTACTTGAAATACATTTAATTTCCACGAGGTAACTTAACTCTCCTAGCGATAGTCTTACCGGATTTCAGCTTTTTTAACTGTGAGTGTCTTACAAACTTCCTCACTTTCTGTATACTACACAGTGCGTGTCAATGTATTAGTATATATGGATCCCGTGATCCTAGAGCAGTGTATGAACCCCGTGTATGTATCAGTATGGATCCTGTGATCCAAAATCTTAGAGCCGGAGTGCAAAGTTACATGGCGTGTATTCTACTACTTCTTAATAATTGCCATATTTCTATGAGTTAAGTTCTTTTTATTATTTACATGGACACCCAAAACCTTTAAAAGCTTTGTAACATCACCACGCCAAGACTGTAGACAAGTGGTCAACGCTCTTGGGCATTCCACTTCGGTTACGGTTTCCATGAGCCCGAATACCCGAACAAACACTTTCATATATTGTCTTTTTAATCAATGTATGCAATTTTATTCCAAGGCAAAGATGTCTGTGATGTTTACATTTACTTTGTTATCTTAAACACAACTTCTGTTGAGTTGCTTCATTAGGAATCCATATGCTCCACACTGGAAGCGTGCATGGCTTAAATAAAAATAAATGTAACATCATTAAGTCAGTAAGTACAAATGAACTTACTTTAATTCAATCTACGCATTAATAATTGGATTGGATGTCATTCATAACAGATTAAACATTGTAACGGTTCTTGGTTAGATTTTGAAACTGAGATCTATGTGTATAAATTGGACAGCAATAGTGATAGTTAATGTATTGGTTTCATATTAAAGCTTTTTTTAATGACACCGGTATTTGAAACCACTGTTCCAAATTGTTCCTAACTGGTTAGATTTATGAAGAAAGATGACTTTGGCCGAGTCTATTAAAGGCATCTTTTATTACCGAACCATGTTTATGCCTTGTTAAAATATTTAAAAGGAAAAATAACCACAACAAAAATCGTTCTTTAATGATATTAAACTTTTATTACATCAAATAAAAGTGTTTATGATACCCTGAACACGGGTAGACGAATCAATTCAAAACTCCAAAATATACACCTTAAGACCTTAGTCTCTGTTTACACGCTCTTGTCTCTCAAAGAGTTTCCCAACTATTTCATGTTTAAGTAAACGTAAAAGTCTTAAGCGTCTCAATGATTCCATGTGTATCTATTGTTTATGCGAAATGTGATACTATTGGTGTTTTATTAATAAGATATCTAATATTTTCATAATGGTGGTTAATTGAATCGCATATTAAAAGGGGAAATGGCAAAAATTATACAAAATGATAGGTTTTATTATTAACCCTTCCGTACCTATGGTGTAACAATGAGTTACTTCAGCCTTTAAATCTTTCAATTATCTGTGAAATAGGTCATACAAAGAAATGAAAATTTTGCTATTTGTAAATAAAATAGTTCTACATGTAATTGAAAATTAAAACTTCATTTTAGTATACGTCTTTTTTGTATAATTAATAATAATTTGAAAACCTCGTCAATTTTACCATCGAAAAATACGAAATTATATTATAGTAACAATCCGAGATGCATGACGTATCGTATGCAACCGTTTTGTTTCAAACGACACCAAGACATGTCTCGAGCTTGTTCTGCTATGAGTAATTTCGATTCTTGCGTATGTCAATAATTTCGTGTAGTTTGATATAGGTATTTCAGGTTTTGCACACAAAATATGACGTAAAATAATTACTCAATACTACATAAACCATATTTCACTTTATGAAATTGTCATTTCGCTTTATAAATGCGTTTATATAACAAAACAAACACGTTAACGAAATGTGACTGCATGAGATCCGAAGGGATTTTTTAGCATGAAAACGGGAAGGTCACTATTTAATTCTATTTTGTTTCATTATTATAGTCACTGTGTTTTTTTTAGTTATCTAGGGTGATCAGTATTTTCCGATGCGTTGTGGACAATATGGTAAGTTATTTTGTTATTTAGTTTACCTTTTGTTTTTTATTGAATTTAAGGGTTTGTAATTAAGACATTTGCATCTTCACACGCCGAGAATGTTGAAATTCCTCCAAAAGATAATATCATTTGTATTTAACCCTTTCAATAAAGTGGAAAAACAATTAGGTTTATTTTTAAAAACATATAATTAATCAATGAAACAGAACATGTGTTTTTTTACATATAAATAATAACCATCTTCATCCTAAAATACAAAGTTTTTAAATTCAAAATAACGAAAATGATATTCACATTCAAAAACGGTAATTCAGTATCCAAAAGATTTTGATTACCTATGCAACCATTATTACATACGAATAGAAATAAATAAAGCAATTTTTTTGAATTTTTCACAACAAACATTGATTTCTCCATTTGTAATTTAGATGTCTTCTAGTAGGATAAATATCAAATTATTTAGTTCTTCAAAATCTACCAATTTTGTAGAACTAAATACCTTGATATTTTATCCTATTATAATGGAGTTCTACCAAGTAAATTTCAATTAAATCACTAGATGTTTTCTTATGGAGACTTATTTTATAGAGTTATGAGCTTTGTACAGTTTTAAAAATGCTCCTTACAAACGCTATTTTATGACGAGAAGTTTTAGAGTTTACACCATTTAGTTGAGTATTGTTTACATCAGTCATTCTGTATCCACTGCTAGATTTGGGTCTCTCTATCATAATACATTATCTCTCCTTATTTGTCAACCTCGTACTGGCAATCAAGTCACTTGGACACCCGTCCTTCAGTCTCGTTAATTTGGTTAGGTACAATTGGAAGATGAAAAAATTAACTGTTAGACATCTAACTTATTAAAAGCTCTGAAATGGTCGCCGACCATATAGCATTCGTCTTCAGGCCGAAAATAAACTCTTTAATATATGCTGCTTGACTATTTTACTCTGTGATAATTTAAAATAAAAATTTAAAAGGAAAAATCGTCAAAATGTTTCATTATATTGATGTATTTGCTCGAGATTAATTTTCGATCATATGCAAGGGAAATATATCAAATTTCCTTAATGATACTAATAAATATTATTGTTTTTTACTCAAATTATATCGTTGTCACGTTATACTATAAATATTAAATGTGTACATTGCTTTTCATTGATTCAGAAATATTGTATATTAATCTATCTAGATTAAACTAAATCCATTGTTTTAGTTTTGACTGATGACGGGTTAAAAAGACGTGAGATATGCGACGCGGCTCATTTAAAAACTATGTAAAACGTAATATCCGAAATCTCTCCGTTTTCAAACAAATAAAAAGTTTGTAATTAATTGCATCGATCAAACATCACAGATAAATGAGGGTTTTCTAAGAATTATCCTTCCAACGTTTGATATATTGAACACCTGAAATCAGTAAAAACATATTTTGAATATTTATGAGAAAAACACATCTAAATTATAAATAGTCGGGTCTATGGTTGAGTAGTCATCGACGTTGACTTCGGTTGCGGTGCTCACGGGTTTAAATCTCAGTACGGACAGTTTTATAAATTGATGTACAGATTTCTATTCGAAGGTGATGTCTAAAATTCCCTCCCACCCATGCGATCTGAAAAATAGGGCATAGAGAAAGCGATGCCCTAACCACTTGTCATATCCTAGCCCTATCCTTATATACCTACTCTTTTTATTAATTAAAGGTTGAACAACTGAGTAATAAACAGCTTATGTAGAAAAACGTCTGTTGAGATACCTCTAATCGGTATCCAAATGCTCCACATTGAGAGCGGACATGGTTAAAATATATTATTTAAATATCTTGAGAAATCTTTCAAACGCTTCATTTTGTCATATATTTTTTATAATTGTTTTTTGCCCCTAAAGAAGTGGAATATAATAGATATTAATACTCTTCAAAGCTATTAAATTTATTATACAACAAGCTTTTATATTAGAATCAGAGCCCGAGACGAATATGTTCCATTGCTGAATAAAACAGGTTTCTGATCATACCGTAAAATTATAGAATAAGGATCTACTATAAATTGTATTTTATATTTATAAATAAAGTGTTTTTCCACCAAGGACAGACAGTTGATACCATTCAGGTAAATGCAGAACTTCTTTCAACCCGAAAAGAAATCAATTAATACCTAACCTTGGATATCAAATGGATATGCCAACATTAAATAATTGATTCTTCGTGAAGCCGTCATCCTACCGGCGATCAAACTTCAATATTTTATTTGTTACGCTGGGATTTTATCATTACTCTGCAGAGGTTTATATCAGTTCTGACTTATAACTTATAATTATTTAACCAATATAATTTTGGTGGTTTGATTTTTCAAAGTGCACTTGTGCATTTTATCGTTTGAAAAAACCATTGAATTTTTTACCAAGATCCAGTTAGTTAACGTGACCTTTCCATAATCTTTTCTTGAGACAAACAAACTGTATCGCAAGTTCTTATATATATATTTATTGTCTCTTTTATAATCTGTATAAGGCTTCATGAGACTTTATGAAGCCTCTTCAAGAACAATGGCGAAACGATGATGGCTTATCACAATCGAAAAGGATTTTTCGAAATATTTTGACATAAATTCGACCATTATGGTCACCCAGGCTGACGTACGGGGTCCAAATTCATATCTGTTATCAAGATGCGGGTAAATAGTTTTTATTATCTCATTACGATTCAGCGAATGATACGAATAAGGGAAACGTATTCACTTTTTGTTTTGACAAACACTTGATGAACAACAACTACATTAAAAACAATTGTTTTTTTTATGTTTGCATGTTAAAGATACTGATAAACATCACTGAATTTAGAATGGAATTTCAAAAAATGTTGTTTTGTTTTTTCCGCGCATTGCTTGTCAACAATTAACTGTAGTGGGTGTTTCACTTAAGCATAATATATTATAATAATAACAAATTATCTGATAATGACGTGATTCCGAAACAACTTTTAACAATATCCCATTATTCTTTAGTATTTTCAATGGCTGTTATATGTGTAGAAATTAGTAGTAAAAGGGTAAAATTAACAAAGTATTGAGTTCCGCAAGAACTTCATCAATTTGTTGATAGCTATTTCGGCTTCACGCCATCGCCAGAAATAATTATTTTTACCTTATCACAATGAATTTTTTCTGATTAAATGCCAAATTCAATCAATTCATTAATAATAATTTACTATAATAATGACACGTGTTCACCTCATTTTAAAGCATTTTATGAATAAAAAATGAATAACTCCCTTCTTTAAATTTAAAAAGTAAACTTTCAAGTATATACTAATTCAATCAATAAATTATCTAAAACTGAAATTGATAACTTTGTTATTCCACTGGCTGTGTTAATAAATGTGTCACGTATTTCACTTCTAAGAAGCATTTCCAAACTAACTAAATATATCGCAAGGTTATTTATTTCTAAAGTAAATAATGATTCTAATTCTCAACTTAAAAATGGAGGACGGGGTGAGTTTATTTCCTTCTACTAGATGTGGGCAGGGCGTAAGGCACAAACGACAAAAGTACTAATTACCATAGCTCTATTAATTACAAAATTAATTTCTAGTGATTAAAGGTGAATATCCCAAGGGAAATAAATTTAAAAGTGGTGAACTACCTGTGACATCTAGTAACACAGCCACTGAAATAACAAAGTTATCAATTTTCATTGTATATCAAAAATGAATTTCCACGAAGCTATCCATCAAAAAGAATAGATTTTTTTTTTATTTCGATGAACAATATAAAATTATTGGTCGGTATTTATTGTCATTACTATATTATACAATATTAAAAATGGATTGCTATTAAGTTTATGTATGCATGACAAGTTTTGCTCATTTAATACGTATCATCATGCTGGTCAACCATGTAGCAATTTTTTCGAAAAATAATATTGTATACAGTCAATCTAATTTAGAATTGGTCGTCAAATATGTGCCCATTTTGTGCCTTTTGTAGCCTTGTGAAATACCTATATTTTGTGTATGTTGTATGAATTCGCATAATTTTCTACACGATAAGGACTTAAGATTGGTTTCAAACTTCTTCACAAATAAAGTTTTAAGTATATACATTTTTAGGGACAACCTGTCCCCCAACACAAACATCAGAAATGTACAAAATTTCAACAATTCAAATTTGACATCATTTTACATAACCATCTGGTACTCCTCACATAAAAATGTTAACAAAATAAAAATAAGAGATGATGATGGGGTTGGAAGGTGCTTCAACGGAAACAGCGTAAGAATTGAAGAACTATCATAAAAAAAATAATAATAGGATTAACTATTACATTTGATACTGATTCATTCAGTTTAGGTATGTTTAGATGTTGAAGTTTATTACTAATTATATGTAATATTATATTTGACGGAGTCGACGATAATTTTAATTTAATTACCTAAAAGCGTCGATATAGCTATAAGAGTAGGCACTTCTTCGAAATTCAATCAAAAATAGATCACTGTACTTTTTTTTATATTTTCTCAATCCAGGTCATCGGAATATTTTATGTAAGACTGCCGACTATTTTTTGCACGATCAATTATTTTGTTTCAATTTCTAATTTCTCTGTGGCCCTGAAAATGTAAGAATCATAGAATGTCCAATGTTAGGCAGTCTGTTTGATCGTGATGCACTGATGCATTCCCTTACCTCATGTGACCAGACAACGTCACCTATCCATCCCTTTGAAGAGAAAAAACCGACAGAAAAATGGCTAAAAAACATCCCGCACCAAATCGCGTCCGCTTCTTGTATAAATTTTTCGACACAATGCTTCTCTTTATGGTAAAAATGCGCGCTTCGTTCGTTTTGCTCTCTTCTTCCGCCGACTGACGGATTCCTGTTCCACTTTGTTTTATTTCATTTCATTTGATGGTTTGTTCTTTTTATTAACGTAGGACTATTTGTTGCGGACTTGAATTTGAAATTGGAACCAAATTTTTGGGTGATTGGAAAGACACCGCCATCTTTGGAAAACTGTCAAAATATTTTGATAGATGTCTGTTGCTCGCGGTGAAAACACGTTTTTCTCACAAAAAATAATACACCTCGTGTTGAAATGTTTCTATCAAAATAATTCGATTGTAAAATCAATAATTTATACCATAAATAATACCAATAGGAGTGGAAGCTACACAAAAGTTAATTCTAGAACCGCTTTTAGTTATTTTCTTAAGGAAAAATAAATAATAAAGATATTCTCAGGAATATGTTTTCTACTGTAATTTTTGTTATTGTATTCTGAATAATCAATTATTTATAATTTATTACATATTTACAATTGTATTAGGTAATATATTAAATTATATTCAATCACAGTTATTTCAGAGAACGTTCAAAACGTTATTGCAGGTACATACAAAGTGATCTTGGATGGGAAAATAAAATATGTAAAAGCAGTATGTAAAGTTGAAGTCATAAAAATTTTAATTATTATGTGGCTATCTGTCAATGATATACAGTGTGGTCGTTTCTGCCAACGACATTTGTAAAATATATTGATAGGTGATAAATATATATATATAAGAATACATTTTAGTTAAAAAACAGAAATTTTGCTACGGAATAATTAATTACTTCAGCCGAATCGTAGAACGGCAACAAATACAAGAGATATTATTTTTTTAATATGAAAAACAAACAGAAAATAAAAAGAAATGTAAACATTAATTGTTTTCCATTGTTTAAAATAATTTACAATTTGTAATATAACATCCCTATTTTAATTTAAAATTAACAACTTTGCTATTCCACTTGTTGCGTGACACTATATAATATTATATTCAAATTATACAGGTAAGAAACAGTATATTTCTTCAGCTTGTGATCGTTTTGTATTTAACCTATCTTTCGTATGTACGTAAAAAAATCAACAGTCCATGAATATATGTGAAATAGGCAATTTCGGCAGATGTGTTTGAATAAAATTGAATCAAACAACGATTCGTGAAAACTTTTTACCTACTAACACTACACATTTTCAATTCTAAATAGCTTGTTTGTATTTACATAAAAGGTTTTCGAAAAAATACGAAAACCCGACTAGTCACTCTTCAACCCTTCCAATGATCATGATACATTTTGTAATACTTTATAATATATTTTAAATTATCTAAAAATATGTATAAAATTTCCGACAAGACCTACTTTAAGACAAAACAAATATTACTCATCTGAACATACTCACGTTCATATGGAATATGTCGACATCCGAAACAAAACTGTAAGCACTGCTGAAGTATAAGTTCTTCCCAGTGGTGCAAGAAGAAGATAGAGAACTCATGACCATGAATACTCAAAAAGTAAGCAGGAATATAATATTTGACATTCTCGAGAATCTTGTCAAGTTTAGTACAGCCCGAAAGAAATAAATGGTCAAGTACAGTTCTCTTCGGGTGTTCAAACTATTAAAAGTGAGCATGCATAAGAGAAAGCTAGTTGACAAAGCTATGGGTAATATTCATACAATTTCATATTTTTTTTCCATGTCCACTCCCAATGTGGAGTATGTGGTCTCCTAATGGAGGTATCTTAACAGACTTTTTCTACAAGAACTGCTTGTTACTCAATTGATCAACCTCTCTTATTTTCGAAGAGAGTGGGGATAGAAGGATAGATTAGGACAGGACTAGTGGTTAGCTAATTGCTCTCGCTACCCCCTGTGAGGATGGAATGGGTGGGAGAGAAGACTCAGACTACGAAAAGAAATCTATAAATCTATCGAAAAGTCAATCTACGAAAACCGTCCGCACCGGGAATTGAAACCGAGACATCCGTAACTCATTGTGTTCACTAGACTGACTAGACTACACAGAATAAAAAGAAACTGACCGGGGGAATAAAGCTTCAGTTCATTTATGCATTGAAAATTTTTACATCAACTTTAGTATTAGTCATGGCAATAGTTAAAGAGAACATATCTTGCTGAGCACTACGGCCTGTACGAAGATTTTAATGCAGTTCATTCAATTTAGATGGGAAGGCTGTACCGTATGTCATGTACACCAACTGAAGAAAAATGAGCATGGCCGGTTTACACGAACGATCAAAAGCGTTGAGTCTTCGGATACAGGTTAAACAAAGTTGAACAATTCGTTTTTTATTTTATTCACCAGTTATGAAAGGGTTGTTGATGGCACCGCGTCACAGATGGCACTAAATCTCGATCAGTCGTCACATCACGCTCAGACACGAGTACAAGCCGATCATTTGTAGCGATAGGCGGGAAATTTGAATTCGGCAAAGCCTTTTTGCTTTGGCGCGCTTTTTTACCACCAGATGCGCGCTGCGAATGCGCACCTCTAATTTATTGTACGCAAACTATTCTTTCTCGTTTTGTTTCAAGATGTGAGTTTGAACACGACTTAGATTTTGATTCCCAAAGTGTGCATAATCAAAGTGAATTTTGAAATCTCTGACAAAACAAATTCAAACGAAAGTTTGTGCTATGTTTTTCTGGCGTACGAGTCACATCACATATTTTTTGCGTATATCTCTTGTTATTATCTGTTTATATATTCCAGGTTTACCGGCTATATTTTTGACTAAGGCATGATGCCGATCATTTTGATACTTTATTTAGTACAATGAGAATCCACAATATCGACAGAGTTTCATCTACTCCGCACTGACTCTTAAAAATACTCAAGGATTCCTTGTTCGCAAAATGACGATGCAAATTTGTCGAATGATTCAAAGCTGGGATTAGTTGAGCTATCAAGTCACTGTTGTATATTGGGCCAGTGTGAGGATAGACCGTAACAAACAGCTCTGCCCAAAGTACGTGATTAGCTCTCTGATGGTTCTCATCAAAAATGCCCAGATATAAGAATAATATATTAGGACAGTTAGTTAGAGTGATCTTTATCGAATAGAGGATAGAAAACTATCTAAAAGACGTAGGTGTTGAAAATGGTTAAGGCCGCCTTGACAATCCTCTCGTTGTCAATCTCACCAACTAGTCACATAAACATATCACCACAATGCCGGCATCGCCTTAGAATGTGACGTATTGCTTATCTGATTCACGATCGGGGAGCATCCAGAATGGGCGCGCACATTCTGATGTCCGGTGCGTGAATAAGGCCGGTCGCGCATCTCCGTATGGTTTTATTGCAATTTTTGCGGGTGTTTATTTAAATTGAGAGACAAACTGGTTGGCTGGTAGGTGTAAAAACACAGCCGGAGACACGGAATACAACCGCAGAAGCGGAATAAGAATTATAATACAACACATTTTTTACCGTTTGGTCAGATTGACACAAAGGGCTTCACATATTGTCATATGTATTGATGACTCCTTGCGAAACACCCGTAAATTATTTCAAATTTCAAATTTGAATTATGTCAACATATACAAAATTATGGACAGTGGTTAGCTAATCGTTCTCACTACGCCCCATTTTTGGGATCGGATGGGTGGGAGGGATTTTACACAACAGAGAAATCCATCCCTTTGAACACGAATATTGTGAAAAATCAATTTATAAAACTGTCCGTGCTGAGATTCGTACCAGTGAGCACCGCAACCGAAGCCAATGACGTTGAGCACTCTCCTACAGGTTTGGCACATGGAACAGGTTCAATACAAACCTGATTTATTTTAACAGCAACAAAATATTACCAAGTCAATTTGATGGTATAAAAATAATTTGGCACATTAATCTGCATATTTCATCATTTTTTTTTTATAGATATACGTTGTAACGTAACAGTTTAAGTGTTTGTGTGAGTGTTTCAGTATAGGTATTAAGTAATATTATTTAGAAAATGTTCTGGAATTTTTTTGTCATAAATAATTAATAAAATACCTGTTGTTAAATGTGTAGGTTATATTTTTCCCGGCTAAATTTAGAGATGCAATTTTCGGACGACTCTACGGTATTAAATCAAAACAAAGACTAAGCAACGAACTGCATCGGTTCGAATGTAGATCGACGCGCGCCTCGCATGTAACAATTAAAATAGGTAACGATTTTTTTATCCATCGAGAATCACACGTTTAAAAGGCCCTCTGAGGGGTGCGAGAATTCTCTGAAATCGTGGGGTGTCAACAAAATAAATAATATAATAAATTGGAATGCGACAAATTAAGCTTTCGTCGAGTAATGTTTATTTGATTATTTCGTGAATAATGATAAATATGGAATTTTTGCTTCGTTTTCAAGTTGGCGAGGAACAACAGAAAGAGAAAATCCAGTTTAATTTTTTTGTATTTTATTTGTCAAAGTCAAAGTCGTAGAATTTCAACCACAATGTAATGAAAAAGCAGCCGTTCCCAAAGAGCCGTGGAACGGTATCTGTAAATAAAATCAACAATTTTTATATTGTGACATTGTTGATATGAATAATTATTCTACGAATATTTTTACTTTATATTTGAAATTTCTTTTAATTTACACGGTTATATTTTGTTGAATCAGCAAATTAAAGTGATAATTCAAATACTTATACATCATAGGGATGAATAATTTTGCCCTACCTTGATAAGGTTCTGCTGCATCAAAAAATGCTCTCACTGCAAAAATTTCGTATTCGGAAATATTTCCTTTGTTGGTTGTTGAATTCACTTTGCGAATTACACCGTCATTAGTAAATTCAAGTATTTATCTGTTACTTTTTATATTTTAATCCCAGAATGACTCTTCAATATGCGAACACTTATTTTTTTTTAAATGAATCTATAATAATATGTTCACTATTTGTTTTATTAAATACTAGTGAGTACCCGGCATGCGTTGCAATGCCACCCAATGAAAGAAAGTGTTTGTGTTTTAATTCTGTTCATTGAAGTTCTTTTGGACACACAATATTTTTTGTTTTTTGTCTGGTGCGTACACGAATAAATCAGAAGGTTTTCCGAGATGTCGCTATTCGTACGAATATGATTTTTTATTTTAGATTTTTTTTTTTGATTTTAGATATATATAGATTGTGAGATTGATTTTTATATATTATAATACCTACTATAAGTTAAAAATTAAGACTTTGAGAGTTGGACTCGGGCCGGGCCGGGCCCAATTGTGATATGCTTATATGCTTCACGTGAGTGCAAGCAATAACTCGACAAAGTTATATCGGAATCGGATGAACGGTATGCAGTGCATAAGATACGAAAAAACCCACATTGATTTTTATGTATTAAATATAGATATTCTATATAAATTTATCAAATATATAGACAAATATCGTTGTATTTTAATGTAGAAATAACAATCGAGATTACAAAAGTCGGTTTATCTCAATTCATAATCGTTTTATAAAATTGTATACACGATAGAAAAAACGTTTTCAGTAAGTGAATATTTTAGAGAAACTGATTATCATCTCTATTTAACACCATTTCTTGATAGTCTTTTGCTCGCGATGAGCGAAACCAATAATGATCATTTAAAAATTGGGGAATTAGTACAAATTACTGTTTTATTTTTATTAATATAATGCTTTTTTACTAAGGATGGACGGTTAACACCTTAAAAGTCATCATTAACTGGTATTCTGTAGATATTATTGATATTTGACATTCTAAAAAATTATGTATTCCTTCCATTCCGTTAATTTTCTTTAATACACATTCTTGAATACATAATTTCTAATCACTAATAATTTGATTTACAAATCAAAATTAATATATATATAGCACATTATTGAAATAATATTTTTTACAACGGGTTAATTTGATTTTATTTTAAACTAGAATATAAAAATCCATGTTTTAAAAATAAAACAATTTTTTGTACTACTTCCACATGTTTATAATGATCAGGACCGGTTTCACTCATCCCAGAAGTCGTAAAAACAAATTGTGTTTTATTTTTAAAACACAATCCTTTCCACCAAGAATTGCCAGTTAACACGTTAAAAGCGATCAAAATACATGCATTAAAAATCTACCTTTGAATGAAAAAAACTAATTATTTTTTTGTGAATATACAATAATGTAAAACGAATGTCATTTCATATAAGAAATATTCAATTTTCGTATTAGATTTGATAAAATAATCAACTCTGAGAATTCAATTAGGTCAAGATAAAATCGATACAAAATTTTAGTGTTGTCATGACTGTGTAATATTTTTCACTAGTTTCTTTTTAACAAACTTTTATTTAGTTTCACTTCTTAGTTAGTCTCTTAGAGGTGCACCAGCTGTAAGCTAATTTTTTCATTTTACGTCCAAACAATATTGGTTTGTACACCTGGACATTATAAATCAATATATATTTTTAGCCAAATCTCGATAATATTTTACACTGAAATATTTATTAACCATGTCGGTTCATGTATTCACAATTAGCAACAGCGTAGTTTTTAGTTAGATGCATTCATTTTTTTTTCATTCATCAACGAATTAAAATAATGAAATATTAATATGACTGAAATCTCTATTTATCAATCAAAATGTAACATGTTTTATAGTACCAACAAAAAATAAACAACTGCAGAAATGAAACGCAATCCAAAATCAAGTCTTCATTTATTATATTAAGAATTACCTAGTAACACAAACAGTGGAACAACAACGCTATCAATTTTAAGTGTATATTAAATTTAGACACAAAAATACAAAACCAAGCGCTTTAATTCGAAATTTTGAATAGATTTTTTAAATATACTGATAGCTGTAATATATATTGATAGGTAGTAAATGTAAAGGTATTTCAAAATTAATATATATATTTGTTTAACCATATCCTCCTCCATATGGAGCATAAAGCCTCCTAATGAAGGTACCTCAACAGAAGTTTTATACGAGAACTCCGTTATTCCGTTACTCAACCTCTTTTTTTCGAAGAGAGTAGGGAAAGATGGATACGACTATGAAAATACTAGAGGTGAGTTAATCGCTCTCTCGCTTTTTAGAATCGAAAAAGTGGGAAAGAATTTTAGACATCACAAACATTCATGTCTACGAACAGAAATTCACAAATCAATTAAAAAATTAATTGAAACTGTCCATCTGGGACTTGAACCCGAGACATCCGTAACCGTAGCCAACAACGCTAACCACTGCATCACGGTGGTGACATATTATGATGTGTTATTTACATTATTAGCTAACCATTAGCTCAGTTCTAGCCCTATCCTTCTATCCTACTCTCTCCGAAAAAGAAAGGTTGAGCAACCGAGTAACAGGCAGTTCTTTCAGAAAAACTTTTGCAGAGATACCCCCCCATTAAGAGGTCATATGCTACAAAATTCACTTAATAGAAAAAGTAGTTGGAGACACTCGTTTTTTACATCTCCGGCTTTGACTCCGGCCAAAACAGTTCAACTCCACGACTCCGACTCCGAAACCCTGATAGTAACACGTGACACAAAAAATCAATCAAACAGCGTTGATAATACCATTACAATATTTAATCAGATTAAAAGATTCAAAAAATATGATAATTCTTATAGAATGGTTATTTTTTAGCTTATTAGTATTATAAGTTGTCCATAACATGGCGCACTGGCTTAAGACGTTAAGCCATATATCGTCATTTTTTCAAACAGATAAATAATGATGGTAAAAAAAACAATAGCTTCATATTCAATTATGTTCATTTTGCCGAGTTGCGTAGCGATTGGCCGGCGAGGTTACCTGTCGCGTTGATTGCACCCGTGATAGAGTTTTTAAGCGACATGCGCGCAGAGGTGCAATTTACGACTTTAATGCGCATTCCGAGATGGGAACTTGACGGCAAAAAGACTCATGATTTCAGAAATACGCGAACAATTCGCACGTATATTTGAAATATTTTAAGCAATTGATCAGTATTAAAATTTGCATTTTATATTAATAATTACATGGATCCTTGTTCGTTTGGTCAACGTCGGTTGCGGTGCTCATGGAGTTGAATCCCAGTACGGACAGTTTCATAAATCGATTTATGGATTTTTGTTCAAAGGCATGGATGTTTGTGATATCTAAAGTCCTTTCCACCCATCCGATCATAAAAAATGCTGCGTAGCGACAGCGATTAGCCAACCACTATTCTTGCGTTATTCTTCTATTCCTACTCCCTTCAGAATATAGATGTTGAGCAACTGAGTAACAACTAGTTCTCGTAGAAAGGTTTTATACTTATATATATGTGTCACTTAGAATAGTAATGGTGTAACTCCTGTTTTTGGAGTTTTCAGAAAATCATGGTTTTGTAAAATGTTCTTAGGATCAAATAACAACCATTAATAACTGTTTGTCAATCAACTGAAGAACTTAAACGTTAGTGTAGTAGTGAAGTCTGTCCGGACACTTCACTCTTATTCTGATATTGGAAGTACTTCACTATTATTCTGAAAAATATCGTTAAATATGGGAATATAAAAACAAAAAACAGTTTTTTAAAGAAATTTGGAGTATATATGGAGGTGCACCATTATTAAACTAATAGAATTACATCTTTTGAACGTGTTTGAGGTATACACCCATTTTTCGTAATTTTGGAGTTACACCATTACTATTCTAAGTGACACATATATACCTCCGTTAGAAGTCCATATGCTCCATATTGGGAGCGGACATAGTAAAATAGATATACATATATGTACGTCTTAATTTATCCTTATTTCTGTTATCTAGCCTCAACCGTTTCAACAAATGGTATAAGCAAAGTATTTTTTTAGATTAATATTCGTTGACGAATTGGCAGACACCACGAGGTATAAATTTTTCTTGGTGATCAACGCAGTAGATGTGATTCCTTCTTTATTATTGAGCCACAAGTATTGTGGAATTTAACGCTACGATTGTAAAACAATACAGCTAAATCTAACAAAGTGTTCAAACAATATGAAAACTGCGAACACAGATTCGAAAAAAGATTACAGATAATGATACTGAAAACTTCGAGTGGAGTGCTTCAAATAATAAAAAGGATGTTCAAATTTTTACATCAAATAATGCTTACTATGTTTTATCACTGACACAAAAATCCGGCTCCGAGACATAATCATTACATAAGGAAGCAAATCAATACCAAGCAATGATATGAATGACCAAATCAGTCAACAGTTTCTAGAAAGAAATCTTTTGGCGGATCAACGATGATCAACGATGATCAATGATGAGCAACTGCTACGTGTACCCTGTTTCAATATGCTCTACCGTCGTTAAACTGCCGAGGTGACACATAACTATTCCAATATTAGGAAGTAAAGTAAAGATGAAGACGGACGTCTCAAAACACTTGACAAGAGTAGTAGTGCGGATAACCAAAATTGTGGAGGAGGATAACGCTCAACTTTAACGTTATATCACACGTGATAATGGGAATGTGTCAACTGCAAATAACATTTACTGGTGATGCCAGATTGTAGTTATGCCAATATACATATTCCAGTCCTACTTGATGGTGGATTTGACCCACGAAACGAAGACTTATAGATTTATAAACAAATGCGTAAATTTCTGTGCTATTTTCGTTACCCCATATCTTTTCGTATATTGATAATGCAGCGCGGTGAGATTTATTAGCCACAATTCCTTTTCTAACCACACGGTATTTTGTTTAACTTCTTTGAAAATAAATTGATTGTCTGAATAAGTTAATATTCTTCATATTAGTAGCAGACATAAAAATATCATTTAATCAATGTTGATACGAATAATACCTGTTTTGAGGGTAAATTCGTCATTGATTTTATACCATCTTACAAAACGTTATGGTACTATCAAAATAGGCGATGTCAGTCAACTGCCGTTTTTCTTGGGAATTCCTATCATGAAACATTAACAGGACAACTCGTCAGTGTTAAGGAAAACGTCACAAGCGATATTAACAGATTGACTGATGTTAAAAAATATACTGATATTTTATTCCAATTATTTTCAATCAATATAATTATTCTTTTAATAAATTATATTCTATTACATACAGTAAGATACAAGCCTTCCATGGGATTTATTTTATGCCATACTAATACATAATTAATTTCTTCTAATAATATACCAACAATTCGAATGATTAACAATGTCAATATAAATGGATTAATTCATTAAAATGCATCAGAATAATGACCGGTTATAATAATTCGCTCAACTTTCTCTTCAAGTTAAAGTTAGGATATGGTTACGAACTGATAAGGAGATATACTGTAAATAAATAGGTATATACCTCGCTTAATGTGAGTACAGTAAATAGTATAAAAGTATTTCTGTGATATGTATAAAAAATTTTATTTATTTATTCTCATTTGTCCACTTTGCTAGTTGAAACACATATCTCTGAATGACGGACCTTTGAGCACATTGAATAATATATTGTGTAGAAAAATCCTTGTACTTTTGTCAAAGTGTTTTAAACAATCTTGTAGAAGCATTCATTAAACTGTGTTTTGATGACACCTCACAATGACAAACTATAATTTTTATTAAGACGAAAAATGCATTGGTTGTAAACAATACCTTTCAAAAAAATAAATAATCATCAAAAGTGTTAGACGATGACAAAAAAGCGAAATATTGTCCCTCGAATGAATGCCTGCCAGTAAATTTGACAGTCGAAACAATAGGGCGGGAAAATAAAACATTTAAAATAGTGTTGCGCAGAATGGGATGCGCGGTGGCTTGCAAACACGTGTTTCCGTCGACGAACAAAACAAACATTTTGAAAAAAAAATCGCGCGTTTTTCGTCAAACACTTTGATTGCGCGAGACGGGTATTCATGTCTTTCTCATACTAGCCGATCGACGCTTATTCTAGGCTATGTATAACACATTGAGGGCTTTCCTTTGGATACTTCGCATACTATTAGTATCGTATATTGCTGTTTCGTTAAACTGTTTTAAATTGTATCAATGAGAATCAGTGCAATAATTGAATAATATAAATATATTTAACACAAATTGGAAAACCAATTGAGTCTGAAATTAAGAAATCACTCCTAAGAAAAAGATCGAGATTAATTACCTATAACACGTAGAAAAATAAAACACATTTTTATACTATTTCCAAAATTTTATATATTGATATAACCTAAATCAGTTGAAGATACTCGCGTTGAGGGAAATATAATGTCTTTCCACTAAGATTTGAAAGTTAATAGTTTAAATGTGATATCTTAAAGCATTTGACTATATATTTCACAATGATGGGATACAAACATTTCACTTTTAAGATGTTAACTGTCAATTCTTGATGGAAAGACATTATATTTTAAAAAATAAAACACAATTCGTCTATCTTTTTCAGATATAAAAGTTTTGTGGATGCTCCTAGTTGCTCTGCGTTCACCACTTACTATGGCTGTTTATTGTTAATATTAATTACCTATTTAATATTTCATTTCTTCTAAATGGTTAACTTATTTCTTCTTAAATTTTCCCAATTTGCTATTAGCTTAATGCATCAGAAATGTCATTAAAATTTTTTGCTCACTTGATAGACTATTAATGTAACGATATCTGTGATTTCAGATTAGTATTTATTGATTTGTAAGAGATCCATAACATGTTAATTGTAAACTATTTTATTTGGTTCATGTATAATTTGTTTGATAATCGGTAATTTCTTGTCTTAGTTTATGAACCAACTGTTTTATATACCTTAATTTTTAAACACTCAATTTTATATAAATAGGCCTGTTAGCCGAAACCGGCCCTGATCATTATAAACGTTTGGAAGTGGTATAAATGAATTGTGTTTTATTTTTTAAACTACATATATTTTCTGTGGATTTAAGAACGGTAACATTGCGAAAATTGTAAGTGAGCTTAGATTATATTATTTTCTTATCTTTTTATGATCGTTTGGAATTAAGATATCCATACCTTCATATACAAATTTATAAATCGTTTGATAATTCAACTTATAAAACTTTCATTACTGGGATTCGAAACCGTGAACTTCTAAAACTAAGCCACATAGCGTTGGCCAGTCGGTTACAGACCCGACAAAATCAATAAAATAATAAAAATTGTACAAATAAGTCGTGACGGTCCTAAGCGCGTCAAAAAATTCTTATCGACTCCAAGTTTGCCGACTTCATCACATGCTCCAGAATGAGTCTGGAATTCAGGACTGGTGCTTTTTCCGATCATCCTGCACCTACGACAGTCGTTATTTTATATTTATCACGCACGGGACTCGAATCATAATGATGAGGACTCAAACATGCGCAATAATTCATAAGTGGTCAAGTGTCTAAATGAATTTTCAGAGCGTTTCAGAATGTCAATTTACACGATGAAAATTCTTCTTCTCTTGGTGACGTATATTAAAATGAGCAAACTTTGACAAATTATCACGGTCTATATAATTAGGAAATGGTTTATAGTTTTTACCAAACATAATTTATTAAACAAATTACTATTTTGGCATTAAGAGACTATTAGCAACATTAATTTATTGAAATACGGAATTAAAATATTTAACAACACATATTATATGTAATTCATCGGGGATTTCTATTTTTTAATCACTGTCGCCGTCCGTGGCGCAGTTTGTAGCGTCGATGGCTACGGTTACGGATGTATCGGATTCAATTCGGTTTTCATAGATTGATCTTTCAGTCGATTTATGGATTTCTGTTTGTAGTCTGAGTTCTCGCTTCCACCCATCCCATCCTCACGGGGCGTAACGTGAGCGATTAGCTTACTACTATTCCTGTCATATTTATCCCTACTCTCTTAGAAAAAAGATAGAGGCCGAGAAACTGAGTAACAAGCAGTCTCGTAGACAAATTCTGTTAAGATACCACCATTAGGAAACCATATGCTTCACATTGGGAGCGGACATGAAAAAAAAGGAGAACTGACGTCAGTGACTAAAATCTTAAATTTATAATTGAACTTCCCACGACTTTCCCCTCGACCTGTAGGCAAATCTTTCAAAGGCTACAATAGTGGACAACAAAATAAGCCTACTTTATTTTTTTAGGAAATCAATTGTATCTATATGTCTTTGACAATGGCGATCAATTTATCGATAATTTTATGAAATTTTAATATCGTATTTTGTTAGGTTTATAATACAAATAATTAACATTATTACACAAATAAATGTTCTTTTTTTGAATAAGATTCCTTCCTTAAAAATTTGTAGAGTGTAAAGGTGCTAAATCCGTTTATTAAATTGTAACATAAAATAAGATAATAAATAATTTATTTTATCCAGAAAGAAAAAATCTTTTAAAATAATTTAAGACTGAATCTATACATAAATGAATATGATATTTATTGGTTTTGCTACAAACATATACCTAAACGTTTACATTAAACAGATCAATAGAGTGGTTTCGAGTAGAAGTAGGCAACTCCTGGTTGCTGTACCATGAGAAGAGGGATGAGGGAGGCATGCAGGATATTCGAGGAAGAAAATGCATGAGAGAGAAGAATGGAGGATAAATCGGGGTGATGGTATGATGCTAAAGTGTTCTCATGTACACTGGCGTCGAAGAAAACTAATTTAATTTAATTTAATCTAAATACTAAATAATTGATAAATTAATTACGAAATACTGCTATAAATTGATTCAGTCACTGAGTGGCTGATGCTCTTAAATTTTTGCTACATTCGATTGTGGGGTCAAAGCGAATCCTGGAATGGAAACTTTAGTTCATTGATTTTTTAACCACTTAGTTTATATATTTTTATGAATTAGCCTGATTTAAATACATCCGGAGTTCAAATTATGTACGAAATTATTGAGAGTTGTTTTTTTCTTTAATAAAAATAACGTTGTAAATATGAATAAACATCTCTAAGTAAGTTATTGTTCTATGTTTATGTTTTTTAGTTACCTCAATTTCATCAATGTTGCATAAAAAAAACCAATCATTGTTTTAATTCCCTTTTCAAGTTCATTTTTATAAAATTTAATAACATAACTATCAACAAAGAAGATTCATTTTATTGTTTTTGTTTATTCTTGCAGTATTCAAATATTTTTTTATTTTCCTTTTTTTAAATATGGATCATTATCTGAATATGATTCCAATCTCTTAATATGATATGTTATTAAATGAACATTAATGAAAAAACTCCTCCACCCTCCACCTTTGTTAAGAGACATAAACAACCCCACAGGACGAATCAATAGTAAGAGACGGAGATAGTCCATTTCATCCCCAACCCCCACTTTGCGCTTTGGAGACGATTCATTTGCTAACGATCCGTCTAATGGAAACGGAATTTCCGCTTTTCCAATATCCGGTCTACGACATAAGTAAGCTTAAATTTACTACAACTACGTTAGCCACTAATAAACTATAACAAATATGTACCGAATTTCAATAAAAAACAATTTTTATTCTAAGACTAATTTTAATACAAAATAACATAATTTTATATCTCTGAAAATTTACAATCATTAATCAAAATAATAAATTCGTCAATAATCAGTCTCATTTTTCTCATCATAGAAATAGCTTCAAAATATCAATTTCAAATCAATGATATCCACAAAAAGTCATCTTATAGCATTTTTGACTTTGCTTAGATTGTTGTAAATTAAGGGTTTTACTACGAACAAATGCAGAGCAAGCAGCTCAAAAAAACACAATTTATAGAAAACTACAGAAATCAAAAGGTTAAAATATTCATTTCGCTCTCACGAAAGAAGTGGCACTACTATTCGATTTAATTTAACTAATTTGTCAATCGATTTAAAGATCTAACAATGTTTAATATTTTTAACAAAATAAGCCAATATTTAAAAAATGTCTTTCTTGAATAACAAATGCGTCAAAATAAATTCATTAGAGATTCAAATTCATGTGTTTTTTTCGTTAGATTAATTATATTTAGTTCATGTTATTAGCGTTGAAAATCTTAAAATGCTACACAAAAACATTGCATTAAAATATATTAGCTATATTAATTATATATATACTTTTACTTTAAAAAAAAAAACGAATAATGCGAACAGGTCACAAGTTAGTTTAGCTTCAATCAAACAATATGAATTTTTCAAACAACAGAAAATAACCATAGACTCGTACCAAAACTTTTCCACTGATTGTCCTAAAATTGGTCTCATAAAAGCGGAAACAATGACGCTGAAATTAACGTGCCGGCGGAAGCGAGACAAACGTATTTCCGGTGGGTCGGCCATTAAACCGGGGTGGCGGTATATGCGACTACGTAAACGTAACGCCATTTTGAAAAGCGCTTTACGTGGTACGTTATAATTACGTGAATTTAGCAGATAAGTACTAAGCAATAGATGTGTAAGTAATATTTAACTTGAAGAACTCATTACAACTGTCAATTAATTGTTAGATCAAAAACATGTCCTTTTTTGCACTGATGATTATAATATATGATATTATCTTATTGAAAGTTAATAAGTTATATTATAAACTCTTAAGACGGCATTGCAACACCGTGAAATAAAATTATATTCGATGGATTCAGCGACTTCTTCGTGGAAATTCATTTTACATATAAAATTAATAGCTTTGTTCTTTCACCAGCAATAACACGTATATCTCTCAGAGAATCTTCATAATAACTGAATCGTAAATGCTAAGTATAACACGCTTCATAGAACTCGCATCACAATCATAAAAAATGAAATAACAACATTATATCTACTATATAGCACAAAATACATGTAGTAATATGTATGTTTGTATGTCTGTCGGTCACAACAACTCCTCCCAAGCGGCGCACACTTGCGACGTGAAATTTTCACACGTCTTTAGTTACAATTTTTAGTTCAACTGCGCTATTGTCAACTCTCAACTCTCAAAATTTAGCTTTTAACCTAAAACTGAAAACGAGATATTTTTGACGTTTCAATGCGGGATGAAAAAAGTAATAAGAATAGTCGCCTAGCAATAGCTCAATACTAATATATTCTGTAAGTGACAGTTGAGATAGTAACGCGAACGTAGATATTTGTGTTAAATATTGAGTTTCATGTTTCTGAATTGGTAGAAAGTGAGTGGTAAATTCGTACAACTTCGTGTGCATCTGGAATCGTCATCGAGAATTAGCGTATGACTCTGATCGTATGTTTATTTTGTGGCGCTGCAGGAGCCATAATTAAATGCAGATCAACAAGCTGTCTATCGGGAAGTTCTGCGGTGCCATAACAAGAGTGCAGGTGGCAAATTGTCATCTTTTAATTTAACTGGTTTCAATTCTTAACATTATTATTAATTGTTGGACTATATTTTGTGGGTGTAACAAAAGAGTTACGGTTGATGATGATATTTTCAAATTTCAACATTAGCTAGCCAACGTCTAAATTTAATAACCAAATATAAGCATTCACCATCTTGGGCGAAGCTGAGTAAAAAATATTAGTATTTTATGAGACCAGCATAGTGAAAAAAAATTCCCTTATCCAACAAGATTCCTACGGCATACGTGTTGGATGCTAAGTAAGCGATAAACAGAACTGCAGGATACGGGAGGTTTAATACCATGACCAGAAAATATAAAAACTCGTTTTAATTTAACATAATGTTTTTACATGTGTTCTTAATGCATTGGAAGTAACGTGAAACATTAAATCATACGTTCATATGTTTTAAAAACTATACCGACAGGGGTTTTATTGTATTTTAAAAACTAGTTACCGTCGTTTCAATAATTTCATGTTATTGTAAAAAATCTCAATACATCTCTATCATTTTATGAGTATAACGTATAAAGACTTAAGCGGAAACTTAATTAAACAGTATTCACTGGAATGGAAATGAATAGAGCCTTTATTTGCGTGTTTTATGACTTTATTTCTGTCCTATTAGGGCGTTTGTTAAATTTGGACTGTTCTCAAAATTATAGCTGGTAAAGGGAAGATATATTTCAATTAATATCGAGAAAACTTTTCAAGTACATGTTCAATATAATAAATAATCGTGGATTTTCTTAAATGTATTTATACATGGGCATTTAATGGAATCATATAATTTCAAAATAGTTATTATTAAGTTTATAAACATAAAGGACCATTTTCGCCAATTTATAAACAGCTACCATTTGTTTTACATAAATGTTAATAAATCACATATAATTGATTTGTGGAAACAGTATTTTGTAGTACATATTATTTTCATCAAAACATAAGATCGGAACTATGAAACACGTTTTGTAAATAACACACAAATAATAACTTTTAAAAAATTAATGCATACTGCATGTTTTTGAAATAGTTGTTCTGAATAGAATTCTATCAATAAATATTTATATTTTGCCACTCTACAGACATTAACAAATATTATATAAAGAACGCAAAATACGACTCCGAATATTTCTAATGTTAAAATACTTTTTAATGACTGC
This sequence comes from Himalopsyche phryganea, assembly GCA_022494535.1. Lineage (NCBI taxonomy): Eukaryota > Metazoa > Arthropoda > Insecta > Trichoptera > Rhyacophilidae > Himalopsyche > Himalopsyche phryganea. The sequence goes on along the minus strand of JAGVSL010000018.1, from coordinate 2,771,869 downwards.
ATCCCCACTAGTTATAGTATTATACACACATAAATACACAATTTATTAATGTATATTGTTTCGTTCTCGTGTGACCTTGAGTATTTAAAAAACCGCCAACAGTGAACTGGTCAAAAACGGTAAATAAAATTAATAAGAATCTCTCACAAGCGTAACAAAGTTTCGTGCAATATCTGCCAGTTTTAAATTCAAAATTTCGTAACGTAACAATAAAACTAATGATTACATTATTCCACCATATTAACAGCTATAATAATCAATAATTCTTACCCTAGCACCAAGAGAAAACAACGAAGGTCCTTAATCATAAAAATGTTGCTTTCACTAAGTATCATACTCGAGAATCGGTGAGAATTGGTAATACGAACTTATTACCAAATCTCCACGCTACTTCTAACATCTTTGGCAATGTTTCTGTAACGATGGATCCTCGGGGGTGGGTTGCGCTATACTTGCTGATCGTGATAGGGGTTGACTGAGAGACTCTTTTTCCTCTACACAAAATATTCGTATTTTCATCAAGAGAACTTAATCTTAATATTTCCATTGGCCATTTTCTATTAAAATAATTTGTTGATTATCGCTTACTCACTGCGGTATCTTGTAGACTGGTAGGAATTTACGAATTTTTAATACATATCGCAAATTTTTTAGAGCACCTTAGGCATAATACGTAACTATTTAAGATATATCTATGGTAAATAAATGAAAAAAAATAATACTTGACAATTCGTACATAAGTTAAAATGGAAATAGGCTTCGGCATATCAATCATGGAAAAGATAAATTGTGAAAAAAGTGCTGAAGTTTTTACTTTGGTCGGACTTTTAGGACGCATTGTATTGTATTTATAATGCTTAACAGTCAATGACAATGTGATAAAACGAAGCTAAAACGGATCTATTCGAATTCAAATACAATTTGTGTTGATAACGAAAAATATAAGAGTCACTATTTAAGCAAAATTATCATGCCCACTTAATTATGCATCGTAAAATGTACAAACATCTTCAGCTATTATAGATTTTAAAAAATATGTAACCATTATTTTTTATGGGAAAGGAATACCTAATTACTATTTGATAGTTATACAGCATAAAATAGAGCTATTTGCAGAACATTATTCAGAGACAAATTTCCCGAAGCAATTTTGCCGAAACGATTTGCACAGCCATGAAGCAAGCTAAACATCCCTTTATCATACAGATGAGTGTGAGTGGGGGAGGGGGTAGATTAAATGGCAAACGATCCAAACGAGGCGGCAGTGGGGGTGGGGAGGTATGGGTTACCCGATTAACTTGCTAAAGTGGTGGGTATATATTGTTACATCCCAGCGAAGCGGCGGCACTGTAAAAACATCGCAACATTACAGAGCTTTTATATAAAAGGCTTTATATTAAGGGAGCGTCACTGAATTCTTATTCAGCGTTTGTAAAAAAATAAAAAATTAATAAGTAAATTATATATTTCAAACATCTTTGTATTGAGCGAGTCAATTTTGGCTTATTAAAACAACTGTTTACATCCAAAGTATCTCCAATCAAGAAATCGTCATTAATATCATCCATCTCGTGAATTTTTGATCAGCATTTTCTCTTTTGCTCCACCGTTTATGAACATAATTATCATTCATCGTACAACATCCAGAGTTCAGCACTATATCTTCAGTCAAGACATTGACCATACATAGTATTTCAAATTCCAATTATCATCTACGTAGAGCGATCGTTAGAACTTTTATACAGCAGCAGCAAAGTAGAATTACTTTCATTTGCGTTTTATCTATAGATTTCGCACAAAATATTTAAAACTATCTCAGAGCAAATTAAGGATATCGTGGAAATGGAATACACCACAAACTATATTCTTCGCATCTCAAATATTAAATATAACATATCTGGCGATGTGTCAAAAATCAGCTGTTTTGAGTTATGAATGCAGTACAATAGATTGTATGACGGTATATCGTATAAAAAACAAGCTCAGCCATATTCCATGTATAATTTGAAGAAATCAGTATGATTTTAGTCAATTTCATTCACAGTTATAAGTGAAAAAAACTGTAATTAATTTCACTATAAAAAATAATTGCCAATAATTAAATCGAATTCGTAAATGATTAACGAATCTAATTAAATAATTAATTTATCAATAATAATTGTTAAGGTGTGTACATAGAAAGACCTAAATTTCATGATATCTTACTGGTTTTTAAGATGTTATCACTAAGCAGTAAAATTTATTCCGCTATGTGAAGGACATTTATGATTTATAACAATTTTATTTATTTTTATTTACTTGATAAAAATTTATGATAGATTTGTTTTTTATAATAATAATTCACTATGAAACATAGAAACATAACTTAGTAATAGAGAAAGAAATATATAGTTCACATTCAATACGCTATTATTCAAAGCGACCCTTCATATATCATGTGATTTTGTCACGGAATCGTGTCAAAACATGGCTGCAATTTAATTTCATGAGTAATATAAAATAGAACTTTCCATAAAACAGTATTCAATGTCTAATTCCTGAGCGCCATAAATAAATAAATCGATCGTCTAATACTTGATCAAGTTTCTAATAAATTTAGAATAAGTAGTTTTATAAAAATAATCCGTTTAATTAAGATAGAATTTATTCAACTTGTAAATTTTCTATTTCACGATAAATGGCTATAGGTATGCATTTGTTTGCGTTATCCACAATGTTTTAATGTAGTACCGCTGTGAATATAGTGCGCGTTCGGCATTTCGGTTAGCAGCCATTTCTGAGTTAAACGGCGAGCTCTGATTGGCCGAGACTGTGTAATCATCCAAACTGCCACCCAATCCCCCTTCGGCCGCTTTAATACGTGCGGAAAAGCGCGGGAAATTGGTGCTCCATTACGCCGTGGAAATAGACTTTGTGAGAACAGATAATAACGACTTGCAAATTCTCTCGCAGTAATTTGAGCGTGCTTGCCCGATCAAAAATAATAATTGGCATCGTCGATTGACAATAATTATCATGTATTTGTACAAGCAGAAAAGGCAATAAAACAGGACATATTACGTCACAACTGAAGCTAACATAGATAAAACACAATTATTATTATTATATCAATCGCTTTGGCGGAATATAGCATTCATTTTTTCACCTCAATCGCGTTTCGCAAATGAAAAATATATAAAATTGTACACATAAATGTGTGTTTCTGTAATATAACCTCTTAATACTAACGGATCAAAAAGCCTTGGAGGAGAGAGTGAATTATTGGTCGTCTCATAACTGCATTCGTATATTCTATGAAAATAAATATCGAATACAGATAAACAACCGATCCTCGTAGTGTATGTTGAAGTATACCATATTCTAGGAGACAATAACAAAGTATTTAGTTCTACAAAATTTTATAGAACTAAATACTTTGTTATTTTATCTCATTATAATGGAGTTCTACCAAGGAAATGCCAATTCAATCAATATATATTTACCATATTCACCACAATCCTCCGATTTCAATTTTTTTCGATAACCATTTTTTTTAAATAATTATTTTGTGAAATCTATATATTATCCGGGTATAAAATTGGAAAAATTCATCCGAAAAGAGTACATTTCGCAACAACAGTATATTTATTTAAAAGCAAATACACTCGAAGTAGGGGGAGTGGTGCTTGTTAAAGGGGGCGAAGGCATAAAAAACCCACCCCATGATTAACTAGGCAAATGGGAATTCGCTTAGCAAAAACACTTCAAATAGGTACTCAGTCTCCCTGTATTATTACTACATACTTGTTTTAGCATGAATATCTTTATATCTTCATTCGTTTCGTGTGGTCTTGCAATTCAAGACAACTATTTTTCTACTACTGTTAATGGTCAAACAAAACAACTTAACCGTTTTCTATAAAATAGTTTTGAAGTTATTTTTTACAATATTTAAATACACCCCGCATTTGTTGGATTGGCCTGCGCAATTTTTAGGGGAAAATGTAACCTCTTGTCTTAGAGGGAACATTGGTGGTGTGTCTGAGTTAAAGATAAATATATTATGCAATCTTTTTCTAATGTTGATTTTTTGATAATTCAACAAGATTAACATTTTCTATCGATTTGAAGATTTATCTTGTATAAAAATGCAAAAAGCAAATTTATATTCGATGAATTTTTATTCAACAAAGCTATGGGAAAATAATATGATATTAAAAATAGTGAAAACGTATTTTTAAAAAACCCGTAGAAGGATCTAGTTATATTTTAAGGATCATTAAATCATACCATTTCACGAGCGAAATTACTTCCGAAATCAATTGAACAAAAATGCACCTACTGACATATATGTACGCAGTCTAGATATGTAAACAGTATTTTTATTATTCGATAGTATTTCATCATTCAAAGTTTAATAACATCTCTTATACTTTAAATTTCAAAATAAGTTGAATGGTTTCATTTTCATCATGAGATCATTTTTTCAAATAGATTTTTCAATTCCAAAATAGGTCATCCCATGTTTCAATTACTTTTCCATATGATCATTTGATTGAATTTCTGAACCTCTCTCCCTCAGGATGCGTGTGACGATATTTCATGGTGGTAAATTATGACTTATTTAAAAATTTGGTATTGATTGAAAATAAATAACTAATCACATTTTATTTAATATCTTTTTCTATCGTTTGGTTAATGTGTATTTAATAACATAATCAGTTAGATTTTTTCTTTTCTGTACTGCAGTACTGAAACTACGAACCGGACAGGACATTTTTTTCTAAGGTAACTAACCACATTTAAATTTTGTATTCCTCTTCTCAGATTACTGTATTTTTTTAAATGTCATCTGAGGGCATTGAACGGAAAAACTGTCAACAAAAACTCTTTACGACTACTGATTGTAGATTCAATTCTTTTCAGGAACTGTTCTCAATCTGATTTGAGTTTTTTTTTATTTTATTACGACATAAACAATTTCTAATTCAAATTTTCTGGTTTAGAACTCCCAGCAATTAAAGTTTATCGTCACTTTGCGGATTCGGGGGATTAAATATATTCCCATCTAAGACATTATGCGAAAGAAACAAACTTTAATTGGATAGTAATCTTCTTAAAGCCCCTGAAAAGTTTCTCAAACTTAGCGAACTAAGTGCCACTGGGAATATTACATTTTAATGCTCTCTAGCCATTATATGAGCACTAACGTTAGCATGAAAAACAAGGCTTTATTGGGTTAGATTAATGACGAAGTTTCGTGTCCTATATAAAGTTCTCAAGTTTCATCGAGGAACTTGCATCCCAACTATAATATAATAATTAACTCTAAAAATTCGCAACTCAACTTGCCAGCACATAATATCGTCGGTGTTCTGGAAGAAGACTAACTGAAAAATACTAGTTTTGAGTAATTGGGCTTTGAAGTTTTTCAAATGTTTGAAATGGTATACCTTCTTCATTTAGTTTGTTTGTACAAAACTGTTTTTAGGTAAAATGATAATTTACAAAAATACGTGTGTTCTTCCATATGATAGTGTTGGAAACAAGGAACATTTTGGTACAACTAACTCAATGTCATTTTTTCGATTTAGTGTTTTCTTCTAGAACAGCGACGACATAATGTAAAGTGTTTTCATACGCAAAACGACAGGTAACGGAAGATGACAAATATTGTCAATTTATAATAAAAACAATCTAAATGTTATTCATTGCTTTGGCCAAAGATAAATGATCATGAATCAAATCAATAAATAACAAATTCCTTTTTTTATTGAGATTTAAATAACATTTCATATTATTTCATTGTTCAAAATATACCTTCTTACCAGGCGCGTATGGTGGCTTTATCTCTTTCTCTCTCAATCACATGAAAAGTGAAGGTGCATGCTCTTGTATCCTTCTTGCTCATACCCAAATTAGGTTTTGCGATAGAGATAAGTCCACCGCACGCCAATGATTCTTACGTATGTTGCTGTCTTTTCACCTATAACGGAATCATACACAAAAAGTCACTGTAACAACAGCATGAAAAGTGCAAGGATTCTCTCTCGACTTGTTTCAATGTTACCCGTTTTCATCTGAATAAAACACATCAATTATTGGAGATATATAATATATAGCTGCATATGTTTATTCACAATGAAATATTAAATTATTTGATCAATTCAGGATCACGTGTCGTGAAAAGCTTATGGCTTATTTTGTATCGATATAATTAAATTTTATCTACAATTTTGAAACAGAACTTAAATTAATATGAAAGTAAAAGTATCTCAACGTATCCGATGCAATAAATCGATTTAACTAATAATCATCTTTATTCACTAAATTAAAAATTTTAGTTTCATGTTTCATTCTGTAAATTCTCAGTAATAATGTTTTATCTATTTCTTAATAATATTACTAACTGCCATGTTCTGTTCCCTACGGGATCACAGATCATCACCTCATACACCCGTACGTGCTTATCACAGTCAAACTGGAAACTTTTGCCTTATAAACTTGACCAGGAGTTCACCGGCAGACGACAAAAGACTGATTCCGCTAATTGACATAACAGAAATCAGAAGGAGCATCTGTTTTATTACCTGTAGCCGTATTTTATTGCGAATTCCTTAAATGTACTCGTCATTACAATGCAAACTATGTTGAATCGCTGTGTTTTTGTTCGTTGGCATAGCAACCCAAAATAAAATATAAATTTCACAAATAATAAAACAACATACTAAAATAGTAAGTTTTGTACGCATTTTTGCTGCGCTCCTCAAATGATATAGCGGAAAAATTTACATCATTTAAACTCAAAGCTCTTTCTTTAAGACATCTCAATTTCTAAATAGTAATAAAAAATATTTATAGGTTGTTGTTTTATTTTACCATCGATTTTAATTCAGTATTAATTATATTATGTGAAATAATAATCATTAATGCAATAAATTATTTACGTCACTAGTAAAAAAATTTGGTAATTATATAATTATTTAGTTTCATGGATACTACCCACAAAAAGTAAAAAAAACCTTTTGAATCTCGGTAGGTACCCTTATAAAAGTATTTTACATATCAAAATCTTATCCTTCATGTTGTTTTTTCTATGATTTATCACGCATTGCCACCCCAAACTCTCTTATATTCAGGATAAATTTTCTGGAAAATCGTCTAAAATAGGAATAAAAAATATGTACATTGGCGTAGGGGTTTTTTTAAACATTATTTTTAGTATTCTAATATCTCGCATGTAAATATATCCACCAACTTTCAGCTTTAACAATTATTGTTAAAATAAATAGTAATTAATGAATATTCCTATTCTTTACATAACATTAATTATATACAGTAGAATGTTAATGGTTTGACGAATTGTATCATTGTTTTTACTGAATCCAACCTGTCTATTTTTTTACCGGGTGGATTCTATTAATCCTGGAAAACTGCTAAATGTGCCCATATGCACTTAATATGAAGTTGACATGGCCAAATAAGAAGAAAACGGCCCGTAATGAATTTACCTATTATAAAATCTGCGGTGTATATTTATAATTGAAACCAATCTAACTGTCGCTATTGCACTTTATATTGATATCGAAAAGTAATAAAATGAATGCTTAAAATATTGAGATTAAGTATATCACAAATAACTCAACAACTCTGTGTAGCGCAAATTTCAGTGTTTTTTGTTTTATGCTTAAAGTAAATTAGGTCTGAAGAAACATAAAATTTTGCTTGGTATTACAATATTTTCCGATTGTAAATAACATTATCTAATAACAGATTGCAATATTTATAGTATTCCGTTTGTGTATAATAAACCTACTTATGAAATCAGTTGTTGAAAAGTTTGCATACTAATTTTTTTCTACGCCTTTGTGATGCTAAGGCCATTTCGAAGATAAAGGATTTACAACAAAAGAAAGTGGCAGGCATCTGAGAAGAAAAGCATATTTCACGGAAACTACCTAACGATCTTCCCATTTTACGTTATTATTCGCAAAAATGTTGGAGGCTTCAAATATAATGTCTTTTTTCTTGTGTCGCTGGAAAAACGGTGCCACACCAACCCACTCTCCCCATATATCCAATATATTTACATACTGGGGAAAATTTACGACGTCCCCAAAGGGGAAAGTTGACCAAATCAGACTACTTCTACTAAAATAATAAAAGTTTATAGAATTAACAAATCATATTTTTCATATTACCGTACGCATTAAAATAGTACATACAATAGCTTTAATATCGTTTATGGTAATTTTCTTGGCTATTGAAAAGTTACAACAATAAAAATACCACTTAATAACAAAATTGCCAGCTACCGTTTATTCCATTTCATTTAAAACTGTCGTAATCGTTAAGCAATGTGTAGGAACTCGGGGAAATTTTTGATTCAATAATACCAAAACAGTTGTGGAGAGGTATACTTGACTAAGAAATAGAGAAAACACTACAGTGTGTGTCATAATGGTAAGGTTTTGTACAGTTTATTAATTTTATAAATGAAGCTCTTATAATCAAAACAAAAATTCATTTTTCAAACGTGACTATTTGTCAATTCACGTATTAATATCAAATATTTGTTTAAATACGCAATTAATAAATAGTTTTCATTAATCTAAAACAAATAAGAAAAAGGTGTTCAACAAATTATTCTCTTGATATTAACTGATACGGTTGATTTGTTTTCTTCCGGTTGGATGACATGAGCTTAAATAAATATTTATGGTTACAAAGCACCTTCATGACTTTAGACATTATTTAGGTAACCAAGAAAATACTAATATTTGAAAAATATGTAGTAGTCCGTACTCACTCGACTTTCCCCTTTTTATAGCATCCCATTTCCTTGACAGAGCGTTATGTTAGGCGAAAGAAAATATAATATTGGCTGGGTTTTCGCACAGAGCCGAGTAAAATAGGGGAGGGGCGTGCTGTTTGTATCCTTCTCAAACGAAAAAGTAATATATAACAACTTCATTCCTGTCACAATACTTTTCGCAATTGTAGTTTGTAAATCGAACTTTGAATATATTGCTTGTGTAATTTTGACAGAAATAAGATTTGCGCGTCGTATTACACAATAACATGACTTCCATACATTGCAAAATCAAATTCACTATAAATTAAAAGATTTTTTAAATTTCACAATAAGTCTTATTTACTCATTCATCAGAATTTTATTATTACATGCAAAATCGTCGTTTAAATGTATGTTTTTCGAATACAGGCTTAGATGAGAATGTTCTTTGTTAAGGCATATCATATAACACATAAATCATCATGAACAATATTTTTTTGGGACTAAATTTTTCATTAATAACTGTTTAGATTAATTAAGCCAGTTTCATCAATAATTGTTTCTGCTTTAAGGCATGGATGTTTGTGAAGCTTAAAATTCCCTCCCACGCATCCGATCCTAAAAACTAGGCGCAGTGAGAGCGAGATTAGCTAACCACTAATCCTGCTCTGATCCTATCCTCCTATCTCCACTTTCTATGAAAATGAGAAGTTGAGCAATTTAGTAACAAACAGTTATATTTATTATATCTAGGAGGTGTCTAAAACTTCTATTCAGATTCCCCCATTGGAAGTCCATATGCTCCACATTGGGAGCGGCCAGGGTAAAAAAAAAACAATTGTTTTGCAAAACTGAGATATCTGACATTTTTGTCAAACCAGTCTGCATCTGACGTTAATAAATCTTTATAAAGAGTCCATGTGGTTTTGCAAACGACAGACCTATATATTAGATTATGGTATGAAAAATGAATATCTACGGTTAAACGTAACTTCAAAATGTCTACCACATACGAAACAGACTGTTTTCCATACGGTATTTACTTAACAAGTTTAATAAGCCTCTTTATTATTTGACACACCCTGGTTCTTGTTAAGTATAAGTGTCATTAACGTCCAGAACTGAAATCACCCAGCGGCAACAGCAATATTTCGCAGAATAGGCTCTTTCTTGTTGCCAGGCGTTTAATTACCGCCGGCTACGGCCGCTGGACGAGTCCATTTTTACGGAAAGAGGTAGCTCTGGCTTTGCAGGGAGTTTTTTTTAATTATTTGTAGACAGTCGATTACGATCTGCCGAGCCGGACTAGCAAGGTCTCGTCGCGGCGGAGGTGACGTGACGATGTGAATTGTTTGTTTTTTTTTTTTTGATTTGCATTGAACTTTATTTAAATTCGTTGTGTCATTTGTATTATAACTTAAAGTAAATTCAGTTGCTAAGTAAATGTAGAATCAATTTTATGTTTTAAGATTTATATATTTGTGTAATGTTAAACCACTGCATCTTGAATGAAAAAATAAATAAGTTTTGAACCGGATTTGAAATGGTGTTTGTCTGAGATCAGCCCTTCCAGGACTCCGGATAACCAGCCGCTCGCCTCTCTTCGAACTGGGGTCTTCTCATATTATATATTATTTCAAATCTCATTGCACTGTATCAAAGTAAATGAAATTGTGTTTATATTATTTGATGCCGTGAAGCCAACCCTCTTCCCAATTTTCGAAGCGATCCAATGTAAACGGCTACAAAATTCGATTGACAATTATTTTCAATCGGGTTTGTTTCCACCACCATATTTTAAGCCATATAAACATCTAACCCGACTGTATCGCTGTGGATACGACGAAGTCCGCCACAGATTCTCAAAAAGGCACTATTGTTCAAATTTAATTTACTGATATAAATACTGACGACACAACTAAAAAATATAGCTAATGGCATAAAGCATACTCTCAACAATTAATGTTATATAACGAAGATTTCAACTTCCTCTTATAATATAAATTCCTTCTTTTGTATTTTATTTTGATTAAAGCCATCGCTATACAGTGGCTACTTTTATGTTTTCTTTGTAACACTATCAGCTCCCAATGTGGAATATAATATACTCCAAATTCAGAGTGGATATGTACATATTATGGACTCCTAATGTAGCTTATTTCAAAAGTAGTTATCCTACGAGAAATGTTAGTATGTTCTGTCACTCAATATCTGTTTTCACAGAGAGGAATGATAGAAAGATACGGCTAAGACAAGACTCGGCAAATCGCTCTCGCTTTACTCAGTTCTTTTCGGATTAGATGGGTGGGGAGAGAATTACTTTGACTACAAAGTCATCCATACTTACGAATACCATACATCGAACCAGTTGAAAATTCTTACTTTCCTGGTGAAACAGGTTCTTATATGAAAAATAAACTGTGGGATGATTGTGTAAGAATATAAATTTCCAGTATTTCTAGGAGTAAGAATTGACAAATAAATATCACAAAAATTACTATTCTTTAAATATTTACGAGGATTACATTATAAAATATGCTTTATTTGAAGATAATTATATCAATTAGTGACTTCGATTTGCTATTGTGTTGAATTTTCAACATGTTTGCAACCATTGATTTCAACATGTTTTACGGTTGTTAAAAAGACCGCAACTTTGTTTCAACAAAACGATTTCGATCACAGGGGAAAAATCAAACCAATAAAGATATCTTTTTCTCCCTATCATTTTATTTCCGACTCACAGAGCGGGTGGGGGGATACAGTTTCATTTTGCCTTACTATAATAATAGTGTAAGTGTTGCACGTATTCTTTCTACCTCTGTGAATATATCGAATAGAAATCTCGTTGTAATTGTTAGCATCACATACCAAAATTGATAAATGTGTACTATGCTGTGATAAACGGTAAAAAAGCAATTATTTACCGGTTACCTCTCGAGTAATTAAAAATATGTAAGCACATGTATTAACTATGCAATTACATATTGACATATTACTTTAAGTCAAGTGATCAGATTTACTTATTTTTGGACAGCTTAGTTTTTACAAAATTAATACACCATCTTATGATAAATAAAATAATCTTCAAATATGCTTACTCAAAAGTAAGCTAGAGTTTATTATTCATCCCGAATATGCATCTTTGAGCTTATAATATATATATATATGTTACACATTTTCTTATTCATAGTACGTATTAATAAATAGCAATTCAATATTATAAAATAACGTTAAAAATCAAATCGCTCGCCCGCTAAGTAAGTAAAGATAATATTGAAGAAGTATGACACCGCTATTGTGCCAAAGTTATAGATCATTTTTCAATATTAATCAGTTTTACTTAATTCACACATATACATTTCAGCCATATTATTGTTGGACATAGACAATTACCGTCCAATTAACACATTGTATTTTTATTGCTGATTTATATTACTGATTATCTTCTGGTAATGTAGAAATCTGTACGAATAAAATATTTTTTTTTTCTTTTCGTTGTATTAGTTGGATAAATATTTGTTTGTATATACACGTTATTCGACTTTTATCACTGTTAGTGGGGTGACCATAAAGCAGTAGAAATATTAATTCATAAATATACAAACATAATAATGTATATATCCATATCACATCACATTCAATAATTGAAGTTATTTACAATTTCAAGTAAGAATATTTTTTGTAACCATCCATCTTTTTCGATGGCATTACAGCTCAAGTTGAGCGTTAGCCGTTGAACAGCATTCTTTTAACAATTGAAGATTTAAAAAACTTAATAGTATCCATCTATACTCTCATTTTTCTAACGATTGTTCGTTACCGATGTGAATCATGTGGACTTGTAATAGAATATGTGAACAGAATTATTCCAATTGCACGACTAGTAAATCTGTCGCTCAAACTTTCTTTTTAGAGTTGTTAAGGACAAAAGTGTGAAAAGGAAATTAGAAAAGGATTACTTGTTGCCACCGGTCTCACTAATAAGATACAGTGAGGAGATGGAGACAGTGTCATCTATGTATTTGGATATAAATCGATTGAAAACTCTACCAAAGCTCACTCGGTTACTGCAAGTTATAGAAAAATATTTGACAATATGCCAGTTTATCATTGAACCAATTCTCAATTTGATTTTCAAATCATTTGTAATAACCTAAAGGTGAATCAAACAAAGTCGTAAATGAAGAATTTTGAATATATAATAATTCAACTTGCCAAGACTGAAATCTTTCAATTGCTTGAAAAACCTACCGCTATACCAGTGAACATTTCTCCGTGGCCGCATAATGAAAAACAATGGTCTTTTGGAAATGTCTCGTGGCCGCACAAAAATTTTCAATCGTGATTTAAAATATTAGGGCAATGCATGTACTAAAAAAAGGGACTCATTGCAAATTGTTATATATTAATATAATTTCTTTAAAAATATGTACTATATTTTTACAATCCTTTCATTTACAAATGTTATATTAATATTATAGAATCCTGCAGGTTTATTTTTCAAATATTTATAAAAATTATGGGATTACCGTACTTTAATTTGTATCTTAAAAAGGATCCCTATTTTATTAAAAAAGTGTTTTCGAGCCGCATACGTACGCAATACGAGTAAACAAATTTCGTACTTATTTTATAATAAGCATTTTTTAAAAATTAATATAGAACCGTTGGTGGCCACAGCAAAATCCTTTAGTGGCCGCATATGAGAACCACTGCGCTATACTGTGAAGGCTGGGGAAAATCAAAGTGATTACGCCGTGTCTAAATAATTTCAAACGTATGGTGGTGGTATTGTTGTGCGTTTACTCCAGAGTATGTGTTTACCATGGCGCTTATATTGTCTGCGATGCTGGCAAGTGTAAAACAGCTTTCTTTGAAAGTCTATTTTATTGTTGGGACCTTTCGCCATGATGTGCCCATCGGGAGTGATTTGGCGAGAAGGCGTTGATAGAATCTGACACCATTTTTTATCACCACCGCGTTATTGTTTTTCGATTTAACATCCCCGAAGTTTCGGCGCCCCGGGAGTCGTTTGAATAATACAAGTATGATCATATCTTAACAGCGAGATACTTGTATACGCCTTTTGTTGTTTATTTGAACTTTTTTACGGCAGTTTCCACAAAAAGATTTCAAATACTTATAGATACGGTTAGTGATTGCATTACCGGTTTACCGATTTACCGGTAAATAGGTAAAATCTCGTCATCGATATTTACTGTTACAGTTAATACCGGAAACTATTTTATCGCGAATTAAGCACGAATGCATAATGTTGCATTAAAAATCGATGCAAATGGCGAATTGTGGACTAAGTAGTCTAGAATCTGTTTATTTTCAGTAATAAATGTTCAAAACTACTAGAATTTTAAGTGGGATAAAGTTTTTAGTTTAAGCAGCATTTTTTACTACTGGCAAGAAAGATTTTCTGTTTACCTTTGCTCGGTCTAATACGAATACGATATATTGCAAAGTTGGCGCGAGCACGCAATTACAAATCAATGTAGATTAACGCTTTAAGGAATGTAACAGTATACAGTTATCTATCCACGTAAATTTTTTCATCAACCGGTAAATCGGTTTTTGGAGAAATTATTAACCGTTTACCGGTAAATGAAATCTGACGATAAATTGCAATCAATAGATATAGTACGTAATATAACTGTATCGACTATGCTATAATGTAAATACTAAAAAATGTCGATTGCTAGTCGATTTTACGACGTTTTAAACAAAAAATTACTGAATTTTAATTCATAACCACTTATCTCAATAATATTAACGTAGATTTTACTATATCTTTTATATTATACTAATTAGATATACCCATTGAGAACATATAACTAATCAACGATGTACATAATAAAAAAATACATGATTTAGCCGCGTACCTATTAAACTAATATCTAATAATTTTCAGTTATATTATTTTAATAATGAATTAATATAACTTTGAGTTACGTTCCATAGTCGAGTGGAAAAACTTTTTTCTTATTCGATTTTTCAGCCTAGCATCCGAATCAGGACACTTTCAATAGGTGATTTAGCAGACAGTATCCATAAGCAAGGGCGTTTATGAAAATTTCTGATCCTGTAAAACGAGACTTAGAGAAAGGAACAGCATTTTATTAACTACTAGACGCTCTTAATTCTATCCTTCAATCCTTGTGGAACACCTTCATTTGAAGTGCTCGGGTAGGAGATCATATACTCCTCATGGCGAAAAACAATGCGGCGTTACCAAATGTTTGCTTCTGAAAATATAAATAAATTACTATGAATATCTTTGCTATTAAACTGCTTCGCGATATGTATTCAAACGAGAAAAATCATTCGAACACATCCATATAGCACTAGTAATTGTTCCTTAGAGATTTCAATGTAACGAACTGCATTTAATGTTTTAAAAAACACATTCTCTTTGAATCGTACAACATGATACGGATTGAATCCATTTAACTCAACGATCGGGTATCGAATTTCAGCCATTTAGAATTGAGCGTTTGGTACAGGACGAATAAACAACAAAGTACAAATCAACTCAAGTACATATGCACATGCATTTTCCATTTTGGCAGTACTAACAACACAATATTGTTCAATAAATAAAAATCAAGTACATTTAATATTATGATAGAGATATCGTGTCTAACATTATAAAGTAATTTATGTAATTCGTTAAAATTATATGGCAGTTAAGTGGTTAAAAGTCTTACACCACATATAATATTTTAAAGATTTTAAAGCCATGACCAATGAGGAGCTGTTTGACTCCTAATAAAGAGAAATTTTTCTACGATAACTGGTTGTTAAAACGTCTCTCACGTTATTCAGCCTCTTGTTTTTTTTTCTTTTTTTCGACAGAATAGGGAAAGAAAGGTGGCGCTAGGACAGGCTTGGGACAGGCGAATGGATAGTAGGGAATGTAGACATCACAAATATCCTATGCATTTGAAAATAAATCGATTGAAAATTAATCCAACGTGTTCTTACTGGGATTCGACACCATGAACGCCGCAGTTGATGAGGACGGCGTTGACCAAGGACGGCGTTGACCAATTGGCAACAGGTCTGAAAAAAATAATGTAAATTTAATAAACAAAATAACATTTCAAATCTTAAGCATGGGTGTAAATGTTATCGTTGTATGTTTTGTTTTTAAGTAGTTGATCTCCAATGTCATTGTTAATATTTTGTATAATGTAATGATTACAAAATACCTGGCGCATTGGCAAATTATCAATGCCTGTAATCTACTTATTTTGGTACCATCTTCTATCAAAGTATGACGATTAAATTGCAGCGTATCACTGCTATATTCCAGTCGTACCTATTATATTGCAAATGCCTTGGATATCAAACTATGGAAGTTACGTAGCGAAGAGAATAATTCATTCCTATGCCACGCCTATGCTGCCCTCTGTTTTTCAACTCTAGTAATGTCAAATATTTTTCTAAAAGCATTATTAATTTCATTATTACGAATACAACAATTCTAATTATTTTTTTATTAATGTTACAGAATACTCATTATGAAAACATTACATATTTAATTAGCAACCAATATTCATAGTAAGAATAAATTGCGCATTAATTTTGAAATAATATCTCCATATCAAACTATTTACGAGGCTTATAATATAATTACCATGCTAGTATCATTCGATAGATAAGAAGCATGTATGTTTATGAATAGTAATTACACACATAAAAGTGATAAATACAATATTTTGTAATCTTTATTGACTATAAAAATCATCAGCAATCGTTTTATCTTATGGTTAATTGCTTAAGATGATGAAATTATACATATTTAACAGTAATACAGTTGACAATTTAACCTGTCAATATCAGCAGGAATTAATTTCTAAGAAATAGGGACTAGACTGTCGCTAGCTAATAATCTGAAACATACCTCATAAAGACGTGCAAATAAATAACTTTCACCGCAATACTGCTATATCAGCACGGGAAAAATTCTGAATTAAAATAATTAAATAATTCTTCGCAAATAACATTTTATCCTCATAGCATTTTGTCTCTACCATTTATCCACCTACAATTTTTTCCAGGCAAGGTTCAATGTTCTCAGGTTTCGTGTGTTGTGGATTTATTTATTAATATAAATATAATAACTTTTAGTAAATAAAACAATAATAGCTTTACTTTATTTTTTTAAACGATAATTATTTGACAATATAATTACCAAATGAATACTTCAAGGAAAAGTCATTTTTAATTACTTGAATCGATGTTTTGTTGAATTAATGTTTTAGTCGTTAATCGGATTTAATTTGATTCGGTTTTCGGACATTTATTTTTATCGTACTTGTGCTCTTTCATTGGCGTATGTATAGAATTTAAAAAATATTCAATAAATTACGATAGTTCGTTTATGTAAAATTTTTCTCCTTGACTGTGTGTGGTTTTAGTAAAATTTACATGCATAGTTATTCTCGTAAACCTTTTCACTCTCCTGAGTCACTTTGCAAGACTGCTGAGGTCTCAGGCTCTTAATTTTTCCATTGTAAAGTGTAACATATAGAACGCCTTACTAAAACCTCTTCTTCAGTCTTAATGCCAAATTTAACCAATTTTCTATACCCTTATCGCCCTCTCTGTAATGGTAAAGCCTCTCTCTTGTAACGTCACTTTGAAGAGTGAACTTATTGGTTCACTCAGTCCACGGAAGTCTCCAAAACCACATAAATATCCTCAATATGCGTCATCTTAATTAACGTTCCACCACAATCTTCCATTTTTCCATATTATTCACTTAGTCCATTTAAAGTCGTGCATTGTTCAATGTTTCAATAAAATCTTGACATATGTACCTATATATATATATATTTGTTGCACGTTATAGACAAGATAGTCGTATTTTCTGTTTTTTTAATAAATAAATATCAATGTAAAATTTTAAATAAACTAACAGCAAAATTTTCTATCGATCAGTCGTCCATTCGTTAAATTTTCGTTCGGTTTTCCATGTGGGAAATTTTCCAAAACGATCAGTTTGTTGGTAATTATCAATGAACAATTTTATTCGATGAATCCCATTCATAATGATTAACTTATTTCTTTAACATGATCAGCTGCTCCTGTTCTAAGAGTATTTTATTTTAATGTGATGTTTTGATTGCTGTTGTATTACGAGTGACAAGTAATTATATTTCATGCAATAATTTGTATCGAGTTATCTATTAGCTTAGTAAATAGATAATATTATTGGGTTATCGGTCTTGATCCGCTAATTATAATAATATCATCAATCACAAGAAGTTATTATAACAATTTATAGTTTTATTTGTTTTAGTAATAATATTATTGTAACATGCTATATTCTTGCAATAATTAATGGTGTGTTTAGTTCTAATCATATGGAATAAACTGTGGTTAAAATGCAAGATACCGTAGTCACACCCGAAAAGCTCTAAGAAAACTGAATAATATTCTTGAAATTACCTAAAATTTATCCTTCTTAGAGATGTTTTTTTATCCTTAGCAATTTGAAACTGATAATGAACTTTACATTTATAGGTATAATATTAACTTTCCTACTTGAAAAATACGTAAGACCAAAATAATGCTTTCGATGTCTTGTTCTTTTCTCGTATGGTAGCGATTTAATGTGTAATGACGCCCTTTACAGTCGGTGACAAATTGTTTTATTTCAAATCGAATTCAAACGTCATTACAAAATAAAAACAAAATCGCTACGATAAAATCGTAAAATATTTTTACCTAAATAAGACGTTCGTTTTTTTTCAAAATACGAACGAGCTCTCTTGGTGTTGCTAGTGTTGGAAAAAAATATTCCGATACTAAAAAGAAATAACCCTATAGAATCTTCGCAGAGTTGCATTGTAAAGGCTATATTATTGTGGGCGCATTTTCCATTATTTTTTATTAGTAACTATTAAAAATTTATAATGTATCATCATTAAAGTGCCATCATATTAAGTGCCATCAATTAAGTGCATTGTTTATATTTATATGAGCTTTTTAAATGAATTTTCACTGTGATTTTACAAGTATGTAACAAAAAAGTCTTTGTAATTTTTCAATAACCAATGTATGCTTCTTTTTACAATACAATATTGGAACAAAATTGAAAATAAACAATTTATTTATTGTCAAATGATCTGACCTTGAAATAGCTATGAAATATTATCTTATTTATAACTATGTCCGTTCCCAATGTGGAGCATATTGACTCATAATGGAACGTATCTCAATAGAAATTGTTCTATGAGAACTACTGGTTACTCAGTCGCTCGACCTCGCGATGATTAATTTTCTATAATCCGATAAAAATGCTTTATTAAAATATAAAACTTTTCTATTACTTGCAATGACTTCTTCGATAAATTTACAGCTTCGTCTCTCAAAACTATTATAACTTTTCATACGAATAAAATACAGATCATTGTAATGTTTTGTGTCTTGTGCACCGTCTTAGTTAACTGACCATCTTTTCTCAAAGTGTATGAAAAATAAATTTGTTATATCCATGACATTACAGCTCATAATTCCTATCCTTTCGTTCGCATTTTTTAACATGCAATGTTAACGCACTTAGCACATTCATTGATATTTTATAGACTACATATATACCCCCGGCATGCGGTGGACTTATCTCTGTCTCTATCACACAACTTCACTTGAGTATGAGCAAGTAGGATACAAGTGCATGCGCCCGCATGCCATTGCATTCGCAGGCATCATTCACTTTACCTGTGATTGAGCGAGAATGTGAGAAAATCACGGCTCCCACCTGATATATACATTTAATATGAGATACAAAACTAGCAATTTGTGCTATCTTTCAAACTCAATTCTTATTTTAATTTAATTTTGATTTTTCTATTCCTTTTTACAGATATATAAAATAGGGCGTCCTCAAAAAACTGTCCGGATACCAGTTACTAATCCACCAGTGATAAAATGCTTAAACCATATAAAGATAAACTTACACAATGTGTAAGCTTATATATATTTCGTTCAGTATGGTAAATAGAATTTCTAGATTCACCCCTGCCCAATCGAGCAAAGCATTCGGGGAACATTTTGTAAATCGAACATAGCTCGCCAAGGGGCCCATATATCTTTCGGTCGAGCGACGAGTTATTGACTCATTAATTTCGAGCCAACACCTTTAAAAACATTTACTCGAAAACATTTCAAATACACGCTTTATAACTATGTTTTACAAAATCATCGCCTCCTCTGGCCTTTTTCGGAATTTAATGTCAGGATTAAAATGTGAGTCAATGGCATGAGACAAATATGGAGAGGCGCGGTTCCAAATAATGACAGCGTCATTTTTTTTATTGATAAACAATATGCTAATGTTGCGACTTAGTACCCACTCCACTATTAATACGACCATAAAATTGCGCAAATGATTAAACTTTAGTACCTATCAATACCAAATTATTAATAAAACCAACTTAAAATTTTCCGGCTGTAATATGAAGCAACTAGTAATAGGATAAAATATCAAAGTATTCAATTCTACAATGTTTTATTAGGCAGTTGATAGCAATTTCGGCTTAACGCCATCGTTAGTACTATACTTAAACTTATTTTAGCTTATAACACTAAATATGTATGCTCGTTAACCAAAAATTGAATTAGTACGTTAAATAATTTAATTTTAAATAAATTTTATGATGTTTGAATACGTGAGATGACATAATATTGTATATCTCTTCTAAACAGTATATATAGCTAAACTAAAATAAGTTTATGTATAGTTCTGACAATGGCGTTAAACCGAAATATCTATCAGCTGCCTTATAAAAGGTTATATAACTAAATACTTTGATATGTTACCCTAAAGAGCTACCAAGTAAATGTGAATTTAATCAATGAAACAACTAGCTTCAGCACAATGTTTAATCACTTTTAAGGTGTTACCTGTCAATTCTTGGTGGAAAGGAAGCTGATCAGTCGATAATGCTCGTGAGGAGCGAAACCGGTCCTGATCATTATAAAAATGTGGAAGTATTACAAACAAATTGTGTTTTATTTTTTAAAATGCAACGTTTAATATTGGCCAGTATCTATTTGGTCACTGTCTTATTAAATCATTTGAACAATAAATTAAACAAACATCAATAAAATATCAAAATTGTCAGTATGTATGCGTATGGTCAGTTACTAGTTTAACTGGTCAATAAATTATATATAGAGGTCAGTATTTAAATCAAATAGTACTAACAAATTAATTGAAACAATGGGTAATAATTTTTCTCATCTTAAGCGCTGTTCATAATCACAATTTATACGATAAAACATTGGAAGAATGTATTTTCAAAATATATACTGGGCCAGTAGCCAACAAATTTACTAAATAAACAAACTATTATACAATAGAGAATAGAGTAACAGTTAGTCAAATATTGTTTTTGGCTATTTCTATAACTAAGAACTATACATCCTAGAACTATAATGCAAGTTGTTGAATTGCTATTTTCCGTAGTGCAGTGGTCAACTTCGTTGGCTTCGGTTGCGGTGCTCACGGGATCGAATCCCAGTACAAACAGTTTAGTAAATTGATTTTTAATCGATTTATGGATTCGTGTTCCAAGACACGGATGTCTGCGATTTACTAACCACTATTCCTGTCCTAGCCTTATCCTTATCCCCTTACTCTCCCCGATAAAGAGCAGTTCTCGTAAAAAAACTGAAAAAATGTTCAAATATCATAAAAAAACAGAAGATTTTTGAATAATGAATTCATTTTTCATTTCGTTTTCAGTTGACTTTATTGCATTTATTTATTTTTTGACGTAGTGATTTTAATGAAAATTTTAAGCTATCTTTATGTTTACATCAATTGACATTGAAGTGGAGCATATGGCCTCGTAATGGAGGTATTTAAACAGAGATAGCAAACGGAAGGATAGGGCTTAGACAGGACCAGTGGTTAGCTAATCGCACTCGCTATGCCTCGTTTTTAGGATCGAATGAGTGAGAGGGAATTTTAGACATCACAATCATTTATGCCTACAAACGGAAATCCATAAATCAATTTATGAAACTGTCCATACCGGTACTTGAACCCGAGACATCAGTAACCGCAGAAAACGACGTTAGCCACTGCACCACAGAGCCGACAAATATTATATACTAAGTACTTATTTTGCAAATAGAATGATATACTATGCATCTATGGTATGCCATATCTATTAAAACGTATTTAAAATATATATTATTATTTTATTTAAAACGCCTCAATACTGACTATGATATATTACTATTTTTGAGTACCTGAAGTGGGTTGAAATGTTATCATTTTATTTTATTAACCAATACTTGAAGTCAAACAAAGAACGATGTTATTCGAATCGGATACAACAGCTTCAATTGAATCGCCTTCAATGAAATTCAATACTCAGTCCATAAAGGCAGTTAAAGTAAGCCTCTTACCAGGATATGCTTATATAGTTACCTCATATTAAATTCATTCAATTGAAACAAAACGAAATGACCAATATCACTGATATTTGTAATTTCTTGCATAATATGTATCATGAAATGGAAGGGATCAAATTTTCATTGACAAATAAACTATAGAAAAACAATGAAATGGTTTTTTACTATAGGCTCGTGCACAGCACTTTGGACTAAAACTCAAATTATATTTTAAAGTAATAAATGGTCAATAAAATCAATAAAGGTTAGGTTAAGTTAAGCTTAATTAAAAAACTGAACGTTTTAAATAAAGATTTGACCGTTTAATTTAATAACTGACCATTTTATATATATATTATTAACAATTAACTATTTCTCACTAACCAGCAATTTAAATAGTTATTGACCCAATAAATGCAAGTCAAACTAATATAGACAACATCTTTATTCCACTGCTTGCGTAAAAATATTATCACACGCGTTTTCGCCTCTTTGAAAAGCATCTTCAGACTGTTAAAAACGCGGGCCCATAAGTAACTAGAATCACAAATCACAACCAGTGAAATAATAAATTTTAATTTAATATTAAAAATGAATTTTCGCAAAGCTACAACCAAATCCATGAAAATATTTTAGTATTTTTCTCAATTTTATTCGTTTTCATTGCATAAACTCATTAAATTCATTTACTCTGATGATATTAGGTATATTAACACGAGAAACACCAATACATGCCACCTCGGTATTACATCGTATTTTTATATACAAATAGGTACCTCATATTTTGTTTTTATTTTTAAGCCAGTATCCACGTACATTTGTCTTGTATTGATAAAAATTATGGTAAAAAAATACAATCGTTTTACTTATGCTTAAGATATTAGTATTTGGATTAAACGTTTTTGTCTATGATAATTTGTTGGCTATAATTCACAATTTCAAATTTAATATTTTTACAATGAATTCCTCTTTGACTACAATCAATTTATATCAATAAAAGTGTGTCAAATTTCCGGTTATCAGCGGTCACCGAACGGTGAAGAAAAATTGATGACCCATCTTACATGTAATAGCCCAGATCGCTCTGTAGATTTGCTTTATTATTATCACATATCACATGTAGCTATAAAATTTTCTTATAACGTAAGCGTTCGCGTTGTCAACAATGTACTCACAGTTCCGACGCACTAGCTACTTTAGACATTCAGTATTTCAATTTAAATACCGCCATCTACGAATGAAAACGTAATTTTCATGATCGCTATGTTTGTATTGTTTTTTTTTTATGTACGTGTTGTAGTCCGCAGGATCCAAAATTGTGACTTAAGTGGTCTATGAGGTCTGAAAGGTTGGTGACTGCTGATTTAAATATAAGCACTGTTATCTTATCACACACTGGGTTGGTTAATTATTATTCTATTCAGTACAGATCACTATATTTCGGCTCATTATTGGATTAGTTTGAGCCAATTAAATTAAATAAACCGAGGAGAAAATGTAAAAAAAGGCATAACACAAATATTTATAGCTTTGCTAAGATCATGTAATAACAAAAACTCAAGACGTAATCAATCAAGCAACCTTAGGATTAAGAAAACATTTATTAATGCCATTTGTATGATGACTTTTTAAACTAAAATATCCACACGTTGCAAATGTGACCAGACAAAATTTGATAGTAAATGGAATCGCTCAATGCAACATGGATGGTACTCGATACGGACAAAATGTTGAATTGAAATTCGAAATCATTAAAATATTTCGCATCTATCATTTTCTCCTGCCGCAAATTTGTACTAACTGTTTTACCTAAGCCGTAATGTCCACAATGTCTACCCCATTTGACCGCTATATTTTGTTCGATAGCATTTTTCACATTCTATCCAGCCACAGGACCGTTTGAAGGTAAATGTTTATTTTTAGTACGAAACATGTTTTTAGAATGTGAACTGAAAGTGAACGGTCATGTTTAGAGTTTGTCAAATTATCATTGGATACAAAATTGAAAAATTAATAAATTTGGATTATTGAGATTTTGTACACTTCCATGTATTTTGTCACTAACGACCCGGGTTTCGCCTTTCGGCATCTTCAGGCATTCGAGCACACGAATGGACTCGAACTGACAGACAGTAAACAGTGTCTAACGTTTATATAGAAGATACAAATACGACAAATATTATTTACGACAAAATCTCAATAATCCAAATTTGATATTGAAATTCCATCAAGCACCTCAGTCGATGTCTTAAATTATGGAAAAATTAATACTTGTATCATTTTATATTCTATTCTAAAATAAATGAGATGTAAACGTTGAAACTAGCTTCTGGATTCATCCAATTACAATTCATGGATATTTTGATTTGTAAATATTTTCATCGCTAGATGTCGCCGCAAATAAACGTTTTGTAGAATTATTGCACTGTATAACATTACACTCCGGCTCTAGGGTCCGGCCATGGTCCGGCTATAGGATGTAGGATCACAAAATCTATACATGGCTCTAGGATGGAAATCCATGATAATACACTAACACTATGTATATTATACACAAAGCTTATCAGTGTAGTAAAAAGTGAAAAGTTATAAAGCGTATACTCTATTGACTGTGGGTCTCTAATTTCCATTACCGTTGACATGTGTTTGTCTTAAACACGCTTTAAATATATGGGCGGCATACTAACCTAAATTATTAACGAACTCAAAAAGGATGAGAAAAAAAAACACCGTGACAAAAATCTGACGCAAGATCTTAAACAAAATGAATAGGGGATATAATTTAGACATTGAGCATTAAAAAGGGATTATTTCTTGTAAATTTCTTAGACGTCACGTCATTTTTCCTTATTAATTGAGCGTAAAATTTTGTTAAACTAAGCTAAAACTAAGGACCCGCTCCCCTTTCAAAGGGAGATAAGTCAGCTGTGACGGGAATTGGAACTAATTTCATTTTAATCTCGCTAAATAACTCACTAAACTCATAGACACTAGAAAAAACCCATAGCATGGGGTGGTTCAGATTATACTTTTATTGATTTTCATCCATTAATCATGCCATTATTTATATTATCCTGTAAACATCGTCAATCATATATATGTATATGGACAAATTTGACTATATAAACGGAAGTTATCTGAAGTTATCTGACAATATCCAAATGATGTGAATTTCAATCCAAAGATAAATCCATAAATGAAATAATACTGAGATAACCAAGGGTTCAACAACGATTTGACACCATAAAAATAAATACCCAAATACATTTAATTGATAAAATGGTGACATAACGAAGTTAACATGTCATTATTTTACGTTGTTAATTCTGATTGCCGTAGTTTAATGCTAGCAATTTTACTGGCGCCCTATCGGTTTTCAATATAAAGGGTTCGAATCATAATTTGTATTTAACAGTATTATTAACTGTGCTGTTTTCATCAATTTCTACACATACCAATATTGTATATATAGCGATTAGCTTACTAGTCTTCACCTAAGTTCACTCTTTTTAATTCAATAGTTACCATGTTGGAAAAAGAAGTTAATCGACTGAATTCAAACCAATCCTCCCATAACAAATTCCTTAAAATGGCATGCTGGTATATTTAGTTAAAATAATGCATAATTTCGTATGCTATTCATTTTAAGATAACCTTACTCATAAAGTAGCGTCTTGGTTCAATAATTAATAGTTTTATATAAATGTTATGTATTTGAAAGTTCTAACACTATGATTTATGAATGATTGTTTATCAAAATATGAATTAAATAATTGTATTCCGCATTGTATACATAATATAGGTGACCAAAAGGAAAAAAAAAATGATGTGCTTCAAGTAAAATCGTTTCGTGCTTGTGTTAATTTACTTACTTAACACTGTGAATCCATACTGTTATACTGAACCACCCGTGCCAATTTTGAAGTGTTCAAACTACGCACAGAACTTTTAAATAAATAAATGATCGAATTTCGCTTCCAAATGACTGTGGTATGCGATTTTTTTGACTAACGTGATATTTAACGGAATTAGTAATATTCCATAAAATCAAACACTTCCACCTAGTCGTTAAACTAGTCACAGTATTAATATGTTTCTCATATTAGATGATATTGTATTTCATATGAATTATATTTTACGAAAAACTTATATCATGTTCAGATTACGATTTCACTCGTCATTACGTCCTAAAACTGTTAATTGGTTTACTTGACATGTCGAGTTGAGCGTTCAGTCACGACACAATTAACACAAATCAACATAAACCATGAAATTAATATCGTGCGATTGAAATAAAATAAAAAGTCAGTATTAACTCTCATCAGGAACCGCAATTTGTCAAATGCTCGATTATATTTTAAAAATAGACCACAATTTTTTTGTACTACTTCCAAATGTTTATAATGATCAGGACCGGTTTCGCTCACCACGAGCATTATCAACTGGTACAAATACAAATCGTAACAGGGCTATTTATATAAAATTGAATATTAACAATTACAATGTATACAAAACAGTTGCTTCATGAACTATGACAAGAATTTACAGGTAATCAAAACAAATTATGTTTTAAACGAAATAAAATGCTCTACAAGATTTTAAGGACCTCTTAAATACTAATATGAAATCCAAAATAAAATTTCATTAAAAATCCATTACCTGAGCAAAATATTACTAGTTTAACTAATTCGTAAATATTCATCAAATAATTTTAATGTGGAAGTAGTACAAACAAATTGTGTTTTATTCCATCGATATAATGATTTAATAGTGACATAAACAGTACTAAAATGTAAGTCAAAAATGATTAGGTACCAGAAACATTTCCATGAATTAGTAGAGATGTATAGTATAAAATATAATAGTCTGAAATTTAACTGATAACTGGTTTATTTCTAGGCTCCAATTCCAGTTACGTAAATATCACATTTACACCTGCTTTTGAATGCAAATCTACAATTCCATTACATCTACAATTGAAAAACCCATGTATGACTGCCGTTTCAAGGATAAGAATATCATAAAAACCATATAACGTCTCCACTCGAATACGGTGAACTGTAAACTCTTATTTCCACGCGTGTGTGAGTATGTGAACTTTGAGCGAATATTGACAGATGACCTGTTGAATAATATTACTAGATTTTTTAATAAATACTCCGCAGTGTCGTTGGTTTAACATTTCAAAGGGACTCCTGCATTATATTTATTACAATAATTTACCCATCTACCCGTGGCGAGTACAATTCAATAAGTGTAATTGATGTACTTACAATTAATAGTAATATGACGCATTGGTCGATGACATAATAAAGGCCCTTGTCATACCTCAATGACCACCCACTGATGCGATCCATGAATGAAACGAAGTATTATAATCAGCGGCTGGGCTGACGTCCAAACCCCAAATTACCGTCGAACACCTTTGATGCGAGTAAAATTTTTGATGCTTCCGCGAATTTTGAAGTCATCGACATATTTTAAACAAGACTAATATGACTGCTATAACCGCAAAACGCTTGTTAACACGAATTTACCGGAGGAGATATTTTACCCCAAAAATCGAAAAAATATTTTTATAAAATCTTACTACAAGAAAATATATTTTCATTGTCAACTACTCTTTCGTCGAGTTCATGATACAAATAGGCGAAGGAGCTTTGTAACTCTCAATTCATGTACAATAAATAGGTGTGGAGATTTGAATGTTTTAAATTTCTTTGCTTTTTTGCTCTATAATTTATTTTTTCTGCGTATTATTTATAAAATGCGTAAAATATTTATCATTATTGAATAAATTTATGCCGGAAAAACTATTTTAAAAACCCTTTTGTTTATTTCCTTAATTATTATAATGACCTACCAACTTTTCACTACATTTATATGAATTTATTTAAATATGTAATCGCATGCATGTGTGCACTAAATTATATTTATTTAAAATTACTTTCGCCTCGTCAAATTGCCTTGCCATTGTATGCTGTAATAGTTTGTCTGGGTGTCAAAAAATATATATTTTCTTTGATTTACAGTATAATATGATTTGTTTGCTATTTGAAAAAACCTACTTCTTACGATTATATAAAAAAATATATTCATATACTCAATAAGAAGAATAATTATTATTATACAGTTTTGCTAAAATATAATAGTATACAAATCATATATTTTGTTGGGAGTCAAGACTCAATACAGGTTGCTAAAAGCTATTATTAAAGAAATTAGATTTTATTAAATACAATGAATTCCTGTTGAAATTATTGATATTGAAATAAAAATATTTGCTTTCGAAAAGTAGGAAATATTTCCTGGGGTATGCAATAACCCGAGAATCATTAAACACATATTTAAAAATAACAAAGCTCTTTTAATGTTAATGACCAATTTCCTAAAGAACGTAGTGTTATTTCTGTAATAAGATATCTCTTCCCAACACTTAAGGACAATCAATATTACGATTGTGGTCATGTAAATATAAATAAACGTCCAAATTAAATCATTCCCATCCTGTCATTAATGACATGAATATTTTAAGCCTTTGCCGAAATACTTTTAAGTGGATAGAAAAAAACCACAAAGATTCGTTATATAGGCATTATATTATATCCACTGATACCTAGACATCTATAGACTGCCTTTGAAATTTAATATATAAACCATACTTATATATTAACATGTAGATATGGTAAATTGGTAACTATGTTTGTTTTGCTTTATTCAATTGCACTTACGCGTAATTATGTTTACTTATTATTACTATTGTATATTACAGGTGTGTGGAGTCGTTAAAAAATCGTACCTACGACTCAGATTCAGACGCAGATCACGACTAAGCAGAGTCTAATTTTGTCACATTTTTCTTATTAAACACCAACCAACCAATAAAAAATAACCAAATTTTTCATGTTACACATTTATATTTATACTGCAGGACAAAAAGTTTTTATAGGCATAAAAAAATGAAAAAAAGTACATTTAATACACGCAAACAAATGAATTTAAAAGTTTTAATTATATTGAAGGATATGTTCAAAATTTCATACACATTCACTATTACGTAATTCAAAAAATAAATTTATAAAAAAAATAGTCGGAGTCGCTCGTGTTTTGCGACTCCGACTCCGCAGTCTGGATATATTATGTGAATATTATATTGTTAAGAAACCGTGTTTTGGTTAATGTAAGTCGCCAATACTTCAAAACCGCAATGCTTGCCGCAGGCAATGCTAATTTTAATAAAATATGTAATTGATTACTTTGTATTCTACTGGTTGTGTAACTGCGTGTGACAATTGTTTCGTTTATTTGTGAGTCATCTTCTGACTTACTTCATCGTAAGACTTGATATCACTAATAAGCTACAAATCATTTTTATTTTTCGATGTATACACCGTTTATTCCGATATATTTTTTAGAATGAGTATTTAACTATTCTATTTTAACTGAAGCAAATATTTGAAATTTGTCTTTTAAACTGACTTGCTCTAATATGTTCGGGATGGAAACTTATGGAACATAAAAGAGATAACGAAGTTATCAACCAAAAAAGTATTTGAATTATTATCCCACTCGAAATCTTAAGCATCAATAATAGTTATCATGGTACCTACTTACTTATTTTCAGGGAATATTTTTACATTCACAGCTCTTAAAGTATGGTATTATCCTCAATAAATATTCAACTAAAAATGCCTCCACGATTTATAGCCTCTTCACAATGGAAGCTGTCGATCTTAAGAGGTTTGCAAATTTTGACAGTGGCGGTCCATGAGTACCAAGACAAATTAATAACACACATTCTTGTGACAGATCTGCCGCATTAAGAAATTTTCCAAGATTTATTGAATTCGTTTTTTTTTTAATAACGATGTGCTTGTGATATTAAGATTTCAGTTTTTTTTAAAGTACATTTTTTTGGAAATAGTCTTTAAAAACAATGGAACTAATGTACTACGCAACATGTGCGTTATGTAGATGGCTAAAATGAACAGATCGACCTAGCAATTGCGTTGTTCGCACAGGTGACCTTTTATTGTATATTATATACTTACTCAAAAGCGTTTATCACTCGGTTATGCAACCGGCTCGGAAGCATGGTTAAGGGGGGTAAACATTCATATTATATTATTATTATCGATTTATGAATCAAACGGCATGAATATTTGTGACGTGTTAATCCCTTGTCACCTAACCTCAATCAAATCCTGAAAAAAGATCGTTAACATATTGAATAGTCTTTTCATACCTCATCCTTTTTAACATTTCATTTAAGAGAGGTTGAACGACTGACTAACAATTTGTACTGAGATGCTTCTTCAAAAACCCATATGCTCGACACGGGAGAGGACATATGTAAATATGTAATAAATATTAAGTTATGCGTATGATACACGTACTAAGGTGCCGCAGGAATGATTCAACTCTCCTCTTCATGCACTTCATTATAATTCGGAAAAGAAAACAATTTATTGTGTAGAAAACAATAAATTTTATATTCTTAGTTTCCGCACCGCCACTGGTGTTAAGAGTGGGATTAGTGATTTCATTTAATAAGAATCTTTGCTGTAGGTCGTCGCGGTGCCTTGAAACAGATGCGCTCTGCCCTGCACACTGACGAGACCTTTTTTTGCACGAATGCACTTCGCGATTGATTTCTTGCATTTGACTTTGGGGCACCTGTTCTCGAATGGATTCTAAATAAAGAAAAAAAACATTAAAACCTCTGCCAATTTTGAAATTAGATTAAGTCTCTCGACAAAAAAAATACCGAGAAATTCTACGACCGCAGATTTTTTTTTATGACGCATATCTAATTGGCGTGAGAACAGACTAATTCTCTCAATTTAGATGTTTTCTTTATTTTAAAAACGAAATACAAATATCTGCCAACCATACATCATAGCCGCTTTCTCTGGTAGAGTATTATCTAACCGGCGAAAGTGGTTATTACTATATTACTAAAGACAAAGCGAGGTAGCTTAAGGAGTAGACACGCAGAAAGTCAGCAATTAAGTAATTTTTGACTATTTCTAGATACTAATAATGAATTAATATCTTTATTCTTCTGCCCTAACAAAGTATATTTGAATGCATGAAGACGCCGAAAGATTAAACCCAGATTTATGATGAAATACATGGAAATGTACAAAATTTCAACAATTCAAATTTATGTTTTATAAAGTAATTTAAGCAGTTTTCATTAGATTTACAGTATAATGATACATTACATTTTTCGGTGACAACTTACTATTATATACTACTAGTGAGTACCCGGCATGCGTTGCAATGCCACTGAAAGAAAGAAAGGGTTTGTGTTTTAATTCTGTTTATTGAACTGCTTTTGGATTAGAGGTCTGCACAGGCCGAAATTTCATAGACTTACCCGGTTCGAGCCCATCATCTTCAGGTCTGGCCCAACCCGAACCCGAGTTTCAATATCACACTTGTTATAACACAATATTTTTGTTTTTCGTCTGGTGCGTACACGAATAAATCAGAAGGTTTTTCCTAGATGTCGCTGTATGTACGTATTTGATTCTTTTTTCAATTTTAGATTTTCATTTTTTTCTTCAGAACCCTTCACGGGTGTGTGCACAACAACTCACCGAAGTTTCATCAAAATCGTATGAATGGTAAAGGAACGCGTAAAGGACAAACAAACATTTATTTTATATAATATTTCCCGGCATGATCACAGTAAGTCCTTCCTGAAAGTTTCGTCGCGATCGGTTGAGTGGTTTAGGAGCCTATAAGATCCGGACAAACCAACGAACCAACAAACAGACATTCATTTTTATATATATAGATAATACACAACTACTCATACAGAAGTTTTATGTTCATATGGCATACATTCATCATTAAGTGATTGAAAATGTAATAAAATATAATAATTACAAAATGTGGCATTGATCTAAACAATTTGACAGATCTCGAACAGAGACGTACATATCGAGCAGAGCGAGAAGGATATAGATTTATTCTGTCAATTTTGCCCTAACATCGATTGCGTTCGATATTTAAAATATCATTCAGTCATGCTGCCGGCAAGCATGGGCAATGCGGCAATTTTGCGGCAAAAGTACATTCAGCGTATGGTCGGCAGCATATTGCTGTGAAAGTTGCTCGTTTATAGCCTCCTTTGATGACTTTGGAGAGTCACTCAAAGGCATGAGCATAGACCTTCTATCATAAGAATGTGGATGGAAGGAATTATGGAATTACCCGATGGAGTTTTGGTTTGTGATATTGTTAATTAATTTACTTGTATGTACCCAAGTAATATTTGGTAAAATTACTACTGATCTTTTAACCGTATTAGTTTAAAAAATCTCTATTCTTTAATCATCAGGTATCATTAATTTGTAGAGTTTGATTTAATATTTATTACCTATAATTATTCCCATGTTACTTCTAATTGTATTTGAGCAACATTCAACTGATCTTATCAAAAGGATTCTAAGCGGTTTCATTTTATGTCATTAATTATTATATTGAAACCAGTGATTAAATGGTTAGGGGGATAATTCTACTCTTGAATTTAACTCAATTCTTCTATTGTATTAAGTTTGTATGGAAATCCAATACTATGACACGATTTGAGTGTTATTGTATTTTAAAGTATGTGTTTGTCGATCGCCATTGCCGAAGAGTAACGCTCTATGTCATATGACTTCGTTGGAAATGCCGTTACACAGTCTAGGACGATTGTAAATAATAATATAAATTTATGAATTTGTATCCAAAATCATGACTATGTAAGCCAATGAGAATTTAAGTGAGTGAGAAAAATGAGTTAGGTGTGGTTTGGTATTCTACACGTCATGAAGTAGCATACAAGTGAAGTGAGCTAACTAAATACAGAATGAAAAAATATTTTATTTGGAAGAGGTTAAACTTATTTAAATTAATATATGAAGATTGAATACACAAATAAAAATTTAAAAAATCTTAGTAAAATCGTAAATTAATCAGCAATAACATCTTTGCCCTCAATTGTAAAATTGCAGATACTAGCTTTTCACATTGGATGAGTAACCTGCAGCCTTCAAATTCTTTAAGTACGGCCTTTCGACTGAATCCAAATTATTAATTTCATTGTTATATTAATTAAGTTTAATTAAAGTTTCTCGAATGCACATGTTGAATAATGGAATTTTACTTAATTACAAAATTAAAAATGCGGCCTTCCAACATAAAAATTTTCCCAACCCTACTCTTGACTGTGTATATAATTTGGCGCAGATTAAGCATGATTAACTCAAAAAATGTGACAAAAGTCACAGCAACGGACAAAGTGTTTGTTTGCAAAACATTGTTTCGTTAAGAATGATGTAATATCTAGATATATTTAATATTATTATGTTCCACAAGCATATTAACGTTAATTTTATATTGTATTTGTATTACAATTATCTGGCGCTTGCATTCGCTGGAGATATATTATTCATGCTTATGTAGAACAACTTTTGTTGAAATACCTCTATTAGGAGTCCATATTCGGAGCGGACATAACAAAGCAAATACAATTGTGATTTTTCACCCTGGTCTCATGACACTATTACAAAAAAATCTTGTCGAAGTAAGAAAAAATGTTGTGAATATAACATACAATATAAATAATTACTTTTTTCCATTCGGGGTCCATATTGCAGACATGATTTTTTTTTAAGTATAATTATGCGTCAGTGGCGCAGTTGGTAGAGTCGTTGGCTACGGTTACGGATGTCTCGGATTCAATTCCCAGTGCGGACGATTTTCAAAAATTGATCTTTCAATCGATTTATGAATTCTGTTCGTAGTCTGAGTGTTTGTGATGTCTAAAACTCCCTCCCACCCATCCGATCCTCACGGGACGTAGCTAGAGCGATTAGCTAACCATTAGCTCTGCCCTAGCCCTATCCTTCAGTGGTTGAGCAACTGAGTAACAAACAGTTCTCATAGAAAAATTCTGTTAAAATACCTCCATTAGGAGACCATATGCTCCACATTGGGAGCGGAAATGTAAAAAATAGTTGTAAATTACAAGGGCTACAGTTCTTTCATTGCCTAATGATTAAAAGCTAAATTTCATTGAAATTCTTGGAATTATATCATCAAAGTTGAAAGCTGACTAAATGGCATGCTGATAAATGGGTACCAGCCAGTCTTACCAAACACTAATACGAATTTAACGACCGGCCCATTGTATCTGTTTCCCCGTAGATATCATCCCTTGCTCAAATCATCCCCCTTAACATTCGACAAACTGCGCGCCAACACGCCACTGCCCAATAAAAATATAACGTATAATAAAATCATTACTTCCACCCCATGAAACTTATACAACTAGATACCCCTAGTTGGTGAGCGAGCAGGCCCGGTTTCGCGACCGTGGGGTAGATTAGGACAAGCATTCATAGACGCACTCTTTTCATGCAGGTGCGATAAACCGAAGTCTCATATTTGTACCATTAATCTCAGATTAATAAAATATTCAACCACAAAACTGTTTCTTTTTTACCACATTTTCCCCCAATTTCGAAATGTATATAACATTGATCGTATATATTTTTTTGAGTAAAAGTATCGATTTGTGAGCACGAACCGTTGACCCCTCAGCAGGTCGAAATCCCAAGAGAGTATCACTCGGCTAAATAGACCGATACCGTATAATGTTTAAAAAAAAAAAACATTTTTTCTATATCTTCGTATTAGACAATTAAAGCCCCAAAACATTTTATCTGCTTATTGAAAGCAAAATATGAAAATGCTAAATCAGTTCACTCAGTTATTTCTTTCATTAAATGAAGTTTTATAAATAAATTCCATAGTCATTATCAAAGTCTGATTTTTTCTCAGAATTTATTACATTATATTTTTATTTTACTGACGTATTATAATAATATTTGATAGCTAAAACAAATTTATAGTGGTAAAGGTTATAAAAAATATAGGATAGGTCATGATATTTTTTATTTTATCGTGACGTAAACCTACAAGATTTTAAGTTTTTTGTGACACATTTTTGGTAACTTATTGCGTCACTTCTGAATTGATACATCAAATCGTGAAATTTTTATCGTGTATCGTTGATTGTTAATGTTTTTTTTTAAATTACATTACATCGTAATGAGGTCATCGATCCTATAATATTGGCTTTCCCCTATATCGCCATATTTTTGTTCGGGAATAAACTAAATAACTTGAGTATATCTGGATTCAGGGCCGATCAAAGCTTGTATATTATCAAAAGTGAGGGAAGATAAAATCTCTATTGCCGTGTTCAGTTGTGTTGTGTGTTCCCAATAAAAGGCAGGCCTTTAAAATGCGTCTATCTGATTTAAAACGCGTTAAACCCCATTTCGTTGAGTAAACAATACCTCGAGTAACAGCGCGCGAAACTTGAGCGATTTCAACCGTTTCCACTTGCATTGATTTTATAGATACTATAAAAGATGGATTATATTTTACATTCATATCTTAAATTGAATCTATCCTAACGTGTCGATGAAGAAACTAGAGAGAATCGATCTTAGTTTAATTTAAAATGATAATATTAAAAGTCAAAAAGTAAGTATTAAAATTTAAAATTTTCACTTTATATTATTGATTTTTTTTTATATGAACACAAAAGTAATGCTAACACAAATATAAGACAATTTAAGCCACTCTGAACTTATTTCGAAAAGGTTTTGAATTATTTACAGCAGGGGCTCCCAAATTTTTTTTACTTCATTCCCTCTTTCAGCAATGTTCAGAACATATTCCCCCCTTCTCAAGATAATATAACTCTAACTCAAAAGGTGCTTTCCAAATATGCAGATATGTAATATTGAAAATCTATGATAAACGGCAGCAATTCCCCCCCCCCTGGAATTCACCAAATTCACCTCTAAGGGGAATATCCCACCGATTTGGAGACTCAGGTTTACAGCAAGCATACAACACAGAACAAATTAATAAGATAAACACGGATTAAATAGATTTATCTTTAGAAATAGAATGTTAGTTTAAAGTAAAGTAAGTAAGTAGTTTATTCCGGTATAAGTAGCATTAATTTGGGTATTAAATGTGCAACGATTAAGTGACGATTATATGGCTTCAAAGAGGTGTTATAGTTCAAAGTGCGACGACAATTTTTTTTCCTTCTATACTGCACCTCAGTCTTTCGACTGTATTGCTTTCTGCATAAATCACCAATTGAATTTCTTAATTGAAGTCTTTATAAAGTAAGACACGCCGCTGCCGAGCGTTGGTGATGTAGCTTGAGTTTATTCTAACATTTATAATTACGTAGTATGCAATATTGCAGTACTATGATTTGATTCCTTTTTTTCAGACGTTAGTATATTCATATTTATGAATCATAAACGAGTAAATAGTAGTGGTAGGTATGCAAAATTTGAGTCATTCACACTGATTAGTTCACACAGGAATATACGATTTTGATATTTTCAATACATCAATTATAGATAATATGTCTATCAACAACACATTTGAATGTATAAATTATTAAACGTAAAGATGAACCGATTATTAATCAGTTATTGAATCGAAGTTTTCATATCTAATCATATATATTACCATAAACAGCCATTGTTATTGTAACAACAATCACAATGTTGTTGTATAAGTGTTAATACGATTGTAACAACAATCAAAGTAAATGTTTTTCTTATATTGCTAAATTGTAAACTATATCAATTAACATATAGGCTAATCTACGAAATCTTAATTAACATATCTATTGTTATTTTCAAAAAAGAAGCGTGCACTAATATTGAAACTAGAATGGAAAATAGATTTTGATAGAGATACATGGTAATCAAAATCTATTATTACATGTAATGAAAACATTTAAAATACCTATGCATGTATAATCTTTAAAGCCTATGTTTTATTTTTTTAGCGACTGCATATATTTATCAAAGATATCCTTCAACTCTCATTGTCGTGGCTATAAAAAGTCATCCCCTACTAACACCGGTTCACGTGTATCTTTGTTTGAATTA
This sequence comes from Himalopsyche phryganea, assembly GCA_022494535.1. Lineage (NCBI taxonomy): Eukaryota > Metazoa > Arthropoda > Insecta > Trichoptera > Rhyacophilidae > Himalopsyche > Himalopsyche phryganea. Next base: position 2,734,678 of record JAGVSL010000018.1, on the reverse strand, counting down.
GAAAGCCATTTATATTAAGCAATTAATTCTTTAAGTGGGATGTATTTATTTCATTCGTGCTAAACACATTAGTGTCCCGTAGAGAGGATGTTTCAAATCTCACAAAATTTTAATAAGCCATAAAAGGTGAATGCAATGAAATCTTGATTAGGTAAATTAATTCAAAAGTAACGAAGATTTTATGAGTAGTTACTACTTACACCTTACCTATCATAGGTAATATAGACAGTAATGCCAATGGTATATTCAGACAATTCAGAGCAATGAAAAAGCAATGGTTAGATAAATAATATTAATATTTCATTTTTTATATTTTTTATAAAATACATCAAATTGTGTAGAACATGTTAAGCTGTTAGCTGTATTTTTACTATCAAATATAATCTCAGAGGAGATAATTTCAATTTGATAGGTAGAAACAAACATTTATTTTATAAATACTTTCAACTGAAATATAAAAATAGTGAAATTATTACAATGCACACATTCAACAAACTTGTTTCCAAATATATTTTATACATGTATTTTTTTTCCTGTGCTTTGAAAACAGATGTTTGCGGCGAATACTAGGGGTACGGTCGTTTGATTTTGTTAGGAACTCGGAGGTAAGAGAGCGGACGGACCAGCCTCTTATTACGTCCAAAATAAAAAAGCGACGATGGACCTGGCTTGGACACGTGCTGCGGATGCCCCAGGGGAGCCTGAATCCTGCCTGTCTCTTCTACCAACCAGGTGGATTCCGTCGCCCTGGAAGGCCGCTGATGACCATCCATAGGATGTATTCGGCGGAGCTACGGGACGCTGGGATGACCTGGGAGGAGGCGAGGAGGCTGGCTGGAGACAGAGTACCTTGGAGGAACCACGTGATGGCCATATGCTCCGAATAGGGAGCGGATATGGTTTTTAAAAAAATCCATGTCCGCTCCCAATGTGGAGCATCTTGTCTCCTTATGAAGGTATCTCAACAGAATTTTTCTACGAGGACTTGTTAATCAATGGCTCAACCTCTCTTTTTTTTTCGAAGAGAGTAGGGATAGAAGGATAGGGCTATGACAGGATTAGTGGTTAGCTAATCGCTCTCGCTACGCCCCGTGACGATTGGATGGGTGGGAGGGAGGACTCAGACTAAGAACAGAAATCCATAAATCGATTGAAAGATCAATCTATGAAAACCGTCCGCAACGGGAATTGAACCCGAGACATCCGTAACCGTAGCCAGCGACGCTACCAACTGCGCCACGGACGCCGATAATCATCATCATTTTATATTAAAAATGTTAAATTAAAAGATATTTTTATCATTATTAGATGCGATATTTTTTCATTGTTTAAATATCTTGCAATAAACTCGAGAAGTATTTGAACTAAGTCACTCGAAGTCAACTCGAGGAGAAAAAAACATCGTCAACAACCGTACGTCATAAGTGCATGAACTGTACATATTATCAACGTGCGGTGGGGGGTTTCTCTATCTCCATCAAACAGCCTCAATTGCGTATTAGCAAGTAGGATATATATATGGTATTGGTATTTATTTTTATGTTTTTCAGTAATTTTATCACATTAAAAAAAACTTTTACCGACAAAACAGAGACATCTATATCTAAGAAGGAGAGGACAAGTAGATAAAACGAAAGGTATCGTTCTCAATGGGTTGAAACCAGTGGCGGCCGGTGACAAGAATATTAGGGAGTGCAAGAAAATACTCATCTATTTATGCAAGAAATCCATTCTCCGATTCTTGGATTTTGAAAGCACTTCAATACCACAAACATTTAAGTCTGATATTGACGATACCAAGTGTTTCTCTACACTCAACGTCGCAAGAGCATTTAGTCTGTCTTGAGTCATGGTATTTCTCAAAAATGATTTAATCCTTTTTGATGTTTAGAAACAACGCTCACTTTCCACTGGAATCTGTAATAACTCACTTACGAACTATTTTTTTTTGTACAATTTCTACATTCAATTTCTGATTAAACACTTTATTATTAACCGTACACTAGGACGACTTGCTGCTTTAATTTCCAGCCTTTTCGAAAAATCCCGACGATTTTCTTTAATGTATGAGACGGAATATGCACTATTCTTTACTGAAGCACGTAAATATTAGAATTACGTTATTAGAAAGTAAATACATTTGATGGTATGCGTTTCTTTGTGGACAGGCCAATATACTACAGGTCCTTTCGACGTACTTACTAAACATATGCGACAGGTCTCTGCTTGTTTGAATACTTTCGGGAACGGTCGTCATAATTCGGCGAGAGGTGCAATGCTCCTGAATAACTAAAAACTTCGTATTTAAATCGAATATGCGACACAGGCGACGTCACAAAAAACTAAAGTTTAGTACTAAATCCCTTCTACTCTGGGAGAGCTATACAGAAATTGAACCTCCTCGCCGCATGCAGCGTACACAAACAATAATTATTATTATTAGCATTTTGGTGCGGAATACGTTCGCTTAAGCATTGTTGTGTATAATCGCTTCGTGCAATATTTCCTTAAGGGGAACACGCGGGAAAATTTAAAATTAGTTTGTACAATATCGCCTATTACTTGAATAAATATGTTCATGGCAGTGCACTGCACCCTTTGCTCCTTTATAAGAGCCGTCCCTGGTTGAAACATTTGTAAGCCAACCACACTGGGATATGAATTGCATCTTATATATTTTTATTCTGCATAACACGTTATTATTGAAATAGTTTAAAACGGTTAAGAGCAGCGATTATACAAGATACAGTGAAGAGTGTAGAGACTGTAGATTTCTGTAAACTTCAATCTAAAATTTAATGCACCAACATTTTATTTATATTCCTCTCTAATACTTCGTACTCTTATAAGACGGTAATTATTATTTATTTTCATTAATTTATTATAGTTTTCTAAATTAAATATTTTGTTATACCTGAGATTGAAATATTAATAATCATAATACTCATTTATTGAAATGAAATACCTAATAGGTTATAGTCTATGATGGGCGGACTTGTGACTTGTGAGTATATAACTCCATGTTTGGTCATTATATGAGAAGTACGAAAAAACATTCCAAATATAAAAACACTTCAGTGGGACCAACAGCTCTACAAAAAATACCATAAATTTATGCGTCTATTAGACTAACTTATACCTGAAATAAATTATTATTATTTTAGGAACATAATTTCAATGCTTTATGTTTGGCTCGATTCAATTGTAGGTATGTATGATGATGATGACGATTATGCAGTTCAGGAGATATGTCTCCAGCTCGACGGACGACGACAGAATCCCAGTTCGGTAGACGATAATAGAATAAATTCAGCCCTTCTTTCTTTGTTCATATATATTGTCGTCGGCTGTCTGTGTTCTGCATTAGTCATGACTTTTGTTTTCAGAGCGTTCAGCTTTATCGCAACGTATACAGAATCCACATCGTCTATCGGTCAGCGCTTGATTTCGCTGACCGATATTTCAAGTGTGTTCATAAATGAAATATTATTTACCAGTTAGCTTCGTGTATATTACTGACAAATAATGACAAGCATAAGTTTCGTAAATCTGCAGCGTCATGTATCGCTACATTATTTTCTGGTTTTAATAGTAAAAGTGTTCTCCTTGAAAATATGCTTGTGGTCCTAGCAGTACAGGCCCATTAATTCTTGTTTAAATGAAATTTTGTTATATATCTAAATGCTGTTAAGAATAGTAACAATGAAAACCTTATTGAGAATATAATCATTATGGCTGAAAAAATTAACAATGTATTTTGAAATTAACTTTGTTTTTGCTCTTCTGAAAAATCGTCGCTTTGGACTTACTCATAAGTCCTCCCATCAAAGATAATTATGTTTTATTGAATAACTTCACTGGTTCCCAATCCGCTTTACGTAGTAAACGGTTAGTAAAATAGTTTAATATGGAATGTCTTAAACAAATGAGACGTTGAGAAAATTCTAGTTATTATAGTCAATTAAACGAATATATATTAAAAAATCATTTAATATATTTTCTGATTATATATAAATCTTCACTCATCTTTAAGATAGCGATTTATAAATTGTTTTTCAATATTGTAATCTATCTCAAAACAAATTATTTTATTACTTTGAACTGAAACTATATAATATTCGATGTAAGTGCATTTTGTGCGATGCGTGTATTCTGACATTATTAATTAATGTAAGGTCATTTTGTTATTATGTATATTTCGATGATCTTTGAAAGAGTCAAGTGCATGCAATTAAATTGAAACATTCAACAAACTTAATAATTAATGCAACAAACTATAACTATACATTTTTGAAAATAACGATTTATCATCATAGATAAATGCAACGTAATGTGATTTAATTATTAAAATTGTTGTCGAACGAGAACATTGCTTATCGATTTGTAACCAAAATTAGCAATTATTGTAGACCACTTTAAATATTTCTATCCTATACGAAGGAAAGTGTAAAAACGATTTAATAATCAGTGCATCATATTAAATCCTTCATAATTAAAAGCACAGTTAACAGCGAAAATCTTTTTCCCAGCAATAAACCACAAAATAACGTTTGTATCTTTTTAAATTACATTCATTGCTTTGGTTCACAATTATCTGAAATGAATAAAATACCTACTAAATTTACCGTATATATCGTAACCTTATTGTAAAACAGTAGTATCTGCAAATTTCATTGTTCTGAAATAAACAGACTTTAGTGTAGCAAACAAGAAGTATTGTTTGCTCATTTTGGACATTTCCTTGACTACATTACATATGTTTACGGTTGACATTACTCGTTTCTTACTGCACATTGTTAGAGATATGTAGTCACATCTCGAATACTTAATATGTTTGTTTCTATATGAGTAAGATTAGATAGATGTGGCTTTGCATTATTGATCAATAACAAGACAAGTTTATAAAGCATATCCGATCATTAGATATAATTTGTTTAAAACAAGCAACTACACGATATAAAAAGATAAAATATCAAAGAATTTAGTTCTTCAAAATTTTATAAGTTAGTTGATAGTTATGTCGGACTAAAGCTATTTTAGCGCCATTGTCAGAACTATCGGAACATATGAAATTTTGTAGAATTAAATACTTTGATATTTTATCCTATTATAATGGAATCCTACTGAGTAAATACCAATTCAATAAAAACTCCATGTCCGCTCCCAACGTGGAGTATATGATCACCTAATAAAGGTATCTCAACAGAACTTTTCTATGAAAACTGCTTATTATTCAGTTGCTCAACCTCTCTTTTTACGAAGAGAGTAGGGATAGAAGGATAGAGCTAGGACAGGACTAGTGGTTAACTAATCCCCGTGAGGATCGGATGGGTGGGAGGTAGTTTTAGACATCACAAACACTCAGACTACGAACAGAAATCCATAAATCGACTGAAAGATCAATTTATGAAACTGTCCGCACCGGGAATTAAGCCCGAGATATCCGTAGCCGTGACCAACGACGTTACCGACTGCGCCACGGACGCCGACAATAAATTACACGATATCATAACTAGGCCTAATAAGGGGAGAAACTTAATAAGCGTTACATAAATATACCCATTAACAAAGAATATATATAAAAAAGATCAAAATTTCTAGACAATATTTAAATTGACTCATTAACGCCAAGTGACATGTTCTGTCATGCAGATATATTTCGTATTGAAATAACTAAATGACATACACATTATATAGAATAAGAGCGTTTTGGCTAAACTTTAAATAGATCGACGCCATTCTGTGGCTCAATGCTTGAAATCTGACTTTGAAGTTGTATTCATGATTTTGAAAAACCATTCTACTAATAAATAATCATTTGGCAGGATTTTAACTTTTTAAAACCGGTAGAAGGGACAATTATGTTATCTTACAAACGTCGAAAATATCGGAAGTTGTCGTAGTTTTCATCAACCGATTTCTAGAATCGGGCACCTTCCTTTTTCTGCATTGACGAAGTATAAAATGTTAGCCATGTCTATATTTTTGTATCCTGTAGCCTGGATGTACAATGTATCATGGATTACTTATGTGGTGCATAATATTTCAAACGTGTTTTCGGGGGACAATTATTATTTTCGTCTACACACTCCACACTTATCATAAAACTGTAGCAAAACTATAAATATCTATACAAATGCACATCATTACATTTTACATAAGGTTATATATAATTGCACTTTGTATTAGATAGTATTCACTTGCTACACTTGAACTTTTATTTAAATAGTTTGCACTTTGCATTACATAGTATTAACACAGCACACTCAAACTTTGATTTTAATAATTTCTACTTGGACTTTAAAATGGACTATATTAATTTTGATTTGTATGTTATGAACAGTGAAATAAATTATATGCACATATTGCATGTCCACTTAGAGACCCGCCACTTCATAAACCACCACTTATTAATGCACGTGTTGTCAAGTTTATTATTGAAAAGGTTTTCTGTTTACCCTTTATTGTTATATTCTACTTTAAAATAAAATAAATATATCCATATACAATAAATGATTGTGATTTTAGGAAAAATAATGAAAGTTTTTATAGTACATTTTCACCCAAAAACCACTTTATATTTTTTAAACGTCACCACATTGGTAATATCACTCTACAAGGGACGCCATTATTATGACAGCAAAAAATGAGGTTATGTGTATATAAAGATGATAATATAAAGTGGAGTGGCCAGTATCAATGGTTGCAAGTGGTAAAAAATAAGTGAGATGTATCTACAACTTCGTGCAAACTATTGATTTCATAGTACGACGTATTAATATCGTACCGATAATATTTCTTCAATCTTGAAACATATTTTATAATGTGGGAACACTTTATTTTAGTTATTATTAATGAAAATTATTTTTATAAAAGTGAATACGATATGAACAAAAATGCATTCAATTACAATACATTTATGTACTGAGTTATCACGATATTATTTTTTTATTTTAAATGCTCTGCAACAATGAATGATATAAAACGGCAGATATGAACGTATTCATTCAAATTTAGATAGCAAAAGGCAATAAATGTCATTGAACATTTAAGCGCGTAATTAGTTAATTAACAGTAAGTTAATTGTCACAAAAGTGATCTTTAACCTTCTGATTTCACCAATGGACTTTATTTATATTTTTTTATCATACTTTGTATCACGTCATTCATATTTCTTTAATACTCGTTTAGTAGTCTGATTTATGTTTTAACATGATAACAGTTCCAGTTATTCTTAAATTGTAATGTTTTTATACTGATTAAAAAGGAGAGCAAATTAATTATAATATACTGCATCTCCAAACTTACCAAACCTAATGCTTAGAGTTCCTGTTAGACGTGTCAAGGGTATAAGTGTTGGTCATCTTACATTAAAAAATATCTGCAGCATTGGTAAAAAAATATCCGTAATACCAAATATGGTTTCATATAAATCTTCAATTTTTCTATCATATCCGCTCCCAATGTGCAGGTATGACCTCTTAATGGAGGTTTCTTAAAGAAGTTTTTTCTACGAGAACTGCTTGTTACTCAGTTGCTCAACGTCTATTTTTCGAAGAAAGTAAGAATAAAAGGATAGGGCTAGGACAGGACTAGTGGTTGCTAATCGCTCTAGCTTTTCAGGATCGGATGGGTGGGAGTGAATTTTAGACATCACAAACATTCATGCCTATCAACAGAAATTCACAAATCTGTTGTAAAATCAATTTATAAAACTGTCAGTACCGGAACTTGAACCCAAGACATCGTAATCGTGGCCAACAACGTTAACCACTGCTCCATAGAGCCGACAGCCAACAACGTTAACCACTGCACCATGGAGCCGACGAACTTTACGAAGCATTACGAAATCTTCAATTGCTAGATATTTATTTTGAAATGCGACCATATTTAATTAAACATATGACTTAGGTACTCTTTTCACTAATTTAGAGTAGCTTTTTCCAGAATCTTCCAGAAGAGAAAGGTTTCTGAAGAAAAAAAAATTAAACCTAGAATCCAAAAAAATCTAAAAAAAATAATCAAAAACGTACAACTAGCGACATCTCTAAACCAGACGGAAAACTAAAAATATTGCATATCCAAAATAAAGGCCTGCACGGGCCCGGGCTTGGGCCGCGAACCTTTACCCGGCCCTCGGGGGGGTAAAGATAATTCAGATTCGGGCTCGGGCTGGGCCCGGGTATGTAATTAAAATGTAAGAAAAATATTTCGTACTATGTTCGGCTCATGAGTCAGCCATAAGGCAATAGTTTTCATAACATAATTAATTTATTTCACATGTGCAATTAATATCATTCGAAACATGGAAACAATAACATATATTGTTTGAAAAGTATAAATGAATTACTATGTTAAAAAATAAATCGAATTTTTTCTGGGATGAGAAAAATAAATCTGGGGTTCGGGTCGGGATAGGGTAACAAGTGTGACTCAGGATCGGGGCGGGCCGGGCCTGAAGATGACGGGCTCGGATCGGGTAATTTTATGAAATTTTGGCCCGTGCAGACCTCTAATGCAAAAGCATTTCAATAAACAGAATTAAATCACAACCCCTTTCTTTCTTTGAGTGGCATTGCAACGCATGCCAGATACTCACTAGTAATCTATAAATTAACTCTTCAAATACATGAAACACAACATTAATGCAGCTTTTATTCCAATATAAATAATTTTGGAAAATAGCATTTGATTACTATTATACGAATTGGGTATTTATGTAAATATTTTCGAATATCTCGAGATTAAATTAAACAGATTTATTTACAATTGTAGTTAAAAGTAAAGGTAAAAAAACTTGCTATACGTTAAATTATTCGTAAATATGAACTGTGATTAACAGTTAGTTACTTTCGTGATCAAACAATTGCTATAATGTTTGATAGTCTGTTGTAAATTTGATACTTTTTCATGGACAATAAATTTTACATTCAAACTTTGAGAACGACAGATTAAAAAATAAAAATGCCAGTGATCATTAGGCAGTTAAAGTTATATCTGTCAAAAACATGATTAAACCAATTAAAACTACTATTTTCTGACTTTTAATAGACCTTTGTCAAGTATAACGATCGGTTTTTTTTATATAATCAACTCAGTAATGAAAAATACAATTAGCATAAATAAAAATACAACGTATATCAAAAAATAATAAATAATTCACGCACGTTGCTCAAATAAACGCACTGAAATTGAAAAAACTAAAAAAATAATGGAAAACATAGTTAAGATAAAAATTGCGATGTACTGAATAATATTCCACCATTTAAATGGTTTGAAAAATATCAACGTCTTATTTACCATAAGATTGCGCGGATTCGTTGACAAAATTTTTGACTAGAACTTTAACAGGTCAAGTTGCAGAATTGAATCAGACATACCATATAATTTAAATAACCGTGTCATGTCTGCGAGCCAATTTTTTTTCAACCATGTCCGCTCTCAATGTAGAGAATATGCAATGTTAATAGAGAATCTCGGAAAAACAGAAATTGTTCTCCGAGAATATATTGTCGCTAAATCTATATTTTTTGTTGAGAGTACCGGTATAAGGGTTGTTGGCTCTGTGGCGTAGTTGGAAACGTCATTGGCTACGCTTACGGATGTCTCGGGTTCAATTCCCGGTGCGGACAGTTTCATAATTTATCTTTCAATCGATTTATCGATTTCTGTTCGTATTGATGTCAAAAAAACTCCCTCCCACCCATCCGATCCTCACGTAGCGTACCGAGAGCGATCAGCTAACCACTAATCCTGTCCTAGCTCTATCTTTCGATCCCTACTCTTTTCGAAAAAACAGAGGTTAAGCATCTGAGTAACAAGCAGTTCTCATAGAAAAAATTGGGCTCGGGCCCGGCCCGACCCGATTCCGATCTCAATATCACACTCGTTACTCGAAGCCCTGATTTATTTTTCTCAGCCTGAAAACAGCCCGATTTTTTTTCAGTATAGAGATTCATTTAAACTTTTCAAATAATATATATTATTGCTTTCACATTTCCAACGATATTCATAACACATGTATAGTACATAAGTTAAGATATGAATAGTATTGCTTTATAGCTAACTCATGAACCGAAGAGAGTCCAAAATATTTTATTTAAAATTAAATTCTTTACCCGGGCCCGGCCCGAGCCCGAATCTAAATTGTCTTTACCCGCCCGAACCCGGCCTATGGGCCAAACCGGGTAAAGGCACGCGGGCCAAGCCTGGGCCTGTGCAGACTTCTAATTCTAACACTGAGGAACATCAGTAACAAGGGTGGATAGGTAGAATCCCAATATACCGACAAATCCCAAATGCAAAACATTCTCCCAATAATTTTTTGTGTAAATGGGATTTCAAATATGATTTCATAATAGTTTATGGAATAAATTATACTGAATGATTCCTGACAAATAATAATGCTCAATATTCGACAGCAATATTGTCAACGTTAAGTTTTGAAACTAATTAAAATACGGTTTTTACTTTAATACATTATTTTCTTTTTTACATGTCTATATTATAATAATTTAAATTAAAGAGGTTAAATTTAAATATCGGACCGTTACCGAATGGAACGCTTGCACTCCTAATGGAGTATTTCTCACTAACTCAGAACTCAGAAGTTATTTTATTATAAATATTGTATAAAATTTATAAGTCAGTTGTTCAACCTTTTGTTAGAGACAGTAAGAATAGAACGATGAGCTTAGAAAAAGATGGGTCTTAACAATAAATTGTCCCTTGACTTTGAAAACATCGCAGTCAACCCTACTCGGATACAAAATGATGAATTGAAAAATCAAAATACGCAAATAAAAATTCGGGAACTCGAATCCTGGACGGTAGAGCATATGTATAGCGCGTGGCAACTTGGCCACGGTCATCGGCAACAGATCGGACACTGTGTTGGTACGTTTTTTGATTAATGACGTCCAAGAACACCTCTATCGTCGATAATGCCGCGCCGTTCCTTTGGCGATAAACTGATAACATGATAACCCTTAGCAAACGATCGCGCGCCTGACGACCTTTTGATATCTTAATTACGGCGTGGGTGTCAAAGGGTTACGCATCCTTTCAGAATGACAATCATTTTTTTTTCAAAAAAGATAGTTAAATGTATTTTATCATATTTATTATGAGGAGTGAATTGGATCGTGTATTGTATATTATACAATACGTCATTATATTTCAATGTATTTTCGATAATATAATATCCAAAAAAGTTGTGAAAGTTTAAGCTAAAATAAAAAAATAAAAAATAATGAAAAATGAGTTTATACCTCAATCACGTACAAAAGATGTTATTCTATTAGTTAAATAATGGTGCACCTACATATATACTCCTAATTTCTTTAAAAAACTGTTTTTTATTCCCATATATAACGATATTTTTTAGAATAATAGTACCTCCAATATCAGAATAAGAGTGAAGTGTCCGGACAGACTTCACTACAAAACTAACGTTTAAGTTCTTCAGTTGATTGACAAACACTTCTTAATGGTTATTATTTGATCCTAAGAACATTTTAAAAATCCTTGATTTTCTCAAAACTTCAAAACTGGAGTTACGCAATTCCTATTCTAAGTGACACATATAAGCGTAGGTTAAAACATTTTCAGTTTTAAATGTGTATTTTTCTTTAATTTTTGACTCTTAGTTTTATTTGGCAACTAATTATTTGGTTAGTAAATAATTCCATAAATAGTCAGTAACTAATCCGATTAATTGTCAGTAAGATAAGATGAAATAATGTCCAGTTAATAATATTGTTCGGTCAGTAAGTAATTGCCAAATGGTCAGGTTGGGCTAGATTTTTTTTACCATGTCCGCTCCCAACGTGGAGCACATGACCTGCTAATGGAGGTATCTGAACAGAAATTTTCTACGAGAAAAGCTTGTTACTCAGTTGCTCAACCTCTATTTTTTTCGAAGAGAGTAGGGATAGAAGGATAGGGCTAGGACAGTACTATTAGTTAGCGAATTGCTTTCGCTATGCCCCATTTTTAGGATCGGATGTGTGGGACGGAGTTTTTAGACATTACAAACATTCATGACTACGAACAGAAATCCATAAATCGATTGAAAGATCAATTTATGAAACTGTCCGCACCGGGAATTGAACCCGAGACATCCGTTATAGAAGCCAACGACTCTACCAACTGCGCCATGGACGCCGACAATAATTTAGATTAGGTTTGTTAAAAAAATTACCGTTTAATTTAATAACTGACCATTTAATAAAAAATACTGATTGACCACGTGCATACCTACTGATCACTTATCGAGTAAGTTTCTGACCATTTATTATTTCTTACTGATCAAAAATTGAAACAATTACTGACCCAAGTTTTTAATATTGTGTTCCAGTGAACATTTTCTCTAATTTTCCTTTTAATTTTACCATTTAAGAAAATACTTCTTATTTTTGTTGAATATTACTTCATTTTAATTTTTACAATGCACTTCTGAATTTATGACAGCTTTTAAATAATATGAATAATGATAAGCAAGTAATTAACGCACAAAGCAAAAATTCTTAACAATAAACAAATGAATGTCATGCTCGAATGCTATTTATTTCTTTATTTTACTTAGAAAAAGAATTATTCTTACGACGAAGAGAATATCTGCAAAAAGTAATACGAAATTCATTTAATTAGGTAAAGTAATGTATTTAACTCCGCAGTGATTTTATTAATTAGCTGAATATTTTTTTGGTTCTAGACGAATTACTAAGAAATTCTCTCAAGTAAATGCCCTATCAGTGAGGAAATCTATTAATTAGAAACACGTATTTTATTTTTAACTTTTAATATTTTGTTTGCAAAAATAATTAATTAGAGCCATTAACATTCCTTAAGACGGCTGTGGCAGTTGGCCAATCTGAGTGATATTATTGATTTACCAAATAATTAATAATGATTTTTTTATTCAAAGCTATGACTTTCTATGCTGTTTTCATCTCTATCTAACAGATCTCATAACCATACCATCTATGAAAATTATTTTGAGTTACTGACCAACAACCAGTTTTCGTTGAAACTGAAATAGAATAATTCTGCCGTCATTAAGATACCACACATTTTATAATAATTATAATGAAAAATAAAATACTTTTCAATGTCATCCCGGGTTTTGGATTTCGTCATCTTTAATCATAGCATTGTTATTGTCAAAACATAACTAATGGTATAATCTACGAAATTTGTTTTTAGAAATCATCAAGCATCCCCCCCCCCACCGTCTTACAACAGTCGTTGTTATTAATTATAATATATTCTTATAAATACAAAGCTCTAAAATAGTCTAATGGCAGAAAATTATTCACTAGCGTTTGTTCAAAATATCAATAAGAATGTGTAGAAACCGCCAAATCCTTTTCTGTTCCTCTGAAATTTAAAACATTCTTAGTTCGGATAGTACAATGTATAAATAGTTTACACTAAGTTCGAATATCGGCGCCGCCGCGTCTGTTTTCCCATCGTAGGTTAAAAAGGCGTGAATCAGGTAACACCAAAGGTAGGCAAACATTTGTATTCAAATAGCAAAATAAAGGCGGCAAATTGCCTCAATTCCGGTGTCGCCATTTGCCGCCATTTGTACCGGCAAGTCGGTACCCGTTGGACTTTTCGCGGGAAAATACTTGACGTGATGCGAATCTAAAACCGAATCTCATTTCACAACAAGTCGAGAATGGCATCATAAAAGGCCTTATCATGTTTCATTCATAGCGTCGCGTGTCTGATCATGCTCAATTCGAGAGATGTCAAACCTTTTCCCCAATCATTGACATTATCTACACATAACGCCAAACTAAACAAAAATTATCGTATCAGATGTTTCAGATGTGTCCGAAGAATAGCCCAATAGAATGAAGATTTTTTCTGCTTTGACACGCCCATTTGACCGTTTAATATATTAATAGTCCATAAAACTTATTTCCAATGGAAAAACGATATTAATTTTTAGATGAAATCATCGTCAGTTTTGCCAATATACACCAGTGGTGCTACTTATAAAAGATAAATTATTGTACAGCCTGAAGTCCATACTAAACTATACATATTAATTTTTATTTAATTTCTCGAATTTTGTCTTTTAGTAAAGAAAGAGGGCACACAAACAAATCTGTCCTGGATACCAGCTCTGTTAATCTTCGCAAAGTGTGATAGTGGATATTATATATGAATGAAAATCTTCTCTATATTATTTTCTTATATTTCTATGAAGACGGTGGTTATTATATCAAATAATCAGGAGCCTCAATATTCATATCACGGCAATGAAATATATTGATAATTTATTAGAGGACATTTTTAGTGGTGAGAATATTTTTTTTTAAATCACGTAAATGCATGAGTGTTATTGGCAATAATCAATAATAAACATTTCTTGTAATAATTAAAATTATCAATATAACAACCGTCAGATAATTGACAATAATTATTAAAAAAATTACACAAATCAACGATGCTGTATTTTATGGAAAATTACACGATTTTATGTGGAATGTATTATTTATTGTGAGATTAAACAATGCAAGTAGTTATGATTGTATCTTATTTATTCATCCCGTTTGAATTATTAAAACAATTCATGAATTATCATACTTTTGATAATAAATTGATAATACAAATTTATCTTCAAATTTGAATACGCTTTGTCACTACGACGGGAACTGAATGACCGTCAATTCGAGTTCATCCGTGTATTTGAATGCCTGAAAATTTCAAAAGGTGAAACTCGGGTCGTCAGAGCCAAACGTATGGAAGTGTACAAAATTTGAACTAATCGAATTTGATATTGAAATTCCATCAAGCACCCTCAGGCAGTCGATATCTTAAATTTATCTTCACCATTATTAATAAAAATGATAAATATGACTAGTTGTAATATTACTGACTCTGATAATCGAGAACATATTATTAATTTTAAACTCATAAATTTTATCGATCACACAATGGATAACTCATTCTCTTTCCGTGTCGATTGTTCCTGACTCCTGAATGTCAGCAGTTTTTCACGTGAGACTCGGTTGATAACCACGTGTTGGGACCCATCTTAGCCTTTATTGAAGCAATAACGCCGCAGACATTTGCTGAATACCCAACATCGTTTATTTGCTCCTCCATTTTGGACACCTATTTGGGCATCGTGGGAACATCAATTTTATGGTAGACTCATCTTATTGAGCGGAGTCGACTTTAACCTTCTTACGGCATAAAGATGGACAGTGAATATGAATTTACTTGTATTTAAAAAGGTATCACCATAAGCTTACGGGTCAAATTCGTACAGATATTTTGTTGATATCATCCTCAGACTTTTTTGCATTTTTTCACTCAGTACGGTAGTCCTACGTTTTACTAATTTTAATTAACGACTTAGATCTTCAACCATGTTATGTACCATCAGTCAAGTTGAAGTATTTTGATGAATTCGAAACCATAAGTGTGTAATGTTACCAAAAGAAATATTTCTGCAAGTTTTCTGATCGTGTACGATGATAGAGCTTGAAAAGGAAGGCTACATCGTGGTATAAATAATATTCGAACTGAAAATACGATTCTTTTCTCGTGATTAATATGGAAGTTTTTATTTTTTAACCATATCTGCTCCTTATTAGGAGCATATGGCCATTACAAGGTTCCTCCAAGAATATCTGTCACTCGCCAGTCTTCTTGCTTCCTCCCAGGTCATCCCAACGCCCCGTAGCTCCGCCAAGTACATCCTATGGATGGCCATCAGCGGCATCCCAGGACGGCAGAATCCATTCAGTTGGGAAAAGAGGCAGGATTCAGGCTGTCCTGGGGCATCCGCAGTACATGTCCAAGCCAGGTTCATCGTCACTTTTTTATTTTGGACTTAATAATGGGCTGGTCCGTACCACCTCTCTTAACTACGAGTTCCTGACAAAGTCAAACCACCGTACCCCTAGTATTCGCCGCAAGCATCTATTTCCGAAGCACAGTATACGGTTACTCTGTGCTTTAGTGAGTTGCCATGACTCTCAACCGTAAAGCAGCACCGTCAGAATGCATGTGTTGACTCAGCATGCGTAGAAGTACTTGGTCGTTTATCATTTTGTATTGCTCAATTATACAAATGAGCGTACATATTACAAAAACTTATATGTAGGACATCAATTTCTACCAATAATAATTACGTGTCTATTAAAAACAACTTTGATTAAATAATTATTTAATGATATACAATAAACACAATTATCTTTCGTAAACATAATTTTACGATAAATATTTTATGTAGCAATTTTAAATACAATAGAAGTTCAAAGATGTATCTTAGAAATAAACCATCGTCATTGTACTGGATCTTTGGTGAACCATCGATGATCCTACACTCTATACATATGGATCCAAGGGAAGAAGCATCGAGACTGTGCTCCCTCCTTTGAACTATTAAGGTTTTTAGATATCTACATATTAATAATTTTGAATTGTCCGATTAACTAGTTAAAGCATTTTTGAGATAAATTCTTGGTGGAAAGCCATTATATTCCATCAGTCGATTAATGTTTGCGATGAGTGAAACTGGTCATGATCTTTATAAAAATGTGAAATTAGTACAAAAAGTGTACGTGTTTTTTTTTATGTTCAAACAATTTTTGAACTTGTATCAATCACATCTTCATAACAAAATTTCTACATTCAGGTGTGTGCCTAAAAATAATATAATATCGACTGTTGAATGTCAAAAGAACGTAACCCACACCAAAAAAAAATATTTTGTATAATTCACACAAAACGTGTTAATACACCATATTTATATTAATATTTATATAATGTGTCGACTGAAGAAAGGCAAAAGACGTTTCCCTCCGTCTTTTTAAAATACATTTTTTCGATAATCGCATTGTATACATGTTTTTTGTGGGCTATACATAGTATTTTTTGTATGTGGGTTACGTCCTTTTGCCTTTCCAAAGTTGAATGTTTTACTTTTCTTTTTCTACAAAACTCTGTATGTCTTGCCTTCCTTCGACGTCCACCTCTATGATTCTGGGTCTTAGGCAGCATCTATGCTATTTTCAGCTTCCAACTTTAACTTTTAAAGTTTTTGTTCAACTACCGTTAAAAAAATAAAATTCATAAAAATAAAAAAGGCTACCATGATCATATTCGAAATATTTTGTGCCTGTTATGCGTGCTATTATTACTAATTTGTCTACTAATGTAATTTATTAAAATATGTATTAAAATCAGAGTTGAAGAAGACTTGAAGACCACTGGCGTTATAGTGCCGCGCCGTAGGACGTCAAGTGGATATTAAAAATATTAATTGATCCATTTACGTATTCTAGTATTAAAATATAAATAATTATCGAAAATGATAATTACCATAATTTAATTAACTTAGTATATTGAAGGTCTGCTACATTTTTGTATAAGATAAATAATAACTTACTCACAACTTCATTTACTAGATGTTATGAACGTTATGGGTATTGGGGGTATATTGAAAGGACGCATTAAGTCAGTTTTTGATGATATTCTGTTTTAAATGCTAAATGCACTTTGACGGTCTTACGTACTGGTAGAACGCATGGTTTCATAGGTAGGGATGCCAACTATTCGAATATCGAATAGTAAAACTGAAATAATATGAGTAAATCATTCGTCGATTTTGTAAAATATTTCATCAAGAATTATTACGAATACTATTCGAATATCGAAGAGTTAAAAAAGGATCGAATATATTCGGATATTGCATATCGAATATTCAAGTTGGAATCAAACAGCTTTGAAAAAAACAGTACATATTGAATCATATTGCTGTTTTTTTATTCTGCCGTGAAGTATGATATAACCATAACTCGTCGATATTAAATCTTATGATTTGCGTGTTCTGACATCTATAGTTTAATAGTTAAAAAAATATACCAATATTTATTATTATTGACGGCATCTCTTAACAGCTAGTAAAATTAATAATCAATTTCAATATTACTGCTTCACTAAGTTGGTGCAACAGACCGCTGCTTACTCAGATAAAAATTTGGTTTCGTAATGTTGGCTGAATTGTAGACGGCCGGATAGAACGGCCACCATTTTCTCTTCGAAGTAACCGGTCCGCGGGAGCACGTGCGTAAACTGCACTTTGACTAAATATAAGTTTACTGTCATTTAAAACGATTGAATTAGTCGAACTCATAGTGTTTTTATATTTCTGTCGACAGGTTTAGACATAACACATTAAAATGAACACGGACAAACTGAAAAAGTTGCAGTCGCAAGTGCGTATCGGCGGCAAGGGCACCCCGAGGCGCAAGAAGAAGGTAGTGCACGCGACTGCCGCCACAGATGATAAGAAATTGGAATCTTCCCTAAAGAAGCTGAGTCTCAACCCCATCCCCGGCATCGAGGAAGTCAATATGATCAAAGACGACGGAACTGTGATTCATTTTAATAACCCCAAGGCGAAGGCGTCTCTCGCCGCCAACACATTCGTCATTACTGGACACGGTGAAAATAAGCAAATCGCAGAGATGCTGCCTGGCATCTTAACGCAGCTTGGTCCCGAAGGTCTGAACCACTTGAAGCGACTCGCGGCCGGCGCGGGAGCACCCAAGGTATTGACGGAAGACTTCGATGAAGTCCCAAATATTTTAGGATACTTCGACGAGGCATCCAAACAGGAAGTCGTCGCCCCCAAGGTCGAACCCTCAGTGGAACCCGTCAAAGCGGCGGACAAAAAGTCAGATTAGAGCTCAAAAATTTTAAGCCTTGACACTTATTTTTTGACACATAAATCCTGTAAGATATAATACAAGTAAGCGGTGTGTTCTGTTTTTGTTTAATCGGGAGTGATGGATGATCCTTCGATTGTTCTAAGCGCTCGTCAGTGAAGTTTTCATGCCCATTCTATTGTTCACTCTTGACCAGTGAACGCACGTTTGCCAACGCTAGTGCATTTGTCCAGTGCAGAAATATCTCAACGCTTCACGTGTTCCTCGAGAATGCTTAGGAACTCTTACAATAGAAATAAACCTAAAATATCTTATGTCATAGTCATTTTTTCAAGTTCATTTTGTATTCACTCCATGATCTGTTTCTTGTCTCGAAATCTGAACGTTTTTGTAATGTATTATAGTTGTATGAAATTTAATTAAACAACTTCAAAGTCATTATTTTAGTTTGGTATACAGAGACCGGTTTCACATTGTGTTATGCTTTTGATTGTTGTTGAAAGTTTCTTTATATTAAATGCATAATCTATTATTACTAACCATGCAGTCTTTTCAATGTATTTTTAATGCCAGAACCTATAGTTTAATATTTGTTCACATGCTTCCGATGTATAGCCATGCTTCTGGATCATTTGAACACATCTAATAATAACATGAGTCATTTGATTACATTCTGCACATGTGTGTGAAATGATGCTTGATTCGATTCTTTAAATCAAAACGGATCATATTCTTTCGAACTACTCAAAACGATCAATCATCCAATTCAAATGTGATTATTGAAGTTTTATTGATTAACACAGTACTTAACTGTGAGTCGTCTGAAAATTAAATTATATATTTTCGAAAAGAAAACTGTTTTAAGGATTTTTTGAGTGAATTTTATAAAACCTCTTGTTTTTCACATTGTGTATATTTTTAAGGTATTCTAGGAAATGTTATTGGCATTGTTCAATTACTGTATGAAATTATTCATTACATGACATAATCCAATTATAGTTTTCATAACAAAATACAAAGCTAAACCTGGCCTTTTATTAATTATTTGAACGATATTCAAATGGACCTACCTATAACACACAGTCAATGCAGTAAAGCCTTTTATGAAAAGAAGAATGCAACCTGTGTCTTTAATCTTCTTCAAAATTACTATTCTTTTCATAGTTTAGAATCAGTCGATGGTAATTACAATCATCTTTTAATGGTGTACAATGAAAATAAACATTTTATAAAATTATATCGTTCCTGTTATGACTAAACCATGTATCAGGATATTCAAATAAGTAATTTAGCAAGTCTCTTGTAAGAGTGGCTAAATTGTTTTTTTTTTCAAAGCTATTTTTTCATCGGATATTATATTGAGGTGTATCTAGATGTAGAAAGAGAATTAATAACTATTATAATTTGAGACATTTGAAAACAAAGTTAGGAGCCAATAGTCATAGCAGCAATGAAATTACTAGAATACAGCTATTCAAAATACACAATGTTCACGAGACAAAAAAAATATAACAGTCACTGGTGGCTAAGTATACAACCAGCTCTGTGCGACTTCACTGAGACTGAGTAAAGTTCGCGTGCTGTTTTGCAAGTATACTCCATTACACCAAGTTTCACAATGGACATACTCATGCAGCCATTTTCTTCACAAGACTTTTATTTGAGATGCTCGAGTAAAATTGATAAGAAGTTAAGTATGTGTCAACTTACCACCACACTCCACAAAACATTTGCGACAAGTGCAATATCAATTTAGGATGCTTTTTTTGTAGCCGGTGTCGTGTATTTCGACAATAGACCACAATTCACACATGTTGGTGATCCAGAGTTAACTGCATAGTTTATTTAATATTATCATTGTTAAATCTGGCAACATGTCTCTTACACCTACCACATTTCGTAATCTTGGAGGGCAATTGCGGCGTCTTGTGCCTTTGATATATTGGATTAGATGTTGATTTACTAAATACTAGCGCTGACCTTGAATACTGCATTTCAGAATTAAGAATTGCTGCCAGTTAGCATGCATGTTGTAAACTCAAATTATTACATTTTTAAACAGCAGGTCATTTGAGGATTCTTCGGAAATGTATGAATGAAACTCCATAACATTGAACTAGCCAATTATTATCGTTTCAAATACTTCAACCAATAACACAATAAAATATGTTATAGTAAACAACATACTGATAAACGACTGACCATTCATAATTCTCAATATGAAATGGTTTTTATTGTGTTGCAAAGTACAAGAAGAATTTTAGCGTGACCTAAATAGTCCTCAGTACTTCAGTTTCAAATGATAAGCTTTTAACTTTCCATTCGACTTCACTCTCAAATAATTAAATTATACCTGCTGCTGTTAACCTGTTACATTCTACATAAAGAGAAAATGGTTTGTTTATGAACTCATTATATTCTTTAAATCTGAGGTAAAAAGTCTTGAACTAAATAATTTCCTTAAAACCCAGGATGACTAATACTGCCAGCGTTTTTCCTCGTAGCAAGAAGATATTACTTTATTCTCTATTCCACCGGTGCACCATGCATGTGACTGGATTAAATCTTCAGGTAAAGTGCAAATGAAAATATGTATAAAATGTTTTAAAAAATATAATATCTGCTTATTTTAGTTAATTCATTACAGAAATAGAACATAAAAAATCTTTATTTTTAATGAATATCCAAAATCTTTAGTGTTGGATCACATAGAAAATATATATATTACTATTTATCAGATAACTCATAAAAAAGGTGGTAGTGGAAGCAGTGCTCATGTCTCTATGCAGCAATTGGCACAATTAATGTGGGGTTTTGGTAAGTAATGTAAAAATTGAGGAATTTGGTTACTCAATCAAACGTTTAAATAACACTATTCAAAACAACCATGGTTATTAAAAGCAGTCTGATTTATTTTATTATTAGACCTGGTGAACAACATCTTTGTCCACCTACACACCAAAACAATATTTAAAACATTGATAATTCTGATAATATAGTTACTGAATTGGAAGAAAATTTTTGAATAACATTGAAAGATCTTGATAAGTTTGGTTTTGTGGTTTTTCTCTCAACTGAAATAACACCTAATCTTATAAGAAATGATAATTATATTGTTTCCAAATATACTGAGGCCTATCTTTGTAGTGATTGTACCTACGTTAATTTTTTCTTTTAAGATTTTTCCTTAAATTTAACTTGGAAATTCATGTTATTATTTAATTATTTGGTGGAATATTTTATGATTATTTTCACTTTTGATACCAATTTAGGTGACTACAGGTGAACAGTAAAATAAATGTGATTAGTGTAAAACACATCAGTGTTGAGCCTTTTAAAATTTCAATTTAACTTCTCTAATTCTGATAACTTTGGATTGTCTCGCCATATGAAATAATTAAGTATCGTTGCAAAGCTTAACCACATCAAGTATGGTATGAAAAGATATCCAGCAGTGTGGTTTATTGTATAAAATAAACTACCACATATCCCTGCAGCTGTTGTTAAGGCAATGAGATCAATGAAGCCCTGTAAACAAAAGAATACGATGAAATATTCAACTAAAGGAGAATCGAAACAGATCAACATTTTTGAAGTCAAAACTTACAAGATATCATATATTTTCTTTTAACTATGTCCACTTCTAGTGTATCTAAACATAGTTTTCAGAAGTCTAGCAAAAACATGGATTTCCTGGGAAATATTTCTGGTTGTCTACAAAGAATCCCTAGGCAATACCGTTCAATGAGTTAAAGATCAAAACACTAATAATTATATCCATCCATCATAATTATGCAAGAGTACAAATATTGGTAAGAACCAAATGCCTCTTATTCAATGCATGCATTCTAATGGTTGTGAGACATGACACTTTCAGAAACTGTATATTGTGCTTCGAAAACAGATGCTTGTGGTGAATACTACAAGTATGGTGGTTAGACTTCGCCAGGAACTCGGAGGTAAGAGAGCGTGATAACCGGCCCCATATTACGTCCAAAATTAAAAAGTGCCAATGGCCCTGGCTTAGACATTTGCTGCGGAGATCCCCAGGGAAGCATGAATCTCTTTTCCCGTCACCCTGAAAGGATTCTGCCATTGAAGAAAATATATAGGATCTACTTAGTGGAGCTACACAACTGGGCGATGGAATGACTAGGGAAGAAGCAAAGAGGCTGACAGGGAACATAATCTTTGAGACGCTGTGTGGCGGTCATATGTTCTAAGTTATAAGTAGTGGGTATCGCTAAAAAGATTTATAGAACCTTACCCATTTAAGACTTGAAGCACCAAAACATATAGGAGGATATAACCAGTTCAAAACCAGCTGTATCAAATAAAGGTACAGTGGAAATTCAGCAGCACCTGTATGGGATTTTAATGATTGTTAATTAATTGCCTGTAAATGTGTGCTCTAATATCACTTTCTGCAATAATGATACTGCTTAACAAAACATACACACAAATAAAATGTGACATTTCGCATTACAGCCACCGAGACTGAAAATATGTCTACTGGAGTTATGTGAAAAAACGCTGCCATAAATATTGTGATATTGTTGAGTTAGGTAGATTATTACGTAATTTTATTGGCATCATGTTTAAACTTAACATAATGTATTGTGCATAATCTATTCTATAATACAATTATTTTTAATATGCAAAATATGTAATTTAACTCAATAAAAATGACAATATAAGACGGCAAGCAAACACAATATATTTGAAGAGTTCATTCAACTGTTTCAATTATCGAATTGAAATTACAAATATAAGTATAAAGCGTTCTCAAAAATCAAATTTAACGTCACCAAAAGCATAAGTTACAAAATTCGTTCCATGTAGATTCGACATACACCAGGGACAAAGGTTCGCTAATGATAACTTAACTTTTTATTTATATATAGAAAAACGGCTAAAATATTGTACTTGATTTCATACAATAAGAATACATAGCACCTTTAAGCCCACCGCCGTCACGCCATACCAAATATGACGCGATTCCCATCAAAGTATATAAAATTGTCCATACAGGCCCCACTATCCAGTCGGGCGGTGCCCATTTCGGTTGTTTTAAGTTGGGACTTAATGTCCCTAATTTATTATCGATTATCGAACTGAGTAAAAATAAATTTAACCACCCTCCAAAGTTTGGCAAAAGTACGGCACCGAGAATAAAATACCAGTTCATATTTAATATTTTCGAAATACACAACTTCCCGCGTTTACAGCTGTCAAATAAATTATAGACAATAATCTAACCATAAGATTAATGGACAATATGTACCATCAACTGGGGTTATTTCGCCCAGTAAGTATAATGCCGCCTAATAAAAGACATTTTGTTTATATAGCCTTAACTTATTTTAACACTCGGTTAGGCAAAATATTTGTTTATAACTTTATTCAAAATCAATTAATTGACCCCACACTGAACATTTTAAACATTAAGAATTTCTCCTAAGTCATTGTAAAACTTTACTTTTGTGTGCATATGCACACACCAATTACAAAGATATTTTTAAACAAAATTTTATTTTATTTTATCAGTTTCGTCAGTGAGTTGGCGTATTGTTTTTCGTAAATAATAACTGGTAAATTGTTTTTAGAATAACCTATCATGGCTCAAGTTTTTACGATAATGCTTCATCGTTAACCAAGGCCCTGATTCAACCAGGGATATCAATAAGTCATCTTCGAAATTTGAGAGTTGTCCAGACTTAGGCTCATTCCTTATATTTTTTTGCGCCTAATCTAAATCTTTTAGACCAGAACTGACATCTGCGCACTATAATCGCTTCAACATAAATTTCAGTAATGGTTTTAGTAGCCATGCTGGGATTTAAGCATTGAACAAAAAAAGCAGCATGCAATGACTGATTTGGATTTCGTCAGTTTCAGGGTTAGACATGTTACCCTTCACACTAAAATAAAATATATTGAACAAAAAATAAAGTTTAACAATATTACAAAAAAAAATTTACAAAGATGCTTCCTTCACCGAGTCTGGACACAAACTAAACACAAACATGGATTCACAAAATGCGGGATTTTTTTTGATCCACCTTACATTAAGTTAAGAATATTTTTAATCAAAACAATTTACTTAAAATAATGATAGTATACAAAAAAGCATTGATCGATACTCCGACAAAGGAAAGACATTTCAACACAATTTATTTTTACTATGAACATCAAAGCGATATCGTGGGAAAGCACTGAAGCATATCCAAAACATACTTTCACAATATATGGAGACAAAAATATCCATTTTGCGGCATCAGTCAATGTCTTTACGGGTTCATTAATCAATTTATTGTGGTTGTGTTAGTATTAGTATATAAACGGATTCCATCTTCTAATCTTGGTACCTAAATATTAACAAATTAATTGGAATAAAAATAATAAAACATTTCTTGTAAAAGTAATTATATTTTAAATAATAAATGCAGTTATTACAGTATAAAAAAATATAGTAATATATTTCATGTTAACATGGCATATATTATACTCTTTCATCTGGGAATGAATTAATTGTCATAACAGTAGAAAAACTTTTACCTACACCAATTTTAAACCAATACACCATTAACAAAGACTTTTACTATTTTATGCTAGTGAAACAAACAATATTACTTCTTATGATAAATAAAATTTACTTACACAAAAACAAAATACTTATGTTTTAACAAAAATAGTTTAGTATTGATCTTTAAAAAAAATATAACAGAAGGCACCATATAATGTATAAGTAAGATTATACCTAGCGCTCACACATTTCATTCAAAAAGATAACTTTCGAAAAATTCGAGCTACTATCAGTATTGTAATATAGTAAAATATCACCTTTTACAAAATGGATCTAAAAATACATTTGAAGTGCTTAGAAAACATTCTTTCCTTTGTGTGAAACTTATTTTTAATATTTCAAAGAAGTGTTCTTAAAATTAATCTTTCAACTCTCTGATCTTGGGACCTCCCTCTGGATTATCACGCCATATTGTGTAGTTAAGAGCTGACGCCAAAGATAACCAGGCCATATATGGAACAAATAGATACCCAGCAACGGGATTGACTCGGTAAAATGCAACACCACACACGGCAACATTTGCAGTCAGCGCAAGGATATCAACCAGACTCTGCAAATTAAAATAGAAATACAGCGAAATTTAATTATTACACTTCCTTCACTTTTGACCATATTTGCCTGTTCAATGCACATCTCATATATGTATATGGGATCAAAACCCCCAAACGGGCCTTCCCCATATATATAAAGCATCCAACATTCATAAATGAATATTTGAATAATACTGAATTCTATGTTCATGTTATCAATTGAAAATTCTATTTTAATGTTACTTCATTTTGTGATGTCCACTCCCAATGTGGAACATATGGAATTCTAATAGAGCATATCTTAACAGAAGTTTTCAAACCAGTGAGCACCGTTACCGAAGCCAATAATAAGTACCTAATTAATTCTTGAAATTTGATGTAAGAGAATAAATTATTGCGGTTGAGAAAGTGTTAAAGGGGCAAATAGAAATACTGGTTCGGCATTAAATGCACATCTAAAAACAATAATTATTGTCTCCATTCTAGCAAAAAATTAGTTAGTGAGTTTTGAGTTATATATACCAAAATATTCCTCAAGCTCTAACTCTTGTGATAAAACACACATAGTGTTTTCATAGAAGAAAAATAGTATGACAGAATTGAAATATAACAAAACCTTTTAATAGTTGATTTACGAACATTTATTCAACATATTATTTTATAATTTTTAATACCCTTGAACAATACACTGTCTAATACAACATAATTGATATACAAGTATTCAACATTTTTTCCTCAAAACTAGTATTTCCACATTTTGGTCGAATGATGTCAATATTAAGTCAACAATCCCAATAGACACATATTAAATAATATCATCATTATCTATGTTGACTAAGATAATAATAGATATGAACATTTTCTGAGTCAGTCAAGCAATTTGGGAAACATGAATTATTGTGTAAGCACTGCAACTATTACAATTTATGTAATAGCTCAAAGTGATATCGCTGGGTATCTCTTTTGTCATAGTAATACGTCTGTAATATCTTCATTACATAGTTTTGATGTACTAAAATATGAAATACTGAACAGTAAAATTACCTGATTTAAGCTTAAATTAAATAAACACCAAACACTATTTACTTTAAACACTTATTATTTATACGAACTATTTAGTTAATAGCTTTTAACCCTTCAAGCCTGTATGACTTGCATAGCATATGAATCAAAACCACTCCCAAGGATGGATGCGTCCACGGTGCACAAAAACAATGCTCTGATTTATCATTTATTTATAGTAGCAAAAGTTCACCGATTTCATTCAAATAACTCTAGACTATAAAGATTGGATTGAAGTTTTAGTTATGAATGTTAAACCTCCACTTACTTCGCCGATTCCATAATAGTAATAGGAAGTTAGGGAATACCGCCATAACGTAGGCTAAATCTAAAATAGTAATTTAATGTATGAAAAGGTGTTACTTCACTATGAATAAACTTTAACAACATAATATTCTATTATGATTATTATACTTCCTATAAGTGGATATCATAGTTGTAAATATGCTCACCCATTTCAACAAATGGGCACCGAAGAAGATTGGTGTCCATGCCCAGTTAAGCGCCAATTGGGTGCCAAACAAAATCAAAGGAATCCTAGCATCACCTGAAAACAATGCAAAAATTAACATTTAAAAGACATTTACAATATCAAAATCATGAACATGAAATAATATTCAATGCTAATTTTAAGAGATACCACTGAGTACAGATTATTCCAGTTATTCTTTATGACTTTTTATTGTGACACAATGTGAAATCGAATTTAACAATGCTGACAATTTAACAAAGCAATAATGCAAAAAGGATTCTTATCAATCAAATAATTTATGAAAAGCTCAAGACATCCTAATAAAAACATGTTTATGTTGACAAAGAAAAAGGTGAAAAAAAATGTAGATGTCTTACAACAGAATAAGTTTTTGATAAAAATAGTCTTGTGTACTAAATTTTTTTTTAGAAATAAATTAGTTTTTAAAATCTATACACGTAATGAAATATTTTTGATTAAGCTTTTGAAATGCTCATTGGACTATTTAGAATTGCTTGTGACTGATTTTTTTCACTAAATATATGTCCCTTTTTGTTGTATAAAAATATCAAAGGATATTCAATATTGAAACATGAAAATTTCTCATGATTGATTGATTAGCATTGAATTATTATGAAACGAAACTATCTCAATCTAATCTCTTAAATTAAATTATAATTTAAGTAACTCACACACGCTAGAATTTTTCTAAATATAAAATAAATATATTACATCACCCAATTACGTCCTGATAAAAGAAATTATGTAAGATCATTAGAAACCGTCACATGTGATGTAAGTATGAGTAAGAGCTCATTTTATTTAGCAGTGATTTGTAATATTTCATTGGCATTGACCCGTTACTTTTTACTAATGGAATAGCAAAGAATTTTAAATGCTGTATACACCAATGGCAAAGAGTGTCAAGATAATACGTTATAGACACTTAGAAAATCATACTTCTTTGAATAATTTGAAACACTGAAATTATACCAATATCTTACAATTCCGACACACTATGATTTGAAAGGATTCATTTATCTTGACATTTAAGAAAAAACAAATATACAGATTATATTTAAAATTCAGGCATGGGTGGTATTTTACAATTATTTACGTAATAATTAGCATTGATGAATATCAAAGGTTTCATTATGAAGCAAATTTACAAAGAGATACTGATGCTGTCCGGCTGATTTTCGACTCATAATGTTGAGATCCTAATTTATTTTCTGATAGATAGTATGGTGTTAATAATTTCAATGAAACTTGTAATGACTGAGTCTAGTGAAATAATAATAAGTCTTCACAGATGATGTGTATAATATTATTTTTATTGAATTCTCATGGTTAAATTCAATTAAAAATCAATGTGGAATTCAAAAAAGATTCAGAAATGATTCATTTTGCTGATAAAATAGATTAAATAATTTGATGTTTCCTAGTTTCAGACATCAGTTAAGAATACAAAAAAAGGAGGCAATTCCTTAATCGCTTCAGTATACATTGTAACAGTAATCCTTCTCATCCTCAAAAAAATTCATATTCATTTTGCTCAGCTACAAAACTTATATTCAAGGTGAACAAAATTTAATGAATAATAAATTTTAATTTATACGATTGGTAATTTTCAAGATACACAATTAGTTCTGCAACTGGAGCATATATCTTGAAAAGATACGGTTGTGCATTTCCACTCTAGCGACCATGAGTCTCCCTGTTGCTTCAAGAGTTTCAAACCTCTGCACTTATGCTTCTGTGCTGTATTCTAGCAACCTGGAGGACTGATCCCAACATGATATGGAGAAAGCCAGTCAATAAGAATTTAAGCAATTCTGTAGAAGCTATGCAGTGAATAAGGTTAAGGTTATCATGGTTACTGGATTTTACAAAAGAAAGTCTCCCAAACACGTTAAAAAATATTTGCACCAAAATAATAATTAGTCACTAATCAAATGTTAAGCAATTTTCCGTAAAAATAACAGTCTTTTACGATGATGAAATTCTTACATAATCCATAGCACTGTACGTGAAATCTTGAAATATTTTATCATAAATTGTTTTGATGATTTCAAAAATAAATTTATTATGACAATATTTATCCTACTTATTAATAGTCCAATGATAAGGTGGAAACGAGACATAGATACCAATATTACAGGAAAGCTAAAAGCCGATAGTTAGTTATTGAAAGTAATAAATGAAAGATTAATAATAAAATGGTGTAATAATTACCATTAAAACCACCACCATCCCTGTAGACCAGGTATGATGCATATCCCATTCCTGTATATAACCCAGTCCAGACAGGTCCAAAAGCCCAGTTTGGTGGTCTCCAGTCAGGTCTCTTCAGAGTATCATACCAAGCAATGCTTCCTTCCTTCGATTTAACGTTTGTACTTGTTATTATTCCACCGATCCAACCTCCAACATTGGGAAGAATACTCGCCCCTACAGCTACCCAATTTATCATGTTTGCAGTAGTTTTAGTTAGACTTAGTAAAATAGAATAAACAATAACGACCACCGCGCCCAAAACTAACTTGCCGCTACTCGCGAACTAAGTGCGTAACTGGTGCGTAACAGTATACTTCTATACGCTGATATTGCTGATGCGTATATGGGAATCTACGAATTCACTATCATGGAAGCGATGAGCCGGTTTAATAGTATATTACTCTATGAGCCGGCCGATGTTATTTTCATAGATAATAATTCGACGGTGTTTTGGCCAATTGATGTACCTATCTCTTAAAATTAAAATTGTTCAGGAGAGAGTGAAAACTGTTTTTATCGAAAACGTTATATTTTGAGTTGCGTTATGAATCTTTGAAATGCACTTCTGTAAATTCTCATGTTTGCAGATACGGGACTATACGTAAGGAGTGTCAATATAATACTGACTTGCATCAAGTGAACGGGTCAGAATTTTGAAACCTAAAACCAATGTAAAATGATGTTTCCTTCGCAAAAAGTGGTCAATTTTTTTTGTTAATTTACATCGTTTGGCCGAGACCTGCTCTGTAGACTTTGAAATACAAACATCAACTTATTTTCGTATTATTTGAGGATTGCATCAATTGGCCAAAACACCGTCGATATGCCAAGGTACCGTAAACTGCGATTATTTCGCCTACCAAGTATAATTCCACCTAATAAAACTTATTTTAACAGGTTAATGGCGGCGGACTCGTATTTGAGTCCTTGAAAAACTTTGGTTGCTGTCCGTGGACTCATATATGAGCCCTACGTCATACATTCCATTCTATTGAAAAATTACTGGGTGATAATCGAGTTTGATTTCAAATGTTAACAAGAAATGGTGGTATACACATCAATGCATTATTTAACAAAAATTAAACTATTGTTTTTACTAAATAGTTTTCTAAAACTACCCCTAGATGATACACTTTACTTTTTTCTCACTCTCGTACTATTGGTTATTATTATTTACACATTGCGTAGTGATTTATTGAATGGGCTATAGCATTTTTTTATGGTGCTCGAGTCATTGTGATAACCTTGTACTGGTCCAGGTGACCTGTAACATCTTCAAGATTTTACATATTTAAAAAAATATCTTTTAAAAGATTTTAGTTTTTCCACTACAACACATAAGTATGCAACCCACAGATATAGAACCACTGCTCAAATGGCATTAATTTATGCGGCAAAGTGTCTGGAAGCCATCAAATCAACTTTGGTTAAGATATCTCAATTGATTTACAAATTATAGTGAATTTAGTGAAATGACAGTTTTTTTCGAATTGTTTGTAAAATTGCCCGACCGCCAGGTAAATTTTAATAAAAAACATGAGGCCATTAAGCTGAATTAAAATTGATAACTTCGTTATTCCACATGGTTTATCACTATCGTGACGCGTTTCGCCTCTTTAAGAAGCATCTTCAGATTAAGCATATTGCAAGGTTATTTAAAGTTAACACCAAATCCATAGAAAAAAAACAGAAAAAAAACTTGTTTTGTTTATATGGGTGCAACTTATTTTTACACTCGGGTAGACACAATATTTTTTTATTACATAACTCTCAATATTCAGTTGATCAAACTGAACCTTTTAAACATTTAGAAATTTAAATTAGTTATTTTAAAACTTTACTTTTGTAAATGGTGCATACACAGTTACCTTAACTATAAAAAATTATCGTTTATCTCCCAGAAATATAAATGTTACGATATAGATATTTTTTTCTTTTCATTCCATTATATGTGAGCAATTAGAATGCATAAAATTATTTAAATAAATCAAGTTTTAAAGACTTTAAATACGCCAGACGGAGTTGTCCCGAAGAGCGAAAAAATTGTTTTGGGCTTATTTTTCTTTGGGTAAAGTCATCAAAACACTTACGAAACACAAAACAAACCACAGTATTATTTTATTCATATCAAGAAAAAATATAAATTTTCCATATTATTTATTTTGGTTAGAAACAAAAGATTGTAAATCAGCACCATCGAAAAAAAATTGTTTTAAATTTCTGCCTCAAATGTATCTAGTGTAAATATTAAATTAGAGGCAATGGAATAATATGCAATTTGCACACAAATTATTTCATTGGCGTTGTATCTATGCTGACATAATTATTTGATATTAAAATTTTTTTTAACTTAGCCAATACTTTTTTTTATTTCTCGACACAATAACAAAAAATAAAGCATAAAAATCATTGGTTTCCTAAATTATGTTCCTCTACCTTATTAATATGCACATTACTTTATCGAAACATTTCATTATTCTGAATATAATTTATCTACAAAAATGAACTAATTATATCGATTACATAACCTTAAGTTAAATTGTAAAAATGTACGTCATCGTCAATGAACCAAGGGTAACTCCGCCTACAAAATTTTGAAGATCCAAAAACACAGAAAAATGATGAATGAAAATGGTATAGAGTATTTAATATGTATGCGGTACCTACATGTTATAAGAATTATTCTACCTCATTGCTGTTATAACGTTATAGTGATAAGGAATTAATCGCATTTTTTTAAAAAATAAGCGAAATGACCTTGAGCTAATTTTATTTCGCCTAGATGTTAATATCAATAAAATCAATATTTTATAATGTAAATCTAAATCTAAGTCGACAATATTTACAATATTGAATACTTGCTGGTAAGTGTATTTAACAATAAAAACAACATAACATAAATGCGTAATACAAAAAAAAAATACAGTAAATACAAATTAGCAACACATCGAAGAAAAATCAGGCGGAATAACCACGTTTGACATATAAAACTGTGGAAATCAGAGATAGATGAATCAATTTCATAAATAATAATATTAGTAATATTCGATAGGCATAAATAATATAGGTATCTTTTTTTGAAGCTGTTCTGTCACTATTACTTTTTCACTGGCAATGTTAGTCTAAAATATAACCTCTGAAAGAAGATTAACATCGGCCAAAGCATGCAAACATTGCAAACAAAAAATACTCACATGGCAAAGTTTTGATTTTGACATTACAAAATATTGAAATAGCAGACAGGTAAATAATACTGGTATAAAATCATACTCTCTTTTATTTAACCATGCGTTCATTTTTAGCATGCATGGTTTTGTGAATATCGTGTTCAATTTTATTTTTTAATATGTGTTAATACATCTTTCTAAGTATTTTTTTACAATAATTTTGACTAATGCAGAATATATGTTTTCCATATTAGGTGCAATGGATTACGAAATAGGAAGTATAGCAGATCTTATTTCTGGAAACCACACACCTAATCGCCCTAAAGTTTTAAAAAAACCTTTGACTCCTGTAAAACAGCCCCCTATTTTGAATGTGACTCCTAGAGATGACAGCAAAAGCAAACCCAGAACACCTAAAATTGCCTTCACGCCTGAAATACTATCCAAAACTCCATCAAAATTAAAGGATCTTGACAGAAATCACCTGGAATCTCCTAAATCAGCGCCACCGAAAAAACGTAAATCAAAATTATTTAATAATTTTCAATTCCTGTCGCAAATTCCTGATTACAGTTCTGGTTCTGAAAATGACCGCCCGCAAGAAGAGTCTGATGGAAGTGATAATGAATTTACAGTTGACCAACCAAAGAAAAAAAAGTTTGACAAAACAAATGCTAAGATGGTTGTCAAAGAATACTACGAAGGAAGAAAAGTCGAATGTAACAAAAAGAAAACCACAGCTAAAGAAGTAAAAAGTGAATTTGCTTTAAACAATGAAAACTCTACAGCGAAGCCAGAAAAACAATCAAAGAGGCAGAAAGGCAAAGTTGATATAGAAAGTACGTTTGATAATGTAAATGATTCTAAATTATACAAAAAATCAAGACATAATGAGTCTGATGTAGTGGATGAAGATGTCAACACAATACCTGAAAATGGTGACACTGAAGTGATAAAAAAGACAAAAAAGAAACAGAAAAAGGCTAGGAAAGCTGGACTTGTACAGAATGGAAAAGAAAATTTTGAAGAAACAGAAAATATTGGTAACACAATACCCGAGGATGGCGGCACTGATGTGACAAAAAAGAAAAAGAAAAAACAGAAAAAGTTGAAGGAAACCGAGCTGCTAGAGAATGGTGAAGACATTCTTGAAGGACTGGCAAATGTTGATGTTGATGAGGACCTTGAAGAAGAACCTCCAGTCCAAGAGTCTGATGATGAGAATTTGACAGAATATCAAAAAAGTGCAAAACGAAGAGTCAAACAGCAAACGCAGCGTGATGAAAAATTTGATGAAGAAGAATTAGCTAGGACATTATTTATCGGCAATATCCCGGTTGCTCTGCTGAAAAAAAATTATGAAAAAGTGTTAAGAAATAAATTCACACCCTACGGCCTGATTCAGTCAGTCAGGTATTTTCAAATATTTTTTTTTTACCGTTTTTATATAATATCAAAATTTTCTAAGCCATATTGTTACTCGTTTATTCCTATCCAACGTTACCTTCCTAATTTATATTTGTAAATTTAGATATTTTAATGTGTTAAAGAGATAGCAAATGACTGTCATAGGAGTGCGAACAGACTTTCATAAATAAAGTTGTCATTGAGTGGTAAACCTCAGTGCTTCTCTAGTATTGTCAATTCACTGACAATGTTTTAATTTTATTTACTTAATGTATATCATATATCTTTTGTTTCATTTCAGAATCCGTAATATTCCAATTGTTGATTTTAAAACTAGACCTAAAGTAGCCCTGATAGAAAAAAAGTTTCATCCAGAAAGAGCAACAGCAATTGCATACATTAAATATGCAAAAGCAGCGTCAGTTGAAAAGGTGATTATTGTTCATAAAAATAACACATAAATCTTCTTATAAATTGTATGTCCTTAAATTTAGATCATTTCCTGCTGGTAAAAGTCTTTTAATACTAGTAATATATTTTCATCAAGCAAACACACCATTGATGCTCGTCCAGAACCTCAAATTGTAACTTAGGATTTTTTGGAGAAAATTTACCCACTTTGTGATTCTGACTGACACATTTTATTTATTTAGTATGGTTTTTCTTAACAATATCCCTTGTTTTTATTGAATACCCAGCACCAAAGAAAGAAATGGTTTGTGTTTTAATTCTGTTTGTTGAAGTGCTTTTGGACACAAAATATTTTTTTATTTTGCTGTACACGAATAAATCGGAAGGTTTTCCGAGGGTTCGCTATTTGTACGGATTTGATTCTTCATTTTAGATTTTTTTTTATATATAATAAGACCTACTACAGTAGGTACCTTACAAGGTAAAAATTAAAACATTGAGAGTCAACCTCCGGCTGGGCCTGGCCGGGCCTGATTGTACTATGCCTATAGTCATCGCGCAAGTGCAAGCAATAACTTGACAAAGTTTTATCGAAATCGGATTAACGGTATGGCAGTGCATAAGATACGAACAAACACATTTTTATATATTAGATTTGTTTATAGGTACTATAAATTTCCAAGAAATTCTTATATATCCCACTTTTAGTTTCATCACATGATTAATTAATTATACATTATTCAATTTCAGGCATTAGTTGAAAACAACTCTCTTATTGAAGATAATCATATACGAGTTGACAGATGTCAAAAAGGGAAGCCTGCTATAGATAAACGTAAAACATTATTTTTGGGTAATCTCCCATTCAGTGTAGAAGAAGAGGCAATCAGAGAAGTGTTTGAGAAATGTGGAGCGATATCTTCTATTAGGGTTGTGAGAGATAAAAAGACTCAGATTGGAAAAGGTTTGAAATTTTATTATGTCAATCATTTCGGAAACATATTGTATCGACAATCAAAAAAAAATGTGTGCACTGTTTTTGAGTTAAATTTTACAGAATTAATTAATTTTATAATATGATTAGCAAATAACACCTAATGTTTACTTCCAGTCTTGGTACTATTCTAAGGAATATTTTTACGTTAAGTTATGAAGCTGTATAAAATTAAGTATGTTTTAGACTAATGATTACAGCTTTTCTTTTATTTATAGGTATTGGTTTTGTAAACTTTGAAAAATCTGACGGAGTTGAGATTGCTTTGACAATGGGAGAAGAGGACTTACAGATAAACGGAAAAACTGTAAGAGTCAAGAGATATACTACTAACAGTAATGAACCAGAAAAAAAAGAAAATCCTCATTTTAGAGAAAATAGAGTTGTCGGAAAGAGATATCAGAAGTTTAATCAACCTCCACCGAGCGAACAAAAATTTTACGGGAAAAAGCGAGATTCGCAGGTTGGTTTTGTATAATAAGAAATTATTATCTATGTTGATATAAACTAAATTTCGTTTCAACTAGATTACCTTCAATATGTTAATAATTGTTAGCTTACATCAAGGTTTGTTTTTAAATTTTCACACACAATCATTAACAACCCCTCAAGTCAAAACAATATCAAATTGTATTCATAGCTATTCTTTTATTTCAATTTAAAAACAATCAACAGTACTTTATTTGATTAAACAAATTGACATATTTCAAATTCATCTAGTTTTTAATTTAATAAAAAAATGATTCACTCATCTAATCACAAATCAGATTTTCCATTTCCATAATCAACATTATTATGCAAATCTCTCACCATTACAGGGAAATAAAATCAGAAAACGAGATTCAGGGGGTGGAGATTCAAATAAGCAAAGGCAGCGAGTAATTAATAATGAACAGTATTCAGGCGGAGAAAATGTTTCTCCCTCCAAGAAGTTCAAACCAAATATTGATCAAACAGAAAGTTATTCTAATAATGAACTCATAGATCAAGGAAATACAACAGGTTCTGGTAATAGAAGTGAAGGATATAAAACCAAAAAAGGGAATGGAAATCTTGATTTTAAGGGCCTGATTGCTCAAAAGAAAAAGGTACCAATATTTTATGATCCATCCCATGAATTATTTGTTTATTGTAATATTTCCTATTTAGCCATTAATTTGGTGATGTAATCTCACCTTTTTGTTATTGTTTCATTTATAACTTCAACCATTTTGACTCTTTCCGCCATCTGCAGCTTTTTAACATAAATAATTTATTTTTATTTCAGAAAATGAAACTGAGTAAAGGCATCTTGCAGAAGAAGAAAATAAGTAAAATATTACTACAACATCAAAAAATACCGAAATAAAAGATCCTCTTGTTTAGTGTCATTACATATTGTTATTGATATTCTTGTTCAAAAATAATGTGTAGAAATCATATAATTAATTACTGTTGCTTTTGTCGATTGAATTTAATTTTTAGTGGGATGATTTTGTAAAAACTATATGGATTATCAAACTGTGTACATCTAATCGAGTGGTTCCCAAACTTATTATTCCCACTGACCCATAATGCAGTATATAAAATTGGTATCTGTTTTTGTAACCAGAATTTGGGATATCCTTGTTCAAACATTGGTTTTCGCCCTTCATTTGTGGATAATACGATAAATTGCTCCTGTATTAGTATAGATTCATTTGAGTTTGTGGGTCTGCTTGCAAAAGGGTCCAACATCCAACAAATCGCTATCAATTTATTTATTTCAACTTTCATAAATGTTCTGCGGACCCTCTGACGTTGTCCACACACCTCCAAATTATTTTTAATTTGCCACAGACCCCCTCAGCGGTCACAAGGACCCCTGGGGTCTGTAGGAACCACTGATCTAATGAAATAATTCTGAATGACCTGTGAAAAGCAAGATGGAAAGCAATTTTTAACATATTTTCTCTTTAATCTAATGTTTATTTTCTTGCCAAACTTTTTATATAATTTTTGCGGTAGAATATATAGACATTGATATCTCAGTATTATTTATATATTTGAACTCTGAAAACATCATAATTGTACTAGTTTTAATCTCGGACATACATGTGAAGAGATTTTAAATTTCATTGCAAATGCTTACTTCTATAAAATAGAATAATCTCTAATTGAACAGTACTCTTCAAACCCACTTATTGAGGATTGATTAAGTGAAGATCACTATTTCAAAATGTGCATTAAATTATAATTCTACTTGGGTTTCCTATACTTTACTTTCACTATCGTTTGTATATTTCAACATTTCCTATTTTTTATTTACTCCCATACAGTAGCAGTTTATTCATAATGGGCTGCGGGGACAGCAACCCTTCCTATATAGAATTATTGTTTCTGTTTTATTATCAACATTCTTGTACACAGATTTAGATATGATATATTGTATTTTTTCAATACATGGTGATTATTTTTACTTTTATTACTGCAGACCCCACCACTTGAATTTTTTATGGACCGCCACTGATTCCATACCTTATGATACTATGGATTAAAATATTAACCCTTTAAAACAATTTGTACCAGGAATATCTTGTAGGTAGACTTTGAAGCAGGAATAAAAATAACATATATGATGAACAACATAAAATTACTATTTTATTGATAGCTACATTATAACCAAGACTCAGCCATTATACTATTAACACTTTAACTTAGCTACCGGGCGTAATGACTTAGTACCGGCAATTTTTTTGCAATCACGAAAAATATCGCGCTTTTTATTAAAATCGCTATATCTCTTAAATGTGTCGACATGTTGACATAAAATTTTCAGGAATCGTCAAAAATGTATCAATAATTATATAAATCGATTTTTTAATAATTGATTTAAGGTTTCCCAAACTGTGGTTTATGGTTTGCCAAGTGTACATCCGATTTTGATGCAGTCAATACTTAAAATTTATTTTTTTGCAATTGTTTCTACTTTTATATTTATCAAATAGATTGTATAATGTGTATGATTCATTATTTTTTTTATATAACTAGTTTTCCATAAAATAATATTTTGTTATTCAAAACATTGAAACAACAGAAAAATCAAAATTACAAAATGATCGATGTCTGTGAAATTCAATGTAAATATTTTATTTTAAAATACAAATATGGTATTTCATATATATACACTGTCATCGGTTAACAAATTTGGAACCCAAGATTAGCTCATGATATTTTTTTGTATGCATAGTAGACATGTGCTGCATGACGCCAATTGGCGGTCCCAGTAATTAACGGTTGGTGCGGTCATGATGTCAAATGGCGTTCCCAGTAATTTAGGTGTTAACATAGCAATTTAGGTTGCAGGGGTTATTTACAATATTTTGTCGTATCTGGAAAGGTTCGGAAATCACAATTTTTGTATGAAGTATTTTCTTGTTAAATCTGTGGTTCTACAGTTTCTAATTTTTGTGAAGGGAAATATATTTGTAACAATGTGTATTGTTTTCGAAAATCACTACCAAACATTATCTATTCTTCAGATCTATGAAAAGTTACCCTTTAAATGATTGTACAGAATTGTGATTAAAACACTTTTTCCTTCTTTATTCTTGTTTATTAATATCATTTATCCAAACATGTTGTATGACATCCATTCTACAGCATTCTTATATCATTCAGACTGTATATTCAAAACCCATACTGAAAATAATTGTACCTAGTATGGATTGATATTTTTCCACACAAAAATCTTTGAATACTTATAATGTAAAATATTGACATTAAATA
Organism: Himalopsyche phryganea; assembly: GCA_022494535.1. Classification (NCBI taxonomy): domain Eukaryota; kingdom Metazoa; phylum Arthropoda; class Insecta; order Trichoptera; family Rhyacophilidae; genus Himalopsyche; species Himalopsyche phryganea. The sequence goes on along the minus strand of JAGVSL010000018.1, from coordinate 2,695,327 downwards.
TTTTGTTAATGATATGTTCTCGTGTTATTTTATTTTCTTTTTAAATCTTGTTAAAAATGAATTTTTAACAAATCCTCTTAAGTACCAACTTTCCCAATGAAGTCAAAGACGTTATTAGATACAGGTTTAATATTATTTTGCATGGACCTTTACTTTTTCAGTTGATACAATTAATAGAAAGAAAAAAAAACAATATAAAATTATAAATCACAGTCAAAATATATTTTCACATTCACATATGTTATTGAGCTTATAGAATTTCATGTATTCATTTGATAATAAAATATCTTGTTATTTCAAGAGTGAATTAAAACTTTCTAAAAACATTAATAATGATTTAATTTTTTAGAAGTTTGAAAATAGTTGCCAAGCTATGTAAAAAATAATTTTTTCTATGATCATAAATATGACAAGGCACCAGTAGACTATTTTAGTGTAAAAAAATGTACGAAAAAAATTATATACATTGACGATAGATAGATAACCCCCCAATAGACAGCCATAACAACTAAATTAACATCTTCAACCGTCTCAATATGACATTCGCTTAATTCTAACTACCATTTTTAATTATACATAAAACTAACATCCTACACCTAACTAATGTCACGTAACATTAAATATTTTGAGCAAACTCTTATGAAAACAAATACAATTTTGAAATCATGATTGTGTTTCACTTTACATGTTATGAAATTATTCAATAATGGCACCTATACCAAATAACTTTATTCCAAAATGCATTTGTGACTTAAATTGTTATACAACTCGTTTTCACAGATGTAATTTATTTAAAGTAATTTACGTAAATTCTTACACAATGAAGAAAAGTGATTCAGCTTTTATTATCTTGTGAACTTCTTCGCATTTGTTCTAGGTTTAAATCTATGAACATTTTGTTTTCAAAACTAAATTATAGCAGCCATTTGTCACTTATCAATTTTTTAAGGTCACATTTTATAGATGTCACTAACAAATAGAATGATAATGAATTGAAAAGATGAACATGATATTTTATAAGGTAAATGATTAAACACCGCAATACAATTAAAAATAGCTCTCAGATCTGTACTTTAACCTTTTTATATATCTGTGTCATGGGTTTTAAATATAATATTAGTATGCAAAATAAGTAGGTAAACTTAATTTTTTCATATAATATTACAATTAATCAGTGGTTTAGTGTTTGATTTTACTGAACAGTTGCTACTGTTAATTAATAACCCTTTACTAACATATTGTTCTACAACACTTTATGTGATGCATAAAAATAGTTTAAGTTCAGTATTATCCTAAAATTTTATACTACAGATGGGTCTAAAAGCAAAAATAAACAGACACACGCAGTACTAAATAACTGTTAAACAATAACCAGTCGACTATTTATAACAATAATAATATTAATATATACATAGACGTATTTTTACAACATTCAAACATTATTTACGTTTATAATGTTTGATGACCTGGCAATACTCTTTTAAAACCTTTTACACGGAATCATTCAGAAATCTGTACATTATTGAATTTAAAGTTATAACAGAATATTACTGATGTAACATGAAACTATGTGATTCGTTAATTCAAATATTGGTAAATCCTCAAAGTTATAGAAATAATGAAAATGTCATCATGGATGCAAATTTACATTTATTTTCTAATACTGCAAAATACATCGATGATTTCTTAAAAGAAAACAAATTTATAGATTTGATTCAATATGTATGGCTGTAAGCAGTGTGATTTTATAAATATACAAATTACTTTATTGCAACCTTACATTTTCTGGTCTTTTATAATTCCTCTTTAATGCTACTTGAATCAAATTGAGGTTCTAGGTATTACAATGACAGCCATTTCCTGAAACTTTTATTTGCCAGCTTTGTGTCTAGGTACACACAATAGCTATTTGCGAAGAAAATAATTATTTCAACAGTCTGCTGAATACCCACAAAACAATTAGTGATTTACCAACAAAATAGTCTTATATCAAGATGCATATTTGTCTTACATCACTGGCATGTGCTTTTCTGACTTAAGTCAGATTAAAATAAAAATTACTTTGAAAATTTTGGAGCTTACAATAATCACAAGTATGGTGAGTCTTTATTTAAAAATCCTGTACATATCTATTATTATCAAGGATAAAATACGAATAAGAGTTTTTTAAAGAATACTGATGCAAAAATAAGTTTATGCGCTTTTAGATGGTAAGGATAATAACGAAAGGAAAGTATGCCGAAAAATAATTATTCTCAAACAATAAATTTCGAAAAGAGCCTATGCAGGATGATAAATAGTCTTACCTTTTGGAAACTACAAAATTATAACTTTTATTGAACTAAAAACTTCTACATGACATTCCGACTGATGCAGAAAATTAATTATGAACATTTTTTGATTGAAAATTAACATTTTATTAACAGATTAAAGCAATATCGAGTAACATGTATTTAACCAAATTCAGTGTTAACATTTCATTAGAATTTTTACCATTTAAAGACGCTTAAGTGCGTATACCTGCTGAGACAGTAATTATTATCACATTTGTTCTGCGGGCCTCGTAGTTCAATTAAAAATAAGAATGTGTACTTTTTACAAATGATTTAAGTAATTTAACCTAATTAGCTGTCACTATAATTTTATCCTCTCTTTATTTTTAAAATTGTGAGTGTTACAACAAGGAAGAGTGCTATCCACGCGATTGTGGCTAAGAATCCATGGTAGACATCGGGTTCCGTGATTGCCCAACCTCTTGTTAGCATAGATCTCAGAGATGTGGTGGCCATGGTCAGTGGTAGACACTGTGCGATGTATCGCAGGACAACAGGCATTCCCTCGATCGGCCAGATGACTCCGCTGAGGAGAAGAGTTGGATAGAAAGAACCCAAAGCTAATTGGATTGCATTCCTCTCCAATTCGCAAATGGCTGAGATAACAAAACCAAAGCACATTCCGCACAAACCTGTATGAAAAAATAGATAAATTTAGTTTTGTTAACTGTTGATCCTTGGTGGAAAGACATAAATTATGAACATTGTACATGAAATACTGATCATCAATTTGAAATATTCATTATTTGGGTGAAACAGGTTCTATTTTCTAAATGAAAATGGTGATTACTCAATATTCGATACATAGGATAATAGATATTCAATTGTTTGAAAGCAAAGATATTAATAACCTTGGATACTAATGTATATTATAATTTTATGTTAGACATTGTGGTTATGCAACTTTAATTAAAATTTTATAGTAATGTAACTTTTACAGAAAACGGTTAAAATAATTTATAAGAAATATAATGAAAATGTATTATTCAATATTTTACACTAATTCAAACTCGCTTGTAATTCATATTTTAGTACCGTGTTGTATTAACATTTTACCTTGCAAGATAGTCAAGCATATGACCCAGAAAATGTCACCTTGACATTCAACATCGAACACGAGAATCATAAAGATTAATACGAGGGCAGTTTGTCCAGACATCACAACGAATTGGGTGATTACATGAGACGATAAGATTTCTCCAGGGGATACTCCAGCAACCCATGATCTGTCGAGGAGACCTTCCGTCCTTTCGATTATAAGAGCAGATGACGTCAAAGCAACGGCAAGGAAGAAAACAATTCTGTAAAAATGAAATTATTTGTTAAAAAAGCCTATAAATATTAATTTCCTTAATTTAATACTGTCCATTATAAATCAGTAATGGAAAAATATTGAAATGAAAATTAACCATCATAATTTTTAAAAATTTAAACAATAGTCTAGAAAATACTAGACTTAAGACTCAAAAAAGACTTTAAAAGTGTTCTCTAGTAAAAATTAACGTCTTATAGAAATTCATCTGACTAAATTTCTCCAACCTTATACAATCATTTCTTCATAACCTAAAACAAACACATAATAGTTAACAATTATTAGAGCAACTGAGTAAGCAGTACTCTGAAAAAAATCTTCTGTCGAGATACCTCCATACGAAGGCCATATGCTCCACATTGGGAGTAGACATGGTTAAAAAACCTATAATGAAAAACCTCTTGATGAAAAATGTTTTTTTTTTTGAGATAAATATTGTATATAAAATGTTAAAATTTATTAATCTAGCTAATTAAATGCATTGTTTCACCTTATGCTAAGAAAACAATTTTCGTTTCTTTAAACTATATTTCACTAGACAAAATCATTTTTTTTCCCACGAACGATTTTTTTACTGTTGGAAACAGTATGTATGATTTTTTTAAATACTGAAATTTATTAATTCATCTACAGTAAATTTATATATACAGACATGGTGTGTTTAACATTAATTTATAAATATTACTCACGTTAAAATGACACCTGGAGCAACGAAATCTGTAAAAGAAGGATTGCTTTTTCCGTAAATTGGGTCTTTGAACTGAATGGGAATATCTCCAAGCTTCGGGTTTTCTTTACAAGCTGTGAACAAGTCCTAGAAACAAAAATATTATTAGAATCTACAATTTAATTTGAATATCAACTGTGGAAAGTTAAAAATCACTTCATTATTATAAATGTGAATTAAACCTTAGAAAAGTCTCGATATGAGAACTGCAGATCTCGATTCAACATAAGTCCAATCTGTTGGTTAGACATGTCAAGCCACACTCGTATTTCTGATTGGTCCAACGTCTCATCATCAGAGTCACGACCTAGAAAGCCAAAAAACCCAATCAGATACCATTACATAGTGCTACAACTTTACGTACCATTTTTTTAAGCAGAACTAAAAACTGTTTGATCAATTTTTGAAGATGTTCTACTATTACAATATGTTATAGATTAATATTAAAAATATGAAAGAAGTTAACACACCTGTTAAATATTTTTTAAAAATTGATTTGTTTCTACACTTTATCTATAAATCACTTAAAAGTATCTGATATATTTTGTTTATGAATAAAATATTACGCCATAGAAAATTATTTTAAAAAATCTTAGACTTTGCGCAAGTCATTGAAAGATCAATATCACAATGGTAAATTATGTTTACTATTGACAGTTTTACTAACCATTAGTAACCATCAATTTCTTAATTCATACCACACACAATAGATCTACGAGTACAAAGCATTGTTTTGTGATGATTTATGGTAGATAAATTATAATAATAATATGGAATTTTAAGTGATCAATGTGGGAAAACTTTAAATCGCTATGATCAATATCTGATCATTGAACTTTAGTTATCAGCTGTGGTATGCTAACTTTTTTTTAATAATGTGAAATAACTATATTAAAAGCATTACGATATTAACAATATTACTCACCCAAAGCAATTCTTGCAATCATAGCATCTGTGAAATTTTCTGTGAAGTAAAGAGCTCCCCATGCGTCCCCTTCCTTTACAGCACTTATTGCCGCATCCACAGTCGCATAGTACTTTTTAGTCATTGTTTCATTGCTCAGGTGTTGTAAATACCGACATGATAGATTTTTAAAAGTACAGCCACTTACGTACTCACATTCTCCTCCCATACCCCAATCAGCAACTTCATGGTTAACAATAGCCTGAAACATTTCAGTCAATAAATTTCTTTTGTTCAGAATTTTAAAACAACGAATAATTTTTATGTTTCATTCATTGTTCTAAATAAAAATACACATTTTTATAATCAGTCAGGAAAGTTATCAAACTATGTAGCATAAGAATGCAATAAAAATGTAGAAAATATAATTTAAATACAACATTAGTATTGTACTGTTCTTAGTTTTTAGAAACATAGATATTATCACAGTTTGCATTATTGATAATTGCAAGAGTTTACACAGGAAGCGCATTTTTATAAACTATCATAATATTTACTTATCTAAATTTCCGAATCCTTTTTTTCATGTACCAAAATATAATTAAAATAAAAATCAATCATTTGACCATTAAATTTAAATTCAATAAAATTTAGTGGAATAAAATGATGATATTAATCATTATGCTTGTAGATAAACTCAAATTGTGGGAGAATGTGCTGATTCATTTTTGCAATATATAATTTAACCCTAATATAAACTTAGAAAAAAAACAGAAATAATGTTTTCTTTAATTTGGAAAGATTTTGTTTTTATTCAAATGCTATGTATTGATTTAATTGGCATTTACTTGGTAGAACTCCATTATAATGAAGTAAAAATATGCACAATATGCTTGCTAAAAGTTTGGCATTATTAATTGACAGCCCAGGTCTGAGTGGTAATGCTCTACGGTTTTCTTCCTACTCGATTGTTAAGAGCTTTATTGAACACTCCTTAATTGAAAAATATGAATTTATTGCGATTATTAATAGATTAACTTACAATTTTAAGTCCAGTTGGATCTCTCCCGACAGCCAGACAAAAGAGGATAACCTGCATCACAGGCAAAGCGAAGATGAATAACATCACTCCAACATTTCGCCACATTCTCAGGAAATTCTTTTGTAAAAGTGCTTTCATTTTGCCTTTCGTTGTTAGCTGCAATATGTGAAAATCGATTAATATTGAATACAATGGATAGTATGTGAAATGAACACGATCACGATGATATATCTTTTTCTTTTAAGAGCTACAGCCCAGTGTAAGTCTGGGGCAACTTAAATATCTGCATTTAGTTCTTTTCCAACGAGCTTCATCGAGATCTGTAGAACAAAAGTCTTGAAAAGATCCAACTTGGTACTATCTAGTCATCTTGTGCAAGATCAAATACTTGTTACAACCATCATTTTCCCCCCATTCACCTATCGGCTATCTAAGTAGCCCCAATTTAATCGACTTTACAATGCACGAACTTGTACACTGGGAAGAGCAATTTTTTCTACTTTTGCCTCCATCACAACTATATGTAATTAATAGATTCCAAAATACCACATTGCAAACTATGCTCGATCAAGTCATACATAACATCTTGTCATCATAATATCTTATAAAAGATGCATTTCAAGTATCCGTTCAATGTCTTAAATCTCAAAAATGTTAAGTAACAAATAACATTATATACCAATTTATTTTTGCAATTATCTGATCAAATTAAGTGGTTTGACCTTACCATTCTGTTGATTAATAAATTTATAATTATGTAACTGTTGGTTAACTTATTGGAGTTTGTATGTCAGCATACGTTTAGTGTAATTATGGAAAATATGTTTATAATAAACAAATAAAGTTATTTATGAAAATGTCATGTTTTCGAGAATAGTTAGTAAACGAAAATAATTCAAACAATATTAGGATATAATATAACATAAATAGCATACAAAAAATAGGCATGATTAATTGACAATATAAGAATAGAAGAGTTTTACTTACATTTGATAGAAATGATAAGTCACCGCATTCCTTACAATCCATTCCTAAATCAGGGGTCGCAATTTTGCCGTGCTTCTGTGAGTGGTGAAATAATAATTTCCATGCGTTAATAATGTGCCAAGTAAATAAGAAGCAAGCCTATTATAACATTCGTGTGGTATCCTCAACAAAGATTAGTCATATTCATAAATCTTCACAAAACGTAAACCTATGCTTTCAATTCATTGTTTGATGATTCATTAATGAAAATGAACACTGCAAGACTTTTAAAACAACACGGGATCTTTACCAAAACATAATTTCAGAATTATCAGTATAATCATGTTTTAAATTGAACATATAAAATGTCTACTATATTTTCAGCATTTAAATTTTACTTAGAATAAATGTTATTTGTTCTTCAAAATAGAAATGAATAATTTAGAAACCATCCAAACTACACATGCAGAAGTAAACCGTCTTTGCCGAGATCAAAAGGCTGCATGTATTTCAGAAACGTTTACATAATTTTGACAAGGTGAATTAATAGACTATCCTGGTTCTCAAGGTTTGAAACAATCTTTTAATAATAGCATTAGTGTAACAAATATTGATTGAATTGGGACTTACTTAGAGCTCCATCATAAAAACGATAGCACGATTTAGAAATAGCTATTACTAATTCTTTTGGAACTAAGTACTTAGTCACTGACATTACATTATAGTACACTTAAATGATTTATTTTTATTTGAGATTGTGTAACTAATAAATATACATGCAGGTCATATAAAAATATACATTCATCCATTCATGCTAGCACAAATTATTTTAGCATTATTATCTATGAGACTATCATTTTAACTTGTACAAATTGAGTGTCTGCCTAAGTTATTTGAACATTCTACAATGAAATTATGAACTATTTTAAAATATATAATATTTCTCTGAAGTAGTTTCATTAAATTATTCCGGTGGTAATTTCAATGCTAATTCAAGGCCGAAATAATAGGCCAGTTGTTAACTTAGATAATGTTATTTTTTTACAGATTACAGGATCATTTTTAGTTAATTGAATGATTGAATTGGCATTTACTACTATAGTTCTGACGATGGCGTAAAGCCGAAATAGCTATCAACTACCTTATAAAAAAATTGTAGAACTAAATACTTTGTTATTTTATCCTATCATTTTTAGTTGTTTGGTACATATATGATAAGGTGACCACTTGTATTAATTTTACCAGGGTTTATTGGACATTGGTCTGGTTAGTCGTGAGACTACAGTTTAGGACTACAAAATTTAGACCCGTACAGTTTAGGACTACAAAATCAATACTATTATTCATGTTGGCGGCGATATTTTAAATGTCCCGGTTTTAAATTTGAACTATATGGTCGTTTTATATATTAGATACCTTACATTGTGTTTGCATTATCACTTAGTGTTTACATTTAAGATCTACAAAACGTTGTAGTACATTTCAATAATAAATTGAACACGTATATTATCAAACCAAATGACTATTATGATAATGGTATTTTGGTACTTAAATATGAACTGACAGATGTCAAAACATAACTTAAAGAAATGAAGATCTCAGATTATTTTATTAAAATCTAATAATATTATATCATATTCATTTGATATTGTTTACTGATCCCTTTATTTGGTTTTATGTTAATAATTTCTCAATTTATAAAATTGCTAATATAATTGTTCATAAACCAGCTCACAGTGCTGTTAATTAATATCCATAAAAAGACCTCTACTCACATCAAAATGTCCAGCCGATCCATTGGCGCCATCTTGAATAAGGATTTCTTTACTCTGGTGGAAGTTGAGTCCAACGACTCCAGAGTCTTCAATCACATAAATGGGTTCGTCCTTTTTTCCCCAGTTGAGCGAAGCAAGGGAAATATTATTGCTAATGTTTAGTTCAACGGGTTGATTTGCTTGTCCTGAAAAGAAGATCATATAAGGAACTTGCTTCTTGAACCTAACTTTTTAGTATAAAACTTACCACAATATTAATCAAGTTCTGAGAAAAAAAGGTAGTCTTATAAGAAGTAATCAAAAATAATTTTTTTGCTGAAAATTGTTAATACTGAAAAGTGCGATTTGTCGAGACAATTTTACCAAATTTAACTATGTAATCTTCTTACCTTTAATTTTATCGACATCTTCAGTTAGCATAAGAAAAAATGCTCATGAATATCTCATTTTCAATCTTAAATCTAAAGAGAGTTAATCTTTTTTTTCTATAATTCAGGATTATCTTATTGACTTACTGAAAGTATACATTACTAACCCTGTCTTCTAGAGAGCTTGAGGAAGACCTCTTCTAAAGATTGGCATCCATACATGGTGAGTAGAGCTTGGGGTGATTCTTCAGCTAACAGCCTTCCGCTCCTCATCAAACCAATCTAGAACGGGTAAAAACAACGTATGTCTTAAACCGTCAATTCATATATTATAATCTAGGTGTTTATTAGTGTAGTTATCAAGAAAGGGCCTTCTATAAAAAAAAGCTTCTTCGAGTTCATCCGTGTACTTGAATGTCTTAAGATTCCGAAAGGTGAAACGTGTGTCGTCAGTTACAAAACTTATAGTAGTGTATAATATTTCAATGATTCAAATTGGATATTATATTCTTTGTTTGCTTTAAGATAAACTATCTATTAACTAAGAATATACCATCATATCTAGAAATCGGTAGCTTCCAATCATCTTCTCATTTAAAAAAAAAATCGATTGATTTTTATCTTGACTTCGTTAATAGCATGTCATCACTAATGTCAGTCCCTAGCATAACAGTTCTTCGTCAGAACATTAAATTAAGATGATTGAACACAATACTTACGGCATGAGCCTGCCTAGCCTCTTCAATGTAATGTGTTGTGATGATGACCGTCTTATTGCCATCCCTCGTGATCTGCACCAAGTGGTTCCAGATGGACTGACGTAGAAGAGGATCCACTCCCACTGTGGGCTCGTCAAGAATGAGCAGCTCGGGGTCGTGCATGAGAGCCACTGCGAAAGACACACGACGCTGTTGGCCACCACTGGGAAAACAAAAGAACACACCATGTTAAGTGGAATATTTACAATTAAGACAAAATTGTTTGTTTTGAGCAGTAGTTTGTTATTATCAGAATTATGTGATCACAGTGTAATTTAGTTGAGGCTGTGTAAAAAGGTTAGTAAAGAAAAAAGATTATCCACTGCGCATATTTCCCTACACTGTTTTACGAATTTCACTGTTGTTGCAATCTTCGCTTCTAATTCGAGATGGGTTGACAACTCCTTCTTTATAGCGTATTGTACATAATAAATGACCAAGCCCTTGACCATTTTCAGGATCAGTTAATGCAGCGGCTTACAAACTAGGGGCCGCTTACTAACTCAAATGGGGGAGCAATACGTTCAATCATTTAATTTATTATTGCTTTGAAAATGAAATTTTTGATATACTAAAACCATTTTTACCATTTAAAAGTGTGTCTATTAGGCGGCAAGATTTTTTCTAAATACACAATGTAGTAAAATAATGTTTTGAAACCACTGAGCTAATGCATATGACGCAACCAAGTATAAAATTAACGAAGGTGTTTTATTTACATTTTGAATTTTCTATAAGTAGTTATAAATAAATATTTATAAAAATAGAACTGTCAAAATAAATTTGATTCGCTGTATTCCACGCTTGGTGATATCTTTATATTATTAATTGACTTTTACATCATGAATATTTCCCCACGTTCAAATATATTTCATCGAAAATCCCGCATCAAAACAATTTTTGAAATAAAATAGCATAACATTCGGTGAAAAGTCTTATAGTTGAGTGATTATTGCACACATTTATTTACGCCCATCGGAAAGTTGAACAAGTGTTATATACTTGCCTATTTTAATTTAACCAACATGTGAAATATAGTTGACAAATCAAATATCAAATCCCTAATGCATCCATCTATTTTGAATACCAAAATAGAAAAAATCAATTTTCAATCTTGAATGTATCACACAAAAATTATATCTAAAAAATTAGCAAAGTATATCTTAGTAAAGAAGAGTGACATTTAAATTTTTTTAAATACAGTTCACCCGTGTTCTCAAAAGTATCACAGTCAAAAATTTGATTGATTTAAATACACATATTAGATTCGGTATTTCTTATGATTATTCAGTATAACTATTTATATATATATAACTTTCCCGGCTGAAAGACTATTAATTGCACACCGTAAGACAATATATTATTTTTGCGGAAAGTCACGCCACGCTCCTGTTGCCACAATGCGATATTTATTATCATTGAAAAGAATTATGGAAACATTAATGGTTTCGAGTTAATGTGTTGACACATTGAACGACTTCTTTATGAACACATGTTACTTAAGTAACAGATATAAAATCTTGATTTCACAATGATTAAAAGAAAAATCACGAACGGATTATTCAAGATACAATGCACAAATGATTGATTATCTAGATTTTTCATAGGATGTTGCCAATTTAAAAAATACATGCAAGTGTAAATTATATTAATTAGTGATTTGATGGAGAGATCAGGTTTGAGGTAAAATTGTGTCGGTATTATGTTAATCGAAATTTGACGTCAAAAACAACTATATGATGCAAGCAGATAGACATTATTGCAAATCGATTACCAGGTGTTTCGAATTGAATTAAAAACTGCTCCAAGATATATTATATTGCATATAATAGTTTTCAATTATTGAGAATGCATACTGGTTACTGTCGAAATATTTTTAACTTTTGAGTGTGCAATACTGGTTTCCTGAATTCATCGTAAACATAATGTAATTTGCTCGAATAAATAATCAATTTCCTTGACAGATCGGTGTGTAATGGGTGTAAACTGCCCCTCCCCCAAATATTTTTCTGCGATCGATGATTGAAAATTCCCTTCTTAGTATCCGTATAAAACTTATTTTAAGAAGTTCCAATAAACTTATTAATAATTTACCTCGCAATCAAATGAAAAAAGGCATTATGTATATTTTGTATTTTAAAAAGAAAAATTGTTTTATACTACTTCCATATTTTTTATCAGTTGTTCATTTATCATCAGTTGATAATGCTCCAGAAGAAGCCGGCCTCAGAAGATGGTGTTTTGGCCAATCGATGTAATCCTCAAAATTGAAATTGTTCAGGAGAGAGTAAAAACTGTTTTTATCGAAAACTTTATGTGGTGAGTTGCGATACGAATCTTTGAAATGCATTCCTGTAAATTCTCATTTTTTAAGATACGGGATAATAATATACATTTTATGTAGGGAGTGTCAATATAATAGTGGCTTATATCAAGTGGCCGGATTAGAATTTTAAAACCTAAAACCAATGTAAAATGATGTTTCCCTTCCAAAAGATGGTCAATTTATTTTTCTAATTTACATCATTTGGCCGTAGTTGACATCTACTCTGTCGTCTTTAAAATGAGATCTTGTCATTAATTCATTTTCGTAGTTTTTGAAAACACTTCCGACATAAAAAAATGTGGAAATAATACAAAAAAAAATGCGATTTACTTTTTAAAACTTTATATGCTGTAAATGTAATTAACTATTTTCAGTTCTATTCGTTTTTATTTACTGTCTTTCTCTAATATTTTTATTTATAAATATTTATGATTAATTATTATATTAGAGAAACTAATATTTTAATGGCATTTCGTGGCCAAGATTACCATATAACATATAACACTAGGGACAACCTGACACACGCAACAAAAACTGGACAAAATAAGGCTTGGCTTTAATGACCTGTAGGTAATAGCCTCACCTACTGGTATTTTATTGCAATATAATGATATTGCAAAATTCTGACTGAAATTACCATTAAAAAAATCTTAGTGCATATTTTACATATAAACAAACAGGGATCCATTAATCTGAAGAAGTATACATTTATCCGTTGCTGCACTGCATTGCACATATAATAAAAACTAATTAATTGGCAACTTTTGCCCCCCCCTCCTGAAAAAAATTGAAATTACATGCCTGTAAACAAGCCTTAGATAATTGAAGTAAAATTCATCAAAAATTATAACAAAGAAAAACCGTTATTAATTTATTCATATGGGACATTTTGTCATAAAGATCTCGGTTCAAGTTCCAAGATTTTGGGCGTTGGTGTTTGTGATGTCTTTTCTCCTCGAGTTGTTCGTGAGTGATATTGAAAAAGTCTCACATAGTTTATATCAAGTGATTTCAAAATATCTGATGCCTTGGCTATAACTAGCTTGAATGTCAAATATTTATTATTTTGCATATTTATAATAAAAAAAATGCATTTCAATCTGTTGTTAATATTTTTAGACATGGGAAGTGAACGTGAGTTGGTCAAAAACATATTGTATTTCATCGATAGATAGTAATAGTTCATATTTTTTATTTCGATGGTTTTTACTACCAATAAGTCTCAGTGTTAATAGTGTTGATTTTTTATTATATTCAACTAGGTACCGTTAATCTAATGATTCTTTAAATCATTTCTAATAAATATCAGAACATATATGAATTATTGATATAGGCATGATAAGTAGTTTTGATAACATATTTGAAAAAAAGTGATTTTTTAGGCAATCGATATTTTTTGTCAACGGCCAAATTCAATACAATAATTTTGAAAAACAATCTATTTACCTAAATCAGCGATTAAGTAATTCCTACTTGTTGAGATTGGGTGGTGTCAATCAACCATATTAGGAAATGACCTTGTCACGTTTGCGAAAATTTCTATTTATATGTAAACGGAAAGCGCTTTGTGAATTGACGGAAGAAGAAAGTGGCTGACACAAGATAAATAATAAATACGAGCGTTGCGCAATTATCTCTCTCAAACACAGCACTGGCGTACGAAATATATATATATATGTTTTGAATAAGATTAAGTTATTATGCTGGAGCTTTTCGTAAAAAATATGTGGACGAGTGGAATTATGGTTTATCCGGTGGCGCGGTCGAGAATTCGAACCCTCAAGGGGTTTACATAGATTGATTTATGAAACCGAAGGTATGGATTTCTGTTATATTTTCATTCATTCCCACCTACACTGTCCAATCATTAAAACTTCACATACCTATATATTACAACGATAAGTTCTGCTCTAACCTCATCCTACTATTAATTATTATGCTGTGATGAATTGTCGGATTGTCTCAAATAATTAAATAAATTCTTACCCTGTCCCTGAAAGACGAGACCAGTACTTGTGAAATGTCTTCATAAATTTATTCAACTATCCCTTTTTCGTAACCTCAACAATTCCGGGTGTGTAAATAAAATCATGAAATATTTACCACTCTCGTATTTTCATTTCGCCTTATAATTATTATATACTTTGATAGAAAAGATTATCATGTTCATTATAATACGGATTACTTTCGACGTAATTATGCTGAGAAATATTTCTCACTGATATTGTTGTCAAAACCGTTTCTCTAGTAATTTGTAAGTTCTAATGGAAATCATTTCAAGTTCATGTTGCAAAGTCTTTTAACCTGTTTATTTGGCACGTCAATGCGACATCTTCAAACGTGTATTCTTGACAGTTTCGAGCTCTTTCATTAGCGAATGTAAAAAAGCACACACCATTTTGCACGCGACGCGCCCATATTTTTAAAAATTGACAAACTCTAAAGAGCAAAAATACCATATTATGAACAATGGTTTTGCCAGTCACTGTGATTTCCCTTTCTTGTGCTTTATTTAAGCTTGGATAATATTCGAATATGTATGGTGTATAAAGACAATGAATGACACGACGGATGATTCAGACGGAAAAAGAATCACATTCTTAAAAAAATTACAAAATATATTCAAATGACATTAAAATTTTTGATAACAACATGAAAATATTTGAGTCTTTTATGTAAAACTTAAGATGTTGAAATCCGAAATATTTTCTTGGTACGAGTTTAGAAATTTTGACAGTTGGGAAACAAGCAGTTAAAAGACCTCTCGATCAGAAGTGCTTTGAAATATTATATCTTTTTCCTTAGATGCAATATCCGTTATCAGGTGTTTGCAATGTACTATATTTAAAGTAGCTTGGTGTCCTGAACTGAGACAAGAATCTACACTAAAATCACTCATGCCTTCCTATTATTCAATTTTTCTTTTCATTTATATATAGCGTATTGAGTTTCAATCACAGTGTCGCTTTACCATATTGTGTACATCGAGAAATGTCAAAATCGTAAGGGCATTTCACTTAAATTATCGTATAACTATCCATTCAAACATTAAGTTATAAAGACTTATTCTTTTTGGATTTCTCTTCAAAATGAATACCCTATAATTTAAAATAACACCTTAATCATCATACTTCCTTTCCCCACGTATCCAGCATTAAATTACAGCTTCAAGGTGAAAAAGAGAAAAATCACAACAAATAAACGTATTTATATAATTCTGAAATATCACATTGACTATCGACATATATTAAGGAAATCTCTCTTTTAAGAAAAATGAAATACTTAGTATAATTGACAGCTGTTGAATTATAAAATACCGCAAGCGAATAAATACAGTATTTTTAAGAGGAAAATAAGAAAATAACCGATGCATCATCACACCACAAAAAAAATATTTTGAAGAAGCCAACGCATTTAGCCTCGTTCCCAATATACAAGGCAAAAGTGAATACAACAGAAAAATAACATTTCTTATAGATTTTAAAAGATAATATTTTTATGGGTTAAAAATAAAAATGTATTTAGTTATATAATACAAGGATCATATAATCATATTTATAGTTATTTCGGTACCCCATTCAGATAAAATCTTAAGGGCGATTGACAAGGTTCAGAACTTGTGACCATGTCAACTATCTATGAGAATGATTCATTCTTTTTATATAAAGATTTAGCTAGAAAGAGGCCATGAATCGTAAGTATGACTCAAGGAGTGGGATGTGGTGAATTATAAGTAAATATTTTACTTTCGTAGATTACACTTAAAATAACAAGATAAAGAAATTTAATGGCTAACGTATTTCACGTTATATACGTTTTTACGGATAATTAGCATTAACGTTTTTCTACCAACACTCAGAAAACCTTGAGCCCTCTAACTCCACCCACGCGTATAATCTCTTGAAGTTACTCACTTTAAAATATTATATATATCATTAATAATATACACATTTTTTAACCACGTTCCCAATGTCGAGCATATGTACTCCTAATGAGCATATAATAAGTTACTCAACCCATCAAAGCACCAGTAGTAGGTAAATTGATTTATATGTCCCGTTTTCAGGATCAGATAGCGGATGGATGACGAAGAAGAAAAAAAATATTCCTGACATCCATATCTATAGGTAAAAAATTATAATTTTATTGAATGTTTCCATTAGGGAATTCAAACCCTTACAGCGGAACCGAGTACGACGAAATTTTGAGAGCATTGACCACTTAGTTACATGACTGCTATAGATACATCCGCACTTTTTTCTTTTTCAAAAGTAATGCAAGATATTTTATGATATGCGCAACGCAAATTGCATATACAAACGCAACGCATATACAAACGCAATTTGCATCGGCTGGTTAATAAATACTTTAGTAGGTATAACGGAATAGTAAATTTGATTTTTCAGTAATAATACCCCTGTTATATCCCGCGTAAGACCGAGTTAACCACCCACATCGTTCCGGTCGGCGTTTTGGAGATTGCGCAAGACTCTTCTCGAAGAATGCGATGGCCACGCGTCGCGGCCTCAAAATTCGCTTTCGTCCGTAGTCTCCGTACCCAGTCCGGTGCCTGCGGCTCACGGAGCTCGGTCCCAATCGCGCGGGCTCAAAAAACTTTCTATTCGCTAAAACTGGCTTAATTATTGCGGAGGCGATTACGAAACTCGCGCGAAAACTGGCCAAAGATTATAATTCGACTGTCTCACGTAATAACGCACCAACTCAACAATGACATCTTTTCAAAGGAGCTCGGCAATTATTTCAAACATGTGTGGAGCAAAAAGAACTGCGCAAGGATCGTAAAAAATCATTTTCTGTATTTAGTTCCAGGAAATTAATTTGGAAAATAAAAATTCCATTACATATCTGTTAACAAGATTAAGTGTCTCATTTATCATATTTCATAACAACAATGCAAAAAATATTTTCCTTGCTAGAGAATAGTTACTTGTATACTGAAAAACACACAACGTTTTTTTTAATAATATAAATGTCATGAAGGGCTTCATTCAGTTACTAAGGATATTGAAATGATACAAAAAATGATTGATTAATTGCTAAGCAATATTATGAAACAAAAACTAAACCATATAAAGATAATGATCTACATACAAAGATTAAATCGGGAAACAGCAATTATCGTTAAAATTATGACTAACCAGTTAAAGAATTCAACTCATTAACAGTATATTTTAAATAATAGCGACACCAAATATAAGGGTGTGGATAAATACTCAATGATTTTTATTTTTAAATGGTTTTATTTAGTTTGATTAACTAATCAAAATGCTATTATATAGTTTACTTAAAATTATTATAAGGAATTATTGTAATAACATAATGAGGAGTACGTTGAAAATGCTGGGGATGAGCAAAACCGATCTTGATCCATGATAAAATTGTGTGTTAGGAAACATTGGCTTCTCAAAGACAAAGGGATCTCAACTAACCCAATCTTATATATATGCTGTATCTACATAGTTTATCGTTATTATTTAATGATATTTTGTCTAAGGAAAGATGAAACGCACAATTTTTAGTTAATGTATTATTCCGTGAAGCTGTCGATATTATTTTGTATGGGAAATCCATTCGCGAAAGGAATGTGCGTAATATTATATTTGATTCCGATAGGCAATAATGCGAGAAATACATTCTTTTTGTTGCTGATACAAGTGATTAGAATATTAAGAATTGTTATTCGAATGACTGAAATAAAAATTTTTCTTTTATTAATTTATTTTCAAAACACTAATACTGTGAGACATCAGCCTTAAACTTTATTGATTATCAAGCATTTGAGGCGAAACTCAAGGCTAAAGGCTGTTTAAAGTTTCCGCCTCTGCTGGGAGATGACAAATTCATCACGCCACTATTATTTAGAAAGGCATTAGATGTGGAAGTGGAAATACACGATGTAATCTGAATGTATTTTTAAATGAGTCTGGGGCTCATAATTTTTTTCCCCTTCCCAAACGAAATCCTTTTTTTTCTAGGATAACATTTTATTTTTAGATATAAATACATAATTCTGAGATAAAATAGGTCTACTGAGCGGATATGGTTTTAAAATGAGTAAATTATTTATGAATAAAACCAGGGTTAATTGGTATCATTGAGCTATCTGCGGAGAGATAGTCTTTTTCTATTCAAGTTTCCGTTAATAATCATGGTTTTGCGGTTATGTCGTTTAAAAACATTTGCGGAAAATTGCGCCGAGGAAGTTGTATCAAGCAGAGTTGACCAACTTGTTTGCTGTTGCGATCGACCTTTCTATTTAATTTATATTAATTTAAGTGGCGGGCAACTCCTTGAAGTCGTAACAAAAACGTTTTTAAGACAAAAAATAGAAAGAATTTGTTTTGAAAATTATTTATAAATAAACAAATGACTCTTAAAAATAGGGAGTTTATATCTTAATATCTGTAATTTGTTAATTAAGTATGCATGTTTTGAAATATTCAATATCATATAAAAAAATAATAATGAGCATTATCAACTGATCAGTTGATAATACTCTCAATGAGCGAAAGCGTTCATGATCATTATTAAAATGTAGAAGTGGTCCAAAAAAATGTGTTTTATTTTTAACGCAATTTTTTATACAGATATAGATTATCTCTACTTAAAAAAATACAAAGACATCGGTGTGTGAGTATTGTTTTGCAATCAATCAATTTTCATCGTAGTTGTTTTATGAAGAAACCGTTAATAATTATTTCGATTACAATACAGAATTATTTCATAATTGTTTTATCAAACCACTAATACATCTGAACATCTTAATAATTGCTCTTCAATAAAAACCAAAAAATTAAATAAATTTTAACTGTCAATGTATATAACGAAGTTCAAAATGATTGTTATGTTTATTGTTAATTATTCATCTTCATTTATATATGACATATGCTATGAGATTGTTATCGACAGTTATCTCTGAATGACGGAATGTTTAATATACAACTGAGAAAATTAAGTTTTTTAATTAAATTATTACTACAATTAAATGATTTAAATACATATTTCAATGTAATACATATTTTGATTCCGTAATTTTATCAAATGACCAGGCGCATTTTCGCTCATCGCGAGCATTTTCAACGGTTTTGATAATATGATAAAAATGTGGAATTAGAACAAAAATCGTGTTTTGTTTTCATAAACATAATTCCTTTTCACGAAGAATCCACAGTTAACACCATACAAGTAATTAGGATATAACTATTTAGGTGTTACTACGAAATTTATTACTCTAGATTAGTATGAAAGACATTTTTAAATGCTTGTTTATTGGAACGACTTTAAATTTTAGCTGTATATGAATACCTAAATTTAAAAAGAAGGTATCGATGAAGTATGCAAACACTGACCTGAGGTTCTTTACCATCCTGTTTTGGCTGGGAAGGTCAAGGAAGTTGAGTAAGAACTGCAAGCGGTCATCAATCTCCGTTGTCTCCATTCCGAAGATCCATCCGAAATACATCATAGTTTCTTTGATGGTAAACTCGCCGTACAACGCGATCTCCTGAGGCATGTAGCCAACTCGTTTTCCGGGAACGCCTGAACCTGAAAATATTATAAAAAGCGTTACATATTGTTCATCTATATTGATTAGGATGTCAACGTATTTCACGTGAACTTGAGAGAGTTTAAGCAATAATGGCCTCATAACTTTTCTAAGTAGATCTTGTTGTAACTTTCTCAGTAGACTTCTCGCGAGCATCGCAAAAAGAATAACCATGTTCTTATGATTTCCTGGGCCAGTTGCCAACTAATCAACTTCGTTGGTTTCGTTTACGGTGTTAAAGTGAATCCAAATACATTTTTATAAATTGACTTTTGCAATCGATTTATGGATTTGCACTTACAGTCGTGGATGTGTGTAATGTTTACATTCAAAAATTGTCTACTTTAACCGATATACATCAATATTAAACGGTGCAATAACCAATAAATCAAGCCCATGTCTTACTAAATGTACCATACTGAAATTTTTGTAGGAAAATGAGTTATGGTAAAAAAATAACAACGGCAAAGCATGAAGAAAATCATCTATCATAAACATTGTTTTCCTCAAATCACTGGTTTAATTTATTGTGCATATGAATGGTGGAAGAATAAAAAGGTTTTTCAAATTCTTACCTTTTGTTCCTGGTTTTCCTCCAAGAACCCATATTTCTCCAGAGTTAAGCCTCCGTCTTCCGACTATACAAGATAAGAGTGTCGTTTTACCACATCCTGAGGCACCGAGCAGTCCATATCTGGAATAATAGAAATAAAAAAATATATATTAAATAACTGGTTTTCAAAATAAAAATAATATCTTTCAAATGGGCCACTGCTATCACCAATATGAATTCAAGACATAATCATGAAACAGTCAAAGTTGAACGAACTATTTAATGTCATATTGAATTGTTGTTATTTGATATAGCTAGTTAATTACTAGGCCATCTCTGATTTTTACTCAAGCACAAAAAAATGGGAGGATGTTTCAAAATATATATGTTTCTTTAAAAGTTCTATTTTTGAATTTTCTGGGTTCATGAATGCATCCATTCAAAGAGTTCATGTCTTCCAATAGAGAGTTATTGGATGTATAATGCTCTTCCATTGTGCACATCCTATTTTACTATATGCTCACTATAGTGCATTCAATCATTTGCTCTCTGCCCCTGTGGTCTAGCAATCTACGATAAAGCTCTTATCACCTGCCGTATTCAAGTCTCAAGAAGGTTAATATCAGGTAAAGATTTTTTTCAAATTAACATTTGAGATTTGGATAATATGGGTGCTCTATTTTCTAATTGAGTTGAACTTGAGAGGCTTGAAAAATTTTCATCGTGTGCTGTCATGTGGTTATTTTTTTTCTAAATACCTGGCTCTTTGGGAATTATTAATTATAATACCTAATATTTTTTTATTAAAATACAAGTCTTGCAGACATTCCTCGTAAAAAGGAAACCCAAAAGCAATGTAAGTAGTTCGTGAATGTTTGATTTGCACTTTTTAAAGCATTTACGATAAGTTTTAAACGAAATTTAATGTTCACTTAAAAGAATTTTACCATTTCCTTCTTTGTGTATTGATAATTATTGTTTTTTTAAGATATGATTTTAATCTTAGAGGAAGACGAAATATTATTTAAACGTAGCCATACGATATTTAGCGCAAACGAATTAAATATCCTCTAAAACTGAATTAATGTGATAAAAATGAATAAAATTATTGCAGAAGTATTGAGTACCGATTTCAAAAAGCGAATTATTTATTGAACAATATTTTTTTAGGTTTTGGATAAATTGTACATAGACCTACGTATACAAATCACCATCACCAATAGTTTTGGATGTCATGAATATTTACATTTATGATTTGTCCGTGTTGTTTAAATAAAAAAATATAATTTTACCAATCTTTACATCAATTTATGTATTAAAAGTATAAATACCTATGTAAGTAGAATGATAAAACAGCGTTCCAATTTCAAAGTACACTTCAGAGCGAATTAACCTCGGTCGTTATTATTTAAACCAATAAATCCTTTTTTATGAAAGCAAATAATAATTATTCTAAGTGCAAACGGCATTGGAAGTTAAAAGAAAATATTTTTATAAAAACATAATTATCAATTTTGTAAACCGATTCGTAAATATTCAATATTTTTTCTTTCATATATTTATTAAAATAATACCATGCATATGAAATTTTAGAAGCTTAAACAAGCTTTACCTTTTTACATTGACTATTTCTATACGTATATATATAAATATATATATATATATAAACATAAGGTATATCAAAAACTCTTGTGGTATAGAAACGTCCATATTATAAAATCACATTCTAAGAGGGATAGAGGGTGAAAAATGCGGCAAAAGGCGATGAAAAATAACTATATCGACTGTGGAAAAGAAAAACGACGGAACCCACAACAAAAAATGTTGTTTATAACTCACACAAAACGTGCTATTACACTATATTTATATATTATCGTTGAACTGGAAGAAGACACTAACTGGAAAATACTAGTTTTGAGTAATTGGACTTTGAAGTTTGTCAAAAGTTTGAAATGCTATACCTTTTTCAATTTGTTTGTTCGTACAAAACTATTTTTAAGTAAAAGTATAATTTATAAAAATAAGTGTGTCTTGTCATACGGCAGAGTTTTAAATAAGGAAGCTTTTGGAATAACTAACTCAATATGTCATTTTTTCGATTTAGTGTTTTCATGCAGAACAGCGATGATATAAATATATAATATATCTACTGTAGAAAGGCAAAAGAACTTATCCCTCCAACTTTCCGAAATATTTTATTTTCGATCGTCACAGTGTATACAATTTAATGCACGTTTTGTTTCAGCTATACATAATATTTTTTGTGTGTGGGTTACGCCTTTTTTCCTTTCCGCAGTCGACATGTAAGTAGTATCTAATTATGTAATATAAAAACTACTGAAAATTTGTTTTATTTTTTGTTCTTAGGAACAATCCAAATGGTAATCGAAAATAATTATTTCAGCGAATTAGGAAATACGTTTAAATTATTGTTATTTTCAGGGTTTTTGGAGGCTTGAAAATTAACATTTTTTATTCAGGCTGCGTGATTAAGGAAGAGAGTCAAAAATGCCCAAAATAGTTACGAGTGTTTTATAGTCATTAATTTTGAATATCAGTAATGAAATACACATTTAAGCATCAAGAATAAATATTGACATTTTATATTAAACTGTCAGTTATAATAAGTTATAATAAAATTCATATTTAATTTTACATATAATAAAGACCACTAAACAAAATATTACTTCTGAATCGATTGCAAAGCGTACAGTTTTTCTTGTGTGACATTGACGAGATTTTAAATATAACCGGGCAACCTTTGAAACATTTTATAAAAAGCTGTCATTATAAAGCGCAAAAAACCAATAATTCTCCTTAAAGTCATAAATAATAATTATGACAAAAAAATTGTTTTCATACGCTATCGACATATTAATGATTTTGTTTTTATGTGATTCTGGCAGAGATGAGAATCATATTTGTTTGTGGCAAATAGTTATAAGATCTTTTTATGCTTACATTGCTATTATCATGAATACTTTCACATACTCATAAATAATGACAATCACAAAGGACGGTTTATATGATAATAATATAATGTAACTGCCAAAAGTAGGATAGTCAAAATTATTTAACGTGCAAGAACCAAAATGAGATGAAAAAAAAGTTGTTGGAGAGATTTCTAAGCTCCAAAAAGTGTAAAGTATATTTCGTCGGATAATGGTGATTATTTAAATACTAATAAATGGTTATATAACGCTTTGAAATACAGTAAAACTCCATATAGCGTAGCATATTTTAATACAAAAAATATAAAACATGTTGGATTTGTTGATTTCGTTCAATTAACAAAATACAATTGAAAGAATTTAGCCTCAAATTTTGTGTGGGTACCTTGTCTTCTGTAACGTAGTATTCCTATAGTGTAGGGGGTTGACTTTAACCAATGTCTTCAGAAATTATAATTACAGCAAATAAGTAATTTATCACTTTTCAACACGCTATACAGAGCTCTAATAGTGCTCTTAATTGTTAAAAAATACGTAAAATACCAAGCTTGTAATTTGCAGTTCTGACAGTTACAGTGACGAAAAAATGAAGTGTAAAAAAGATGACGATACAAATAAAACAGAATCATGTAACTCAATGGAATTAAATGCGAGATTTGAGTTGTATTAATTTGATACTTCATTTTGAAATTAGAAACAATACATAAACGCATGACAAATTTAAAGTATTCAACACCAATTCTGAATTGTTATTTATTTAGTGCTAAGATGTCATACCACAAACTAAAATTCTTTAAAATAGACAATGCTTATGTTACGTAACAAAAGATTACCGAAAATAAGACGCTTCGAAATATAATCGCTCATGCACCCATGCGTAATATACTACCTATATTATTTATGTAAAGTTTTATAAATGAACAATCCAACAATATCATGGCAGCGATAGAGTATATAGATAGGCAGATAAATCAAGAAAAATACAAATTGTATTAATGGAGAATGTATGCAAGTGGCATACTCTACAAATTGTATTTAAAACAATATTAAATGTATAATACAACTTGTAGAATATCGACGAAAGATTGTTTTTTTAATCCAACCCAGTTAGTACTTATTTTTTAATAGTGCTATCTTAATATTATATGAATCTTAATGTTTCATACTTCGTTTGAACAAAACATCCATTTTTAAATATTTTTTACCGAAGCCTTGAGAATATTAAATTAATTAAATTACAAATTAACATATTCATAATAAGATATCAAGATTTACATTAATTTGTTTGTACCCTGAATATTCTTATATATTGATTGCAAAAACTGGTTACTGCTATTTCCGTTCGTTTTTCATTACCGGTTTTGGGAAATGCGAAATACCGATATTAGGGTAAACTTTGACAAAATTATTTAATCCAAGAAGGCCGTTTCCGCAACTGGACTTATTTTCACGAAGAGTTTGACAGATTTCAGCATTAATGAATTAGACCCCTTCGGCTATATTCTCAGAAAAATTACAATTCAGGTATTTATGAAAATCAGCCTTTTATGTTTACTATAATTACATATTTTTTAAAACCAATATTTAGTATGAAATATCGAAATACTGTGATCGATTATTCGTCCGGTATTATGTTCCCGTATGGCAGTTTATTTGCTATTTTTTTAAATACCAGTATTGATGTTTGCAATACCGAGATATCGGTATTAATGTATTCATTCGATATTGCAATCCCTATTCTCGCACATGTACAATGTACAAATATTCTATGACTTAAATATTGCCGTTGGTAGCCGCACTCATTTTAAAATGACGTGATGTTGCACCGTTAGTCATCTTTCATCTCAAATTCAACAATCATTTTGGATTGTAAATATAAACAACTTCAATAAAGAATACTTTAATACCCAAAATGGAAAATGATAATTTACCAGTTTTAATGACCATACAGACATCATTCAGTTAGCTGACCTAACAAATACTTTCTTAATATTCAAATTGCATGTGGGCGGCATGCAACTATACCAGGGGCCATAAATTTAATATTTTCGATGGACTCGACGGTAACTTAAGTATTATAATTTTAAATATTAAATTAAAATTGATAACATAGACTGGCCGTGCTAATAAATGTGACACGTGTCTCGCTTATTTAAGAAACATGTTCAGACTAGCTATATCGCAAGGTTATTTATTTCTAAGATGAACAGTGATTTACATAAATTCTCAACATAAAAATGAAGAGTGGGTTGGGATTGTTTCCTTCTACTAGATGTGGTGAGAGTGAAAGACAAAAACGATAGTTGTTCTAAAACCATAACACTACTAAGTACATAATTAATTACTAGTGTTTGGAGACGACAATCCCAAAGGACATAAATTTAATAGTGGTGTCTCTAAATTTTTTCATCAAGTTGCCGAATTTTAAATTAAAAATACAATTCTTCTCGTGTTCTTTTACGCTTTTACTCCGAGCTGCGATAAAAGTAATATCCGTCTCACTTTTCTCACATCAAATGTAATAAACGAAATAATCAAAAAAAACATCCTTTTTCGGTGATAAGCCTAAAATTATCTGAAATAAAATAAGAAATATTTATTTGAAATATCTTTTATTCACATTATAAAATAAAATACATTAATTTTTTTTACATGAGAGAATGAGCTTGGAAGTAAATTTATAATTGAATTAATTGACTCATTTCGACGCCCGTAATTGGACCGTAGACCGCACTATATGTATCCCTGAGGTAGATTATTTTAATATTCAAATAAAGCTGCTTGACATACCTACTCAATACGGTATCAGCAATAATATGTGTTAAATTGTTATACATATAAAAATTCTCACTACCAAAGTCCAAGAGTAGCATTATTTTACATGCATGATTTATGAATGTCATTGGACATTCTCTTATACAGAACATAAAAAAATCAGAATCCAAATTCCGATACGTAGTGAGTAGGCTCATTTATTTGTACTTTGTCATTTAAATATGATATATAATTATTCCTTATCTGTGTTCGCCGATACTGAATAACATATAATATCGATTTTAAATAAAAATATGAATAAAAAAATGTTTCTTTCTTAAAAATAGCTTCTTCTTTCGGAGTCGTCTTCTGTGGAAAGTCCCTCTATCTCCCAGGTCAAAGTATTAAATTATCGATGCTTTCAATATCGAGTCGACAAGAGAATCTGCTTAGAAATGATATGGTTACTTTCTCTCCTAAACATAATTTACCACGCCTATTCTCTCTTAAAATAGTGGTTGGGCAACTGACAACCTTTTTAATACGTTCCAGACAAGAGTTGAATACGGTTTGTTTGATGTCTCGGAAACCTGCGAGAGCAACAACTTAATGTTATTTATACAATGTGATCATACTATTGAATTCAATATTGTTGGTAGAAACACATTTTAGTGTGTTTCCACTGCAGTATTGCTAAACTTTGTGTTTTGTGATTTTTTAAATACTTACTTAATTTCAAACCACTCAATTTATTCATTCATTAAAAATATTAAGATAAAAGTTCCAATATACTAAATTTAGCTTTTAAATATATCAAAATGACAGAAAATAAAAAATCGTAAACATTAATTAATTTAACAATGTCTATGCTATAAAGTAAATATTATATAAATTTGAGTAAAAACATGAAAGACGATTTTTAGTAATTATTCAAGTAAAAATGGGTTACGGATGTCTCGAGTTCAAGTTGCGGTACGGACAGTTTCATAAATTGACTTTTCAATCGATTTCTGGATTTCTGTCCGTAGTCATGAATGTTTGTGATGTCTAAAATTCTCTTCCACCCATCCGATCCTAAAAACGGAGATTACCGAGGGCGATTAACTAACCGCTAGTCCTGTGCTAGCCCTATCTTTCTATCCCTACTCTCTTCGTAAAAGAGAGGTTGAGCAACTGAGTAATGAGCAGTTCTCGCAGAAAACTTATGTTGAGATACCTCCTCCATCAGGAGACCATATGCTGCGCACTGGGAGTGGATATGGTAAAAAAGAAATTAAGTACCATTTTCGCTCAGGTAATTGAGGAACTAATGCGAGAATAGTGAACATAAATACAATCGAATCGGGGCGGTGACTATTTGAAAAAATTAATAACCATTTTTTTAATAACCAATACTTAACACATTAAACGGTGCTTATAATAAGTACAGAAAATTATGTGTTATTTTATAAATAAAACGTCTTTTCAATAATAATCGGTAATTAACGGAGATTATGTGTGTGTAAATATAGTATCACGTGACACGTGACACTGTATAAATATGTTGTTATTTGTGCAGGTAAACGAGTCAATGTCAAACAGCCAACCTTGCTAGAGATAATCGGTTGATCCATCTATGCGATGAAGGAATCCAGATTAAAGTTCAAGATCTAGAAAAACCTACTTAAGTGCCATTGAGCTGTTATGCAAAAGTAGTACAATTTTCTCGCGATCGACGCAGCAATACATTTTCCACTCAAGAAGATAGTCCTATGTCCTATGTCCAATTGAACAGTTAATTTTAATTGACATGTTTTTAATTATTTTCGCTACCTATTTGAAGCATTTAGACAAAAATTGTCAAATACAAAAATTAAGTAACATAAAAAGTAGATAAAAAATGGAAATCTCTACATTCTCTACACTAGGATATCCAATTTCGGACCCCTTTTCTGATCTTGGGATTGAAGTCAGGTTTTCATGTTTGAAATTGTCAAAAATTTGTAGATAATATGTACGAGGTTAAACAGTGTAAATGTAGCCACGGAAAAAATATGAAAACGCTCATACAAAATAAAAATTAGGTAGGTATGCTACTAAAAACATAAACGAACATAATTCCTAGGTATACAATGATTTTATTTATTTGCTATCAGGTTTTAAAATAATTAACACGGCGGGCCGGGTCAAGACCACAGAGGACCGGACAGCAAAATATGTCGGCCTATATTTGGGTCATGACTCAGCAAATAAAACACTTCTATCATTTAGATGCGTTTTTGAATATTGAAAGAATCGGGAATTACCATCAGTATGTAAAATTGTCCTAATTATTAACACGGCGGGCCGGATAAGACCGCAGCGGGCCGCGATATTGTTTTCTTTATTTCTAAATATGTTCAAAAAATAGCGTATATTCTTAAAAAAAAATATTGAGTCAATCCCGGAATTACGGGATTGACTAGTTACTCGGGATTGGAAGCCCTACTCTACACGTCATAAAAAAAGTATGGGCCTGTAACTTTTCAATTTATTTTCCTTGAGATTTCCCTTCCACAGAAGTAATTTAAATTGTTAATAATGCGTCTTTCCTCTCTCCTTATTTTGGAGTGTGTACAAGTATTGAGTTTTTCTTTTTCTTGCTCAATAACATGTAAATTGAAAGTTCAAAGCGAGATACAACGGCATGCTGGCGTTTACTCTTTTATCCTTTATGGTTACACACAAGTGAGGTTGTGTGATAGAGATAGAGATTCACTGCATGCCAATGGTGTGCACAGTAATTAAATGATTACAATCAATACAAATCATTTTGATCATATATTTAGTAGAAGAAAGCAAAAAAACTCGTCACACATAGTTAAAAATTTATATTGAACTTCTACTTGCCTAAAACATTTTATATATAATACATATATATATAACAATTTTTTCCCATTATAGTATGAAAATTTATTTATATTTATATACTAGTAAGTACCCGACATGCGTTACAATGCTACTCAAAGAAAGAAAGTGTTTTCTCCAGGCCCAGCTCGGCCCGAGCTCAAGCCTCAATATCACACTTGTTACCCGAACCCAACCCAAAACCAGATTTATTTTTTTCAGACCAAAAAAAGCCCGATTTTTCCAATATCATATTGTTCGCATATTTCTACCGAAATTTATTACATATGTGAAATAAATTATTTCAGTTATGAAAAGTATTGCCTTATGGCTGACTCATGACCCGAATATAGTTCTAAATATTGTTCTGAAAATTAAATGCCTGCAGTATAAAGTATAAAGTCTGCACAGACCAAGCCCGGACGTGCAGACCTCTATTAGGGATATACAATAATTTTCCGACTGCTTACACGAATAAATCAGAAGGTTTTTCCAAGATGCCGTGTGTACGTATTTAATTCTTTTTTTTTTAATTTTAGATTTTAAATTTTTTTCTTCAAAAACCTTCACGGGTGTGCGCACAACAACTCGATAAAGTTTCATCGAAATCTGATGAATGGTAAAGGAATGCATAGAGGACAAACGAACAAACAAGCATTCATTTTTATATATATAGATTATCATTAAGTTTCAAGTATTTCAAGAAAAATAGTAGTTTCTGACATTTGACGCACGGATACGGAAATATTAAAAGTAAGCCAATGTGAACAAGTTTTTCGGATTAACACAATTGACGCATTTCATCGAAATCTTTTTTTTATTTCCTCATCAGTTCTTAAATATTCAATTTCACAAGCAAAAAATTTAACGAATATTTCAAACCATCTCGATAAGTTTTTGCAAAGAGAACTTCCATACACCTATGGAATTTTTATTTCATTTAATATTTTTGGTGACGTTTATGAAATACTAAATGAACGAAATTATTACCACAGTATTTTCAAATGAATATTAATATGTTTTTTGTTATAAAATCTATCAATTTAATAATAAATTGTAATCTAATAATATTTAAATATCATTTAATACAGCCTAGTTTATTCTTAAATTTATGCATCGTAATCAAATTTCTTTATATATCTTGCTCTGACTTCTTATAATTAAACGATTCTTAATTAACATTGTTACTTCAAAACCTCATTATGATCCGATTACCATTTATTTTTTAATAAAAATATAAACAAACTCACACAGTATTTAAAGCGCATATGGCCAACGATATACAATAGTTTCTGAATCAAAAGAATGATTGTCAACAAACGAAATCTTAAAATGTTTTTTGCCCATTCTGTCTCATACGTTTAATTTTGTATTATAAATGATAAAATATAAGACATTTATATAAAACCGTTCTAAGGATAGATTTACGAAAAATATTTCATATTTGAATGGTAATCGGCAAGAAATCACTCTTTTGCAACC
The DNA here is from genome assembly GCA_022494535.1 of Himalopsyche phryganea. NCBI lineage: Eukaryota > Metazoa > Arthropoda > Insecta > Trichoptera > Rhyacophilidae > Himalopsyche > Himalopsyche phryganea. The sequence continues at coordinate 2,664,644 of JAGVSL010000018.1, read as the reverse complement.
ACTCTCAAAAATTATCATTTTTGCACATGTCTAATTAATAGGAAATAAATTCAGTAATAAGATGTGACTACAATAATAATGCTCTAATGGATAAATTATTATGTTTCAATAAATTAATCAAGGGAAAACGAAAGTATTTAATTTAATCACGGACTTAAAATTCATAAAACATTATGTTTCGAATTAGATATTTTTCAAAATGGCTGTTCGTTTCTTCAAATCAAAACACATATTTTTCTTTTTTGCAGTCTGTATGAAAAGTATGCACACAATGCTATTTTTATAAATTGAATAAACACAGTAGTTTTCCGGAAATTCTGAAGTTTGCGGATGTAGTATGTCGGCGGAAACCCACGAGGAATAAAATTATTTAAAGTTTAGTCATAGATTATACGATAGCAATTCGCAGATATTTATGAATATTCATGCGGCTGTTTTACAACTGATATCATAATAAAATGAAGTTATTTCGCATTTTCTCTCAAAAGTGTTTAATGTACAATGTGATTAATATTATATTTCTTAACAAGCGACATTTTATATTACTAGCGTGAGGTGAAATCATGTGTCAATTGTAAACTGAACATATCATTCAACTTCTCTATAATGATTACGACAGAAATAAGTTATATTTGGCTAAGGATTTTCTTTCGATTTGTAATATATTATTACGATGAAGTAAAATACATAATTATTAAAAATAAACCATTTTAGCTAATATTATATTAAATACCTTGTCTCTGATGTCGAATAACAGTAAAAGGTAAAATCAACGCCATCATAACAATTAAAAACTACATGAAATCTTGCATGGCACTCTTAGCTTACCCCTTATCCCAAGTATATCTAATACCCAAGAATCTGTCTACGACTGTTGGTAAGGCAGAATACGACTATGTAAAAAACATATGGATTTGTGTGCCCACCACCCGATCCTAATTTTAGGGCATAGCGAGAGTGATCAGCAAACCACTTCTCCTGTTCTAGCAGTATATTCTGATTCTCTTCGAAAAATAGTGGTTGTCCGATTGAGTAATAAACGTTTCTCGTAAGGTAAGCTTTATAAGGAATCCATTTGCTATCCATCGGGAGCGGACATGATTACAAAAATGTCACTTGAAATAAAAATTAAGTGGAAAATTATTCATTGTTATTGACGAAAGGTGATGAAATTATGTGACGGCCATTGCTTAGTATTTAGGCGTTGAAATCTCAGTGGTAATCGCATTTCTTTAGGTACGATTCATTGGCAAGCTGGTATGTAGGCATTCAAATGTTGTAATAACGGTATATATTATTATCACGTCTCATAAAATTGACCAAGCATGATGTGAAAAAGTTTTTACTATTAAATTAACCAGCAATAACACTGAACATCTCGTCGCCTCGTAAAGTAGTTCATTTTATTGTAAGAAAATGTAAATTATGACAAGTAAGAAACTAACGGTACTGAAATGGGAAGGCATTAGGAATGACAAATAACTCCACACTTACACAAGAAACTACAGGAGGCAAAATACAAACTAATTCAGGAAAGTTTCTATTTATCTTTTTGGCATGTTATTGGGTAAGGATATTTTATAATTAATTGACTAATGGATAAAGTCTTGGGTCAATTAAGGTCAAAGTTTTTCTCAGTTGAGAGCACTTAACAAGTAATGTACTTCAATGAAAATTAAGAATTATACAATTTTCCATACTTAGAACTACTTTGTCGAAAACTTCAATTATGTCATTTATTTATAAAATAGCACTGTGACGATTATCGTGTATGAAAGACTTAACAACCCATGACACATTTATTCATTTTAAAATATATTGACATCGTCTCTCCATCTATTGACGCAATGACCGACGATTGAAATTTTAAGATGTTTGATACGTTCATATGGAAGATACACTTTCATAAATGAAATAAGCAGACATTAAACATAACCTTCATCCACTCATATCTCCAATTTCACATTTGGGATATGAAGACCTCAACAAGTTTGTTTACAGTCGAGCTAGATATACTTAGGAACATTTAAAGTCTCTAAGATATAGAAACTGTACTGTACTCTGATCCAAATACTAATTGAATAATCAATCTAAACCCATTTTATTTATTGTATTCCTGTATCAATTATTATCCTAAACCTGCCAGTCTTCAATAAAAATTTATGGTACACTCTCAATCTCTCAATAAGCTTACCTGATTTTGTTTAATTTATTAATTTATTAAACAAAATATACCCATACAATAGGTGTCCATAGCACATTCCAACTTTGTCAGTTGTCAGATTTTGTCATATTTAATCATACATGAAGTTAACCACAGAGGGTTACAAGTATTGATTCAACTTCAAATAACATTATGAAAAGATAAAATGGCAAGCTAATCAAAATAGAATTGATATCAAATCAGGTTCATTACGATAGAAAATTATGTAATCTAAAATTACCTAAAATGTTTACTGTGACTGCAAACGACGTTAACAAAATCAGATCGGATTGAAATAATCGTTGACTCAAAAAAACATATGGTCAAAAATATACAAAGAGTACTATTATAAATAAAGCAGTAAGTGAATGAATCAAATTGACACATCACCTATGCTGAATTGTAAGCATTAAATTTCTTATTTACATTCAAACATTAAATGTTTTATTTACCCTGAGACAATGTGAAGTTACAATTGGATTGCGCAGTTTCTTTTGACGTTAAATAAATAAGAGTTCAAGGATTTTTTACCATTGACACGATAGTCAATAAAGCTGGAGGTTTATGGTCTCTCTGAAGATGGAGCTTGACTTATTTGTCATATGCATGAAAGGATCTCAGCGACATATTTTATTGCAAGCAAATACGTGTGAACTCCATTACAAATACGTGTATATATATAGAGATTAACGACAAAGAGAACATGCTTTTTTTAGAATACTGTTCGCGAAAATTTAATTTATATATTTATCCATTTTGAAAAGGGTTATAAATAATTGCACTTTGTGTTAGATAGTATTCACTTGGTACACTTGAACTTTATTTCGATAGTTTGCACTTTGGATTAGATAGTATTAACTTAGTACACTCAAACTTTGATTTTGATAGTTTCCACTTAGTCACGGATTCTTTTAACAAAGTGAGTTAAGTTTTAGTTGGTTATGTTAGGGTTGGTCTGGTTTGGTTTGTATAATGTATTCTAATGCGTGGAGCAAAGACAATATAGGCGGCTTAATATAGGGTAGAAGAATAAGTGACATTTAATTACAGCTTCGTGCAACTATTGATTTCAAAGTGTGAGTATTTGTATTGAGTGCAAACTATTTTATCTATCAGAAAATATTTTTACGTAAGTGTAATATATTTATTTAATGTTAAAATATATTTTATTATATGGGATCACTTAACTTTTATTGAAAGAATTTGTTTTTTGTAGAATGTATTTATTATAAGTGAAAAATATTTTTATGAAAGTGAATAAGATCTAAACACAAGTGCATATAATTGTAAGCCTTTTGAAAATTATATGTGATTTTAAAAATATTACTATTAGTTTCAAGCGACTAGGATGGTCGAGTAAATTTTATTTCTTACGTTATTCCCTAAGTGTTGTATTTCCTTATAAGCCCGCTCCTCTTATTACGGCGTATACACCTACTAGTTAGACCACTGTTTCCAAACCGGTAGTCCGCGAAGTTTTTTGGGTGGGTGCAAAACTTTCCTTAAATTTCAAGTAATAAAATATCAAGCATACGGTGTTGCAAAATTGTGGTCCGCGAATGTAAAAAGGTTAAGAAACAGTGAGTTAGGCCACAGTATACTTTTAGCAATATGTATGTGTTTTAAATCATTGTAACTAACTATTAACAACATACTTTATCTCAATACTTGTAGTTTTCTTTTACTTTAATATTTTAAAAATATGAATAAAATCTTGGGAATATGTTTACCTTTCAATGTCATTTATTATTTGTATTATTCGTAGATAATTAATCTTACAATATCCTTCGCAAGTTTGACAGTCATATTTATAAAGTTTATTCAAAAGTGAGGACACAAAAAAGCAAGTACTTTAACAGTAACTGCGTAATATGTCATATTTTTGACCTTAACTTTGTTGTAGTTTGTATATAATAAATTATTTTGTTTCAAACACATTAATTTCAAAAATTAAGGACCCAACATTGAAATCAGTGTGAACTATAGATTCATACACATATGTCCTAAAATTCACCTCTTCACAACTAACTTTAAAGTGCTGAATAGTACAAACACTGTTTTGTCAGCCGGTACGATGATACCCACTGTTTTTTGGGATTCTCGGATTACGCGAAAATATCGAACCGTTTGAAAAACAAATAAAACAGAAGATGACGACAAAAGATTGCCACACAAAAAACACTATTCCATGAAAAAATTGCCGTACCACAAATAGGTAACACCACGAACACTAGAGTGGTAAAATTGCACGAAATTTGATTCGTATAGTTTACTAGTGAGTACCCGGCATGCGTTGCAATGCCACTCAAAGAAAAAAAATGTTTGTTTTTTAATTATGTTTATTGAAATGCTTTTGGATTAGAAGTCTGCAGGGGCCGAAAATTTATAAAATTACCTCGTCCGAGCGCAACATCTTCAGGCCCAGCCCGGCCCGAGCCTGAGCATCAATACACACTTTTTACCCGAACTCCGACACGAAAACCAGATTTATAATATAAAAATTCATTTATACTTTTGAAACAATATATCTTATTGTTCCCATGTTTCCACCGAAATTCATAACACATGTGAAATAAATTATTTCAGCTATGAATAGTATTGCCTTATGGCTGACTCATGAACATAGTCCGAAATATTTTTCTTGAAATTAAATGCCTGCAGTATACAGTATAAAGTCTGCACGGACTAAGCCCAGGCCCGCTCAGACCTGTATTTTTGATACACAATAATTTTCCGTGTGCGTACACGAATAAATCAGAAGGGTTTTCCGAGATGTCACTGTATGTACATATTTGATTATTTTTTTTAGATTTTTTTTCAGAAACCTTCACGAGTGTGCCTACAACAACTCCGCAAAGGTTCATCGAAATAGGATGAATGGTAAAAGAACGCATAGAGGAGAAACAAAAAACAAACAATCAATAAATTTATATATATAGTTTTATTAAAAATTGCTCCCTTGCTACTTCTTCTGTTAATGAAATAAAAAAAAATGATATCTGTATTTTGAATAGCTTAACAAAACCTAATTTTCAGACGGAATAAAAAAATCTGGAGCAAGTGTACCTATCTGGCATAGACTTGCCACCCAAGGCAAGATTATATTTTCCGCCAAAGTTGTACAAATTAAAAAAATTAAGCTAAAGGTGATCGCCTGCTGCGTCTATGCGTAACGCCAGCACTAGAAACTATGATGAATATAAAAATGTTTTTACGAAACTATCCTCATAGTGAATGAGTTTTACTTTTCTGCGGTTTATAATAGAACATATTATATTTGTTTGAGACAATCTTTGAATCAAATCTTATAAATGAGGTAATAGCACTTTATGTAGTCAATAAATGATAATATGTTTTACAGATGTCACTAATACCACAGTGTAAAACAATAATATAGCACAATAATAATATGGTTTTAGGATCTTCAATCAACTTTTATTATTTAAATTGCATTTAAACTTAGCTACATAGTATTTTTGAGTGTATTATATTTCTATATTGTTATTTAAAATGCATACAACATTGTTAATTCGTACGCTATTTCATCAAATAATTTTCATTATTATTATGTGAATACTACAACATAGCCCGTTGAATTAAAACGGTTGAATAAAAAAGATATAAGCGTGCTTAACACACAGGGGCTTTCGCGTGCGATCGAGTCGTGTCAGTTGGGTGTTGTGTGTATGCTTTCAAACGAGAAAGACTATGTGTTACGTTCTCGTTTTAAAGTTCACACAAACATTCAATCACGAGTAAGTTCGCCTGTGTGTAATGCCCGCTATTGAATTGACAAATCTTATAATCACGGACACCAAAAATAACATTATTAAAAGGAATATTCATTTCAAATAACTACAAGTTTTTGAACCACTAGTGGAGCATATCTACAAATAATGGAGCATCTCTATTCTGAGCAAGGTTGCTATTCAGTTACTCAACCTTTGCTATTCATAGAGGATATTGGGACTATAAAGTACTTGTAGCTGCCACTGTGTCCCGGTTTTTAAGGTTACATAGATTTGAACCTGTAACCACCGCAACTGAATATGCGAACTACTTGCGTTGACCACTCGGTTATAGCGTCGGCAACTTACGGCAAAAACGTGCATTATAATTAAACATACTAATCATATAAATATTTGTGCTTAAAAGATTTTTTTTTCAATTTATAATAATATTCAGAGACTTTTAGAATCTCAATTTACATACATGATGATGTATGTTTTCCGTTAATAAATCTATAATATACATTAAATTTAATGGGTATACAGATTAACTGAAGGGTCTTTAGACTTGCGATATCTTTATTTTTTTTTCAAATAGGAAATATAATACAGAAAAAAAACAATTACTATCAATTGTTATTCAAGGTCTGCATTTAGCGTAAAATATACAATACTCAATAGAGTCATTAAATCACACGAACTTACATATTATTATGTTTCTAAAATCTAAAAACACGCCAAAGAATCATAAATCAAGTGTCTGAAGGGATTTATATTACAACTGATATCAATGAAAAGATTCAAAAACTCGGTCGCAAAAATTGATATTAAACTGTCAAGGCAAACAATCGTTATCACGAGAAATTTTTTTTGGAATCGAACAAGAATCAGTATATGCGATTTGTATTACATCGCGAATGATGATATTATACATAATAAGCTAAAAAGGCAATTATTTAGTTCCCCAAAAACATATAAATACGGAAGTTGATCGCTATTTTAGATACAACTACAACAATAATGTGCACTATTTTCTCAAGACCATTTTTCCCCCATTAAGAATCGATTGCAAAGAGCAGTCAAGTTATTTCTCATATTATGCTGATAAATAAAAACAAACACACACATATTTTTAAAAAATGTTTCGTACTACTGGTGAGTTGATAATACTGACAATGAGCGAAGCCGGTCCTGATCATTATAAAAATGCGGTAGTAGAACAAAACACACCGTGGTTTATTTCTTTAGATATACCTAATGTAAGAACTGACAGTTAACACATTAAAAGTGACACACAAATATATTGACTTTAATAATTCTAGCATGTCACTTCGATAGTCGAATTTAATTATTGGATGCACGAAAAAAATTTTATTTTATATATCGAATCCTTTCTCGACAGACTGCTTTTCACTTGGTAAATGTGTTGAAATCCCTGTACCAAAGACGGACAGACTTCGGTAAAACCCTCGCATAAAATGATTACTTTATTTTATTTCACTATAAATAACAATATAATGAGCCTTCATACAAAAATGGATTATATTTGATTATTATAATGCACGCTTTTCATTGGATCCGCTGAACGCAGTAATAAAATGCAACTTTTAATAATGATTTCCCAAAGCGTCCTTGACACGCAGGTCAAATTGGCAGATTGTGTAAATAAATAATTACATTGAAGTACGCAAACGCGGATTTTACTGACAGTGCATGTTTACAACAGCAAATGCCTTTCAGCTAATTGCTTATAATAATTACTATTATTGGTTAAGTCCAACTTTGCCGAGGACTTTTGAAACAACTTCATAATTTAAACGTCATGTTGTTTCATTTGAATATCTATGTTGAAAATGGAATTTACTTATTTGTAACAAATGCTTTAACCACAGCATAACGATTCGATTGCACGAAAGCATCGTATGTTGTTAAATATTTCGTATTAGATACACTTATATTCAGAGTTGTTGTTAAGTAAAGTGTTGCCCTTAAACTGACCTCAAATTTCGCCCTTCGTCATCACCTGTCGTGAAATGGACTCGAACTGAGAGACAGTAAACAATCGTTTATATAGAAGATACAAATAAATATTATTTACGGCAAAATACAAATATAAGTTGATTAAAAAGTGTTGCCCTTACTGAATTGTCGAAAACATTTCTGCTAAATTTTTGGCAAAATACAAATATAAGTTGATTAAAAATGCACTGTATTGGAAAAAACATAAATAATTATAGTACGTATGCATTTCTTATCGCCGAATCATTACTTCAATGTTAACAAATTTAACGATTCAAATAACTTTTTCTTATCATAACTTAAGTGTAATTGAAATACGTGTGCTGGTCTTTTATAAAATACGATCTTTCTTGTATTTAACAAAAAACTCGGGTATCAAAGATTTTAAAATGTTTCTTAATTTTTATTATTAATTCTTATTACCGGTTTCCTTACGGCGGATTCTATTTATCACTGAGTTAACTTAAGTATTGGAATATTCTCAACAAATATGCTTTACTTTCAAAATATTTTTGCATGTTTACAAACATATTCAAACGACTTTTGATTAGTCAGTACTGTTAGTAAGATTTTTATCGTATCGAAAGATTAGAAAAATGATTGCTCTCTGAATTATCTTAACGGTTCATCTTTAAATTAAAACTCTAAAAATAATTTATTGCATGTCTATACAATAAAAAATAGTGTGTACGCTATCAACAAATATGGCCGATTTCATAGTGGTTCATCCGGTTACTTTTTACGTAGTTCTACTAAGCAAAAAGAATACATTCACACATTCAGTTTCGTGTAAGTGTATTGAACTCGTTTGAATTTGGCACATCTAGCGAAACAATTTATCACTTCGATCATATTATTTATTAATATATTTGTAAACTCACATTGATCCTTTGGCAACTGTCATGTTAAGGTTACTTAGGACGGGATTAGCGTTTTTCTTCGAGCCATAAGCTTTGAATGCGTGTCGTACACATACTGCTTGTTGTCTTTTGCTCCAAACCTGAAAAAAAAAATTGTTTTTGATAAAACATATTTTATTACAGAATATTACAGAACAAAATGGAATGCCTACTGACGAAAATCGACGGATAAAAAGGTTGCTAAAATAAAATGGTAGGAGGCAAAAACAATTAATCATAAATTCAGCGTCTAATTCAGGGGATACGAAGCATTTCCAGTCGAAAAGAAGCAATAAGGCCGCATACAAGGAACATACATAAAAATGCATGTGCATTATTAAACTTATTTATATTTGTTTATTTTAGTCAAAAGGTCGCACTTGACAGATTAAAAAGCCGCAGGTTCATCACCCGTGATCAAGTCAGAGCAACTTTACCCCAAACTTCGAATGTAAAAACTAAATATATGTCATATTTTTGTTTAATGTGAAAACACTGTGCGATACAAGAAAAGAACGATTATTGATGACCTTTAAATGTGGTTTTGTCGACACGTTTTGAAGGTATTTTGAAAAGAAGGCAAAAACCAATGCATCGATATCGAAAGAACGATTATCAATAACATCTTAGAAAGTGACGTGAAGCAACCAGGTGAAATAAGTCCACGGAAAACGGACAGATAAAGTAAAATATAAAATAAGTAGATCGTAAGTCAAAATGCTTCTGTCGTGTAGTGAAAACTAATGCCTACCAAGAAATGTATATTTTAGTTTGCTTTAACTACTCACGCGTAATAAAGAATAATATGTAATTAAGTCAAAAACTGAAGAAAGGAGAAAAAACAAAACGATAATAATGCAATACATGAAAATATTCCAGCTTTATGTACTGAATTTATTATATTATTTATTATATTGAATTTAGGCACAAAATAAGGCATTTACGAATATACGAGCCCGAGATCTTGCTACTCTATTCAATGTAACTGAACCAGTCCATTTTCAAGGGAAATCAATAAAAACTAATTGCGTAAATTCACAAATAAAATATAAACTGGAATACTAAAGCGTTTTCAAGGGTGGTAAAATAAATTATACTTACGGAGCTCTGTTGTGTTGTAAGCGTTTTGTTATTGTTGACTTGCGTAATATTTGGGTCCATTTTGATTTCTTTAGGGTCGTCTGTTAACGTCGCCCCACCATTCACCACACCCCCTTCACTGTAAAAAAAGAAAATGAAATTTTTAAAATGTGTTTACTTAATATATGAATGTTTATTTGCAGACTCATAATAAAAAATGTTCATGTAATAAATCTTAAAATGACATCTATACAGTGCATAAATCTTTTGAAAAAGAATATTTATCGTCCGTTTTGAAGGCGTTCTGATAAGAAGTATTTGAATTGTTAGGTATAACTAGGGCTTCCAAACCGGTTTAAACCGAAACCGGTTAACCGGTTTATTGGCTGTTTTGAAAAAAACCGAAAACCGGTTTATTTTCCTCGGTTAACCGGGGTTTCTAGAAATTTCTCTTTCCATATTAAATATAATAGGGTTTAATACGTCTATTCATATGTAGAGTTATCAGTTATTTAAAAATATAAATATTGTTCAATTATCTAGTTCCTGCAATATAAATGAGGTAAAATTATGAACAACAATCATTTTTTAATTCGATTTGACGTTACATACAAATTAATATCCAAAATTTGAAAGGATTCTCATATTATATTTTTGATGAGAATAAAACTAGTGTTACACAATAGCTCTTATTGAACTTACGACACATCTACGTTTATTATTTATTTTTCAGATGCAAATAAAATTTGGAAAACCCCTTGTAGGTACTATTATAAAAAATATATATATATTTATAATCAATTTTTTTTCTAATTTTTCAAGATTACTTCTGATTTTTATTAGAAAGTTCTGATTACTACCTAAGCTTGGTATTGTAAAAAAAATATTTATAACGAGGAATATAATATGAGAAGACCCCGGATCGAAGAGAGGCGAGCGGCTGGTTATCCGGAGTCCTGGAAGGGCTGATCTCAGACAAACACCATTTCAGATCCGGTTAAAAAACTTATTTATTTTCCATTCAAGATGCAGTGGTTTAATATTACACAAATATATAAATCTTAACACATAAAATTGATTCTACATTTACATTTACTTAGCAACTGAATTTACTTTAAGTTATAATACAAATAACACAACGAATTTAAATTTAATCCAACGCAAATCAAAACACAAAAACAAACAGTTCACATGTCACCTCCGCTGCCACGATACCGCAGCTCGTCTCGCTCGGCGGATCGTAATCGACTGTCTACAAAAATTCAAAAAAACTCCGTGCAAAGTTGGAGCTACCCTTTTCCGTAAAAATGGACTCGTCCAGCGGCCGAAGCCCGGGGGCTCTTTTTTAACGCCTGGCAACAAGAAAAAAACCTATACTGCGAAATATTGCTGTTTGCCGCAGGCCGATTTCAGTTCAGGACACTAATGACACTTATACTTAAGAAAAACCAGGGTGTGTCAAATATTGCTTATCTTATCTTATATTTCGCATTTTTTTTTACCATGTCCGCTTCCCAGTGTGGAGCATATGACCTTATAATGGAGTATCTCAACAGAAGTTTTATACGAAAACTGCTTGTTACTCAGTTGTTCAACCTCTTTTCGAAGATAGTAAGGATAGTAAGATAGGGCTAGGACAGGAGTAGCGCTCTCAGTACGCCACTTTTTTAGGATCGTACTGGTGAGAGAGAATTTTAGACACCACATACACCCATTCCTTCGAACAGAAATTGATTTATGGTACTCTCTGCTCAGGGGCTTAATCCCGAGACATCCTTAACCGTAGCCAACGACGTTACCAACTGCGCCACAGACGTCGACACCCATTACATCAACTTACATATTTTTAGAAGGATTTTTCGTTGTTAGATGTTTTTTAATGTTGAGTCAACATCTAACATAACTGCTACCCAATAAAAAAATCGAGAAAGTTGTGTAAAAAAAAGGTATAGTGATTTCTAAGCCAAACGGGATAGTGTGTTTTATTATCTATTGGGAAAATAAAAAAGTTTAAATTAACAAACACATATCCATAAAGTCAACGGAAACACAAAATTCAATTGTAAAGCATGTTTGTTGGTATTTCCGACAATAAGTGTCATAAATCATAAATCGTTTGTCATAAATCGTTTTCTTAGTAACCTTTACTTTAGACTTAATCTCTTGTAGTGCGAAAGGAACAATAATAATAATGTCTCACAAATATTCGTAGTTTAATGAAACACGAGATGCAAAGTGCATTAGAGTTTTTAAACAATAAAGAAAAATGGTTTAAAATTGCGAAATAATGTTCTTGAATATACAATCATAGTACCTATGATAAATATGATAATATACACATTAATAATTATTATGGTATCTGTTTAAATACTTATTTTTGGTTCTATATAATACACACACTACAATTATTGCGCCAAAGCTATATGCATACAGTAACAATTATATATAAATAAAACCATAATGTGGAGCATATGGACTCTTAATGGAGTTTATCGCAACATAAATTGTTTCTACGAAAATTCTTTATTAATCAGTTGCTCAGCCTCTCTTTTTCGAAAAGAGCAGGAATATAAGGATAGGGCAGGACTAGTGGTTAGCTAATCGCTCCCGTTACATCTCCTTTAAGAATTGGATATGCGGGAGGGAGTTTTAGACATAGGAGGCAAATCTATCAATAGATTTAAAAATCATTTTATGACCTCAACCGAAGCCAACGACGTTGACCACTCAATTCATATAAAATAATATAGGTATTTATACATTCAATGAAAAAAAGTTTTGAATGAAAGTGACATTAATGATTTGATGTAAAGGCAAAATTTAAATTTTATGTCAGTTATTATTTGAGAGTAAATTAGTTTATTTTGTTTTTGTAATAATATACTATAAGTTACATAATAATGAAATAAAAATAATTTAGTTTATAAATTATCAAGATTACTAATTAATAAAATAATAGTATTTACTACATTGAAAACGTAACACATTATTTAATATTCATTCCTATTTAAGTATATAAAATTTTAGCATATTTTTATTTTTCTTTAAAATACAATACATACAAAATATGTATTCTTTTACTCCGTGCGCAATTATCATGAATGCATTTGTCTTTTTCTGCATTTGCATTGTGTGTATATGTTTCATCAATGCGTTAAAATAATAATTGAATTATTACCAATTGTATTTTGCGTCTGATTAAATATTTTGTTATGGTGCGTTGTATTTTGTATTGTGTTGGTGTATATTTAATTCACTTGTATAATAATAATACAGGGGCTCCCAGCCTTTAAGTACATTATTATATCAATTATCAAAATATATTAAATATACTAAAAATTATTATATCATTCTCAAAGTCAGTATGATCTTTGGCATTGCATTTCATTGGCCAGTGCTTCATAATAAGGAGAGTTTGATGATATTCCTGTCAGTAAACAATCATAAAGATGCATCCAGTGTTTAGCAGAGCAGCCATACAACATAAACATTTCGACTTATGCAGACAAATGAGTTCGAATAACATTTTTATCAAATGAGTATTTTATAGTTTTTTTTTTTAAATGCCCTAGGGTACTCAACGTTGTACCCACCACCACCCACTACGGCTTCACACTCTTAAAGAGTGTATTCCGCAGCGTAACAACGTTTTTATAGTTGAGAAAATGAAATTGTAGTAATAAATAATCTGTCACGGTAATTCTACACCAATTTCTATAGAATTGCCGCGATAAATTTGTGAGCGCCGAGCGCACACAAATCGGTGAGCGGGCGCCATGTCCGCCGGCACGGGATAGAGAATCTCTGGTACAATACATACCTATTAGTTCATATTAGTAAATTTTATGAAGAAAAATACCTTGTTTTTCAATCGTTACACTATTACATCATGGTACCAAAACTGGTTTTTGGAAAATAGTTGAAACGTATATTTCGGTTTAAACCGGTTAACCGGTTTTTTCGTCAGAAAAAAACCGAAAACCGGTTAGTCTTTTTGGGCGGTTAATTGGAAGCCCTAGGTATAACCTTAAAATACCACTTAAAATTTGCAAAAAAGGCTTCGTCGAGAGTAGGGTTAACAGCATTTTAAAAGCAAATTTTTGCTCAAATTACATTTTCAAAAATCGTTATTCACAAACGTAATGAAAATTTACCGGTAATTATTGTATATACCAATTATTCTCTCATGAAAAGTAGGAAATTGTACCAGATGTATTTTTTTTTAAATATACAATTGCTTTCAGACGAAAACGTTGGTAGCGAGATAGCAAAACAAAACATTTTTGTCACTAAATATGTTTTGTTAAAATCAACAAAAATATTAAATTACTTATTCATGAAAGATTGATGATTCCGAAAGGCAACTTTTAAGTGATAATTGATTAAAAATATGGAATTAAAGAACTATTGTAATAGTCAAAGCATTTTCTGTTCGCAAACTAATTGTTGAATAATGAAAACATCCTTTCTAACAAGAAACAATAAACACAACTGTTTCGCTTTATAATCGATATTGACGTTATTGAGTATCTTCCTTTCATTTTGACATGTATTTAGTTAAAAGTAAAGCTTCTATTACGAAGTAATCAATGACAGGAATATTTGCTAATTTTATTTGAAAAACTTATTCCCTTGCAATTAGTAACGAAATGGATAGCAAGTTTCATTTCTAAGCCATCATTTTATTACTTCAATACGTAGTCACATCCTAAAATGAATCTTAAATAAATTCCAGATAATGACGTTTGAAATATCCATTGTTTTGTTTTGATGATTTTTGACTAATTTAATATACCTAAAACACATTAGCATGGTTAAACTCAACAATTAGTGGCCATGATTACATACTTATCTATTGTAGTATTTGAAGTTTTTGCTAGAGAGTTCGTTCATCTGTTGCAAGAAAAACCTTGAAACGTATTTATTATAGAAGGCTGCGTCTGAAGATATTTATTGGATACGCAATGGCTAACCGGAAAACGCATACGGTCAAACTAACTGGGCCGTTAAACCAAAGCTAAAAGTAAATTAATAAATTTTGTATTGTATTCAAACCGACGAATGTTATTAGAATATTTCGACGGTGTTTTGGCCAATTGATGTAACCCTCAAAAATTACGAAAATGATTGGATCTCATTTTAAAGACGACAGAGCAGGTGTCGGCCAAATTATGTAAATTAGAAAAATAAATTTACCACTTTTTAGAAGGGAAACATCATTTTACATGGATTTTAGGTTTGAAAATTCTGACCCGGCCACTTGATGTAAGTCACTATTATATCAACACTTCCTAAGTATAGTCCCGTATATGCAAACATGAGAATTTACAGGACTGCATTTCAAAGATTCATAACGCAACTCACCATATAATGTTTTTAATAAAAACAGTTTTTACTCTCTCCTGAACAATTTCAATTTTGAGGGTTACATCAATTGGCCTAAACACCGTCGATTTCAACTATTGTATATTAACAATAATTGATAAAATAGCGTTTCAGGTTGATAGGTTGGAACTTAATTAATAATAAGCAAATTATCACTGACTCAAGATATTAACTATGAAAAGTAAGTTCGTTGATTAAAATTAAGCAAATAAACTTTATAATCTAGAACTGCTAAAATGGATACAAGAATCGAATAAGTGATATTACCCGCTAATAGGGACATCATTAACTCCTGAAACTTTATATCTATAACAGCTGCGGTTACAATATTGTGAAAACTTTGAATTTATGATATTTCACTTGAGTGTTTTTTTAATTCATCAATTTATGTAAGTAAGTGACAGGTTAAGGGCACTTTTTCAAAGTCGCAATGTTTCATGGTCAATGTATCAATTGTATCCCTGCATCTGTGGCACACATCAATAATACAACACGCACTGTCAGTCAAATGGACAGAATAGTTATTGAATTGATATTGCATTGTGAAAATAAATAAAAAATAATCCAACAATGTGAAATAAGTGTACAATGGTTCGTTGTTTTACATTGATGGCATGTTTTTTTCTCTGTCTGAAACAATTGCTACTGAATTACGTTAGTTTCTTGGAAAAATGAGTGATTTTATTAATAAAAAGCGATCATAAGTCATTCTATTGACCTAAATTTATAGCTTTATTGTTTGGTGGTAGACACATTAATTTATGTGATAAATTTATTACAATTTCGTATGTTATGAAGTCAACAAATAATAACATTCAACAGATGTTTAAAAAGATGCTATATCCACGGATTTACCGTCTTTGTATATTTAAAAAATGCCATTAACATGCAGTTCTTGATACAAATAATATACGATAAATATTAGTACATAATATGCACGAATATATTATAATATAATAAACATATTGTTTGTTTGCTTTTGTATAAAATTGAGTGAATTTTTGTTAGACCCATAAAATAAGCATAATATAGTATGTACCATTACTGATGATGTATAAATATGAAAACCAAACAAAAAAAGTTATAAAATTTATACCCTTTGAAAACTTTTTAATGTATTGAAAGAGTTCTGCGTGATGTTTTTTGATTGAAGTTATAAAGTAATTCATATAAAACGTATTTACTATCAGTGACAAAACTGCGTATAGGAATCAACATCTACTGAATATAGAATAGGATACGAGGCATATACAAGAGAATTCTTGGAATTCTAAATATGGTAATTACTATTAAATTTAATATGAGCTATATCCAATGAAGTAACATTTTTGTTGCCGAGTTAAAAACGAGTTTTGCTCATTTCATTCCTTTGAATCAACGTTCAAAAATGTTACTGAGCCTTTTCGTTACTCGTTACACTATAATATGTACATATTATCAATTTTTACTAATTTCCACGCGTAGAAAACAATATAAATTATACTATAAATTAATGAAACTATCGTTTATTCAATTAAACGCTCAAATTATATTCAACGACACCTGGAATTCATTCCTTTCTTTTAAATGTTGCATAGAAAAACAAGTAATTTCAAAATGGTCTTTTAAAGATGCGCTATATTAATATTTCACACGGATGGCTGGTATATAAATACTTAGTTTTCTATCTACAATGTAGATATTTTCGGCTTATAAGAATACTCGTAGTTACCTAAAACTAGAACTGATTGTGAAGTTGCTGTTGTTTAATTTGAAAAATTTAGCAATAAAAACACTCTTTGAAGTTTTCTTTTATTGCGTTTTGCGTTTGCTACACCTAATGGTACACATTATAATATGATCAGATGGTAAAATTCTCAATAAACTCAACTCATGACTGACATTTTGTTTAATAACTAAATAAAATAATTCAAAAGAAAAACAAAGAATATAGGCTGATAATTAGATTGTAGCAAAATTAAAAACATGATTTTATTAATTTATTTATTGTAAAATACATTGTGTAAAAACTAGTACTAATTAATGATTAGCATTCTGGCTTACCTTGAATAAATAATACGTATTCAAATCAATGTATAGTATTTCAACATTGTCGTTCGTTACAACTCAAAAATACACTATGAAAAATTTCGCAACATTAAATAATTATACAATATAATAAATTTGATTTTATTTTACGCTTGAGAACCTATTACAAATATTTACTTTAGAAAAAGTGTATATAAAAATATATATATATTTATTTAAGGAGGGTTTTTGTTGATAAAAATCTACTCCATTACCATCTGTTAAAAACACTCGTGTGGAGTTCATACAATTTTAGTTTGTTGCTTAAAAACTTTAAAGCGATAAACTCTGGGGCTACGAAATGTACATCTGTTAATTATGCCGCTTAGCCTATCCAGATGAATGTGACTGTTTCCAACAAACGTCGTCTTGCTATTCCCTTGTAATACATCTACGAAGTCAAATTTAAATTCCAGACGAAACGGTTGTAAGTCTAGTAAAATATGAAATAATATTTTGCTGCTTTAGCCCTGCATTTAATGCTGGGAAAACTTCGTTATTAAGTGGGTGGTGTATAGGTTTGTTGGCATCCTAAATTACCACAGTGCTAGTTTTTAAAATGTATAGTTGTTCAATGGTAAACATATCGTCACAGTAGAATTGGTTTCAAACAAGTTGTTTTTACCTGTTCAAAAAAAATCTGTTTTTAATGTTGAAATATTGTATCCCGTTATCAATATTAGCCAAATCGACGATCCAATCAAATCAATTCAGCTAATAAATACTAATAAATTTTTTTATACGGAATACAACATCTCAACATTACAACCAGATTTCCTTTGAACAGGTAAAAATGACTTGGTTCAAACCAATTCTTGTATGACGATATAATAATATACGTTTTAAAATACATCCGCATATTATTAAAACCTGTATTAGAAGGTAATATGTATATTTATTTATCTTATCTAGCTTATAATAAATTTGAATAATTTATTTTAAAACAAATCATAACAATTGAAAAAACGGCGATTCGAAATTTATACAAGTTCAAAAGCCATACGTAAAAACGTAAAATATTTTCAGTCGCTAGGTTTTAAAAAGGTCTGTTTATAAGTCATACGTGTTCAAAAAATCTTCGCTGGTTCTGTAGCCGAGTGGTCAGCACACTCAGGAAGATGCCCTTTACGGTTGAGATGTTCCCAGGCTTAATTCCCTCTTGCTGTACGGACAATTTCGTAACATGTTTTTTTAATCAACAAAGACACATGACATAGATAACTAACAACTAAGACGTTCTACCCACGGTGATTTTTAAGATTTAATTTATCTTTAGGTGCAATTAAATTTTGAATTTTAAAGAGGCTAATATATTTAGATACACATAAATTGACTTTATATATAAAAAAAAAATTGGCTGTAGGTAATTAAACACGTCTGAATAATAACATAAAAATCAAAGTTTCTTTGAATGATAAAATTATAAGTAACTTAGTCACCACTAGTATACGCAATAAGAAACGAGAATAAAATTTCCCAACCGAATTTCGTCATGCGAATCTCTAGGTCATAATAACGCCGCTTGTTGCAGAAGCAGAAAGCAGTGGGTTTTTACCCTCGATAATTAAATACATAAATATTAATATTATATTTATGTAGCCATATTTGATTTCATAACCTTGCGACGAAAGCGCTCTAGTCATTTTGTATGTAAAAATTAAACCACAGTTGACTTAACCACATTTTTAGATTCGAAAGATTTGATAAATTGTAACATTATTGTAATTATTCAGAAAATAATTTACTTTTTCAACATTAAATCTTATAAATAACGTTTTGGTGACGATTACTTTTGAAAAATCGAATGCCTAGTGCTACACAGTTCTATCGAGTGTTCGTGTACCATTAATTTGTTGATAGTAGTAATAATTCTGAAAAAAATGTATTGCTATTGTTTCATTACAATGCTCAACAGTATCACAAGGGACAATAAGTCATGTTAGAAAAAAATAATGTATTTTTTAAACTATATTTATTTATTGAATCAAGGGAAGTGTATCACTTACTCAGTTCTGTGGAAATTACTTGTCGATACGAATACATAGATATTTATTGAGAATTATTTGAATATAAATATAATTGATAGACTCTAGCTCAGTATAATTTTGGTAACGTCTATTTTTGTTGGTTACGGTATTATTAATCTATTACTAAGAATGATTTCCAAATGAACTCTAAAAATTGCTAGTACATTTCATATAGACAGTTACACTTTTAACATGTTAACTGTCGATTTTTGGTTGAAAGGCACTATGTACATTAAAAACGAATATACCCCATTTGATTTTTGGTATTGAGAATTATTTGAATACAAATATAATTGCTAGACTCTAACTCAGTATAATTTTGGAAAGTCTCTGCTTGTTGGTTATGGTATTATTGATTCCAAATGAACTGTAAAAATAGCAAGTACATTTAATATGGAAATAATATGCACACTTTGATCTGTACGACGTCTAAATTTTTATAACAATCTGGACCAGTTTTGCTTATCGCTAGCATTATCATCAGTTAATAGTTGTACAAATGTGGAAGTAGTACAAATAATCTGTGCGTTATTTCAAAAAAAAAAAAAACAGACAATAATATTTGCCATATTTAAAATACATTTAGACAATATATGCGTTTATCACGCATAGAATCAATCGTTATACCTTTTTTGGAAATTATCAGGAATGGTTACATAAAATTATGGAATCAGCACGAAACAATTGTGCTGTATTTAAAAAAATAATGTATCTTTCCACCAAGAATTGACTATTAATGCTTTACAAGTAATCTATATCACCATAGAGATTTTCACCATAAACAAAAAGACTCGTTGAATAGTTAATTTCTTTTGTGGGAAAACCAGTCTTTGCTTTCATCAACATAAATTATAATAGATCGAAGAAATTCACTTTACATTTATTATTCTAAGTAATCTATACACAATTTCTTACAAAAGAGCCTGGGAAAATAGCAGGTGTTTTGAAACATACCAAGCAAGTTATTATATATTATATTCTATTCACATAGAGAAAAATAAAACCATACGTAAATTATCTCTTCATATTGAATTTTTATTAATATAGTATAGCGAATGCAGATTATTTATTTAAATATTATGTATTTTAATCTTCACAGAGGGTGGGCAAAAATAGTACTTTTTTAAACGATTTTTCGACTTTGTATTTCTACTGTATTAAAATTTGATGGGAATTAATTTTGTAATATAAATTTTTATTTCAAATATCTACTGCAATTAGCTGTCTTATATAGGAAATAATTTTTGAATATTGAAGATTCGCTGCCCACATAATATGATCTATTTACACTCTACAAAATCTAAACATTTGATGAAGACTTTAAGCTTATTTCGTGTGATTTGAATATATGCATTTTCATTTTTCAATATGAATATGAACTTTAATCTAAAAGTGTCTATGATATTTTCAGCTATTCTTAACATAAACATTACGAGAAACAGGTTGGGAGAGTGATTGATTGACTAACAACAACTCATCCGCATTACCACATCGTTCAATTCTTATTTTGTAAGAATACATACTAATTCTTTTCAAAACAAATATTGTTTAAATATCATAAACACATACTCCGTTAAGTTAGGTTAGGTGAGATTCAGTTGAGTCCATTATTAAAAAGACGTTTACATAAATACATAAACCTTTCCCGCACACGATTAATTGTTTGTTTTTTTTGTAACACTAAACATTAACAATTATGATTTATTAAGTTATTCAAAAATATTTATTGTTGCTTTACAACAATTTCAGCTTGATCAGTTGTCTCACGGATAAAATCAGAAGTTTATTTTAATAGTGCATATCGTCATTGCCATTGCAAAATTGTATATCTGCAATATCAAAAAGAGTATGAAAACAGTTTAATAAACAACATTATCGAATTAAAATTAAAATAAAAACACGAAATTAGTATAATATACATATATTGAATAATAATCATGTTTTTTTTCATTGTTTTAATACTCTCCCGAAAAAAACTTGATTTTGCAGATAAACAATTTTGCAATGGAAACAACGATATTATCGTAGTTATAAATGTGATAAAAATGAACGTCATATTAAATAAACAATTAGATGCCAACAATACCGGTAGAAATTAGTAGATTTAATGTTCACTTTAAATAGAGTTGACATTTTCTGTTATTTATCAGTTTAAAAGTAAAAAATAATTGAAAACTTTTGAAACATTGAATTAAGAATTTTATATTACATTCTATTTGCAATATTTGTATATTATTTCACACATAAGATTTATCTAAGAAAGATAGTAACAAAAACACGCAATAAATTTAACGTACAATTATATTCTCGAGATCTTCGGATCTGGTGAGTCAAATGTTTTATGATCTTAATAATAGAGTTTAATTTAAGACATCGACTGAGGGTGTTTGATGGAATTTCAATATCAAATTTTGATTATTGAGATTTTGTACACTTCCATATATTTTGTCACTAACGACCCGGGTTTCGGCTTTCGGCATCTTCAGGCATTCGAGCACACGAATGTGTGTCAGTTCAAGTCCATTCGTGTGCTCGAATGCCTGATGATGCCGAAAGGCGAAAACCGGGTCGTTAGTGAAAAATACATGGAAGTGTACAAAATCTCAATAATCCAAATTTAATAGAGTTTATCTTTTAAATATTACAAAAACGCGTCGCTGATTCATGATCTTTTCGATAGAATAATATAAATAAATTGCAATAACAATAATTTCTGGCAAACAATCATTGAAATAAACAACATCATTCCACGTGAAAGTCCAAAGGCTACAGTGAAAAAATGACCATGAAGACTTTTCATAAATTATTGACAACATTCCAATAATAAAAAAGTTCAACAACATCAAATATGAATCTATGCATATTTGGAATAAATATGTCTTCTTAACTTGCAAAATACTCATCTGTATTTTGTTGAGAAATGAAAGTATACAAAATAATGTAATTTATTGCATTTGAATTATGCTAGATTTAATCAAACGCTGTATGTAGGATCAATTCTTTGAATATTTTTTTCCCAAAAGTCTTTTTAACCATGCTCGCTCCCAATATGAAGCATATGGACTCCTGATGAATGTATCTTAACACAGATTTTACTACGAGAACTACTTGTTACTCAGTTGCTCAACCTTTCTTTTTCGAAGAGTGTAGGGCTAAGACAGGACTAGTGGTTGGCTAATCGCTTTCGATTATGGAATTTTTATACATTAAAAATACCCACGATTTCAAAAATAAAAACATAAACCGTTTGAAAAATCAATTTATGGAACTGTCCTTACTGGGATTCGAGCCCGTGAGCAACGCGACCGAAGCCAACGACGCTGACTACTGCACCACAGCTTTATTATATTTTATTTATGCACACATCATATTTATTTTGTGACACATGAATTTACAATTATGAAACTATTTATTCACTAGTATAATCGTATCCATCATAGATGACGGTATTGAAATTTAAATACTGAATGTAGCTAGTACGTCGGAACTGTGAGTGCATTGCATAGTATTTTATTTTATATACACCGCGAACGCTTACGTCATGAGAAAATTTCATACCAACATTTGATATGTGATAATAATAAAACGTTTACAGAGCGGTCTGGGCTATTATATATAAGATTGCCTATGATATTTACACACTCAAATTTAAGTCTAATGAAAAAATACTCACATTGCTAGCCACATTTTAAATAATAAATATCAGGTAGGTAAATGCTATGCTAAAGCAAGCTTCTATGGTAGAGTTAGCAATAACTCTGCAAAATGTTCTGCTAAGAAATTCATATGTATGAAAAAAAAAAGTTCATATGTAAGACAAAACAAAATCAAAATTGATGTATTTCTCATAATTGTTGATATCTTACATAAGATTATTAATAATATTATCAAATGATCATTGATGTTCGTTCACCTTGGCTCATTTAAAGTGAGTTTATTCCGATAGGATATCTGTCCTTAATATTAATTTTACATGTATAATGTTTGTGGTTATTCCACTCTCCCTCAATGACTGACCATCATTACACGCTAATAGATAAATTTACCACATGCCAGTTTACACACGAGAATTAATTACTATTTAAGGTGAAATAAAACATAATGTAGAAAAACTAGCATCAAGTTATCCATTACTGGCTGTGAGATTTTTTTATTGTAGACTATTTTAATTTTCAAAAAAATTCGGCACCAATTTAAACAATTATTCAATAAATACAATCCGAACGGAATATTTATTATATATTTTTTTTAAATACGATACCCATTACTAATGAAGCATATTAAGAAAACTGTTTTTACAGGAACTGGTTAGTCGTTAAATCTCTCTTTTTGTAGATTATAAAGGTTGAAGAATGGGGTTAGAAAAAGATTAATAGTTATATAATCGCTCTCAATTCGGATGTTTTAAAGGAGTATAAATAATACACAAATAAATCGAGTAAAAAATCAGTATTATATGGAAGTGCCCGTTCGTGCATTTGAATCCGTGACCCCACACGAATAGGTTGAATGCTCAAGAACATTTAATTTTTGTGTCAAAAAAACAATATAAAGTACAGTAAAATTAGATGCTGATGGAAGTGTTTTTCGCATTGTATTTTTTAATGATTTTCTTGTTTCGTCGTCACTTTTTTCTGCTTACGTTTGTTGACGTGATGAATTTTTGGTGCTTGATTCATTGGAGAAACATTTATTGTATTTTTTGTTAAATTGTTGAGAAAACTATTAAACATTAAAAATAATATTATCAACGATTTTAGTTGTTATATTATTGTTGAAAAGTACTGTAATCTTCAATTCAAAATTGTCTTCTTGAAGGCTTAAATACATATTATTGTGAAATATTTATGGTATCGGCACTTTACTTACAAAATGAACTCGGTTTTTACTTCCAGGTAAAAAATTGAGGAAAATTTGCGTGTGTCTAATTATGTGATGAATACTAGGCAGACGAAATAATACATATATGTTATATATTTATTACAAAGGTCAGAAAAACGAGCAAATCAACTCGATTAAGCCATTGCTATAAAAATTGCCAAGCAAACATTGGGAAATCACTAGCTCATTACACGTATGTAGGTTTCGTTATCGCGTCACGCAATGATAAAGTTGACGAAATAATTTATATGGTGGCACTCTTGCACCGCAGAAATCTTTATCGGGTCTGACCATCGAAATGAGACTCGTCCGATGTCCGTTCGTCGGCTGTCCTATAAACTTGGTCAAGGTCCTGCTGCGGTTTCGCAAATCGCTGTTGGTAAGATTACAGCTGACTCAAAGATTCAAAAAAATATTAAATTAAGTCATACATTATAGGTCTTTCACATATCGTTTTACGGTTCAGAGAATTGCAACGAAAATAAATTAAGCCCCAAGATATACGTTTTCTTCGTTCACCATTCACCAAATACTATATAATATTGAACTTCACTAAGAGTTACATTAGTATCTACATTTAATGCAAGTAGGATCAATTAATTTTTTACCTACGTGCATTACCATATGACTTACGACGTACGAGATGCGTCAACGATTTATTTATTCATATATTATCTTTGATTTGAATTGGAATGAACTCCATTTTAATTACCCACATAGTGTGATTTACGCTTAATTAAATTCCGAATTATTCGATGTATACTCGCGTAACTATGTGTAACTCAAATATAAGAGAAAGGCAATAAGGCTCTAAGCGTAATAGCAATCGAAACATTGATAACAACCATACAAATCAATTAAATAATATATTTTACAACACACAAGTTCAATACTTAAAAATTTCATTCTTAAATAAATTATATTTCAAATTTGGATTATTGAGATTTTGTACACTTCCATGTATTTTGTCACTAACGACCCGGGTTTCGCCTTTCAGCATCTTCAGGCATTCGAGCGCACGAATAGACTCGAACTGATGTGAACAGTAAACAGTGTCAATAGAGCCCAGTTAAATTCCTTGCCAATTCTGAACGAACATCTGAACCTTCCAAACTCCCCGTTGCTATATCTTATACGTTGAAACAACTAACAGATGTCACTAAATGTGGAACGATTGTATATTTATCCTTTCGTCGAATTGCATCCTGACGAAACCCACAATGCTATTATAATTGTAAAATCAGTGGTAATTCTAATAGTAGTTGGAAAGCTGCAATTCGCCACTTTGTTTTCAAAATAAGGATTAAGGCGATTCTCGAAATTTTAACTTAGGTGTCAGTGTAGATCCTAGACGTATAATATTTTATCTCGTAAATAATATTTGTCGTATTTGTATCTTCTACATAAACGTTAGACACTGTTTACTGTCTGTCAGTTTGGGTCCATTCGTGCGCTCGAATGCCTGAAGATGCCGAAAGGCGAAACCCGGGTCGTTAGTGACAAAATACATGGAACTGAACAAAATCTCAATAATCCAAATTTGATATTGAAATTCCATCAAGCACCCTCAGTCGATGTCTTAAATTATTAAATTATAATTTTATTTCATTTCAATAATGTGATATGGATCACCCTCAAATAACATTTTTTACGAAAATATAATTAGATTAAAGTTAAAAAATAAATTTTACGACATAAAATAAGAGTGTATTTATTTTATGAAAACCTACTTTTTTGTCACATTGTTTGTAGATAAACACAAAACGACCTTCTAATTGCGGAAAAACTGCAAACTGACCAATGTCTGGGGAAAGTTGCAATCGCGAATTAAAAAAATCCATAATCAGCAGAATTAATTAGTTCAATGCCACTACATTAAACTAATTTAAACATACGTTGCATTAATAATAACAACGTTTACAATTGGATTTGTAATCAATACTTGTTCTAACTATGTTTTCATATTTTACTTGAAAGAAAATGCTTATTACAGATATAAATAATAACATCATTTGATTGGCAAATTGGTAACGGATGAAATAGCGGTTATATTGCTATTGTTTAAAAATGCTTCAGCTTTGATATTTATCATTCATGGAATATGTTTAATAGAATCGTTTTATTAAATATATTTGGAGATACATGAATAATACAAAGTAGGTTGTGCATTTAATATTGAGAAATATTATTTTGTGTAGCCGACGTGTTTTGATTGGTGGTAATCAACCGTCATTTCGAAACCGTTGAAGTTTCATTTGAAGTGTTATATTCAAACATTGATATATGACTGATTGCATATTAAATATTCGTACCATGGATCACAAATTTGGGTGAGATGCGATGAGAAAATATTGCAAACAAATACGCATTTACAACTGCTTATTTCCAGCACCATTTTGGATAATTCATTATTACGTATTTGCATTCAAACCTGACTTTACAGTGAGTTGAAACACTCACTTTTTAAAACAGAGGAAAATTATGTTTATATTGATCATGTAAATTAAGCTGATTTGATTTTCTTATACTGCCCAGGGTGATACATTTTGAAATATTTCTTCATTACAATTGACATTGACAACGGTTAGTTTATGTTTAATGGGTAATTAAATAGGTATATTTTATAGTAAGCTATTTTTATACGAGGCTATTAGGAAGCACTTACGATGCACAATCATAAACGTCTTCGGTTTGATAGGTCTGAAGGTGAAATAGATGGAATCGAAATGCATTATGTATCCGATCGACCACATTAATGAAGCATATCCCTCCGAAACAATGAACTCAATCGAAGATGAAAGTGTCACACTGAGGTCGTATATGCGATAAAAGATACAAACATTAAAACAACGCACAAACAAAGATTCTATATGATTATGTTTTTCATAGAGAACTGAGACGTCAAGGGTGGAGGAGAGTTTTTTAGCAGGGCTGTTAAACAATAATTGATCGAACATTAAACTATTGTGTAATAATAAAAAACATTACGTATTACTCTTTCAAACAAGCAGCAAGCACTTATTTCTTAAGTTAAAGATTTCATATAATTCTAAAATCATATTCTATATATTAATTATTTTATAGCCCCTTTTAATCCAGTTTACGCCGCTGATTGTGTTAATAAATAATTTCATACTGCAGGTATTACATAATATATGGAAGCGAAGCTATGTTATCAAATTAAAACCAATTGTAAGTGCAGGTTATTGTTATATTGTGTAAGTATTTAACTTTATTTCTCAGTATAACTAATTAATACTATTATCAAGCGATATTGCAAATAAAACTGGTAATTTAAAATTATAATGCAAGACAACGCCTCTTCTTCCATCGTGATTTCTTAACGACTAATTAAAACAATGGTTACCAACCTTTCAAAGACAAAAAGAAGAAGCCAACATCCAAACAAGTTGTCATAATAATATTTTTGTTTAAAATATTTTTATTCGTATATTAACCATGAAAAGACGTAAACTTATTACAAAAGTTTTTTTAGTTATTTTGTAAATGAATTTACAAAAAAAATGCTCAACCTATTTACGGGGTTGACTTTTCATTTGATAAATGTATTTGTATCCAAATGCAATGGTGTTTATGATTGTTTCTGAGATTCGGAGCATCCTACACATCTGCTATTTGTAGCTGAAACGAAGAATAGACACTCTTCTTTCTCGATTCTATCCGAAGCGAGCATTTGATCTAATGAATTTACATACTAATAGATATTAAAAAATATAAAATAAATGTATTTTTTAGCATTACAACGTTAACAGTCGCCAAATATTCCGAAATAATTGTTAATTTGCAGGAGTTAAGCAAGATGAGAGTTTTTAATGTCTAAGATCTCACATATTAAATTGAAAAAATCTATATTTGAATTAGACCCATCTGATCGCTATGGTAAAGCTCTTACTACTAGACCAAAGAGGCCGACTAGTTACAGTAAAAATACTTGATAGACTTGGACCCGGACCCAACTGTTTGCTGCGATAAATCTTTAACATTTAAACCACAGAGCCCAACTAGTTACCGCAATAATAAGCTTTAATATATTGATACTTAATTAGTAGTCCATATGCTACACGTTGGAAGCAAACAACAAAGCAACCAATTCATAATTTATCTAGGGGGCAACATAACTGTTGTTACGCAACTGGACTTCCGGCGATCTTGTAAGTCATTGAGCAGTTCAAAATCGGTTTATCCATTTTGGTGTTTTATTATGTATACTTTCTCGTGAGTTTTATAATTTTTCCAAATGAATATATGTATGTTTCATTCGCCACTGGTTTCGGATTGCTAAATTATGTATCACGCCACTTTGCGCAAGTGAGCCGCGGCTGCCCGTAGCGTAATAATTCTGGTAAGTTTGCGACGCGGAACGATTAAGTAAAAGTAAACAAGTTGGTGATGTATTAAGAATAAAATAATTTATTAAGACAGAAGAACGGACCTACGCGTGCTATGTGTAATAATGATTTTTTACGCGATATCTACTTTATTTAATTAACAGTATATAAATGCCTCAGGCTTACGTCCTACTCGGTTACGCTGTCAACGATTGGAAGTAAATTTGGTGGATGAGGTGTAGATAGATATAACCGTAACTTTGATGTTTTACAAAAAGGGTATATCAAGTATCTTAGAAAAATCGAGATAAAAAAAAAAACAACATTCACTTCACTGATATTGTTGTAATAAACGGTAAATTTGTAGGTATTTTCTAGTCATTTTTCTAAGCTTGTTAGTAAATTTAAAATTATCCATAAGTAAGTAATAAAGAATCGAGAAAAGATAAAAATGGTATTTTTTTCACAAGACACTGACTGTAAGATGACTAATTACAATTAAATTATTAAATCCTTACCCACACGTAGAAATATATATTGAGGGTTTACAATCAGTTCAATTAATTTTTTTAATTATGTATTGAAAGTTCATACTGTTCATACTCGGATGGATGAAAATAAAAACATTAACTGTAATATTCTTGATGTAATGTGGCATATAACAATATGAACCCGTAATTTACTACTTTAGCAGAGAAAAATGTTTTTTCTGAAACAAAATAAAGCATGATTGAGTGTTTTTTTTGACGAAAGTAACAAGTTAAAAATTTTGAATTAAGGTTCTCATAAAATAGGCTATAGTTTCATGATAATAAAACAATAAAAGATATAGTATTAATTAAAGATGTCATATTTAATTAGCATGATCATAAAATAAATGAATAATATATATATATATATTTATGGCAACAATGTTACTACTCAATACTTAACGTCATTATTTAAGTCAGAAACAATTGAAGATACAAGGGAAGGACGTGAAATGTCACTTTTTTATTTGGCAATTCAGTCTTTTATTAGAAACTCGTTTCGATCTACAAGATGGCATTGCCAGTTTTTTAAAAGTTGATAATATAACATGTTCATCTATGCACTCTTTAATTATAATGGACTATTAATACATGAAAAAATCGCGAAAGTTTGTCATGCGAGATATTATTTTTGTCGCACATGTCTAAAATGTAGATACGATAACTGTGCTTGACACGTCGTTGGAATCTGTCGCCTTTGAGTAACAAACGATTCTCATATTAATTTTAAAAATAATAAAAACGAATACCAGGGGTAGTAAGTATTTGTGTCCAGTATATTTAAAACCAAAGTGTACGTATACGATAGAAGTAACTTCTCCGATGTGATATAAAGGCAATTTTGATAAATCTTTTTTATAATATTAATTTAGTTTAGTTCAAAAGCGTGACAGCTTTGTTGACAGAGAATTTTTTAATCCGACCTGACAATTTCAAAAGAAAAAACTGTTTGTTAATAATATTATAATTTTGTTTACTTTTAACCTTTGCTGGAAGGTTGGTATAAAATTCTGAACACAAATGGTTAAAATACTTACATTAACTTTTGAATGTTTTAGTTTTAATTAATTCTAAGCCAAATATCAAATACATATTTTTTTAAAACGAATACATCACTAAGGCTTGGATTCTTTTCTAAGTTTATTTTGATATTTGAAATTAAAAAATATCAATATTTGCTTCGGCAATTTTGACGATTGGCGAAATAAAAAATAAAAATAAATTAATTATGTTTTAATGTTTTTATGAATTCTTTTCGTGCTGATAAAATGAGGAATACTTCTCAAACATTTTGAACAACAATATACATCATTCAATAGCATCTCAATAATAATCGTCAATCAAACGTTTTAAAAATAAATTTTAAATATTTAACTGACATTGATTCATCCATTATATCCATCTATTATAAATTGTTAAATATCAAATGTAATATGGAATTAAATGCAAATTTTTTTTCTATTCAACTAGAAAATTATGCATTTTTTCTGACGTTATAAATCAATAGTATTAGAGATAACGTCAGCCATACAAAAAAGTAATAGGATGATTAAATTGTTCGTGATAAAAATTGTTGTTATTATAATACAGATTTAGTGAAAAAGTCATAATCTAAATGTATTACACTTTTTTGAATGATATTTTTTTGAAGATTGCTGTTTCACATCATAAAAAAAATATTTAGAACTTGACAGTTTTGTTTTTGAAAATTTTGCAAGCAAACGTGTGAAAAAAAATGTGAGTCGCTAAACACGCTCCCGAAGGTTTTTAGAGCTTTGAATAAAACGCGAAAAACTGTTATGGGCTGTATGATTGTTTTAAGTATAGTTAAAGTTATTTTGTATCTTCCGGTGTATAAGGAAAAATGAAATATTCTTTAAAAAAACGACTTTTTTAAGATTGGTAAATTTTTGAATTTCGAACATTGGATGAAAACGGAAGAAAATTTTCGACTTACAACTGGAAAAATTGATTGATCTATCGATAGAGCATATGCAAACATTAAAAAACTTATTTGTTGAAAAATCGCTAGAAGCGTGTTTAGCGACTGGGCGAGTCATATCGCCATTTAATTAGCAAACTGCGTATCTACATTTCAGAAAAACGTTGAAGAGAGTTTTAAAACCATTCAATCATTATTCATCTATCATCACTGTGAATTTTTTGTTTTGAAATGTAGATTCGCAGTTTTCTTGTTGTGCCGACGATATTCAATATTTGAGTAATATAATGCAATAGCTGTTAATCTACCTCAGTGGTCTAAGTCCATATCTGCATATTTCACAGGAGTAATGATCCCCAAAATCAAAGTCACTCTCTCTACAATACAGTCGACGCTCTCGACATCTAGATCTCCGTCTATGATGCCTTGGATGATTATCATGACGACATCTTTGCCGAGTTTGCGGGTGAAGAGTTTGGTGTGTTATATTGTTTGGACACAAGTTTTCGAGTCTTGGCGGTGGAAAATAATCGACACCATAATTCTGATAATTGCGACATAATATAAAGTTTGAATTGTTCTCCACACAATAGCATTGTACTTGACAACTGCAAGATATTCGGTACATTTTGTTTTTCTCACTTTTAATAGTATATTTCGTCAGCCGAGTTCACAATAGAAATGTTTAGAAACTCTGAGTTAAAAAGAAAATCGTTTCAATCCAAAGTATTTTCAATCATTTCAAGGGTTACTATTGCATAACACCATTAATATTTTATATTTTTTTAAAACAAAACTCGATTTGATTACTGTTTTGCGCACTATTCAAGAAGGCATTATTTTTTTTCCCTATTCATTATTTACATATTGTTACCGTACTGTTATGGCAAAACATATTAACACAGTCGATTTTTTTTGCAAAACGATGACGATATACTACTGTACAACTAAAAAACGCATACATTTGTCCATATCTTTTTATCTCCATTTATTTACCATGAAAAAACTTGTAATTGAAAATTACATCATTAAAATTGAATTCTTAAATTACGTGCTCATTAAAATAATCTTTGCCGCATAAAATATTGTTTTACGATTTGATTTTCACATCTTCGCAAGATTTACGGATAGAATTATCCTGTAATTAAAAGAGATAAAACAAAATTGACTGCTAATATTTGAAAAATAAGGTTTCGTTAAAGATTGACGTGTTATTAAACCATTGCAATTATTCCTTTCATATTTAATAAAACATATTGCAGCTCACATACACGTCAGTGGTCATTATTAAACAAAAATCTATGTACGATATTTTTACAATTATAGCGATACAATAGTACGGTAGATAATTCAAATACAAGCACACACATTTACAAATTCGTGATAAAAAATAGCACAAGGTTATTATTAATCGAGTATTGAATTAATTGATTCGTAAATAACGATCAATTGTGGATTTAAAAGATGATAGACAAAGTTTTTTAAGAAATTAAAATTTTGTTTATATTGACATTCTTTTGGAATAACGCAGATTTGTTTAGATGATTGCACACGTTTGATTTACACTTAATAATGACGATAGCACAGAATGTAGCATCTACTTATTTCCGAATAGTAATAATTAAATGTTAAATGATGATTTTGACACTCTCCACGCGGAGATATACCAATGACTAAAGTATCGCAAGATTCAGCAATTGTATCTACGTCGGAAATACTACAAACATTCACGTTGTTTTAATTAAGTACTCGCTAAATGAATATTTATTTAACGCTATCATTCTTGCATTTACTCTCACTTATTATGTGATAACACTTTCGGTGTCAACTACTAAAAAAATATACTGTTTTATTTTAACAGCGGCACATTGATGATATCTTTGTCGTTCTGGCAACACACGTCAATTCAGATATACTATTGATTATCAGTTACATAAAATGAAGCAAGGTCTTTTTCAAATACCGTTGAGAAATGGAAACAACTGAATATTTTCATAATATTCAAAGGAAAGTTATTATTTGACTTAAAATGTATTATTTTTAAACTTAAGAAATAAATTTCAATTTTTTATAATAAGTTAAATTAGTAAAGAAATATTAAAATGAAAAAGATTTACGATAATTTAACGTACAGATAAAATTGGATTTAACGTGTGTTTTTTCTTTTAATTTATTATACTTTCATTAATCAACACTCCGAAATTGAAACAGAATTAAACTCCACTTAACAAGTGAATTTATTGCATCAGTAACATATTCCAAAAATGCCTAATTTAGTTTCGGCTTGTCGTTTTTCACTTCAGATGTCAGATAGTGCATTTTTCGTTTAGTCACTAGAAAGTTTTAAAATGTAAATTAATACATTTCATGGGCGCTTGCACATAATTTGCAAAGACGCTATTTTACGTAACTTCATATTATTATTATATCCATGTATGAAATAATATTATCAAACAATAAAAGAATATTAATAATTCATCAGTAACTTAATATGTATAAATAGCTAGCTGTATCTGGTCTGAGTAATAAACGCCACCAACAACATATTTCTAATTGAAATATATATATATATATATATATATATATATATTTATGCATGTATGATCATATATTTGTCAATACATTTCATTATAAGCACAGTTAAAAAAACCGTATTCTCTGATGTAACAAAATACTCAAATATTTACCAGCTGTCTCGAACGAAAACTATTTGAAATTAGAACATGTCTTGCAATCAAAAACATATAAAAAATTAAAACTAAGCTCTTGACTACTCTAGAATAAAGCAGTTACATTTGTAGCAACTGGTTCTCTGAACAAAAGATATTGTCAGTCTGAATACTTGATGTATTGACGCTGCGCTTGTATTGAACGGGCCACACTAGGCGTCAATTTATAATGTATTTTCTTCCAAAATGGAATTATTTTCAGTTTCTTACGTGATTTACGTTATTTTTCTTTTTGGAACATTAACTTTTTAATATGACAAATAAAAATATTGTGAAAAGTCAACATATAAAAACTAAATTCTTTCCGAAAAACTCATTGAAGTTAATAATACGTATATACTGTTCGAGTATTTGGCAAGCACAACGAGATTCAGCCTACACGTTCATGGAAAAAGATCAGATTGTCAGTCAACAAAGGAAGTATGGCAGCATTTTTTTGCATAATATTTGATTTTATATTGATTATGGTCGATCACGATCGCAATCATTTCCCTGTATGTCCATGCTGTTATATTATCTTCCATGTCACGCACAAGTCATTTCAGTCACATGTTTGGCTCAGTTTCGCAATACTGGAATCTCTGAACATATTTCCGCACATGTTAATTGCACGCCATACGACTCCGTGGCTCAATGAATATAGGCTATGTTCGTAATCAACAAAATGATAGGTTAATTAAATTTTACATGCATACAATGAATAATTATTACTGCGCACTGATATTGGATAAAAATTTCGCCAAAATTACATTGTTATGTTAAATAATAGTCTTTTTACTCTTAAATGATTTTGGCTGTATAAGAGTACATACAAATATATTTGACAAAAGATTCCTTTCAAATTTTCAAATCATAATATTTTAATTTAATGTAGATTACATGATATCCATGTGAAAAGTGTAAAATTTTAACTAGTCATAAGTCGGTCACTTTACCTCTCTTTTCAGAGAGGATACAGATATAAGAATGAGGATATAAAAGTACTAGTTATTACTTTATGACTCTCTTTAAGCTCCATCCTATTTTTAAGATACGATAGGGAGGATAGAAAGATATAAAAAACACCACAGATATCAGTGCCTTAGAATTGTATAAATAATTTGGAAAATCTACGTTTTAAGTGTCAAATCGCGTGTGAAGAAAGTTTCAGTACATTACCACTTTATTTAATTACGTTGTCTATTTTCCTTGGTTGAAGTATATCGCACGATATAATGAAACAAATTCCTATGCATCGTACGTATTCAATAATTTTTATTTTTCAACAACACCTGAATTTGCTCATTTAGTGATCATTTTTAACAACGGATGTTACCACATTACATACTATTACATTACATAAAATTTAATTTATATGTTGAGAATTAGAATTAATATCTACGTTATAAATATTTTTTTACAAAACAGTTAATCCTAAAGGTGCTTCTCAATAAGGTGAAACACGTGTCACAGGTAGTAACACAACCAGTAGAATAACAGAGGTATCAATTGTAACTGTATATTTACAAAAAGCTGTGGTTAAGCATTCATATTTAGTTTGACAACGATGCAGAAATCAAGATTACGATATGTTATTTTAATATGTTTTTTTATTTTTGAATTGAATTTAATGATGTAATATAATAAATATTATCATTCTACGAGTATTCTTTTATCTTTTACTGAAAAAAATATAGAAAATTGAATCATTTAAGAATAAACAATAATTAAATAAGCGCAGGGAAATTTCACACTATTAGGTAGATAGTAAAATTATTTCCGAGTTTGAAATAAAATATGTTTTGAAAATAGAACGAGGTGTTGCAATATCTAAAAGTCTACAGTTCAAGCCAGATTTTATAAAATACATGTCGCTTGTTAATAGGGTATGCTTCACTAAATTGGATCGAACCAATTAAGCTTTATATTAATTCAATCCACACCATCTGTATCATGGCTTCGTACGTAACTATATTCCCTCGAATCGACGCAATCTTAATAATATCATGACGAGTAACCTTAGTAATTTAACTGAATACATACTGATCAGTGATTCGGTACACATGTACTGAATCGAAATAACAATGCAATAAACAATCACATGAATCTAATATGTATAATTTCATTCGATATTATCACGAGCAGGTGCAATAAGTTTTGTTATACATATGTACTAAACACTCAGTTTCTGAACAATAATTTAAAAAAACCAACAAGGTTTTACCATACATCAGTAATTTTTAAACGATGAACTGGTGTTCGCAACCTTATTTCAATTTTTCTATCATATTATGGAAAAACTCTTTTTATTATTATTGAAGCCGCTTGTCAGACACATATTCAAATGGAAAGTAACACGAAGATCTACTTTACACAAAAACCTCATTTTTGAGCCGTCCGTTTATATTGCATATGTATGAACGTATTTTTGGCAATGAAAGGCTTAAAAAAAACAGATATTTCAAACAAATTTAAAGATTGCTACAATATTAAATATTTATCAGAATCAATCAATGAATGTTTGACTTCTTTTAGATACACTATACTTTAAAAACATTGAATACACTTATAAATGAAAACTTGAATCAAGAATTGGAAATTGAATTTGACGATTCTGCAATCTCTCCATTTACGCTGAAGATTATTTATTTACAAACGCCGTGTAATTTAAACCTGTTTTAATCGAGACTTCCGTGTAAAATGAAAATTAACCTTAACAAATATTATAATTATAATACACAGAATATTTACCACGTACATCGATGGAATGGTGAACGTTTGCATTATTTTAACTTGATAAAAATAATACCATTGTTTTTAATTAGTACATCTCATAAAACGTATCGCATAGATTTGAGTTTTTTTTTGTATCTATGGTTATATGTTTTGAAGAATATTTTATAAAAAAATTATGAAATGAATTAAAAAATACAATAAATTGCACTTCATGTAAAGTTTTTTAATACAACCGATCATCTAAAGGCCGGTTTTTATGATATCTCACAATATTTCTGGTATAAAAGTTATCTATTATACCTATAAAGTGTTTATGACAAGTGCATTCAGCATTAAAATAAATGTACATAGCAAAAACTGCTATTTCCTATCTTCAATGTTCAATTAAAGTACATCATAATAGACATAATATTATACTTCCCGGATTCAAGTCAAATTATATAATTTTATGATGACAAAAAAGATAAAACTGTATCTTAAATAATAATTATTATCGTAGATTGCTAGATATTTTTTGCGTGCTTCAGTTTGTCATTGGTACTCATGAAAAACAAACGATTATTTTATTATTTGACCAACACTTAGCCACAAAAATAACATTAAACAGAATAATATTTTTATGCGACCCATTTTTGAATGTTGCTATAAAAACAAATTTATAAAGTTTTTAATTTGAAATGAGACGACGCAGTATTAAATTTTTATTCGGTTACTTTAGTTAGCTTATCTCAATATTGTCTCTGTGATAATTGTTTGATATTCTTTAACTATATGTATATTTTTAAACCTTGTCCACAAAACCTGTGGATAGAAATGAATTAATGTAACACTAGGTCTTTCTGCTTCTTAATGTGTCGTGTATGATAAAATATAATGCGTAATGATAAAAGAATCAAGTTAGAAGTCGAATAATTTTTGTTGTGGTGCCTTTGGGTTGATTGACTTTCGGAATTTGATGCTTAAACTACAAAATCGTTACCACTAGGTCAAAGTATACATACGACGTTAAAAATACAACCCTGAATAACCACAACGAGGAACTTTTAACTAGATATCTTTCATATTAATATGAAAAACTTTAGTTAATTTTTAAGATAATAGTATGATTCTGTTATTCTGAGAATTTTTACAAAATGGATGCGACAAATATTATGTTTTGTAAAACAAATTCATCAAATAGTTAAAAATCTAGTTACCTATACTAATATTATTACATTTCACTTTTAAACTGTCAATTCTTGGTGGAAAGATATAGTATTAAAAAA
The DNA here is from genome assembly GCA_022494535.1 of Himalopsyche phryganea. NCBI lineage: Eukaryota > Metazoa > Arthropoda > Insecta > Trichoptera > Rhyacophilidae > Himalopsyche > Himalopsyche phryganea. Next base: position 2,626,825 of record JAGVSL010000018.1, on the reverse strand, counting down.
ATAAAACACTAATTTGTTTGTACTACTTCCACATGCTTATAATGATCAGGATCGGTTTCGCTCATCACGAGCACTATCCTGATAATGCTCAGTTGATAATACTCGTGATGAACGAAATCGGTCCTGATTATAAACATCTGGAAGTAGTAAAAAAAATTAGGTTTTAATTTTTAAAAAAATTAATTACGCTTGGTAATGCTGTTAAGCATATAAACTCACGCTTATTACCATACCGCATTATGCGCAGAAATACAACTTAGATTTTTGTTGTATGAAAATAGAAGCTTGTGAAGATAAACGTTTTGATAATGGTCGATTGCACCAACAATTAAATTATTTCTGCCATTCAAACACAATCATTGCAATATTTTCTCACCAAAAGCGTGTACGGATTGCAACCGAGCTTGGCGCATAGGCTCAATTGGTTTCAACTTAGGATGCACCTCACGATTAAGGCCAAGGCTGTGTCACATTTATAGCGAGCGTAAAAAGGTGTAAGCGACTTTACACATTCTTATTACAAATACAAATAAACAATATAAAATTTGGAAATGCTATCGAATCGTCATATCGCTTTCGAAAATGTAAAATTTTATTATGACATTCGAAAATCTCTTTATTCAAAACTTTTTGTGGTATTTTTATGATTTGATTTCGCAAACTACACCTCCATTGATTGATTACGTGTGTCTGCACAACAGAGAAAGGAAAAAAAATAAACACACTTAAATAAAATCAGATTCACTTCTCATTTGAAGTTTCCATCAGAATAAAAACAACGTCCATTCAGATAGATTACTTTTACTGGAACTAATTAAATGCATAAAACACTTTTATAATGTTTTAATGGACATTCAGTGGTGTCATTACAATGTTGTGTACTTAATGTCAACTAATGAGACCATATTTTAAGCTTACGTTACTACTTCGTATTTATGACAGTCAAAATACCTCGCAAAACAATCAAAACAGTTCAAACAAACAAAAAACTAAAAAATGAAAACTTTAATCTAAAATTTCAGAGATCTATCTGACCCTCTAACCTGAATTGTTGAAGAATGCGCCGTTAGCATGATTGGAAGTTTATATAAGAATCCGTACAAATATTACTCTAATATGTTCCATGAAAATTTTCCAGCAAATCGGTACTAAGTTTTATATACCGATTGATACTAATTAAAATATCTTTTATCCAGAATGCAGAATAATAAGATTGTTGAACGTAAAGGATTATATTTTTTGATGGTTGCATAAATTAAAGAGGCACTGTAAACTTAACGGAGTCGCGTAGTTAAGCGTTTGAAATATAAATATCAGTATTTTTAAAGACTATAATATTTACTTGATTCATGGATTAAATTATAATATATTCACTTGTATTACATTTATTTCACCAAAATGTTGTTTTATCTCTTAGGACAATAAAATGAAAATATGATGACGTCGATGTGATTTAATTTTCTACATTTAAAAAATGATAAAATAACAATATGGAATTATTCTAATGTAAACTATATAATAAATTGATTAAAAACCAATTATAAATAACAGACGAAAACTTGAATCGCTATTTTTATTGTTTATTTAAACATATTATTTATTGAAACCACCGATCCACTGTCCTTCTTTCTCTTATCGTCATTTGGGTTCGATGTGTATTATGCGCGTACCACAAGAAGTAATTTCAAGTATCTCCCGTATTATAATTGAGTTTGAAGTTTTAAAACAATAGACGTGTTTATTTTATATAACGTCTAATATTGAAGTCTACAGAGCACGGTCAAGTTATAAAAACAGACATGCCGATCGATTGCGTTATTTGGTATTTACCTGCGCCGTCCAAGTTACGCTTGCGCAAGCAAAGGCCGGTGCAATTGCATCAGTGGAAGAATCATTTTCATTTCTCTGTGCACAAGTACCAGGCTTTTGATTCTTGCATACAGAAATAATTATATTTTAGAAATAGCACGTGTCGGCTGGATTGACCCGATCGTTTCTCGAAGCGTAAATCTATTGCAATAGTACAAGTTGATTTTGAAATACTCTGCCCACGAAGAGGGCATTGAAACTTATGGCAATGCCATAGAAGAAGTAGATTTACCATCTTTGAAGCAATGAAACCATATATGCTAAATAAAATTCATTATTTCTTAATGACAAAAGTGTAAAAGCCTTGAATTTATGAACAGCTGATTGAAAATAATATAACAATTTGATGGTTTATACCAAAAAACTCCTTTAGTTATCAAATTTGGATTATTGAGATTTTGTACACTTCCATGTATTTTGTCACTAACGACCCGGGTTTCGCCTTTCGGCATCTTCAGGCATTCGAGCACACGAATGGACTCGAACTGACAGACAGTACACAGTGTCTAACGTTTATATAGAAGATACAAATACGACAAATATTATTTACGAGGTAAGATATTATACGTCTGAGAGCCACACTGATACCTGAGTTAAAATTTCGAGAATTGCCTTAAGCCTTATTTTGTAAACACCACATTTACAGAGTGGCGAATTGCCACTTTCCAACTTCTTATGGAATTACCTGTGATTTCACAATTATAATAGCATTGTGGGTTTCGACGGGATGCAATTTGACGAAAGGGTAAATATATACAATCATTCCACGTTTAGTGACATCTGTTAGGTGTTTCAGTCGATATCTTAAATTATATCCTTTAATTATCTTTGAAATTTTCTGTTAATTTACATAATATGTTTATAATACTGAGAGTGAAAGTTAAATGTCGATAAAAAAATGTAATACACTAATGTTCATTTATAATATAATAGCACAGAACCACTCTGTAGACGCTATATTATTATCACATATCAAATGTACGTATGAAATTTTTTTATAACATAAATGTTCGCTGTGTGAACAATGCACACACAGTTCCAACGTACTAGCTACTTTAAACATTCAGTATTTAAATTTCAATACCGTCATCTATGACGGGTACGGTTATACTAGTTTCTAAATAAAAAACTACAAGAAAGTTCGCAAGGAAGCAAACAAATCGTATTTATGCAACTTTTTTATTCCCACAAGATCAATAAATAATATTATTAAGACAACGCAAAATTTATTTTTTAGCTTTAATAAAATAAAAAGATTTTTGGACGTTTTTCCACGGATAACGTGCTTTTAAAAAATCGTAATTTAACGATTTCTAACATACATCACTAAATATATTTTGGTCGCACTTGAATGGAAACATGCAATAACGATAAATAAATAAAATATAACGATTAACGATTTCAATATTACCTATCAAATTTAAAAAGAATGTAACTAATGCTTACATATCCGTTACAATTTATCATTTGAGAATATCCTGTTTTAACGTGTGGAGTATTTTGAATATAAATTACTTTATTCATTTCATGGGAAAGTGTCTGCATAAGATATTTGACCGCCCTTGAACTTTAACTTTGGGATGTACCCTTTATACTCTTCGAGAACAAAAGCTGTACAGTTTTCTTTGCGATCAACAAAAACTTTATGGTTAAGTTTACCATTGTCATCAACATTATAATTTATAATATATTCATTATTGTATTCTTAGATTCAGAATTAAGACAGAATTAATTTAAATTCAGAGCAAGGTTTTTGTTAATAAATTATCACATAAACTGGAAAATTATTACCAATAATTATTTTAATGAAAACTGATATTATTTTTAGTTTACCAATCAATTTTGAATGCACGTACCATTATATATGCCAGTTTATTAAAACTTTAAAAATTAAAAATAATTTACGCAAGTCGGTGATAATGATTGATTGAATTAACGCTTTACAGTACAATATAAAAATTAAAAATTATACATAAATTAAATACAGGCGACCATGCAAAGAAAATTGGGTATTATACAAAACATGTTGACATCAAAGAAATATTATGTGAATTACTAACAAACTCTATCCCTGAACTAAAACCGTCCCAGAGCCTCCTTTACGATCAGTAAAAAGTAGATAAATATAAAATTTCGAGCACACGAATGCCTGAAGATGCCGAAAGGCGAAACCCGGGTCGTTAGTGACAAAATACATGGAAATGTACAAAATCTCAATAATCCAAATTTGATATTGAAATTCCATCAAGCACCCTCAGTCGATGTCTTAAATTAGATAAATATAAGATTTTCCCATTCAATTTTGGATTAAAAAATTACAAATCATGAATAACAAACTAATAAGAACAACACAAGTATTGATACCTTTTATAGCGACAGGGGGCAGAGTACATTCAATGAAAAAATGCATTTAATGCCGGGCTGAAACCTACTCTACGGACCTGACAGTATATAAAATTGTTGTAAAGCGTTGAATACAATACTCAATACGATTGTGTTGCTCTTCAAAGTGACTCCTGTAGGTTATTTGTAACATATCGTGTGTACACCTCGATTAATAAAAGTCTCGTCACTAGACAGTTCAGTACGTGTTGGTTGGCTAAGTGTTACTTTATTGGTAGCATTATCACTGAAACGTGAGACTCAATTAGCCTCAACACTTCGTCAACAAACACCTGTCAATTTAAGCCCACTGATTATTATATATTTAAGAGTCGATCGGAAATGATTATTCACTTCAATTGTCGCTTTATTGTTGTTCCAAGAGCAGACAATACAATGAAAATAATAAGTTACTCACATTGTTAACTTAAAATATGATCACAAGCTATAAATAATTAATAAGTAGTAATAACGATTTTATTTTTCGTAACCCTTACGTAAAATCAAATATAATTTCTTTGTACCAATTCCACATGTTTATAATGATCAGTACCGGTTTCGTTAATCACGAGCATTATCAAGTGATACAAATTAAAATCGTAACAAGACTACTTACACAAAATTGAATGTTAAAAATTACAAGGTACATCAAACAGTTGGTACAAGAACTATGACAAGAATTTACAGTTAATCAAATGTACGATATTTTAATCCTCGGTAGACCAAATGTAATTACGTACAATCCTTACAATGATAACATAAATATGTGAAATTAATATTTCCCAATTTATTATTATAATAATGATATCACAGTATTACTTTATGAATAATTAAATAAATGAAAAAGAGAGTATGATCATCAAAAGAAACAGTTCATAAACGGTGTTGATAAAAATTAAGTTTTGAATATTTTATTGTATCCTAAAATAATGTTTTATTTTTAATAATCATTAAAAAATAGTCTTTATATCTTTAAATAAAATAATTTCAATAGAATATATAGTTCAGTTTTCCATGTTTAATTACGAAACATATGATTTACATTATACAATTTGCGAAATTGTGCTAGCGACTTTGCATATTTTATAATTTGTAATAATAATTATTGATTGCACACAAATTTTGTTTCTATTAGATTTGAAGCATTTCAAACACTGTGATTACTAAACTTTATAATATTTTTCGAATATTCAGAAACTATTGGACGAATAGTGTGCGAGATCAAAACTCTGCAAATTAATAACAGTGCCATTTTATTTTAATTTTTTCCAACAGCTATTTTATATGATAATGCAATCAGTCTTATGAACACTGAGAATGCCATACAAAGAACAATCGTAGCGCTTTTAATATTAAGTACACTACTTTTTCATTTGCCAAGACGATCAACTCATTATATAACTGATATTAAAAAAACATTAAAGATAATAATTATTGTATTGTTTCAAATATATTTAACACAAGAAATAAATTGACGTCAAATAATTTAAACAATTTTGAGCACAATTCTATCCATAATCCTTTTTTATTTAATAATTCTGAATAGTGGGAATTTTCTTTGTGTTTAAGTTATTTTTAATTCCAACACAGGTTTAAAAAATCAACAAAGACGTTGCGAACAAACGAAATTGAATTTATTAAAATTAGTCATTAACTATTAACATGAGATTTTTAAATACTGTATTACAACATTGAATGTTGATGCAGGTTAAGTAAATTATTGAATTGACAGTGGCTTAAAATCTTAGTCATGTCATTGATTTGTAAATCTCAGATTTACTGAAGAATTAAAATTATAAGAGTTTAAATTTAGAGTTACTTAAAGAGTTACTTATAATAAATGTTATAAATATAATAGTAACACTTCAGTTTGATTAAACATAAGTATACAAATTAATTGTAGTAAATACATATTTACAGAGACCAATAATACGAGGGTTACAATGGTATTTGGTGGCTGTCGTTTTTGAATATTATGTTTGACATTCCATGAATTAAATTAGTGAAAATTGCACTTAAGCTCCATTTTTATATTCAACATAGTAAGGAATGCCTGAATCAATTTTAATATGTGATAGAACAGTCTCAACTCAAATAATAAGTGGTTGTTCAATCGAGAGTACATTCTCGTTTTTTCAAAAATTAATTTAACAGTAAATATAAGTATTGTTTCAAATAATTAAAAAAATAGTCCCCAAAAGTATTTCAATCCTTTACATAAAGGGATATTGATAATTTTATGGGTAAAACATCAATCCTGTACATTCAATTTTATTTGAACTACTATTGAAGCCCTTTGTCCAGTTTGCAAACAATTTGATAACCACTTCACCAGTAATTCATAAACATTTTTAAACAACCTGATATATTTTTAATGTATAGTATATGATATATTACGATAGATAATAGAAATAATTTTCACTTACGTAATAAGCATTTTTCTGTTTAGTCCCAAACAGTTTAGAGTTGATTCTTGATTGTCCACAATTAAAACTAAAACTTGGCACCTTCAGTCAATATAGCTGCTGCTAATGATATTTTCATATAATTTTTTTCACAACACATTTAGTCGACAACTGAATCACAATTGAGTAAAAAAGAAAATTATTATATTATATGGAATATTTAAACACATGAGAGTATAGCTTAAATATTGTATTTAAATTCTCATTTAATTAAAAACACCTATCGTTTTCTCATCTAAATATAATAATCGAAATAAGCAGTCATTTTATATTTAAATATTAGAGTACATGTCATTCAGTTGTATGTATTTAAAGATTATCGTCAATCAGCTTTTGTGAATTTCATGAGTGGATGTTAATATTTTGTATACATTTTAAAACATATAAAACTTATGGTTTATATGTTTTATTACTAATTTAGATGGAAATAACGAAATGATACTTAAGTCTATTCATTCATACATGCCTTTTATGAATTATTACGAAGTTGCAACTACCAATTTTGCTACTAATTTTTCGTGCAAAACATGAATTTATTTTCGTTTGTTTAAATCAGAAATGACTTTTTTTGATTATCAAAAATTTTCGATTATTTCAATATGCAAAATCTTCCTCTCATTTACATTAATTATGGTATTTTAGTACCCATAATAACTACCATACTAACGAAGATAAAACTATTCTAGTCATTGATAATCTAACCTGTTTGTGAGTTCACTTATGTAAAAATCAATTAGTTTGCAAATACGCGGAGATATTAACAGAAGTGGCAATTTACGTATAAAATAATAAATAATTTTTTTTAACTGCAATTCACCTTGATCCATTCTGTTTTACTATTATTTCAACTGTGTTAAAACGCGTAACACTTCAATTGCATGATTCGAAAATAATTTTAAATATTTATTTTTTTAATAAATATGTCCTAAATAACTGTATGCTAAAACACCTTAACTTCTATAAAAATAAAAATAAATGATTCCACTAGTTGATTTTGTATAAATAAATAATTTATAAATTAAAATTTATGTACCTATTTTCGAAATAAAATATATAAAAATACAAAGCGTTTTAAGTCATACTGAATCATATTCCATTTTTTTTTCAAGATCTAAGTACTTAATACGATTTATAACGGAAAAAATTGTCTCTTGCAAATTTTAAACTGATTTAAAATGAGTACACTAATCACTATTTACAAAAAGTTTATGAAATGATAAATCCAACTTTGATACATTTCGTGATACAATTATGTTCACTAAAATATAAATCTTTTTTTATCGACTAATAAAGTCAAGTATTTAGATCAAATCGGACTTGGTTACAAGGTTGTACACCTATTATCTGTACAAATATTATTTATTGACGTTTATAATGAATTCTAAAGACCGGTAACACCTAAAAAAACATTTATTTATTAATCAATATGATTCTTTACATATGCGCTGAGATATATTTATTTTATTTTCTTCAATATCAAATGTAGTTTTAATTTAACTACTTTAACTTTAACGGGGATAAATTAAATGTAAACCGTCATTTTATATTATAATTTGTAACAATTATTATTGTTAGCAAGTATATAAATTTGAAAATACCTTCGAAAGTATCATTTTCTAAGAAACAAACAGCTCAGTGTTCAAAGTCGAATTCGATATCGAAATACTGTAATGTTGAGTAACAGTGTTACGTTGAAATATAAAAACACACGTGTTATTACAAAATGGGTTAAAAGAATGTCTGACATATAGTTTTTTCATTCATATCCGGTTTGAAGTTAAGGTAGTTCCGTTAAAATTACAAGTACGTCATAAAATCTGGCTGAGTTACGTAAATTTACGAGACTGCCTGGTGATAATTTGAATAAGTTAATTTGTTTGAAATGTATGACGGCTAATCATCTGTATTATGTAATTCGGGTATAATTTAACCACGTTACCAATACATAATGAGATAGAAATATTTTAAGTCACAGACGAGTGTAATAAAAAATGTTACATACGCATAAATATACAACGCTCAGCTTTTTATCGATATTTATACGGCTCAGTATTTATAGTATCTGACAGTTTTATATAATTATATTGTGAATAAATTAAACATTGGTATTAGTAATAATGCTACAAGGAAAAAGTCCGCATTCTAAATTTCGATTTAATACCAATTCTGCCAACGGAAATTATAACATCCGATTTCAAAGCAGTTTAAATAAAAGTATGATTTTTATATGGATAAGGTCTTGCATAAAATGATTGAATTAATGTGTCACCTGAGAAAAACATGTCTATCTATCAAAACAAAGATATCATAATTTAACTTAATTGAAAATACATAATTATCAAGTAATCTATGAACCGGTAATTCAGAGAACATTGTCTATAAATTCTTAAGATTTTGACTGAACGTATGAAATCGTATTCTTGGCACGAGACATCAACGCACGGTTGTTAGAAAAACCTTCAAAATTAATCGCGCATTATCGCCACTTGCAACCATACCTGGCTGAGGTCATTTATTGAATTAATTATAAATCATAAGTAAACTTGGAAAAAATATGTTACTTCCACATTTATTTAATTTTGTTTCAATGATTAATTAAGAGAAAAAGAAGGACTTGAAGGAAGGCACGAATTTATTTGAAGAACGGTGTTTGAATCCTGACTTCGTATTTATTGAAATAATATTACATAATCGCTATTATCAAACAATTTAATTATTATTGGATGGCATAAAAAGTAGGAATAATTTATTTTGTAAGTTATTTTTATAAAAAAATGATTAAATTAATCTTTTTTCGTATTCTAAATAGCTACTATTGTTAATACTATTAATGTTTGGTGGAAAGACATAATAGGAAATCAAAAAAAAAAACTGTATTTCATACAGTGTCAACTGCAGCTACACCTAGCCTGTGAACATTTTCTGTTTTTCAGTTTTCAGTTAAAAATTCTCGCTAGATTACCGAAACCAGTCATGTTTTTTTTAATGAAAATTTCAGATAATGTACAATATATTATGTTCTTTCTTACAGTATAAATAATATCTTAGTTGCTACATGTATAGGGTTTTAATTATTATGAAATGAATAATCTTAAAACTATTGTATACTTATATTTTCCTTTCATCGGAAAACTTATTGTGGAATGTTTATGTAAATCTGAATAAATAAATCGTTCTCTGCAAATATGCTAAGCAACATTATTACACATTGAACAAAGCAATCTAAATAAAATATTATATTCTCATTGAAAACTGCTTTACAAAAGTGAATAAGGTAGGTGTTGTGAAATTGCAGCTGCCACTTGCTAACTCGATGACTACACATGCAACAACAAATAAAATACCAAGTCAAGTTTAAATCTTTATAAATTCCTGTTGATGACTTAAAAAGTTATATACACAATAACTTACTAATTAAAAATAAATAAACGAGATTTTTATTAAGTATGTTTTGTATATACAGACAATTCCGCTTAATCGGATCGCCGGTTAATCGAGGCAACCGCTTCATGGAACGGAAACCAAGCCATGATACAAACAATATTTTTTTCGATTAATTTAGACAACATTCCGTTCAATTAGAACAGTAAATTTAAGATCACGAAACATAATTTCACATTTAACAGCTCTTCAATTAAATTTTACATTGTTATAAATCGTAACATAGTTGCTATTTTATGAAATGAGCCTGAAAATTGTTTTGCACTGAATGAATACCTGTGCCGATTTTGTAGAAGTGCAAACATACAAAAACAAAAAACATATTTACACTTGTTGCATTTTTGCAAAATTAAATTGTATGTCAATTTTAGAATTTATTATTTTACTGGTTATTGAATAGATATAAAACTCTTTGTGTTTGAAAGAAAAATATTCATTGCTTAATAACTGTATGTGGAATTTTCGCAAATACAGCCTTTTCTTTGGACCAAAATGCCTTTGTTACGGGACTAAGGCATTCCGATGTGTCTCAATTGATCAAAATCAAATGTATAATTACCATAGGTGTTATAACCATCATATCATATTACCATAATATCTACCAATAAAACAAATTCTATTAAAAGAAAACAAATTGTTGGTATTTTTATTATTTACGTAATTAAATGGTATTTACGATAATAAAGTGCAACTCCCGCTAAACCATCACTTGTAATATGTCAATTTTTTCACAGAACAGTCACATTTAAAATAAATTTTATCGATACTTTTGAAGGCTTTCTCACTTATAAGTTTCTGTTTTATTTCGTTGGTAGTTTATGGTCGATTTGACCGTTCAGATTGTAAAAGTTGGTCACAGTTCGATCGGAACTAATTGTGTTCTAAACAAGTGGTACGGAACGAACAAAAAATATTTAATGCAAAATCTTTTACTTTTTAAAGAAAGTTTCAATTACCTCTGATCTATAGTTTATACGAAGATATATACAGAGTTAATAAAATGCAACTGTTAGATTTTTTAAAGTATAATATAACTATACATTCCCCTACTATTTCTTCTACTTTGAGAAGAATCCACGGATTAAATTATTTGAGAAACGGCAAGTTACCAACCACGTAGAATGGAGAAGTTGCAATTTCGATTCTATATCAGTAATTATTGTTAAATTTTCATGGAATTGTCGCTGTTGTAAAGCCTATTCAATGAAATAATATATTTTTGCGGTTAGTCATATTCAAAAGCTAAATTATTTATATTGAAATTGTTATGTAATGAATCAATTAACATTATGTGTTAAATATAAAATTATAATATCACTCGCTTGCCAAACTAGTTGCGTAACTCAAAAAATGTTTCAACACTTTGCGGAACGTTTGAGTCCAAAATTTAAGCGCGATAGCGACATCAGATCATTATGTCTGTGAATAATGTAGATACCAAATAGTATTAAAATATATTTTTAGTTATTCCTGCTCAAATTTTCATAATTTAAAGATTATTTATATAAAAATTATAAAAAACTTAATTTTTGGATTGTGTCGCTCTTGTTCCACATTATCTACATATTGTATTGAATATAAAAGATTATTTTTGTAGACATTATAAAATAAGGAAATAAAGATTTTAATAAATATTACATAAATATAGATATACTTCATAGATTTCACATATAAAGTTATTTAGATTTTGTTTTCAACGAAAAGTAAAAGTGAGGTAACTACATAAATTCATAGATTCATTCAATTATACCACAGTCTAATTTATAACGTTTTCGCATGAGCATAATAATATTTTAACGGTTATCCTCATTAAATAAAACAATTTACCTAACGTATGCATATTTGAGCATACATTTCTACATAAGCAATCATTTGAATTTACATTTGGTCAATTCGAAAGGTTAGGAGGAAATATTGTAGTGAGTCTTTGTCTTATTACGTTAACTGAACACGAAATCTTTTTCAAGAGGATAATTTTATATATTAAAGATTTGATAGTAACATATATATCGTTATAATGTCAACACTATATTAAGCTGAGAGCAGAAATCGAAATGAAAGCACACTTATTTTCACTATTCCATGTAAACTGGGTTATATCAAAATATTTCAGTGTTATTTCATCGAATTTTCACTCAAATTACTCGGTACCCCGAAAATATACATCTAGTTTTTAAAAATCATCAATTGTATTAGCTATGTTTTGAAAATTTATAACCAAAATAACAAATAAATTTAACACACAAACATTTACTATTTATTACTATAAAATATGTTATTTCTTGGGAATACAAAAGCAAACTAATTTGTAAATTTATTTTTATAAAAACCTTGAATTTTATTTACACATGATTGGAAATTCTTAGTTTTTAAAATGACGTACTTTCCAATAAATATTTATTTAATTCAAGACATCTGAAGATGCCGAAAGGCGAAACCCGGGTTATTAGTGACAAAATACATGGAAGTGTACAAAATCTCAATGATCCAAATTTTTATATTTATTTATTAAAGGAAAATTTTTAACTACATTTTTATTAAATAAATTGAATTATTGATTACACTCTTATAAAAGGTGTTCGTCTGTAATCTGGATATAAATATAACATATTTTCATTATGCAACTCCTAATGGGTTATCTCAACATTGTGGTTTTGATCACGAGAAATGTTTGTATGTGAATCGGTCAATCTCTTCTTTTCTGTCAAAATTACGCGTAGGCTAACGCTGTAACCTTTTTGTAAATTTATTTTAAAATTTAGGATGGTGGAAGTTAATAAACATAAATGAATCAACGCTTGTATGATGCAGATCGATAAACTAAACCTATATGAAAATTTCCATTCGATTATACGAACCCTTGAACGTGCAACTGGGCTTGATAAAATACCAATGGCGTTTACCACTCAGCTACGGTATCGATTACTTATAAAATACTGACAATTTATCAATTCGAATAAACCTGATATGTCTTAAGAATCATTAAATGTTTTATCCACTTACTGAACATCCTGTTTATATTATGTAAGTGCTCTGATTTCGCTGATTTTGTTGCAAATTAAAAAATTATCCGTTACGCAGGTAAGCAACCGCAATTGCCAACTAGCCGGTAGTGAAATAAAATTAATTTATACTGATCTGCTGTATTTCGAAACAAAAAGTAGTGTAAAATAATAACTCCATCAAATGTATAACATAATAAATGAACGATAATGCCGCTAGGTGTTCTAATTGAAAAATTTTATGAAGCATCATTTCCGGCATTGCGTTAATCTATTTGGCTATTACGTTTCATTGTGAATCACTATATTTAATTTGATCGAATTGATTTAATCATATTTGATTCACGTGCGGTTAATTTGAAGATATTTTGAAAACTACAGTAAACGGAAACTATATTTCATTAGCGTGTGAATGATTTTACGCAAATACGAGTTATTATATTTATTATTTTCTACATGTATCCAACGTCTAACTTAAATCATTTTGTACATGTATTTACATTCTTTAAATAGCTACATAATAACTTTCATAAAATTTAACAGTGCAAATTAGTGTCATCGGTAATTAACAGTTAACACCATTAAGCTTAAGTGCTATTTTTTTATTTGTTTCTTTTATTCCCTAAATAATCTATCAAAAGTAAAAACTACTAAACTTGTGATAATGTTTATAGCGATGGATTAATTTTTATTATTTAAAAAATAATTAATAAATAAAACAAATTTAAATTGATAACAAGTAAAATAAAATCGTTATTCAACTGGTTGTGTCACACCCAATAATAAAACAAGTAGAATAACAAATTAAACGATTTTAATTTTCGTGTTAAAAATGAATATATCCAATGTTACAGCCGAAACCATCGAAAAGTCTATGAATAAATTTTAAGACAATAAATATTTAAATACATTTACGGTTTATTATTGTCACAGTTTTGACATTAATAATTGGTTTCAACTTTCATAAACTAAGGAATGTTTTAAAATTGTTATTGATAATTTAGGTTGCTTTAAACGTTTGAATAAAACACGTATTTCTAAAACAGAAAACAAATTTCCTTTGTTCTGTTTCAATATTTCTTGAAAAAGAAGCTTGATAAGTACCCTAACCACTAACGGCCAGTTTAAATTAACGTTTGATGCGAGAATTCAATTAATAATAGATGTAGCGATTCGTTTTCATTATTCATACGCCGCATAACTTATGTGTTATTATATAAGTCGCAATAAAACAATCTGCCAAAGGAAATATAGTTAAGCCGTTAATAGTAGAAAGTTTTGCAAATCTTATGAATCGAATATTTGACAATTCGGAGAGCTACCGATATTGAAATGAAAGTTTATTTAATTTACGGCGGTATTATCGAGTATAATTCCAGCAAACATTTTCAATACTAACAACTGACAGCATTCACAGCGTAAGAATAATACGAAAGATTCAACAGTAGAAACATTGTTGTCCTATTTCTCAAAGTTGTAGAAAAGTACTTTGAATATAATTATATTATTTTTGGTGTCATCATGCTACACTTTTTAAGCATTGAGAATTGGATTCAAAACGATTTAAAAACGTTAGATTATATTTTATAATCGATAAGATCTAAGATAGTATATTGATTGAATTAACATTTACTCCATTATGAAAATATATAATAGCAAAATATTGAGATATATTTTATTATGGGTTAAGAAGCTGTTTGTGTTAAATATATGCTACAACGAAGTAATATGATTTCATATTTTGCTGAAAAATGCATTGCAATAATATGATACCAGATATTGCACTCTCTTCACTCTTTCACAGCACTTTAAACCAATGATTTCAAGAATAAATATTTTTAATGTTTAATAATTCACTAATATATAATAAATTGTGAGCGCAACACTCAACGACACATACGGAAATGAAATAGATAAACAATTACTGTTTTATTACCACACAATTAAATACTCGATTAAAAAAAAAACACTCGGTTCGCGACTACGGCAGGTAGTTGTCGCTCGACGGCTGGGCTAACACTGCCCGCCGCTGGCCGAGGCTCTCACAAGAATTATGGCGCAATGACGTCACAGGCCTCAGAGAGTATTACGTAGTGGATGAGGTCTGATTTTGGAAACGCAACCAATCTACGAGACATGGCGGTACGACGCGCTTAGTAACCACCGCATGTCATTATACTGACACCATCGAGATTGAGGAAAAAAATTCAACTTTAAAAAAATCAAACGTAGTAAATCGTATAAATAAAATATAACAACATAAATCATCATGTCTTTTTTGACGAAACAAAAAAAAACATTACCTGCATCACATTCTATGTCCGTGAATTTATAAGTAAAAACTAAAGATTTTGATATTGAAATTCCATCAAGGACCCTCAGTCGATGTCATAAATTAAAGGCTTTGATTTGTAGAATAAAATTATTAACAATAAAACCTTACTAGCAAAAATATTAATTAATAATTAAGAGACAAAAAATCTATTCATGAAAATAGTTAATATGCTTTTTTAAGACCAGTTTTTCTTGTGGTGTGTAGTGTAAGTGTGTTGTTACATACGGTAGAATTCAAAATAAAGAACATTTTGTTATAGCTAACTCAATATGTAATTTTTTCGATTTAGTGTTTTCTTCCAGAAAAGCGACGATATGTTTACAAAACGTGAAGATACTTTAAATTTTATCTCTGGAGATATTCAAATTTTGTTGGGAGATTGTTTTTATTACTACAGAAAATATAATTCATTTTATAAAAAAAAATAATCAAGTGAAAATACATTAGTGACTCGTTGTGGTAACATCGATGGAGTATCTTGATAACGCTTAAAAGGTTCCGGATTACACATGGGAGGTCTTAAATTTTAAATTAATTTATGTAATTAGATCAAGGACAGTGGTGTATGTAAGGTTTTCAATGGCCCACTTCTAATAAAGCCCTCTCCTTATATTATTGTGTAGTTACATATTTATTTTTGCAATCATGACCACTACCAACGTGGAGCATATGGAGCTTGTCCCAACAGAAGTTCTGTAAAAATGCTTATTACTCAAGCGCTCAACCTCCTCTATTCGGAGAGAGTACAGATAGAAATATAGGGTTAGGGCAGCACAAGTGTTCGGCTAATCGCTTTCGTTACTTCCTCGTTTTTAAAATCGAACGGATGGGAGGTAATTAAGATGTCATAGACACCCTTCAAATACAAATCCGTAAACCGATTGTAAAATCTATTAATGAAATTGTCCGCCGTGGGATTCGAACCCGTGAACACAGCATCCGAAACCAACGACGTTGACCACTCGGCTTCATGTCCGGAGATTCTCATACTCAACTGACAATTTTAACTGGTTGTTAATAAATTTAGTCTAATCCAGGGCCCAAGGGCCAAGACATAACTAGCTCATCATACCAACATACTGCAGTTTTGAATTACGCGTAAATTTTTGTATTGGGCATAGCCGGCGAGTGAGATATTTATGGCACTAGGGCTTCCAATCCCGTGATCCGAGATCCCGAGCAATTAATCATTCCCGTAATCCCGGGATTGAATCAATACAAATACCGGGGTTTCGGGATTTGCTATAAAATATCAAAAAACTAATTAATATTGGGAATGTAAATTCTTACCCGATGAGCAACACGAATAAAAAACGTCTCCTTTGTAACTTATTTTGATTTCTGTATGTACATCATTTTTTATTGTATACATAATTAATATTTGTATTGTGCTTTCCCTTTCGCTCATTTTTTCACGGCTTTCATTTTCGCAGTTTATTATGGAACGTATCTATTGCGTATCTGCTTATCAAATCGTGCGCTGAGTGTATGAAATTAAAATCGTGGAAACCTGGCTTTTTTCAATCCCGGGATCAGAAAGAGGGTATGGAGACTTTTGGTCTAATCTTATACGTAAAAGAAATTTTTTGTTGAATTTTACCTACTTACTTTACATTCGACGAGAAAAATATATTCTTTGATTATGATTACGGATTGTATGCCGACATATTTGACACTCATTATTCTCGTAGATACGATAAATCTTATCATAAACAATATGGTATTCCATGACGTCTTCATATTAAACGTATTTTCCGTTACAAAATTGACTCATTCATTATTTAAAATGTGTCGGTGTCAATAGCTCTTGTATTAAATATATTGTTCAAAAACCAGTTTTCTTTTAACACTTCCCTGTGAAGGATTTGTTAAACAAAATGTTTAGAGCCACATTCAATGTCTATTTATTATTTTAATCGAAGAATAATATATCTCTCGTGTATTTAAAACGTTTTTAAGCTGTATGTTTTACATATAAAACTTTCTATCTTATATTTAAATATATCTATTTATTCTCTTTTAGAAAACAAAATATTGCCACATTTTATTTTCTACGACATAATGTAATAGTATAAAAATATGTAATTTTCTGCGAACATAGCTTGCTTCTCTCTCTCTTTCAAAGAGAGGAAGGATAGGGCTAGAGCAGGTCTAGTGGTTTGATAATCGCTCCTAATACACACTTATTGTAAAGATCAGATGGATTAAATGGACTTTCTGGCTACACGTGCAACCATACCTTCGAGCACACATCCATACATCGATTTAAAAATCAATTTATGAAACATTACTATGAAGCTGAATCTAACGACATTAGACGAATCTAGGTAAAGGAACCCAGCAAAAAAACCTCCTATCTCAATAATTTAGTATTATCCACAATGTTAAAATTCAATAGTATCCATTGACGTATTACATATTTTCGTATATTCGCCATTCGCCAATTTAGTCATAGTGTTTTTTGAACTTTCTAATTAAAATATATTAACTTCTGATTAAATTATTCTTACCAGTTTTACACTTAAGAGCGTGTAAAAGAAACATTTTTGTAACTGTTAAAAATACCAAATATTGAAGTGATAATATATCTCAATCTAATTTGCCTTTGAGCGGTAACCGGTTATGCCAAATACAATATTATACATACCGATGTTATATGCTGCATAATATATTATAATACACAAACAATACCACGTAAATTCAGTGCACATTTATTGTAAAGAAAGGACGTCCAAGTTTTCCGATTTATGGGACATTTTTTTGGTAATTTGTATTTATTTATATTATTTCTGTCATTCTAAAATTTGATCTTTCACCGTGTCTGAAAAATTAATAAAATTACAAATGAATTGTAGTTTTATTAAGATGTTCCTTCATTCATTGTATAGAGTCGTTGGATTCAATTTTTGTCACAAGATTTAAGTTGGTGAAGTGTACATTTATTACTTTAGCATTCTCAAGTGACGGAAATAGATCAGTTGAGAATGTCACGATAAGTGAAACCGGTCATAATCCATTCATAAAATTGCAGAATTATAAAAAAAATGTTTAGAATATAATGCATTTAACCAAGAATTACAGTTAACAATGTAAAAGTAATTTACCAGATTATTTAACAGTATAAATAAAATCTTTTAGTTATCTCCAAATACTATTGATAGCATTTTGGAACGAGTACAAAAAATGTATTTAATTTTTATAAAAATAACTCATGAATATTTTTAACAGTGAGTTATAAAACATACAGAGAATTTTAACTATTCTCATGGAGAGTATTGAATTTAATCATTGAGTAAACATATCAAAGATCAAGTGAGTAAACAGATTAAAGTGATCAGAATGTTTTGAAACAACTCCGATGTGTTCGCAGATAATGTATTCAAGATGTGAAAATGTTCAACGTTTGTTCGGAGCTATTGCGCCTTGATTGCCAATGTATCGATTGTCAGTCTAAAGCAGGTAATAGTGAAAGTTGAGTGTCCGGTCGCACTTCGAAGCCGATTTTCAGAGAGGTTTGAAGAGGTTTGCGGGAGGGACGCGTCAGGTACCTATGCCTACGTCATGGCGTTACACACTAGGACAGGGCTACCCAACATTTTTGTATACGCCAAATATTTTTTAACGTCTCGTAACTAACTGTTACACATGATAGCGTTAATGGAAAAATTACTGTAAGTAATACTTATTATTGATATGGTTTTTCAAACCTTACAATGCGTTTGAAATATATTGAAAGCACTATCTTGGGTATACTTTAATGTTTCAATGCCAATTGCTAGTGCCGAGTCCGTACTGCAGTGGTTAACGGTATTGGCTTTGGCTACTGGTATGCCGAGTACGGACAGTATAATAGATTGATTTCTCAATCGATTTATGGATTTCTGTTCGAAAGCAATAAATTGATATGATATCTAAAAATCTTTCCCCTCCATCCGACCCTAAAAACGGAGCGTGAGGGTGATAAACTAACTACTATTCCTGTCATAATCCAATTCTTCTATCCCTATTCCCTTCGAAAAAGTGAGTTTAAACAACTGAGTAAATAGAAGTTCTTGTAGTAAAACTTCTGTTGAGAGACCTCCATTAGGATTCTATATTATCCACATTGAGAGTGAACATGCTTTCAAAAGAAATCTCTTTATAACGTATACCGTATTGGTCAGATAGGAAAGCGACATTTATATTTAAAAATAATGCCATGAAAAATAAGCAATTAAAACCTAATTTCTCATTAGAGAATCACTTATTTTTTATGCTTGAACTTCTTTTTCACAGTAATGATATTTAACAATCTTATTTCACTTGTGGCCCACCGTTCATTTAGAATTTTCAATGTGGCCCTTCCCCAAAAAGTTTCTCCATGTCTCATTTAGGGAGAATTGATTTTCTGCACACTTACGAACACGTCATCACGTCTTGGGCAGTTGCTGTTAAAACACACCCGGTGAAGGGAAAAGAGAGTAGATACGCTGAACGTTTACTACGCCACTGAATACTACCTTTATAAAATAATGAATAGGAAAGCAGTGTTGGGTGGAAGAGAACAAGTTTGCTTCACTTAGGCATTTTTATTTTAACATATGGCCACAAAATAATGAATGTAATCTAAAATACGCAAAACAAAATAAAGACTGACAAAAAACACCATGGTCGACGGGTTGAACAGGCCCGGACTAGATATATAACCACCGTGTAGGAATCACACCTTTGCGTGATTGGTACATGGAGATTTGCAATAATCTTGCTCGAATTAACGGATATTTTATTTGTGACGCGAGAGTGGAACATTCGTTTTTTATCAACAGTTCCGGTTTGTATGCATGTTATTATTCTGTGCATTATGAATTGATTTGCAAAAATATTATACCATGCAGAATTGATTAATTTATTCTTAATTATAAGATGTTTTTTTGAACGGAGAACAAATCGCATAAAATATTATTTCAGTATTTTTTAATCTATATATATAAAGATGAAGATTTGAGTTGTTGTGCGCACACCCGTAAAGGTTTATAAAGAAAAAAAAATTAAAACCTAAACGAAATCTAAAAAAATGAATCAAATAGTACAACTAGCTACATTTCTGAACCAGGTAATAGTTTTCATAACTTAAATACTTTGTTTCACATGTGCTATGAATATCGTTGGAAATATGGGAAAAATAACATATATTGTTTGAAAAGTATAAATGAATTACTATATTAAAAAATAAATCGGGCTTTTTTCGGGATGAGAAAAATAAATCTGGGCTTTGGGTCTGTTTCGGGTAACAAATGTGATATTTAGACTCGGGATCGGGCCGGGTCAGGATCGGGAAATTTTGACCCGTGCAGACTTCTAATCCAATATTACTGCAATAAACAAAACTAAAACACAAACTCTTTTTTTCTTTGAGGGGCATAGCAACGCATGCCGGGTACTCACTAGTCATATATAAGTCTCTAAAATTGACAATATATGTATCATAGAATTGAATCGAATTAATATGACAATTAAAATAAGATTTATCTTTCAATCAAACATTTATTACATAAACCATATCCGTGAGTATCACTCAATTTGGAGCAAAAATAATGAAATATCTCTATAGATTTTTTAAAAACGAGAACTGGTTGTAAGTCAGTCAATCAATCTCTCTCTTTGGAAATGATGATTTAATGATATGCGTAGTAAGGGAAATTGGTAACTAATGGTTGTCTGTGTGCGTCGTTTTTAACATTAGAAAGAGAGGAAAATGAAAGCCTCAAATAAATCCACAGATTCGGATTCAAATTTGTAAACACGAAGCCGAGTGATAATACAAAAAAATCTATATTGGTCAGTTTAGTCGGTAAATTTCCAGATGTTTCAAAAACAATGACAGTGAATTTTTCCATCTATTGTTAATTTGAAATGCTGTAAATCAACATTCAATTATGTGGGATATTACATATGCATGTAGGATGACATCTTGTCTACTTTTGAATATGTAGTTAAATCATTAACTCATTAATCATTAACTCAAGACTATTTTATTATTCAATTTCGTTTAATTAAAGCCCTCATTTGTCTTATTCAGGTAATGCCCATCGTCATTCATGTATCTTTTGTAGTTAATATATATACTATAAAACAGAAAATACACGCATCTGTCTGTCACAAATACTCTTCACTCTTCTCAAGCGGTGAACAGTAGCGAAGTGACATTCGCGCATGTCATCCTGGCTGCCATTTATAGGTCAGCTGTGCTGTTATTAACTTTTAACATTATTATTAATTGATGGACTATATTTTTGGGTGCTACATGAGGTACGGTCCACTTTGATATTTTCAACTTTCAACGTTATCTAGCACCAAAATAACGCCATAATAAAGTCAACGTCTCGATGACTTAATGTTAGCGGCATCTATCTCGTACAAAGCCATTTAATAAATACTAATTACATAATATAATCTTAAATAGTTTACATATCTTTACAATCATTTATTTTATCAAAATAGGATATCTTTTTTCGGATTAAACGTTTATTAAAATTTATATTAAAAACTAGTGAGTACCCGGCGTGCGTTGCAATGCCACTCAAAGAAAGAAAAGGTTTGTATTTGAATACTGTTTATTGAAGTGATATTGGATTAGAAGTCTGCACGGGTCGAAATTGCATAAAATTTCCCGAAC
Source organism: Himalopsyche phryganea (assembly GCA_022494535.1). NCBI lineage: Eukaryota > Metazoa > Arthropoda > Insecta > Trichoptera > Rhyacophilidae > Himalopsyche > Himalopsyche phryganea. The sequence continues at coordinate 2,604,676 of JAGVSL010000018.1, read as the reverse complement.
CCGACCCGATTATGGGTTGCGACCCAGTATCGGGCCACAGAAAGCAAAATGCCGGGTCACCAATTTTTTACAATAAATCTGTATATTTATTTTCTAAGAATAAAGCTATCATCCTTTTCTCCAAACCTGGAGCTTTTAGTTAACAAGAAACAGTTGTATGCCTCTCATTAATAAATTTGATTTCTTTATCAGAGTAACTTATCTTGTATTATCACGTATAAAGACTGTACGGACATAAATGTAATGTTTTATTTTACCTATAGGCCGGTAGTATAGGCGATAAAAAATTTTGTGGGTCACGAAGGAGACATATTAAAATAACCGGGTCGCGGAAAAATAACTTTGGGAAACACTGATCTAGACGTATTGATTTTCTTTACAGTCTTCGATAGTTGCTCCTAAGACACTCCCGGTTTTAAAAAAACTGTTGATACGCTTAACGTTTTCTCCGAAACACGATACTGCCGAATAGAAAAGCAGTGTGGGTAGAGGAGGGTCCATCCTGTTGTTTAATTCCACCAATTCATATTCTGAAAACTATAAAGGATTTATTGTAAGCAACATTTAAATTGCATGTTCATAACAATTATTATTGGTATTTTAAAATGTCTTGGTTAAATTATTTTTCCGAACACGCAAAAATTTTATGAAAAAACTTAACAATTTCCCGGTTGTTATTTCAACGCCAACAAAATATTAAAAAACAATTCTACAAAGTATTAACTCTAACGGCCTCGAATACTGTTTGAATGATTTTTAAATGAATTTGAATCTAAATAACGCATTTCAAGTGAAGAAATCTCATCTAATGGCTTACGCCGTACTCGAACTCTAGTGCTAAGGGTTAGAAAATTAAATAATAATAGTGGGTAAAAAATAAAATTTAAAAAACGTTATTAAAAAATACATGTATAATTTTTAAGCTGCAATTGTTTGTGTAGCATTTAGTAAATCAATTATTTTTCAAGGAATTAAATTAAAGCAAGTTTTTATTAAATAACATACATTAAGAAAATTGTTTGTATGACAACGTTACCGTGCATAAAAGGTCCTAAAATGCTTATTTAAAAAAAACACGCCTCAAAAATTCTCCTTTTTTTATTCTCAGTTTCTGCAGCAGCGTCGCACTCTAAAAATGTGTCAAAAATTAACAATCATAACACGGTGCCTCCCCAAAATATTTCTGATACATAAAAAAAATGTTTCCCGTTTATTTTTTCTGCTGATAAATCAAACCGAAGATTTACTCTTCAGGTTCCAATAAAGAAATGATCTTTAACATCATATCAAGTTTTATTCTTACGAATCCAATTATGTGATTGCGAGTTGGCAGTTTTGGCGCAAAGTGAATGTATCACCGTACAGTGTTACTCAAACATTATTTGCTGGTTAAAATAAAACCGCAGATTCATCAAATTTCCCAGTTTTAAGAAAATTTTATCTACCTAAGTTTAGGTATTCATCAAATAAATAAATTCAAGTTTATATAACAGTCTTACAAGAGAATTTTGTTTACACCTGTTTTAGACGATACACGTACCGTGCCGCCATTTTATTGAGAAAAAATATTTAGTACGTTGGTTTTATTAGCGTGACAAATTATCAATTCGGATCACAGGCTTTGATTTAGCCAAAAACGTTCAGCAGATGACCTACTTGCACGCATCAAATAACTTGAAATATCATCACACTAATATGCGCAATATTAAACAAAATTATTTTGAAGCCTCTTAATTTAAAACAATTCTGACTCTCTAATTCATGTTGATTGATTTACTGTAAAGTGTGATTTGGGATGACACCATGTTATTGGGAAGCATCTATGAGTTGATATATATTCGCTCTCTCCATGACGCCGTAGAGATATAAAATATAATGGAGTCATTTTTGTCTTTCATTGTCCACCTCTAGAAACATAATTATATATTTAATACACCTGATTCTCTTTTTGCACTGTCTAAGAATACAATTATTTTTTTACACCGATTTTTTTTCATTTACTCGTTTATAAAAGACGAAAAGTACTATTGAATTAATACAGTATACGTATATATTTAAAACACTTTGGCCCTTTGTGAATATTGGAATAGTCATTTTTACTATTTGGCGAATTTTAAGATGCAGGTGCAGGTGCATGGTATACATGACTTGTTGACACATTTGTGTTGCTCTTCTATGGTTTGATTTTATTCCCTTACTGGTTTTTATTCTTTAATGTCTGTTTACCGAATTGAATAAATGAATTTCTCTCCAATATTGTTACGGATTGTTTACAGCTTATTGCTATAGTATCATATGGAACCATATATATTATAAATAAAAATTAAATTAGAATTATTTTTGAGTTGGAGAGTTTTATATTTTGGGTGTATTTTAAGTAATGGAACCTATCTCCCATTTTCATATGGGCACCTTATCTTTTTTACACGGCTTTCACTGGAATATATCCCCCGTGCAAAAAGATAATCGAGTGTATATCGATGCAACTTCATTAATTGTACAAAACCTTATGTAGAATTAAAAAACGGGGACACGTTAACATATAATAATTTCTGTATTCTATAACGTTTATAGAGAAGATAAAATGAATAATTTAAGTTAAGTTCCTGTTACATACCCCGTCGTAGACTAAGATTGTTTTTATGACAAGTATTTGTGTCTTCGTTTATAAGACCGTGATCTTTTCACCTTAGATCTTTGTGTCGTGTAATTAAAATCTATATTATTTGCAATCGTTCATAATAGTTATTGACTTAATTATGTAGATAAAGTGAAATGTTTTACTTGTTAAGTAGAATCAATTAGATATGATTATCGAATTAAACCATGTAATTGAAACAATAAATTCCTCACTCGTCTTTTGTAACATGTCACATTAAAACTGTTAATAATTTAATGGAATATAATAAAAAGAATTTATAATGGCTTATTTTTAATTCGTAATAAAATCAAATGAAGAGCTAACATATAGAGCTGTTGTTAAATTATTGTTTCGAATTGTTAAGTGAGTATATAGGAATTAAAAATATATATATGAAAAAGTTTAACGTGTAAATCAATACGGGAAACGGGGATATGAATCCGATATAACATAAACAATCATCTTAAAAATGTAAATAAGTTTCAACATACTTACCAATTATTTAGACACGTGGTGAATTGGATCCCATTCTTTATTTTGATCTATTTTCAAGATTGATGAAATCTACATATAAACCAACACAAATATTTTTATTTGCTTTCCGTCATAATTCCGCGAATGAAAAAATCTTTTTTGTGTGTTGGGTGATTGAATTAACAAGGTCGATCTTGACGTTTCAATGAAAAACAATGTAAACGCCAAAATAATATTGTGATAATATGTCGTTGTAGAAGTTTAATAATAGAAAAATCTAGCATGACTTTATGTTTTAAATGAAGGCAACCGCCCACTATATTACTTTACTAGAAATGGTCTTGATAAAACAGATATGCCCATAATCCTCTTCCACATTGCACTGTCGCAAGAGCTAAATTTATGTTTTACAAAAAGAATGCTGATATATTATTAAAATACTTGTATGGAAATTAACGCCAGAAATATACAATTTAAAAACAAATAAAAACATGTATATGGACTCAGCGGTAACTTTGTGGAAATTCATTTTTAATATAAAATTAAAATTGGTAACTTTGTTATTCCACTCGTCGTTTCACTAACGCGACGCGTTTCAACTCTTTAAGAAGCATCTTCCGACTAACTATATCGCTATATATAATTTTAATATTAGAATTAAAGAAAATATAGGATGTCTCAAAAGCAATAATTTTTCAGAGCTTTCGAATCATTTAATTGAAAATGATTGTAATTTTAATAAAAATAATGTAGAAATCCTCCATCGAGAAAATGGAGTTTTTAGAAATTAATAAACCATTAATAGTAATCGATTATTAATAATAACAAATATAATAGTGGGTCACCACTATTAAATTTATTTCCCTTAGAATTTTCACCTCCAAGCACTAGTAATTATTTTTTTATTAGTAGCGTTATTGTATTTAATACTTACGTCCAGTAGAATGTAACAAACCCACTCTACTCTTATTTTTTTATTTGAGAATTACAATCATTGTTTGCCTTAGAAGTAAATAACCTTGCGATATAATTAGGTTGAAGATTTCGCTTCTTTAAGAAGCTTCAGAGCAATGGGTTAAATTAAATAATTTCGCATCGAACCAACGAAAATTTCAATTCTGTCAGAACGGATACTCGAAGAACAATTCATATGGCAATGATTTGTAATATTTAAAATATTATATCCGTGCATCAATACAATTCACACAATTGTCTATATATTATATTTACTTTACGAAGATAAATTATCCTCAACCTTTTGAACGTTTCATGACATTGCACCTACGTCATAATTACTAGAATTCAAATCACGGCCATCTTGGAAATATTATAATACCAAACAGGTATACGATTTCAGAATACGCATAGCAAATTGTAACTTATTGATAATTAGTAGATCGATTATCATTATTGTGCATAACAAAACAGTCATTGCAAAAAAACTATATATTAGAAACATATAAAGGCAATCAATATTATTGACGGAGGAGAATTGCATGTGATGATTGACTATGTATTTAGTTGTCGTCGGATCCGTGGTGCAGTGGTCAACGTCGTTGGCTTCGGTTACGGATCGCACGTTCATAAATTTATTTTTCAGTCTATCTATGGATTACTGTTCGTAGATGTTTATGATGTCTAGAATTATATCCCACCCATCCGATCCTAAAAATGGAAAGAACGATTAGCCAACCACTAGTCCTTCCCTAGCCTTATCCCTGCTTTCCCTACTCTTCAAGTAGTTGTCGTAGAAAAAACTTCTTCTGAGATCCTTCATTAAGAGTTCATTTGCTCCACATTTGGAGCTGACATGGTAAAAAAATGGCTTAATATGAATTATATTACTATCTTACAAAGGAAAGATTTCATGACAAAAAGAACAATTAAAACAAATAACAAGCACCATAATGAATCGTGATTTAAAATATTAAAACATGTTGTAACTTTAAGTTAGATATTCTGCTGTTTCGGAATATCATGTATATGCAATGCAAATAAAAAAAAAACAGTATTCGTATTGCGACAAATAACGTTACAAAATCACAAGTGCAGATGACTCACTTTGTGGCTAACGGAGAATTTTCCGTGGCTTTATTTTATTTGTTCAGACATGTCACTCTGTAGAATTCCACTTGCGAGTGAATTCAAGAAAATAGTATTATTCAAACAGAAAATATTGACTCAATATTTACTTAACATTGAACTATAGAACTTTTTCAGAAATGTCTTGAAGATCTTTTTTTATCAGAATATTTCAAAGTTATCCTCAATTTTTTTATGTATTTAAAATGGTGTATCTAAACTTCTCAAGATTATTTCAGTTTACAAAAGACTCTATAAATAGTCATTTTAAATATTTGACAAGATTGTTCATAGTAATTTTAATAGGGAAAATAAGCTTATTTTCCGTCACAAAACTATGATGAAAATCTTTAATTCGGAAATTATTATTTCTCTCGTATGTCATCAATTCAATGTTAGTGAATATTCCTTCAAACTATTATAGATGGAATACAAGAAATATATTTTTGAATTCAATACTGAAACATAGTAACTAGGGTCATTTTGAACGTGGTCGACCAGTTAAGCGACAGTACTCCTGTCATTTCAAAAGAGATTTTGAGTCAATGAATGATAAATACAATTTTTTTACTGTTATTCCATTAAACAGGGATTAAGTAACGTAATCAACTAAAAATAAAATAGTTAATATTGTATCAAGCATAAAATAATAGAATTTTACAAGAAAATGCCAATTCTCTCAGTGGTCGGCCTCCAAAATCCAATGGTCGGCCTTTCGTTGCCCAGTGTTCGGCCATCACTATGAAACTTCATGAATATCGCGAAATAATTTACTGATAGTAGACAGAATAATAAAAAACACAATGATGCAAAGTATGACAATATAAAGTATATTTTGTAAGCGATTCCCATACAAGATGAATTTGTCGAAATTTGTGAAGCAAAAATGTGTTTTTTTAATTGCGTATTGCATCATAAAGGTCAGTATAGTGCAGATATACATTGGCAAGTGGCAAGAATACACGAATTTTAAAAATTCTGTTTTTTTAAATGTATCCACTATTATTTAAGTTTTAAGCTCAAAAAGCCGACCACTGGTGACGGCCCACTTTAGGAAGACTCGCCCTAATACCAAGTCTACATTTTCTGTAAAAATAAATCAATTAATACGGTCATTTTTATCACTGATTCCCGTCCGACCTACCGGTATACGAGTTTTCATATGGCACTTTGAACTGTATTGATTATCACGTGCTTCATCTTCATGTCGTGGGTGTTACGTCAAATAGTGTCAACAACAAGTGTCACATATTTTGATTTAAATGTTATTTACTCAGTAGAAATCCATTATATTAAAGTAAAAAATATGCCTAGCTGGATTTTTGTTTGCCCATATAAACTAACTAAGACGTGATAAGGATTATATTTAAATCAAATAACTTGTTTATGTTTTCTACGTTTCTCTTACAATTATATTAACAGCTAAATAGCTATCCAATTAAAAAATTGTCATGCGATATAAATAGAGTTTTCGGATCATAACTGATTGATAACGCAATATCTTTAATGTTAAATATATGTTTTATTTGTAAAATAGAATGAGACTAAATGAATCGGTGTGAACATTGTCGGATGTGTCTTACCGTGATATCTATCTATGATCTAAAAATTCTTATGTTTCCCCAGTGTAGCAACAAATCTAGTTTAAATACCTGAGTCACTCTGCGTGTTTATTATAATTAAACGTCGGCTGTGTGTTGTGGTTATTTCATGTAATAATTATGTTGATCCCATTCCACCTTACGCCGTGCGATTTTTCATTTCGGAAATACCCTCCCCTTCCTAGTTTTCCTAAGTTGCGTTTTGTGATTAATCACTGAATGCATATTATGAGCTGCAATATTTTATGTGAGTCTAACCAGATCTGGAAGTTTATATGTTATCAGGATATCAGAAATAAGTTTTTTGAGCCACTAGAACAGCGCTACGACCCATTCTATATCTTAGCATACTACTTAATTTGAAAAATATTAACGTAGGCTGTAACTGTTTTATCTTTGAGTTGAAAATAGGTATGTTTATTCACATATAGACAGTGCTGTACTCTAGTTTTAAAGCGACGTAACAAACTAGGTCCATATAGGATATCTGGAAAGCTAGCGAAGAAAAAAGTATGCTCCTATCAGCATCCTTTTCGAAAAATCGAAGAATGGAATATACACGATAAGCTGGAAGATTTTGTGAAGGTCGCAATTGCAGTTATGAGATTATTGAAAATATTTATATGCTCATCAAGAAATCACTAGGAACATTAAAAGTTTGTTTTGAGCAGTGAATTTATTTAATAATAAATCTTCCCTCAAAATTATTATCATCGTTTTCGCAAAATTAGTTAATGTTTATATAAATATAATGACATTAATATAATTGAAACGAATGCTTGTGTTAGGTTTGCTAATACAACTCATGTTTCCATGACAAAAGCGCAGCTGAACACGGAAAATAATAATGAATAAAATATTCACGCCCACGTGACATGGCTTGACTTAATTGATCCAATTAATGTATACAATGCGCATAGATATGTGTGATAAAATAAATTTGAGGTCGCATGTCAGAAAAAATCGAATATAATAATTATTACGTACAGTGTGCTTTTGTGATTTAAAATAGACCAATCGAATGTTTGAATCTCGAGTACGAATTTACATACTGATACAAGCAATATAAACGGCTTTCGAACCCAAAAACACCCTTTTCTCGGATGAAATTCAACCTAGTGTATAACACTAATTCTCTAAGCATAAACAGAAGCGTTAATATCTTACATCAAGAAGGTCAGGTTTCTATTATATTTGTGTGTTATGGTTGGGTCTTATAATAGTTTATCTCGAGGGTATTCTGACTGAACGCATTAAGTCAGTTTTTGACGATTTTCTATTTTAAATGTCAAAATGTAGGCAATTTAACCGTCTACTTACTAGTAGAACGCATGAAGCCATAAGATATAATGGCTTTGAAATATAAACAGTATTGTCATATTGCTATTTTTTTATTATGGCAGAAAGCATGATATGGCTCGTCGATACCAAATTTTATGATTTGTATGCCAAAAAGATTATTCTTTATAATGTATAAAAATCTTTTAAAAATAAAAACATTTGTGATTCAGAGATAGAGTACTTTAAACAGAAATAATGATTTAAATGAGTTTATCTCAGAATTTGTTTTATGACTTAATGCTAGAAATACTGGGATAATTGTCGTTTAGCTATATTTTTTTTCGAGCCTGTGATTCATTCAATTGGTTCATTAAAGGTAATCAAACAAATTATATTTAATTTCGTTTAGCAATTGTTTGATATACTTTTTAATTTTATATAAATAGACTTGTATTTATATTTTATCAGTTGATAATCCTCGCAATGAGAGAAACCGGTCCTTACCATAATAAAAATTTGGAAGTAGTACAAAACAAAATGTGTTTTATTTTTAACATATAATGCCTTTCCACCAATAATTAACATTTACACCTAAAAGTGATTCTATTAACATGCTTCGTTTGGAGTCCACGTGATTTGCATACTGAGCCAACGAATAAATTAAAAAATAACCATTAAGGAGTCATTTAACCTATTGGCTGCATTTCTACCTTTGCTCTTTGTAGAGCCATATTATATGGGGTTTTATCACTTGTCGTTAGTTATAGTATCAATATTTTAAGCACGAAAAAATTTCCCATTTGTCCATTTATCATATTTGTAAACACATACAGACGTCGTATACCTCTAACTCTATAAATATATTATATTGACGTATGCACGCCGAAAAAAAATAAACCACTTTGAAGATTTATTGATTCTTTAGGCTGTCATAATTCACAAAGAAATATTTTTATCGATACACCATGTACCTACATCAAAGGTCGATGAGTGAAGATTCAAGGATAGCCACAGACAACATGCAGTCTCGGTCTGTTTCCTTTGACTGAGTGTTGATCTCTTTTAATTTAATCGAGGCATTTATTGTGTGTAGATATTTTTTTAAATAAAATAATTACTTTAACGCTGTGACCCTTGCGAATGATATTTTTTCTTATTGCATTCAAGCGTATGATAAAACTATAACAAATACAGATTCTTGTTGCCGAGTTATATTGCTATAGAATGAAAATTTGCATATACATTCGAGTATAGTTTGGCTTAAATAATCGATCCATCGATTTTCTTATTATTTGTCGATGATCGCTTGTATCATGGATTGCTAGTCAACGTTCACAATAGTGTAAGCAATAAAAGCGCATAACATTTTCAGTGATGAGTTTTTCAACGATTTCGCAGAACCCATTACAGTGGAGCACCCATTGAAGTAAAGGAGAATAATTTAGACAGCTAAGGTGTCCCCCGGACTGTTGCTTATTGTTTAAGAGGTTTATATATTTTTTGATTTTAATATTTAATAGATGTCAACAAATATTGTGATCAAAATAAATGTTTTCATTCTGTAACTAAGTTCATTATATGAGTAAGTATTCATAGTTTTTTTATGATTTTTACTTCAAAATATATATATATAAAACGAATGAGTAATAAATAGCTAGGTAACATTAAATATATATTTCGTACCTTAGTCTAAGATAAAGATTTATGTTTTGACTTGTGCCATAAAATTGACATGTGATTGAAATCTTTGGACTTTACGTCAAAGAAAACGATAATATATTCTATATTTAATATTAGCTGTTTTAGTAAAAGCGCTACGGGTAATTCGCATATAATATTTAATGTAAGAGAAAATATAATATTTAATGTATTATTAACTACGCCTCAACAAGATTTGTCATTTATGACATTGGTTTCCGACATCTTGAAACCTTGAAAAGTACAAGTGAAAAAAATAATTGGATTGCAAATGACTATATTTGGTGTCTCACCAAATGTAAAGTTAAGGTTCCATTTTCCATTCGAAGCCTCATACAGTCGTATTAATCTCAATGTAAGTATTGAATTGAATTTATATATTGTCACATAGTTCAGTAACTGTAACGCTATTTCTAATTCAAAATATATTAAGTCCAATAAAAACTCATTAAATTACGAGTGTTTTAACAGAAAAATATTATATATATGTACATACACACAATCCGATACAGAGAAGGGGGAGGCTGCAAAACAGTTAACTAAACTGACCAGCTGTCCCCAATTTTAATTTTCTAATATTCTAATATTACTAAATTATCATTATTATTTATTCATTTATTTGATATTTTCTTCTTAATGATTCAGAAACTTTAATTCAGTGGTTTTCAAACGTATTATGCCCATGGACCCATTCTTAAAGAAAAATCCTGACCATGAACCCACTAAATAAAATAACTGCATAATAAAAAAAAATGTAAATTTAAGTTTGATGTCTTGAATGGTAAATGGTGATATAAATGTAGAATACAATTAAAACATTTTGGTATTTAAAGTATAATTAGGGTCATAATTGTACTAAATCCAAGTTCTAGTAATTAGGAAGACGGGAAAGCAGCAAAAACCTCTGCACAGTGACCCATAATGCAGGATATAAAACTGGTATCTGTTTCTGTAACCAAAATTTATGGTATCTTGTTCAGATATTGGTTTCCGCTCCTCATTTGTGAATTATTCAACAAATTGCTCGCGCATCAGTATGAATAAGTCTAAGTTTGTGCATACACTTTCAATATGGTCCAACACGCAACAAATCGCTATCAATTTATTTATTGCTATTTATTTCACCTTTCATAATAATGAAAATGTGTCACAGTTATTTTTTATATTAAACCTCTCGCAGATTCCCCAACATTGTCCACGCAACCCCAAATTATTTTTAATTAGCCACAGACCCCTCAGCGGTCACACGGACCCCTGGGGGTTCGTAGGAACCAATTTGGAAATCACTGCTTTAAATAGAAGGCACCCAAAAAATCGTATTCTTCAGGCCCTACACTTTCTCAGAGAGACATGCATACTCATACATAGTGATTTACTAAAGCCCTCTTTATATCTATGGTTAGCCATATTCTCTGAAAGCGGTGATACGGTCGAGAATAGGATACTTGTCTGCATAGGTTCTACGTTATATCTACTCAGAACTACATGAAGGTTGCGCGTGCATTCTATATATCTAAAATGCCTCCTCTTCCACGAAAACATTCCAATAGTGCTCTTTTTCTGATATGAATCATCCTGGCATCTGGTCAAGGTCCAAGAGCTTCAACAATCGTAGTCATTGGCAACACCGTATAAAGCCAAGAGCACGTGAAGTGGTGTACGCTTTGTTTCCTCACGTGGAATCCTCCGGGACACTCGAAGAAATAATATTGAAGAATTACCAATATCCACTACGAATATCATGAATTTTTGCAATGTGAAATAGCATTAGGTAATATTTTTACCATGTAACGTCACATAAAGCGGAAGCATTCTTCATAGTGATTAAAATAGCATTTACAGCATTTATGTTTGATTAATTCAATCACATTTGTTATTGTCCGCTATTTAAGTACCATATTAACGTTGTAAATTTGACATAATTTAATAAAATTTCTAAATATATTTAAATGAAGAGCCTAAAGAACAACGCTTTTATTCACAAATTGTAAATGGTCGCAATAAGCGAATCCGGTCCGGCGAATCTGATCTTTTGATTGTATGTTTTGTTTAAAAAAAAATATTATGTCGGAAACGCCAAGAATTCCCAGTGACCTCCATAAAAGTAAGTATTTATGACTCTACATTACAGCAGTCAATTCATTACTGGGTAAAGTTGCTTCGTCTCCAAGGTATTCCAGATAGTAATTCTAGTAATATGGATTATATCCCCACATTATTAATGGAGACGAACAAAAAAGGAAAGTTATAGTCTACTCAGTCGGATATATGAAAGAACCGATTGGGCACGTTGACTTGGTGGCTGATTAAATTGCTTTCAAGAACATTGCGGCATACGGTGACTGAGAATAGCCTTTTAGTTCTCTATTAGTCTTGAATAAGTATTTTCGAAACAATTCAACTCAACTAGGTATTTAATTCTATAAATTATATGTTTAAACTATGAATAATACATATTCCTTTAAAAACAAAAGATACCAGTGTCTACCAGTTAAATGTAGCAGAAAAATTCCACTGTCACAAATGGAATAAGCAATGTAATGCAAATGAAAAATTAATATTTCCCTTCCTAATAATAAAATTATATATACATATTATATTACTTCACTTTTCAATCAGTAATAATTACCAAGAACGTTCAACGAATAAGAACATTCAAGGCGGATGCGGTTTTAAAATATAAACATGTATTTGCAAAAATTTCCATTTAAATTTTCTACTCAAATGATAATACTATTCCTTTAGGTTGTATGGAATAATTTTCCGAACATTTTTATTTTATAATTTATAGCAGACAACGTGCAATGTTCAACGTACTAAATATCAATTAACTAGAGCTGCATTGGCAACTTAATAATTGTACACATATGGAATATTTATTTAAATTAAATTAATATAGTCCATGATCAAAACACAAAACAAAATTACGAGACAAAAAATATTTCTAGCCCAATGTCATCCATAGCTTACTTACTCCCAACGGGGTGAGGGTCATATTCCTAACAGCCAACAGTTCAACTTCTCGACATGCCAACTTTCAGTAAAAAATTGTTAATTGTACTGAAGAAAATTAGAAACTAAGTTTTATTGATTTTTCCACTACAACGGCATAATTATTATGAAAGATAAATCCTTTAAAGAAAAATATAATTTTAGTAGTAGGGAGGTATATACCAATCAATGTATAAATCCACTTTGTTTAACATCATTTTTACCTTTTGTAATCCCAATATTAACCCTCATTTTCTATTTTGAACATTATTAACTGCTTAAGGCAGAAAATATTTAACTAAAAAAACGATCACCAGTTATCGACCGCTTCACGGCGAACTTCTTTACCAAGCTAAACTAAAGGCAACCAGTATTTCTTCAGAAAATCGATGCGTTTTACCGAATACGTCCTTGGAATAATCGTAATACCGGTTTTCTTCGATAACCAACGTTGAGAAACACTGACTGCAACTTTAATTGACCGGCTCAGTGTGGGTACTCGATATCCAGCGTGACCAGCTTGTGGTTCCTGGTTTGGCCTTAGTAGATAAAGTTTACAATAAGTCGTTTTTCAGCTTTCAGTTTTAACAATTATGCAGGAAAAGTTGTTTAAGAACTGATGTATTCCTTTTAGTTATAGATTGTGATTACCCAATTTTTTTATAAAAATATTATATTATAAACACTGTTGTTAGTATTAATTGTGGAATTAGTACACATAACGTCGTTGGCTATGGTTACAGATGCCTTGGGTTCAAGTCCCGGAGCGGACAGTTTCATAAATTAATTTTTATGAAACGTTATAAATGGCATGCCCGAAAACGAGTATTTTTAGCCGTCGAAAACTATATTTAGTCATAAAACATAATTTTGAACTACAATAGCGCGTGATAAAGAGATTATTCGTATGCGGTTATACAACAGACCAAGAGCGGGACGTATTTTTTCTTGATGCACCTGATTTTCTTTTTTCATCATCATTTTTGAAATTGCACGGTCTATTGTAATAGAACCTTTTTTTTCATTTATCTATGTTCACTCTATCTTTTTACACGGTTTTTTGCACGGCTGTTTTGAATGTAAGGAGTCCTCAATGTAAAAAGAGTATTATTGTGGTACGTAAGGTGACCTCTAAGCCATCGTCTACATAACGAGTAGAAGGATGTTGGACCAATAACCAACTTACACCGAATAGCAAAATCGTTAAATTAGGAAAAATAGCGTTGAATATTTTACTTTAAAAAATTCGTAGTTATTCTAACAAGTATTTTAAACTTGCAGAAAAAGAACTGGCACTTTTTTTACAAGCCATAGATACGGTATACAATTTTTATGGTTCATATATTTTTTCGATTTGCTGACTAATATAAAACACGAGAATAAAAAGTATAAAACTTTAGTTTAGTTGTAAAATGTATTCGTCAATATGACGTCATAAACAAACTGAAATGGTTATGGTTTCGGTTTATTGTTCTGTAAATTGGTTCTAAAAAACGATGGAACATCACAAAGACAATGACGTGGACAATAACGAGTTCGTTAAACTTCGACCAACGTAATTTCGAATACAATTATGTACGCACATGGTTCTTCCAAGGGATTCATGGATTTGCCTGCAACGCACATGTACATGATAATGTAGAGAACGCGATAAGCTAACTACCAGACTTGTCATGACTCATCAATAATAGACTCAATAAACTTAGATATTTTTAACTGAATACAGTATTTCATATCGATTTTTCGGTTGCTATCTCTAAAATTCTTAAGTTTGAAATGTTTTATGGGAATAAACATTGAAAAATCTTATACAGATATCCGAATCCACAAAAAATACAAAATAAATTCCTCTTCGATAAAAACTAGCATTCAAGATACTATGCACTTTAATGGGATAAAATAACAACATGTTCAGTTTTACAAAATTATATTAGCTAAATTTGGATTATTGAGATTTTGTACACTTCCATGTATTTTGTCACTAACGACCCGGGTTTCGCCTTTCGGCATCTTCAGGCAATCGAGCACACGAATGGACTCGAACTGAGAGACAGTAAACAGTGTCTAACGCTTATATAGAAGATACAAATGCGACAAATATCATTTACGAGGCAATACATTATACGTCTGAGAGCCACACCGATACCTGAGTTAAAATTTCGGAAATCGCCCTAATCCTTATTTTGTAAACACCATATTAACAGAGTGGCGAATTGCCGAAGGCGAATTGCCGCTTTTCAACGCCTTTTAGAAATACCAGTGATTTTACAATTATAATTGTGTTGTGGGTTTTGACGGGATGTAATTCGACGAATGGGTAAATATATACAATCATTCCACATTTAGTGCATCTGTTAGGTGTTTCAACGTATCGGATATAATAGCGGAGAATTAGGAAGGTTCAGCTGCTCATTCAAGATTGGCAAGGAGTTTAACTGGGCTCTATTAATTTCTAAAATTTCTTGATAAAATAATTTATGATCCCCCATGTTTTTATGCAACAGTTTAACCCCATCATCCGCATTAAACGTATGGTTCTCCATTAGCAAGTGATTTGCGAATGTCGAAGTTTCTTTTTTTAATCTAAAGGCAGCTAAATGTTCTGATACCCTTATATCTAATGTACGTGTGGTTTTACCCACATAGAAATGTTGGCAATCATTGCATTGTAATTTATAAATACCAGATTTGTTCTTAAAGTTTACTCTATCTTTATTGTTAATAAGTAATTTGCCTAGAGAGTTTTTGCAATAGAACGCCGGTCTAACACCATCAGCGAGTTGTTTTTTAATTTTAAAGCTTGTGCAACCTAAATAACTAATTCTATGCCAGATTCTAGGGTGGTCTATGTCTTTAGACAAGTTCCCGAAATATAGCATCTTTTCTGCTAATTTACGTTGTTTTTTTGATACAAGACTATCTATAAGAGACGCCTCATAGCCATTATTAATGGCAATATGTTTAATAATGTTTAGTTCGTTTTCAAAATTAAATTTATTTAGAGGTATAGTGACTAATCTGTGAACCTGAGAATGGAAAGCAGCCAATTTATATGAGAAAGGATGGTCTGAGCTAAAATCAATGGCCGCATCTGAAGACAGACGTTAGTGACAAAATACATGGAAGTGTACAAAATCTCAATAATCCAAATTTAATATTGAAATTCCATCAAGCACCCTCAGTCGATGTCTTAAATTACTTAAATTATATTAGTTAATTGATAGCTATTTCGGCTTCACATCGTTGTCAGAACTAAGCTTTAACTTATTTTAGCTTAGCTAGATATACTGTTTTAAAAGAGATAATATTATGTCATCTCACTTATTCCAACATCATAACTTTTGTTTGGAAATTAAAATATTTAACGTAATTATAGTGTTTTTGGTAAAAGAACTTATACTGTATTTATTATTAATTAGTTAGTTAAAGTAAATGTATTAATATTTTATTGATTATGCGTTACGTCACTACCCTTACTTAAATCATTATAAGACGCTCACATAATTACGCTTTATGTCATAGACTATGATCTGACACTGATAATGATTATCATTATTTCCGTATATTTTTCCTTCCCTGTTATTAATTGTAACGGTATATTTTGACTAATGACATCTACTAAGATATATCACTTTTATGAGATAGCAAGCATCTGTAAAGCAACAAAATTGCCAAATTTATTAAAGGTCAACAAAGTTTAATAACCGCTCAGAGACATTTCTTAGTAATATTTATAATAAAATCATTGTGTTGCGGCTTTATTACAATGTTTTTTTCATAACCATTATAATGATTATTATATTGGCTTCTTAAAAAATTATCTTCGGGCTTAAATTATACATTAAGATGGATCTTTTTTTTTCTGCAGAAGACAAAAAATAACTCTGTTTCACACACGACTTAAATTGGCAATGTATTATTAAATGTCGACGCCATTGTAAATAACGAGTACCAGAGTACTCGAATAAAAGGATTATTTCATCGTGTAATTCAAATATCTTGTTCTTTTCTGGCGCTGTATCCCGGGCTGAACCACGACCACGTCAGTTCATCCTTCTGACTTCTCTCGGTCCTCCGTTATCCTACGTCAATTCTTGACCTCCAGTTCTCGATATAAAACTCGATCCTTCCAGTAAAATCTTCCAACGCGCTATTTAATACAGTATTTTTTTTTTAAGTATGATTATGAGACGAAATAAATCATATCAAACATTGATAATTGTGCGCAGGGCTTAGAGTATTCGTGAATTTTCAATTTTTCTATATTATGTGATAAGCTCGGAAATATATCATGCGTGCTGATGATGATTATAATTACACAGATTTTTAGCTTCAGTCAAAGCACGCCAGTTCAGTTCAAGCTACCTTTATTGCAGTTAATTTAATAAATACACATTAAGAATTTACAATTTCAAACAAATTGTCCACCAGTGGTATGAGGGACCAGTGGGTGGGTGTTGAGCGAATGGCAACACTGTAATGGGGCACTGCCACCTTTCGTATACTGTTATTAGTTCTTATATATTCATTTTTTAAACTTATTAATCGTGTTATATAAACTTATATCATATTTTATGAAAATTCTTACTCGTTGGATGGAAAAAAATATTTCTTCGTACCATTCTAATTATCTAGCGTGTATGTTAGGATCGTCTGGTTTGTATGATTATAAGAAATGACTTTGACCTCCGAAGACGTCATATTTCTTGTAGTCATTACGCTTAACTTTTTTATTTTGCAACAAGAACGAAAAATTGATAAATGATTAGATATATGTATTTTAAACATGCTTGGCAAATTCCCTTAAGTTTGAAGAAAAATACTCTATTAGTTATCTTCAGTTATTATATATATATATATATTCTATCTCTATTATATAGCACAAAATACATGTAGAAATCTGTATATTTGTACGTCTGTTGGTCACAACAACTCCTCAGGAACGGCGTACACCAGCGACGTGAAATTTTCACACGTCATTCTGGCTGCAATTGTTAGTTCAACTGTGCTATTTTTAACTTTCAACTCTCGGCATTTAACTTTTAATCTAAAACTGAAAACGCGATATTTTTGACGTTTTAATGCGGGATGAAAGTGACAGTTGAGATAGTAACGCGAGCGCAGATATTTGTGTTAAATATTGAGTTTCATGTTAGTAATTTGGTAGAAAGTACGTTTGGTAAATTAGTAAAACTCGGTGTGCATCAGGAATCGTCACCAAGAATTAGCGTATGACTCTGATCATATGTTTAATCTGTGGGGCTGCAGGAGCGATTATTAAATGCAGATTAATAAGCTGCCTATCGAGAAGTTCTGCGGCGCCATAACAAGAGTGCAGGTGGAAAAATTGTCATTTTTTATTATAGCTGGTTTCAACTCTTAACGTTATTAATAATTGCTGGACTATATTTTGTGGTTGTAACAAAAAAGGTACGGTTGACGGTGATATTTTCAAATTTTAACTAAATTTCAACATATTAGCTAGCCAACGTCTAAATTTATTAAGTAAGTGTTACATGAGGTACGGTCAACCTTGATATTTGCAACATGCAACATTAACTAAGCATTAAGATAACGCCAACGTCAATATCAAATCTAGATATTTTAAATTTAAATTTCAGATCAGACATGTGTGTATGTGATTCCATTTCTTATAGAGTTTATGTCCGAGTTTATGATTTTTCAATTTTAGAAATATTGGCGCATTGCTATGAAATATATTATATTATAATATGTAGTATATTAACAAAAAGGGAAAAAACATTTCTTGCCGTCGGTGATTAAGAAAGCTTTGTTTTGATATAATTTATTGTCAATTATTACAATACGAACAATATCATCTTTACAAGTGTTTGCGGTCAATGCATCACTGTCAGGTGTGTTGGCAAAAAGCTTTATGTGTCATATAGTCAATTGTTATTTCGTAAGTTTTCGAAGAACGAAAGTGAACGCCTTCAAAAATATCTTGGAGTGTAAACAAATTTATTTATTTAACATAATCTTAAATGCTATGTCTCATTTATTATGAGGCGTTGAAATTATTTTTGTATTATCAAAAGTGAGATATGCATCACATATGAATGCATAACCATATTAAGATAAAAGTGTGCGCCAATGAAAACCACTGTCCGGTACAAGTTGATAAGAGGTTTTCATAATAATTACTGTTTACTGAAGTTGCTAATCAACCATTCGCTATACGTAATTTTATTTTCATGAGAATAATAGTAAGCTAACTAATTTCTGTATTTTTAAAATGTTTCCATTCCTAATGTGGACTATGTAGACTCCTAATGGAACATTTCAATAGGAGTCGCTTTACGAAAACTTTCTTATTTATGAAAGGGTAAGAGTGGGATTCCAACCTCTTCCATAGAAATATCATGATGCGTGATATAATTTCCCGCTATGGAATTGGGAATTCAATACAAATCCTTGATGACGAGTAACATCATATTATAAAAAGTAGATGCCTAAGACTAAAGAAAAATTATCTTGGAGGAACTACCATCCAGAATCTAGATAGATCCAGATGACGTTGGATGAACATAACCGCTACAATGACAAAAGAAAATTAAGTGCAATTTTAACCTCCAACATATCTTTCATTTGTATTGGTTTGATAATACAAATATATCACCTTAACTGAAAAGATTTCGGCAACCCCAGAGAAGTAAGCTTTCGTCTTAGTAGATTGTGCGGTCAACGACTTGAGTCCCCGAATATAATGATTTTCAAAAGTGGTATGATGTACGGTATTTTCTAAAATTCATACTTTCCCACTCGCCTTATTTGACCCAGAAAAGAGAGCGAAGAAAGAGCGATTTACTGATTATTAATATATTCTTAATCTCATCCTTTGTGGTTTAGTAACTGATTTACAATCAATATACAATTAAAATTTATAACTTAGTTATTCCACTGGCTGTGTCACTAAATGTAACGCGGTTTGCTTATTTAAGAAGCATATTCAGACTAACTAAGAGTCATAACCAGTTCCTATTAAAATACTTCAAAAAATCTTATGATTACTGTAGATAATTTTTCTCTCCTCGATTCTTGCCATTTTTGTCTGTTAGTTCAAAACAAAAAAGAAGTTGATTATAAAAAATTGATTACATCACTATTAGAGAAAAAATAAATCAGACTTTAAAAAATAACCTCCCGCAAACCCGCCGTAAAATCATATGTAACGATGAAGACGCGGCAGTTTGCGCTAATGATGATTATGAATAAAGATGTTAATGTAATATTTAAGCACTCACATAAATATGAATAAAAGAATTCTTATTCCTAAATAGACTTTGAACATCAAATTGTTACATTACCTTACGGAGAAAAAAAAGACGAAAAGTGCCAACTCATTCTTATGGAATACTCTGAGTTGCAAGAATATAATATTAAATGCAAGTTGTCTGCTTTACACGCTTCATAGTTTCACTGATTTTTGTGTTCATTGTTAAATTATACTATATGCGATAAGATAATTTGATGATAATATGGACCTGCTCAAATCAAACGTGCTAATTGAATTTACTGAAACTAATTATAATACACATAATTTATATGGTAAGAACTATTAAGATTGTACTTAAAAAAAGACCAACAAGAAAATTATCATGTCGTGGTTGAAAGAAAAGGAAATAATATTGTAATTTTCGTTAGAACAAATCGTCGCTGTTCTGGAAGAAAATACTAAATCGAAAAAATGACATATTGAGTCAGTTATACCGAAGTGTTTCTTATTTTAAACTTTACCGTATGACAGAGCACACTTATTTTTATAAATTATACTTTTACTTAAAAACAGTTTTGTACAAACAAACAAAATGAAAAACGTATGGCATTTCAAGCATTTGGTCAAATTCGTAGTCCAATTATTCAAAGCTGGTATTTTTTAGTGTTAGTTAGTCTTCTTGTTCCAGAATAACGACGAAATGGTTGTTTGTATGTAAGTGACAAAAATTCGTTTAGTCCTAAAAATGGCGTGATATCAAATTAAATATGATATATATAGTATTTGAAAATCGTTGCGTTGTTTTAAAAGTTTTTTGACTTTAAAAGTTTGTATTTATGATGTAACGATGGTCTGGTATCCAAGTAGTTCGTCAGTTGCGGTATCCACCAGATCAAACCGCGTACAGAAAACTCTCAAAGCTGAGAAAATTCAAAAATTTAAGCTCCAACTAAAAGCCTCCAAGAACCTCGTCAAGACGATGTCCAACTCCTTATGCTCCCCCTCTCTTGCAGGAAATTCTTCTCTAGCGGAGGTGGATGCAGAAGAGGCCGACGGCCACGCCGGTCTTCAATAAGTCGCCCTCAGAGATTAATCTTAAAGTAACGAGCCAGGCTCGCACATTTTAGTTAGAGACTGGGCATGTCTAAAATAAGCTAAGTAAGTTCTTCAAACTTACGCCAACATTACGAGCAATTCTGGTCAAGAATTGAACTTTTGTTAATGATTCAAAGACAATCATTCTCGTATGGGGTTTTTTTTCTTAAATGTTTTCCCCACACAAAGCCTTCAGCTGACAGAATCTTTTAGATAGCAGTACGTAGCTAGCTTACATGCGGGAAAGGGATATAAAGACTTAGTCTGTACCCACCCTAGCAATGACTTTAGCCAGGAAACTAGGAGCCCGCTTCGCGTACTCCACATAATAGTTTCAGTAGGAAAGTAGAGGTAAGAAAAAAAAAAAAGTACAGAAAATTTCACAAATTGATTCTTCAATTTATTTATAGATTTGTGTTTGAAAGTATGGATGTATTAATATTAACATTACCTCCCCACTCATCTTATCCTAAAACGGGGCGTATCAAGAACAATTATATAACTACTAGACCATTCCGAGCCCCATCCTTACCTTGTCGCAAAATAAGAGGTTGAATGACTGAATAACAAGCACTACATTTCATTATGAATTATGAGTACACATACTTTGCATCGGGCATGGTAAAAAATTAAAATCTATTTAGTTATGTTTTGGGACAACACCGTGTTGTGAGCGTTAATAATCACCCGACGTTTCTGAACCGAGGGTTTCAGTCAAACAATGAGACAGTCGTATTATTTTTTCATTATTTGATGACACCCATTGAGAAAGATGTCTGAAATGATTTAGAAACGTTGGATGATTGCCGCAAATTATAGCATGGTGTCTTCCTAATAAAATTACTTTATAAATACATTGTTCTTCTTTCAGTATCACCTACTTTGCAATACTCCTACAATCATTTATTTCATTCTCTGTTTTCAATACATTATCTCATTTACGTTATAGTACGAATTGTTTAGAGTTCAAATGAAATGTATATCACATTTCACTAATACGAATGCATCTTTTAATTTACTTCTATAATCTTTGAATAATCTTTGAATTTACCGCTTTTGCAAACCATCCTTTTAAATAACTGAGAAAATAAAGTGTATTTGAAACACATTAAAGATAATATATTTGCATGTATGTGGCATATCAAATTACTATGGATGTATGATGTTTTTTTTATGAAATATGCATTTAAATATCAACACTTGTATTCTATAACTGAGTCTTCATTTATCTCCGCTTTTCCTCGTTTTTCTTTTATACATTACTTTTAATTATAAATCAACATCTTTATAACCATTACTTAATAATTGTCAATATAATTATACATGCATGACTGCATCGATTAAGTTTTTTTTAATACAATTTATCATGTGATGGCGAAGTGAGTTGACGTGATTCATAAATCTGCGGGTATATTCAATGATGAATACTCTTTGTCTAAATCGGCGTTTTTTGACTCACTGGAAACATGGGAATATCAAAATCTTTTTCTTGACACCTGCTACACATTTATAGCCTTTTATTCTGGTTATATTCCGTAACAAATTATCAACATAAGTGTCTCAAGTGCAATTGCTCAATACTTGGTTGCTACGCACTAAAGCAGTGCTTCCCAAAGTAGTTCCTACGGACCCTCAGGAGTCCTTGTGATCGCTGAGGGGGTCTGTAGAAAATTAAAAATAATTTGGAGGTTTGTGAAAAACGTCAAGCGGTCCGTGAAAAGTTTAATATAAAAACGTATTTGTGACACATTTTCTTTATTACGAAATTTAGTTATAAGTTTCATTATAGCAATAAATAAATTGGTAGCGATTTGTTGGGTGTTGGACCCTTTTGCAAACAGACCCACAACCACATGAAACAATAATAAAAGAGAAATTGATTGAATTATGCACAGATGAGGAGCGAAATCTAATATTTGAACAAGGACGCCACTCTGGTTACAAAAACAGACACCAATTTTATATTCTGCATTATGGGTCACTGTACCGAAGCTGTTGATTGCTTTCACGTCTTCTTATTTAGTAAAACGTAGATTTAGTGCAGTTATGAACCTAATCATACTTTAAATGTTATACCATTCACCATTCAAGACATCAAAATTAGTTTTATAATTTTTATAGAATTCAGTTGTGTAGAGTTATTTTACTTGGAGGTTCATGGTCAGGTTTTTGCTTTAAGAAAGGGTCCATAGGCATAATAAGTTTGGGAACCACTGCACTAAAGTTTATGTAGATAAAACACAAAACAGAGACAAAGAACAAAAAAAGTCATGTATCTTAATATAATTCGTGTAGTAAATCGCAATTTATTGTGATTCAACTAAACTTGGTCAAATTTTAATTCGAAATTTTAAAATATTTAAAAAGGTAGGTGCACCATTCATCTACATCATTACAAAATGTATTTAAACATTTATGGTGTTGCAAGAATTAAATAGAAAATTTTGCCAGCAGTTACCCAAGACTTGGTTTCTATGCACTAAAGTGTACTTGAAAACGAAACTCAAAATGGGTACCAAAGAAAGTATGTATGTATCGGTCACTCAAAACTTTTTGTGATTCAGTTTAGACTGGTCAAACTCTAGTTTGGGCTGCTTAAATATTAAAAGGTAAATTAATCAACTAAAAGTATAGTATTTAAGTGTTTAAATAATAAACACCGAGAGAATTAGGTCGAAATATGTATTATATCATATTACATTGTGTTGAACAATTACAACCATTTTTATAATTACTATAGCTCATCTGGAGCATGCTATATTTAAATACTATTCGTATAATTATAATGCTGTCCTACTTTTTTAATAAATCACTCGCCAGACGTAAGCTACTTGCTTCTGTTTTATTATGTAAGTTCGCGAAACAGTTTGGGAACAGCTGAAAGTGGTTTTATTAAACACAATAAGGTGACCAAATGTTGTGTATCAACCGCAATATTCCAAAGTTTATAATATCGATTATCAATCATAAAACAATATATTATTATTGCAGTAAAGAGAACCTCAAGTTTTAATGTAACTTATTATTGTATCACGTAATTTATTTTAAATAATACAAAAACTAATTCGAAATTCAATGTGTAATATAATGTATTATAACGGTGAATATTTGACGTGTGTTCTGTAAAACAATAAAGAATTGAATAGACAGTTTACAGAAGATTTGATAAATGTAATAAAATATTATTCTTTTAAATTGTAATATAATAAAACATCAGCGGTACACATAATTACCATAGCAATATTTCTTTTAGATAATATATATATATATTCTCATAGTTTTCAATAATATAGGATTGCTAACACCATCTATAGGAAAAATAAAAAAAAATATAAATGATAAGATTTCGATCATCGATTTCTGTTTTTTAAATTTGTCTCACCGTGGCCCTTCTAAATAATATTGATTTTGTTTTATTTGTCACCAGTGTATATAAATCAATAGCTATATCATATTATATTATTATTACCAAATAATTTTTCTGATAGGAAGTATGATTTTCCCAGTGTGCATTATTACTTTTGGTTATGCAGTGCTTTCAAAAGGCACTTATATCCAATGATAGTACTAAATATCGTTTCATTTAACTTGACAGAATATAATACATCACAACGTAAGAAGATATATATATATATTCTGTCAGAGTAAAAAGCCTTTTGGCGAATCGATTTTTTAGCATGCAGGTAAATATATATCGTCGTATTTCTGACAAATAAAGTTGTTCAAAAATACTGTATTTAATTTTCTGTGTAATCGACCCAAGAAGTTTCACGAACCGGAACGCTCGATAATACCAATAAAAAAAAATTTTTACGAGACGAGTGCTACTCTCTGCGAATTTCACGGACCGGCATGCCGTGAATCCAAGCTCTATCTTAATTACATACAATAAATTAAATACTGTAGTGTTCAACTAAAAACTGAAAAATTAGACAATGCAGTCTTAATATATATACGCATTTTTACACGTATCTGTTTTAAACTAAAATTAAATTTCGATGAATCTGTGATTTTCCACACGATAAAGCCTGAAAATAAAAACAACTCTTTTTTAGTATGCGTTTTTTGTCGGCACGGAGACTGCTTTCATATTTTTGAACGTATGGTCACATGAAAATATGAAGCAATAAATCACGTTTTACGGTGAATGCTTTTAAAGGTAAGCACGCTTATATGTAACACCCAAGGGAATCCAGGGAAAGATCTTTCCGTAAGTTTGAATTCAAAATACCAGTATTTAAACATAGTGATATAGTAAAATCATCATTCAACATTTGATATGTACTGCTAGATTAATTTATGTCATTATGTCGATTCAATTCATTTTGCATTCACACTTAAATTTATAATAAATATTAATGTTTACTTTTAAAATTGCTTTCTTTATTTGACTGCATCTATGCAAAAAAACAATTCTTTATTAAAATGAATATTCGTTCTACAAAGAAACAAAAACAATCGTTCGTGATATGTATCGTGTCCAAAGATTTCGCAAATCACTTCAGTTTACGATATTTTACTAGAAACAAAATTTCGTTGTGCTCATCTGATTTTGTAACAAGACAGACTACACATGTAAAGCCATATAGCCCGCAATATTTTGGAATGTACTAAATTGTTGTGAAAAATGTTGAAAGCCTTCCTCATTCACATTTATGTATTTATTACGCAAAATATTTTTTCACATCTACTTCAGTAGGAAGTCTTACCTAACAGAAGATGAAACTTTCCATTTAAAAATAATTAAAATAAAATAAATTGTATACATCAAGATATTATAACGCTTATATTAACATAACCATGCAAATTTAAATGCATGCATAACTTTTATTCATATTCTTTTAAAATTATATTAAAATTATATCAAAAATTAATGGGGAAAAAAAACTATACTGGTATTTAAATCACCCACTACTTAGCTTCCGATTAAATCTATTGCTTTTAAAGAAATGTTTTATTGCATAATTATAATAATAAAATAATAAATTATATATTGCATTTCAATTAGTGTTTCATTTCAAATAATATACTCAGAGCGAATTTGAACAGTCATCCAAGGCCGGCTAATGGAGAAAAGACATCGCAAGCACCCAAGCTCGATATCTAAATTATTAAATTTAAAAACTGACAGTGCTATAATTTATTTTTTTCCACGTCCGCTCCCAATGTGAAGCATATGGTCTCCTAATGGAGGTATCATAACAGAATTTTTCCATGAGAACTGCTTGTTACTCAGTTGCTCAACCTCTCTTTTTTCGAAGAGAGTAGGGATAGAAGGATACGACTGGAACAGGACTAGTGGTTAGCTAATCGCTTTCACTACGCCCTGTGAAAATCAGATGGGTGAGAAGGAGTTTTAGACATCACAAACAGACTACAAACAGAAATCCATAAATCGATTGAAAAATTAGTTTATGAAAACCGCCCGCATTGGGATTTGAACCCGAGACATCCGTAACCGTAGCCGACGACGCTACCAACTGTGCCACAGACACCGACAATGTAAGCTATAATAAGCTGCACTTATAGAAATGTTTTCGTTAAATTATACATAAATACATATTGAGCAATTCGAAGTTAAATGAGGAAGAACATAAATAGTCCTAGACGCTGTATAGATAACAAAAGAACATTTTGATAAAACAAAATATATGTAAAATACCTGAAATAGTTCGATGCTGATCAAACATAGCTATCTATTGATGTTTACTTTGCTATAGGTAAATATGGAAACCATTTTTTGTTTACATGGATATAGAAAATTTAGTGGAATACGTTTTATTTACTCTGTAAAAACTATTCTAAAAACTCGTATGTTTTATATTGCAGAAAAAATCAAATATCGGTGCGACATAGCTTGCCCTCCTCCATCCACCAGTGCTCTACCATTTTTTTTATTTTACACGGTGGTATCGAGTGACGTACTAAACGTTAAGCGTATATTCCATTTTTTCCCCTTTAATTTGAAATGCCTCAGGAATAAGAGGCTTTACAGCGCGAATTAAACCATTCCTATCGAAATCTACTCGCTATCTGTATGATATTGCATTTTGAAGGTTCTGAGAGTTTTATTGTTAAATCGATAGTCTAGTGCGCCGTATTACACGAAGTGCTTAAAATGTTACCAGACCGTTCATCTCTAATACTTGTTCCTTAATAATATGTCCGTGATTGGATCGCTGTGTGCAGAAATGATAAATGAAAAAGGATTTTTTCAGTATTCACAACACAATATTGAGTATTTAGTTTTACAGTTTAATTAAAATGGCTCATAACACTCTATGACCTTGTTTACAGTAGCGCAATGAATTATGATATAAATACAGGAATCCAATAACCTCGTAATTAACATAATTAAGAACATTAACTTTGATTCAATAGAAATTATTGTATAAGGTGAGAATTATATATTTCACAACACAAGGTTGGTAGTTCCGTCATACAAGTAGAATAAATTATTGATTTATGTAAGTTTATAAATTAGTTCAATGTATAATATAAACGTATATTTCTATTATTTTAGCTTTTATAAGAATAACTAAAAGTCAAATTTACCACTTGATTTTATTACATTATATTTATTCAACTGTCCGAGCCTCAGTTCATTTAAAGATCTCAACACCAATGAAAAATTAGCTAACCTATTGCAATGATTTAAAGTCTCATTATATATAAACAGTGTAATATAAAGATAAATATAACCATTCAATTAAAATTTATTAAAATAAGTTCGCAACATGTTTCCTTCAATGACTGTTTTAAGTTGATACGACGATCAGCTAAGACTATATTATAGTTGCTGAAAAAGCTGTAATTTTCATTACAGGTAACCAAATAAAAAATATTTGCATTCAGAAAAAAGGTTACTCAAAGACATACAGTTAGAAATATGTCAATTTTAGTGTAATAATTATTAAGCCGATATAGTTTTCAAACAGATATACTGCAACAATAATAACTGTCAAAATATATATTGTTAAAATTACTCATAAAATTCTTCAATATGTGAGGAATGAATAGATACAAGTAGCAACACAGACGAGTTGCCAACACTGGTAGAGGAGAAAATCGGAAGAACCTGCAATACCGTCAAGAGATGCCGGACTACCTCACACAACAATACTACTTCACTGTAGGTCGGTGGTAGATCTATCATTAAATTAAATCTCTGTAATAATACAGTTACATAATAAACGATTCCTAAACATATGCTCTTTACCAGCCACATAAAAAAGTTTCGGAAGAGTAGCAATTTGAACGGAAACAGCGTTTATATATTATAATTAAAAAATATCCTCTAGCTCTAGACTTCTTGATTGTGTAATAGTCTTTACTATATTTTTCAAATATAAATAACAATAATACTAGATACGAATTTGAAGGTAGTACGGAAACGATAAAACATGAACAATGACAGTTTATAATATTTCGTCAAATTAATTTTCCATGTAATAAGTAAAACTTTATATTTACCAGTTTATGTATATTTATGTTTTCATGTATGCACACATCTTAATACTATTTATTCATCATAGTGACTTTATTTTCTACGCAGTCTTAGTTTTAATAACGTAAGGAAACCAAAGTATGTTGATGTTATTAAATACAATTTTATATTTATGCTTACAAATTAATGTAGTTTTATTGTTGATTTACTTGAATTCGTTTTTGTTTCAGGATTTATTCAACTTCACTGACGTAATTTCGATGATTCACAATTTTTACAGATTTTAACCAATAAGACATTGTGCTCACGGTTCACGTATTATATCTATATCTATATATATATATATAAATAAATGAAGATTTCTTTGTTTGTTTGTCCTCTATGCATTCCTTTACCATTCATCCGTTTTCGATCAAACTTTGGTGAGTTGCTGTGTGCACACCTGTGAAGGTTTCTGAAGAAATAAAATCTAAAAAAAGAATCAAAATACGTACAAATAGCGACATCTCTGAAAAAACTCACATCAGGTAATAAGTCGGCCATAGAGCAATGTTCATAACTTAAATAATTTATTTCACATGTGTTATGAATATCGTTGGAAATATGAAAACAAGTATACATATTGTTTGAAAATTATAGATGAATTACTATATTAAAAAAAATCGGGCTCTTTTCGGGCTGAGAAAAATAAATCTGGGCTTCGGGTCGGGTTCGGGTGATATTGTGTGATATTGAGACTCCGATTCTGGCCGGGCCGGGCCTTGATATGACGGGCTCAGACCGAGGAATTTTATGACCTCTTGCAGACCTCTTTCCAAAAAGCACTTCAATAAACAGAATTAAAACAAAAACACTTTCTTTCTTTGAGTGGCATTGCAACGCATGCTGGGTACTCACTAGTGTATAATATAAGCTCGGTAGAGTCATTAATTTTCATATTTTATATTTTAAAACTAAGCTATACAAATTAAAATAAATTAAGGGTTATTTCAAATGTATCGCTCAGTTTACTTTAAATAAACAAAATATATAGTACATAGAAATACTCATCTCCCTGCTTTGTCGAAATATACAATTAGTTATTCTCTGACTTTGTGTATTTAAAACATTCCACTTACCTGAAAATAAAATTATTATCATGACAAATCAACATTCATACAAAAAGGTTACCTTATTTAAACAAATGGGTCAATAAAAGGTCGCAAATATTTCAATTCAATTCCATCAATAAAATTAAGTTGTTAAAAAATTTCTTAAATAATCATGCAGGTAAAAAATCATTGAATTGAGTTAATCATTGAGAAATAAACATAAAGGCAATTAATGAACCCCCTTTTCTTACTATTATATAAAAAAATCAGTAACGCAATGTTGTTTGAAAAATGCAGAATAATTTGATTCAAACCTATTAACCATGGATCGTTTATTTATTTAAAATATTAAAAAATCATATTTTTACTAAAAGTGTCGACATTTACTAATTACTGTTATAAAATCACACTCACCGCACGACCAATATTTTCACGATTTCATTCTGAAATCAGCGATTCTCAATTTGATGGAAATATAATAATATAATTTTTTTTTTTTTTTTTTCCATGTCCGCTCCCACTGTGGAGCATATGGTCTCCTAATGGAGGTATCTTGACAGATTTTTTTCTACGAGAACTGCTTGTCACTCAGTTGCTCAACCTCTCTTTTCTTTTTCGAAGAGAGTAGGAATAGAAGGATAGGGCTATGAAAGGACTAGTGGTTAGCTAATCGCTCTCGTTACGCCCGTGAGGATGGGATTGGTGGGAGGGAGGACTCAGACTACGAACAGAAATCCATAAATCGATTGAAAGATCAATCTATGAAAACCGTCCGCACCGGGAATTGAACCCGAGACATCCGTAATCGTAGCCAGCGACGAAACCAACTGCGCCACGGACGCCGGCAATATAAATTAACCTATGCCTATACAAATTCATTATATTATGTAATATTAAGTATAGCATTTAAAAAACTCACCTCTAGACAGTATGAGTGTGCCAATTTAGAATAAAATAAATTCACTATAAGAACTTTATACACTCAGAGTATTTATAATATTGTAACACTTATTAAGCTTTGATAATGCCTTTTACTTAATGTGATTAGACATATCTGTGTTCCAAGAATTGAACCTTTCACTATTACACTACAAAAGATAACATACTTCATTGAATAGATTACTCCGTTGAAAAGTGGAACTTTTCCGAGACTGACTTTATATATAATGAAAATTTCATTTCCCTCTTAGTAGCAATATGTATAAATTTAATTATTTCCTATACCATGAAATATAATATCAGAAGGAACGATTGCGAAGCTTTTCGTAGTCTACCATATAGAATTTCATATGTAATAGATATAATAACATTAAATTTTGTGGAAGAAAACAAATATCAATTTAATAAATAAAGTGCTTATTATTGCAAAAAGTTTAGGCGTGATTGTGAGTCACCTCAAGAGTGCATCGGATAAGCCTAAAACTATTTATTTTTATAAATAACTCGTGAGTACCCGGCATGCGTTGCAATGCCACTCAAAGAAAGAAAGTGTTTGTGTTTTACTTCTGTTTATTGAAGTGCTTTGGACACACAATATATTTTGTTTTCTGTCTGGTGCGTACACGAATATATCAGAAGGTTTTCCGAGATGTCACTATTTGTACGAATTTGATTCTTTATTTAAGTTTTTTTTAGATTTCAGATATATCTGGATTGTGATATTGATTTTTATATATGATAAGTCCTACTGTAAGCTAAAATTTAAAACGTTGAGAGTCGGGCTCGGGGAGGGCCTGATTGTATGCCTATATCCTTTGCGCAAGTGCAAGCAATAACTTGACAAAGTTTTATCGGAATCGGATGCACGGTATGGCAGTGCATAAGATACGAACAAACCCACATTGATTTTTATATATTAGATTAAGATGAGAAAATAATTTTCTTTGAGCGTTTTACGTAAACTAATTTGATGACTTTACAGAAAATATTGTAACAAATATAAATTGGAAAAAATATAACATTCATAAAAAATGCAGATTCATAAACGTATTATTACATCATAAAATAAAAAAATCATACTAAGGTAAACGCACCAGTAGTTGACCGCTTAAGAGAAAAAATCAACAAAAATAATGATTAACGTTTAGCATTAGACCGAATGATGACAAAGCAAATGTATTGATAATGGATCAAATGTCTTTATTAATATGATAAGACAAAAATTAGAAAATTTCAAATGGCCGCTATGCTACCCCAATGGTGATGTATTAGTCTAAATCCGACAAAATATGGTTTCACTTCTCTGAACTCTACAATTTAGAGCAATCCCGCGTCTACGTTTCTTTTTTTGGGCACTTTTATTGAAAAAAGGTCAACTACCAGTATATTTACCTTATTTCGTATCAGTGGTCTGCACGGGTCGAAATTTTTTAAAACTATCCGGTCCAAACCCGACATCTTCAGATCAGCCCGAAAAAAGCCCGATTTATTTTCAATAAAAAAATTAATTCATATGTTTAAAACATTTTATGCTATTATTTCCATACTTTCAACGATAGTCATAACACATGGGAAAAAAATATTTAAGTTATGAATAGTATTGCCTTATGGCTGACTCATGACCCGAACAGAGTACGAAATATTTTTCTGTAAATTCAATTCCTTACCTTGGCCCGGCCCGTGCAGACCTCTACTTTTTACTTATATCTAAGTTATATAAGTCGCTCGCCCAGCGCAAAACTACTAAAGTGCTAAACGCTTTATCCTATATTGTTTCACGCATTTTTATTTGTCAGCAGTGTTGGTCATTCACATCAATTTCTATTTTAAATAAACTTAAAAATAATATGTAATTTATGACAGGAGACTTTTTTATAACGAAGATAACGATATATGACGATTCAAGATACTTTTTTCTTGAGAAATAGTTCACAGCAATATCATAATAATTCGAATTGTATCAATTACTAATATATCTTATTCTAATAATTCGTTGTTATGTTTCGAGGATATTATAAACATTGTTTTTAAGTTTGCAATCAATTTAAATCTTCTGTTTTTCTCCATATTATTGACTCCGTTAATACCAGCGGCTCAAATAATGCATACTTTAAAGCTCAACGACATTATTAATGAAAGTTATCAAATGTGTTTTCTTAGGTTAAAAATGGAGTCAATCAAACGATGTTTAATTCTTAATTGTAACCGTTTATTTGTATGAAGAAAACACCTTGTTTGACAAGTCATTTCAATGGATGAAAAAAATGCAATTCTTGATATATTCTTGAGAATCTCGAGAAATCGAAAAATAAATTTCGAAAATAGAAAAAGTCGAGAAATCGCAACCTCTTATACTATATTTTAATATTTGATTTCTTTTAATGGAGAGTTTTTGAAACTGACTTGAGTGTTAAACATTTTACCTTTAAATACCCATTAAGAGTTAATATAGCTCTATATTGGAAGAAAATCTGGAAAATATTTCAACTTAAAAAAGTCTATTTTTTTCTAATATGCAATAAGTACTTCTATCTCGATATTTTTATTATAGTTATGGTTCTCTTGTATTAGATGAGAGAAAGATGTGAGACTTAATAAAAATTTTTACTCTGATAATATTTTCATAATCGCGCATTCTAGCATTGAATAAATTATGTTTGTTATTTATCATTCTGACACAATATTCGCAACGACATAATTGAATTTGCGCGATGCTATCTTCATATTAATTTAGCATACAATAGTTTTCGAGTGTAACCTAGTTGAGTAACATACAAGTAACAACACAAGGATTTTGCCTTGGATTTGGTGAAAGTGTTTAGCCTAATCAGAAATTTAGTAATAATACAGTAAAAGATTAAGCACAATTTATCATTTAATCAAACAATCTAAATACGTGGAAAACAATGGAAATTTGTTGTGAAAAATATATATTTAAATTATTATCGGTTTATATTTCAATTGACACGCTGGGCAGTTTCATGAATCATTTTCATAATAATTTCTTATTATTTATGTTATATAAATGTATAAATTGTTATGTATAATTATTTTATGTTTCTCTCAATCTTTTTTTACGCGGGGGATACGTTTCATGCCGTGCAAAAAAACCTGTGTAAAAGTGATGGAATTACCAAAGAATGGAAAGATTGGTTCCATTACATTGGACAGTGCAATTTCTAAGCAGTGTAAAAAGTTCTACAAAAACAGGATTACGTAGTTGTATACAATTAGTTTTCCTTAAGATAAAAAGAAATTGTTTGATAACCATTTTTATTTCCTTCAAAATACTTTCAATAATCGCTACATTAATTTCATAAACCAATTGCTGTATATATTTAAATCCTGATAAGGCATGCATATTATTTGATATAAATAACATTTCTGCATATGCTTATTAGCTGATATCCACTAGTCGTGGTCAATTTAATAAGTATAAAATGAGTTCTACAAATTTTGTTTTATTTAATAAAACTTTGCGTATTCTTCTGCCTTTACCTTCCCTAAAACGAGAGATAGAACGACATATGTACAACCAGTTCTGCACATTCAGAAGTAATTCTCAATTACGATTCCACACACGCTAAATAGGAAGCATACATAAGTTAAGAATAAATATGTCACACAATACTAAAAAAATGTTAAATCTTCCATCACAATTATTAAATGCTAACCTAATAAGAATAGTTATCGATTCATACACCAACAAATCATATTGCTACTGAGCTAAGTTACTTTTTCAGCTCTGACGCATCGAATTATGAATGATTATTTTTTAAGCGTAAAGTATTCAAAAGGAAAAACCAGAAAACACTTTTTTAATCATCTGTTCAGTGCAAATAGGAGGTTGGTAATCTAACAAAAAACTATACAAAAGTTTTTATCAAGTCAAGAACCACAATTCAAAACCTTGAAAATAATGCTCTTTATATGCATTATTAATTAACTAAATAGAAAAGAGGTACATATTATTTATTGTTTGCATATATTTTTTACATGTTTTTTTCCCCGCCATATTTCATACGTGTTTAGATAAAATGTACTCGTTAGATTGAAAATTGTTTGTGTTTGTTCCAACACTAAAATATTTTATGAAAACACACTACGTTATTTCCTTGATAAGAATGTGCTCAAAATATGACGTTATAAGTTATAATATAGACAGACGTGGGGAGGAAATGTGTCCGTGACAAAATATGATAATGAAGATGGGGTATCAAAATATATCCTCAATCATATGACTCCTATTTCGTTTTATATGAACGACCGCTAAATGCATTGTATTCCTGTTCACGTGGAAGTCACAAACCCATCGTAAATATCAAAATTACTTAATAATTTAAAATGTGTAAGATGTACAATATATAACGCGGCAATGACACAATTCCTATTCCAGACCATCTCGCTCTCGTGCCAAGGTGCGTGATTTACTACATCTAACCTTTATACTGTGGAAGTTACTGATCCTTATTTTCATCGCAATTTATATAAAAAATAATAATCTTCAACTATATCTTAAATTCTTATTCAGGTACACCAGTATACAAGTCTCAAGGCTTACCAAGCTGTCGACGACAGATGAAGGTTGGGCCAGCAAGGGATTATTAATTTCAAACATAAACGTATCACTGAATAATACTACAGGTTCTTGAGTGCTTAAAAATTAAGTGATTAACGCACGGTTAAGACACGAACCCAAATGATGAATTTATTTCAGTTTAGATTATATTCATTATTATAATTCAATATTCCCGAACGTTTCACAATTTTTTTATACGAAAATATTATTAAGCTTTGCATAAATACAATAAAAACGTCCATCAACAATACTAGTGTCTAAAACAAGGTATTTTTGGGGTATACTAAATAGTAGTAATTATGTAAACTAATTTCATACAAAAAATATCCATAATGATACCAACCAGTTCTTATGGTTCAGCTATCAAAAAAAATTGGATAAGATGTTTTGTTTATAATAAATTTAATAATTTTTGTTGTATATTGCAGTTAAACAAATGATTAATTATAAATTGCAAACATGTTAATATTGAAAACTGTCATAGCTCGAGAGCGTCTTTAAAAATAATTGATAATTATAATAAATCATCCACATGTAAAATACGCTTTCATCTTTTGTTCTTAAGAAAATCAAAAAGATACTTGTGTCTTAAAACAAGAAGGTAAACTTCTTTCCTTAGAGAAGGATTATTAATGCTTGACTTATTGTATGTATATAAAGGCTTTTTATGACCAGGGCTAATCGTTTTACGCAAAAGAGAAGAAGGTCAAAAAGTCATGGTTAGTTACTGTAATATATGTACAGGTTGATGGTTTTCAAATCGACTTTTTCCAATAAATATATAAATAAAACAACCAATGTGAAATTAATTTGAAAAATGTGGTTGCTTGCATATAAATATAATATAGTCGTTTCCAATGCAAAATTGTATATCTGCCAAATCAAAAATTTTCGGGAGAGCATAAAAACAGTTAAAAAAACTAATTTGTCCAATTAAAAAAAAAATGAATACACGTAATTAGTATAGTTATATATATTTAATATCAATTACATGATTTTAATTATTTTGTTTAATCGATTGCTTTTTAAAGTATTTTATCTTCCGAAAAATTTTGATTTTGCAGATATACAGTTTTGCTATGGAAATATAACGATATATTGTTTATAATTCTGCCACGTTTTAAATATAATCGTTTCAAAAGTATAATAACAACCTCTGTCTCATTGAAACTACTTCTATAATATTCATTATTTTTTTAGAAGCTAATTTTAACTCTGTGACTTGAGGAAAGTACAATGTGAACATAAAAATATCATTATCATGTCGTATGAAGGACATTTACGATATTTTTAAGCAAATCAATGTTTTTAGATTTCATTACGATTGATTTAAAACTTTTCATGTCTGTCATACGCTTAAAATTATTTATTGGAGATACAACAAATATCTTGATGTGATTTTCATTTACTTAGAATATTCAATTATAATTTTGGATCTCTTCTGAACTACAATATTGTCAATAACTATTTTGGAACCACGCCATCGCCAGGACGACGTTTTATTTAAATATCATGCACGTAATGTGATAACTCTTCTTCGTGTTGAATATTACTACACTGTTATTTTGATTTTATTCGCTGTAAACGATTAAAACCAAATGCCATTTGTTCAACGCTTGCATTATACTTGTGCTGCTTTACGGTAGCGAATCATGGCACTTGACGAAGTCTGAGAAAAGCCGTATACTGAGCTTTGAGAATAGATGCGTGCGTCGGATACTGGGGGTGAAAGGGTTTGACTTTGTGAGGAACTCGGAGATTAGGGAACGGACCGTTCAACGCCATGTCACATCGGCGGTTATGGAGAGACGTTGGAACTGGTTGGGTCACGTGCTGTGGATGCCTCCGGAGAGCCTCAATCCTGCTTGTCTCTTCTTCCGACCTGTGGGATTCCAGCGTCCTCGAAGACCATCGAGTATTGTCCATATATGTATTCGGCGGAGCTGAGGGACTCTGGTATGTCATGGGAGGAAGCAAAGCGATTGGCGGGTGACAGGGAATCATGGAGACGCCACGTGGTAGCCATATGCGCCACATAGGGAGTGAATATGGAAGAATAAGAAGAAGAAGAATTTATTATGATAGTTTTATTGTTAGAAGAAACTAGAATTATTTTATTCCACACTATAATATATGACATTTAAACGAAATACGTATGGAATATAGGCTGGTATTGTATTGCTTATTTCTTCTAAGCCAGTTTATTATATAGACAAACAAAAATCGGTTTACATATCTGACGATGACATGAAAATGAATGAGACATCAAATATTTAAATCTTAATCTACATAATTCAAATTGCATTGTTATACGATATTAAATATTTTTTTGTTGACTTTTTAATGACATGCCACTCTGTATTTTAAATTTCGATTAAATCAAAGAGAAAAACGTTCCAAAAAACTGGTATATTCTTACAACGTTATATGTCTATAGAGGACAGGGTCAAACATCTGATGGCCTTACATTTCATTCAATACTTTTTTCATAGTTTTAACGCCTACCTAATTTTTAAAATAAATTTAACTCGACAATCGATCAATGTATAATGATTATCAAGTTGATAGGCACTAATGTCAATAGTTTTATGTATATTATTTAAGACACAATACGTGCAATACCATTGTTAATCAAATGGTTTGGTTATGTAAGAATTTATTACTACGAGTATAAACTTTTATTAAAGATTGTTTATCGTTCCTTACATATTGGTGGTTAGTCATTTAAAAACATATGAAGTAAACAAATTATTGAATTCCACTATCTTTATTTTAAAATACGTGTTCGATTAAGTTCAGTTCAGTGAAAATTAAAATACTGACACTCGCAAATATCACAAAAGAGTGTAACTTTCATATCCCATATCGTCGACCTCTATGGTCTAGTGGTTAAAGCTTTGTTTTGATTGAATTAGCATTTACTTGGTAGAACTCCATTATAGTTGGGTGAAATATCAAAGTATTTAGTTCTACAAAATTTCATTAGGTAGTAGTTGATAGCTATTTCGGCTTAACGCCGTCGTGAAAACTTATTTTAGCTTAGCTATATATACTGTTTAGAAGAAATAGACAATATTATGTTATTTCACATATTCAAACATCATAGGCTTTAGTTAATGCTTTGCCCTTTTTTTTCAATTTAAATCTGTGATCTTAACCATTAGTGATTTATAAAAATTCTCATCTGGTTGATCTTGTATGATTTTCAAATTTGCTAAATTCGGCACATTGACTGTCAGCTGTAAAGTTAGATATTAAAAAAAAGAATATCCGTATAATGAACAAAATCTAGAAATTTCCCAAACCACTTTTGCTTATATGACAAACAAGCCTATAGGCTATTTTGTATTTCAATGTTTGTAATATTTAGATTGTTTCTAAATTCATCACAGATAGGAAAACGTATTTTTTCTATTCCAAAGTGATAAAATGCACTTGACGAGCTATTCTTGAGAAAATTTTTATAACAGTGCTAAAGAAATAAAGCTACGAATAATGTATTTGATAATAGAATTAGTTTTTTAAAGTAAAAATAATCTCTTAACGTTCGTTTTTATATTGAATATTGTTAACCAAAAATCCAAACATTATGATAAATAATCACTAAAATATACATCTAACATATTTCACATTTTTCCAGAACCAATTTCGCTCACCTGTCAAACGTATTCCATCGACAAACTGTTATCAGTTGTTATACGTTTAATTGTAAGTAGTTACATCTCAGCAAAGTCGATTATGTTTTCTAAATATAAACTGCGGAATATGTGCGATGTGTGATAAATAATAATTGTATCATTAATTAAATTGTTGACCATTTATTATCATCAAAATGTTCTTTTGTTACACAAGTTACAATTATTATGATTCTGCCATTTTGATTATTGTCACCGGTGTATTCAATCGATAAATATGTATTGCTTCAAATAAGCTGCCCCGCTTCTACATCTTTGATTTCATACGTTTATAATATTGTGACGCAACGTCATCGACGAGAGGAAATACTCTCACCACTTGAGTTATTTCATTTGACGTTACATAATTTTGTAACGTGAAGTGAGTCGAAGTCAACATGGAAACCAGAGAAAGGTGTATCGGATAAAAGAAACTGACACAGCAAACTGCAGCGGACCTACATTCTATGGAAAATAACTCTTTGGTGTAATTAGTATACAATAGCACTATGTTGACATCATTCTAAAATACTTACTAAACAAACGTTAATGGTTGTGATTTGTGATTGATCGGTGTATTATAATTAATTGCTCTTTGAAAGAATAATGGCTTTCAAATATAATAAATAACGTTTGATTCACAATACTTTTGCTCTGTACATAATCGTTACTTTATACTCTTAAGTATTGTATATCATAATCTTTATAAATCACGATGCATAAAAGATAATATCGTCATTTTAAATCTGAAATGAATTATAATAACGCATAATCTTTTCTAGCATTGGTGCCGTTTTTAATATTAGGTTGGCGTATAAATTCTTAGTTTAGTTTGTCATGGTTGGTTAAATATATTTAAAACGACGTTTTTCAACTGATTTTTATTGTTTTCAGAATAGTACTAAAAATCCGGCTTTGAAAAAAAATAGTTGTTTGACGTATTTACTATATTTCAAAAATTATTTAGTAAAATGTTTTCCTGGTTTAGCAACAGCAATTCAGCTTTAATGATGACAGCTAAAAATGACTCCCGCAAGTAAATATCCATATTTTCCTTCTCATGGTCATATTATGAACACATTTCATAAAATTGACTAGTATTTTAATAAATATTATATAAGTTAAATTTGTTTTCAACTTGAAAAAACCTGCTTTGTGAAGCAACGAGTGGAGAACTCTATTAAAGATTACTGGGGATGGATGATGTGGTGAACTGTGGAGTTAGTTTGCATAGGCTCGATTGATACGTAGTAAGGTCTATAGTAAACCAGATCTCATTCCAGGCTTTTGTAGTGCTCGTATAATAATATCTATTGAAACTACATTTAAAAATGTTTAGATTAAAATATGCATCTATGAAAAATATATTTTAAGGGCTAAACTGATTTAAGTGTTGAAACTACATTGAAAGTTTTTACCACTTTCCATCTTTCTTACGCATATAATTATAATGACGTCATCATTCACCATGCATCGGCCGATACTAACAACAATAATACGATTTGAAACCGAGCAAAAAATGAATCCTAGCCGACAGAGTGGAATGTTGGTTTGTAAACATTTAAAAAATCTTGTACTTTTTTGCACTATATAAGTAGCACAAAGCCAAATTACGCGTAAAAATATGATTTTGTAGACACTCAAATATGAAATATCAATTAACTGAAAAATAAACTGAAAAACAAATACTATTCTGTACAACATTTATGTTCTTTCTGAAAAATATGCACTAATTCATTATTTTGTTTCGTCATTCCATTGGAAAACTAATATAAAAAGCATAAAAACAGTTTCATCCAATTAAAACAAAAATAAAAGAAACACGTAATTAGTATTTTAATATAATTGTCGGTATAGTGGCAAAAGGAGTTGTCAAAAAAACTCGTTTTGAGATAATCGACTTTTAAGAAAATCATAGAATGTAAGCCTTTTTATTTACATACCCATAAACCATTATTAATTAAACTAAACACTTAATGAGAACGTTGTTATTTACGAATTCGGTTTAATTATAAGTGTTTTTTTGTAATATTAATTACAGTTTTTGCTACTTACAACTGTAAACAAAATTGACTTAATTCATATTAATTTCTTCAAAATACGTTTAAAATACACGGAATATTGCTGAGCTTGTTTTTTCAGACGATAGACCGTCTTAAAATCTATCGTAATGCATTCATAACTCAAAACAGCCATTTTTCAAATTATCGCCTTCTGCCATTATGCCGGTGATATAATTGACTTAATGCTTGTTTTTAAAATTACTTTACCCTATAAATTTTTACAATGTTTTAAAAAAACATCTTAATTCACAAAAATATGAATTATTTCTCGATTGTATTGATGACAATAATAAAATCAATTGCCGAATGAAGTGATTATTGCATGTTACCAAGGTTATCTTATATTAAAATATGACAAATTGGCGAAATCTTTTTTCAAGTTTTATAAGTACAAGTGTGTTTTTTACGAACATACCGACTGACTGAATGTTTACGGAAACATCTAATGGCATCAATTATAGTAATATATAATAATCCAAACATTGCTAATTAAAAGGAAGGAACAGAAAATTGGTAGCAATTATTATTCATTATCATGCATTGTAAAAATTTTATTTAAAAGGTGATTATGCGTATATATTTTAGATGTAAATTGAAATCATGACAAGCGTTCAAGTGATACAAAAATAAAACAGTATGCATATAAAATTGTAAGACTTCCCATTTGATAAGCCATGTAAAAGATATTAATTACACGTTACAAGATGAACATTAATTAATCTCATGGTCTTGGTGGAAATAAGTTCATTTATAAAATACTTTATAATATATCCCAAATACAAGGATATCAGCAAGCAATTAATAAACTACGAATTAGTCATGAGATATAAACAATAGATATAAATGTAATTAAAATAAACAAGATTTTATGAAACCTTGTAATGCTCAAGCAAAAGAAACGTAAATCTTCAAAATCCCTAAAACAGCATAAACAACGTAAACACTCCAAGTCCCTCGCCACTCATCACGATCGCTCCATGAAATCAGAGCACTGTTCCTTAAAAATCAGGTCGTCGTACGAATCTAGGTCGAAACTGGACTGGTCGCAGGACGAATACAGTCCAACGTGACCGATCATAACCTTGTCGAGGGTCGACCTGCCTCCGCCAGTGCTATCGCACAAATGTCGTCGTCTATAAATCGCCCCAGGGTCTAAAACTGCCTCCTATCCATCCCATCCTAAAAATGGGGCGTAGCGAGAGCGATAAGGTAACTACTAGTTCTGTCCTAGCCCTATCCTTATATTCCTACTCTCTTCGAAAAAAAGTGGCTGAGCAACTAATTAACAAGCAGTTCTCGTAGAAAAATACTTCTGTTGAGATACCTTCATTAGGAGTCCATATGAACTGTTCCTTTTAACCATATGTCCTCCATTAGGACATGGTTAAAAAAATATACTATACATATTACATCTATTAAAATGCGTTTTGTTTGCTAATATTTAAGAAGTTTTGTCTTCTCACTTTAAAACGGGTCCTTTGTTAATCTTAGGTATGGAATGGTTATAAGAATATTGTTTGACTTTTAATGACACCAATATGATTTTTAATTAAAAAAGCATCATTAAAGTAATTAAATATGAACATAAGATATTTTTCCCATAGTGAGTATGCTGAAATGACTTTCGTTAGCATTGTTTCAATAATATTTACTTTTAAGAAATACCTTAATAATATGTAAATCGGAATGAATATAAATCTATTATAATTGTCTTAGTAAATCATTGGCAAAATCCTCATATTTAGACATCCAAGTAATTAAACAACGGAAGATTCACACGCAAATATTCTTCCGACTTTCACTTTGGCACATAATATCAAAATGCAGCAATGAATAATTGGATTTGATTATTTAAATGATTAGCTAACCGTGCAGTGGGTACATCGAACAATGAAAGTTCATTCTGTGTTCTTGCACCTCTTAGATTATTTTTGATAGCTGATATACCTAATTGAATTTGGAACAGCACGGTATAAAGTTACTATGGATGAAAATATAATATATTATAACATATACCGCCGACTGCGACACATCGCAAAGTAATTGGTTTCGGTGTTTAAAATATAAAATGGTAAACAGGATTTAAAACACACTACTCATTTTCTCCGCGAAAATGTACTAAATGCCGATAATAACAAAGCTGTTCTGTAGGAGATTTAATTATAAATAGGAAAATGCCAAATTGTCATACATGGGAATTGTGGTAACCGATCATTTACGCGAAATATGAATATAAAATCGGTATGAAAAAGTCACAATAATATGTCAAATGGAACTTACTAAAACAAACCATTAACCAACTTTGAAATATGATAAGAAGATTTCCTATTTTGTAAAAATTATTGGTTTCCTTGACTACAATTTTAGACTTTTTGCCTATTTTCTATCCGCAATTAAATTTTCTAGAGAATGGCATTGTTTTTAGTAGCTTCAAGTAATTTTTCAGACAGAAAAACAGTTGCATGTTGTAAAGCATATTTATTTACCCATGCATCTTTTCACAAAAATGAATATTTAGTATTTACCGATCGTGCTGTTTCTGCAAAATTTCACAACTTGATTAGACATCTATACCAAATATATTCCACTTTATATAATATACTACTTTCAACGAAATTCCACGTGAACGTAAATTCAGCCAAATATGCAATATGTTGTCGGAGCCTTGTTCCATTGCCGTCATTGCCGATTGATATTTTTTTATAGTCTATGTGATTGATTTGTTTTACCTCGTCACATTGAATTAAAAGTTAAAACCTGCAGTGTTTTCGTAATGTATTCTTTAGGCATATTCTGTTACTATTTTTGAATAAATTGTTCCGTTTGCCAGCCTTTTTCGGTGACTTTGGTATACTGCAGTTTTATTGCACTTTTTAATTTGACAGTTAAATTAGTAACACGAGTTGTCAATTATAAAAATAAATTTATTTGACCACCTAAGACAAAGCTGACAACAAAATATATAATAAAACTTGAGTATATCCACATTCAATCCAGTTTACCTTGCATAAGTAATTATAATTTACGACTGACTTAATCAACTCTCAAGTTTCAGCTGTCCAATGAGTGATTTTGTCTGACGTTACGACTAAGAAATGGGACTGGTATAATAATATTATATTTTGATTATTTGTGACGATTGGGATAGGGGGAATTTAAAAATATGACGTTACAAAACCAACTAAACATAAAGCATTTTTCGATTGAATTAGCATTTACTTGATAGTACTCCATTGTAATATGATAAGAAAAGTGAAGTATTTAGTTCTACAACAATTATAAGATGTAGTTACTAACTGTTTTGGCTTCACGAGTTCTGGCAATGGCATGTTTTGCTATTTTGCTTTATTATAATGAGCATTCAATTTCTGTGCATGAGAGGCAAATGGATGCAAGTCGAAAATTTTAATAAAAAAAGTTAATGATACCAAAGTATAGTTAATGAATATGTTTATAAGTGGCAGAAAGATGAAAGTCCTATAACAAAAGAATAAAGAAATTCCATTACTTTTTAGGATGCAACAACCATTACTCCTTATAGATTTTTTTAAATAAAACTGATGAGCAACACTAGTCAGGAATCAGTTGATAATGCTCGCGATGAATGTCGAATGAAATGTGGAATTAGTAAACAAAAAATTGTGTTTAATTTTTAAAATATAATGTTATTCCACTCAGAGTTGACAGTTGCACCTTAAAGTCTTGCTCTCCTAAAAATTCCACGTTCTGGACTGCATCCGTATGCTTCTCAGGTACAGATTTTATGTAATAAGTTTCTAACATTATGTTTTGAATTAAAAATGTAACAAGTAAGATTTCGGAAGAGTAAAAGTTTTTGTGATAAAATAATATTTTAGCAGTTTTAGGTTTGAGTATTGAGGTATCAATAATTTACGCGTTCGAATATAATTTTATTTTTCCAAAAAACGTGATACGTCTGAATAACTGCCGGCATTTAAAAACAACTCAAGCCTGCAACTGAAATAATTGTCCTTACCAATGTTTTATGTTATTTTTTGCGCCTTTTTAATTCTTTAAAAAACGTCATGCTGTTTTTATACGGCCAATTGATAAATAAA
Source organism: Himalopsyche phryganea (assembly GCA_022494535.1). NCBI lineage: Eukaryota > Metazoa > Arthropoda > Insecta > Trichoptera > Rhyacophilidae > Himalopsyche > Himalopsyche phryganea. Next base: position 2,559,704 of record JAGVSL010000018.1, on the reverse strand, counting down.
AATCAATATTAACATGGTTTTTCACTCTGGTGATTCAAAAAAAATTTTTTTCACTATCACTAGTTTGGGTGCCAAACATCTAGATATTTAAGGCGCCTGTATTAATTAATAAGTATCTACCAATATCTTTTCCACTATGCTACCAAAAATTAATTTTAAAACATTAAACTTAGTTTTTATTGTATATGCTTTGCAAGGTGACCCACAAACATTCCAAGAGTCATAACTATAAGAGGAGTTAACCTTCAGAGTAATTGCAAGTCATATAATACTAAATTTCTTTCTAGTCTAATTATTCTGTATTATAAATGCCTAAATCTTTGGTGGATAGAAGGAAGAAATTCTTCCAAAAAATTGAAATTGAGAATAACTTGCTTGAAAATTACTTGAAATATGTATTTTTCATATTAGAATTTAATTATTTCTTTATTTTATTTATTTGATTTCGGAAATAATCATTTGCTTAAATACAATAGTATAATATGTGTATGTATAAATCCGGAAGAGAAATTTATTAAAATAATTACTTACAATCATTTCATGAAAATAATCATTTTATTTGTGAAAAACTACATAGCTTATATGTCAGATAATAATTTAAAAATAAATAATATTCAAATGATAAAAACGATGATAAAAATGCATATTAATTAGTATCCCTACGAGTGCTTTAGATTCCGTCACATAATTAAAATAATAATATAATAAATCTAGTTTTAATGATGACGTGAAATTGTGAATTATAAAAGAAGCGTACATAACGTAAATCAAAATAACACATCTTCGCCATCTATCGGATAAACCATACGACAAAAAGAAAATTAATCTTAGTCACTCCCATCTGCAATAAAAAAGCTTATGAAAAACATCGCACCTGTCGCTATCGAAATTTTATTAGCAATTATTTTTTTGTACAATTCATAATATATTATTCTTTAGATATTTTTTGTGTGTATGGAATATGGAGTTTTCAAACATTGTATCTATGTTTAATGAAGTAAATTTAATTCTTAATCGGGAAATGGTTTCAAAACTATTCGATTGATCCATTTAATATTGTTTTTTCATACCAAATAATCACCACACCATCTTATGTATACTATGGCCCTCGATATTGTGGATCATTTGAACTAACTTCTAATGGAACATTTGGACATGCAATTTTTGACTCGTACCTACAGGTTTTTAAACGAGTTCCTCAAACACTCTTTATTTAAATAGAGGCAGGTGAGGTTGGATGAACGGTTTTTTGAGCGTGCATTGTAGAATGGGATATTACTATTTTAGAGACACCTACGTCATTAGATGTATATTTTAAAATCAATATTACATCATAACATCATAATATATATCTGTTTTAATAATTTTATATTGTAATTTTAAAAAATCTACGACATTTTGGTTATGTATTTAATGAAATAATAACAGAAAAGTTTCAGTGATAAAAAGTATACAGAAATAAAATATTTGTGATAAATAATTTAATAGTAGTATAAGAAGATATCTACTTGCTCTCCGTAAGAGGCTGTGATTTTTTTTGAATGCATTAAAATTTTCTCAAGATGCAACTTTGTCCACATGTCAGACTGGGCCAACAGATGTGAACCTTTTGGGTTTTGGCATAAGTGAGAGCAGCCTTTTCCGTTCTCTAATCGAATGTTATTTTATCAGATACTAAAGGAATTCAGAAATACCCATCTGAGGTGTGGCAACTCTGACAACTTTTTATAATGAGTCTACACTCCACACACAACTCCAGTTACAAGTTAGTTATAATTGTTGCGCAAACATCTTATTTGATGACAAGCTGACAGAGTCAAACTGTAGTTGTGATAAAGCTGTATTTTTAGAAGGAATATTTATAACGACTGTACATATTCGGCAAGGTTTAAGGTTTGTTCAAGCTCCTCCCAGTCGGTTAGAAAAAACAGCGATGGTAATTCGGCTTAAAATTAAATATTTCAAACCTCACAAGACATAAAATCTTTATTTTGAGAAAAGTAATTTAGATTCTGTCGCACGCAACCGGTTACGAGCGTTGAGCTGCTTATTTAACGTCCGTCTACCATTACGCAATAAAAAATAAATTTACCCAAACGCTTGGCTGAGCTGCACATCAATGATCTTTCAACCATACAATATCGTTCTTAAAATAATTAAGAAATACTTGTATCATGTCTTCGGCCACTTGGTGTCATGTAGAGGTCTGCACGGGCCGAAATTTTATAAAATTACCCGGTCCGATCCTGACACCTTCAGACTCGACCCGAAGCCAAGTTTTGTTTTTCCTCAACCCGGAAAAAGCCAGATTTTTCTTTAATACAGATATTCGTTTACACTTTTCAATCAATATATTCCTATTATTATTATTTCCATATTTCCAAAAATATTCAGAAAACATATTTTTGAGTTATGAAAAGTATTGCCTTACGGCTGGCCCGAACATAGTACGAAATATTTTTCTGAGAATTAAAATCGGCCCAGCTCGAGCTCGAATCTGAATTGTCTTTACATGCCAAGCCCAGGCCCGTGCAGACCTCTAGTATCGTAGATATCCGTATACTGAGAATTTACTATGGTGTTAGAGTTAAATTTAATCGACGTTGAATTGATAAAGAAAGATAGAGTTATTAAGCATACCTTATTCCCTTCTGATTTTGTAAATATATCTAATGCCTATATATTGCAATAGTATAACAATAAATTATGAAAGATTCTCAAGTACAAAATGGAATCAATTATTCATAAAGTCTTCGAATATAACTATGAAACTTTCACACTGGATAATTGTCTTTAATATTTGATATTACTTTTGACCCTAAAAAATTAATTCATACAAACTGAGACAGTTAATGTTGACATTAATAATTGATGACATTTAATACTAATACGGCTCTGTCGGTTGATAGAATAAATGTCACAGGTTTTTTTGGTTTCGAATTTTAAAAGCAATTGCTATATTTCTGATACAAACGTAAAAAATATGCGTTCTTAAAATATGCCGGAACATTTTTTCCCAAACAACTTTAAATAAAATGTTGCGTTCGATAAAACTAATTTACATAACAATAAAATTAATATTTACTTTATTTTTTATAACTTGTTTCTAACGATATACCAATATTAATTGATTTATAATTCGGTCTTGATATGAAAATAAGATTTAAGGAAGATTCACAGCCACATACACGTAAATTCACATACACATTCACATCTCACTCACTGTGGCATGAGTAGCAAATGAAACAAATGACAGTGAATTTATGTTAGGTGTAAACACTGCTTTTTTCTATCATAATGATCGATAAGAAGAAATTTACTTTAACGGACTCTAATCTTATTAAAAAATATGTTTTTTTGCGTTGTTGAAGAAGAATTCGTTTAGACAAACGCCCACAAGACAGAGTCAGATAGGTAATGTGTATACATTCTTAAATTCCCTGGCTCTGTGTTGTGGGCGCGATTTGGCATTGCCAACAACTAAGTCGTCACAAAAATTTACGTGAGCTGGATTCTATAAAATATAGTTATGCTAATAAAAATTGCTATGGGAAAGTATATTTTCTTATCAATTGATGTCGCTATCACAGAAACTCACCGTTGCTCTTCCCCTTCCCCAGGTTTTAGTAATCCAAATAATTTATCGCATATAATTTTTAATCCGAATTTTACCATATATGTTCTAGTGAAATGACAAACATTGTTTTCTTTCAATTCGCTTTTGTCCATTTTGAGTGGAATAGCAGGTTTTGTATCGGTAATTGGAAAAACGGTTTGTAGAATATATCGAGACAATCCCACTATTATTTTGACGCCTGCTTACCCTGGCTCTCTGTTGCTGCATTGCCTTATGGCTAATAAAAAATAAAATTAGGAAACACAGTGAAAGTGCATTGTCCCGGTGCATACGAAAGTTTCGTGTATACAATGACATAAATATTTTATAAAATAACTCATTGATATCCAGAATCACTGTGCATTGATATGTTTTTATGGAAATTGAACATGATCTTTATATAAACATTTGAAAATGTATTTATATCCATTTACATTCTAATAAAAATGTAGAATTCATTTATCAATCTTATCAAAAAATGTCGTTGGTGATGTCTTTATCAAAACGTTAGCCATTAGTTATTAGTCACGATATGTTAAAGTTTTAGAAGAAGGACCGCAATCAAAATTTGAAATGAGTTACAGGTCACCAAGGTAAGATAAAAAAAACGATTCTCCAATAAACCATCATTTAACGTCACGGTTGGAACACCTTTAGACCATTTGTATTTTTTCTTCAATTAATTTTCTTATTAAGTAGTTGAAGTTATTAAAAAATATTGTAAATATTCACCGTTAATATTCGCTCGTAATTAACTTGTAGTGAGATTCGTTTTTTCTATAGTTTTAACATCTTAGAACAATTTTTTCGAGCAAAATCATTTTTCTTCGTGACGGTATTACTCTATTAACTCCGGATTACATGATTTTAATCGCGGGTCGCACAGAAATACGTTCTAGACCGGAGCTGCACTAAACGATGCTACTAAGTTGATACGTTTTATATCTTTCTGTTTTAGTAGATGAAAAAGTGCTAATTTAACGTATTTTCACTATATTATTTCATCTAGCGAACTTTGTTTAGTTAAAAAAAAACGAAGTTGTAATGATGTTTACTTGATCTTTAAGTTAAAAATGATAAAAAATATTTGACAGGGTACCATTGTATTAAGTGGCTGCAAGTTCTTGTCTGATGAAACTGGACAGTGCGCTTTCGTTTTGTGTAAACATGCGTTCAGTGACCAGTGACTACGAGTCACGCACTTTTGAGGTAATACAAATATTACAATGATTTTATTCATACAACAGACATGTCAAATACTTTCGTTATTTCACTGATCGTCCCTTAATTCATGAGTCAGTCGCTCTCCATAACGAATTTTATTTGTCAAGTTTGTAATAAATATTGATCCTTTAAGGTATTTTATATTTTAGCAGTTAATTCTTAGTAGAAAGACATTATATTAAAAAAAACGTCTGTCTGTACATATTGTTCTTATTCCACAATTTATAATATAATCAAAAATTATTTTCAAGATCATATTATTTATTTTTCGAATTAGTTATATTAATTTATTGTCTACTATTATAAATACATATTTGCATGTAATACAATTAATTTCAAAATTGATGAAATATGCTTTAAACGACCTACAGCTTCTTATCATTCAATACTATTATAACATCTAAAACACCTGCCCTAAATAATCGCATATACTTTTTCCTGTTGTATTGATAATGACATTTGGTCGAGCATAAATAATACAGATAAAGCTGAAAAATGATAATGGGTGTTTAATGCTGCCAAATGTTCATAATTAAATAACTTAAATAATATTACTTACTACAAAAAATTAAAATATTGTGCGTGAGAGTATTATACGGGTGAGTGCTAAAATGTCATCATCATTTTTTGCATTTTGGAATAAGGTTATTTTATCGGTCAGTAAGTGGCATCATTTCTCCGTGTAACTCAAGTAAAAGCAATGAAATCTTAAGTGAAGATACGACCCGTATAAAGACTGCTGGTCTTGTATGAGGCCGAACCACTGTGAGTTAACATTTAATAATTGCTAATTATCAACGAACATGGTCGGCATCCTACTGTATAAAACCACAATTTCTCTCCGGTCTATCCATTTATTTTTCGTGTTTAAATAATTATGTTCGGGCAGAAACTGGCTGTCCAAAATTTAGGTGAAACTTCTTTTATTCCATGACGATGTTTGACTCTGCGGGAATATAACCATTTAACGTAGCATCGTTGCCACGAATATTTATCCCTTTACCTACTCATTTTTTTGGATTTATTACCTACGCGCATCTGCAAAGCTTTTTTGAGACTCAAGACCATATTTTGCGCTGATGCCGAAGTACAGGAAGTATATACACATTACTTTATATTTAGAAGATAACACATCAGGTATACTGACAGCTCGATTTTACGTTAAGTATTCAGACGTCTATATGCACTCAATCCAAGCTTCAGCCAACAAAAAATCTTCACAGATGTTCCACCGTCTAAAGATATCAATTAGCCTAGATAAACTTACATGCTGACATGTATGAGCTGGTTCACCTTTACAAGAATCGATTTGTGATCAATAAAACGGTGCAACATTACGTTTATCTTTACACGTAGATTTAAATTGAATCTTAAAATTCCTTCATTATCACCTGAAAGATAACCAGAACTTCATTATAAATTCACACCATCCCATCATTCAATTCAAGTTGTTTAATATAAGTGATGGAGAACTTTGGCGAAATAGTGTTTCCTTGTCGGGCAATGTGTTCATGGAAAATTGCGAGATAATATGAAATTTCACAAAAAGTGTCCCCATCGTAAACGTTTTTATGTTTGTAAATATCATATAGAACAATGATTCCCAAAGTGGTTCGTACGGACCCCCAGTGGTTTGTGTGGCAAATCAAAAATGATTTGAGGGTGCGTGAACAATACCGGGAGGTCCACGAGATTTTTAGAAAATTATCTGTGACACATTTTCATTATTATGGAAGTTGAAATAAATAGCAACAAATAAGTTGGTAGCGATTTGTTGGGTATTGTACCCTTTTGCAAACATGCCCACAAACTTAGATGTATCCATACTAATACGGGGTAATTTGTTAAATAATCCACACATAAGGAGCGGAAAGTAATGTCTGAACAAGATAGCACAAATTTTGGTTACAGAAACAGATACCAATTTTATATCGTGCATTATGGGTCACTGTAGATAGGCTGTTATTGCTTTCCCGCCTTCGTATTCAGTAGAACGTGGTTTTAGTGCAGCTAAGAACCTCATCATATTTTAAATATAAAAATGTTCTATTTAAATTTTATTTTTACATCACCATTCAAGACATCAAATTTAAAATTCTGTTTTTTTTTATTATGCAGTTACGTAGAGTTATTTTACTTAGGGGCTTCATGGTCAGGTTTTTTCTTTAAGAAGGGGTTCATGGGAATAATAAGTTTGGGAACCACTGATATAGAAGCTAAAAAATCGATCATAAAAGAACATCCAGTACAGTAATATAACAATGAGAACAAGCAGTAGTGAATTACATCATTGCATATTTTTAAACTTACCTTCTAACATTCAAGCAATCAATTATAATAATTGATAGTAAAGAATTTAGTTATTGTCATAACTTACTTCGGTATATAAGTTAAACTTTCCTCTCCACTTCACTAAATAGAGGCGCATAATGGATGAAGACCATTTTAAACCTAAAGTATGGCCTTAAATCCCAACCTTGCAAAAAATAAGATAACCTCTATTGCTATAATACTTCGTCTCAAACGCAACTTAAAAATCATTCGTAAATAAATCTAATCAACTATTGTCAAGTAGTAAGAAAGTATATTATATTCTTTAATGTATTTCTGATGATAAATGAAACAGATAGCGATTACAACAACATTATTTGCTAAAATATCGATAATCGCATTAAGGCATTCTCGTTAAAAAATTGAGGAATCAATGATTTTGTGACCAAATGTGACGATGACTCATCAGAGGGATTAAATCTTTGTTTGAATCGTGTGACGTCATTTATCGATGGACCATATTTGTGATTGAGTTGATTCAACGTGAAAAGACTTAATAAACAGTTTTACAGGAAGACCCATATTGCAGTTACGCAGATGTATTTAAAATTACATCCACACTGTTTATTTACATTGATTCAAGTATTTAATTCGATTAAAATTTGGATCACAGCCATACACAGATACATATTCATTGAAATTACCATACATTGCGGCTTGTTCGGTGTATTTTGCTTTAGAAAAATAGATAATTAGTGTAGGTCACAAGTCTCAACCCGATCATTAAGTGCTTCGCTAGGCCACGGCCAGACCTCCAGTGCAAGGCAAGAAGTAATATTATCCTCTGCATACTTGGATCGTACAATCTTCATTTGAATTGGCGAAGATGTGTGCGAGTCAATGTCACGTTGGTTTTACAATGACAAAGATCGAATCGTTAATAATTGTAAATAATATTCCCTCTGGAGAGAGCACGCTATGTTTTGTGACAGAGTTGAATTCGTTCATTTTTACCTCCTCTGTTACCTACTTAATGTAAAAAATAAAATTCAATATGTTTAATTTGAATTGTTGAGATTTTGTACATTTCCATGTGTTTTGTCAATAACGACCCGGGTTTCGCCTTTCGGCATCTTCAGGCATTCGAGCACACGAATGGACTTGAACTCTTCAGTTTTAGTCCATTCGAGTGCTCGAATGCCCGAAGATGCCGAAAGGCGAAACCCGGGTCGTTAGTGACAAAATACATGGAAATGTACAAAATCTCAACAATTAAAATTTGATATTTAAATTTCATCAAGCACCCTCAGTCGATGTCTTAAATTATATTCAATATATTTGTTTATGATTTGCAGCTTAATAGACGTACGAGAACTGCTTTGTACTCAGAACAGGTGTTGCAGCCGAATGGTCTCCTCTCTTAGGCATCCGTCCTTTTTAGTAGCGGTTTTGAAGGAAACACACCTGAAAACTCTTGTTACAACTATGAAAGCCATATTGTTTTCAAATATATGGTGGGGGGTTTTTTTGTCTATACAGTAGTTTTTATTGATTAACATTAACGTTTTGATGGATTTTATCTTTAAATGTTGCATTTTAAGTAAATAACAATCTTGGAAGAGAGATTGAAAATAGTGTAAGATAAAATAAATAAACTAGACAGAAGTGGAGTATACAAAATGTCATGCGGCCTGCACTATTCGCTAGATATACGACAGACAACAAGGAGTATTTCAATTTGATTTAAAACACATATAAGACTATTCAATAATTTTAAAACAGACTCTCAATTCAAAAACTATCTCTTAAATGAATTACATTTAATTTAGTACATTTTTGTAATAAATTTTCAACGCTAAATCCCCGGGAGCAATAAACATAATCAAGAAAATTGACCTTCATTTTGACCATCACTATATGCTTCGCTATCACTATAAGAAACTCACTTACTTACGCTTAATCATCCAAATTAATCATGTTAGAGTAAGTAAGATGATAGAGGGTGTATCTATTCTAAACTAGTATATATATAGACAAACTAAAATCCGTTTAAATAATTCTGACGATGGAGCTATCAACTAAAATCCTTGAATTTTGTAGAACTAAATAAGTAGTTTTTAAACATTAAAAAAAACGAATCCGGTCTGTATGAAGACAATAGTACGTTTTCCGTCTCTGTGTTACATGTCGATGTGTATTTACAAGTTTGTATTTGATATGAAAATTAACAAAAGTTTAAAATCAAAAGGTGAAATCTAACAGAATGAAGAGATTGCCAATATTTTAATTTTTATTTGGTAGTCAAAAATCATCCTTGCTATATTTCAAGAAGCATGATTCTCTGAATTTAATTTTAAATTTTTTATTGACAATATACTACGGGCGTAATGTAGGATATAATGTATAATTTATTTATAATACATAAGCCATCTTGTCTTTTTTTGTAGAAAAATCATAGAAGTCTACCCATCATGATTTATTTTTGATAATATTATCAATTAATAACGAAGCATTTTTTACGTATGAAACTTCAGAGATATCTATGAAGTAACATTGTAAGCTGTATTTTAATTAAACAATATTAACATATGATAAAATATTTATTTCTCAGTAAGATCAAATCAATAAGAAATCATTTCCGATTCTATTGCATTTCTGTAACAAAAAAATCGTTTTAAAATATAAATTAGAATTTAAAAGATAAGCGTTGATTCTATGATGCATAAGTATTATTATAGTTATAATTCATTGTTGTCAAAACGTGTAAAAAAGATAGTTTTTTTTTATATGAAATATATTTAATATGCCGAACAACTTTTACATATTACGAAATGGAATTATAAGTTGATAATCTCTGCTACTATTATTACGATACTCAACAATTGTTCGATTAAACAGTTTCCAATCACGCGATAAACAATAAATAACAGGTTTTCATGCAAAAAATATTTCCCATAGTAATTCTTGACACTATGGTTACAGAAAGCTATTTATGAAATAATTGTTTTATCAATTTTTCCAATGATATTTCATTTAAAGAAAATATAACAATGCTAATAAATGCATGTGCCCTACTTTTCGAAAAAAAATGTAGTCCCCAATACAACATGCAACTAACTCAGAAAATCAACAACTACGTTTTATAAATATCGATTACATATCTAATTGGAATATATAATTTACACCATAATTTGACATAATTGAATGGTTAAATGTATATTTGTCTATAATCACGGCTGTCAGAGAAACTTTAAAAAAAAACATCTCTGATTCAATCACGACGAACTTAAAAAAACTGAAGTGTAATCACAGTTTATGTTTAATTGCTCAGAAATTTACAATAATCGATATTCATCTTCTTACAATGACTATAATAGCATTATCAAACAGCTAAAGAGCAAATATTGTGACGCTAAAAATCATTAAGTGTATAGCTATCTGAATGCTTCAGAGAAAATGATAATATTTTTATGAGTAGGTATATACGTGACAATATGTATACGATACAATTCTGAAGGTTTTGAGTGGAACGCTATTATCTCTATATTTCTAAATGGTTCCTTCTGGGCAACAGATTTTATTAGAATAGCCAAAATAATGAGCAAACATTTACAGAATAAATATGCATTTCACCAATTAACAAGCTGTTGTATTAATCAATTAAAATCTTTTGTTTGTATTTCATTAAATTTTAAAAGCCAAATAGCACACTGTTATGCCAGTAGTTATACTGGTAATGGAGAGACGTTGGAAATGGCTGGGTTACGTGCTGCGCATACCTCAATCATGCTTGTCTCTTCTTCCGACCGATGGGATTCCGGACCTGAACGACCGTCAGGTAATATACATATGATATAGTTGGTGGAAGTGAAGGATGCTGTCACGACATTGGATGAAACAAAGCAATTGACTGGTGATGAGGAATCATGGAAGCGCCGCGTAGTGCCTATATATTCCACAAAAGGAGCGAATATAGTCAAAGACGTAGAATATGTTTTTAATTAGAATAGCAAAGGTATAACCCGAATAAATCAAGCAGACGATGTGTTATTTTTTTAGCTCATAACATTGCCGTTTTAAAATCAACGGTTTTCATATAACGAGAATCAATCAAGAATATATATATATATAAGATGAAATTTTTAATTAGTACTACAAATATTAAACGAGAAAGATGGTGACTCAAATTTTTCAACTTAATACTCGATAAGTTTAGGATAAAACGCCGCGAGAAATCGTTTGCGTTTTTAAATTTTTAATACAGCTTGAATGCATTTTTAGAAGATGGTATATTACAAACGAACAAGCATTTAATAACTATCAAGATTATATAAATGTATAATGAATTCAACACATGAATCATAGAAGTATATTTTCCTTGTAAGAATCCTTGTCTCTAAAATAAATGTAAATTACCTTATATAATATATAAAGTAATGTATTGTATAACGATATTTACGCAAGTTTTCATTTTTCCAATTCAAGTCATGCAAATACATTTTTATTCATAACACAAATAAAAACATCATCAACGAAAAACAAACAATTAGATCAACAATAATTCAATTTTGACATTTCCTATATTTAATTGGTTTATGTCTTTTAATCAGGGATTATCAATTACACCATTCAAACGAAAGAAAAACAAATATGGTTACACTCCTTGCGTCGATATATATTGGAGGTGTTACGTTCTTTATTTTATAGTAGAAAATGAACCAGATAAATTTTATAGGATACGTGCTGCGAGTCCTTCCGGAGAAATTTATCCCAGTTTGCATATTCAGGAAAACCCTACATTGATAAGAAAGAGAAAGATATTACATGAATCTAAGCGAAGCGATTGACGGATGACAAAGATTCCTATAGGTGTCGGTGGGTGGTAATATTATAGTTTATATAGGGAGAGGATATGGTAAATATTAAGAGTTCTGATCTAACCCACTATTATTACTGGTTTAGTCAACTCTGTCTTGATATGCGTCAACTAATTGTCTGATTAAAAATTATGTACATATTTTATTAATTGATATTACTCTATTTAAATACAGTAGTTTATTATCATTTTTTAACAAGATATTGTATTATATTAGTAAAAAATGAGACGATGGTTAGTATAAATTTGGAGCTGTCGAAAACCGATCTTAATGGGTCGGTACTAACTACTAATAACTGTAAAACTATAATATCAAGCTAGTTGGTCATTATGAGTCTATGTAAATACTCATCTTGCATTGTTTGATAAAGGATGCATAATTTTTCTCGTTATGATAATGATTTATAATGTTTTTTAAAGCTGTGCGGTTGAAATTAATGAATAACATTTTTCAATAGCCTTCACAAAAAAACATTAAGAAATATCTGTAGTCTTTTATTTTCATCGAATATAAATAAATTGTCAGATTATTATATTGAGCTTTTTTTTTAGTATATAAATACCCTATCACTCAAATTAAAAAGAGTAACTCGATTATTTATTTCATTTACTATAATTTCAAAGAAATTTTTTTTTTTACTTTCACAAATCTTTTATTGATTGATTTGGCGTTTACTTGATAAAACTCCAATTTAATAAGTTAAACACATCAAAGTATAATTTAAGACATCGACTAATGGTGCTTGATGGAATTTCAATATCAAATATGAATTATTGAGATTTTGTACATTTCCATGTTTTTTGTCAGTAACGACCGGGTTTCGCCTTTAGGCATCTTCAGGCATTCGAGCAGTTAGTTACTGAAGATTCCGAAAGGCGAAGCTCGAGTCGTAAGTGACAAACTACATGGAAATGTACAAAATCTCAATAATTCAAATTTGACATCAAAGTATTTTCCACAATAATCATAAAATATAATTGATAGCTATTTTGGCATTGTTCCGGTGATCGCGGTGAACTATAAATTCTTGCGGAACTCAATGCTTAGCTAGTTTTTCGTTATTATAATGAATTTGACTGCGAAGCTTGCCTATATTCACCCGTTACTATGGTAGAAATCCATTTACTTTAAACATGGCGACAAATCTTGAAACTCGTCTTTTTTTTGTTCTTTTTCCATGAATAGAAGACGTATATTTTAAGGGTTACAAATAATTGCACTTTGTGTTAAGTAGTATTCACTTGGTACACTTGAACTTTTGTTTCGATAGTTTGCACTTTGTGTAAGCTAGTATTCACTTGGTACACTTGAACTTTTATTTCGATAGTTTGCACTTTGTATAAGATAGTATTAACTTAGTACACTCGAACTTTCATTTTAATAGTTTTCACTTCGAAACGGATTCTTTTAACAAAGTACCACAGACTAATTTTGATAGCTTGACTTTGAAACGGATTATTTTAATTTTGTATGTTATGGACATTGAAATAAATTATATTAACATATTGCATGTCCACTTAGAACCCTGCTTCTTCATAAATACCACTCCTATAATATACTAATGAATAAATTCTAATGCGTGGAGTAAAGACAATACAGGCGGCCTAAATAGAGTTGCGACAAGTAAACTAGTCTATGGTGGAAAATCCTATGTTGCAAGTAGTAAAGAATAAGTGACATTTCATTACAGCGTTGTGAAACTATCGATTTCAAAGCGTGAGTATTTATATTGAGTGAAAACTATTTTGTCTATGTGATAATATTTTTTCGTAAGTGCAACATATTTCTTTAAATGTTTAAATATATTTTATTATATGGCATTACTTTATTTTTAGTGAAATAATTTGTTTTTTGTGGAATGTATTTGTTATAAGTGAAAACTATCTTTACGAAAGTGAATATCATCTAAACAAAAGTGCATTTAATCGAAGCCATATTTTTATTATTTGACACATTTAAAACAAACGATGTGATCATAGAATTTAATAAAATTCATTTTGCAATTACGAATATCTATAATTTATAATTCTATTCCAACAAGTGATGCTGTTGAACAAGCATGGCTAAAATCTGTCAATAGGCTAAGTAATCAACACAAAGGTCAATAACAAAATGAAAACTTAAATATTACAACGAGTCCACGGGTGGAGTAGTCATTATATTGATGTCATCGTTTTTGTATTGATATATTGTTTCTGCCTAAAACTGACTCTTACACTATGAAGCTGAGAAAGGTAATGAAACCTGGAAACACTAAACATAACAGGCATGTTGAAAAGGATGAAATGATTAGCCCTGATCATGACATAATCGGATTCTTTTAAATAAAACAAAATGAATCTTATTTCACGACTATCCATTACAAAACCATCTTTCAAGCACTCAACATCAAGACACACCTTTCAAATGAGTCGCAGAGTCGCTATACACGCTCCTGACGATTTTTTACGAAACAAGTTTTTAATGTACGTATGTGCTCTATCAAGTCTAAAATTTCTTCCTGTTCGAAATTCAAAATTTTTTCTAATTAAAAAATATCGTTTCTTAACACGATCACGATCCTAATTTTACACGGCTGACGCTCTCCGATTAAACGACAGTATAAAAGAATATTTTACTTTTCGTTATACACCGGAAGACACAAAACAACTTAAATTATACTTAAAGCTCTCATACTGTCCATAACAGTTTTTTGTGATTTACTCAAAACTCTAAAAACCTTCGGGAGCGTGTTTAGTGCCTAAGCGACTCAAATATCTACCAATGAAAGAATAAATACCTCAGCTTGGATTGTTAATTTTTTAATGGAACAACCAAATATAAGTACTTATTTTATATTTTGATAGTACTGGTTTTACTTCACGGTCGAGTATTTTCAACTTAAACAAAAATACAATAACTAAGCTTTGTGTGACTAATTAGAAGTCATTTAAATATATATTTTTTAAATTATGAAATGAATATTGAACGACACAAGTTTTCCATTCAATTAGAATGTTATCATACTCTGTGTATTAAAATATCATAAATAAAAGTAAACTTAATCTGTGAAATGGGGAATTTATGCAGTAAATTCGATAGAAAAGCTAAATCATGTAATACAATAAAAATGCATATGAGTGAATGACGTCATTCGACCATGATAGTCAAAGCAAGTATAATATATTGTTTTTACTAAATATGAGTTGTGTGAAATGAAAAAAAACGTATTTAGAATAGCAATACTGTGGTTTTAATGAAACGAAATTATTTGGTTATTTTTTTTGTTATTTCCTCTCCGCTCCACCACATATTCAAATATTTACGTAAGTAAAATATTCTTCAATGTCAACTATAAATGCATTCAAAGATAGAGTTGAAAAACAGAGATATCTTTTAATACGTTTTCAATTACTTCTTTAGATATTGCTAGGTTTTATTTTAGTTTTTAATATCATACGTTCTTTACATTGATTTCACAATAGGACATGTCCGAACACTTTTTTCAATTGGATTATGCCAATATAGTTATATTTTACAAAAATAAAAGATTTAATTATTTGTTTAGGTTAGGTCTAGTATACTAATAAATACAATAGCTCCACATGTACTGTTTTTCATATACATATTTGACTTTTCATGTGCTATTTCCATTTGATATTTTTCAGACAAACTTTAAGGGACATCGTGCCAACATGTACTTATTGGTACATAAAACATAGCCAATATTTGTACATATTTTTTGAAGTATTAAGTAATCAGGACGAGAGAAAAACAATAGTATGACTATAACACAACGAAAAAGTTTTACTTTCCAGTTCATAGCAACACAACAGTCTGTCTCCTAGCATAATAAAAAATGGCTGTATATCAAATATTTTATAAATTTTCTTAATCAGCTTTTCATATATTTATTATATACAAAAATACCAATTATATTTATTTTACGTACACGCAGTTTTATTCCGATAATTTAGTTCTTTGTGAGTTTCCTTGCTGAATTTTATCGCTCAACGATAATACATTATCTTATATCCTTATATGTATATAACTATAAAATTTCAACAATCTTAGCTAGTTAATAATTATTACCCATGTAGATATTACATGATCTGTGACGCAAATACAATGGCAACATCTGGATATTGTTTATGGAAAATTTGCTTATATTAAACAGTATATGGAAAAACTAGTTGTTCCTTAAAATTTATGAATTAACGCTCATAATTCTGCATAATCATTTGTAATATAAGACTTCTTTATTATTAAAACCAATACGGATTCGTAAATATAGAGTAAAGTTTTTGTTATTTTCGCATTTATGAACAAAATGTTGAATCGTAATGATATGAATAGTTCCTGAATAAATTAGAATTAATTGGATGAAGATTTTCAATTGGGACAAAATTACTTTGGTGATATTTAATATCGATAAATAAACCGTCCAGCTGTTTTAAAACTTTTTCACCAAAGATTCATAATGTCGGCGTCCGTGGCGCAGTTAGTAGCGTCGTTGGCTACGGCTGCGACTGTCTCGGGTTCAAACCAGGTGCAAACGGTTTTCATAAATTGATCTCTCAATCGATTAATGGATTTCTGTTCGTCGTCTCAATCTTTGTGATGTCTAAAAAATTCCCTTCCACCCATCCGATCCTCACGGGGCGTAGCGAGAGAAATTAGCTAACCACTAGTCCTGTCCTAGCTCTATCCTTCTATCCCTACTCTCTTAAAAAAAAGAGAGGTTGAGCAACTGAGTAACAAGCAGTTCTCATAGAAAAATTCTGTTGAGATACCTTCATTAAGAGACCATATGCTCTACGTTGGGAGCGGACATGGATTTAAAAAAAATTCATAATGTTGCCAAATATTCCACATTTTTTACTATATTATTACTGTTCATGACCGAAGTATTCAATGCAATAATAAAATATTAAAAATGATATTTCGTTTTACTTTTCACGATATTTAAAATGTCGATATGCTAAACATCACGCGTATAAATCTCAACTGTTAAGAAATAGCCGTGAACATTTTAAAAAAATAAGATTATTTTAACATGTGACACCGAGCACAGTTGAAAAAAAGCACAAGTATACCGTGAAGTAAATGTTATAAACAATTTATTTACAAACTCACAGGTACCGGTACAGGCAGGGACGGCTCTTGCAAAGGAGAAAAGAGTACATTGTTCTCCCGTGACTCCCATATTCATATTCCATTAATAAACGATATCCAAACACAATAATTATAACAATTCACACATTTAAAATTACCCGCGTGTCCCCATAGGAAAATCTCGCAGGAAACGATGATCAATAAACACGGTTAGCGAACGTATTCCGCACCAATTCATAATACGCATGAAATTCGACCTATGACGCGTAAGAAGAGCACAACATTTTCTGCACTCCCCAACCGAGACACAGTCGGTCAAATTTTGTATGGTTTCAGCCGTATTTGTGACGTCACGCCGGTATGAACCACGCGACAGATACTTTTTGTATGCAAAATTTTGTCGATATATGAGCATTGTACTCTTACAAGCTAAAATTTTGCGAGCGATAACGAACCGAACGTTGCGATGAGTTATCGACAAGTTTGTAAAAGCTAGTTTTACGGATTTTTACCATTGATTTCAATATAATTCCTTAACTACACGTTCTACAATAATAATAATATACCTATAATGATGACTTTTTGATTGAATAATAATATTACAGCTTGTGATTGTGTTTCACAGTTAATGAGATATAATTCAATATCTAAGATAAGACAGCTTAGAATTTTTTAAGGGCTGGCACAGGTATTCTATAATGTTCAACTGTGTATCAGGTTCGGTCTTATAATATACCTTCCTCTGATATTTATACTCTCCAAATTACTTACCACATTATGTTATATAATGTAGTATTCGCTACTATAGTGAATCAAACGAAAAATCGTTTCACATGGCATGGTCATTTAATAACAGTTTAATTTTCAGTAAAAAATTCCCGGCTTAACACAAAACTTTTCCAATTGCCGACTTTAATATGTCAACCTAAAAATACGATTCCATGGAAGAATTTAAATTTGAATTGAAGGATCTGTACATACATCTGTCTATACTTTTAACGAATAAAAAAATACTTAAAGAAGGTAGTAAGCGAAACAATGAATTCAGTCGATAAGTCATTTTGAGAAATATCACGACTCACGACAGACTAGATACTCTTGCGATGTTAAGTGTAGAGCAGGGTTTCCCAAACTTTATTCCGCGACAACCTAGAAAGGTTTTTTATATGCTGCTACGGCTGCAACGAATTCATATTGATATTACCTAACCAACAAAATAAACAAGGTGTTACGTCGAAATTAATCCGCAGAAGATGTTTTCGAATCCCTGGAAAAAAGGGACTGGATTTATTACCCAAACGGGTGAATCTTTTTTTGCACCCCCTAATATTCTTGTCACCAGACACCACTGGGTACAGGTATGTATATATCTTGTTTGTAGATAAACGCGTACTTACACACTATAATATAAAGCCGTAAAATTGTGAATTTGTGGTTACGTTTACATTAAGCAAAATCCGCATGCAGTTTCTATATTTTCTAACAAGAGAAAGGTAAAGAAAATAATATAAAGATAGATAAATCTACGGTGAGGTTTCCAACTATCAAATACCGCGAACACACATAATATGTACATTGCAAATATAAATCAATAATAAACCAAGTGATCATATTCGTGCTGGTTTTATGAAAATTTGTAAAAAAAAAAACATATCTGAGTCTTAATCTGAGTGGGTAACGTCGCTGGCCTCGACTACGGTACTCACGAGCTCGAACCGCAGTACGGAGAGTTTCATAAATTATCCCGATACTTATATCCTTACCCTTTTCGAAAAAAGAGAGGTTGAACAACTGATTAACACGCAGTTCTCATAGAAAATCTCCATTAGTAGATTATATTTTCTACATTTGGAGTTTTATGGATTGACTAAGCCAAATTTTGAATTTTACGTACAAATTAATATTGGCCTTTTCATACGTTATAGGGAATATATTATACTATAAATTATTTATAATTATTGAAACTAAGAACATTTATTAACTAGCTTCGAAGATAAGTCTCAAAATGACTATAATGTACTAGGAGAAGCTGTAAAACATTAATTTACGTTTATGGTGTAGAACGAATCTTCACTCGAAAATTAGTACCACAAGAAAATTCAGAAAGGATTTTTCAGTTATATTGTAGAAACAATCAGATTTTCCTGAAGCACACCTTAATTTTGTATTGTATATTTAATTCACATGTCGGCGTCCGTGGCGCAGTTGGTTTCGTCGCTGGCTACGGTTACGGAAGTCTCGGGTTCAATTCCCGGTGCGGACGGTTTTCATAGATTGATCTTTCAATCGATTTATGGATTTCTGTTCGTAGTCTGAGTCCTCCCTCCCACCAATCCCATCCTCACGGGGCGTAACGAGAGCGATTAGCTAACCACTAGTCCTGGCATAGCCCTATCCTTCTATCCCTACTCTCTTCGAAAAAGAAAAGCGAGGTTGAGCAACTGAGTGACAAGCAGTTCTCGTAGAAAATTTCTGTCAAGATACCTCCATTAGGAGAACATATGATCCACATTGGGAGCGGACATGGAATTAAATATTAAAGAAACGGTCAGTAACAAATACATAAAACGGTCAGTAGAAAAATAAAAATGGTAAGTAAATATTAAAGATACAGTCAGTAAATATTAAAAGAAGGTTAGATTAGGTTAACTAAATAAAAAAGATATAATAAATCTGTTTAGGTTATATACGTTCGAATTTCTTTAAACCATTTTATCGTTAAACAATGAAGCTGTTTTAAAATTGTACATTAAGAAATTTTATTTCTGATTTCAATAAACATGTACCAATTGCCAAGTAAATAAAGTTTTGGTTAGGTTTAATTTAATAACTGACCATTTTATATAAATTATTGACCGTTTATTTTATTAACTGACCACGTGTATACTGACCATTTATCGAATAAATTACTGACCAAATAAATACAAGCCATGGACCAGGGCTCGAAATAGAAAATGTCACGAACCCAAAATTACCCATAATTATTGAATACAGTATACTTTTTTCGTATTAAATAATAAGATAAAATAGAACCCCAACAATCGATGTAAGACTGTAAAATTGTATATTATATATAACAATTTCTTCTATTGAACACACCTCTATAATAAATGAAAGTAAATGAAGTATGCGGAAGAAAAAGTTGAGCACCTGTCTGATTAAATTACATGGAAATAATAAATATTACTTACTCTAGTAGGCTGCTTGACCAGCTGAACATCCTCCTTAGCTTCTCTTTATTCATCTCCCCACCTGATCCACCAGGTGTTGGTGTAGAGTTTGGCATCTTGGATTTTTTATACACACTTATCACTTCCACTGCATACACTGATATATTTTTTTATTGATATAAGATTCTAGAAAAGATTGGTGTGAATTTAGAATAAGTGCATTCATAAAAAACATCATATTTTAGAGATTGAAGGTAACGTATATTAATTATCACAGCAATATCACAATGTCTTTTCAAAATAACAATTACATCTTTTCAAGTCAAGAAAGCTCAATTTGGAACAGTTAGACTTCTAATAGAGTACAGTAGACCCCCCGATAACATGATTGCGGAAAACTCATTTTTCATTCAAATTTGGAACTGCTCCTTGATTACAGGTTAAAATACTTATGTGCTGCATGCGCATGCTCTGATTTTGTGTGAATGTGGTAAAATTTAAAAAAAATAATTGTATTATGATTAACGGTAATTCAGTCTTTTCATTTGTGAGGTGTAATCAAAAATTCAAAGTTGGTAACTCCATAAACTACAACATTACAAAGGTAATTAATACGGCTATAACAAAAATGTGAAAATTAATATCATTGTTTTTTTATTTGTAATAAGTTTACGAAAATAATATTCAAAAATATGTGAAAGCAATATAATGTTGTTTTACGTATTTAAAAGTCAATAACATTTTTATATTTCTATTTGACGATTTTGCCATGTCGGGGTCAATATCTCACGTTCGGTATTTTGGAAGCTACAGGCCATTGCTACCAATATATTATATTGATTGACAAATAAATAATAATTTGGCTGATTTGAGGCTGAGCTTAGTACGAGGTCTGAATCCCCGTTCGGTCACCGATTGCTTTGTCACGTCATTTACTCGAAATCATGTTTACTATAATAGATTATCTTTCGTTTCTACAATGTGTAATATCTACGTATGCAAATATTGATAATAATCTTGAAAAGATGTTCTTGAAAGTAACTGAAACTTTGATCTGTAATTATCATTAAATTTTCATTATTATTTAGCCTTTGTTCTGTGATACTATGATCTTAGCGTTAGATTTTTCTTTATTAATACAACGTAATCATCAATCTTCATTCGGATTTTAGACTCATAAATTTCAGAAAAAAACGATGTTGTTTATACATCGTTCCTTATCGCTAATTTATGTAAATGTTATAACTTTTCTCAATATATTTTATATCGTCGATAATTTAAAAAAAAAAATCAAATTAGCGAAACTACGGTCCCAATTTGTATTGATTAAATTTTAAGTTGATACAAGAATTCAAAGAGAATTATAATAATTATTTAAAAGCACAATACATATTACAACTGACGGCAATATGCCATGCATTTGACAAATATTATGTTTACAGTACACAAAACAAAAAAAAAATTTACAGAAATTATAAAATCAAATAAAAAAAAAATACACAAATGCTCATTGCATTGATCAGCCAAACAGCCATTGCAACAGGAATTTTAGACAACGCGAAGAACAAATTTCAAAACCATCCTATTTACTTACAACTTAACCTTACCCTGAACACGGGACATAAAGACGTTACGAAAATCATTGATTACATCTTAACCATAATTATATCCTTACGATCTTTAAAAATGAATATTGAGTCACTGACATACAGCCATTACTCGATTTAAATTTTAAATCAAGGAGTCAAAATACGCAATTAGACAAAAATACTGGAAAGTATGGATTCACATTTCGAAAATAAGAATTCTTCCTTCTTTAGATAATATACACTGGATACAATTACACCCAGATAAATAATTCGCTTAGTAATGCTGTGTAATATATAGTTTTAGTTTTAATATTTTATTGATATTTTTAAATATTCGAATCAAATATGATAACGAACTACGCAGGAAAGTCATACGTGGCCGTCATATATTTATAACTTCAATATCCTCTAAAATCAATAATACCTGTTTAGGTATTTTTAAAACCTGTTTGATTATACAAATATTGCAATGAAGAAAATCTTCACATCGTCATGGCCAAACGTGACGTATACTTCTTTAAAATGTCTATCAGAATACTATTTTTACTAACAAAGCCTCTTTGCAAAAATATTTAGATTTGTCTAATTCAGCGAAAGTGAACGTTTTTCGGCAGGCGAATCAAAACCTTGCGCCCACTATCCAAACGAAACTTTACTACCATTTATAATGGTCTAACAAATAATATAATGATATAATGACAATAAGCCTAGGTGTTTTCTTAATAAACTTGTCAAGAAATATGACAATGTGTGTCTTCGTCGATAACTGCCGTGCATACATGGATTCACATTCTTCCATGATGGTCAAATATGTGTCAAGATGTGTGAAGGCTCATTATATTTTTGATTTTCAAAGTCATTACGATGAGTTTATCAGTTTTTTTTCACTGCCATTTTGTATTTGACTTGTTGCTTAATTAAGTATTTATTAGTTTAATTATTTCAGTAAAGGTAATTTGGGGCTTTTTCAGAATATTCAATATTTTTTTCTTGGCTTCATTGAAGCGCAAGTACTTATGTTTTTTTTTTATTAGCGAATAAAATATTCATTTTAATTAATGTAAAATAAATAGCGAATTATGAGAAGGATGCTTGTTTTCTTGCAGATACGTTGAAATTTTGACGTGGGTGATAGGTTTGCCATCGCTGGTTTAGTTTGTCAAGAAACATGGTTAATTAATTGTATACAATTTATTTATTGAGTTCCATATCTTTAATTATTTAATATGCTAATTCAGTTTAAATATAAATTCCTAAAATATCTACAAAGTTCACTATTATAATAGTGAACTTGCGCACACAAAAATATTATCGCTTTTTATTTTATATTTTGTACTTATTTATGGGCATCCTCACACCTACGAAAACACCATTTATTTCGAAGATTGACATATCTAACTGGTCTAAATGAAGTGTGATTACAATATACTAGAGGTCTGTACGGGCCGAAATTTGATGAAATTACTCGGCCCGAACCCGTTCACTTCAGGCCTGACCCAGCCCGAGTCCGAGTCTTAATACCACACTTGTTACCCGAGCCCGAACGAAGCCTAAATTTATATATCTAGGTCCGAAAGAAAGCCGATTTAAAAAAAATACAGTATTATAAAATTGATTGAAATTTAACACACTTAACGTACCTATCCAACTTTTTAACATGCAGAAAAATCTATTATTTCACGAAATGATTTCCGATGATTTTAACATTTTTTTTTATAATGTTGAAACTCATTTTTAACGAATCTGTTTCATTTTAAAATGATTTTTTCGGCACACGAAACTATCGACTATCTAAAACGAATAGAAAGCAGATACTGAATAATATCACACTTTATTCATTTACGAACTATTTAAACTTACTATCGGTGATGATTAAATAAACAAAGCATTGTTTCACAGATCAATAACAATTTTATGAGCTCAGTTTCAGGTTCCCAAAATATAAAATGATGTCTCCATACTTACCAAATAAAAGACTCTATTGTGTCCAATGATATTCAAAACGTAATAAATTATTTTAGTTATTGCCCTTTTCTTATTAGCAGTATTTAGTTTTCAAGAGTACTCATGATCCGAACATAGTCCGAAATACTTTTCTGAGGAACAGATCCTTTACCCGAGCCCGAATGTCAATTGTCTCTACCCGCCCGAACCCGGCCCACGGGCCAAGCTAAGGCTCGTGCAGACCTCTACAATATACATATATACATTTTTAGGTTATTATCCTGTTTAATTTTATTTCGAGCAGAAATTGCATTGACCGAATCGTATCATACCGCTGTCTTCAACCACCATATTAATTGCTTAATAAGAGGCCCTGTAATTTGTATGTCTATTTATACTCTGATATTATATAAAGATTATAAGAATCCTTCTTTGTGCATTATGTGTTTCATTTTAAATGAAACACGTAATAAAATCACTTGTTCTTTTCTAAGCGAATATAGGTACATTTGATGACTTTGAAAAAACACTATTTGTTTCAATCCATTACATCTAATGACTTAGTGTTCTTTATTTAACTTTGGATATGTAAAAGGATGGCATTGATAAATTTCGGTGTTCAAGAAGCGAAGAAACAAGCAAAAAATATTCATCTCCAAACAACATTTTTAGCATTTAGATTATTCTATGCGTTCTTAAACATTGTATCAACTTTATTATTTGTCAAGATATATGAAATGTAATTTAATCACAGGTGGCTAAGAGGAAAATTAAAAATTATTCCAAAAATTATTATACTTTTGAAGTAAAAATATGACCCGTATATTTATTTTCATGAGTGATGTGAGGCCGGTAAAAATCCGAGAATAAACTCTATTAGGAAAATTGGGAAAAACAATCTTAATATTAATGATAACTGTATATCATTTTTAGCATTCGGTAACACTTATTTTAAAAGCGTGGCACTTTTTACGTATGAACACACTGTATCCCAAAATTTTAAGTTATGATGACTTATTAGTTTGGTGATATAGATGAATGTATAGTCAGTTCTCTATGGATGGAAGTAAGAAACTTTATTCAATATTGGACCACATATAACATCTATGTAAAATATATTTGAAACCACCACGAAATAATATATACGGAAACGCTCCTGTTTTTATGTATGAAGATAAACTCGGTGTTAAACACATATGCATCTGTGCGCCTGGACTCAATATGTAGAAAAAACAATGAAAAATATCATATTGAATAGTTTATTCCCAATTTCCTCTGATTTTTCCTAATTTTTCATATAAATTAATCATATCACGATCATTCGAGTGAACGTCCGAGAAACAGGGAATCCACAACAATGACAGTTTCTTTACGTCATACGTCAATTTACGTTTTTAGTTCAGTGAGGTGTTTGAAATGGAAACTTAATTAATCATAATTTGTCAAGGCAAAGTTATGAAAACAAATATTATTATTTGTTGGTTCATCAATTTTCCATTTCTCTTTATCAGTTGTATAAAATACGTTACATCATTATTTAATAACAAGTATGATTAATTTGTGTCTAAAAGATAAATATAACGACTTGGAAAATACAAGGCCTATTGTCCCAACAATTCACCGACTTAATATGCAAAGTGTATTTAAAATTATAATATTGGGTATATCCTAAATATTATGTGTAAAAATACCAATGAAGCTACTTCTATAAAAATTGCCAAATATTTTTCAAATCTATTTTTTATTTCTTTATGTACTGAATAATTTGCTATCTCAATATTCACATGGAGTTCTAATAAGTAAATATCCATTCAATGAATACAATATGTTTTATTCTGTCCGCGTAGTGGATATTTAAAATATAGTATAACAAGTACATTGAAATGTATACTAGAACAAGATTACTGCATAATATTGCTGTGTCAATTTTGAGTAGCTAAAAAATAGATCCAACGCAGCGGTCGTCAAACTGTTGTTAGTGAGCTACCGGTAAATCTTTAAGTACGTATATATAGAGCAAGACAAATTTGATATTAAACGATTCCAAATCATTTAAATTATACTCTATGTTATATCTGAAACGGAAAATACATGGATGTTATATAATTTCTTCATTGTTAAATATGTCAAAAACTGCTTCTTTTCAGAAGATCTTGAATCAAACTTAAAATCATAGCACACTCTTATAGCATTGACTGTAAATTATTGGTGGAGAGGGATTATATATTATTTATTGTTAAAAAATGACAAGCATTCAAACCGTGTTAAAACGAAAAATGAGACAGCGGTAAAATTCTCCTGCACCGCATATTCAGTGAAAATTTATATACGATATAAGAAAGTTATTTAAAAATAAATTAGGTAACCATTTGCGTAAATATAAGATATTGAATTAAATGACTCCGCCGAGCCTTTTACTGTCATTATATGCATAACGATAGACGGCAAAGGGCATATTCTGAGCAATGAGAATTAATTCTGATTTAAAAGAAACATACGGGTTTAAATCCTAGTTATGTTATTTACTTGTCGTTAGCTGTATTTTTACTAATTGTGTAGTTCTCAGAAGTATTTAGGTTATCAATTACCTGTCTCTAATGGGAAAATAGATATAAAATATTTATTAGACCCTTTGCCTTACGGGGTAGCTCATCAAGTAATAAAATTTTCAAAAGTAGATAATTCATTTATTGAATTTTGATACCACTGATCTAACGCACTGCATAAATTTCGTTCCGAGGAAAGTAAACGGTCAATTTGAATGCATCGCGCGATCGTCAACTTACTGTAACTTTAAGTGACACACTGTTACACAATGAGAACTTTCGCTTTAAAACATGTGGTCTGAAATAGGTAGAGACAAAACTTACTAACACCTTTAATGATATAAGATAATAATTATGCTTTCTGGTTGGCCATTTTGTTCATTAGTTTCATCCGCTTCCTTACTGTATCGGGTGCAATTATGTTAGAATTTCAAATACCCATATAATTCGAAAGCATAACTAACTACTTAATATTAAAACTATCGGTAATTAATTAAGTTTTTATACAAAAGTCTAAAGCAATCCGATAATTTACAATATTTACATTGAACGGGCTAGGGGATATCATAAATATATGTATATAATATTATTTTATGAGAAAAATACTATATTGCAAGTTTTTAATGAATGTGGGGTTAAACTTAGGCGTAATTCACTGAGGAGGGTGAAATATATTGTGACGAAATGTGATACGGGTGAACGGTCATAAACCTTAAAGTCGTTCAGTCGTTCATCTTTGTGAGTTTTGTATGAGTCGTTGATTTTCATGATTCCTATAACTTATAGAACAAATTAAAAATTAAAATATTACGCTGTACTGCTGTGTAAATTCCGAAGAGTTTTAAGTAAAGAATTTAGGTATTTTTAATATGTATTGTATTGAATTCGTATTGTATTGAATCATTTTTTCAAATCAATGTCTTATCTCTAGAAAATACTTTTTTGTTTTTTATAATCCTCCTAATATTCGGCGTCCGTGGCGCAGTTGGTAGCGTCGTGGGCTACGGCTACGGATGTCTCGGGTTCAATTCCCAGTGCGGACAGTTTTCATAAATTGATATTTCAATCGATTTATGGATTTCTGTTCGTAGTCTGAGTGTTTGTGTTGTCTAAAAAAACTCCCTCCTCACCCACCCATCAAATCCTCACGGGTCGTAGCGAGAGCGATTAGCTAACCACTAGTCCAGTCCCAGCCCTATCCTTCTATCCCTACTCTCTTTGATAAAGAGAGGTTGAGCAACTGAGTTAAAAACAGTTCTCATCGAAAAAATCTGTTGAGATACCTTATATGCTCCACATTGGGAGTGGACATGGAAAAAAAAATATTGCTAGAAACAATTCACATTTTAGATTTTTGAATCATTAATTTAACTGGTAGTGACGCATCCCAATAATTAAAGTTGCGTATGTAGTTGGTAATAAAAAAACATAACATGATTGAGTGCGCGTGTACGCTGACAAAATACGTGATTGTACTCCTCACTCGTGAATAAAACGCAGCTCCCTTAACTCTTATTACAATAGTGTTACATTGTACCAATAATTAACAGTCAACACATTAAAAGTGATTATAAGATAGTGTAAAAACTTAGTGTGATAGGTACAGCATTTCCCAATACATAGTTCAAACGGATTTGAAAGCGTTGAATACCAAATACAAAATTGAAATCGGTCAGGAGATTCTTCTTAAAGAGGTGAAACGCATCACGTTAGTGATAAAACCAGTGGAATAACAAAGTATCAATTTTAAATGTATATTAAAAATGAATTTCAACAAAGTTACCGCCGAATCCATAGAAAATATTATGCGTTATATATCTTTCATATTCGATACTCACATCATATATCGACGGTTATTTCACGTAAATAATTCGGCGGTATTTTGGTCAATTAATGTAACCCTCAAAATTGAAATTGTTCAGGAGAGAGTAAAAACTGTTTTTATCGAAAACATTATACGGTGAGTTGGGTTATGAAACTTTGAAATGCAGTCCTGTAAATTCTCATGTTCGCAGATACGGTATTATACTTAGGGAGTGTCGATATAATAGTGGCTTACACGAAGAGGCGGGGTCAGAATTTTTAAACCTATAATCAATGTAAAATGATGTTTGTTTACCAAAAAATGGTGAATTTAGTTTTTTAATTTACATCATTTGGTCGAGACCTGCTCTGTCGTCTTTAAAATGAGATCCCATCATTAACTAATTTTTCTTATTTTTTGAGGGTTACATCAATTGGCCAAAACACCATCGATATTATACATGACATACAATATATCAAGAACTATGCATGTATTCAGTTTTCTCACGTCAGTAGGTAGTTGAAAGGCAGACGCACCCAAAAATTTAGACTCATAACTTCTGAGATACTGTAGTTTTGTTTTTCAATACAATATATTATTATCTTTGTCTTAATTATTTATCTGTCTATTTTCTTTTTCTCTGTTGGCTCATTGTCAGCACTGAGCAAATGTCGACAGGTGGTACTGCCACATGTTATTTATAATACCAATTTTATAAGATGAATCAATTGATTTGATAATAATTCTAGTTTTGTATTTGAAAATTATTGGAAAACTTAATAATTGGTTGGTTCAGCATATAAATAAATATATACATTTGGTCTCTGGTCACTTAAATCCTTTTGTTTCCACAGTCATTTTAAAATATGGCATGTTATTATTTCATTAGCTTTGCTGATATTGAGTTTTTATCTTCCAATTGTTATGGAATATTTATTGCTTCCTTGAATTGATAATCTACCGTTTAAGGCAGGAAAATTCAAAGATTCAATTGGCACAAGTTTTAAAAGTTTATGTTTTATATTTTGTTTTGATTATTCCGTCTTTTGTCTGCTGATTGTCTGTTAATATAAAAGGGAAGAAATAAATAAATATATTATATTATATGACGCATATTGGCTTTATTTTAATTTAAATACTCGTTGAACCTACATTCATATTAACGTGAATTATAATCTTTAATCTTTGTAATAATTATCGTTTAAATATTTGAGCCTTATAATAACTAATAAATGAACTAATCAATTAAAATAGCTTTGAATGATTGATTTCTCCTACACATCCGATCCTAAAAAACTGAACTTAGCGAGAGCGATTAACTAACTAGTAATTCTGTGCCAACCGGCCTACCCCTATCTTCACTCACTCTGAAAAGGAGAGGTTGAGTGGATGAGTAACAAGCAGTACATTGGGAGTGAAAACGGCTGCAAAAAATGTGTAATATATAAACAAATAAATGAGATGATTTCTCCAATAAGTTTTCTATTCCTTTTCCTTCTTGGGAGGATTTTCCGACAACTTTACTTTTTTAACCATTAATAAGAGCCCATGCTATAGTATGAAATAGCTAAAATTATCACAAAATTCTATGAACACGTTTCCTAATAATCATAAAAATAAATCAATTTTCTTTTATAGACATACCAAAGGGACTAACCTTGTCGAGGATTTAATAGCCTAATTGAATACAAAGTATAGAATATTGTTGGTGATGATTAATTTTTACTGCTGTATTTTTATTGGCACTTTTTACTATTGTCAGTAATGTTACCGGGTACAAAGAGTGTTAAATAAAAAGTATTATTTAAAAAAAGTTAGGCTATACATTATAATACAATACAATTCTGAAAAAATCCATACAGATAGTCAACGGTGATAGTCTCTTGTGATGGTCAGTCAACCTTGTATCAAATATCAATACGCCGCACTAAACGAATATATTTTTTTAACTACAGAGATCTGAAAAAGACACTAAGTATAATTTTTTCACAATTGAAACTTTTACGTATACACTTTTAACATTTTTCAGCTAGGCTATAACGCACCCTGAGCTCGGCCGAATGCATTTTTTAACGCAGCATACGGTAGGGGCGGACCAGATAGTAAACACTTATATTGTTCAAAAAAATCTTATACGTGTTAGTTATTTTATCTGTTCAAGAATTTTAACAGCGTCACAAAAAACATTCATTTTTTTGTGTCGCTTTAGAATTTTTAAAACGCTCAACTATTCATGATATCGTTCGTGAGTTAATCTCGGCGAAGAAATAATTTAATACTTGCTTGCGCAATATACAAGTAAGGTCAAGTGTGTGATTTACATTCAATATCAAGATGCGTCTATCATTCGTTTAATAAAATGAATTTTAAAATAACATGTATTATTATATAAATAAAAAACCTGTAAGTTAGTAAGAAGATTCTATATGTGGTGGACAGTAATAACTATTGTTTTAAATGTGTATTATTACAATTAAAACCATAATATTGTAATCATACTATGATCTAATATTATTCAATAACAAAATCATCCTTGAATAGTAGGTGTAAAATATTTGGACGAGTAAATAAAAAGTCTATTCAGCTATAATATAATATAGACTTGGACATTGTTTTCCAATTAAAATCACTCCATATAGTGTATATTTTTGCGAATTAAATTGCTTAATATCGCTTTAATTACTACACACATATTTACGTAGTCACATTTTGCGATTCATTATAATTTATGTTGTATATAACTTACAAGCAGCAGGATGTGCGTACCTACCAATAAACCAGATAAATTAATATCAAAATTTTTGATTTAAACTCTGTAACTGGCCATTGATGTTCTTAATTAGCATCACGAAAATATCTATAACGTGTATTGCACAATCAATATCTATAATAAGAACTTGATATTAATTTATTTATCACACGTGTCACATTGTATTATATTACTGGTCAGTTTCAACGAAAAGATATTATTTATTATGTAAAAAATATTAATTGTTACCTTCAAACTTCACATAAAAATAACGATGTTTTTGTACAAAAGATTTACGCTTCAAACAAGTTTATTTTTCAATTCTAACACCAAAATTCTCCGCGTTTTATGACGTGTAATCTGTTTTTATTGTATAATTATTTATTTAACAATTTTTTATAAGAAAAAATCAAAATTCACACAAATATTCCGCTGTTTTTTTACGCGCCAGGATTAATGCGCGTAAACGTGGGATTTGTACTACCCAGTCTTCACTTCCCGGTAAATATGTTGAAAGATTATTTGTTATTGTTATTGTTTCAGATAAAGCGAGCGGCGTTGAAGAACATTATGTGAATAGTTGCGACTAGCTGTAAAAAGCAAGGCAGACTGCACCGAGAAAGTTTTCATCAAAGGAATCGAAGGCACCCGCGGATAATGACGTCGATTCGACCAGTCAAGTGTGAGCATAACAGGGTTACCAAAACCATATCTCTGTATATGCGCCACACATTTACGAGACTATTTAAATAATTTTAATATAGTCACTCTTAAATGGAAAAAATGGTAAAAAATTAGACGCGTCTCGTAAATTTTTCTAATATTTAATAAAAGAAAATCTCACTCTCAATTTCATTCCAAATAATTATTATAATCAATGATTACGTTACAGCTTAAAACTTTAGATGACACACATGTAATACCTAGTTAATCGACCAGTGTAATAAATAGTAATCAATTTTCCTTTTATTTTATTTAAAATGAATTTTCACAAAGTTACTACCGAAACCATTGAAAATATTTATGCTAAGTAGCAATTTTTCTATCAATAAATTTTGGTCAATATTCAATATGACTTGAAAAATAACAGTTTACTGACACATAAACGCCTCTTGAAATAATATATAAAGAAAATATTTTAAATGCTAGAGTCCCTCGGACTTCTGAGATAACACGTATAGAAAAAATGGGTTACTAAGCAATTTATAGAAATAAGTCGTATAAGTTTATTTTATGCTTGAAATATGAACCTCAACAAATGTATGCCGCACAAACCTAATTACAGAGTGACAGAATAAATGCATAAAGAGATTAACATACACAACAAATCATTAGCAGATATATGTACCTACAATAATTACATGTTAATACCGTTTCTGAACCTAAATTTTAACCAAGTTATATAAATCAACGATAACATACTTGTGGGCACCATTTTACGAATGTTTTTCTCATTAATTAATGTCACTGTTTCAAAACCTGTACCTTGAATAAAGTGTTAATTAGTTACCAAAATTAATCGAGTACTTAAATAAATAAAAAATCGATATATTTAATATTGTTAGATAATCAACAAAACAGAACTATCAGGACACAATACTCAATTAAAATATATCATTTAATTTAAGACATCGACTGAGGGTGCTTGATGGAATTTCAATATCAAATTTGGATTATTGAGATTTTGTACACTTCCATGTATTTTGTCACTAACGACCCGGGTTTCGCCTTTCGGCATCTTCAGGCATTCGAGCACACGAATGGACTCGAACTGACAGACAGTAAACAGTGTCTAACGTTTATATAGAAGATACAAATCCTTAAAAATACAAAAAATTATATCCTATACGTTGAAACACCTAACAGATGTCACTAAATGTGGAATGATTGTATATATTTACCCTTTCGCCGAATTGCATCCCGTCAAAACCCACAATACTATTATAATTGTAAAATCACTGGTATTTCTAAAAGAAGTTGAAAAGCGGCAATTCGCCACTCTGTTAATATGGTGTTTACAAAATAAGGATAAGGGCGATTCTCGAAATTTTAACTCAGGTATCAGTGTGGCTCTCAGACGTATAATATCTTACCTCGTAAATAATATTTGTCGTATTTGTATCTTCTATATAAACGTTAGACACTGTTTACTGTCTGTCAGTTCGAGTCCATTCGTGTGCTCGAATGCCTGAAGATGCCGAAAGGCGAAACCCGGGTCGTTAGTGACAAAATACATGGAAGTGTACAAAATCTCAATAATCCAAATTTAAAATATATCAGTTATAACGGGTTAAAACGCTATAAATAATGCAAAACATTTATTCCCATAAAATAGAATTATAAAGATATAGACATTCCATTGAGTATCAAATATCAAATAAATACATTTTTTCTGAAACCGGTACCTGCCAAATTATATTTTCGCCGATTTGTGGCAACCCTACGCGATTCATTCTTATTCTCATCTCGCGGTTTAAGCAGGTATGAAGCCCTTTACGTATCGCTTCTCAAACTGGTTTTACTTTTGAAGCATCCAGCTGCATAGTAAAATAACTTTACAACTAAACTATTAGAAACCGAAAGCTTTAATATTTCTATTGACGCACACGTGTGCATCTGCATGTATAAGCCGTTGTAGCAACTATAAAACATTTTTTCTTTCGGTGTTCGGAACTATATCGCATACATTAATAGACGGTTAATTGATTAATTACTATTTAAAGTTATAATTGTTGGTAATTGTTTGTTTTACCGGACGTAGCCTAAAAATGTATAGTTTTACAAGGAAAACTACTCAAAATTATGTGTTAGGTTGTTTTACGTTAGGGTAGGTTTGGTTTGTTATACCCTAAAACATTTCATATCACGTAATTTTTGTAAAAATAGTATTTTTAGGCCACATCCGGTACAAACATTTACCCAATCGTTTACTTTTAGACCATCATCACTGTGTGTAATCCGAAATATGGCAACGTTATGAGTTTCTTATATTTTGCGATGCAGTTTCTGCTAATCAAATGTGCAGAAATTAAAAAAAATCGTTTTGTTGTTAATAACCATTATTGAATCATTAACTCATCATTAAAAACAAAATTGAGCAAGCTGTTTTTAATATTTTCCAATAATATGTACGCTCTAGTTATGGCTCTTTTGATAGATAATATCGTGCAAACATTATTAATCATTTTCTCCTTGCATTTAGCAATTACTAATAACTATTTGAGGTAGTAAGTAGTACGGCACAAAGTTTGAAAGCAGTGGATTTTTACACACCTGTTCTCCCATTAGAAGTACAGACAGGGACGCTGCATCCATATTGCAAATGTGTGCGGCGCGAACACGGGCGACCAAACAAAGGGGTGCCTGTTGTACAGTGTTGATATGGCATACTCACATTATGGCGCATTACCCCATAAGCGCACTTACTGCGCGCTTTTGGCCGCCAAATCTTAGGGACCTCAAAAATAACTTAAGATATTTTTATAAATATTACCCATAAACCTTGAATTCAGTTGTCAATATTTATTTTAATTTTTAATGGAGTTCCTATAATATGGCAACAATTTTTTTTTTTGTTGCATTAATAACAAATGGAATGTTTTTCGATTTATTCTTTCATTGTGACGCTTTCGACATCAATAATGAAATATTTGTGAATAGACGAGATGACAAATAGATTTTTTAAATTTATATACGACAACTTGAATAAATTTTGTGACGCTTTATCTGAAAAACAGGGCCTCCAAAATATATTGCGCCTGGGGCCTCCGATATGCTTAATCGGCCACTGAATAATAGACCAAAACACTGTAATATTTTTCATTTTTAGAATAGAAATAAATGCTTTTTAATTTATGTTTTAAAACAAAGAAAATGAGAAAAACGAATTCGTCAAACCATTATTATATTATTGTCACGGTAATAAAATAATAATAAAAAATCTGTGTTCACTTATCAGTATAATGTACATTTTATGAAGTATTTATGATTTAAAAACTAAAATTTATTAGAAAGAGTAAATATCTTACCTTTGGCTTGTTTGAATTATTTATGATCAGATTAGATTATCCACCCAAGTTTATTTAAATCTTGATCTTTGTAAACAGTTTCATTATTTTTCTTCACAAGTAGAATTCTACTTCTTACTAATTATTATTTTAATAAATCTACATTTTACGTGTGTTTTTTTTTTTTTTTTTCCATGTCCGCTCCCAATGTGGAGCATATGGTCTCCTAATGGAGGTATCTTGACAGAATTTTTTCTACAAGAACTGCTTGTCACTCAGTTGCTCAACCTCTCTTTTCTTTTTCGAAGAGAGTAGGGATAGAAGGATAGGGCTATGACAGGACTAGTGGTTAGCTAATCGCTCTCGTTACGCCCCGTGAGGATGGGATAGGTGGGAGGGAGGACTCAGACTACGAACAGAAATCCATAAATCGATTGAAAGATCAATCTATGAAAACCGTCCGCACCGGGAATTGAACCCGAGACATCCGTAACCGTAGCCAGCGACGAAACCAACTGCGCCACGGACGCCGACGTTTTTTTTTTTTTTTTATTTCATTACCATTGAGAAATTTGTCATGCTTTCTTTTTTGTAACCATGTCTACTCCAAATGTGGAATGGATTTCTTATGGTTAAATAATTAATATCTCAACAGAAGTTGTTCTACGAGAACTACATGTTACTCAGAAATGTTGTACCTACCCAATTGAAATATATTACTTCAAAAGATAAAGTTAACAAAACAATCAACATTGCCAGCATTACTTTCTAACTAACCATGTTGTGGATATCATGGTATTGCATTAATATATTGAAAATTTATGTTGAATGTTACTCTGATTGAGTTGATTCAGAAACCTTCAACTCAAAATGATTCCGAATAAGTATTTAAACAGTGATATGCTCCTGAACGTAGTCTTAACGAAACAATATCATTGTTGCACATTTCTTTTGAGGTAAGATGATAACTATCATCGAAAAGATCATTGTACAAAATTATTTAATTTCAGTTCCCTTTGTACATCCACCATATAGAAAATTCATTACCTTTTTTTTCAACCATGTATTTTATTGTCAGAAACTGGTAAGTGACCATTTTATGGATTAAACTGTTTATTTTATGAATTAAACCCCAACCCGATTGAACTCGGACTACCAATCATACCCTGAAATGAGTTTATGTCTTCTCAATGCCCGGTTTTTAGAATTGAATGAGTGGGACGAAATGTAAATATCAAATAGATCCATGACTGTTGACACAAATCGATAAATCAATAGAAAACACAATTTACGAAAGTGTCCTCAATAGATCAGAATCTGTGGACTACACAATTGAATAGAACGAATACCCAAAAGCGTTGGACACTCAGCTACATGACCATCTGGATTTCACATAATTAAGTCAAAAAATATTACACACAGATGTTCAGTTTTATATAATACTTTATTCATAATTTAGGTATATAATTCTGCAATATATTTGTATTTTAATACTAATAAAATAAAGAATATTGACTACCTATGTTATACCTAAATAATTATCATATGTTATAATTTAATATTGACCACATCTGACACGAGTTTATTGATAGATTTTATTTTAAATTACCCACACCTGACATCAGTCAATTATGTTTTGTCAAAAAGTGAACACATACTATGATATCAGTTTATTATGGGTCAGTTTATCTTATATTATATTTGAATTTAATTTGCAATAAAATAAGCCTCAATCAAAAACATATGATTACATGCACAATATTAGTAAAACATTTCCACAACAAACATATATACATTAACAAAATTGAATACTTAAATATGTATTACTAACATAACATAAGTATCTTTTAGCAGGAAACATAGAAGAAAATATATTCATTTAAAAGACAGCGAAATGTTATTCCCAGTCTAGGTCAAGCTTCATTAATAAGGCCCAATTTTGTCAATTCCCCTCAGTACAAGATCTATTTGCGAGCTAAGAAATTCGAATATAAATTTACACGGGATTATAGAACTCCCCAATATTAAAATCTCTTTTTGAAATTGTGAGTTGGCTCTATGCTGTATCCGTGTGTACACTTTATTATTGTCACCATGCAAATAAATCACATCAATATTAACTCGAAAAAAATTGACAAACATTTAGAATACAAATTGAGCCTGATAATATAGACTATAATATCTTTCGCTAAATTATTCAATTTGAAGTTGTATAATAATGGATCGATTCCGTGTTTTCATTACTCATTAATTTTGATCCAATGTCTAAATTTAAACACTGCTCAGATATTATTCGAATTACTGAGGTTCAACTGGTTTTAGTTAACTTTCACAACATAAAGAGGCGCTGGCAAAATAGAAAAACCTATGCAACTGTATACGCTGAAAGAACAAAATTAGAATAAATATCTTAGTAAAAAAATAATTATTTGCATCAACTTTATTCATAATTATATTTATTTGATGTTTCCGATAATCCATTAACAAGATAATCGTCAATAAAATGAAGAATAACAATTTCATAGGCCATAAACGTAAATTTATTGTTATATTAAAAGAACTCTTCCCCTTTCATTAATCTTTTTTTTCGGTTATTATGACAACAACTATCTCACACAATATTTCTAATTTCGAAAAAAGGTCGGCGTATTGCTACTTCTCTCTGTTAATAAATATTTGTTCTTCGACATATAGTCAAAATTAAGATATTATCTTATAAGTTGTGAAGCAGAGGCAATACTAAATTTGGGAGACCTACCTGCAAAATAACTGGCGAGCCTGTATATCGCTAATAATTTTTAATCGTTACATCATAAGAAATTAATTTCAAAAACTATTGCACTATCAGAGCTACACCCAATAATACTCTGATAGATCTCCTCACTAGTGTAAATGAATAAAATAAATCAGAATACATAATAATGCTATAAAAATATAACCCGACACATACATAACCCGCTTATTACATCAAAACAATGGAAAAAATTTGTGACCACTTTCTCTATAGGTAAAACAAATGTAGACGACTCATCAATTAATTGAAAGCAATACTTTCTAAGCGTGTATGTATACAGAAACAAATGCATTTTATTATGTCAGTTTAAGATCTATATATACAAATAAACTGAGAAGTTTTCTCTTACAATGTACTATGACAGGATAGAATCAACTTAAAAAGTATGTTACAAATAGTTGTTCCCTCACCAAAGTTTCCAAGCTGTAGAATCATACATTCAAATATCTAAATAAATAAAGAAATGAATTCTGTGATAGTTTGTGTTTCATAATTGGGAAGACTAATTAATTTTAAATCACTTATCAATTAGATAGCACACTAAGTACCAGAATGTTTGAATTTAACAACGCTTAATGATGTATTTCTACTATGTCGAAAATTTTCATATTGAATAAACATTTCTACTGAATATGGACTATCATACATGGCTGACATCTGGATACTTAGCGGAGTAATGAAAACAAGCATCATTCGTGAAGTGATTAAACCGACCTATGCGGGAGATAAATTTTGTGATTGAACTATTTCAATTTGAAAATAAATCGCCTTCACCCTAATACATCAGCAATTAGGAGGAATAAAAAAAAATGATTTAAGAGTGAAAACTATAAGTTGTGAAAAATTATTTATATTGATCAAATCTAAATACTATTCTGCAAAATATATACTTGTTATTAAAAATATTTTTAGATTCAGGAAGTCAGCATAAATTATGTAAAATTATGAAAAATTATATAAAAATATATAAAAAACAATGCAAATAAAATATTTTTTTAATTAATAATTTGAAATTTTCTAGCTGGTTTTGCCGTTCGTCATTTTCAGGCATTCAAGTACATGGATGAACTCGAACTGAAGTGAAGGAAATTTCGAGCGAAATATACAAAATGTGAACGATTCAAATTTGATATTGAAATTCAATCAAGCACTCTCAGTTGATATCGTAAATTAATTAATAATTATCAAAATCATTTCTCTTTGTAATTTTAAAATTCTGAGGTGAGTTGTGAATAATATTTTCAATGGATTCGATGATTGCTTTTTTGGAAATTCATTTTCAATATAAAATATGAATTGGCAAATTTTTATTCTACTTGCTGTGTAGTTATACAGATTTGCTTTCTTGAGTAGCATCTTCAAAACGATCATCGGTTTAAATAATAAATCTATTTCGTATTCTATTTCAATAATGTTTGTTGCAAAATATGAAGTGATAAACAGAAATGTAATAATACAACATTTCATAAAATCGATATGTTACCCACCATTTTACAAATTGATGGTGGTAATATTAAGTGCAAAATGTTTTACAAAAACACTTTGCCAAAAAATAATCTCCGGCATAGATAGTTTCCAATAAATTTCATCATTAATGTAAATAAGTTAACACTGATACCGAGTATACATCTATATTTATATATGTAATGGATCGACCTTATAATTCTATTCACATGAAAAATTCTTCAGTAGAATGGGAGAGCGGGAGTCACGTGGCATTGCTTGGCCTGTCCAAGATTGAAATCTCGATGAGACGCAGACCTCTCGTACAGGGATCTGTCAGTAATAGTCCCCTCGGAATGTAAACTCTTTCATTCTGGGAGGCCACAAATTTTGTCACTTTGCGTAAACACTGAAAGAAAGAACAAAGCATTTTTTGCAATATACGTACATAGGTATAAAAAAATATCTTTATACATACTAAATCTATACATGTTAGCCCAACAGTCACTTTCCTATGTTTTCATAATAATATTTGCAATAGATGACCTTTCAGGTAAAATCAAGGATATTTTGTGGTCATTCAAAATCCACATAAAATTTTTGTGAATACTTTGAAATTTTGTTTAATATTATGTGACACCAATAAAATATTTATAGCAGTGAAACAATTCCTTGAAAAGTAGTAAACTGTCAGGATGACAACTACATTGATAATAATAAAACAGCATATCTTAGGAACAAATATATTATGAGATGTCGTGGGCCGAGTACTTAAGAGGAGTAAGGAGTTTTTTTCCCCATTTGGCGAAAATCGTTAATCATGAACCGTCGCTTAAATGTCATGAAAATTTTTTATAATTGCACTCTCAGAGTCTTTATTTACACTATTGCATTTTTATTTACATGGAAATAGTAAAGTTCTCAAGCCTGTCTAGCAATGAGTTAACACTATAGACTTTTAAGTGCTTTACGCCGTGACTAGATTAGAGTTTATTGTAAATTATTGAGATTTGACATACAAATTGTAAAAAAAAAAGGTTTTTTTTAATAAAGTGATTGATGTGAAATTTGCAATTCATTGAATATAACGATTACATAACCATTTGAAATGTACCAAAAAGGACATTTTCTAACTGATATTTTATGTAGAAATATACTAAATGTGCTTCTAAAAAAAATAGGACAGTAAAACATTCTCTTATTTATCATTTTAAAGAAAAAAAACAAAAAAATGAATAAGAATACATATATAGAAACCATCTTTGGAGACATATTTTTCCAGTCTGACATCGAAGCTGGGAGGACGTCAGTTATTTTTTAAAATTATATTTAAATAGTGATCAGGCATTATATATATATAATCAGCGTGGTGCCCTGGACTTATCACTATCTCTATCGCACAACCTAATTTGTGTATGAGCAAGAAGGATACAAGAACATGTGCCTCATGCCCTTGCATCTCTCTTGCACCTTCACTTTTCATATGATTGAGCGAGAAAGAGATAAAGTCACGGAACGCGCCTGATATATATGTATATCAGTAAATAATTCAATGAAATATGATTTATACTGCATGATAAAAAAAATGTCCTAGGCTGTGTATAGGGCTGCCCAACGTCGATATATAATATTATTATTATTTATAGTTAAATATTTCACACTTTATTATTCATAGTTGTAATGGTATGACCTACTTTAGTTTAGTGAGTAAGCATTTTGAAAAGCTTTTAAAAACAAGGGTCTTTGTAGGTATTTTTTATTTACTTTAATTGTGCTATAGTTGTCTAATGAAATCATTGTACATTTTCAATATTTTTGAATCATTTTTTTATTTCAAAAGTCATAAATATGCTGCTCATAGAAGTTCTTTGGTCAAAACAAAAGGGTCGTTTTCTAACTAAGATAATATTTAACAATTATTTGAAATGGTTAGCATATTTTTTAAGATTTATTTTATCAGATAGTGATACAAATTTGTCTTTTTGCAATAAAAGATTGTTTTGTTTATTTATTTAATTAACATTGACACCTTTTTCATGAGAGAAAAATGATACTTTTTGGAACTTAAACTGTAAACAATCTATATGAAACAAAGCAAAATGCAATAAAATTAGCCACAAATAAATTAGGCTTTCTTATTTTGAGGTAATGTTTTCATTATAGTATTAAGAATGTATGATTTGTAAAAATAATATATAAGTAATGCATAAAATTACATTCATATTCAAAACATACTTTAAAAAATCACTGAATTCTTTGTTTGAACATATTGTTTTAAAAAGTTGATATTCAAATCTAACCTATAATTTGAATTAATGTATAAATATTATATTTATGTTTTAGCGTAGCAACCCTAGATATCGAAAATATATTTATACATTGGCATCACATGTATGGTAATGGTCCCCAAACTGCACAGAAAAAATACAAATAAGCAATCAATATAAAATAGTTTCAACCGTGTATAATAAATATGCATTGAGTTTCTTCTTCATTATCGGGTGTGTTATGAGTTTCTTTATATACGATCTTGATTATTATAGGATATGTTGTATCTCTTTAAAGATGTTAAAATACACATTTTTTGTACTACTTCCTAATTTTTATAATGATCAACATAAAAATGTTGATTGATTCATAAAATTGAGCATTACGAAAATGTGGAAATAGTACAAAACAAATTGAGTTTTTTCTTTAAGATATGTTATAAGTAATTTCTTTGGTCATATAAAATAGGTAAATTTCCGTATTACGGAACCTGGTCTAAAAATGCTAACACAACCTATGTTTAGAGTAGTTTTCATTGTATAAATTTTTAGGCCATGTCCAGTAAACGAATATTGACCGTAAAACAATTTAAGTAAAAAAATATTGATGAATGCAGAATATTTTAATTTGACAACTCTAAATGTTGTTTATTCATTTTATATTTTGGTTCGGTGACAAAATCCGATTAACAAGCATATATTTTCTTATGATGAATAAATGTTTAAGAAAATTTTATCGAGAGAAAATATTTTTGGTAATTTTTAGTTTGTTGATTTTTTTGTGTGAAAATATTTAACCACCTGATAGTATGTATTATATCATTAAACAATATTTACATTATAAATACTATAATCTGTTATAAAAGAAACAAAATCTCTGTTAAAACATTGAAATGTATGATAATATAGCAACATTTACTGGCCCATTGAAGCTTGTCAGATGTAATTTGTTTGACAGTTCCGTCTCACGATTTATTATGTAAAATTGATTAAGAAGTTCATATGACAATGCCAGGCATCAAATATTAGAAAGACATTTTAAGTGCATAAAAAATGCTATTTTTTCAGTTGTTGCATAGAACTTTCATAATTAATATTTTAACAATTACATAAGTCTTTCAGTCAATGTAATGAAGATACCAAAATACTCACTGATTTCTGCCACTAATATTGTTCAATATGGAAAAGCCTCATTAAAATCTTAAAATATCTATTCATTTCTTAGGTGGTATTGCTACATATCTAATGAAAGATAAAAATGTTTTGCCAGTTTTGATATTGAAATAATGCGTATAGTGGCTGCCTATCAATCTAGGCCACTTCTAAATTTCTTCTGAAGGTTAAATAAAAGTCATGCAAATCAACTGGAAGCTCTTAATTGTTTTATCAGAAAATTTGTAACTCTTCACTAGAGCACTTTTAAGTTTTGGAACTTGGTAGTTTTATGAGCTTACATTCTCGTAAACTCTAATTTTAATCTATCAACAATTTCCAAATAACATAACAGAATATGGAATATAACAGATATATAATTTTGGAAATAACAGATATATAATTTTGTAATAAACATGACGATATGTTTTACCTGACTAATTTAAAACAAAAATAAGCAAAGTTAATGAAAAGACCGGCCAAAATCGGATGTATATATGAATTTGTCAATGAAATCTTTAGTCAATGACAGACAAAATCATGAATAATTGCTGCAGCTACTCCTTTAATTAACAACTACCCTAATGTAGTATCCTATGTAAACTTTGTATATGATATAATTCATGTACCTTTTCGTAATGTGTCTCTGTGCAAATGTAAATTAGATATGCAGTCAGGCAGGCAAGACATCCTTCGCAATAAGTACTGCAGGCGGCCTTCTCAGCTTCGGCAAAATATGCATTCAGCTGATTGATTGTGTATTCGAAAGCGGTATGATCAATCTGGAAATAAATGTAAAAATAATGTAATCAAATACAAACAATTCACACATTAAATAATTTGAAAATAAAAAGCGACACATTTGTAGTCTATAACAGTTCGGAGTTTTTGGCCGGAGAGCTACATTAATAATTTATTGAAAAAAAGACACCCAGTAAATATTAAAACATAATGTATATGAATTGGAAATTCAACAAATTATATGTAAAAAAATAAGCGATTCCCCAATAAATCAAAATAAAACGTTCAACAGTGATCAGTTTGGATAGTGAGTAACCAGTGTTGTACTGCTTGAGTCTTAAATTAATATGTAGCAGAATGGATATATAAATCACCTGTATTATGAATAAAAATAAAATTTGCACACACAGTGCTATATTTTATTGTTAAAATAAATGGTCAAAGTGAAACGGAATTAATGCCATCCCGCCCCTTCTTATGACTTAACTCATAAGAACTCAATATTTAACTGTTCAACTATCCTAGAACTTTCTTCCACTTTGAGAAATAGCTATAATACAATCATTTCTCAGGGCTGAAGATTTTCCTGAACCCAAAGATGAAATGTCATTAAAGATCATTAATTCATCCATTTTCCTACAGTCATACTTTAGGATATCTAATTTGCCAATATTATTAACAAAGATACGGCAGCAATTCGCGGATGCTATTATGCAGTCAATCGA
This sequence comes from Himalopsyche phryganea, assembly GCA_022494535.1. Lineage (NCBI taxonomy): Eukaryota > Metazoa > Arthropoda > Insecta > Trichoptera > Rhyacophilidae > Himalopsyche > Himalopsyche phryganea. The sequence continues at coordinate 2,515,691 of JAGVSL010000018.1, read as the reverse complement.
ATGGAAACGCTGGTTAATAATGGATAACTAAATAAAATTATTTCCAGACTTTTAGAGCATATTTTTACTTTTGTGTGTATATATTTAGTACAATTCCTACAGCAATATCATCGGAGATGATTTTAGTTGAGGAAGATATGCTAGGTACCTTATAATCTTATCTCAATAATAAAGGTCAACGTAGCTGTAAAATCGGCCAGTGTAATGGAAAATGTACACTTCACTTACCCTATCTTCTAATTCCGTGGGGAATCTCGTCTGAAATTTAACAGATGTCCCTTCGGAGTAGTCCCTTTGAACAAAAACTTTCAAACATTGCTGCGGGGTTGTCTGTTGACTCCCGGGTGTATTTGGACCAGAAGGTATACGATTGTTCGACATTGTTTCAAACACGATCAGTAATAATTGCTAATAATTAAACGGGTACAAATAAATGGCTTTCCAATATAACGAAATATTCTTATAAGAGCAAACAAGTCCTTGTGTTCAAACAGAAAATTTCAGTCGGGTAAATGGATATCATGTTTATGACAGTCAGACAGATAAATATATACAGTCACATCAATAGAATCTAGCTGATGTCCATAGACTAATAATTTTGCGATCACCGAAATCTAGTCTATGGACAATATAATATAAAATCTTGTAGATATCCATACAGTAGTTGGTACCTAACATATTATTATGAGAATGAGTATGAGGTACTTAGGTACCATCGGCGTGCGGTGGACTTATCACTATCTCTATCGCACAACCTAATTTAGGTATGAGCAAGAAGGAGCATGCGCCGCATGCCGTTGCATTTCGCTTGCACCTTCAGTTTTCATGTGATTGAGCGAGAAAGAGATAAAGCCACCGCACGCGCCTGCAAGGTACCTACCTAATTATATTTATTATTTGTAACAATGGCTCTTAGAATACATTTGAAGTGCTAACTTTTTTTTTGAAATCCAAAATGTTCTGCTTAATTGAAATCGCAAAAACATTCTTTTCGCAAAGCCATTCAGTTTTAAGACTGTAGATAAATAAAACTTTTTGTTTAATAATTTTGGCTATTGATTTTTTCCTCACTTAAGAATGCGTAATTTATACCACATAGATTTATTGTGCTAAAAAATTTACTCTATGGTGAGGTAATGTCAAACAAAAGTAGGTATAGTTCTCTATGTGTCAAACTAAATTTGTTTACCAATGAATGCTCATGCGTCTAATATAATAGTTTCAATAAAAGAGGAAATACAACAGATAACTAATTTAACTGTTCGAAAAGCACATAAGTATGAAGAGTGTTATAATAATTCGTGAATTTAGGAGAGAAACCGATAATATAGCATGCAAAGAACTTTTGCGAAACTCTGTAATGTCTCATTTATCATCGGCGTTTTATACATTTCTGTTCAAAGAAGTAAGTTAAAGGAAATCTAGCGTTGATATGGCTTCCATGCATGTCATGTAATTTCTAATAAACATTCTCATTTCCCTAGATTATTTTACAAATAATGGTACTCGTAGCTGCCGTTTTCTTCATTTTCCTCGGATTTCCAGTTTCACTGTGTCTAGCAACGATTCCATTCATCGCAGTGATTGTGTTTGTGCTCACATATTTGACACACTCCGTAAAAGTTTCGCAAGTTTTACAGGTATGAATCTCAATATTTTTAAATTATACACATTACTCAAACTACCAGGCCTTTAAAAATTTGCGACGTCATTTAGAGAGCGAGTAGAACTCAACTGACAGAAGATCCATGAATCGATTGATAAATCAATTTATGAAAATGTGCATACCAGGACTTGAACCGGAGACATTCATAACCGAATCCAACGAAATTATTGTAGATTTATCTTTTTAAAATATTATTGAAAAATCGAATTATTACTTTTTACATTTGTTACAGTTGCAGCACAAAAAATGTTGGGTGGCTGAAGCTTGCGAGCCATACTTCATGAATACAGAACCTTCTAGTGTGAAATATGGAATCTTTAATGAAAATGACTACAAGTCGGAAGAAATCAACACACAATCAATGTGTAAAAAAGTTTGTTTTTGTTTCTAGAATACTGTTCATATAAATGTAAAAATAATTTACTATTAATCCATGTTATAATAGTAACATAATAAATTTACTTTGCATATTTCTATTGTAATCAGGGTCGCCAGATTTCCAAAATCACAAATCTCCAACATTTCAAACAATTAAAAAAGTTTGAGAATTAAAGAAGAATTCAAATCAAGAAAAAATGATCATTGCGTAATTTTAAATTACCTTTGACATTAAAATATATTAATTCAAGTTCCACAGCTTTTTAATTAATTTGTATTTCTCCCCAATCCAGACTGGAATCATTAAACTAAACATTATTTCACATATTGCATTGTAATTTTGAAAATAAGGCATGTGAAACTCGGTTTTTGAAAACTGTTTCATGCAAGATGATCATAATACAATATTATCCATTTCTTATTTTCTCTCTTCCATATATACAGGATATTTCTTTAGACAACTTCATACAGAAGGTCAATATCACAAGAAATAATCAGCAATTTTGCAAATTCTCCATAGCCTACACAACTCAAGCGAGTCTACATATTTGTAGAAAAAAATTTATTGTATATTTTAAATTGGTATTTTCAGAGGCAAGGCGGAACTTGGGACAGTCCTGCTCAAATCGGCACATCTGGCAACTCTGATTGTGATCCTTAAACATGTTTGAAAAAATTTTCTTTTGACTGTTTGCTATGAGCTTTTTCTTCTCTTTATTATTGATTTGAAGAAGTCCCACGGTTTTGTTTTTTAACTTTCGAATTAAATTTGTTAAAATTATTTGTTTTCCTTTTCAGATTGTTGGTGTCATAAATTTGAGAGATTACTATGGACCAAATAACAGTCTTTGGTTGTACGGACTCGCTGTGGACTCCAAGTAATGAATTTTTAAAACATTATATATGTAGACTTCGGCTGATTTTGTTTCTCTGGCCTGTAGTGGAAATAGTTCAGAAATATTAAATGTTTGTTTTCTTGATATTGAAAATGAAAGTGGGATTGCTTTGTTACGCTATGGTTGGCTAATTGTATTCATATTTCAAGTTTTGAATTAGGTATAGTGTATATGATTTAGTGAAGTAGTCAGATTTCTCCCAGTGCCATTTTCTATCAATAGTTGACTGCCAAATTGGAGCTCATTTCCTGTGTTGTTCTCTAGTTTTCCATGCACAATGAGTGTCCTCCAATGTGTCCAAAGAATGCAGCTTTTCTAGATTTGATGTTTGCTATAAGTTCTTTTAACATTTTGATTTGTCGTAATAATTCTTTGAAGTGACGTAATAATCCCAGTGAATCTTCATTGTATCCAGATATAACCACAACTCAAAAACTTCTAGTCTTCTAATCATCCATTCCTCATAAAACATTGGTTGAAAGTATGATTTCTCAGCAAAATATAAAAACAGAAACTACTGTGAAATGTACGCTGGTAAATATATGCATTTTCTTTTTATTTACAGATATCGTAGAAAAGGTATCGCTAGAAAACTGGTACAGAATGTCATTGACTTTGGAAGGCAAAGAGAATATGACAGCCTGGAGCTTATAACTACAGATTTACAAAATGAAGCTCGTCTCGTATTTCAATATGAGGGGTACTTGTATAAGATTATCTTTATTTTTTTCCTACTTATATTTACTTACGGAAACAATGTGGAACCTGATAAGCGGGCTTTCGGTTTCCTTACTACATTGGAACCTCAATCTATCATTCACGCATTCATCTATTTCCCGCATGTACCATTCATTTTTTATAGTCCCAGTGAAACATCTATGAGAACAATGTTAAATCAACCTGCATTCACCGATCTATAGCTTTCCTCGATTTATCGGTTAAATATTACAATCCTATCACAAATATTACCCCAGTTGATTGTTTTCATCGAACATTTATCATCCTGCTCATAATCACTGCAACGCTATTTAACTATCGAAAAAAGACGGACTGCAAATCTGCAAGTGTCGTTGTTTGTTGTTATGATTCCACCTCATATGTTTCCCCTGACGACTCACCCACTGAGTACCTGGGTACAAACTTTTATGTCATCTCCCCGATTCGGTATTTCTGTAATGTAGTTCGCGATTTCATAAATTTTTAACTAAAATGCCCCCTATGAAGAAAGTTAAGACTAACTAAGAGACTGAAAATAATTTAAGCCTCCCACATTCATCGTTTTACCGCATGTATTGTTTATTTTAAGGATCCCTTGAAAAACGAAGAATCAGGGTTCCACTGTATTTTTATTTCTAGGGTAGGTACAGACTAAGTCTGTATATCCCTTTCGGGCATGTGTTCTAGCTAAGTACTTGTCTTACCAAAGATTCTGTTGGCTGAAGACTTTAAATGGAAAAACAGTTACAAAAATGTCTTATAAATACTGATTGGTGTTCAATTCTATCAGGAACAGTTTGTAATGTGATTTCTTCATACATACAAAACTCTCTTTGGTATGGAAACACTACCGTCTTGAAATATTGCTTGAACCAAAAGACAGGTGAATGCATACTATAAATCGTTTTTAATAATTAATGTAAACATAAATTAGTGCTTTAAATTTTGTCATCAATGATGACCATCATTCATTCCTTTGTTTTGAGAAGAAATGTATGAAATGAAAAAAAAAAAAAATGGAAAATGGGAGTTAACAGACATAGATAAAAATTGTGTATGTCACTCCAGGTCTAAAAATTTTTACTTTTCTCATTTCAGATTCCAGCTTAAACAAATATATCACCGGCAATTGTTTGGATTAGTACCCATGGGAAAATATCAAATGGGTCTCCTTCTTCATCGTACATAGATTTTAAAAATATCTTTATTTTAATATGAGTACTACCAACTATTATGATTAAAACAAAGTTCAGGTGGCATGGTGGTTAATTTGGTATGGCTACATACAAATATAGGTTTTATGTATTTTTTTCATAACAGTTTTCATTTATTATTTATAAGGGCCAAATATTAAATGCAAAAGCCCACTGACTTTAAGAAAAGATGTAAAATAAAATACTGGTATTTGCAATAAATAATATGACAGTATTGTAGATCAACGCTTTATACAGTATCGGTGATAATCAAACTTACATTCCTTACGTAGTTTTATTTTTCATTTATGTATCTAAGAAATATGGTCAGCCTATTTGTGAACTTTGCCGAAAATCTTCCAGGATGTTAAGATTAACTCATTCATTGCTGACACCATGCGACTTGACGATAATTAACAACTGTATTGTGGCATTAATATCTATGTAATTAGCTCAGCAATGAATGAGTTAATTAATTTTGCTTTTTATATAATTCAATATGACAGAACACAGATCGATATTAATTATTGTTGATTGATTGAATATGCATTTACTTAGTAAAACTCCATTGTAATAGGATAAAATATCAAAGTATTCAGTTCTACAAAATTTTATTAGATAGTTGATAGCTATACCGGCTTAACGCCATCGTCAGGACTACGGTTTTATATAGTTCTATATAGTCAACTATCTAATAAAATTTTGTAGAACTAAATGCTTTGATATTTTATCCTGTTATTAATTATTGTGATATGTGTCTTGATTTATCAGACGTCTGACAGTATTGCAAAATATACAGCTGTATAAAATTTAGTAAAAGAATCTTTGAATCTCTTCACATTTATATTTGATAAAAGTATTATACTTATAAAATTGCTTAAATTTATCAAATTTGGATTATTGAGATTTGATATTGAAATTCCATCAAGCACCCTCAGTCGATGTCTTAAATTATAGCTTAAATTTATGTTGGGCAATAAGATATATAATTCCATTATACATACAACAGTTGACCAGATTTATTCTTGCGCTATACTGAGAAATATCATTTTATGTCTCCATTTGCAATGAATCAGTTTCAGTTCTAAAATGGAAAATATTTTTTCAATTTCTTATTGGCGCACACAAGATTGAAGATAGATTGACATAATAAAAATAACAATTGTTTTTTTTTTTAATTAGCGACTGATCTGTAAATAAAACTGTGTCAACTCTGTTTTATACATTAGTTATTTAACATTCCTTTTTATGTACATTTTTTACTCTGGAAATAATAAAACTGAAACCAAATAAACATATTTTTACTAAAAACAATTTTTAATGTTTGCCAAGGGTGCCAACATTGTGAATATTAAAAAAAAACAATGTATATTTGGACTTTTTCTCGAATATGCTAAAAAATAAAATGATACTCCTCTATATATATATATATATATTTATATAAATGTTTTTTTTTATAAACAAAATGGACAATATAAGGAATAACTAAAAGCTGTATTGAAGGGAAGTTTGAGTTTAATACTAAACATGCTGTAAACCTTGCCATTGAGAGTTAAAAAACTACTCTTGAAAGTTCTCATCTACTTATTAATTGGAAAAAATTCCCTCTGGTTTGAAACAGTATTTTCTCTGATGAAACCTTATTTCCTCTCGTGCGCAAGCTTACGGTAGATATTCCAAGATAAAAATTACACCTACTTATAAACAATAAATGTACTAATTTGGATTGTTGAGATTTTGTACATTTCCATGTATTTTGTCACTAACGACCCGGGTTTCGACTTTCGGCATCTTCAGGCATTCGAGCGCACAAATGGACTCGAACTGACAGACAGTAAACAGTGTCTAACATTTATATAGAAGATACAAATACAACAAATATTATTTACAAGATAAAATATTATAAGTGTAGGATCCACACTGATACCTGAGTTAAAATTTCGAGAATCGCCTTAATCCTTTTTTGTAAACAACGCATTAACAGAGTGGCGAATTGCTGCTTTCCAATTACTTTTAGAATTACCAGTGATTTTACAATTATAATAGCATTGTGGGTTTCGACGGGATGCAATTCGACGAAAGGATAAATATAAACAATCATTCCACATTTAGTGACATCTGTTAGATGTTTCAACGTATAGGATACAGCAACGGAGAATTTGGAAGGTTCATCTGCTCGTTCAGAATTGGCAAGGAATTTAACTGGGCTCTATTGATTTCCAAAATTTCTTGATAAAATAATTTATGATCCCCCCATGTTTTGATGCAACAATTTAACCCCGTCATCTGCATTAAATGTATGGTTCTCCAATAGCAAGTGATTTGCGAATGTCGAAGTTTCTTTTTTTAATCTAAAGGCAGCTAAATGTTCTGATACCCTTATATCTAATGTGCATGTGGTTTTACCCACATATAAATGTTGGCAATCACCGGCGAAACCCGTGTGACAAAATACATGGAAGTGCACAAAATCTCAATAATTCAAATTTGATATTGAAATTCCATCAAGCACCCTCAGTCGATGTCTTAAATTATATAAATAAATGTACTGCTGAAAATATTCGAACAGTCAAAGCCATTCAAAATGTTTCAATGAATCTTGAATATTCAAAAGACATAATATAATAATTATTCTGGATAATTCAACATCACATATTAGTTTCAGTTTTACAACCAAGTGAGTTAATAGTTATGACAAATAATGAGGTTGAGTTATAATAGTAACGAGATGGTAAATATTCCAATAAAAGATCAGGCAAATGCCTTAGTAGAAGTACATTTCTAATACAAAATTCAAATTTACTCTGATGTATCATGAAGCATACTTTCAAATGTAATATTTAATTCTATCGCAATTCAAATTTCATTTAACGTTTTCACCGCGATGCGCAAAATCTATACAAATCAAATTCTTACCGCGTAGAAATGAAAAAATCTTATAAGGCTGCCACATTAAAATATATCGTCATGTATTTTTCAAGCCAACATCCTGGCAACACATAAACGTCAATTTGAATCTGACATTTCATTAATCTGTCATTAAATATTGTAACGTTATCGCATTTTGTAATTGTTTTTATTGTACGGATCTTAAAATTTCACGTAAATAATTCACTTTTGCAAGGGGTTTTAAGAGAACCAAATTTATTTCTGAAAATGGGTACGGATGAAAGAAACTTCCGATCGTCGTATTACGAAAAAGTTGGATGTAGAAATGTTGAAGAAAAAAAGTCTTTGGAAATTCTATTGAAAGATAAACCATGGGACAAGAACAAATTGAAACAATTTTCGCTTAAATTCATAATTCCTGCTACGTATCGAAATTTACTATGGAAAGTTCAATTGGGTAGGTATAAACTGCCATATACACCATTGAAGTTTTGCACTTATAAAATATGTACGTTTATGTATGAAATAAGCGGTCGAGGTAGATATGGCATGTATTCACATAATCATCTTATAAAATGATTATAATGTCTGTAATTGTTTATTTACCCTGAATGAATGCAATTATTAAATACCACATTACATTATGCTATTTTTTTCACAAGTAGTTGTACAAAGACTGGCAACTGCTGTATAAATATAGTAGTAGTTTTGAAAATGAATAATCATATTTCTGTGCAATAAGTTTTCTCGTTTCTCGGGTTCTACATGTGGTCAATTTCATACCATCAGTCTTTCGTACATATTCTGAAGACACATTATGATAACCTGTTAAGAGAAAATTGAATTGATTTGTGACTTGTTTGTTATAATTTATTTTTTCCACATCATCTGTCAAAAGTCCCCACATGCCAATAATAAAACTATGTCATTAATACTTTGAGATTCAAAGATACGCTTCCTATCTAAACATCATTGTTCCTGACATTTATAGATGATAAAAGCATTTTTTATATAATTAGCTTAATTATTTTCTAAAATTAATTAAGAATTTATTGCTGAATTAAATTTATATTTTTAGGTGTGCTACCAGTTTATACAGATTCCCACACGTTTGTGACATTACAGAGGCAGGCACAATACAATGACTTATTCCATGCCTTAAAAGTAATGCGTATAGTTGACAATAATACTCCAAAACCGCAGTTATTTTTGGCAATGTTCTTGCTAGAATCGGGAAGATTGTATTATGACTTCAATTTGCAGGTTCTTTATGTTGTTTAATTCGTATTTTTTTGTTTTTACTAACTTATAGTATATGATTATTTTTTTCCAACAAGCTGAATGATAAGTTCATATCTTTTATTATATAATAAATTGCGCACAACCAAAAAAAGCTTTACAATAAACCTCCTTAAATCAATTCAATTCAACCGCCAATATTATTCTTTTATTTGCCTTTCACAATTTCAGATGGAGAATGACATAGTACCAATTTCAGATATGTTGCTTCAATTATATGATGATGATGTTGATGTTTATTGGGTAGCTAAAGGCTTTTATCATTTTGTTGAACAAGTAGGAAAAGAAATGCCTCGTCTTGTAGATTCTATGAGACATTATCTCGAAAAAGAAGAACCAGATCTTTATAAGTGAGTATGAAAGTAATGGATGTTTTCTTGCTTTGTTTTTTGTTTAACAGTTGGGTACTTTTCAAGTATTGTCAGAAGGATATTTAGAAATATCCTTTTACTAAGCCAAAAATATCAACATTTTATTTAATTCTTTAGGAGATTAACTGCCTCATCATTCCTGAGTTATCTGAGTATTGGCTCAAATATAGTGCAAAATTTTACATATAACTGCATACTTAAAGTGAGCGACAAAATTGTGTCCGCACCCAAATAAAAACAAAAATTCTCATTTAATCACAATGTCATCATAATTTACAATGTATTGAATACAGAATGTTGAAATATACTCCCGGAATATGTTTTCATGAATTTGATCGAGATAAGTTTATTTGTAATAATTATTTTTTTAAGTAGAAAGGAAAATCAGGAATCGTAAAATCAAAAGACCAACTTTCTTACATCTAACAGTTTGATTAATCTATAAATCATTGCAATAAAAGGCTTATAATCCTTTTGTACACACTAATTACGATCTAAACTTAATATCTAATATAAAAAACTTATTTTAATATTTGGTATAAACCCCTTAAGTTTTAATAACTGCCGAAATTCTATTTCGTATTGAATGATATAATTTTTTTATATAATCGAGTGAGATATCATTATGCCACATATCCTCAATTATATTTTTGAGTTCCTGGATACTTATAGGATATTTATCCCGAACCCCTTATTTTAATATCGCCCATAAATTCTCTATGATGTTGAGATCTCGGCTGTTTACAGATCACCGAAGGGACTAAATTCATTGAAATTCTTCACATAAACATAAAATAAATGATAAATTATTATGTCTATAATGAATGGTACATGTAAATAAATGTAATTTATAGAACAACAAAAAGACAAAGGGTGGGCATGCAGTACAAGTACAATGACAATGCACTGAGTCCCCTTTCAATAACGGTTCAATTGTGTGCTCCGTACGACCTCCCAAAGCAGGTAGGGCGTTTTTTTCTATCGATTCTTGGTACTGAGCGGAATTCATAGATCCCTGGATGAACTATAAGGGGTTCTAAACTATGAGGAGTTATGCAACCGCATATCATAACACAGAGTGAAGTTTGTCATACAGTAACCCACAAAAAACGTAATTTTTAAAACGTCCTCCAGTTCTGCGGCGAGCTGTCAATTTCCCATCCGAGCCAAACTGATTAAATTTGGACTCGTCGGAGAATATCACCCGTCAACAGTCCTCCGCAGTCCAATTTCTTCTTTCCTTGGCCCAAATTAGGCGATTTTTGTCGTCAACAACGGTTTTTTTGCTAGTTTCATTGCGGTAAAACCAATTTTATTTATCCTTCTCTGGATGGTTTGCGTGGAAACTGGTGTTGAAATCGATGCCTCTAGTTTTGAACTTAATTTTTAAGCAGAAATAAATCGACCTTTTAAAATTTTAAAAAATCGATCATCGCGATCCATCAATATAATTTTCCTCCCATGCTCAGATTTCCTCCCTATCATCCCTGTATCACGACTTTTTTTCACAAATCTCTTCACTGTAGCTTCACAATACCCTAACCTTCGAACAATTATCTGAAACGAATTTTTTTTCTTTCACTAGGGTCAAAATCATGCTCTTTTCTTCGATCGATAAATATCGCAAATTTGCCATATCAACGATTTGATATTTTCAATTCGAGAATATCAAGTCAAATAAAAGCTTAATTTGAAACAGGGTAGTTTCTGGGCTATGAACAAGGAAAGAAAATACAAAAAAAATATTTCAGGTCGCGGATGTCATTGTTTAAAGCAGGTAAAGAGACATTATATTAGGTGCGGACACAATTTTATCGCTCACTTTATTTAACACAAATTTCATTTTTTTTGTGTTGTCTGAGTAATGAACTGGATGATCATATGGCAATACACAGCCGTTTTTCTGACTGCTAGCATTACTTCACGTAGATGCCGCATATATCCGTGGCTTTATTTCAAATGTTATAACACTGCAGGTTATTGATTAATAAATTTGTATATAATAATATGTAACCAAAATACCTATTCTCCAAATATTATTACTCAACTATGAAATGTTATGATTAAGGTTTATTTAACTTTACAGCCATCTAGTAGATAAAAATGCTGTGGATAAATTACCACTGGAGAAATGGTTTGGCTGCCTTTTTGCTGGTATTTTAGCAGAAGCTGTACTTGTTAAGTAAGTATAAAAGTAATCAGTAAAAACAAATATAAAAGGTTATTCGGATAATAAATATCTTTATCTAAGTAGTTATAAAGCTTTTCAAAGTAGAAAAAACGCATTGTACTTAATATTATTGTTTTGGGATAATATTAGCAAATATTGATAAAAACCAGACATTATTCTAAGTAACGCTTTTAATTATGACTGTACATATATTGTTTTGTTTGTTAAATTTTATAGAATTTGGGATAAAATTTGTGGAGGATCATCGATGATACTGATATTTGTTGCGATTATTATTCTCAGAAACTTGAAAAGAAATTTAATGAAATGCAAAGATGCAGAACAAATTTCAAAATGCATACATGAAGTAAGTTTTATTAGTAAAATTTATTTTCCTTACCTTGATAATAATGAGATATATTTAAATATTATCATGAATATTTATTGTCATTCTCGTTAAGCTTAATTTTTAATTTAAGATTAATGTTATAGTTTTACGTGTCATAATTTAGATAATTCCGGAAGCTGAGGGAGCTGTAGCAAACACTGCAATCGAACTGTGGCAACATCATTTTGGCTGTAATCCCACCAATTCGAAATGGGTATGCCCATATCAAAATTACTAGTAACATCAAACTCACAAAATCAGTCTCTTTATTGTTACAAATCTGATGATATTCAATACAAAATAAAAATTGTTAATTATGTTATTCCACTTGTCGTCACATCACAGTTTAAGAAGCTTTAATTTTTGACAAAATGCTCCTATTCTACATGTAAATATTGATGTGAGCGGCGAGTTCTCTCCTCCTTTTTTTAACCATGCCTGTTCCTAACGGAGCTTATCTCAACAGAAGTTTTTCTACGAGAGTTCCTAGTTCCTAAACTATCTTTTTTCGAAGTGAGCAAGGATAGGATGATAGGCTTAGGGTAGGTCCAGTGGTAATCTAATCACTACCCTGCCCTGTTTTTAGGATCAGATGAGTGAGTAGGAATTTTACACAGTCATCCGTGCCTTCAAACACAAATCCATAAATCGATTGAAAAATCAAACTATTCATACTGTGATTCGAACCCGTGGGCACCTTAACCGAAGCTGATGACTTGACCACTCGGTTATTTATTTTATATCTCAATCATAATAATAGCATTACTGATACAACTAAAAAAAAATCAATTATATTTATTTTGCAGGTGTGTTGAACCGCTACAACAAAAAACCTTCGTCACAAATATATCAAATAAAAATAGATGTAAATTTATGTAAAAATTTATTGACAAAATTAGACTGAAATACTTTTAGGAAATTGATATTAAGTAATACAATATAATTGTGCATTTATAAAATGTTTTATTTTTATCATAACCATACTCTTACACAAATTGAATTGTTCTGTTGTAGAACTTCTCAGTACTTCCAGTAATGATTACCTTTTTGTGTCAATTTATTTCTTAGACACGCATATATAATCACCAGTAATTCTAATAATCAGAACTAGGATTAGTTTGCTGAGTGAAAATATTGATCTTATATCAAAAGATACAATGTAGTATATTAATTAGCTTTGTGATTTTTTTCAAAGGAGAATTTCATTATGGAATCTTAGTTTTACATTAATCCACATCAAAAAAAACACTGCCAGATAACCGGGGTTCTACTACATAATATTATAATAATGTTTTCCAATAGTGCCACCACACTATTTCGATAGCCATACGTTCAGAGGTACAATATACAGGGAGGAGTTTTTGAAATATTGAATTGATATAATTTATTATGATTTTCAATGATGATTTAAGAGTACAATGCCCTTTTGTTCTTGTATGCCAGCCTCGCTAGTAAAAATAGGCAGTTCAAGCCAAAGGAACCATATTTATGTCTAAGAACTAACTGAAGCATTTAATCTTCATTAACGAGTCTTTTTAGTTCAAAAAACTTTTTAAACCAAACATTGTAATGAGACATCAGAAGCACAAAGTGAATGTCTTGGTTAATAAACAATTCATCGATTAGATCTAAGGTGTGCTTGTATAAAAAGCGTAAAGATGATATATCTTCGGGACTACTTTCAAGAAAATATACAACATTCTTTATTCTAAAAGGATATAAATCTACAAGGCTACCACTGATACGGCAGCATTTGATCTCATCTAGGATATATGTAATTAGATATTGAATAATATCATCGTGATTAGATTTTTGAAAAATATCACTAAGAATTAAGAAAATTATTTCAAAAAGATGAGATGAATAAGCCGCTCTTTCTATAATATTATTATAATTTGGAAATTGACTATGTAAAGCTGCATTTACTTGAAAGTTGTTTATGGTAGATTCCGGTGCACAATTTCCTTCTAATAATTTTAAAGCAACAATCAAAAAATTTGTTTCAAGCAAGCTTACTAAATGTTCCGATAACAAATCAAATGTTTCCACAGATATAATAAGTTTTTCACTTTCCCAAACATTTCTTAAAAATTCAAATGTGGGTTCATTAAAATCTGAATTATTTTTAAGGCACTTGCTTATTACTGAGTTCAAATAGGCAAGCGTTTTTTCCGAGGTACAATTAATCATGGCTGCAGCCAATTCAAAATTTACATCCATCGGTTTCACTGTGGCCTTTCTGTAAGAAAGAAAACGTAAGTTCTTAACTCCGGTGAAATCCAATTCTTCATAAAGTTTTTGGCGTCTTTGCTGCTTCGAATCTGGAGTTTTTTCTGTATCCATACAATGCTTCGAAATAATGTCCATTCGAGACTCTTTTACTGAGTTGACTTCATTGTTTACATTCGTATTTTTGCAAAGTTCCAGTATAAGGTCTATAGTACTCTTTCGAAGATTTGCTTTTAAAATAGAACCTTCAATGTTAGATGTCATTCTCAGTATTTTGCACAAACTATTGGCTACATTATCGGCAGTCGATTGATTAATCAAATAATTAAAACATGACGGCTTCAGTTTATTGTCTGTAATACTCAATAGTCTTTCTAATACCTTATCATTGGCCATAGTACTATAAAAGATGATGCCTAAATCTATATAAATTAGTAATACTGTTGAGTTTGAAGTACTTTTTTCTTACCGAAGTACTTAACTAAATCCATCACAACAAATTTAATACAAAAATGACAGGTTGACAGCTAGACTTTTTAAAATTTCGCATGATATAAATATTATTTATGGTTACAAATATTCATAGACTAAAACTTTAATAGGGCAGAGAGAGTGTGAATATGCACACGCCAATTACAAACAATATTTTACAATAACTTACGAGAAATTCTAGATGTTTACAAGGTTCAGCGTAATCAACTAATGATTTTGAATAAAGTTACAAACAAATATTTTGTCTAGCAGAGTGTTTAAATAAATTAAAGCTATATAAACAAGATATTTTTTATTAGGCAGCATTATACTTGGTAGGCGAAATATTACCAGTTGACGATATCTTATTCATAATAATAATTATGGACTATTTTTCTTCTAATAGAAAAGACAATTATTTTGTATGATGGGTAATAATATCTATGAATTTAATTTAGTAGACTGGCCACACAATAAGAGACCGAAACTTCTCAAGAATTCTAGAATTAGATCGAATTCAAAGCAAACTACGCTACAATAAATATTTTACCATCTTCGGTATAATAACAGCTGATGTATACTTATAAAATGTGAATATCAACAACAATGGCTACTAAAGAAGAAAATAACGACAAGGTATTAACTTTACTATTATAAAATTTGTACGACTTAGGTTATATTTACAATCGATGCTCTTTAATGATTGTTTTAATAAATACTATGACATTGACACGCAGAGACCTTTTTACTCTGCAATAGATCTTGTAGTGATTCCTCTCAAGCAGACTTCGAATCAATGTCCTTTTATATTTTTCCAGCATAATTTTATTCAACTGTAAATTTATTTTGTGTTACATGCAACTGTCACCAGACTTTTAGTATTTCATTGATCGTAATATTTGTACTGGAAAGTAAATAAATCGGTTTTGTGTGTGTTATTTAGTTCATCTTACCAAAGTGGAAAAAAAACAATAACTCCACGTAACTTATGTGACTATTTAATAATATTATATGACTACTGACATTAAATATTACTAGTTATCGAAGTGATGTGTATATTTGTGAATTTCACACTGAATATATCAACCAGAAAGTATATCTGGAGACTACAAAGCTACCAAGAATAGCGCTATTCTCTCATACCATTTCATTTCTATCCAATTTAAATACTCCCTTAGCTATTATGCGTTCAATTATTTATACTACTTTCCAGTAGTTTACTGTCCCATAAATGATTTTTTTCAAATTTTAATAAATAACATATCTTTCATGAAATTCTGTCTAATAATTTTTTTGATATTTCTTGACCCCATATTGTCACATTTTGTCCCTAAATCTTCTGTTTAAGAAATGTTGCAAATTTTCACAATACCTCACGGAGAGAGAATTCCAAGTATGAATGAACAGTTTGTAACAACATTTTCTTAAATAGTAATCGAATTAAATACATCCCAACCAACTACAACGTTACAAAACCTACGAAAAAATTATATTATGTGTATTATGCCCTTGCTGTGAAGAGTGCAAAGATGTAAAAAAGTTTTTCCCCACAAATCCACACTTTGAATGGAGTCAATTCAATCGTTTCTTTTCCATTTTATGAGCAAAATTAGTTTTGCTCCCATGTAATAAAAATATCTTATTGAGTATTAAAATACTTTTTCCATTATAAAATTATGTCAATTGTCTGTAAGCAATATTTTCGATGGATTAGTTTCTGATGATTCATTTTCAAATTGTTATTCCACTTGCTATATCACACCTGATCTTGGTGAAAATTATTTTTATTTAGGATGCTCACACCAGGAGTTTGTCACCCGGCGTCAAGTCTACGGCTGTTGTTAAGTACACATCAGTCCAATGCCCCGTAGAATTTGCAAAACTGCAATGCAACACTGATCTGAAAATGCCACCTTCAAACTGGCTGAGCAGCGCTGCTGACTCCTATGGCCTAAGACATGCGCTTAGTCAGTCAGCAGGCTTCTCTAGGTATGTTATAAAATTATTTGGCTAATGACTCTAAGACACTATGATGGGTTTAACATTTTGAGAGCCATAGAGCACAATCATGCTCCTTGGTGTACATGGCTATGCGCATATAAAAAACAATAAGTTGTATAAATTGCCGTAACTTCAAAACTAATCTATACATTCTAATGATACTTTATAATCACAATAAACAACAGCATCACGGAAAAATAGTCTAAACTACATTAACTTTGAGTAAGTGTTAATTAACTTGAAAAATATCATATATATTTTTAACTAAAAAAAACAAGATTCAATACCCGCTCGATAAACAAACAGGCAATAATATGGTATGGTTATAAAACGACATTCCCCAATTTATAAAACGATCAAAAAAATACTGATGTAAATTTAGGATAACTTAGTAACTAATAATATCACACACCAGGTGGCAGTGTCAACTGACAACATTAACTCACGTTCACACACACACACTCTCTCTCTCACTCTGTATTGTGTGCAAGCGTAGTGTTGTGATGTGTGTAACACAGACTATAGACAGATAAATTAAGACATACAGTCTTGTAGTTTATGAAGTTATATGCTTTGCACTCTCGGTCAACCATGTATAGGCTAATTCCATTCAAAATATAAAATGTATTGACAAAATCCAACAAGATTATCATGATCCCTGTCTTTATATGAATAACATCTGCTAATCAATTACATCTGTTGTATATAGGTATATTGCAGTCTTTTATAAGTACCATTCTATAAACTGATACAAATTCGTTCATCATTACACTTGTGTACACAAATATATATGCCTACTTATAATTTTCTTTCAGTTTTCGAATGGCTCATATGTTTCCAGACTGTGTCGGAGAAGTAGATGTGGTATCCGGAGCTGAATGTATTAAAACTCTACTAAAGTTGCCATACCATCCAAATGGAACCGTAAGTTTATATAGTTACCAATTTTTTTTTTACTGATAAGTAACAACTTAACTTATTTACATTTCAGTTTTATTTTCATTAATAATGACTGCACTTGTAGTATAGTAACATCTCACACTCAAATTTTCATTTAATAAAAAACTGGTTGAATATTGGAACTTTTCTCTTTTGCTGATCGATTTTCTGAAAGCATTGCTATTAAAAGTTGACTTATGTAAGTTTTTCATTTAAAATATGACTTAATCAAACAAAAAAACCAAGCATTGAATAATTACTGAGACCAAGGAATTATGAATAATCTTTATTCATTTTAATCGAAAACCCTTTCTAAAAAAGTTATTTAAGAAGAAGTGTGCTCAACAAAGATGTTTATGTGTATCAGAAATAGTTATATAATATAAATATAATTATTTAAACATTAAACTATCACGAATTTTTCATCACAAATTTCAGATCAGCATGATTGTGCACCGAGTAGAGAACACACTTTTATTAGATGATTTTGACATCTACCGCTATCTGATGAAAACTGAATGGTCATGGATGAAGGGCTTCTTCTACGACAATGTACTGAAATCTCTACGAGGAAAAGATAAAATGATGCATGTTCAAAACAGAAGTCGGAATGCCTTGCAACAGAAGAGCTTGGTTTCAAAATTTCTTTATCACAGCCTTATTCAATCGTCGCAGGATATCGACATGGAAACTCAAAACGAGTTACCGTCGCTGCCCTCCGCCGGACCTAATTTGCCCGACCCTGATATGAAAGAAAACATTCCAGATCCTAATCATTCTAATCACACTTACAATAGAAATGTTGTATGGACTTTTGAAGACATCCAAATGTTAATCGGTAGCGATATGCCCATCTTCGGCGGTGAAGATAGACCCTGCGTAAGCCTACGTTTAAGAGATGCCAGTCAACCGATTAACGTTTTAACGGGCATCGATTACTGGCTTGATAATCTCATGTGTAATGTTCCAGAAGTGGTAATGTGCTATCATTTAGATGGCATTGTGCAAAAATATGAACCAATCAAAACCGAAGACCTACCGCATTTAGAAGATTCAAAATTTTCTCCGAAAGTTATTAGAAATGTAGCCCAGAATATTCTATCATTCTTGAAATCCAACGCTACGAAAGCTGGACATACATATTGGCTCTTCAAAGGAACTCACGATGACGTTGTTAAACTTTACGATTTGAGTACATTATGTGGGACCGCATCTGAAAATTCATCTGACCAAAACCCATTCACCGTTCCTGTAGCTATGCTTTTGTACAGAGTCGCGAGGAATATGAAACCTCCGTGCCAAGCGGGGCACATGAGATTACTTCTTGAAAACTGCATCAAACTTTTACCGATTGAAAGGTATCCACAAATTGTGGCGTCATCTCATTATATGTTAGCCGATTTATACTTGCCCGCTGAGACAGATCCCGGGAATCCGAATTTTAAAGGTTAGTGTAATAAAATGCGTCATTAAAATAAACAAAAAAATGAACTGTGCCAAATTATTTAATAAATGAATGCTAAATGAAATAAAATAACTTGCTATTTCCTATTTTATAACATTAATATTGTACAGTGATTACAAAATTTGGCATCGACTAGAGCAGCTATGTCCAACACACGGCCCACGGGCCGCATGCGGCCCATTTTAAGATTTTTTGCGACCCTATTGAGTTTGCAGCTTTCTACTAATATATTTTCCATTTTGTTATTCATAAATCAAACGAAACAAGCAAAAATAATTCACGCAAAACAAGAAAAATTCCCGCCACTGAATATGCCAAATTTATATCATATTTTGTGGCTCGTGCGTGTTGTTAAATTCTGTTGAGGTGTTTGTCGTTTTTGTATTTCTCGGAATTTGACATTTCTTGAGAATATGACATCACAATATGTATACATATTGTTTATTAGAATTAGTCATATTTAGTGCAGTCTGTGATCTGCTCGAGTTGCAACTTGTGTGTAATATTTAGACGCACTTGTTTATTAATTGAGGTAAAATAGTGCAGCTTTAGATTTATTTAATCATATCAGTTATTTATTCTCAAAAAAATTAAAAAACAGCCTCATCATGTCCGGAAGAAGAATTGTAACGAAGAAAAGAAGTATTGAAGATGAGGACAGAAAGTTCCAGAGTGAATGGGAAGATTTGTACTTTTTCATTTGAATAAAAGAATGTTTAATTTGTCATGATTCTATTTTAATTTTCAAATTATACAACATTAAAAGACATTATTAACAGAAACATGGTAAAATGGAAGAACTTTCTGTTGGCGAACGAAAAGCTAATCTACAATTACTAAAAATCAATCTTAAACACAACAAAACATATTTCACAAGAAAAATGTGCAATCAAACGCCATTGTCAGTGCCAGACTGCGAATATCTTATATAATTGCCAAAAAAATGAAACCCTGGACAGTGACTACATCAAAGAGTGCCTAATTGCCGTAGTTGAAGAAATCTGTCCAGAAAAAGTCAATCTCTTCACTCCAATCAGTCTTTCACATCAAACTGTGTCAAGAAGAATAAATGACATTTCTACTGAAATTTGTGCAACGCTCAACACAACTTCAAAAAAATTGACTTTTTTCTCACTGGCTTTGGATGAAACAACAGATATAAAAGATACTACTCAGCTTGCTATTTTATCAGAGGTGCTGAAAATCAAATGAATGTGACAGGAGAACTTCTCGATCTAGTAAGCTTCAAAGATACAACCACCGGAAGAGATATTAAAGAAGCTGTCATAAATTGTGCGTAATTTCATCAGATCGATTTGCAAAATCTCATAGGCAGACAAATGGGGGCCCCTTCAATGGTTGGAAAAAATGTTGGAGCTGTTAATTTAATCCTCGAATACATGAAAGTCCCGGGAAAAAATTCAAATGATTTTGAAATGTTCATTTGCCATTGCTTTCTGCACTTTGCAAATCTATGTGCACAAGTATTGAATATGTCTCATGTAATGTCGGTTGTTGCTACGGTAGTCAATTCAATTAAAAATAATTCACTGAAGCATCGCCAGTTTCAAGAATATCTTCATGAACTGGAATCTGAATACAGCAATCTACTTTAGTCGTGGAAACTGTTTATTATGATTTTGGAAATTGAGGGATGAGATTCGAATTTTTATGAAAGAAAGTGGCAATGATATATCTGAATTTTATGATTGTCAATGGCTTCTAGATTTATGTTTTTAACAGATAACAATAAAATTAAATGAATTAAATCAGAAGCTACAAGGTGAAAATAAATTGATTAAAGAATGTTATCAAGATATAAAAGCTTTCATATCAAAACTCAAACTTTATGAATATCAACTACGGTCAAATGATGCCACTCATTTCCAATTATTGAATGACTTGTAACAGTGAGGGTAAAAATATTTCTAAATATGCAAATGAAATCTCAAATTTAATTGAAGCATTTAACGACAGATTCTCATACATGAAAGAGTATGAGGAAATGTTTACAATATTTTTAGCTCCATTTAACATAGAAGTGGAATCCGTGTCTGCAAATTTACAAATGGAGTTAATAGACCTCCAATCAAGCATCGAGTTAAAATGCACGTTTGAAGGAAATAAACGTGAATTTTATCAAAAATGTATCCTTGAAGATAAATTTTCGAAATTAAAAAAGCTGGCAATGTACATTACAGCTGCATTTGGGACCACACACGCTGCAAGTCGTTCTTTTCAAAATTGGAAATAGTGGAAACGAAGTGTCAAACAGGTTGGCTGATGAAAACTTGACAAATCAACTGCGATGTGCATCGAATAAATTATTAGTCGATATAAAAAAAAATATCAAATAGTATAAAAAAACAATTGTCACATTAATTATTAAATAAATGAAATATTTTAATAAGTTGTTTGTCTTTTTTAAAATAAAAAAATAGATGTCTTGGTAATTATTTATTAATAAAGTGTTTTTATTACGTTTGTTTGATTGTCTGTTTTTATGCGGCCCACTATATACCGGTAATATTTTATTTGGCCCGCCAAACGATTTCTGTTGGACAACACTGGACTAGAGCACTGGACTGGGCGTGCCAGGGGTTGCCCATACAAGGCATAAAAAATACTTAAATGGAATTACACTAAGGTCTTTCTAGCTGCTTATTGTAATTACACACTCTTAAACTTATTTCATTCCAGAAACATCAGTAGAGTGTGAATGCGGGGATGCTGCAACATGCCGTCGTCGTGAAGTAGATGATGATGAAAACTCTGCAACAATATCATACGGAGAAAAAACCGCTAGGAGCAGAAATGAAGATTTACAAGGACATTTTATCAGAGATGAAAAAAATCCACAGGTTAATTTACAATGATTCAAATATATTCCTGTCTGCTCATTTATAAAATTAACAGAATAGCTATGTTGGTCTTGATTTATGGTTTTGTAGAATTAAATATGAGGCTAGTGGAAAAGTTGCAAGTCTCCAATTGAGATTTTATAGTATATGTAAATTACAATTTATCATGTTTTCCCGTGATGTTCTCCGGCAATTATCTCCTACTGATCCCATTCAAAACAATCAATTGAAATTCAACTGCAGCTGCATATATTAATTTCTGTCAACAGATGACAGATAATGCAGATTCAAGTGATTATTTAAATATGGACAATCAGGAAATAAGTGAACGCGTTGCAGTCAACAGTTTGATGGCGCCACGTCCCCCGCTTCCCTCACCAAAATCTACGCCTCCTGCTGTCCATGGACCTGTCGAAGAGAGATGTTTGCTTGCACTCGAACATGTTAAACAAGGATTAGAAGCGTTGAAACTCTTTCCTGATTATTCTAATGAAGATGCTGCTGATGATAAAAATCAATATGTAAGTTTTCATGCAGTATTTAATAATTCTCTTTTCAGAATCTTAAAATTTGTTAGTAATTATTTTACTTTATCAAATTGTGTTTATTAAATTTTGAAATACTGCATTTTATGTTATGTGTTCCATTTAAGGAAACTGAAACTCAACAAGAAGAAATTTTAAAAGAAGAAGAGAATCCTAAGATGGCTCGACCGTTTCAGCCAATACCTATGAACTATGAACCGCTTAACACTCAAGAAGAACTATTTAAAATGGCCAAACCGAATGTCCCGATTCCTTTATCTTACCCGCATCAAGATGTAAACACTGAGACTCAAAATATTGAGAAAAATACATCTGTTGAAAAACAGCAAGACAGATCTAGTAGACGTCGTAAAAAAGAGATGAAAGGTAAAAAGAAGCATTCATCCGAAAGCGAAATCGATTCATCAAATAAAAAAGTTCTGAAAAGAGACATTGAAAATCTCATTAAGAAAACGGCAAATGTTGTATTGCGCAAGGAAAACAATCTACCAACATGGCAAGAACCAAATAGAAGTGACGATGTCTCTTGGAAGATACATTTAAAGACTCTTCTGTATGAAAAAGCTTGTCTATCGTACGCTACATTGTCAGAACAGCATTATATGGACTGCCAATATGGCATGTCATTTAAATACATTATTCTAGCTCAAAAATTCCAAGTGGTTTTGAGTAAAACTCTTCATAATTCGAGGGCTGTCGATGACAGCTGTCTTTTAGGGAGAGCCGGTGATAACTTTTTCCAATTTGCTAAAAATTGGGATAAATATGAAAGTTTATATTCAAAACAGATTGAAGCGAGGTCAGATGCAGAAAAATGGATTATGGACGAAGTATCAAAGGATTTAGAACTCTATCGGGCAAAAAATAAGCGTTTGTCTTCCATGACAGTTTCAGGTAAATTAGGTTTATATCATATTAGAATATTTTTTTATTTTTAATCTTTCCACTTTAAATTTCTCTTTTCTATTTTTAGATATTACTCCGCCAATTGATTTGGAAACGTCGATGATTGCCAGCTGTGAATTCTATAATCAGGCTTTAAAGGTGGTTCCCAATGATCGTCGAGAAGAATTAATGAGAAGGATCGCTTCTGTCAAAAATGAACTGGGTGTCAAATACATGTACAGCGCACAAGGTAATACATGCTTAATAGTAGATTTTATTTCTACATCCACAAGTACCTTTAATAAATCACTAAAAGTTGTTAAACACTGTTAACAAAACTAACTATTTTTAACTTTCAGAACAATACACTTTATACTGTAACGAAGCTGAAAAGAATAAGATGGATAGAAATGAGAATGGAGAGCAGGAGGACCCACTTTACGAAATTTATTCAAAGAAATCTATTACATATTTGACTGAATCAGCCAAGATCTTTGAAGATGTCAAAGATGCACCAAATCTTGCATTACTTCATTGTAATACTGGTAGATTTTTGAGATTCAGGGCGCATTGTAATAAGTCTAATAATAGGTAAGATAATCATCAATACTTTAAATCATATTAAAAAAATTCATTGCAAACCATGATTTGGTTTTATTTCATGCAGTCTGGCAAATTCAGTGTATTTTCAATTGATGGTAATATTTACTACATTAAGGATAAGACAGTTGATATTATCGTTACCTGATACCATAAAAATTGTTTGGAATTGTCAAATAGTATTTATCTCTAAAGAAAAATTAAACTTTATTTTAGTGCCTCTATAAAAGATATAAGTTGTCGATAGATAATGTAATTTTTAATCCTTTCCTTACTATCAAGAGGGATATAGATTTTGTCTGATGATTGGGGTTCATCACTTGTCTTTTAAAACCATCATGACACTATTATTTATTGACGGTTTATCAATTTTTTATACCACACTTCATTAATTTTAATGAATTTATTTTAAGAATATATATTTAAAATTGGATCCACAATTGTTACCAAATAGTAGCAATGGAGCAAAATAAGTTATGTTATAGAATTTTAAATTCTAAAATTGTTTTTCAGTGACAAGATATTTTTAACTGCCCGCAAAAATATTAAATAAAATTGTTTTGACTGTGAATATTTTATTGCATTATACAGCCCGGAACAAAGACATCTATATTCCCATGCAGTCGAACTTTATGGGAAGGCTCTTCGCTTACTGATCGGTCTTAAGTGTGATAGTGTGAGAGATCTCGTGAAATGGGAATTGAGTAGTGCACTTTTCACCCAAGCCTGCCTCCTCCAAGATTTTCCTCCTGATAATTGTGATGTGAGAATGATTATAAACTATTTAAAAATAATTTGTGAATGCGTTCAATACTTAAAATATAAATCCATCATTGATACTTGCTCAGATACTGGTATCAACTTCAACAAGTATTACAAATTTTAACTTCGGTTTCAAGTATTTATGAGTTGACCTCTGTAACCTAAGGGTAATAGTTACAACTAGTGATGAGAAAGTGTCAAGTTCAGGTCAACATTTGAGAACTAGGACCTGCAAAAATTAATGATTTGTTGATAACTAGCTGTAATATATACTTTAAATCTCTGTTAATATTCTAAATGGATATGTTATTTCTTTCCACCTTTAAAAGTAAATTAAACATAAAGCTAATACTACCTTCAACTATTAACAGTTTTTGTCAGTATTATCGATTGAATTGGCATTTACTGAACTTCAGTATAATGAAGTATTTAATTCTATAAGAATTTAAAAATAGTCGATAGCTATTGCTGTCACACCATCATCAGAACTGCCGACCTAGCTCTATCTTATTTTCAAGATTAATGATAATTACCCTTTTTAAATATTTATTTTATTCTTAATTTTCAGGCTGCATCGGAAGCAATTAATGCCCTTTGTTTAGCTTTGCGAAATTGTCCATTGACTGGTGGCCCGAGGCATTGTCTATACCAATTCAGAGCAGCAGTTCTTCACCATAGATTGGCTTCATTGTACCACAGTCAATACAGGTAGATAATATTAAAAACTTGAATAAAAATTCATATTATCAAGGGTTTAACTCACTGAATTGATATTTACGTGTTTTCTTTTGAATTCATATAAAAAAAATAATTTCTCTTGCCGGCCCTCCAATCCTTAATCTCTCTATAAATGAAAACTATATGACTAGTTACAACCAGCATAATTTTACCTTAAATTGATTAAATATAAAATAATATTTTTTTGGACTGAGATTTCTGGTAAATATTTAAGAATAATAAATTTTACCCAATTTCAGGGAAACTTCATCGGATGTTTCAAAAAAAAAGTCAACTGTTGCATTGAGTAAAATGAATTATGAGCAAGCTGTCAAACATCTTCTTCCATTGGAGGATACAAACATGTTTTTAACAGTTCAGATGGAGCATGTTGCTCTTTTGGAATACCAAGCAAACAGTAAGTTTGATTACTATAACAAATTTCCTTTCAAGGTTTTAACTATCAATTCTTGGTGGAAAGAAATTGTATTTTAAAAATAAAACAATTTGTTCTGTAATACTCCACATGTTTTTTATAATGATCAGGACTGGTTTGATAATGCTCGTGATGAGCGAAACATGTCCTGATCATTTTACACATGTGGAAGCAATACCAACATATCGTGTTTTATTTTTAAAACAAATTTCCTATCAATCCTTCTGTGTAGTCTAATTCTGATTTATGTCTGTGACCAATATGATTATATATGAGATTTCTTTCACTATTATAGATAGTCCAGGATTAAAATTAAAAAGCCTTCAAAATGCTTTAGAGCTCTTGCAGCAATGTGAGCCGATAATTAAAATAGTATCAGAAAAAGATGCAAGTTCAGTTGGGAATTCAATTTTGAATGAATCGAATGGCAGCTCCACGAGTGGACGTTCATTAAATAAAACTGAATTTACTGAAGATCTTAATAATGCAGACAGCAATGAGAGAATTGAAAAAGATCCTGATAGAAATGCAAAGGAAATTAATAGGCAAAATGATTCCGATGAAGATTCAGAAATCATGGAATCTGAATTTAAGCTTCTATCATTATTCCAACAGAGGTTGCAATTTATACTGAAAAGTCTGATACAATTATGTCTTCAGAAGCAGTCTGGTATGTCAAAGAAGGATTGTGATAAAATGTCCGCTTTCTATAAGGTTTTATATAGTTATACACTAAAGGTAGGCAAGTTCAAATCGAATGAATGTAAAATTTTTGCAAGACATCTTATGGATGTGTTGACCAATATGAAAAAATACTCTAATTCAAATGACGCTCAAATTTTTTGAAAAAGTTATTTCTTTTACGTTACTTATTATCGTAAGAGTTATGTTTGTATTTGTTTTCAAATAAAGACAATTTTTACTTTTAATTACATCGTGTCATTGACTTTTTCATTATGTGCTATGGTGATTTTGTTTTCCATTCATATAAGCACCATTGTTAGAAGAACCATTGTGAATGTTAAATTCATTTTTCTTTGTATTATAGTGACGACTTGACGTTATAACAATTTTTTTTTTTTAAATAAAACACAATTCGTTTGTACTACTTCCACATATTTATAATGATCAGGACCGGTTTCGCTCATCACGAGCATTATCAACTGATCATCAGTTGATAATGCTCGTGATGAGCGAAACTGGTCCTGATCATTATAAATATGTGGAAGTAGTACAAACGAATTGTGTTTTATTTTTTAAAATATAATGTCTTTCCACCAAGAATTGACAGTTAACACCTTAAAAGTGGTATAATAACAAATCATAAGACATCTTTTAATCTGTTTAAAAAACAAAGTTCCATGGGATTTGAACAAAGACAATTGATTTATCCTAGACTTATATTTAATGACTACTCAATAATTATTACACATGGTTCCATAACACTTTCTTGTTATATATGGTATAATAACAACACATGACTCAATTTTATCAATGTTTAAATTGAGGTACAATATCTTGAAAAAAATATGTCCGTGAACTTCAACAGAATCACTAATAATAAAGACAAATAACATAGACTGGAATGAACATAAATACATCACATCATGTCTCTTAGGTCTTGCACTTCAACATGTCATGTATTTTACATCACCAGTAAATAAGTGCTCACAATGCGCAAATGGTATTAGAAAAATAGAGGTTTGCTCGACAGTGGCCAACCTAACACATTCCCAGTGTTGTGGAAATCAAATGTTTTTAACCAAATACTTTGCTATTTTGTGCTCATAATACTTTCATGATGTTCAACAATGAAGAGTAATGTTGCAGATTGCATTTACTTTGAGACGGCTTAAAATGTTCAATAGATCACTGACACATTCAACATCTTTCAAAAACCTTGTAAAGATCTGGCATATTAGCTATTTGAAGTATGGCTCCATTCTCAGTGAACTCTTTAGGTGGCAAGAAATATTTTCTTATGGCCGCATAAATCACATGTTCATGAGTCCAGTGCAATAGTTTTACCACGCTTTCTTCCTTGTTAAGATTCTGCTGGGAATAGAAAATAGCTGTCTGTCGAGAAATCGTTTGGAAGCATTCTTTTTCATTATCCCAGTTGACTTCAGTAGCCAAACGCAAGATAAACATTGGTAGCTCTCCCATAAAAGGTGTATAATTATCTGAAAACCAAATAAATTCTATTCAAAGACATATATGTAATAAGTGTAAATTATATTCAAACATATAAATTTGGTTATCTGAAAAAGTTGGGATTTAAGAATGGTAATGTAACAATTACGGTTGTAATGGAAATCTCTCATCAGTCAAAAGGCCATCAAAATACATCTTGCCAGTAGAATGCAAATTAGTTAGAGTTAGTAGTTTATTTATTGATTTAACGTATTGTATATATATTATTAGCATTTATAATAACCGAGTAAAATAGGTAGCGACAGCAAATTTCCAGTAGTGTCAATTTCTATTGAAAAATATTCTAAGAGCATCGGCCCTTTGCTTATCAAAATATCTTTCACTTGTTCTGCTAGGTCATTCTTGTCACCTAAAATGTTAAAAAGGAATATCAGAGAGTAAGTAAATGTAAGATGTTTAGAATATTATTATAAGATATAGAATAATTTAAAATTGAAAATCACTTTTGTTCCACCTGAACATTTGCATGTTTATGACATATCACTAATGAAACTTACTTCAACTAATAATAATAATTCCATTGGTGGAATAGTTTAAATGTCATCTTGTGTTATTTATACCAGTTTTGAAATTTTAACCGAAGAAACGTTTTTTACATAAATATTTTTTTTTTTCGTAAGTAATAAAATCAAATTATACATACCATCTTCCGGACACCATCCTGAGGCAGGCAATTCTAATGCTAATAAAACTAATTCTTTCATGGGTAGAGGAGATCCAAATTTTAAGAATCCAAAGTTTTGAAAATCGTACAATAATATTTCATAAAAGAGCTCTTCCCTAAAATAAAATGAATCATCAAATACAGTAGAATGAAATATCAAATCGAAAAGAAAAAAAAATCTTACAAAGGGGGTCCTCGACTTTCGTATAATTTCAAATTTCATGCATTAAAAAATCAGATAATTGTAGAATGTTTTACTGAGTATTGTTATTGATAAATGAATATTAAAAAAAAAGACTTACATTGCTCTACTTTCTATAAATTTAATTTTAGGAAATAATTAGGTACGAATGTCAAGGACAGCCAGTAATGATCGTTGAAATAACTTAAAAACAATTCTCACATTAATTTCATAGAATTACATAAATACATTTTAGTAGAATGTTGAATTAAGGCTTTCGACTCATCAATCACTCCAATAAATACCAAATTAGCCAGAATTTCACGCAGGTTAGTGTTACATTTATTCTCCACCTCCAATCTCAGCGTTATGACACTCGTAAGTTTTGTTTCATTCCTTTGAACAGAAAATTGTCTAGTTTTGAAGGAGTCTTTAGGATTCACATAAGTTACATGCGCTGGTGTGCTTGCCATGACCATGCCACCATTGTAAGGTTTGGGAGATTTCACTTTTGATGCAGTTTCTACATTATTTAAATCTTCTGGCTTCTCACTTTCAGATTTGTCAGTATTTTTTTCAGCCGTGGGATCCATTTGCAATTCTTCACTGAAAGATAGCGTTTCACTTTTGGAATGTGTCGCCATGCCAAAGAATTTCTCAATTTTTTGATCAGCTGAATCAGTTCGCACCATATACTTTGCATATATATCCTTCGAAACATTTGTATTATTTGGTTTATCTTCAAAATCAGGGACAGTAGCTCCTGGTAATCTAGTCTAAAAATTTCAAATTTTATTAGACACTTGATAAAATCTTGGCAGTCAAAATATTTTTAACCAAAATAGTCTATTTCAAATATGTATGATATTATAACTTCACATTGAGGTAGAAAGCAAAAGTAAGTATGGTACAAATCGCCAAATTTCCAGATAAAAAGAAAAATTTCTCACTGAATTATTTTTGATTACTGGATGATTTTTACAAACATATTTAATTTTCAATTCATCTTTTATTTATCCAATTTTTTGTTACTTAAATACTTTGTCTGAGAACAAAATATCCCTTACACACTTTCGGCTTCCCAACCTCAATATACATAAAGTTAATACATATATACAATGTCATAAATAATTCATGTGTCCAGGATCTAAAGCCAAAGTAGAGTATTGCTAGAAAAATCTTACCTGGGTGTACATGACACGAGAATTGTTACAAGACAGCAATTTTGCTTCCACTATTAGCTTAATTTTCTCAATGATCTGTTCTTCATACAAAAAATGTACTTCATGTTTTGTAGGGTGGACATTTACATCAACATTCACAGGATCTATTAAAATAACAAAAATTTCAGGTGGTTGTCGGTAACAATCAGTAATATATCACTACTCAATTGACACCGATAAGTCTACATTTTATCAAAATCAAATAAAAAATACATATTTTACTATGTCATTTCACACAATGTTCAATGATATAATATACAGAAGCCGACATAAGAATATGAAAAAAAATTTTAAACTCTTAATGAAATGCAGAGTTCAATTATGCCTGGAGAATCGATTATTTAAAACCTGGATGATTTCGTTTGGATTTAATCACGACTAGAGAATGTATGCATTTGTAGAGCGTATTTTCTAGCTAGCCTGCAGTAGCCGGTGATTCCATGAAATGTCACAGAATCAAACGCAGAAATCGATAAATTCAATAGTTGCAAACAAATAGTGATATGCCCAATTTTATTTCAGTTATATTTATTGCAATTTAGCGGTTGACTGACTAGTAGAAATAAGCATAATGTATATGCAATACAATGGATAAAATAAACTATCCTTAAAACTAATAATTTATGCATGAACACACAAAAATGTCATTCAACTGCTAACATTGCAGAGTGGGTTTTTGCTTTTAGACGCTTCAATTCAGCTTCAAGCTCCAGTGTCATCCAAATGTGTATTGACAGATACTGGGCTATGTTCGTTTTTGTTATAACTTAATTTTAAATGATATGTTGAACATTATTATTGACAGCTTAATCTGCAAACCGGCCAACTACACTTGGCAAATTTTTTAGAACATAGAAAAAAATTAATAAACCATCCATCAAGAGAGATTTAATAATTCCAAACAACAAATTAACTTGTAAGTAAATAAGTACTTTTGAAAATGTTAAATTTCGCTTGAGGGTTAATTTATAAAATTATTATATGTCCTGTAAAATTTTCCCAAGTGGAGTAAATCGGTTTGCAGATTAAGCAGTAGTTATTTAATAGCAATTTATCATGCATCTCTGTCATTTTTTCTTTTTAAAGTAAATGTGAAGATTTATGATCGTCTATTATTACAACACAAAATACTATACAGAGTTAAACTGATATTCAATTGAAAATGCTTACAAGCAAAATGAAACAGGTCTTGTGTAAATAAAATGTGGAATACAGACTTTATTATAATTAGTTTCCACATTAATTAATGTCTTTACACCGAAGATAAACAGTAAATAAATTAAAATTTACAAAAAAAAATCATTGTCTTTTGTCCCAATCTTTTTTCATAAGCCTTATGGTGGTAGGACTCTAGTATCGTAGTATTCCATGAACAATAAACGGTGTTACAGCCAGTGAAAAATATTTGAATAACATTTTTCATCAGCTGTAAAAATTTCAAGCATTGCTTCCAGAACTTGTGCACAGGGCAACATTGATTTTATAACAGACCTTTCTGTAAACCTCTAGACAAAGCTGAAGTTACATCAAATAAAACCTGACCATATAAATTATAGAGAGCGCAACACACCATACCTAACTCAAGACTGAGATATATGAACGAGTGACCATTTTTAGGCAAGTATGTAGTGTAGACATTGTCCACTGCTTTTTTTATGGCTGAAAAGATAATTTTTATACTGTGGTTAAACTGTTTTTAAATAGTAAAAAATTTCAATGAAAACTCATGCACAAATGAAATTTTAAAAGAATTACCTGTGGATTCTACAAGCCGGTGATTAATGAATAGAAGCATTGTGCCCTTTTTAGTGGAATAATTAACATTTGTGATATAACCGTGAAGATTTATTTTTAACACATCATCTTTCATAGTAATCTCCATTAGCTCCCGTGCTATTTCATTTCCATAAACCTATAAACAATAATACAAAAAGAAATACACGAATCATAGCGAAAAGTATTAATTAATATGCAATAGAGACACTGCTGACCATTGACCTGGAAATCAAGTGATTTTTTAAATATCATTTAAAGTAAATATAAATGTTTGCTATTGCAGCAATTTGCCCAATACTGTCAGATACTTTTAAATTTAAAATCACTTGAGATAAAAACAATGAGAATTTAAACGAGTCACTTGAGAAGATGCAACATTACAAACACCAATTCCCAAGATCTCTCAATTATGCAGTATTGATTAACAAATATGACAGATATGATGACAACTTTGATTTAACGAAATACAGTATCGGATGATCTTTGACAAAGGATTTATGATATCAAAACCATATATCTTTCATCACAGATAAATGGCGACAGAGAATAAAATCATAACTAATATTTATATACCTACAATTCGAATATTATCCACAATGTTCGACTTGAAAGGAGTTCGCAAGTCAGTATTTTCCCCAAACTTCTTCAATATAAAACCAACAGAGGCATTGTGAACGGCATAGCTACCCACAACCTCAAATATTTTCTGGTATTCTTCACTAGGACTCTTCAACGCTTTCTTCCTTGTGACAATATTATAAAATAAGTCTTCAACAGTAATTTGTGTCCCCTGGTTGCCTGCACAAGGTTTTATCACCCCTTTTAGAACACCATCTTCGTAAGACGCTCTTGAAAAATAAAAAGCCTTTTTAATACATTACTAAATACAGCTGCAGCAGGTATTCAACATTTGATTTCTTATACTTTCTTGAGTACTTCTATATTATCTTAAAACACAACCTTTGTGAAGCGCTACACTGAAATGAAAATTTCTTTAGCACGCATTTGTATAGCATGTGCAACATTTTTCAACATGTCTCTATCAATATAGGAGTAGTAGGTGACGCGAACAAAAAAATATAACTCAAAGCATCTATAAGACGTTATTAAAGTTAACACAATACTACTTATCACGCCTTCGGTGGTAAGCCAACTTTATTTCCCACATTACAGTACTAAGCGTGAAAAAACGTAGTTCTATGTGACCCACTTAAAGTGTGTAAATAGATAGATGATTAATAAGTTGTCTAGATTTTTTGGATTATACGTAAAATCAACACAGTAAATCACCTTTTTGTAAATAATGTTAATTTTAGATGAACTACATATTTGTAGTAAAAACTTTTGGTTAGGCATCGGCAATATATATCGCTACTGCCATTTCACACCATAAATATGGCCCAGTTATCTTCACTCATTACACCTGAAAGTCACAACAAGAGTTTTTTATTTTGTACCACTACCTACCTTAGGATTACTGAAATTGGGCCATCTGTTGTTGGGACTTATTTCAAATTTATTGTTATTAATATAATTATGATTTATGATATCTCATCATCTGATAAAAACCCTTAAAAATACAGTATACTGTCAGTGAGGGGTTTAGCACTGCCATGGAAATGGCTCAAAAATACCTGCTACGATTGGAAAGTAAATTTTAAAAAATAATATTTATTTTTACTCACTTAAAGGCACATTTTTCACACGAAGTCTTAGTTTGTATCGTTAAATGAGCAACGTGACTAATACTCGCCAGTGCCTCTCCTCTGAAGCCATACGTTTGAATGCTATGTAAGTCCTCAAACTTTTGCAGTTTTGATGTAGTAAAACGTTCGCAAACTATTTCTAAATTATCTCGTCTGATACCCGTGCCATTGTCTTGAATCTAAAATATATTTATATTTTTTTTAAATTACTACAATAAATTAATAAATAATTGTAGCAAAGAAAAAGGTTGAAAATTAATTTTTTCCGGGTTTTACCAGACGCGAACTATTAAAAATTGCTATTTTTACACTGAAAATTACGCAAAATGAAATATTGTATGGTATAACAAACTAAACCAAACCTAACACATCATTTTGGGTAGTTTTCCTTGTAAAAATAACAATTTTCAGGGCATATCCAGTAAAACGAATATTTACCAAATATTTTAATGTTGGTTACTCAAACACTCCATGAATCCATGTTATGGGAGAATTTGAGCGTGCCCCAAAAGAACTTTTAGCAATATGCTGGTTAAAATTTAAATCCTTGGAGTATACAGGTTGAATGCATTCTGAAAACTTTTTAAGAGTTTAAACCACAAGAAATGTACATTTATCTCTTAATATCAAACCTGTAAATATTTCAGCCCTCCTGATTTGACAACAATTTGTATATTTGTTGATTTAGCATCCAAACTGTAAGAAAAAATACGAAAAAAATAAACACAATCAAACGAATAGATTTTCCTCAGCACATCTTAACTATCAATAAGCTTCCAAAAATTAAACATCATAACCTATTTTCTATCAATTCTTTTAATGCGTTTGCAGGCCGCTGAATAACTTCGCCAGCAGCTATTCTATTAACGACCACTTCTTCTAATTTTCTGATAATTCCTGGACCTTCCATTTTATACAATAGAGATGAATTAGGATGTTCAAAACAGCATTCAAATGATTGACATAACCTTCAAACGTCACTGTTTCCAACTGAACATAATTAACCATAAAGTAATGTACTATTATAATAAACAAACGAAGCAGATACATCGCATACCTAACGAAAATAAATTTGAACTTATCTTCGCGCGCAATTCCAAGCAATAAATTGTCTATGATAAAAATTCTAATTCAAATTAAAAATAAAAGTGACTATGCAGCTCTATAGCGTATTTTTTTTAATCTTGCTTGTAACAATACGAGTGAGCTATACAGTTAGATACATGAAGTGTTACAAAGGAAATAACGTGATCACTTACATCATAAATGAAGGAATCTATTACCTATTGTTACTTAAAACTTAAATGTCGAATCAACCGAAATAGTCAAAAAAATACCATCTTGTCCTTCGAAAAAATGTATCACTGAAATACCGTGGTTCAGTATTTATGCTACTAACTGTAATATTACATAGTTAGGTAATTATTGTCTGTTAACAAATTAGACATTTTCGTAATATTATATTTAGCATCATCTTGCAAAAGTTGTAACAATAATTTTTCTTCTTTTTTTGTTTGCTAATTTAACAAGCATTTTTCCTCGCCCAGTCATTTGCAATGATGTAAGGCTGTTTTTTTTATATATTTATATATTTATTTGAACCAATTATGACGATCCGATTATATAATAAGACTTCAACCAGTATAACAGTATTTAAAATTAAACATTGATATCAACGGAAAAATTGACATCTATTTTAGTTGATTTGAAAAGCACAATATCGAACATATATCCACAAAAATTACGTAAATATTGTATGGAAAACATGGTTTGTACTCACAATTACAATTTAAGAATGTTTTATTTGTGTTATCATCAAAAAATATATTTGTAGAGCTGCTTACGAATGACACACCTCTGACAGATCTTAATAGATAAAAAATATTGGAATTGATATATGCGTACCTAGGTAGTATATCTCAGAGCCCAATGGATCAAATTTGCTTGGAACATCTTTTTCGATAAGTTTATTTAAATAAATTTGAATAGTAAAATTTATACGTGACATGCGCATAGCATGATGCGAAAAGATGGCATTATTAAGTAATTTTCAGCTAAAAGTGGAGTTAACAACATTTTTCAAAAGTTTCAATGTGATTAACTGACGATTGAGAATAAAGTCGTGAACAAATATGTTGTCTATGTGAGTGTAAAAATAAGTTGTAGCCATATAAACAAAACAACTTTTATTAGGCGGAATTGTACTTGGTAGGTGAAATAATCCCAGTTGACGATATTTAATACATTTGCAGCAGATGTAATGAGTATTATTCTACCTCATTGCTGTTATGACGTAACAGTGACACAGACTTATTTGGATTTTTTTAAAGATATAACCCCCTTTGACGATACTTAATTATATTATGCTAACATTCCGTCCCACCTGGATTCCCCTACGTCAAAAGATGCTGTATTTAGTCGCCGATTAAAATCAAGTTTTAGCTACGCAACCCATACACGACCCATAGATAATATTGACACGACCTGGGACTGTCAACTGTCAATATTGTTGCCGCAGTTCGGTCGTAAACTTATATTGCATTATTGTTTTCTTCTCAGTGCAGTTATTTACCCATGTGAATATTATTTTTCGCTTTCATATGAACACCGCTATCGTGTTTTTGTGATATATTTGTATGTTTGTTACGCCATTCATACGAATTCGACAAGATGACTCGAGCGCAAAAGTAAGTGTTTAAAATATTTACCAATAACCGTTATGGGAAAACAAATGACAAAAAAAGCCATGTTTATTATTGTTTTTTAAGAATTTTTCATTTGACGCTCATTTGATGTAAATTTTTGTGATGTAAGATATTTGTGGTGAAAAAAATGCATTTTTAGACAATGTCCACTAATACGAACCCTTACCTATTTGGCTGTTACAATGTTTGAGGATACCATGAAATATATACGTATCAGCTCTAGGGTTAATATTACATGTGCCTTGTTGAGTTTAGGATAAATCACGTCGAGACCTTTCAAGTAAATATTTAATTTATTGAACTGTGTGAACTATATAACAGGTGTGAGGTGCTTTAAAATCACTTCTTTTCAAATAGAATATTATTTTTAGTGATAATCTTGTGTTAATTTGTTTTTATATCCATCATACCATTATTTTTCATTCATTTAAGATTCAATATATTTATAATTAAAATATCGGTTTATTTGATTTGCCATTCAACCACACATGCATAGAAATTGGCAAGAAAGTCTGCACAGAATGTGCATTAATGTGCACCGTACCATCAATTTTTCAGCCTGTAGAAAATCATTTGTAATAACTTCAGTCATCACTATCCATTGGTTTAATGACTTGTTTCAGATACTCGGTGCAAGAGATCCAACAGTCTTTCTTTGAAAGCTTGGGGAATCGGGACTGGGACATGTAAGAAATAAATAAATACAGTTTAACGTTACTTAATCACAATTGCACTTTACTGCCAAATTTCATTTACTGATAAACGGTAAATAATTTCTCCAAATACCGGTTTACTGAGAAATTAACAAATTAACATGGATGCAATATAACACTACCTTATTTAATAACTTTTCTGAATTAAAATGGGCCCTCAGAAAACGAAGCGTATTAACACTTTCATCTTTAAGATGTGATCTGATTTTGTACATATTCGTCCTGCAGCTGAAAACGCTTGTTCAGATTCCACACTAGTTGGTCGGCAAGTCATCAAATGTTGAAGTGCACTATTTAAAGATATTCCTCGATTTTTCTCAATTTCAAAATTGCCATTTCGCTTTCAATAACATTGTATATAATATTTTTTTGGCTTATGTACTTTATTCTTATCATTTATTTTTATTTTTGTTATTTATTGCTAACTAAAGCTTTTCCACCAATGTTAATATTGGGCTATTTCATTTTTATTTGTGCCGTTTTCTTTAGAGATAATATCAATCTCATTCGTATTCTTACCTATGATAAATCATCCTTAATTAGCAAATCAATGATTTTCGCCATGATTGTGGCTTTATTTGTTTTATCAAATATATCATATCACTACAAAATACTCATCATTATCATTGATTGTATCAAGATTCATAGGATAATTAACAATATCCGAATACATCGTGCTTCTTTCATTTATTCATATTATTAGCTGTTCTATAAGTTCATTTGCAAAAAATGAATTGTACTTAGATAGTTTATCCTGCTCAAAATTTTAATCATTTTGGACATTTATTACTGAAAATAAACAAATTCTAGACTACCTTAGCCATAATACACCATTAGCATCGATTTTTAATGCAATATTATGTTTGTATATGTGATTAATTCGCTATTAAATAATTTTCGATGATTTTTTTAATGATGACGAGATTTTACCGATTTATCGGTAATCCAATTGCTAATCACAATTGATATTTTTTTGATATTGAAATATGAATCTATTTGTTCTTTGCTTTGCAATCATTTTTATATGTTCACTGTCAGTATTAATTTTAACTACTCGACTGCTAATTCAAAAAAAAAAAATGTTTTTCATCATTTTATATAGATCCAGTATCAATAAGTTTTTTTTTTTTTAGATAAATTCAACAAAAATCATACAGATGACATCAGGTTTGTCAAAACCATTGATGATAATGTAAGAGAGAGCATCATCTTTGGTACATTTGAGTACTCCGACATTAACTTTTAATTTTTAATTCGGCTGAGCATAGACTGTGATTTTGTTCTAAAATATATTATTAATTATTTGTGACATCCCTAATAATAAAGGATATGTAAAAAATGCTAGAAGCCAGGTTTTAAGGTAATTTTACATGGGAATGTCTTCATTCAGAACCGGCACATTTAAATCCATAAATCGGAAAACGGGTTTTGCTTTTTTTGTATTTATTTAGAAATTTGATAGCGCACAGGATAATTATATATACTTACTCATAGCTGTGTAAAAGTTAAATCGAATTGCAAATCATGGTTAGTTTTTGCTTGATAAACCAATCAGTATATTGAAATATTTTGAAAATCTAGACCTGATTTTTTCATTCCTGTCTAGATTCCAACTCAATGTCATTATATGAATGACATTGCCATTTGCTCAAATTGAAGTTTTTTTGTTTCAGGTATACTATTAACGACTATGAATATTTGAAATTCAAAATTGCTTATGCTGTTTATGGACCACCGACAATAGAAAGCGACATATACAATATTTCAAATAATTCCGGATACACAAAAGAACAATATGATAAAATTTTACCAATCTACGACAGGATCCTTTCATATGGTAATGTAATATTATGTTTATTTTCATTTAATTACATATTTTTGCATACCCATTAATGTTGTTTAGAAACTTCCATTGATTATTTATAACCATGATAAATGGGAGTGTGTTAAGTAGATCTCTCCTCCTTGGGGCTAGAGAAAATACAATGAATATCCATTAATCACTTTTAAAGTGTTAACTGTCAATTCTTGGTGGAAAGACATTATATTTTAAAAATAAAATACAATATGTTTGTACTACTTCTAAATGTTTATAACGATCACAACCGATTTCGCTCATCATGAGCATCATCAACTGATAAAAAACATTCAATCATAACTGGGCTATTTATATAAAATTGAATGTTAACAATTACAAGGTACATAAAACAGTTGCTTCATGAACTAAGACAAGAATTAGCAGGTAATCATAGAAATTGTATATAAACGAAATTGAATAGTCTACAATTCAAATCTTAAGGACTTCTTACAAATCAATTATACTAATCTGAAATAAAAAATAAAGCTACATTAAAAATCCACTACCTGAGCAAAATTTAATGAGTTTAAACTAATGTGTATATTAAACAAAATAGCAGATTAGGAATTTTTTAAAAGAAATTAGTGAACCATTTAAAAGTAATGAAATATTAAATGTGTAATTAACATTAACACTAAACAGCCATGTTAAATGGGGAATGATGATCAGCCAGGAGCATCCAAAAAAAAATATCAGAAAAACAAATTTAAAGAGATCAAAATCAATTCTTACAAGTGACGTTAGAGTATACATGATATTTCACGGATTCTCTTACAAATTTTGTTAAATCGGGACTTTTAGAGGCAATGCAGGACTCGGGTTTTGTCTGTTCTCGGGACTCGGGACAGTCCCACTCAAATAGAAACATTTGGCAATCCTGGTCTGGAGAGACACTGGAGGACGTATACAAGCATGTAATCAGCATTCAATTTGTTAAAGTTTTCAAAAACCCTCCGTTCGTTTGAAACAAATAATAAAAATGATGTGATTGCCAAAATCACTGATATATTTTGCTGAGTATCTGTATATGAAGATATAATGATAATTCAATTCAAAATATAAATTTTGTTTTCAGGTAGATATTCAGCTAATGGGAAAAACATTTACTTGTCACTTTTATTTGTATGCAAAGTTCCTGGAGCTAAAGACTTGATAAATGCAGAATATATACCATTCGAAGGTGTTGAAATATACCCGGTTTTCAAAATACGCAAGTGCATTAATGCACAGAAAGAAGGTTATTATGTTTTTAATTATTTGTTATACATATCTTCAAATATTTACTATTTCAACTTATAAATTTAAAGATACAGAAAGTGCAACGATTGTATAATATGTAAAACATTCACAGGACTGTGAAAGAAGTTAAGGGTCTAAGTTTTACATATGTAGTTATTTTTATTTGTACATCACTGTATATTTATTGTTATTACTTTTGTTGAATGTTGTAGAATTTGTAGATATATATTTTTATTTCTCGAAATATATGTTTACAATGCGTGAAATTTTGTGGAACATGTTTGTTTGAACAATATGAAATTGAAACCTTTACAGGATGTTCCATATTTCTTGATGATGTTGGCCGACAATATAAAAACTGGACTGACTACTTGCTGAACAATAAGCTGTCTGAAGGTATAATTATTTCTCCCCTCAATGGACGTTATTGTGGGACTTTTAAAGAGGTGATTATAACCCTAATATAATCGATTAAATATGGTATAGACTATAGATGTACCAATTTAATTTGACCGCTAGCGAAGGCGCCACCGTCGCATTAGGAATGTCATCATACTCCACCAAGATTATTTACTCACTTTGAAGATATTATATAAATGCAAAAAAAACTTTACATAAATATATTTTTACTAAAGAAATAATACTTGTAATTAAATAGAAATACATTTTAAATATTTCTTACTTTCATAAAAGTGTGAAAAAAATAGAATTGTAACATTGTCAATTTTAATTTTATTTTGCAAATAATTTTCCACAAAGAAAAAGCTTTTTCTATAGGATATTAAAAATAATATATAAAAAGTCTTTACGAAAAATACAGAAATATTCGATAATGAGTAAACTTGGCAACACTGAATACTTGATTTAACTGTCATGGCCCGGTACGCTTCACAAGTTTACTGATACTTTTTATATTGATATTAATATTACATTATTATCAAGAAATTTAGTTACTTCTCATTCTAACAAGGAAATTAGCATTACTGAAAAAGTCAATATTATTTTTAAGGCTAAATAATTAGAAAAATACCGTTACTTTTTTTGAGTAAGAAAAATAATTTTTTGATAGCTTAACATTATCTCAACGTAAAAACAGTACTCTATTTTGTAAAAAAAAAAACTGAAGTTTTAGTGGCAATTATCACAAGTAGACATGGTTGTTTGAAAGATATTTATTTTGTATAAAATGGCAATTGAAGAAATTTATCCTAGACTGACAATTTTAGTTCCCAATTCAGCAAGTAGCCAAGTAATGTTGGTAATAAATTTGAAAACTTCGAACCAATATTTCGGTAGGAGTGTTTACGCACGGCTATGGGAGTAAGAGGATTAGTCATTTTTTATTGATTATTTTAGAAATTAAGTTCCAAATGAAAAGAAATGTAATCATAACAATGCCCATTTTTGTTCTCCTATATTTACAACCCTTTGAACCCGAACAGCGTCAAATTGACAGGTCTATGAAATTTGACAAATTAAAAAAATCACAATTGAAAATAGTTCCCTTTTTTGTATTTTATAATAAAAATTACTAAATTTATATTCATCGAGTACTTAAAATATGCATAGCAAAAATGCGTGGTTTTAAAATTTGTAGAAATATCTGATTTTTACTTGGGATAATATGCTTTTAACATTAATTATGAAATAATGCATTTTCCATTCAGGATGATGTGGAGGTGTCGCTTAAGTGCAGTCATTCACCAGCATGTTCAATGATGGCTAAAGCTCGTCAGATCGGTGATACTACCGGTATTGTCGTTGCTGCAGGAGCCGTAGGTGTGGTTGGTTTCTCATTCTTTGCCCCGGTAGCAGCAGCTGTTGGCATTTCTCTGAATATAGCGACACTGATTACTGGTGCATATACTGTGGGCATTTCTGGTGCCTCTCTGGCTGACCGCAGTCGCCATGGACAGGTTAGCTATCAATATAAATTGAAATATATTTACTCAAAATTAATGTGTTACCATGACACGTTATTTACTTTTATGAGTAACATCTTTTTTTCTGTCATTGAGTGGTCAAAAAAACGGCTAATTCCAATTAATTTTTTAAAAATTATTTTCTGTTTAAATTGATCAATTAACGCTGGTATAAAATACATATTGCCTGTATTTGTTAAAAATAGATATCTGTCACAGTACTTATATTATGACTCACTATATATGCGGCAATAAGATTATCTATAGGAATAAAATTCAATAGATCCTTTCTATTTTTTTTTTTTTTTTTTGAAGAGTTAGGGTCAATATTGTAAGAAAAAGCTAGAGCCGGTAGATTTTTCAGTCACTCCACAGCTCTTGATACATAGATTGGATATATTTTTACAGAGCATCGGTTTGAACGATGCTGAATCGAGAGGGTATTGGTTGAATATCGGTGCTGGAGCTGTAGGAGCAGTGGCAAGAGCTGGTTCACAAATTTTGACCAAAGTTGCCAGCAAGGGAATGGTCATTGGAAATGTAAGTAATGCATAAACATTGGTTAATAGAAGTTTTTTAGGTAAAATGTTTGAAATTAAACAGTTATCTTTTAACCTATCAATGGATTCCCTGAATAGATGCAAGGCAGAATGAAGTCTGATGCATCATTGTATTTTCTACGGCTCAACCACTAAAGGCAAGGGTTTCTTGGAATATTCCAGAGGTGGACGGTGTTAGGATTTGTCAATTAGACTCGCTAATTCCTCAAAATCAATGTTTTTTGATTTTGAAAAGTGATTTGAGCTAAAAATATTCCTGCTGGTCCCTTACCGGTGTGGCCAACATTCTTGGGTGTTCCTCCCGGTGGGCTGCGGTGACCACTTTCTCAAGTTGATTTTTCAAAAAATATTCACGAGTTCAAAAGAATCTTTTCTATGGATTCGGCGGTAACTTTGTGGAAGTTCATTTTTAATATAAAATTAAATTAAAAATTGATAACTTAGTTATTCCACTTGGTTTATCACTAACGTGACGCGTTTTGCCTCTTTAAGAAGCATCTTCAGACTAACCGTATCGGTTAGTCTGAAGATGGGGTTTACGATTAGTCTGAAGATGCTTCTTAAAGAGGCGAAACGCGTCACGTTAGTGATAAACCAAGTGGAATAACTAAGTTATCAATTTTTAATTTAATATTCAAAAGAATTGTTTACTGTGATGCATAAATTCCTTCACACCTATCCGATCCAAAAAACACGGGCATTGGGATAGGTTATTTCTGGCACAACTTAAGATTACCGAGGAAGATAGAGAATCTGGTGTTTGAATACAGTGATAGTGGCTAAATGGACATATTTTTTATAGGGGATTAAAATTGCTCATGATTCGGCTGTGATAGCTGCAGTCGTTACTGGAGGTGCAGGCTTTGTAAACTCTGTAGGATCATCCGTCATAAAGGTGAGCTTAAAATTACTTAGTATTAACGATTCTCGCGATTCTTATTAACTACAGGTTGTCCTCGACTTGAGACCGAGATACGTTCCTGAACTTTGATCGTAAGTCCAATTCCATACAAAATATTAAAATTAAATATTGTTCGGTGCAGGTCAGTTATAGTGGCGTCCCTTTATTTTGTTGAAATAAAGCAACTGCAACCAAAAATGGTACGGATACATTCAAACACGTCAGAGCGCCCTTTTCAAATCTTATATTTAAATCGTTTTTTATTATTTTTCATTTAAAAATTCATACTTTTATCTTTGAATTTTTTTGTTGTTATAACTTCAAATTTGCTGTGTAAATTTGCATGTAATGATAATAAATTTATGATTATTTGAAATATATGTCTAATTAAAATAGATGCTAAAATTAAACATTTAAATTTGAACACTAAAATTGATTTAAATGAATGGTCAGAATACGTGTTTCTACTCATTGGGTATCACCACCAATATATTATATTATATTGAATTCCTGGTACACAATTTATGGAGACGTTAATGTTTCTTAACTTTAATCCTTTGTTTAAAGCGGCGTTCTTTAACCATTTTACACCCACAGACTGGTAAAAATACCGGAATATTTTGCCGACGTTTTATAAACAAATAAAAAATATTATTTATACAGTAGGTATTTTGTGTATTTAGTCTATAAAATAAAAATTCTATATTCCTAGAATCTATATCTGAAACAGAAAATAAAACGTCTTTAACTTTTTATATATAGGATAAATAATCATTAGTCTTAATGAATTAATGATGGACCTAAAAAATATTATTGACCCATTTCACAAATAATATATATGAATACAGACTTGATGTATACAAAAAAATCTTTTGCAGTATAAAGAAACTGGAATATTGCCAAATAACCTGGAATTATTTCAAATTGCATCTTCAGCTCTTTTTCTTACAAATTCCTTGATGAATAACAAGATGGCATCAACCATAATCACAGAGAACCAAAGTGGAATAATTTATAATTTTAGGAGTTTACTTGGAAGCGGTAAAGCCAGGTAATTATGTTGCTTTATTTAACAGGTAGATTTGCTGATGTCCCTGTTATTATATTTGTCAATAACAAAAGTCGTTATTTAAGGGATGACATAGAGAAGTCCCGAGTAAAGTTTTTTTAATGCAGCCTATTAAGAATGAACGAAATGCATCAGGCAGCACAAAAATATAACAAATAATCAATTATAAATGAAATAATTTTTTTGATGTATTATGTTTATACTCGGACCTAAAAATCAATTTTTGTTTAAA
Organism: Himalopsyche phryganea; assembly: GCA_022494535.1. Lineage (NCBI taxonomy): Eukaryota > Metazoa > Arthropoda > Insecta > Trichoptera > Rhyacophilidae > Himalopsyche > Himalopsyche phryganea. The sequence goes on along the minus strand of JAGVSL010000018.1, from coordinate 2,470,850 downwards.
TGTTGCAGGACAGTGTTTGATAAGATTGTAACAGAAACTCGGCGCGTTACTGGCCAAGACAGTCAAGGCACACAAAAAAACTCTGAAGTGATCCAAAGAATCACCCAAATACATAAATTAAAACAGTTTTGTCAAAGTGCTCTAAAAATGAAAAACAAACTCGATGAACACAACATTAAAATGTCTCATAAAGATAGAATAACTCTTTTGAATGGAACTATTCCAGTCGATCCTCACATTTTATCTGCACCTAATTCGGCCTCCCAAGATAAAGTCTTCCAAAATGTCGGAGAGTATCAGATTGACACTGAAATAGACTTGGCACAATCACAAGCAGAACAGATATCTAGTTACATTAATCCGGGCATTATCGAAGAAGTCGTCACTTGTTCGATAACCCTCGCCAAAATCTTGTGTTCTTTCCCTAGTATATCGTATGCTGATCCTGAAATCATTGATGATATGTGTAAGCTTTTTAGCAGTTTTACTGAGACTGCGTATATTTTTTTTGTTAAAATTGTTAACGAGGTATTTATGTCGATTACCGTCACATTATTGCAACAGTCCCGAGCGTTGACTATGGAAGAATCCCAACTGTTGGAAGAGGTGATACACTTTGTTTATAGTAAAATAACACATCGTTCTGTAACGCATCACCTCAAAATACTTGAAACTATTAAGGAGTATTTCAGAGGTGATCATATTCTACCACTCAAAGTTCGAGAATTGTACAGTGAATTTGAGTACATTATTTATTTAAAATACCGGTCTGTAGCTGCTAACAAAGAAATTAAATGTGAAGAGTGCGGTGGTTTGCGATTCTCTGCCAATTAACTTTCAAGCTTGGATACATGCATAACATGCGGATCAATGTTTGTGTTTCAACCTCTTTGAGTATTTTATATCTATGAGTTATATCTACATAGTTATTTATATAGCTAGTTTATATCTACGAGTATTTGTGTTTCAAGCTCTACGGTATGTTCGGTTATTGCGTGCGTCTGCACATGAATATATTTTACTCAACCGTTTCAAGTGGTATTTCTTGTTATATAAAATGATATCACTTTTCATTTTTGACTTAGAATTGAATTTTGAAAATAGATCTATTTCATGCATGATTTTCATTTTAAGAATGCAGCTTTGAATACAAATAATTTCATGTTTAAAAATGATACATACAACAGAATATGTGGATTTGGTTATCTGTTGACTGATCCTACGATTTCTGAATGACATTGAACAACATCTATTGTGTATTGTATTGGAAAAGCTCCAATCAATCGGATTGTTCTATTTCATTGAAAAATAAATTTTGATTAGTTAAATTTTGTTAACTCCAATAGTATCCCACTTCAAAGTGATATGGTAGCGAAACTGGGCAGCTTGTTTGCTGTTTTTTAAGCTGTAAAGCCAGCCCAAAATCACTTAAGCTTCTGATGAAGTTTAAAGTGTTTTTTAAACAAGTTTCGAAACTTGGGATAGGACGTAAGAGATGGAATGGGCACACTGTAAACTGGCATATTGCACTTAAATTGCAATCGACTCTAATTATGGTAACTTATTCAAAAAGGATGCCTTATTTTTGTGCCTTATAATAATTATTGGCAAATTTGAGACTGACAAATTTATTGAAAAATATTTTTTTTAAGAACTTTCCTCATTTGATTATAATAAATAATAGGAAACTGTTTTAATAAATTTATCTTTAAGATAATGTAATCGCACCATCATGCTTTAGATTTGAAATAGAATCTTAATGTTAAAACTAATGGAAATGAACTATAAATTTTTATTAAAAAATGTGTTTTCTTTGTGTTGACAAATTTTACCTGTGGTAAGGCTATGTAAAATTTAGAGATATTCAAATGGTGCTGGTTTTTGTATTTGAGTAATTGATGGTGTCTTATTAAAAAAATATTTACAGAACCATAAATGATAATAATAAGATAGATTTATTAATAGAATATTTTCCAATGTTTATTTATCGAACGAAATTATTATTAATTTTGTACACCTTTTAGAAATAAAACGAATTATTTTGGCATTTTTCTTTAGGATAGTGTTTTCTTTTTATCAAATACGATTCATTAGTAGGTTCAAATAAGATGGATAAGTTCAGGGGTGACGAACCTTTTCCTGTCGGAAGTCTGTTATTTTGTAAATTAAGGAAAACAATGAGATTTGTTTATTTTAGTCAAGGCCGCACTTGAGACTATAATATAAGGCTGCTGGTTTGTCTACCCTGGCCAAGTGCATTGCAACCAGTGGTGTAGTGGAGTCAAGGCGCCAACCTGTCACTTCTTTGACCTGGAACTTTAGTATATTAAAAAATATTTTGGTATGAAATATTGTGGGTAGAATTTTGTAGTTTTGCATAAAAACTTGTGCAGCCGAGAGATATTACGAATAAATATAAATATTACGAATAAATATATTGCATAAAAATATACATTGTGGGAAAAAAATGGGAAAAGAGGCGAGGTGGAAATAAATGGCCACCCTAGTACTTTTTTATTTAGCACTACAACACTGATTGCAACCAATCAAAATAGCATTGTGCTCAAGGAGTTGAGTTGTGTCATTATTTAGATATATTGCCATGTTCACTGTAGCGCTGAAATTTTATTTGTGAATGTTGAAAATATCAGAGCAAATCTTCGATTGAGGCAAAATAAAAAAAAAAACAATGCCACATATTCATTTTATCCATAATATATCATTCCATTATAAAATTCTAGTCACATCTTGTACCGACACATTATTTATTAGGTAGAGCTAAAAGTAATGTCGATTTTAAATGCCCCCATTTGAGTCACAGCCGCAATTCGTCTTCTGACTTGTGAATATGTGCATGTTGGTTCAGTGTCTCTCTGAGACTGATGTTGTAATAAAACAGTTGCGTGAATTTCATCAAAATTGAAACGCTACAATTGTGACAATAAATTAATAACATTTATGGGAATGTGATAACTCATCGCAAGCGAACGCTGGTTCAAAAACCGATTTAATGTGTTCATTATTGTGATAATACCAAGATATATAATAATTTTTTAAATCGGTTTCAAGCAAAACAATCAGTTTTAAAAAGAAAATAATTATTCCGTTTTTTTTGGACCGTGTTATACTGTCATTATTTATCTAGTTATAGAAGAATTAGGTGTCGTGGCGCTTATTATTTTTTCCAGGGTCGTAATTTTCATAAATTATTCCTTTTTTTTAATACATTATCATATTTTCAATCACTTTGCGATGCATGTATGCCATATGAACATAAAATTCCTGTATGAGTTGTTTATTGTAGTAAGTTAAAATAAGTCAGCGTCCGTGGTGCAGTTGGTTTCGTCGCTGGCTACGGTTACGGATGTCTCGGGGTTCAATTCCCGGTGCGGACGGTTTTCATAGATTGATCTTTCAATCGATTTATGGACTTCTGTTCATAGTCTGAGTCCTCCCTCCCACCAATCCCATCCTCACGGGGCGTAACGAGAGAGATTAGCTAACCACTAGTCCTGTCATAGCCCTATTCTTCTATCCCTACTCTCTTCGAAAAAGAAAAGAGAGGTTGAGCAACTGAGTGACAAGCAGTTCTCGTAGAAAAAATTCTGTCAAGATACCTCCATTAAGAGACCATATGTTCCACATTGGGAGCGGACATGGAAAAAAAAAAATAAGTAGTTAGCGCAAAATACAATGTTCAGTTATATTGTAAATCTAATAAAAACTGTTTAAAGAAATATTTTATGCAACATAAAACTTAAGATTGGCACAGTTTTATAGTGTAAATATTATTTCATTTCATTATAATTGTAACCTCCTAAAAATCATGTACAAGTATCATTATTCATAAAATTTACATAATTTTAAGTGAATTTTGAATATTTCTGACCCGAATTGTTGGAAATAAAACTATATTCGCCAGTTTTAAATATACTCTAAATGAATCGGGAGTGCAGAAATTTCACTCAAATGACGGGATTACGTGAATTCTGTGCACCTTAAATAAAAGTTTCATACCGTGCAAAAAAAAATTGTAATTGGGTGACGTCAACAAATACAAAAATGGCGACTGTCACCTTTTATCCAGCTCACCTTGTACTTCTTACACCATGCCCAGACACTATCGCAACAATATTGTTGGAAACTTTGCTACATCATAGAGCCTGAAATCTTGCCGGCCATGTGCAATTTTTGATGTCCGTTTACCTTAAGTATTTTCTGCATTTTTCTTTCATTAGGTGCACCTTGCATTTCTGCCGGTGACATAAATAATTGTTATAACTGGTATTTTATTTCAGTTTTACAAATTGAATGAAACACGATTTTTCTGAAGAAATATTTATTATTATATAAAAATATGTTCACACAGATATAACAGTCATAAAATATATTCTATCAATACTATATAAAATGAAATACTGTCTTTGGAGATACAGAGTTAAAGAATTATCAATTTTCAACGTCATTTATTTATTATTTAATGAATTATCAACGCCAAACGAATATAAAAACTCATACCTTACATTGTTATTCCACTTGTTGGGTAACTATATGTGATGCGTTTTACTTCCTTTGAAACCAACCCCCAAGCAAATTGCGTCAAAAATAGGTCAAAGTGTCTTGTGAGGGACGGGCATCTCAATGGAAATATATTTATGAGATTCTCTTATTAATTTTCAATTTTTATGGTAGGTAGCATTTCTATATTATTATTTTTATTACTGGTAATACGCATCAGACGGCAGTGCCATCTATCAACATACATTCAACACTCAACCTACACACATACATTATCTCTGTCTACGCATCATGCATTATGTGCAAGCGCAGTGTTGTGTTACAGACAGACAGATAGATCAATCAGGATAAATATAATTATATTCTAATAATAATGTTACTATGAGATGACTTGCAAATACTGAATAATGACTATTTTCAAGACATTTTGTTTAAGCTCGTAATAATATTCAAACATTAAAACTTCTACCTGTCTATTATAAAATAAAAAAAATGATGACTTTTTTTGTCCACTGGTTGCCTCTTGAAAAGTTTTGAAAAGTGTGTTTATAAATGGCACTATAATTTATACGAGCGGGAGACTTTGCTCTCTCCGTCTGTTCACCTGCAAAATCGTCGCCTCCCTTAAAGAAATAATATCTACAATATGGATATTTTTATGATGCATGAGTGGTCTCCCTAAGAAATGAAACATACATTACGCTTAGTTACACAACAAGTTATCAGTTGAAAGTGATATCCACAAAGCAACCGCCGAACCATCGAAAATATACTAAATCTGTGATGTAAAAATAATATTTTGAATAAATTAATTTTATTTCTGCAGAAGTATGTAATCAAATTACAAATATGACAATCATTATAGTGTGGCCGCCGGCCGAATTGGGAACTAAAGTAGTCAAGCGTAAGCTCATACATAAGTGCTATGAAATGCCTTTTTTGTTAGTAATAACTATGAAGATAAATATGTTAAGAAAATGATGTGTAAAATGCTTTCAAAACAATTCATCACAATGTGCAGAAGTTTACGCTAAGAGTTTTGTCAGTTTTGTGTAGACGAAAAGAATTGATAATTCCAACTAGTAACTTTGTTGGTTATTAAAAACAAATCATACATACCAGAGATATCTCGCAAAATAATTAATAAGCAGTGTAATTTATTTTAGTTAACTATTATGACGCATAATATATATATAATATATAGATTTGCATGTGTAAAAATATATTGAAACTACATACATATTTATTAACATTCAAAATATCTTAAAATTTTCTTATTATTTATTAGCAGGCGCCTTCAGGTGAGGTCATCAAATTTATATACTAATCCATGCAAACCTGTGCAAACACATTGAAAGACATCATCTATATATTAAAAAAATATCTTAAATCTAGTGTCACCATGTAAAATTTATTTTCTTATAAATCATTTAAAATATCTTGGTGGGTAATCCAAATATCTAAACATACAAAAATTTATGTAAATTAAAAATATAAAATTTCATATTGTCTTGAATTTTTGTAGTGAATTTCACATTCAACAATAAAGCTTGTGTTCTATCCTGTCATTCCTATTTTCGGTGTTTACTAAAGATAGATGTGTAGCCACTGTGCCCTAAAGTTTCTTAAATGCTATATAAATCCAACTATGAAGAATATCTTTTGTTATTATTATATTTAACACTGTAATACATGAAAATCATCATAACCCTAGTTACAATATCAACATTAAAATAATATACATTATTATACAGGTGATTGATATTGTAAATATATAGCTATGAACATCAAATTAAAATTAATAACTTCGTTATCAATTTCCACAAAGTAACTGTCGTATCGATATAAGATATATCTATAAAGACTTTTAAAATGACTATATAGACAAGCATTATTATAAGCAATGAGATGCATTACTAAACAATTTTCCCTGTAAGCTGTTTACGTGCAATAAATATAGAATTAAAAATGCAATCCTTTCGTATGCTTGTTAGGTATTCATTCAGTGTAATCGTGATTTTCGAGTACATTTATTCCAAAACATATTTAATGAATTTTCGCGTACACGGCAACCAAAAATTAGAGGGAAAATTATTGGTCAGTTGAGTAATGAAATTACATTGAATCTTGTAGTACAAACCTCTAAGCATTTTTACTGCTAGATACAAGTTGTGTGCATGACTACAATAAGCAGACCAATGCTGCAGTTTTTGCACAGAACGATACCAACATATTTGTTTCTTAATACTTTTGTTACTTAATAAAAATATCTTTTCATCCTAAAATTTCCATGAACGAAACTTAAACATTGAAATAGTGATGTACAATATGATATTTATAATCACATAAAGTATTATTATTATATACACTTGATGCTTACGCAGAATAATGTAACACTTTGTAATTCAATTGAAACTTCAAATAAATGCAATTATGCTCTTCTATTAACTTGTAGTTTCAAGCTTTGCTTGTTGATACTGTACGTCTCCTTCATCCAAAATCAACAATTTTTTGTGACATTTTTGGATTCTATTCCAAACTAATGATGCTGCAGAGTTATTGAAGCAATCACATTTTATTTGTGTTCTCCATTTAATTGACACAAAGATTATGGCTATTAAAGATGTTATTATTACTATAAATTCTTCCTAGATACTAGACGTAAGAGTAGATAAATATCTAGAGATTTGATTATTCTCATTAATTAGCAAATTTATTTAGACATTTGAATACGCTCACACAATTTTTAAAATAATTTTCTTTGAGAATGGATACTCGCTAAATTAGTAAATACAATTCAACTAGTTCTTTAATTTAATGACCTAATTGTGTCCCCCTACTCATACATTATTGAGATCAAAACAAGATTTTCTACAATATTTTTTTGGGCACCTAATTGTAGTTATAATATAAAGATATTAATTATTTCGTAATTAAAAAACGTTTTTAACATAGATTTTTCAAGCAGGTCTCAACATGTAAATACACAAGATGACACACTTATTACAAATAAAATAGAATTTGAAATTCAAAGAATTGTAGGATTTTATAATGTTTTTTGGAAAAATACTGTAAATAAATGGTCAATAGATTATCTTCAGATTCAAACATAAACTCTTCCATTGCTTTTTAACTTAATTGTTAATATAGCAATGATACATCAAAAACTAACGAAGCCTCTCAAAATTAGGATATGAATAAAAATGCTTACAAAGTCATTTTTTTGTAATTGAAAACAATCAATTATTTGACCTTAATGAACTTTTAATCTTTAAACTGAAGATATAAATCCTATGAATTATTATTTAATGTCATTTGTAAACTGCCAGGATTATTAGTGAATGTTGTTATTTGAAAAAATATACACATTTAGTATTTTTGTTAAATTTTCAAAAAGATTAGTCTTGAAACATGCGACTGTTTAATCCTTTAACCCAGGGGTCGACAAACTACGGCCTGAGGGCCAACTCCCTGCCCATGGGCACTACCAATCTAACCTACCGTAGCGGGCCGGACATGCCCGATATTTGGCCCACCACAGTTTTTTCACACAGATAAGTGGTGCTGAAAGCGGAAAAAAAAACCACGAGCAAATTTATACAACTGATCAACTAAAGTTTTTGTCGAAAGGATTTAATATGAGTGTATAAATCAGGCTGAAGCTGGTTTTTTCCTTGTCGGTTATCGCCTATCACCGCCGCAATGAAATGTCCTTGACATTTGCCCGTAAGTATCAACTGAAATTTGCGCATATTTCAAAACTACAGTATGTTGGTATGATGAGCTGGCTAGGTCTTGGCTCTTGTGACTTAGTGGAAGAGTCAGTGTGACCCTTAGACTAAAAAGTTTGTTGACCCCTGCTTTAACCCATTGAGCCTAACGACCACATTTAATGAATTCTATCTTTTAGACAGATGGGTCTGTTTACAAATACTTGTAACTATCATCAACACTGTTCATTTTTTTTTTAAATTTCATTGTAAAAATACATCAATTGTGAATAGTTTTGAATTTATAAAAAAAAACATAATGAATTTCTATATGACAAATAGACTATTATAAAAATATTTTTACATAATTACTTTCCGACTCAGCAGCGACTCATTTCGTAATGAATAATGACAGGTTAATTCAATTTAGTAATTATGACAAAATTGACTAGTTCGTAATAACATGCATTCAATTTAAAAATGTTATTATGGTGCAAGAAGTAAATTGTTATCAATATTTATTTTTTTACTTGAGAAGATTTAATAACATGTAAAAACATTTATAAATTTTATTTGTTATGTAAATAATTATCTACGCTATGTTTGGGGAATGTTAAAGTAATTTAGAAAATATGAAGTTTCAATTTTCTAATAAGTAAATCACATTGAAATAACTTTTAATGATGAGGAGTTTAGTAATTTAATATTTTAGTAAAATAATATTGTCATTCTAAGCATTGACTACTTAAGGATTAGTAATTTCTTGTAACAAGTCAAACTTTATAACCAAATTAAAAGGTCTTACAACAGCAAAAAAATAAACACATGACAGTATTATTAATTTGATTGTGAAGACCCAATGAGTTCTCTTAATATTTAACACGAATTATATTAATTTAATAATTAAATAAAATATGATCATCTGTAACTTTACTTATTTATATAAATACAGTATACATAATAATTAAAAACTAAACTTAGGAAAATGTATGAATTTCTCTTGAACCAGTTATAAAACTAATTTTACAAAAATATACTTAAATTTTATTTGATTAGATAAATAAATATTTTATCAATGCACATAACAGTTATATTAATAATTATACTACAGAGTAAGTATGCCACATTGTATTTTAAATTAAAGCTTTTAAAAATTACATTTGTCTTTATAGCTATGAGTTATTACTTTTTGATGACTATATTCATGACTAGAATAAGTGATTTATGAGAGTTATTTGAATAAATAGACTATCAACTATATTGTGAATATGTAATGCAACATATATAAGTACATATTATTTTAATAGCAATCACACTTACTTAATGATAAGGGGTTGTGTGTAGAAGAACCCTCAAATTTTATTAGTTATTCATGTACCTATTGTAGTTACATTCACACTTTTGCATTCAAAATTTCGACTTTCAAGATGTTTCAGTTATTTCGCCGCACGTGAGAACATATTTCTAACACTTCTTTTTCATTACTCCATGGATAAAAAATATAAAATTTAATTTACATAATAGATTTCCAGTGCGCTCTTTTACATTTCAAGTCCTGATTTTATAGAACAAATTAATATTTGGTATCTCTACTCAATGTTGCTTAAGTTTTTATTATAAATTAATACATAAAGCAATTGTAATTCATTATGATTTCTGTATTCATAAAATGTTCAATACAGAGAAAACTGAATTTCATATTTATAAACAATGCAAATTCATTGTAAATTTTTGACTAGAGTTGTATCACGCTTTTTTGTAAGAAAATAATAAAGTAATAAAATTTAAATAAACATAAACAAAGAATGTATTTAGTTAGGGAACTTTAGTCAATTTAAGATCATTACTTTTAAAAGAAAAGATTGTTAATTTTATAATTTAAGACATCGACTGAGGGTGCTTGATGGAATTTCAATATCAAATTTGAGTTATTGAGATTTTGTACACTTCCATGTATTTTGTCACTAACGACCCATTCAGTCCAGTCAGTTCGAGTTCATTCATGCGCTCGAATGCCTGAAGATGCCGAAAGGTGAAACCCGGGTCGTTAGTAACAAAATACATGGAAGTGTACAAAATCTCATAACTCAAATTTGAATTGTTAATTTTATTTTACTTCAAATCTTCATGAGTTAACACTTCTGGCTTATTTTACAAATTCATCTGATTCTTCCAAATGGATAGAGATAAGCAAAAGGGAACCAACTGACTTTTTTGGTATTTTGAGAACTGATAAGAAAAAAGTTCAAAGTTCGATATGCCAAAGGGATCTGAGTTGGATTCGGGCTAGTTTTTATTTTATCTACATTATTTCCCTTTTGCTTAACAAACAAAATATATTAAAACGTCAAATTTTCTGTCACGATAAAAGAACCAACTGCAAAGTACAAGTGATGTATGGATCCACAATACTTTACATTTTGTTGAAAAGAACCACCCACACATTGATTTCAATCTTGAGCAGGAATAGAAATATTATAACATACCTAATATTTATCAATGTTACTTTATATCCGTAATTATTCATAGAGTATTAAAAACATAAGAAAGTTTATTTGCACTTGGTTCAATCAATTTTAATTTTATATTAAAACTGAACTTGCACAAAGTTACTGTCGAATCCATAATAAATAGGAAACCAATTGTTGGTTCCTTTGTGAAAAATGGTTGCAACTGCAGTCAGTATGTAAATTGTCATAAAATAAAAAGGGACCGACTGAATTATTGATTAATATCTTAAAATCTATGAATGTTTTCTATATTTTTTTAAGTAGTAATAGAGTTCTGTTAATAATTGCCATACTATTCAATAGTTTTCGCATTCACAAAATTAACCAAAAGCATTTAAAAACATGTGTGAATATTGTGGCTTAATATCTCCATTTGGCAAATTTGCAGTTGGTTCCCGTATGTTTATCTCTATCCAAATGAATTAACTGCTGGTCCACAACATATTATAAATATCATAGTAAATTTACAAGGTTTTCAATTCCAATTAAATTAATCATAAAAATACATTTATTCAGTGTTCAGCTTTCTTATATAAGTGAGTTGTGACAATTAATTTTGTTATATTTTTTGATATTGTCTTAAAACAAAACAATCGGTTCAAAAATTCTTAGAACTTGTTACATTGAGTCCGTGTGAAAACAAGTGCAAGCAAAGAGAGAATCAAATTCACTACTCGTTTTGAGATTTGCACATTCATATTTAATTTGTTAAAGTTTTTTTTTGCAATTGTGGGATGTCTGTCATTTAAAACTGAGTTGTACAGTCAAGCTGATAATTATCATCATTGAAATATTTGGTAAATACCTGAGAATGCCCTAATGCCTCCCTGAGGAATTATAAATACAGTAATGTAATAATGTCTCCACTAAGAATTGCTGATTTAACCAATTAATTATTTCAGGACTCAATGTATTTTCCAATCATAGAAATTACCATCTCTTTGTAAAAAGTGTCATCAACAACAATCTGTAATCATATTCAGTAATGATTTTCAGTTTTAAACAATATAGCAGGTAACAAGTAACATGGTATCTGGGTCATTATTATTTAGCTACACTAAATTTTTCAAATAAAATGTCTGTTACCATTGAGAATCCTCATTGTATTCTTAAATATTATATTTAAATAAAATTTTGTATCATGCAATAAGTGGACAGAAATCAAATTGAGAAATTTAAATTTTTGGAATAGGCAATCCTATCCTCAGATATATTAGTGTCCGGACTCAAGCAGTGCCCGATCGTCAAGGCTCAACACCTTTACGCCGAATATAATGATTTTGATTTTGATCGATAAAATATTTTAAGCTTGTAAAATAAATTGTATGTATATTTCGCGAAAAATGTTGTTACTTATTTATCTCTTGTGAGAAGTAAGTAAGTTGTGTGACCATTGACCTCCTTCCCGTATTACGATATTGGCTATGTTCAGTAACAACTAACAACCTAATAAACATGTATAGAGCAGATGTGTTCAACCTTACTGACCGGGCATTGTTAGTGTCCGAACACTAATAAATCTGAGAATAGGACCGATGAAATATTTTTTAATGTATATTGATTCAATCCAAACTTCATTTAAAATAGAAATGAAAAAACAATATTGCCTTCATAATATCATTCATTATCAACCTGACCACATACTTCCAGGGTTTCAGTTTTCAAAAAGGTTTAGTGTTTGTTTGAACATAATCGATTGCGAGCATATTAGATTACATTATATGCTAAACTGGGGTGACGGTCTCCACAAAGAAATGTTCAGAAGTTCAAAGTACAGATAACACTGTACTATTTAACGACTGCCCTACTGTTCTTCAATGTTACTGATCTTTTTAATCATAAAAAGAAAAACATGTTATCATTAAAAGAAAATAATACAATACCCATCCATGTAAGTATTCGTAGGAATATCAATAATTATTATTTTCTTTCAAAGTCTACATGAATAATACGGTTAATTTTTTTGATTTGTGAGAACTAGGGATTCCAATCGAATATTTGAATATTCGTATATGTAAATTTTCCGTTCAAAGTATTAATGTATATTAAACCACTGGTTTAATACAAAAAATGTCATTCAGCGTCGCATTATATGTTGATATAATCTATTTTGTTTATTTAATTACCGTAATACTCATTCAGAATGTATGTTAGCAATAATTATTATTAGTATGTCCCGACAGAAATATGAAAAAACAATTCATAAATTATATTGTTTGAATACAATAAGGTTTTAATATTAGATATTCAAATATTTGTTTTCAACAAATATTTGGAATCCCTAGGAAGAACTACTAACAAACAAAATAATAATCAATTCCATTCAATGAATTAATTTGCTAGATTTGTGTAATAATTATTATGACATGTTACATGAATTGCTGCTCATTTTATGTTTTGAATGGTTGTTACCGAATCCTCCACAGCATTGATTCTCAGTGTCCTTACTAGGTCTGTTAGCGGCTTTATTTTTTCCCGACATCCCTTTTGACCCATTTTTGCAGGATGCTGATGAAGGGCACTTCGAGTTACCTTTAGATGTTGTGTGTGAAACTAAATTTGAATCAGATTGGGACGAAGATGGATGAACCAACATTGCCAAAGCACTTATTGGGCACATCCCTGATGGAAAATCGGAGTCTGTGAAAGAAAATGAGTAACTGTAAATTTTATGTAATTGTTTTATTCAATTGGGAAAACATATGAATTCAATGAAAAATACATCTTCAGTGAAATAAATAACTGTTTAAATTCAACTGCATTCATATGCATTTATTTCATAATAGATATAATTAAAAAAAAAGAAAGTATTTTCATTTTCAGCCTTAATACCAGAACAATGAAAATATGCTCTATGCAATGACCATGTCTTCAATAGTTGAAAAACAAAACAACAAAGAATGGATAAAAGGTGAAAACAATTTGTTTGCCTTAATAATATTTACCAATGTCTGTAATTTCCATGGATGGTATTTTGAGTATCTCTTTGCTGGTAATTTTTTTATTAACAATAGCTGGTGCTGAATGAGATGGTGAAATAGGTCGATCCTGAAATGAAAAAAATAATGCATAACCGACACTCCTAATTAAACTAAAAACTAAGCAACTAATTACCACCTTTCTATCATTAAATAAAATACAATTCAAAGTTGTTATTTTTCAAAAAAAACTATTAAAAGGAAGCGTAATGTGTAGGCATAATATATCTAAGTATTACATATCCAGGAAATAGTCAGCAATGGAAGAATATCTTAAATGGAAAAGCAACGCCGTAGCTACTGTGATAGTGACATCTATTGATGAAATCATTTAATTTTTGAAAGGTTCCACTGTTCTTAAACGCCGCATTTTACTCACATTTTCCATAAGCCCATTTTCATCAAATGTAATCATCTGGCAGACATTATTACTTCTTGGCGGTGCAGTAGATAATCTAAAGATATGAGCGCCGGTCGTGGACATTTGTCGTTCGGGGGTTGCTTGACTATGGAGGTCCAGGAATTCATCCGTCTCTGATACCAATGACCCAAATAGTTCTGCTGGTGAATACGCATACATTGTGCCCATTGAATTTGATCTTGATTCTGTGTAAATAATGTACAATATAGCATTAAGCCAACTATTTATCATGTCAAAGTTGTGTTCAGAAAATGCAGGTGATCTCATGTGGGGCAGCTGAAAATTGGTCAAAACTATTCGCGTGTATTCAAAGCTAATTATTTTGAGCCTTATTATTTTGAGCCTTATTATTTTGATGAAAACGACTCGCTCATAGGGGATACTGAGATTTTACCAATCTATAAATGTAAATATACAATTTACGTTCAGTTGGAATATGGAGTTGCATTATACAAGCCAAGAACTGTAACTAATATATTTTGTTACCTCTGCGGGTTGAACATTTTATGGGTGAACTGGCAACACTCCGCCTTGCAACTTCTTGAAATGTAACTGGTGAATAAACTCTCCTGTCTTCTGATGATGCTGAATTTTCAGTTTTTTGAGGATTAAGTGTTGGTGCAGTCTCATTGGTTACCCAGGCCTCTTTTGCTGCTATCATTTTAGCCAATGGTGTCCTTGGAATTCCCTTGGTTAGCCAGTATGTTTTCATGTTACCTGCAAAAAATAAAAAAAAATATTATTAACAAGCACTTTTAACTTCTTTTTCTTCTTCAGTAGCCATTTCATATGACCAATGTATGGTGCCTCCTAAACTTCTTTGCTTCCTGCCACTCACTTTGCTTTCTCCCACGTCAATTAAGCGTTCCGTAGCTCAGATCGCATCCATGGATGGTCATTCGTGGCCTTCGAGGGCTAGGGCAATGACAATGGAAGAAGAGACAGGCAAATAACTAGTTCATCTGTATAGACAGTTTCAAAAACTAATTTTTAAATTGATTTATGAATTTCTGTTCGAAGACAAAAAATGATGTCTAAAATTCCCACCCACCATCCAATCCTAAAATCGGAACATAGCGATTGTGATTAGCTCACCAATAGTCTTGTTCTAGACATATCCTTCAATCCCTACTCTCTCCGAAAAAGGGAGGTTGAGCAAATGAGTAACAAGCAGTTGTTGTAAAAAGACTTCTGTTGAGATAAGCTCCCTTCGGAGTCCATATAATCCACGTTGGGAGTGGATATGGTTTAAAAAATAAATCATTGATACCAAAGATTCTGTATAGAGACAACTTAGGAATTTATTTTTACTTCGTAAAATGGCAGTTCGTCAAAAAATCTATAACTTTGTTATTTCACTGGTTGAATATCTAACCAGTGGAATCACAATGTTTTCAATTTGACTTTGATATTAAAAATGAATTTCTAAACAGTTACTATTGAATCTCTCGACAATAGTAGTCTTATTATTTATTTTCACATCCGGTGAACAGTTTAAATTGACTTTTAAATATGGAAAGGGGGTCAAAGCATATAAATCAATAATCCTTTGCTGGAGAAGTGAAAATCCGCTTCCCACTTGGTTATTGTGCTCAAGTCAATTGATCAAAATGTACAAATCCAGCAATCTCACTGATACATTACTTTGATAGTATAAACAGTAGAGGGTACCTTTGCCTTTTACAAGTATTTCTCCCCTCTCTTCAACTTGATAAGAACTGGAAAGCAACTCTCTAGTGCACTGTGATATATGAATTTTCATGGCTTCTGATGTTGACTCCATTCTTGAAGCTGTGTTTACCGAGTCACCAAACAGACAATATCTAGAATAGAAAGGTTTTTATTATTGTCGACACAAAAATTATTTGAGCCCATTAATAATATTATGCTATATAAACTGTTATTCTACAGATAATCTTTTGAGCTCTCTGATGCTTCTGTGGCAATGACATCTAACAGTAGGAAAATTTAATAATTGAATTTTACACAAATATTCATTCAATCGACATTCTAGTAGGCTAGTAAAATTATTTTGTATGCGTACTAATCTTTTCATTAATAGATGTCACTGTACAAAAGCATCAGAATTGCTTTCCAGCATAAATAAAATGTAGTACCTGGGCATTTTTAGACCAACTATACCAGCAACAACTGCACCAGAATGAACTCCAACTCGTATTTGCAAATGAGATCCTGTAACAAAAAAATGAATGATATAAATTACATTTCATTGAGTAAACTTATTTATATTTATTTCTTTAAGTAAGTAACCAACTCTGAAGCATAATAGATAAATTATTGTAAATGAGGTAATGTGAAATACCTGTCGATGGGTCTTTAAGATCTGTGATGGCTTCCACCATATCTAAAGCCATGTCACACACCTTTTCGGCATGGTTAATTTCTTTTTCTGGTGCTCCACTTACAACCATGTACGCATCTCCAATGGTTTCAACCTAACATAAATTATATTATCATTAATTTGATGTTGAAAACAATAAACAGTGTAGTTGAAGTTGGTTTTACTTACCTTATAGACTTTATTTCTTTCGGTCAAAGTATCGAATATTGAATACATAGCATTTAGCATTGATACAACCTCCATAGGTGTAATTCTACTGCAAATCTCTGTGAATGTGACTACGTCAGAAAATAGTATTGAGACTCCATCGAACATCTACAAATAGAAAACAAAAAATGAATACATTTCTGTAGGATTTTCAACAATCAATGAGGGAAAATAATGAATTGAGGGATGATCAATAGCATTCAATTTCACACAACCTTTATGAAAATAGTTTGAAAATAAGTAAATTAAATATTCAATGCAGGCAAACTATTCTTCGAGCTTCTATGTACTTATTACATCTTTGATTATAAGCAATATGTATATCTTTCTCGATTTGTTTGTCTATCTGTAATGTAGTACATACAGAAACACACCTTCTATTGGCGTATTGTGTGCGTTGATCGAATGTTGCCAAATCTATCATTTGGTATTTATACTAGTTGATATAGATACTAGTTGATAATAAATACATTATAACTTACTTCACATGTGTCAATTGGATTTTCTCCTGTTCTAAGCCTGTCAGCAACTTGTTTGGGTATCATCTGGTATAGCAATTCATCTGTTCTTCTCATTTCTTCGTCTAGTTTTCTCATGGACTCCTCTAGTTTTTTACTTTTCTGCTGTTCTTGATCCAGAGCCAACTTCAATTCAACTGACTGTTGTGTACCAGCTAGCATCAGGTCCCTTTAAATAAATATTCATGTAAAGCATCACATATTCTATTGAAAGATTTTCATAGTTCAGTACTTTTAATTTGTGACAATATTGGTACAAAGTTTCAGCATTCTTTTCATTTCACAAATCAAACATGTTTGTACTTTTATCATAAATTCCAACATCTCGTAAATGGCAATCTATGAATGTATTGTATGAGAGGGTCATTTACAAATACACTGGGAGTGAACATTGTAAACAATTAATAGAGTGCATAACTTGTAGCTCTACAGATTTCAATTTTACTGTGGAACATAAAAACGTAATTATTTTTTATCAATATGTTGCATGAAAATATCTAAAAATCAGCATTGTTGGTTTATCTGTTTTTGTGTAATGATCAGTAGTTTTCATATTCTAATATAGTTTGATATAGGTTTTTAAAATATATCTGATACTGCAGTTAGTAATTGCCAATGTTCCAGATATTTAGAAATTTTAAAGAGGTAATCTCAAGTCGCCATTCGTGGCGCAGTTGGTAGCGTCGCTGGCTACGGTTACGGATGTCTCGGGTTCAATTCCCGATGCGGACGGTTTTCGTACATTGACCTTTCAATCGATTTATGGATTTCTGTTTGTAGTCTGAGTCCTCCCTTCCACCCATCCCATCCTCACGGGGAGTAGCGAGAATGATTAGCTGACCAATAGTCCTGTCTCTAGCCATATCCTTCTATCCCTACTCTCTTTCGAAAAAATAGAGATTGAGCAACTGAGTAACAAGCAGTTCTCGTAGAAAAATTCTGTTAAGATACCTCCATTAGGAGACTATATGCTCCACATTGGGAGCGGACATGGAAAAAAATTTGAGTCACTCGAAATCAATTCGAGGAGAAAAGACATTACAAACAGTTATGTCCAAGATTTTAAATGCTAAATTACAAATATCTCAACTTGTTATTTACGGGACTCAATTCTGGAACCACACGATCGCTAGAGTACAGTTTTTACAGGATAGGATTATTCATCTTGAATGAAACCTTAAAAGTATAATTTATGAAAAAAATTAACATTCCATCTCAACTTTTTGATACACCACACCATGTTATGCTACTTTTAAGTTCTGCCATTTTGGTATTAACGATTACCAAAAATGGTGCTTCAACTTAATGTAGCTCATCAGATCCAACCGAAATATCTACCTGCTAAAATCATGCATGGAGAGATCATTGATATAGAGTCCTGTTGTGATGAGGGAGGTGAGATCTGGCATTACAGGTGTCCCGAGGTACATCATCATTCGCCAATTGTCCATGTAAATCATTTGACCTACAACACGTAATAATGTGATGAATTACCATCGTAGTAAGATTATGGGACATACTTACCACTGCCCACAAACAAAATTGATAATACATACTTGTCTGGCCGATATTGTATTCTGCTTTTGTTATAATCATTCTAGTAGCCTACAATAAGGGATTTTGTATCAAGACAACTTTGATATCCTTGTATAATTATTCTCAGTCTCGAGTCTGACAAATTTGCTAGACTCTCAATGGACACAATTTATTTGCGAGTCCTGTAACTGATTTGTTAACGAATTTGGACTTTTGTCTTGCTTGTGTGCGCAATCAGGAGTTCCTATACATGAATGGACACTTTCATACATTTTCATACAAAGGCATAGATGTCTGGGATATTTTCATCCCTTTCCACTAACTCTATCCTATCATATCCAGAAAATAAGATATAAGACTGGGGGATGTGCAGAAATGGCATTTTTCCAGAGCGAATGTAAAGGAGTTATTTCGCGTCGACTCCTATTAAAATACTACATCTTTATCTAAAATCTATATTTATAAATTTAACGATTTTATATTAATTTCTAAATCTTTTATCACACGAAATAAATCTAAGCGTGATAAAGAATGGGCAAACAACATTTGAAGATTTAGTTTGCAAACAATCAATGTAATGACATGATATCATTCAGAAACTATTGTCTATGGTCCCAAATTTTCACATAATTCATAAATAATGCTTTTTCTAAGCTAGAAAAAATAAATAGATCAATTTAATTAGTATTCATTTTATGTGAAACAATTTAAAAACAATGTCATTTGATTAGTTAGATCGACATCTACACGTGATTAAAGATAGTTTAATCATTTTGAAATAAGATGTAAACCAAAAAAATCAAAATGAATTTCAATAAGTGCATTATTACTGTGGAATTTTTCTTTAAATATTCAATAGTAAATAAGTTTAATTTAAAATCAACAAGCTTACAATATGTTATTGATTATGGATGTTGCATTAAATTGTAATATTGTAAAAAAATCATAATATTGAGAATGTTTATCAACAGTGGAATGGTGAATTTGCAGTGAAGATTTTATTTTACATTCGTGTGGAACATCAACAAATTTGTGCTTTGTAACATAAGTAAGCGTGAGTTTGGGTATTTTTAATCAAGTGTTTCTATTTGATCATATAACTTTAAGCATAAAATAAAGTGAAGTAATTTTCTACTAAATACTGGATAGATCAAATTCTGCCCATATCTAAACCTATTTCTAAATATAGGATATTAACAAACAGGATTTTTCTTTAGGAAACTAAAAAATTTTATGTACTACACTAATTATTAGAAAATGATTTCAATCAGATTTTTTTTTCTAATTTTATCAACCAAACAGAACATTGAAAGCTTACTTATAATATGTACAGTTAAAAATTATTGAAATAAAATCATTTTTTATTCTGAAATAAACATACGACACTAAGCTGCCATCTCTTAGCAGATTTTTAATTTACCTTTTAGTCTAAGGTTGGGAATTTTTCTTCCTTCAACTCCTTTACGAACCACTTTTTCAGTTTCTGTAATACATTCATAGCGCCGAACATTTCTTTTTGTACAATTTTGACATGCTCTTTTTAATCAATGTTATATGTGCATAAAATTAACATAATGATTAAGTTACATTGAAATATTTGTTATAAGAATTTTTTTCTTCAATTTATATTATGGCGTTTTTGTTGAAAACGTGAAAATGGTGTCCTAAGTAATACCTTAATCAACTGAGACATTACCATCATTTCAATGATCTACATTCTAGCAATTACATAAATATTATATAAATTTATATAAGGAATTATTTACATCACCATAACAAAATAATACATAATTATGTAAACTTTGAAGTTGATTGCTTAGATTTATTAAATTATGGGAAAGTATTCTTTTTAACTTTTTATTATATTTATATAGAGTTGGTTATATTTATAAAATAAAGATTAATGGTTTATTGAGATTTTTTTCTGGATTTGTGTAGCATATCAATTCAATAATCTTCATGAGATCTTAATGACTTGAAGATATTGTAAATATATTCATAACAACCATGATGTAGCAAACATGGTAAAATATGACTGAAATAATTTTTAAATGGCTCAGGGCCGCTCGAAATAATTGAGTGTAAGTTATCAAATATAGTTATAATAACCTTTTAAGCGCAGATTCTTCTCATTTGTTCCATTCATTTCGTCGCTGAGCGCAAGCTGGTTCTTATGCCTGTCATTGGGTCTATCAGTTAAAACAGTTTCCACTGTTACTAACTCGAAAATGTTGTTTGTTCGGTTCAATATCTAAGAAGAAAAATAAATATATTTAACATTCATTTTAATATAAAAATTAACTAAGTAATAATTCGTTTTTTTACTCACCGTTTGAAATTTGAAAGCTATCAAAGGTCTTACGAGATCAAACCAATTGGTTATCTTCTTTCCCAATAAATCCGGTAAAATAACCATCAGGGAGTTTCCAATACTCCTCACAATCATATCAGATCTATAAAGCAAGAAAAGTTGATATGGAAACTTGAAAAGATATTATTTTATTTACTGTAAACAGAAAGAGTACAGTCCCACATACTTATCCATACAGCGGACGTAAATGGAACTATACTAGAAAGAATTTTAACAATGTCACATAATATATTAGAATATATGTCATTCCACTACCATATTCTGTTAATTTACATAAATATTAGTGTAATTGATAAAGTCTATCTCACCAGAACGCTGAAAATGCCTTAGAAGATTTGGGCATTACTAATAATACTATTTCTCTAATCATCTGCTGTATAGCACCATAACTTAATAATTTTCTCCTTTTTATTAAATTTAGCAAAACTCGATTTTATGTTCGTTTTCTGAATAGTTCTTTAGATCTGAATGTCTGATGGAGACACAACATAAGAAGCTAAGATACTTTTTCCTTTGGTTTTCTCTAAATAAATTATGAGTTTTTGTAGGGTAAAATTAATTTTTTTAAAAATGGCGCCCCATACACAGGATGGTTTGAGAAATATTATTATGAGTAATACTGTGTTGTCAATGCTGCAATAAGTTGGATTCTAGCAATTTGCTTCCACAATGTTTATATAAATTTCAATAAATATTCACTCCCTGTTAATTCCTAGTGGAATACTGTTTTAATAACACAATGAAACACTGTTGGTAAATTCCTAAATATGACGTAATAGTTAATCCTACCGCCAATAGATATCATCAGAATTTAGTAGAATACGAGCATAGTGTAAAAATGTTTTCGAAGGAAGAGAAAAATTAAAAAGTATACCAAATTAAATTCACTATGTTTAAAATTAAAATAATTGTAAGTATGTACCAATTTATACATAAAAGAATAATTACAATATATAAAATATTATATACGTGGTGATCTCCAAAAATTTCTTGCCCAAACATGTTAGAACAGGTCAGTTTTAAGTACAAAAAATATTTTTTTAGTGTTAATGAAAAGATAATTATCCGTTCTAAAAAATGTGTAGAAATGAATTATGATTATATTGAAAATCAAATACGATTGTGTAATTATATTACCTCTTTGATACCTTAGGGCGAAAGCCTTTGGACCTTACTAGTAAAAATGTTACAATAAAGTTCAAATGTTTTCTCAAAAAGTTTAAATTTCACAGCAAAAGATGACAATATAAAATTATGAATAATTGTAGTAATTAAAAAAGGATCATTTTACTTATTAATGTGATTATTCTTTTATCTATTGATTTTTATTTCCTAAAGTAATATTTGTATTACCCGAATACAATGCAGAATGGAAATATCTCAAACAGAACAGAAGCACTGATGGGAAGATGTTTCTCTTCTCTGGTCATCGCCAAGGAAGCCAGGGTGAAGGCTTTGTTGTCAAACGTCAGCTGGAAGGTAACGTGGACCGTATCGAACAGCAGTTCTTCTCGCACAAGTTCAATGTGCATTTCTTTATGATAGAAATGTCTTGCAACCTGTAATATATAGTATTATTTTTATTTTGTTAATATTCTATTATGAATGCCGTAGTTGTTTTTAGCACAATTTTTCTCGTAATCAACTGCTAATTATTTTAAATGAAGTAAAGAAAGACGCATTTTTAAATCGGAAAATCACATTAATAATACCCGAACAAAAGGTAATCTTGAGAGTATTTTTAAATATGTCACGTGATCGTTTCTCAAAATAGTACAAACGTGAAACATTTTATCTCTTAGAGACACAAAAACAAACCATTTTTCTACATAGTATGTTATTCGAACCTCTCTGATCTGTCCCATCGTATAATACACGAATCCACGGCGTTTGCTTCTGTAGTGAAGTGTGAGTCCCTGCCTTGACTCGTTTTCGCAGATGAAGCTTGGCGCCCTCATCCTCGGGTAAGAGAACTTGAGGTATTCGTGAAGGTTGTCCAAACCGTTGAGAAAGTCTCTCATGTGACGTCCAAGGACGCTTAGCACCCTGTCGTACCCGTACTGGCTGACGAAGCCTACGAATTGAACCCCCATTGTGTCCATAAACTCGCGCTCACTTAGACCCAGGACCTAGAAGTAAAGAAATATTATAATCTGGCACTGGTGAAAATTTGCATATAAGAACGAATTTAGGTATTTGAAGTTTTACAAAAAATATTTATAACACGTATTACATTATTTTTATACTTTTGTGAGTTGTAGGTATAATACGTCAATTTAAATAAAAACAATTTTAGGTATTTTTGACCCTCCTCCACCTTTTTTTTAAATTATTAAATTTCAAACAAACGTTAATAAAATTTAACATAAAAGAATTCATTTTATTGGTTTTGTGACGTCACATTTTTTCAACCCATGACACTCCTTAATAAAGTATCATATTATATTAGACCTTGTTCCCCCTTAAAGAATGACGTCATGTGAACAGCTTCTTTATTATGTTGGTAGCATAATACATTGGAAATTGTATGAGGGGGTAGACATATTTTTTGAAATCTATCAATTGTTTTTAAATGATTAATAAAAAGCCTCGTACTATATTATATAATATTTACAACAAACGATCTTTCTTTCTGATCAAAAATCATAATGTGCCAACCTGTTGTGCCTTTTTTGCCAGTCGAGGTATCAGATTCTCAGGATATACTTGGTGAACGGAAAATGAGGGCTGCTCAACACCAGCTTGTCTGCGTATGTCCTCCCATCTTTCCTCTCCGTACACCTGGCGAATGTACTCGGCCATGTTTTCCAATATTAGCCCGTACATGATGATGCCGCCCTGATAGGAAAAGAGAATCTCTATGAAAGAGTTACTAATATTCCTACAGTTATTTTGAATGCCGCAATGCGATTTGGCAAGTTGATCACATCCTCTGCGAATCTTTAGAACCGGAAAATTGGTAAAGACAATACGGCCATCAGTCAGATTCCCCAGAAATGCCTACTTGCTTGTATCTAGAGCAGCGTTTTCCAATCATATTTCTTCGCGGAGCCTTTTTATATTTTGAACTCGATGTTCTAAAACATTTTTAGTGTATTATATAAAAGCGAATCTGGCGAAAAAAATCATGTTTCTAAGTAAGATAGATTTAAATTTAATGTATTTTTTTTCACGGAAGGTATTTATAAGATTTGGCTTATTTTTTGTTGGATAAATAAATGAAGCTCTTCCGCTCAGAAGAGAATCTTCTTCGATTGAATTTAAGTCTGACTATCAAATATTTTTCACCTCTAGATAGATATAAATGTACCCACAATATTTTTAGGCTCAGTAACAAGTTTCACTTTAGAAAAAAAGGTTCCGGGGAACCCTATTTTGTGAACGCTGATCTAGAATAAATTACAAGTCTTTCAAAAAATTACGATGCTCTATGAAGAGCGAGTAGAAATCAATCCGCAGAAGCTCTTCATTACTTATGATACATCTTTCCTTCCCTTCGTCGTAATCTATAATATATAGCAGAATATACATTTATAAATCTGCCTGTAAGTGAAACATTATTATTCATTGATTGACTATATATTTTGTGACGCTATAATAACGACAACGTCTAAATGTTCGTACCGTCTATCCTGGGCAAAACTGAGTAATACATACGAATATAATACATGTGACCAAGCCTTGGGGAATTTTCCTCAGACTTTTTTACAGTACAATCGTCAAAAAATGTAAAAACGTATTTGTCATTAATGATAAGGGTTAAATCTGAAATGAGTGATAATAGTTGGAAGTTGAGAATTTCATGATGCATAAAGAAATATTTGATATGTAGAATCCAAGCTTCGGACGCCTCTTTCAAGTGTTTGCCAAGTACGAAAAGCAAATAATGTAACTTTACTCTAGTCACGAATAAAATGGTTGGTATAGAGTAAATGAAAAGTTTCTTTAAATTTCTTCTAGTTTCAACCAGTTTTTTTCTAAAATAAATCGAAAATTGAAACTAAGGTAATTTATTCAACTGAAATAAATAAAAAAAGCTTCCTGTTTTTTTTCCTGGAAAATCGATCAGCTAGTAAATAAATATCAACAAACTTTATTCTGTGCCCTTTTAAATCTCTCGAGGCCTGGTTTTGAGAGTTTATTATCCTTGTTATTTATCTTGCCAGGAAACATCAGAGTGTTATGTTTACGTAAGGATATCCTCATGATAGATGATAGAAGTTAAATTTAGAAATAAATCGATTGCTTAATGGTTCTTATGTAAAGGTAATACATAATAATTTACAGTATTTTGCATATAGTGAAAACTTTTGCAATACGTTTTAGCAATATGTTAAAAAAGCAGTAAGTGACCCGAACAAAATATAATAAACACGTAGAGGTAAAAAAATGTACCAACTTTTTAATAGAATTCTTAAATGGTTTTTACATATTCTTTTTGGCGAAATTTTTTTTTCTTGATTTTGAATGATTCGAATAGATAACAACAAAAACTATAATTGTTCACTAAAAAATTCAAACGACTTCTCGCAGAACAGAAGCATAGAGAAAAATATTTACAAAAGAATAAATATAGCAGAAGACTTTTTCGTCAAATAAATCTTTAGTAGATATATTTATTACAAATTTAACAGTAAAGTAGGTAGTAAAAAGTTCAGTACAGCAGACAACGATTCCAACTTTGGTTTTAACAATTTTAAAAAGTTAAATTGATTTTTATTCCTATAGGTACTTTATCGTAATCTCACATAAAATGACCTCTGTAATTTCACAAACCTAAGGGATAGGTACCGCGAAAGATTGAATATATTGCGCACTCATGGATACATTATATTTTCTTTTTAAACGTGGAATACATTCCATACAAAACAACCGTTCTAAAACAGATAAAGTGAATATAGAAAAGAGGAAGAGAAGTTCCGTCTCATTGCTCCGTGTTATTTAGAAACCTTGTTAAAAGAATCCATACAAACAGGAATTAAGCGGTAAGCGGTAAAGTGTCTGATAAAATTATAATTTGTCTGCAATACGCATGATGTTTTATTGTAAATTGTAAAAAACATTTCAGATAGTCAGCATCTTATATCTTATGCCATATTGCTGCATATTGTACAACTACTAACCGGTCAAACTGGAAGATTCAAACGACAGTGCCAAAGTAATTGCTGATCAAGAAATGAAGAGTGGAAACTTATCGGAGAGAATGTATAAGAATAAACTTGCTTGCCTGTTGATTGATGAATCATCACATTGACTGCCAAATCCTCATTGCAATGTCAATATAGCTATTAATATGATCGACAGATCATGCAAACTGATTATAATACGGAACAAAAATGCTGCAGGATCACGTTAAACTAGTTTTGTAAAAAAATAAAACGTAATTGTGTGTACTCATACGAGAAAAAATATAAATATATTTCTACTTCATTTGGAAATACTGATAAAAGGCTTTCATCTGTCTATTAACTGTCAGCTTTGCAAAGGACTTATATTTACATGAATTTTCCACCATATAAAATTAAAATAATACTGTTCTTAATTTGTTATAATATTATATTTATACCAATAGCACTTTCGTTAGAATTCTATTATCAATATATTCTACAAGGAATCTGACGGGAGGTATTATTGATAATAATAATATATATATATATTTCAATACGTTTATTGAAAAGCTATTTTTAGTTATAAACCTCTAAAAGGTTTACTGAGCTAAAATATTATACAAGGGAAATAATTTAATTTTAATAACAAATATCTATTTAGAATATGTGTTAAATATGAAAATATTACGAATAAGAAGCGGAACTTTATTAGCAACGCGAAAGTCTGAATAAAAGTTTTTTCATCAATATTAAAAACAAAAAACCCAAGGGATGAATCCAACTTGAGTTTTAATAATATATAAGAGTATTTTTTCTATCCGGAGAAAGTCGCAATAATTGTTCTTCGGATAAAGTAAGTATTTCTTAAAATATTTTTCATTTAAACAATATTGTAAAATAATAAATGGGAATAATTTTAATATTGCCGTGCACGACTAGTAACGCTTCTGACCCAATGCTGCTCCGCGATTGGTCAGGCTCGAATCGCTGAATGTACATATGAAAGATGTGGAAACAAACACGGCAGCGGTTTGTGATTTATTGAAATGTATCGAAGACTGATACTTATTATTGATCCTAAATGACTACTTTTTTACTGGACGAATTTTCAACAATTATAGCAGATGGATATTGCCGTTTTTGTTTCTACTTGCTTCATTTGTATATCATACATTTTTTTGTTGATTTATGATTTTGTATTCAAAGAGTTGGTTGTCTATTTACTAAGGAATACATTTAATTGAAATATCAACCAATTGACTAAATTCCTTCAAACAAGGCTACGAATCCGTTGTGGTGCAGGAATATTATATTTGTTAAAGTTGCGTAAAACTCGGAACTATATCTTATAAAAATGATTGACAGAGAAAGAGATAAAAATGTCACACTTCTGTTTGCTTAAAAGGTCGCTGAAAAAAAACTCTACCGTGGTCAAATTCATCAATCACAGAGTTTGATATACAGTTGGCAATTTCGTAAGGGTGTATTGATTTTTGAAGGGGTGAATAACAAATATTCATTTTCTTCGATTGAATACAAAACACCAAAGGAGATTAAGATGTTTTTCATTCTCAAAACACTAACCTAAGTAATTGTTAGAACAAATTGATGTACATTAAATTATAATATAATATTTTTACTAACACTACGATTAGCCCGTTTCAAGCACGGCTTAAGAGGTTGATTTTATTTCGAATATTAAAAATTTTACCACTATCAACTGAAAATATACATACATACAAAAATACCGCACCTAAACATGAACTGACAGTGAAATGTCAAAACTATAAAATCTTCACTCGCGATTATTATTTTATTTAACGCAACAAATGAAACAGTGTTGGCTGAAGACATGCGGTGTCAGAAATATTTATTGTATTTCATCAAAGATTTTTCAATATTTATTCAGTGTTTTTTCTCAAAAGTTGCGAGTGACCGCTACTGCACACATTTAATACAAACTGTTGAAGAAATAATGTATCTTGTGTTTTATATTTTATAAATGTAGTCTTTCTCCACCAAAATTAAGATAATCATTATTAAATGAGTAGTTAACAGCGCTGACTAAATACCGGAAGAATCGACGCAATATTGAGCCACGGAACACTCTTAAACCCCCGAGGCGTAGTCACGCTACTGTGTGCAATAGTAGCCTGCGACACATGCTTGCGGAGATACAATGGATCGTATAAAATACCACGTGCTATTTTACACTAACTATAATAGTAGAATCTCGAGAGATTTATTGTTACTACGCTTCGGCATCGCGTGTATCACTGAGTCATCATCGCTCATCTCGCTCATCAGTCGCGTGTCATCACTCATCAGACATCGGCCATCACTCATAACATTCATTATTCACCAGTCATAACCTATCTCAGGGGAAATATATCACATGGCAGGAATTCAATTGTTATAACTTTAAAAGCGGAACACTTCTACATCGTAGCTTAATCCGGGGGGACAGACATCATTGTTTTCACGTGGAAACATGAATTTCGATCAATGCGTATTTTTATCAGATGAATTCAGCCCGATTTATGAATCCTTACAATCTAGTTTACCTATTGAGCGTTAAGTTATCAATATTAAGCGCAGTAGTTTTAATTGAAAATTGTAATATTTCTTTTTTGGTATAACAATAAAAGTAGCCGTAGCCGAGTAGCTAAAGTTCTCGAGCTTTCGAATTGAATATTTCACACATTGATTTCTTTATTGCTTTGAGGATTTGTCCAAAAAATCAATCTGTGATTATGAACAGCAAAAAACACCCTAGCCAAAACGGGGTGGAAGGAGAGAGGTACGATAACTATCTACTAGTCGTTTTCAAACTCAATCCTTCGTTCTTACGAGAGGTTGAGTGATTGACTTATAATTAGTTGAAAATCACCTGTCGAACTTGTTCCATTAGAAGGCCGTACCCTTCACATTGGAAGCAGACGTGTATTACAAAAATATGTATTATAATACCATATGAAACCTGCATTTAAGATGTCATCCACATATAGAATTATATTAAACTAGTAAAAATGATAAGTAGTAAATAATAATAATGTTGTAAACGGGTAATGTAAACTTATGAACGATGAAAAATTAAATAATCGAAACTGTGACTGTGAGAAAAAAATATTTTGGATTATTTTTCGTTGAAACGATGCATTTATTTCTAAAAATGATTCGTATTCAGTATTAAGGTGTTGACTGTCAATAATTATTATTGGTGCAAAGGTATTATATTTCAAAAATAAAACACAGTTAATATAAAATTAAAATTAATAACTTAGTTATTCCACATGGTCCACACCAAGGAATTAAAAATGAACTCCCACAAAGTTACCGTCGAATCCATAGAAAATATTAAAACACAGTTTGTTTTGTACAATTTCCACATTTTTATAATGATCAGGTCCGCGATGAACTAAACCTATATATACAAATTTAGTACCCTTACAGTTTTTAAATAAAGAAACACAAACATAACATTTATTA
Source organism: Himalopsyche phryganea (assembly GCA_022494535.1). Classification (NCBI taxonomy): domain Eukaryota; kingdom Metazoa; phylum Arthropoda; class Insecta; order Trichoptera; family Rhyacophilidae; genus Himalopsyche; species Himalopsyche phryganea. The sequence goes on along the minus strand of JAGVSL010000018.1, from coordinate 2,441,122 downwards.
CAATATTTTTTAGTGACTATTATAATATTAGTTCACGGCTTGGTGAAGGATACGATAATTGTGCCAACAGCCTAAGATGACAGTATATAACAAGAAAAATCATCGTCACCTATTAGTTGAGCACTCATATTGACTTTATGTTTTGGTGTACAGTATGTATGGTGTTTTTAAATTCATAAATTCGTTACAAAAACAATAGTGTTTTCGGATAATATAAGACTTTAACGTAGAGTGTCGTTAGAAACAAAGACTCGCTTTTCCTCAAGTTTGACCTTTCAGCAACTGAAAATATCAATGTCATATTTCAGAATTTGCATTTATATTTCTAAGTACATGCTACTACAATTATACAGTATTGCCAACACTAAGAATAAATAAATATTCATTATAATTGTCTTAATTTATATTACATTGATAATTAAAAAATAAATAGCCAATACATCCTTAAAAGGATGGTTCTAATGACCAACTACTGAAATAGATATAATGTATAATTTGCTTCCTTTGTTACATAGCATGTTGGTTTATTTTTAGATTCAAGCTTAATTTGTGTTACGTGTCGTGTGACATATATGTACCATTGCAACATTTGTTACATCAATTTAGGAGATATTAACTACCCTACGACCGCCATAGCTCAAATGATAGCACTATGCGCTTCCGTGTTGAATTAGTATCTGTGGAAATTAGCATATCGTATTTTCAAAATATGCAAAATTCATATCGATGTTTCAGAAAAATATTTGGTAGAGAAATATAAAGTTAACGAAACTGACCAATCTACCTAATGCATTTAATTGTTTTCTTATTTAAACCGTCAATCTGTAAAATACTATGAAATGTATCAATTAGAGTCGATTCCATAGAAAATTTATCGCAGACTGCTCATAAATTTATTAATAAATATACTTATATTAAATGAGATATTGGCTGTTGTATAAGTATAGAAAAAACATGACGATCAAAGCCTAATTTGAAAGTTCATAATAAACTTGCAATAAATCTTCTTCGCAGTAGCCTTAATTAGTGATGTATTTTCTTGAGATGGCTTGCAGGTTTCGGCTATGAATTGGTCGCGATAAACTTTCTGTGCATTCATTGTTGTATTCAGCATTTTAATGCTTCCTATAAATACGTTTAAAGTATACAATACGAACTCTGTGGTTCTCTATTGGGAAAAAAATGTTTTTTAGAATTAATTAGAAAAAGTTACGAAGAAAAGGTATTTAACATTTTTTTATAACCATGTCTGCTTCCAATGTGGAGCATGAAGACTCTTAGTCAATTTTTTCATAACCGAAGTTTTTCTACGAGACCTGCATGTTACTCAGTCTCTCAACGTTTCTTTTGCGGAGAAGGTAAGGATAGAAGGATGGGAATAGAAAAGGCCTATTAGTTAGCTATTCGCTTTGTCTACTCTGGCTCTGGTTAATGGGAAGGAATGAAGATGCCACGAACATCCGTTTTTATCATGGACATATAATATATTTCCAAAAAGAAAATATGTGGAGTAATAAGTAATCATTAATTTCATGAATATATTTTTTTAAATGCATTTCATTGTATAAAAACAGGTTAGTTAATTTCTACGTCTTATTCAATACGTTTAGCTGTGTTTTTTTGTGAAATTTTACAATGCTTCTTTTTGAATCAAAACGTCCGATTCATCAAATAACTTGGCTACCCCTGTTGTATTCTATTGAATGAGCCATTATATTTTCATAATTGATTGATACATCCTCCCCTAAATTACATTTCTGTTCAATAAATTTTCTGGTAAATTTCCCAGGCAATTTTTCACTTAATATCTTTCACAAATTAAAATGAACGTAGATTTTGTGTTGTTCCTCTTTTGTTTGTTTACCAGTATTTCAGTCTTAATTTCTTTAAATCATGACAGATTCATAATTGCTATTACAGTTTTAAAATCGGGATGAATACTAACTTCGCCCATCAACTATCTACCGATTGTTTTGTTTGTCATTTCTTTTCACTGATACCTGGACAATTCTCTCTGCACTTGTTAATTATCACATGATCATAATGCGCTAACTAGTTTAGTTAAATTGATTGATTTGATTGACTGAACAGCATTAATATCGACCCTAAAAATGTATATTCCAGTAGGAGAGAGGGGTGTGGCGACATGTTTTACCTAATTGTTCTCAGATTAAATTTACATTATAGTTGTGCTGAACTCGTTCACAAAGAATGCCCTTGTGTTGGCTCTGAAATAAAAATGTTAATTTGCAGAACTAATATTTGAAGATTGATTCAGTTGGAAATGTAACTTCATATTGCTGATCACTTAGTTATGCAATAAAAGCATATATACATATTTAAAATGGCGGAATAATATTTTTTCAATCGATTTATGGATTTCCGTTCGTAGTCTGAGTGTTTGTGTTGTCTAAAACTCCCTCTCACCCATCCGATCCTCAAAAACGGGTCGCAGCGAGAGTGGTTCGCAAACCACCATTCCTGTCCTAGCCCTATGCTTCTATACAGATTCTCTTCGAAAAAAAAGAGAGGTTGAAATTTCTGTTGACATACCTCCATTAAGGGGCCATGTGCTCCATGTTGGGAGCTGACATGGGGAAAATATTAGTTTTTAGAAAATATTACTAAACTCATTCTATACTGTTAACCAATGTTTAAAGTAATTATAGTACTGCAAAAAATAGTGACATTACATTATCACTGTAGCCATACCACTGGAAAATAAAATATCTGTCCTGTCCAATATTAGCCGAAGTAATTAAATTGGAGTCTGGAAGGGCTTCCCGATGACCACAAATATGTCCTACGACAGTCTTTGACATTGACAAACAATGTGACACAGATACTGTGCATATGATAGAGGGCAGTGGGATCAAATTAAACAGGGACGAAGAAAAATAATCAACACATTCTTATATTTTAATTTGATTTCTAAATGTTCATTTTAGATCAACATTTTAGATTCGGTTCAACTAGGGATTGAACCGTAAACCATTTACTGGGTTCGTTGAGTGCTCGTAACTAGTACCAACAGTATATTGTTAGTAGCATGTAATTCTCTAGACTCTAGAGCAGTGTTTTCCAAAGTGACTCCTACGGAGCCCAGGTGTCTTTGTGACCACTAAGGGGTCTGTGGCAAATTAAAAATAATTTGGGTGTGCGTGGACAACGTCAGGTGGTCCGCGAGAGGTTTTATATAAAAAAATATTTGTGACACATTTTCATTAATATGAAAGTTGAAATAAATAGCAATACTTAAATTGTTAACGATTTGTTCGGTGTTGGATCCTTTTGCAAGCAGACCCGCAAATTCAGATGAATCCATACTAATACAGGAGTAATTTATTTAATTATCCACAAATGAGGAGCGGAAACCTGTATGTTTGAACAAGGATACCACAAATTCTGCTTACAAAAACAGGTACCAATTTTATATCCTGCATTATGGATCACTCACTCTACAGAGACTGTTGATTGCTTTCTCGTCTTCCTATTTAATGGAACTTGGACTTAGTGCAGCTATGAACCTCATCATACTTTAAATATCAAAATGTTTTATTTATATTTTATTTTTACATCACCATTTACCATTCAAGATATCAGAATTTAATTTATAATTTTTCTATTCCAGTTATGTAGAGTTATTTTAATTGGTAGATCATGGTCAGGGTTTTGCTTTAAGAAGGGGTCCATGGACATAATAAGTTTGGAAACCACTACTCTAGAGCATTAAATGAATGATCCCGTTTCAAACTAAAAATAAATAAAGTCTTACTTAATAGAATATCTTTTAAATACATTTTTTGAATTAATATTATTACAGAACAAATAAATTGCTCCATTAACTCTTAATTGCTTCGACCAAAGTTGATTCTAAAATGAAATAACAGTTGTAAATATGCCAATAATGTATAATAAATTCATAACCATGTTACTTAAATAAGAGTTAATTCATTCCTTAGCTAAAAAATGATTTTAAAGAAAATTTAGTAGATGTTTATAATTGATTGCTTCCGTCGATAAGAAAGCTTATTTTTAAATTAAAGTATGTCCTTCCATAGCAGGAAATATATCATTGTGTAAAGTGAGAGAAGCTTTCAATAGGCAAGATTATACAAAATGTAATAAGTTCACTTCCTGAAGGCAAACAAAGTTCATTGAATTTATCTTCCATATTAAATTTAAAGTTTACAATAATTCACGTAATATGGAATAGTTCATCCATTTTTTGTCAGAGTTGAAGTATTATAACCATGCGGTCACATATAAAACTATTTTAACAATCCAAATAACGAAATAAATTTACAACGCAAGGTGCGCGTTTTATGCATGGATCAATGAAAGACAACACGCACTTAATGAGTTACACTAATTAAACTAGCATTTTTTACAGCAATTTTAATAATTTTATATATGGTTTAGAGTCTTTATTAAATTTATCAACACTGTTTGTGCATTACAATGGAATAATAAACTCTTTATGGAGGTAACTGTTGTCACCGACGTTGACCACTGCACCACGGACCCGGCTATGTATACCAGAAAATAAATTTTTGCTTTCAAAATTTTAGAATATAGTCAATTGTACAAGCAATTAATTAAGGAACACACAAACAGACAAAGTGCCGCAGATAGCCGGCGTAATGCTACGCTTCAATGAATTAAATATAGCAATATAAACCCTTTCATATGTTTGATTTTCAGTTTTCATGTGTATTTTTTCTCTTGTATTTGATACTGAATTCTCCAATATTGTTAAAAAACCTGTACTTTTATTTTGTACGGTGTAATTTTCTACCCAAGTTTTCACATTTAGAAACGTGTTGTCGTAACCATTACACCCACACCCAAACGTTTATTACGAGCAACCACCTGCGAGTGTTGCCAAAAAGATACAAACTGCCTTTAAAAAAATTAAAAAAAAACTTTTAACTAAAACACATTTTTAAGAAATTCAAATCAAGGAGTTGTATTTTGAACTGAGATTTTTTCAAAATATACGTGAAAAGTAAGATGCTATAAATTAATTAAACATTGGAAAGACTCGACACGCTTTCTGGAATTATTTTTCATAAAGTGTGATTCATTGAGGTGGAGAAAAATCGTTTACATGGAAAGCAAATTTAACAAAATAAAAATGATCTCAACTTGAGAAATATTAACTAAAGAGGCAATATTATTATGCTTGTAGTTACGAACCAAAATATTATACGAAAACTGTCTGTAAGTCTCTTTTCATATATTCATATGTGCATAGTTTTTTTAAAACCATATAAAGTATTGTTCTGACGATAGCGTGATGCCGATCTATAGCTATTTTTTTTCAACTCTATCAAATTGATTTTTGCATGGCACAGTTAGGTCTAATTGATATTTTTTTGATACAATAAATAAATAATTAAAAATAAGATTTTGTTATTATTAGTCGATGATTTGAAACTTTTGTTACACGATTATTACTTGAATAATTGCCGCTTCCCTAGTCTGATGCAGATGGAGAATGAAATGGGGACGGCGTAGCAGATTGAATTTTGATATTGATAAATGCAATCGTTTGTCGTGGACGTCGTTTGCGAGACGGCCACAGGTGTTATCTTTCGATATTCGACGAATGACCAAATGTTATATATCACCATAATTCTTTGTAACTTGTAATAAAGCGTTGTGAATGTTTGGAATTATAATTCGCACTGCCAGTATCTTTGAAGGATTTAAAATTTTAAAAGGACAGTATTATGCATTGAATCAACAAAGTATACTCAAGAATAGGTCGAATGCTTGGGCTCCAAAAGGTTTTAACTATACAATTCTGCTGATTTTTCAGATTTACCTATTTTGAGAGTATACATTATAGATATTATCCGCGACTTCACCCAACTTTGATAATTTTAATACCCGTGAAGTATATGGACAAATAGTCCTTACTGAAATGATAAACCTGCCATTATGGAGAATGTCTATATTTTTGTTATCTAAATTTGGAACTAATGGCCTCCCAATGCTGATTCCACTGAGAAGAGTTTGAAAAAGTTCTTTTTGAACTCCTTTACGAAAGTATCTGAAGCGAAATTTTTAGTTAAATTTGTATATACTCTTATATATCTATACATATAAACTTTGCGAAAGTAATGTAATCAAATTTTTTCGTAAATCGTGTTTAGTATAATAAATGCAAATATACAAAGCTTTTTGCAATATTTGAAAAATATCGTTATAAAGACTACAATAATTTTGTTGCAAATTTTCTATTATCGTTTCTTTGAATTATTATATTATCCAATAACTGTATATTATTAAGGTTTCAACTGTTTTAGCTAAATAAAATACACACCTGTATAACGAAAGCACATTTTTGCAATCTACAACCAAATGATTTAATTAAACTCTGCTTTGAAATTCTCATTTGACTCACGTTTTTAAAATATGTCAAATCTTATCTGTGATAAGTTTATGTGGAATAAATTTAGCTTGTTACATTCAGCATCTATAAAAGCCGTACGTAAAATTTACAGTACAAAAATATTATACCATTTTTTTAAATTATAAAAAAGTAAAAAAAAATGCCTTTGCTCTTAACTTTTATAAATTACATGAGATCAACTCCAGAAGAAATTATATCACAAACAAGCATGTCCACGATCTCAAATATTCAATTTAAGATATTGACTGATAGTTCTTGGTGGAATTGCAATCGTTAAAATTTTGTACACCTATATAAGTTTGTCCCGAACGACCCGAGTGTCTTTGAGCTAGACGATGTTGCTGTTTGTACGTACTTGATTCTTTTTCTAGATTTTTTGTATAAATCATGTCCATTTTGGAAATTAAAAAAGTTTCTTCGTTCGTCAGTTTTGTAAAACTTCCATTACACAGAAAATTATAATTCAATTAAAATACTGCAATAAAAAGAGGGAGTCTCCATGTCACGGATATCCATGGATATCGTAGGGTATGCAGAGATGAAAACGCAGCCCACATCCATGTTTTTGGATACAAAATCGGTTGAAAATTTGCATTCTTGAGCTCCAACCCTCAACCACAAAAAAGTATCGATATGGAAACCGCAGGCGTTTATACTCGCAACGGAGAACGACGATACCTATTCTTAAAGCCGACCACCAAAATTCGAACTTATCTAGTTGATTCCTACGTTAGAAATGACCTTCAAAATATAACATAACCCACTCAAATATAACATTTAGTATTATTAGTGTATGTGTTTATCACATTTAGTATCAAAGTGTTCTCCTGGTATTTTTACCTGGCTTTACTGACCGATATAAAGTAAAATTAGGTGAATTTAACATGCGCTAATTTGGTGGAAAAAACAGAATACATTTATTCTTTAAAAGAACTAGCCAAATGTTTTCGTAACTATTCCTTGGCATTCTATGTGATTCACGATTTAGTGGCTCAATAAAAACAAATAATAAATAGCTGATTTGATAATTATAAACAGATAATTACAACTCCCAACTATTAACTTCAGTCATGCTCTACGTCAATGTGAACATCGCTGGTAAAATTAAATGGCCGGTGGCTTCGAAATGGCTGCCATATAAAGGCTGGCAAATGAATTAAAATTAATGCAAGTATTCGTAATGATTACGGTTGCCTTCATAATATCACGTGGCGTTATAATGAATGAAATTTGTTTATCTATTGTTAGGTGAGTATTTCAAATGTATAAAGATATTATACGTATATTGAAAGTATTATTTAAAACATGTTTTTGATTATTTGTCGTAGCCTAACCTTCGAACAATGTATTAGGGTTCGCCGGCAAAACTTAAGGCTCTCAGTTTCATTCAATTTGACAATATTTTTTTCTTCTTAAGACCAAGAGCTTCTTCACTAGTGTGCCACAAGCGATTAATAAAATTAAAATGCTTATAAAACCTCTAGCGTTGCTAATGTAATAATAACATAACCTCTGATAGTCGATCCCAATAAAGATAATGATTAATAGATAACTCAATTAATTTAATTCTAGTAGTATTATTTGAAAAACATTAGTGTTAACACTGGCTCTGTGTAATGATTACAAACTAAGCAAAAAAGAAAAATGGAAATGGTTTAGTTGAGAAAATATTTGAGCTGTTTGAAGATAAGCTTTTATAAATAGAATGCATTAAAAAATACAAACCAAACCAAATTTTTACGAATATTTTTATCGAACGTAAGGAACGAACTTAACACGAGAACCGAAACGCAGAATTACGAAATTCCAATCAAATTCCAACGTTGATCTAGTTCATATTTTAAACGTTTTAGATGTATATCGTAGGAAAATAAAATGCACTGAAATGATACGGGACTTGAGAAAATATGAATTTCGGGGACGTAATTTTCCGAACTATCCTATGAAATGGATTTGTTTAAGACATAAATGATACATGATGCTTCCTGCCTTTAAGCACTTCTGAAAACACGTTGTAATGGCCAAAAAACTAGACTTAGATTATTGGTTTTTTTTAATACATTTAATACATATTGAGAGAGGACCGAGCTTAAAAAAGCTTACATAGTTTAGTATTTTCTAAAATATATATATTTCGCTTTGTATATTAAAATAACCCTTTTCGTATTCATAATAAATTATAGGTCAAACAAAATATGTTAGGTAAACGTATGGCCGAACCTTGTTTAGTTGTATTTATCACAAAAGGTTTGGAAATTATTTTACCCGTTTTTCTTTGTATGATAAGCCTGATGAATTACTGACGGGTAAAACCGTCAAACTTCTCGGTTTATTGTAATTAGTAGGTAGAAATGTTGCCGACCTAAGGCAACAAAAAAAACTTATCGGTCAATTAGGTTTCCCTAATCAAACTGATTGATTGATTTATTAATTTCCTTTACAATGTGGTCTAAAAAGATTGCTTGTGACCTGTGAAATTAGCATCCTCTCCCACCCATCCTATATTAAAAACCAGGCCCAGTGACAGCTCTTAGCTAACTATTTGTCCTTTCTTCGTCTCAACCTATTACTTTTATCATCTGCGAAAAAGAGTATTCAATTCGAGTGCGGATTTAATATCGTCACATGAGATCAACTTTAGGCGAATCACTAACACCTATGACCTCGCCAAACGCCAAAGACCTCAAAGGATAAATTGAAAAAATATTTAACCATTCCAACACACTCATCTCTTATAAGGCTCTTTACTTTACTTTGTGTCTATTATGTATAGATCAATATTTATGCACAATTAGTAAAACCAATTGTATTTTTTGTAAACGATCTTCCTATATTTATGTGATACCAATCTATTGTATTAATCAAAGGCTGGTTGTTTGCTATTTTAACATGTATTAATTGAATATTTCATTTCAATATCAGAATAAGTAAAATCAACCACCATACAAAAGAATCGTATTGTCACGTAAGTAGATGGTGTCAAACAATGTTAATTAAATGCATTCTATAGTAACGTATGGCTTTGATTCTCAAAACTATCAATTACATACACCATTGTTTTAGCAGAGAATGTAATCAAAAACATTCAGAAACAAAATATATCGAAACTAAGTGTACATGTATTCAATTTCAAGCCTGTGGCAACTCAGTCACGAAGCATGGTGTATTTTCTTAGTCAAAATTGGAAGAGGGCTGGCAACGTGTAATAATCCCGACTCTGAAAATGTATACATCGGGAGACTAATCAAATCCCACCCCTGCACTTCTCAAGAGGCTGTTACAATTCATTATGCGTTATTGATTTTATCTCCGTGTGAATTCTGTAGTTTGTAAAATAATTAATTTAGTGGCTTTCATCACAACTAAACGTAATTCATTTAACCTACATACTTCATTTAACGTTATTCTTTATAAATAAAAAAACACACATATGATCCAAGTTAATAAAAAATAATTCTTAAAAGGTTCGCTCAACTAGCTAGTATTTTTAACGATTTCTTTTCAATACAAAATGTCGAGTATTTACAATTCATGTCTGTACCTGAGTGGCATACGGATACAGTACAACATTTTATGAAACAATAAGAATAAAGAATTTCATTTTTTAAGGACGCAAAAACCATTACTCTTCGTAGTAAATAAAAAATAGTTTTTTGGCTCCCCGGAAGATTTCATGTTTTGGACTTGCATCTCTGTGCTTATCATGTAAAGATATTATTTAAATTATATTATAATAAAGTCGTTCCACGAGGATTAACGGTAAACAACATTTAATATAACAACAATGAGTACAATTTACTTTGGAGACATCAGGGTAAAAAGATTTTTTTATTTTTCTTCTTTAACAAAAAAAAAACAAAAATGAAAATTCATTTTGAAAATTCTTACAGTGACTTGTATTTATATCGTGAATATAAACACAGTATTTTACGTTTGTTTGCCTTTTAAACTTTCATGAGATTTGTCGGCGTCATAATTATTTTGTGCGGAATAAAAGCGGGAAAATTATCTCCGAGTTTGCCTCCGCCCCGAAGCATCCGTTGTTGCGAGTTATCAGCAAAGGTCGACGTTTCCAAAATACCTTCGCGCCATTATTGCCAGAAGTTTTAGCTACCTGATATTTTAATACGAGCAACATAAAGTTTAATTAGATGATCAGCCAAACGATTTTATTGTTATAATATTGGTAAGAATGAAATCCAAATGGGTTTGAAAACATAAATTATTCACTTATTTTTTAATCCAAATCTCTCATCCTAACGGAACATTATTATCTGTAGGATTTTAGAGACCACACAAATTTAACAATAATCTTTCGTGGGTAGCTAAGTGGAAACTTTCAACTAATTGTACTATAATACAGTATTTTAGGAGAGGGTATACGGTAAGAATAGCATTTACCCTCCGGTTGAGTCAAAATATTCTACAAAAATACATAAAACGAAAAAAACAACGCATACACAAAATGTCGCCGAAAACCCTCGAAAATAATAGATTGTAAAATAAACATCGATTATGTGATTCAAATAAGTCCTTTTTGATCGGAAACCGGAATCCGGACAGTTAGTACATACTTGCGTAACTATTATTTATATAATGCATAGTCGTTAATCTGTTGATCAACATGTATTATTACCGTGAAGACCACGTGCTTCTAAGCTTTACGTTTAGTTGATAGGATAGAATTATTTTATTGGGTTCAATATCAGATGGATTCATTATAATTTTAAACACAATTAGTAATAATGTGAGATACTTTTGTTGTAATTATTAATTTAAAATTCAAAAATGTTGACTATGTCTTCCTGAATTGAAATACCTAAGTGTTAAATTATACAATGCGAACTGCGTCTGTTCCACATTATTCCTAACAAATGATGTACGTGCCACGATGCCATTTGTGTGGAACCCTGATGTTTCTTACAATCGCTTACAAACAACAGATACGATAATAATTTATGGATGATTTAAAAAGGATAAATAGCTCATTTTTTACACTGTGGAAAACCACCCCGTTATTTTTTATTCAATAGGTACTTTATTTATTAAGCAAAGATAAAGAATAAGGTAACTTTTTGAAAATCCGACAAATTCTTACCATGGATCTCAAATAAACTCTCACGGCAGTATAATTCTGGTCACGAGTCGAGAGTTTATATATTATTAGCCTCGGAACGGCATTACTGCCATATTAAGTACTGCTACGATATCTAAATCAAAGTGCGATTGTGATTAATATAACATTCTTCTTCTTCTTCTTTAGTCGTATTCCTCACTGGTGAGGGTCGCGACCTCCGTCTATCGCAACAACTCCGTTTCCTTTGACGATCCTTCGCCACTCGCTCCTGCACTCCGCGTCCTTCATTTGGTCACTCCAGCGAGTTGGCGCCCTTTCTCGTCCCCTTCTGCCAGCGACCTTTCCTGTGACGACGCGCCTCTCAAGATTGTCGGTAGGCATGCGGCCGATATGGTCAAAAAATCTGAGTAGGCGTCTTGTATAAACGGTCAAGAGCCTATCTCTAACTATACATATTACTTGTTTCCATCTGAACCAAAGATCGAAATCATAAAATTACATAATTTTAATCATAATCAGTTTGATTAGTGTAATAGTAGTTTATGATCTAGATTCTAGATTATAGTCAGCGTTATAATCTAAGTAATTGACGGCAAAATCTCGAACGCTGACTATTTCTTATTTCGTTTTCAAGATCTTATGAAATGCCGATAGAAAATTTCTTCTATAGAAAAACAAGAACTGTAAAATTGATTTGTTTTTTATACTTCACGTAGAATTAAAATTCATTAAAAAAAGACAGCTCAATATGTATTGCCAGATACGATTTGCTGCTTAAGAAGAATCTCTTCAAAGTGAAAACATATAATTTATGTATATATTTATTTACTATTTTTTTTTCAGATGGAAACCGAACACCAACCATTCTGATTGTCGGCGGCTTGTCGCCATACGACATTGACAGATTTCATGATAGTGTAATATTAATGAGTTAAAAATTATTGATGCCGATTACAATTGATCGATCGACAATAAGTTTATCACATTATCCCATTCTTCATTTATGCGCTTTGAAAATAGTCCCTGATATTTTTACAATCCACGAAGCCTCGTTAAAATCATTATACTGGTTATAAATATATATTATTAAATAGCAAAATAAAAAGTGGTTTATATTTCTTTTAACATTTAATCCTCTTCTCTCATAATGGCATAAAAGTGTCTTTGATGAAACCTTAGGAATCAATTTTCGGAAAGCGGTATGTCTTCGAGTAAATACTCCATTAAAAATAAATGGTCGTTTTTGTGCTGAGTTGTAATTTTCTGCACCAAAGAATTTTTATTTGAATTGAGTTTGGCTCTTTTCAAGGGGTGGAAATCGATTGAAGCAGAAGGGACTTTTACTGTTTATAGCAGAATATTTTTGATTTTTAGTAGCTATTTTAGAATAATTTTATACGCATAATTGAAATGGCTGCACACGTGCTATCGATGAACACAGCGCGTGTTAGAATAGATATCAAGGACCAATAAAAGATCAATATTGACTCTAAGTATTATAAATATTACTGCAAAATATATTCTTTGCCAACTGCTATACATCTCTTGCCAAATGGATATCATTTGCGACAAAACTTCTAAATGTGTCAAAAGAATCTTCGATTTCAGTGCTTACTATTTGGAAAAAAACTGTCGTTATATAAATCACAGATGATTGCTATATAAGTGACTGACTTTATACATGTCTGTTTATGCTGATTATTGCAATATCTGACGCTAAAATAACTGCGATGCAAACACTCTTTTAGAAGAGTACGGAAAAGTGAATTTCAACAGTGAAGTGCGTAGGGAAGTGGTAAAAATAGTGGTAGGTTTATGTCATAGCATGATAAATATGTGTTACATCGTCTGCATATTAAAATAAAATATAAGTCATTGAAATTATTCCTCTTTTTGATAGAGTGGGCAGGTTTGGGTTTTCTCTGACGGAAGAAATTTTCAACTGACGATTGAACAAGTGAAACTGTGACAATTATTTATTTTATGAACTAATACATACCTACTTGAATTTATACTTATAATTCAATTGATTTGACAGTTTTATTTGCATCCAGTGGAAAGCTTAACGTTTGTTAACCTATGTAATCATATTTAATAGAAAATCTAACTTAATTAGTATAACAATTTTAAAATAAAATGTAAAAAAGGAGCGTAATAATAATTTGTGCCTTTTTCAGTAAATTGTCCAAATGTAAATGTTATTTTTATATCATGCCATTAAAAACAGTCGCTGTTGGGCTAAATTTTTGGAATTACTGCCGTAGCGAAGAGAGAGATTTTTTATACTTTTTCAGGGGAATCATTGAGAGCAAAGTGCTTGGCGAAAATTTCTCTAGGCCTCTGTCGAGGGCAAAAATAAAAACAAAAAGAAACGCTAGAAAAAAGAGGTAAAGCGGCGGCAAAGCTATTAACCCCATGTCACTTGCAAGGAAATAACATAAAGTATGCTTAAAAGGGAATTACTCCTAAGACATATTCATTCGGACGAGTTGTGCCGTTTGCAATATGCCTATCTCTCCGTAAATCTGTTTGAATTATTCAATAAAATTGTATATTTACATTTATTATACACTTTTGTTTAAGCGAAAATAAAATGAGCACTCACTAGCATTTTTTACTAACATACTTCTTTTAAAATTTCTAATTGCCAATGTTATATAAAATAAACTTAACAGTTACCGTAGCCGGACAGTCCACGATTTTGAGCTTTGTTAAACTCAGCTGCTCGGTCATCCTCGAACGGAAAATTTCATACAATGCTTTTACAATCGAATTATGGTATTGAATCTTCTCTGAGATGCTTTCACTCCTTCCCAACCAACCCATATCCAATCATGAAACAATACAAATATGGGAGTGGAGAGTTTACCGTTAGCTCTTTACTGACCCCGACTTTCTACCTTTACCCTATTCGGGAAGAGAATTTGAGCGAATTCTACACGGGGGACAGAGTTGGATAAAAAAAAAATGTTGATAACTTTTTCACTGATTTACTTGGTCACACCTAATTACACATTCAGAGTTATTAATTTTAATTTTATATTAACAATCTTTCCACATCAACCCATCTATAACAATTTGGGTTTAGGCTTATTATATTATTTATTTAAATTCCCGCTCAAATTGTTATGTGGAACGACCACCCTAAATTCACTATTTATAATTGTATAAATCTGTACCTCAAAAGCTAATATTCGTATGTCAAAAAAGAGCGAAATTGAAATTGAAATGTAATATTATTTGGAATTTTAAGATCTATAGATGAGTAAATAAAACTTTTGCGTATGGGGGCTGATTACCAAAAAGCCCTTTCTAAAATCAGTCCTGTGTTACAATGAGTTTACGGAGTAAACACTCCTATGTCCAATAAATCGTAAAAAAATAAATGAAACTCTCCAAACATCTATCTATTCAACTGCAAAAGAACAAAAACAATAAGAAAACAACTATGCTAATTGATATAAAATAAAAACCGTTTTAGAAACACGTTTTTGCTCCTCCTGTAAAGTTGATGAAATGGGCATAGGACTATTAACCTCTCAGGTACAGATATTATAATATTGATAATTTTATCGGAAAAATATCATTTATAAAAATTATTTTTCTATTAAAATGTTGCTACAAATATTTTTGTTCAGCTCACTTACTACTTCTGTATTGCTAAAAACGCGTTAAAGGAAAACTTGTTTTAGAAGTTTTCATTGTATTTCATATATTCAGTTTTGATCCTCATTACATATCTACTTCATGCATGATATTATTATGGTATATACAAAAAATAGGTATGCATAAACAAAATGTCGTAGTTTGATCCGAACCTGGGTAGTAACAAGTATGTACTTATTATCGTATATTATAATTGCCTAATTGCTTTGTTAATGAAACAGCTGACAGGGTTGCGTTTAAATGAACGTATAGTGAATGGTTCATTGAGTACGTGCCACTTTGCGTGTATCACGGAAACCAGTCACTCAAAACTATCAAAATAAGTACAAATATATATAGCAAGTTTCTAATTTGTTGATAACATTGTTTTTCTGCATAAAAATAAAATTGATAATTTATTTCGCACAAGAAACTATATAAGAAGATATTGTGACAGGTGTTTCGCTTCTTCAGGCTTAATTTACCGTTTAAATGTGTAAGTAACGTAGAGTATTCAATTATAAAACATACTAGAATGTAATAATTGGGAGATTTTAAGGAGATTTTAAGGAGATGAGGAGGATTGGGAGACTCAGAGGAAATACATTTAAAAGTGAAGAGCTACCTAATATTTATTCGACATACTTAATTTAAACTATTGATCGTTTCTCAGCATTTGTGTATTCAGTTAAATATTCTTTAAATCATTTAAAAACAGTTCAATGATCAACCAAAATATTATTAGAATTCGTAAGAGCAATTAAAAATTGGGCCTATTGGAACTACGGAAAATGTATCAACACATCTTTTTTATTTAAGTGATTGAATAAAAAAAAACAATATTTGATACAAGCAATGTACTTCTTTCTGATCACATGGCACTCGTACCTCTAAACTAAATATGCAAATTTACTATCTAATTTTTATATTGAGACGCATATAGAAGGATTGTCTACCTATTAGTAATTTACTAATCAGTAAAATAGAGGAAGCTTGACGGAGTTGTAATTAGTTTTCATTACGTATAACTTCTTTATTTATAATAAAAAAAAAGGTGTAAATACCTTTTTCTAAATAGATTGTTACACAAATTAATGGTTTCATATCACTAAATCAAATTAGACTAAAAGATAACATCAAGCATACTTCACAATGAGTCTTTGAAGCTTTTTTGGAGTCGGAGTATTTCTTGTTAAATGCTTCTTGGAAATTTTATTAAAATGTAATTTAATCTACTTTAAATGATAAATAAAAACATTTTGTGGTACAACCCCTTTTCATTATAAACTATTCTCCAAATTTCATCTAAATTTACGAAAAACATTCGAATGTTACACTAATATATTTCTCGTTCAATTTATTAAGGATGCTTGTCGAACTGAAAATGAAAATTCGAGTTAATTTATTAATTAATTTAAACAATGAAGGCTTCGAATAAGTCTTAGTAATTCTCATAGTATTATGGTACTCTTTATTAAATTGTAACTCAGTACACACTTAATTAAAAATTAAACACTTAATATTATAACATACTATATTATCAATTTTGCGCCAATAGTTTTACATTAATACTTACAGCGCGAGCCGTTTTCGCACGAATTGGACATGTTTACCTGTCCAAGATTTTATATCGTTTTTCCGGCCAAGCTAGAAAGAAACACTTGTAGATATATGCTTTAAAAATAGTTTAAGCCATTACGTATATAAATTAGGCAACAGATCATGAAAATGTCATGTAAAATATAAGGAAATACATTTTTAAAAAAGCGATATTCAGTCTTAGATTAAATATTTTTCAGTTACTTCATTTCCTTCGATTTATTGTAGCGTGAATGCAACGAGTTTAGTTCACTTCTTGATGTATTTGGGATAACTAATATAATTCTTTATTTTTCGTGTTGAAATTGACTGAAAATAAATTCGTGCGAAAACGACTTGCGCTATAAGGGTTAAAAAACAAATAAAAAGAAATATAATGCGTGATATACTTATTTCACATTGTATAACCATCCATTTAAACCGATCAGTGTCATAGAGTTCCGCTATTATAATAAAATTTCTAATGTTACATGAATTTTAATTCTTAAGAACAATGAGTGTAAAACTATTTCAAAATGAGAAACGAATATATATTATTATCGCTCTCTACAATTCAGCGATTTCAACGCTTTTTGACAAAGAACTGAATTGCTCAAATGGCCAAGAAAGTTTTTAATGTCATCAACAGATTCAACCAGTAGGACATTAATTATGGCTTATTTAAAATAAATCCTTGAATTTTACGCCTTTTCCTCCCACTTGGACGACTTTATAATCGTGAAATTCTCAATTCTGTTGACTTACATGCTCCCAATCAATATCTATGTGGCCGAAATCATAACCAAACGATTTTTTTTTCTTACAGCTTTTTCTTCACGTTAGTCATATGAATCACCAGTTGCAAGGGTCTTTCGGCTAATCGATGTGGACATTTTCAGCATCGAACTCTGTGTATTGTTTTTCAGAATTTTTTTCTTGCATGAATTTGTATGTTAATAATATTTCTTGTCCTCTTTTCAGTTTTCTAAATTCTTAAAAATGTTTTTATAATTATAACTATTTTTGCTATATGTACTGTATAAATGCATGGCGAGCTGGCATCAGCTGAAATGCCATGTATTATAATATTTGATTTACAAATAATGAATTTAGTATATGAATTGCATTCAAATCAGTTCAATTTATACTGAATTTTCTATTTCATGATACTATACTATGTTATGTATATCGAAATACAGTTTTTTACCAGAAGCATGCACAAATATTTAACAAGATACATTAACCAAAACGCAGGACACTTTTCGATGATTAAAAACTATACAATTTGTACAAAATGTATACAAATGAAAAGTCATTGCGAAAATGGCACGTAAATGACAGGAAAACTTGAATTTTTGCTTGAATGCAATGCGCAAAAAATATACGAGGTTGCTGTGATATTATAAATCAGAGATATTAGAATAATATTTGTACGTTCTCACGAATATAATTTTCCTACAGAGATACTTTGTGAAGTATTCCGCTAAGTCAACATTTTTGGAGAATTTTCCAATTTAATTTCAATGACGATTTTCAGAATCATGATTAACGCTCTTTTAAAACTAGGGCGTCAAAGATATATTAAAGGAAATTCAGCACTGCAATTTAATGCCAAAACCAATAAAGTCTGAAATATGCATCATTTGGTAGGCGACGCAAAAGACTTTTTAAGCTCAAATAATCCATTTAAAATTTTGTTACGGACAATATTTACAGACTCCATTTTATATTACAAACCAAGACGAAAGCATACCTGCCCATTTAATCAATCAATAAAGGGTTATGACATCATAACCTTTTTGGGGTAGAAAAGATAAAGGTCTGCTACCTTCTACGAGTTCTATAAAACAAAATTCTATTAGCAAAAGACAAAGCTCAGTTTTTCTCTGATAAATTAAATTGTTAATTTTTTGTATGATTTTGAAAAAACAGATGTTTTAACAGATGGAAAAAAAGAGTTAATAGCCATTAGATGTTTCCAGGTTAAATTCCCCCCAAGAACAATATTAAATTAAGTTTTTTTTCAATTAAACGTTTGAGGTTCCAAGCATGGGCGTTGGTGATGAATTTTCTCTTCAAGTTGATCTCGAGTGTTTTTTTTAATAGCTGGTGCAAAAGCAATTATTGGCTGTAAGAATTAACTTTCTTATTTTTATAACATCTATGAAATGGTTAGGTATGTTTTAAAAGTGAGATTTCTGAATAGTTTCATATGTAAAATACAAAAAAATCATTAAATATTTTTTAATAAATTTCAGCTTCAGTAAAAGTTCCAACAAGGTCAACGTCAAATGTTGATTCGTCTATTTAATTCTAAGCTATCCTAAACGCCAATTATCTCAAGAAGAATTCAATATTCAAATCAAGTGCATTGGTAGTTTTGAATTTAGTGTGATGCCAAACGTTAAAATATAAATATTTAAGTAAAACAAAATACTACATAGAATGTTTGTAACACATCTCCTACTATTCTAGCACATTACTTTGAAACTATGTGTAGTATAAAGAAACCCCGGATACAAATAAACAACATATTAAACCGTCTAGACATCATGTTGATACGCCAAATTTGTATATGAATAGTGTTCGTCAGCAAGTCGTATGTGTATATTTTCACGATGAAAAATATCTTAAAACAATATATATTGTTATTAAAAGAAAATATAAAAATAATACAAATTGGTCATGTTTTATTGATTTCAATATATTATCAATGAAACTCTGCTAATAATTAATTAAATTTTAAATCAGACGGTGTATCAAAAGATACGAAAGAAATAGAAAACGTTTTTTGATAAAGATACATAGTTTGCAATAATTATATAATTATTATACAGAACAATAGCGGTTGAGTTATTAACATGCTTTTTTTCATTAATTTTAAACATTTAAATAACAAATCTATATATTTGGCATGAAAGCTAATCGCCAAAGTTTTGGAAAATTTAAACAATCAAATAAAATCGAGTAATAGCAAAGTCACTTGAGATCAACTTCAACATCTTTTACTCTCGTTTCCAAGATCTCAAAATAAAAGTGAAAAACAAAATATATTGAGCCAGAAACATTCTGATCGCAAATTAAAGGCTGTAAAAAAAGAAACATGAATAACTAACATCAAACTTAGTTTTGCATCAGCTTTCTTTGTAACATAATTTTAGCTGGGAAAAATCGTTAATATTATCAAAACATTAATAAATTTCGAATATAGAAACAAAGTAGTGAAATAATGATTAATTTTCCTACACGTGTGTATAAAGAAATATTTATATATTGAAATTTCATATATCTTTATCATTGCTTGAAAATTTACTTTAAAACCGAATTAGGCCAAACTAAAAGTACCACCCAACCTCACTTGTCAACGAGCGCTTTGAAGTTGGAATCTGAGATGATATTAATATTATTATTTGAATGTCGTTCCGTTAGAGTGGTGATCAATTAAATTATTTTCTCACTTAGTCTTACTTTGATTGGCTCTCAATTGAAAATGAATGAGGACTTTGACGGAGGAATGAGGTTTTATTAGTGCGATATTATTTTATCGGTTTTAACAAAAAGGTGAATTCTCAAATGACTACTTTTTAGTAGTTATGTCGGCACCACGTCGTCATACCGATAATCTCGGGTTACGAAATTCTCTCTAGTTTTCGGACGGAATTTTACTTTTACCTTACTTACTAACGTAGATGACTGAGAAAAAAAATATTTCTTACTCAATATACTCAATATTTATTACTTATACTTGTATAACTTTACTTCAATCTTGATTTAGATTTGATTTATTAACTATTTAATATGCTTCAAAACGAAAAAATAAGAGATCTATAAAAAAAGGTTGCTAGTGTTGATATACGCTAAAGCAGCGGTCGGCAACCAATGGTCCGTGAGAAAATTTTTGTGTTCCGCAATGATACTGGAGTAACATAATTGGAGAAAAGGATCCATAAACATATTTTAAACAGGCAGAAAATATACCACTGTAATTATAATTTAAAAAATTGTAACTTTAATAATAATTATTTTATATTTGTTTGTACTTTTTTAGGGAAAAATCTTGTTAGTGGAATATACGATTCAAAATTGTGAGTTTACTGATCTGTGGGGTCGTGAAGTCCCAAAGATTGGTGACCGCTGCATTAAAGTATACTAAAAAATTCATGTCTTGAGCTAGCTGTTCGTAAGACGTCCAAAATATTTATTGAAAATATTCAATAAAATAATCAAGCTTATCTACTGTTTCCAAAAATATCAATTAATTAGTTATATTTGCAGAAAAATACATATTTCAAAGTCTAAATCGTGTGATACAAGAAAAAGAAATTCCTGCTGTACAACGTTATCGTTAAGCCAAGATCTTTCCAAGTATTTGAACACAGAATTATCCGTAGAAGACTTGGACTAGTTAAAAATAACCAGAGTTAAAACGTTTGTGCAAACGCTGGGCTTTTCGAATGATTTAAGTCCAATATATTGATTGTAAGAATAATCAAGTGGACAGATCATGTCGTAATATGCGAAAAATCAAAAAATCTCCACAAGTGTGAGAAGGAACTCAAATGGGGCACTCGAGACCTAGGCAAACCCTGTAGTAAAGAGGAGTGCAGAGAGGCTGCGTGTGAAAGATTGTAGAAAAATATGTCTGGATGAGGGTTGAGAAGTCGGTCATGCACCTTAATCGACCGTAGCGTCAGCCAAACAAGTGGACTATTTTTTGTTCTTCTGCAAAACAAAGTTAAGTATTTTACCGACGGTGCGAGATTAACATTAAATGGTTTTTTGATACTATTTTAATATTTCTTGTTTCAAGTATTACATATCATTTACAACCATATAAGAATTAAAATTAATGCTGAAAAGAGCGCAGCACTTATGTTTTCTAAGGGTTTCGTTAGAAAACCCAATTTTGATTGCATTCGCATGCACAATACTGAGATCAAGTGGTCCAACACAGTCAAATACCTTGGACTCACCTTAGATAGTAGACATAAATTCAACAAACACACAGCGATCAAAAAACGTCAAGCTGATGCTGCAAAAGGAAGATTAAACTTTATGTTAAATGCGAGAAGCAAACTTACACTCAAAAGCAAGCTGATCCTCTATACAGCAATAGCTCGCCCAATTATGGTGTACGCTACTACGGTATGGGCTTATGCTCACCACAAGTATCTGAAGACTCTTATTCAAAATAAATCATTGCGACAAATATGTAACGCCCCGTGGTACGTACGTAACTCGCTACTACACAGAGACTTAAAAGTACCTACAATTCGAGAGTTCGTTCGCGAAATGTCTCAAAAGTTTCACAGTGATGTAGGCAAACATTATAACCCAACAATCTCTTATCTACAAAATTACGATGAGACAATACTTAAGAATCGGTTTAGACCGAGAGCAGTTCTGCTCGACGACCCCCCATAGATGTAAACAGGGATTTTCTTTGTTTAAATTGAATAAACACGACCCCTTGTAATAGAAAATGACTTTTCTCTGGATGCTTCTTTGTATATTGCATATGTATGTGTGTATGCGTTTGTATATATATGTATATCTGTGTGGGTGCGGTATGCGGGAAGGTATATTTATATAAATGCAATTGGTGCCCACGTGAATTGGCTTCATTGTGGATTGCTTAGCTCTGCAGTGATCACGCCCTTCTATCTGCAACGATGGAAGTGGAAAAAAATTAACATTGGAAATGAAGGAGACTCAAAGAACTATGACGCTAACGCGCCTTAGGAAATTGATATCCAAAAAAAAAACAACCATATAAGAAATTTCTCGATATTAATTATATAATAATATAAGGAAATATCTACCAGAATTTCTGTTATACCAGTAAATAAGTCATTAATAAAAAAGTTTCCGTATGTAAATAATAATCGCGTAATCAAGAAGGCAAATTCGACTTTTCAACGTCAGATAATTATTAAGAAATATTTTTTATTTCACTCATTCAGAACAAAGCCATGTGTGTTTTGCAATAACCTTAACAGAAATAATATGTATAAGTATTTCAAATTATAAAAAGTAAATGAAAAACAATATTAGATTTTTTAGTGTGCTGTTTTTTAAACAAACAAAAGATCTCATCTTTTTCTCATTTCATTCCATCGGAATCATATTACGCACTCGCACGTCCTAGTGAAATCTTCAAGAATAAAGTTTCAGGGATTTCTTGCGAATTTTGGCCTAAAACTTCATTACAATTCATAAAAAGTGCTATAAAGTGCCGATGGAAGAAAAAAAAGTGGTAATAGCACTCCAATTGATGATCACAAAGTATCCGCTTTGTCTCTTCATGAATAAAAGATATGATTGTACCTGGTCAGATCCGCTACGCCTCGTTTATACGTGTAATATTATATTATTTTATACAGAATGTAATAAGGCCAAATTTGGGATGGCAGCAAATCGAAATGATTTTTTAAAGGCGACGGAAAAGTTTCAGTCATTGTGACGGTAGCATATATTAACGAGAAAATTTTGTAAATAAACTATGATTGACATAATCTAACTGGATGAGATTTTGAGGCGACTCAGTTGATTCATGTATTATTTATAATACTATTCCATTAACCAGATATCCATAACACGTGGCCAGTGGCTTCTTCAAACAGGGTCCTATTATTTTTAGAGGGTCGAAAAACAATAATAGCTTGCCTTGCTTTTTTTAAATTAAAAATTTTAGCAAAACCAAATTCATTTTTTTGTGACAAGCTATATACCAAACAAAAAGAAGATAAATACTAAAAATAACAACAAAAACAGTACTATAAAGAATACTTCGACTTATCGATTACATAAATTTTTGTAAAAAGGTCATTTATACCAATTTTTCCCAGTAGTTCCTATCGTAGAGATTGAAGCTCAACCATAGTACTTAATAATCGGTTTTACAAAGAATTATATGTTTTTTTTAAGTTAATTCTCGGTGGAATTTTCAAAAATAATTCAAATTCAACAATTTAAAAATTCATGAAACAATCAAGGTTTGTCTTGCACATCACGAGCATTTTCATCTGATTTATTAAAATAAGCGAATGACTCATTAATTTATTAACCAACTAAGATCTGCATTAATTTTATTCTACAATTTTTAGTCAGGTTTAATTTCGGCCTGTATTTGTTGGGTCAGTAATTAATTCGATAAATGGTCAGTATACAAGTGGTCAGTCAATTAAATAAACGATCAGTAATTTATATAAAATGGTCAGTTATTAAATTAAACCTAACCAAAACTTTATTTACTTGGCAATTGGTGCATGTTTATTGAAATCATAAATAAAATAAACATTTCTTAATGTACAATTTTAAAACAGTTTGACTGTTCACCACTCAAAATGGTTTAATGAAATTCGCACGTATATAACCTAAAGCAGATCTATTATTTTATCTTTTTTACTTAGTTAACCTAACCTAACCTAACCTTCCTTTAATATTTACTGACCGTATCTTTAATATTTACTTATCATTTTTATTTTTCTACTGAACGTTTTATGTATTTGTTACTGAACATTATATTTACTGACCGTTAATTGAATTAGACACTGACCAAATAATTAGTTGCCTTTAATTTCTTTTATTACACAAAATTTGGTAATGTTCTATTGACGTATTAAATTTTATAACGCTGTACAATTTTAAGCTAACAATAATCATAACCGGATTAACCTGATGAATGAGTAAAAATGAATATGTTTTGCTGGGGTATGCGGCTATGCAGCAGAGCAGTCTATTTGACACGTTTAATTAAATTACTTTCGGCATTTACATTCTTAATACTTTCAAAGCACGCCAAGCGCACTGTCATGTAAATGTCTTTAATATTACATTTCTCAGTTACGTTATTCGTAATTAATTTTCAAAGTAAAATAATATTTATGATTAATCAATAAACAATTGAAAGTACATTATGAAATAACTTCATTTGTTGTGGCACCGACGCCCTTGGTGTGGATCTGTATCTGAATTCAGTTTTATTCTCTGGAACTCCTCAAATTGTTTTTTCACTGCCGAGAAATAGTGGTAGTAATGGTACTATTGAATTGAAACAGGACTTATATTACATTTAAAAAATATTGTTATTGGGTAATATAACTCGTAGGTCAGTATATTTACATATTTTCCGGTATTTTAAGCAACAGAAAAAAGAAGCAATCGAATATTTTTATTTTTGAATATAATACACATTTTTTCCACTAATTTCACAATTTTATGACATAATCAGGACCGGTTTCACTCATCGCAACCATTCTCAGTTAAAACTGACCCTGATGATTTCATAAAACAATAAAATGAGTACAAAAAGTTGTTTTATTTTTATAAATATAATGCCTTTGCATCGAGAATTGGCAGGTCAAATCGGGACGTAGCGAGAACTATCAGCAAACCAATAGTCCTGTTCTATCCCTATCCTTCTATCCTTCATGCCTTATAAGCTCCATCAATAGTCTATTTCTCTACACTGGGTTGAGAGGAAATCTCAGGTTTGTTGCAAAAAAATACCTTTACTAATTACTAAGTGCAAATGTCCATTTTGACGTGGAGTGAAATCCTACTATGCTTTAAGTTGTGTCGCCAACTCATCGGAATACACCGATCTACAGCATGATGATCACAAAATCTGGTGATTTCCATAGATTGGCAATTAAACGGATTAATTATTTAAGTCAGTTGACGGTCGAACTTGTTGACTGCGAGACGAGTGGATATCAAAACTCACCAATTATAAACCGTATAATACACTTTAATGAGATTATTGATGGAGGCATGGATGGGGAAACATTATTGCGTCGTATAGATTTGAAAATGCCATAGCAATTAGACCATACGGGACCTACAATTGAGCTAAAAATTATTGATAATTATATTCAAGATTTATCAAGAAATAATAGCAATTCGCGTATTAACCATATCCTTACTAGCTGTCATAATACTCGGCTTGGATATTATTTAGTTTGTTAACAGAATATGTATATTTGCTTGTATGATTTGGATACCTAACCCTACTCATAACTGAATGATAGACTAATATAAACTTCAAAGTTGTTTATTCAAACTTAGATTAACCTTCCAATAATAATATTCGGTTGAAAACGGTTTATTTAACGCATAAATTGAGCTATAATAAAAATAAATAATCGTATTAAACTGGAAAAATTGCTTATAAAGTATGTAATCTGTTGATATCTAAGTTACTGTTACCCTGCATTGTCTCTGTGATTATGCAAATATTGATTTTTTAACTGTGATAAAATAACCAGAATCCAGCTCACTCCCCACCTGATTGAATTATTTATTAATAATTTCTAATATAACATTAAAATTGATAGCGTTGTTATTCCACAGGTAGTATTACTAATTTAGTTTAAATCTATATCAAATAATAATGATAAGGTAAAATCATTGTAATAGGATAAAATAACAAAGTATTTTAAATACTTTGTTATTTTATCCTATTATAATTGAGTTCTGCCAAGTAAATGTCAATTAAAACAATAAAATCATTGTCTTAGAGTGGCATATACCGACTCTCTTGTGAAAACGGCTAAGCGTCTTATGTCGGGTAGACAAGGTAGAAAGTTTGATGTTAGATTCAGAAAAACATAAAAAGACGTGTATAAAATAAAATTTTTTCAGTTTTTTTAACCATTTAACCGAAAACCATCACAATCCACAAAGTAAAAGCTGAATCCACAAAAAAAACAATAATTCAACACATTCTTTCTCCAACTTTGGAATTTTTAAGATTGTATCAAAAAAAAGAAAAAATACATCTTAATAATTCTCCTAACATAACATACCTCCCTCCATTCGCAAGAATAATAAGCTATCTGATTATTGAACATCAATAGAAATGGAATATGATATAAAAATAACAGTACTAAATGTAATATTACAAGAAGCAGCTATATCTGAACTGAGATTAGAATGAACAAGTCTCCTAATACATTATCTTGTATCGAAAGGTATTTCTGCTTGTGATGTTTTATACTTTTACAACTCTGCCTACTGTTTCTAATTTTACCTTTTCAGACAAGGGACAGCAATCGATTGTTATACAACTAATTCTCATTAAACAATAACTGTAAAAATGCTCTCTTGGATATTCATGTAGGCCTCATTGGAAACAGGTAATCGAATTAATCTTAAAACTATATTGGTCATCGTAGTTAGATATAATTAAATTTCATGAAAGGGACAACATAACAGTTGAAACAAAATATTACAGTTAAGCCCTATTGATTGATGTCGGTTTTGTATTTAATAAAATTTACTGCTTTATTAATTTTCCACAGTGAAAAAAAGGTCAGGCATATCATTGACACGGGATAAAATTCTGTTGACCTTTTCATATGTCAATTCAATTCTAAAAGCCTATAGAGAGATTTGAACCAGAATAAATATGGTTTTCGGGAACTAAAAAATGTTTTGAAAAAAATCTCTGCTAAGCACAGTTTTGATATCGGACCATTTTAAGTATTGTTATAAATATAATAATGAATTGAAATATTTTTCAATTTTGTTTTGCGTTTGAGTATATTTTCACATTAAAAATGGGTGCTCAGTAAAACTTTTATAATATTTGACATCATATTTTAAAATTTTTTGTGATGAACTCGAGAAGTTCCATTTGATAAGAAATGATGTCACTCACGTTCATGCCAAAGATCTCATAAATCAAATTGATTATATCGATATCGACAGAACTTCAATCTGTGATCCTTTAATCACTAAGTAGAGATTTCAGATTTTCAGATTGGATTATAGAGACCGACTTTTTACTTATGACTTAATTTTCGTACTATTTACCAATGAAGACGACTAATTATACAACTGAATCTCCAATATATATATTTTTTATTTTGGTCTTTACAGCAGTCGGAAATGAGTAATGCCAACCCCTAAATATGTAATAATCAATTCGATGAAAAGTTTCTAAATATATTTTAGCCGATTCCCGACATTTGATTAAGTGATAATTTACATACGAAAATTCTGCTAATCACAAGAGAATAGTGATTCTTTCATCAGCATGAAAATAATTAACAGCCACTTATTCCATAAATGGTCAGTAAGTAATTAGATAAATGGTCTGTAATACATAATAAATGTCAGTTGATAATTATGTTTGGTCAGTAAATAATTTCCTAATAAAAAAAAGCAGATTAGATTAGGATATATTTAATTAAATAACTGACCGTTTATTTTATTAAATTACTGACAATTTATTATTACTTACTGACCCAATAAATGCAGGCCGTCAAATATTGACAAACTAAAGTAAACAGTGGATATAGTAAATTAAATACATTATCCGATCCAAATCAACAGCTGAATATTAATTAACAATACACTGAATGGTAAACGCTTTTGGGCTTTCATCCTACTCAGTTTTGTAGCAAAACTTTGATTTATCCTTCGGTGTTATTTTATATTTTTTCATCAATAATGGGCAAAGACATTTGTGTTGTTTCAATTTCTTCCCAATTCCGTTGTACTTCTCACTATGTCCGTTCCTAAAATCCGTGCGACCATCTCTGAAAGTAATGGTTGAGTAACGCCACGTTGAATATCCCACAAGTAGTCAACATACTCTACATTGGGAATGGACACCGTTTAGAAGAGTGGTAATTAACATCATTATGAATAATTTCCATTAAAACATTTAACGTTTGCTAAAATTGCTGAACTGTGCATTCTCTGTTAAAAGATAATTTTTTTTACCAATCTCGACGGATTTAATTTCGCTGTTCAGCATGTAGAGCTCAGCGTCGTATAATTATTTCGAGTGTTTATAGTGAGCAGTTTATTTTTTATAATGTTTGATTTAGGTTGTGCAACTCCAGCGCTGTTATTTCAGAAGCTCATGTGAAAAAATCTGACAAAAAAAGAATTTCAAGTGTTTGTATCTTTCTTAATGCAATAAAAAAGTGTTAAATAAGAAGAAGCAAGAAAAAATAATAAGCTTAGTTTTATAATGAAAAGTTAATTAAGCTCTGAGTAATCATCAATTTTCTTTTTCCATATCCACTCCCAATGTGGAGCATATGGTCTCCTAATGGAGGTATCTTCACAGATTTTTTCCACGAGAACTGCTTGTTACTCAGTTGCTCAACCTCTCTTTTTCGAAGAGAGTAGGGATAGAAGGACTAGTTGTTAGCTAATCGCTGTCGCTACGCACCGTGAGGATGGGATTGGTGGGAGGGAGGACTCAGACTACGAACAGAAATCCATAAATCGATTGAAAAGTCAATCTAGAAAAACCGTCCGAACCGGGAATTGAACCCGAGACATCCGTAACAGTAGCCAGCGACGCTACCAACTGCGCCACGGACGCCGACCATCAATTACATCGAAGATGAAATTCATTTATCCGTGAATTTCATTACCAATGTAGATGACACTGCGCAAAGTCGGAAGACAACATCGCTATATCTATATATAATACAAAATAAGGCCACGGTAAAATCGGAAATTAACGCCACAGAAAAAGGCTTTAGAAATATGAAGTTTAGTTATTGACCTTTCAAATATTGGTATTCAATAACTCACTTACTGTGAAAGCTTGTTTCCAAATCAAATTACAACTTTTATTTGTCTTCGACAAAACTTTCACAAAATCATTTCATTTATGTATAATACATTTTTTGTTGCCTTCTCACAGCGTGTTTTGATATAAAAAATCTCAAAGTCAAAAGTAATGATAACGAAATAAGTTATCGGTTGAAATATAAGGGCTCTTTGTATAAAAACCTGATTGGAAAATTATTCATTGTTTGAATTATTTTAGTAAAGAACATTTTGTTGATGCGATATCTCACTTACCATCAATTTTAGGGCATTGATCAAAAAAACACTCTGACACTTAATATTTTCTTTGGATTCGGCGGCAACTTTGTGGAAGTTCATTTTTAACATTAAATTAAATTAAAATTTGATAACTTAGTTATTCCACTTGGTTTATCACTAACGTGACGCGTTTCGCCTTCTTAAGAAACATCTTCAGCAACGCGTCACGTTAGTGATAAACCAAGTGGAATAACTAAGTTATCAATTTTTAATTTAATTTTATATTAACGCTGACACTTGTTGCAAATTCACGATTAAATTGAAATCGCTTTTATTTACGATTTTCTGGCAAACGAATCAACAATCACGACTCGAAAAATTGTCTGCGAAGTTGAATAAAGTAGACGTTTAACCAATAGCAGCCAACTGTATGAAAGAAATATTTCACCGTAAAAGATCATTGGAAGATAAATAAATTTAATTATAAATGAATTTAAATAAGACGTAATAAATGAGGAAATTGGAATAGAAAAGGAGAATATGATTTAACATAAAAAGGATTAACAGGTACACTTAAAGTAAACATATGGAGATATATATTTAATACCGACATGGAGTCACAGTATAGTCATATCTTAAAAAAGTACAGTATTAGGCTAACTATTTAATGCGTAAAACTGTTCAACTTTACAACTGTCATATCTAGTTTCAATATAATTTCAGTGATGTTCACAAAATTTTTGTTTTCATCTGTTTTAATTTCAATGAAATTATGGATAACACACTCAAAACTCCTGATTCTGGCTCTAAAAGTTTAATATATAAATGATAGTAATAACTGAGAATCAGATAGTTCATGGCAATCATTATAATTGCATGGTTTTGTGGTTCTAGGACGGTGATGTATTAACTTAATTGCACTTTAGATTTGGATTGTATTTTTTGGTAAAGTAACATTACAAGATACTTCGAACAGAATGATTATTTTAACATGTACAAAAAAATGTATGTTTTATCTCGCATAAATAACACGAACGACGGTAAACGATGTTATCTATTTTGCGCCATCGTAAGTTTCATCACAGGTTTCGGGTCTATTGAATTATATTACCTTTCTTTAAAGATAAAAAAAATATTTCTATAAGTTTGATTTAAATGGAATTTTCATTAATTATTTATATTTTAATAATATGAAAACTCTTGTCTAAGTCAGATCAATGTAAAGCAGTGATCGCCAAACGGTCGCTTGCGAGCTACCGGTAGCTCGCGGTGGCATTTTCGGTAGTTCGCGTAAGATATTTCATCATATTTATAAATTTGCCTCTTAAACTTTATTATTGGACTACGAAATGAAATATTTCTCGAATTAAATTTCAATGAAATGCTTAGCAAGTTGCCGTTGTAATATCATACTCAAGAAGATGACCCTTCACCAGAAATATAATTGATAGAATTTCAATGTGATTCCCCAACAGATAAGTATCTAATTTTATGTGAAATTCCGCTTAAAATGAAGACATTGTTTTGTTCTACCTACCTTGTTCTCCACTATGAAAGTGGTTAGAAGAATATATAATCTGACTCACATATGTACATTTTGATAATTGTATTCGGATGGGAGTGATAAGGTACTCACCGAATATTGAAAAAAATATAGCGAAAAGTGAATGCCATTCTTTTCCCTAATAATTTTTACTTTTCCTCACACTTATTTCAAGATATTTTTCAATTATTATTTTGTTTATAAATACATAATTAAAGTATGCATTTTATGTTTTATTGGAAGTCCGATGTCATAATTTATTTTAGCTAATATAATAATATTGTTTACGGTACGATAAAGGACGATCATAAAAAAATAAATTATAAAGAATGAATATGTATAAGTAACTCACCAAAGATTTTCAATTCTGAAAGTAGCTCACATCCTTATTGAGTTTGGAGACCACTGATGTAAAGTGTAATAATTCGCTGTAATTAAGTGATCTTCCATAATGCCGTAAGAAACTTGATCAAATGATATCCATCTGTATTTTACTTAAGTAAGTCATTTCCGGGAATATATATTTTTAATGCTCCGGTGAGGCTGCAGTTATAAAATAGTTCAATATTAATACTAATAATTATTAGAAATGATTTGTATCAATTTGTAACCGTGTCCGTGTCCAATGTGGACCATATGGACTGCTAATGGAACTTATCCTAATAAAAGTAATTCAATGAGAACTGATTCTTACTCGGTAGTTTAACCACTCATTTACGGTGAGAGTAAAGATAGAATAATAGAGCTAGAACAGGTCTAGTGGTTAACTAATCACTCTCACTACGCTCTTTTTAGAATCGCATGAGTGATAAGGAATTTAGACATTGCAGATATCCATGCCTTCGAACACAAATCGATAAATCAATTTATGAAACTGTCCGTATTGGAATTCTGTGGCCAGGCCTGTTGTTTCAACAGCCATGATAAATTGTATTTTATCGTATGTTAAAAAAGGTGAAATCGTTCTTTAAAATGTTATGAATTTTAAAATAAATATTATGCATTTTTTTAAAAATTTATCCATATAAATTCTCTGAATAATTCTTGTTAGTCATATATTATTCTGAAACTATCATATAAATATTCAACATCCTCGAGGATTCTATTTATTATATAGCGAATAATATTTATTAAAATATAAATAATTCTAAGAAAACGTAAGATTTTATCTATTAACCATTACTAGATCTTTGACGGCTTATAAATTAATAATGGACCGTCAAATTGCTTCAAAAATATCGAAATTTTAACATAAGGTTTCACGACAATGATAAAATCCTGTGACTCATTTTGATGTTACTTTATCGTGTCTGTTTTCTTTTCTTTTCGCTACACTATTTTTTGATTTTTTCAAACGATTTATTTTTATTTTCTTACCTATGAAAAATCTTATTACAAAATTTTCCTTTATATGGTATCTTTACATAGATGCCCACATATATACTTTAGCGGTTTTATTTCTTCACTAAAAGCAGCAGAACACTGCCAAACTTTTTTAGTGCCCATTATTATCCCAATTTACGCGGAAATATATATATTTCTTTGGTCTTTATTATAACATATCTTTATTATTTTACCTTTTTTGTACAAATAAAAACCATTATTATCAGTGATTGTCTTCAAAATGGTAGGATTATTTTTACTTCTTGTACTTTTCTTAGAAATACCTTAATTTTTACGAAAATAAGAAAAAATACTTTAATTATAAATTTCACAAAACATATATGTTCAAAAACTACGAATACATACTATGTAACGCCACATAATCAAGGCAAGACATCAAAATTAAGACACAGTACGTTAACGTAAGATTTTTTTTTAATAAAACTCAATTTGTTTGTCCTATTTCCACATTTTTATAATGATCAGGACCCACTCTCTAACAGCTTAGAAGTGAATAAAAATTTATCACATTATTTAAAAATTTTGGGTTTGTTTTACATAAAGTTTCATTCCAAATATTTGTAATCTAAACATACCAACATCGATATCGTGATAGGGCACATAATCTTATTTGTATAAAAACAAGGACTGTATGTTATCAAAATTAATAAATGAAATAATCACAATATGATAATTTGGTTGAATATATGACGAATTTTAATATAAATATCCTGCTTTTATTATTAATTCGCATACCTGCTTTATTTGCTTAGAGTTCTGATTTCAAATATTTTTTGAGTTTCACGCATCAATCAATCAATGATGGCATAACGCAATTATGTTAAATTAAAATAGTAAAATAGCAAAATTTGTTGCAATTAATATTTAAAAAAATGAATGATGACGTAATACGGTATCGTTTGCATAATGTTATGTCTTGTAACTCTTTGGCTTCACGATTCAAATCCCCAAATAGAAACATTTAAACATAGATTTTTTAAGATTTTTATTTTTTTAATAGCGTGGAATTTAATAATGGTGTATCATGATATCGGTTATCTAATAATCTATCTCGTAGCCGAGTATTCGAATCCCTAAACGGATACAGTAGACCACCCCCGGTTAACACGATTTTCCGACAACTCGATTTTCATTAATATTTGCGTCTGCTTCTTGATTACACGCTAAAATTCGCTTGCACCGCATGTTTATCCTCTGATATTGTATGAGTATGGTATCCCCGATAGCCTGCTTCCAGATAACTCGCCGTTTATCGACCATGTTATAGGGGAGTCTAATGCATATTTAAGTAGATTTTTCAATCGATTTTTGATTTTTATGTAAAAGCCTACACTATCTGCAATGTTTTAAGTCCATTCCACCTTATCTGGTCCTGAAAAATTTTACGAAAGTAGAGAGAGCGATTAGCAAATTACTAATTCTTTTGTGAATCCATTCTTCTTTCGTTACTCTTTATTAAAAAAATGTATTTACTTTAATAAATACGTCATATAATATTTTTACTCAGTCTAACTATTTATTCAGTTGAACAGTTTACAAAAACAGAAGGCGCTTTTCCTTTATAAAATTGTATGAAGCTTGCTTCATATCAATAGACTGGATACAATTTATTATTTAATAATTCACTGTGTTGTCCTTGCTATTAAAAAAAAACTGTTTATTTAATGGAATAAATATTTAAACAATTTTATGTACTGCTGAAAATTTTAATCTACGCCGAACGAATACAAAAGTATGCGAAATTAGTTGGCAAATAATCAGGACTATCTTTATTAATTACCTTTTCAACTTTAAATTTCAATCAAATTTTAATGAACTTTCTTTTACAATGCAAACACTGATAAAAATTTGAAGAGAAAAATAATTATTATGAAATATTTACTCATTCCACCTTCGGAAAATTATATTCCCCAAACAAAGATAATGAAAAAAAGATTTTTCGCGTCCATTTCAAAATAAGAATCTTTTTTATTTGTTGCCATATACTTTATATTGTATTGTATATAGTAGGTATATATTGTACATTAAATTCATGGTTGAAATTTTAAATTTTTAGAAAGAAATAAATTAGATCTGTTACAAAGGTTTTCTTATAATATACAGATAAATAAGCTATTGAATTTCCATGTAGTTGGGCATCGTAAAGAAAAATGGGAAATAATTAAAGTTAAGTAGTACTACTGTTCGATTCCAAAAGAAGCTTTTGAGAAATGACTTTTTTATTAATACCAATAAGAATCTATTTCTGTTCACTACTGAAAGGATGAAATAAAAGGAATATAAATAGTCGTATAAGGCAGAGATCAATAGTTTTAATCAAAGTATAAATAATAGTATGCTAGGCCTGTAGCCGAGTGGTTCACGTTCTTTTGTTACGGTGTCCACGGTTCCAAATCTCCGTACGGAAAATTTAATACTTTGATTTTTTAATCGATTTATGGATATGTGTTCGAAATTCGAAAGTATGAATGTCTACATTCCCTGTTACTCATTCGATCGTAAAAACAGGGTGTAGCGAGTGCAATTAGCTAAAAACTGGTCTACTCCTATCTCTATCTTTTTGTCTTTACTCTATCTAATAAAAAGAGGCAGAGCGACTGAATAACAAGATGCTCTATCAGGAGAACATTCCGCTTCATTTCATAGGTGCGCATACAAATAAGTATTCATAAATTTCAGCCACCAAGTAGACACCGCTTTGAATGACATCTACCTACCCCCGCGGATTTTTACGTCTTTGATTTTAAAAATGTTTTTATAAGTATTCTTATTAATAAGCTTCAGGGACGTATATATATGTAATATTTCAATTAAATTTGTTAAATAAATAAATCAATACTATATCGGAATATCTCATAATTTAATTATGATTAATGGTCATCTTTTTTTTTTTTGCCATGTCCACTCCCAATATGGAGCATATGGCCTCCTAATGGAGGTATCTCAACAGAATTTTTCTACGAGAACTGCTTGTAACTCAGTTGCTCAACGTCTCTTTTTTTTCGAAGAGAGTAGGGACAGAAGGATAGGGCTATGACAGGACTCGTTTACAGCTAATCTCTCTCGCTACGCCCCGTGAGGATGAAATGGGTGGGTGGGAGGACTCAGACTACGAACAGAAATCCATAAATCGATTGAATGATCAATATATGAAAACCGTCCGCACAGGGAATTGAACCCGAGACATCCGTAACCGTAGCCAGCGACGCTACCAACTGCGCCACGGACGCCGACGCTGGTCATCTGTGATATATGGTGAATGGTCATCTGCAATGATATATAACAGTGTTAATCAAACTTTTTTGATCGCTTATCCCTAAAAATCGTTGTTATTATTGCACCCTATGTGTGTTTGTTTTGCATATTAACTCGAAGTATATATCTCGCTCCGATGAATAATGCGTTCTGCTTGTTTATAATTCGCATAATGGTTGCTCTACATATTTTGAGCCATTGTTATTATATCGCATCGAAAAAAAAACATTGTAAATAACTTCATTTTTTCTCTTGTTGTCAGAAAAATGTAGGCTTTGCAACTTGTCCTCCTCAAAAAGTCAACTGAATTAAGATTTCGGACGCTTCCTAATTTGGATATTGTAGGCAGTAGGCTTTTTTTTAATTTACTAGAAAAATATGTTTATTTAAATTTTACAGCAAACAAGAACGTAGGAGAATTTTTATTTACGTATATATAAATAAACTCGAAATCGTATATGCGGTTTTCAGCATTTACCCAATTAAGCAAAATTAGCATAACTTGGCCCTTAGTCTCAAAAAATCTTTAGACCCTAATATACGAGTAACCTTTTCATGTTTATTATAGAATTTAATAGGTAAAAAATCTTTCAAGAGAGTAATTTATTTTAACAAGCTTTAGAATGTTGCTGAAATAGAAATGGTAGTTGTGTAAAAGATAATTGAAGTATTTTTTTAACATTAAAAATTTATTTTGTATTCAATGCCAATTCGCGAAACATTAATTACTTGATGAATTTCAAATGAGGGTGAAAGAAAGGTGTGGAAGAATGTTAGAAATTAACTCGGGGAATCTTAAGAGAAGGAACATCAGTGACATCAACGAGATTCCGCGAATAACAATAAATTTCCGTAGGAAATTTAATTACGAACAGAAAAAACCAAATGATCATAAATTGGAAACAGGAAAAACGATAATTTACACGAAATACTAAATATTATAATTATAAGATAGAAAAAGTCGCGTTAATATGCCAAATGGTTCGTTTTTCTAATATAGAAGAACGATAGACAGAACAAATTTAATTTGAAATATGGCGATATTTTATTACGAATATATCGTAATTCACAAAAATTTAGTTTCCTTGATTCTTGTTTGTTTTTTTGGTATTTTCTTATGTACAATTAAATTTTATGGGGAATTGCTATATTCTTTGCTGCAATTGATAAAACCTCGAGTAGAAAAATATTCGAACCAAAATATTTTTATATTAAAACAAATGTACAGGCAAGTTCTACTTACTCAATATTATAGTTCGTAGGCTTATTGTTATCAGTTTCAAAGGTTCAAATAACATAATAATCTATATAGATTATTTTTATAGGGAAAAGTAATAACATCAAATGTTTATTTTGAGAAAAACAGATATCAGATTTTTACAAAACAATAATCGAAAAAAACATATAGTAAAAATTATCAGAAAATTTTATTGTTTTTGAGATATGATATTTTCGTTGAGGGGGAGAGGGGTTATTAATAAAAGCTTTCATTTTATTTGTCACAGGCGATATTTGTCGTTATATTTTTAGTAATTTATCGCTATGTATGCCTTCTTGTAATTTCATAGTATTTTACATTGAAGTTTTCGGGAGACTTTGTAATATTAACAGTCGTAAAACGTGACAAGCCAAGCTTATTAACAGACATTTCTCTTCTTAGTTTGAAGAGGCTTTTCCGTACCATAGACAATGCGTTACTTATTGAAGGACAAATAAACACTATGAAAAAAGCATCCACTATGTTAATGAATATATGTTTGTCGACTTTGATAATTTATAAAATACAAACTAATTATGCCTTTATAACTTCATTTGAAAAAATACAACTTTATTTACTGCAATTATCAATTATAATAATAATATATATTCAATAAAATATTGTAGCCTTTTTACGGGATGCTGCAATATAATAGGTAGAAGCCATTAAAACCAACTGTAACGGTTATTATAAAGTCCTAAGGAAAACTGATGATAACTCGTAAGTAGTGGTTCAATTTGAAAACAGATTTTATGAACTATTCACCAATAGATTTTGCTAAAAGTTTTACTATGCAAATGTTTTTAAAGAATCCTTGTGCTTAATTTAGTAGCGTGCGTTTTTTATGTGTAATTCTTGTTTTAAATTATAGCCGTTCCCAATATGAAGAATTTAAATGAAAAGTGTTTAACTAGAACCGGCTCTTTTTTAATCACCTCAGAAAAAATATCTATGTAAGTTTCCATTCGAGTAGTATGAAAGCTCTCTAACGTTTCCATTCGGCTACACGACCAAAATTTGAAACATACGAAGGATATTTTAATAAACTTTCCAACATTTAAAAACTTTTCCAAGTACAATTCTACGTATTCGATATATAGTATTTGAACTTTATAAATCTCAATTTCTATAAACATCGAAAAAGTTTATCAGAGCCATTGAAAATTTTTTTGAACAAAAATTATGGATAAAAAAGTTTTGAGCTATTATTTTCACCTTTTACTCGTTTCAAAATATTATTTTCTGGGAATAAGTTTGATTTTTTAAAAAAAGTAACAACTTAAATATATACAGTGACAAAAAATGCATTTTTTGCGACACGCTATATTTATTGTAAAAAGAAAATGACAATACATGACATTATAGCTGACCCCAATACGCCATGCATTTGACACCATCCACTGTACAGACCGTACCTACAAGAAATAAAGAAATACATATAATATAAATGAAAAAAACAAAAATAAAGAAATACATATAATATGTTTTCAAATAGACATTTGATATTGACTTACACTCACAGATATTATTTATCCAAACAGAATAACCGCAGAAAATCTACATGAGATACATTCATGCGAATAACTGCAACATTCTAGATCAAATTTGATATCAACTGAAATATGATTTATTTAATGTCAAAAAGTGCTTTTTAAAACGCTTATTCTAACATAATTGTCTTCCAGCTGACAAAACTGACAACAGTTGCGATAAGTCTAAGGTTTTCTTTCTCTTTCTGTTTTTTTTCACGCCAGCTTAGTCGCTGAAAGCTGCAAATATAAAATATAAGAAGACAGAAAAGACAAATACTAAAATTTTTTGAAAATAACTTCCGAATAGTTATTAAGCTATTTATAAAAAAAAACTTATAACAATAAAATTAATGTGTATAATAAATGTTTTATTGACTTTTACTAAAACGATGTGTTCGTAATTCTTAATATATAATATACGTACATTGAAAATCACTCAAATATGTTAAATTTGTGATACGCTTTCAACTCTCGTCGTTATTTCTGAATCGTTTCAGTTATAAATTATTTATTTTTATCTTAAGCGACGTACACAATAATGTGCGTAAATTTTCTTTGCGAAAGGAAAAGGGAGTTAAGTCGAGTCAGTTGAAAATGAGTTAAATATTATAAGATAACTATAAATACATACATGTATATAAGAGAAAAAAGTCCAATTAGGTAATGCCACTGAATTAGTAAAATTCACGTTTAAATATCACATTTTTCATAAAATTTCATAAAAATGTAGTTATTGTTGTGGCTTTCCTTAAAAGTACCAATTTTCGGCTTAATACTCTTTTGCTTTTGCACATAGATATATAAATACGTATACTAGAAGAGATTGAATCAGAATTAACGTGCGAGAACTTCATTACAATCAGGTAAAAATAGCAATGTATAAAGTTGATAATGATATATTATAATATAATTATATCATTTACCAATAGTTTACAATAAAGCGTTGAAATTGTTAGATACAAGAAACATAAGTTCGAGCCCTCATCGACAATGTAATTTAAGATAAAATAGTAATGCATTTTTTTCTACATCGATAATTCGGAATGATTCAAATAATATATCTATTGAGATGATGAATTGTTCTGACGCTGAATTGTTGTGGTTAAATTAACGACGGTTTAAATTTCTGCCAATTAGATCTTTTAACTTTAAATGCTTGCAATAAACGATACATGTTACTTTGTATTACTATGAGTAGATTATATTATATTTACACTCGACAAGAGAAATTTCTATATCTCTTTTTAAACATCAATGATAAGATATTAGGAAGGCATCTCCGTTGCGATCTAAAATGAATCGTTTATCGGAGTGATAAATTTAAGTTGATATATTGAAATTCAGACTGCCTTTACAGAGTGGTTACATATCTCTTTAACTTGCTTAACGTTTGGAGCAAAACCGCTTTCAATGATTGTCTCGTAAGAAATAATTTCCTCTGATGTGGCAGACGTTAATTTTTCAAATATTGCGATGTCTGTCAGTGTATATATAATATATATATTTATATCATTGTGTTTGAATAATACTTCTTACGAAAACTTTGGAATATTCTGAAAAGGGGGTGTGACAATTTATTTTCCATTTTCTTTTGACATGGTATAACGATAAGTATTCTGCTTTTTTTCGTTCTTTCGTTATTTTTCCGTATTACGAAATTTGGTTGTTTTATGTTTTTTATCTTTCTTTATGAGTTTAACGAAAAACTGAATGAAAATCCATACACATATATACGTAAAGAACTCAATATATTATAACTTTGAAATCATAGTGTTTGAAATAATAAAAAATATTCTTTTTGCATCGGTGAAAAGCGAAATATATTATGTTCTATAATTTTTAAAATAAAATCCTTTTCCATGAATTGACAGAAAGGTGATATTTTACTGTTGTTTTCATAAAAACGACAAGGTTCGTCACGGGAAAGAAGTAAAACATTACATAATAATTACTAACAATGCTGACGAATCAGCGTTTGATATTTTATTAATTAACAATGAGATTAATCAAAAATGAACATTATTTTAAACATTGGCGTAAATTTAAGGGATTGATAAAGAAAACTAAAAAAGAGTTGTTTATTTTTAAAGAAAAACATAATTGAAAAAAAAGACACTGTTATCGGTAAAGATTAAGAAACAAATTATAATATATGTGACAGTTTCAACACTTTGATTATGTTGTTTCTTCATTGCTTTATCATTATTAATAACACATTAAGCACAGTGAAAATGCAAATTCGAAAATATCTACGTACGTTTATTTATTATATATATATATATATATATATATATATATATATATATATATAGCAATATAGGTAAATTAGTTTGGTTCTATAAATGCATAAATCGCTTCTTATTGCAATTCTATAGAAACATTATAGCAAAAAATTATTCCGACCACGTTCAAAAATACTGAAAGAATTTAAAAAACTGATATCGCACGATTCTGAAAAGAGCATTCAGTTTATTTTAAAAGTAAATCAAACTCATGGCGTTATATTGAAACTTAGAAGACAGTTGGTTGAAAATGTTATATTAGTTTCAAACTTCCGCTGTTGTATATCCTATTCTATAGACTTTCAGAAAGCATTCAGAACTGACTTCCAAAATAATGCACAATGTTCACGCTTAGAATTTCTCGCATATTTTTTTTTACCACGTCCTCTTCCAACGTGGAGCATATGGCTTCCTAATGGAGGTAGCTCAACAGAATTTTTCTATGAGAACTGCTTCTTACTCGGTTGCTCAACCTCTCTTTTTTCGAAGAGTGTAGGGATAGAAGGATAGGGCTAGGACAGGACTAGTGGTTAGCTATTCGGATTATTATTAGATCGGATGGATGGGAGGGAGGAGCTTTATACATCACAAGCATGCATGACTACGAACAAAAATCTATAAATCGATTGAATGATCAGTGTAAGAAACTGTCCACACCGAGAATTGAACCTGAAACATGCGTAACCGTAGCCAACGACGCTACCAACTATACCTACTATAGATAAAGTGACGTTTGATGGATTTTGCGGTAAATTCGTGGAAATTTATTTAAAAAATTAAAATTAATAATTTTGTCATGCCACTGGTCACTATTAGACTGAAAATGATTCTCAAATAGTTCAAACACGTTTTCCACCTAGTAATACAACCAGTGGAATAACATTCTTATCAATTTTAACTTTACATTAGCTAATATAATATTCTATTATAGAATATACTAGCCAATAGAATACTCTCGGCCGTTTATACAATACTCCTACTCAGTTTTTTTGTCCACATTGCCCGCAAGAATACCGATAATCTTGAGAGGCTCGTCGCAACAGGAAAGGTCGAAGGCAGAAGCGGACGCGGAAGGGCCCCGACTCACTGAAGCGACCAAGTGAATGACGCCACATGCCTCTCCTTACCGATGGCTCTCATAACAGCGAAGTGCAGGAGCTAGTGGCGAAGGGTCGTTAAAAGAAACGGAGTTGCTGCTAAGTGGCGGTCACGACCCTCACCAGTGATTAATACGACTGAAGAAGAAGAATAGAATATTCAAACAATTATTGTTCTCCATTTATTAACAGCTTGAGTATATGTTATTAACCTTCATCAGAGAATTAAACACAATGACACAAGTCAATCATTTTTAAGTGATATGATGAAGTGAGTGCACAATTTATTAGTGAGTAATAAAATCCTGATACCATTATTAACATTTTTTTAACCTATGGTTTCAAAATATTAATAATGTGTTGAAATTATCTATGAAATTATTTATGAATAATGGATGAACCCAAATATAAAATTAAATTTGGCAGACAGAACTAATAAAATACACCTCCTACATACGTATATTTGAATTCAACCAGTTATTGTATACCTCTTAACCCCTGAGAACGAATTAATATTACAATAATTGTATTGCCCTTGTTTACGTACAATTTTGAAAATCAAACTGTTCGATTCAGAAATAAGCGATCGCTCAGTTCGAATAATAAGGATTTGTCGAATCTGTTGCCGAATTGATTTCATTCTCCAATAATTTTCATTATCTTTTGGGAAACTGGAATTTGTCTCAAAGCACAAGCGAACGACAAAATAAAATACACAATTGATTTACAGCTATATCAATAATATGCAGATTAATTATGGTTCAGTTACTTAATGAAACACGTTAATAACTAATTTAATAGCCGTAAAAATTGTGTTATTGTCAAATTGCAATAAGCTTTGTATAATAAAAAGTATATGTTTCATAAGAGTAATGACTTAGAAAGACGAAGGTACTGTATATTGTAACATATTTATGATACACCTCTGGCTATTATGTATATTAGAGGTCTGCACGGGCCCGGGCTTTAGCCCGTGGGCTGGGTTTGGGCGGGTAAAGACAATTGACATTCGGGCTTAGGCCGGACCCGGGTAAAGGATTTGTTCTTCAGAAAAATATTTCAGACTATGTTCGGATCATGAATAACTATTGAAATATTAACTATTGATGACTGAATACTGTTGATAACAAAAGGACATTAACTAAATAATTTATTACGTTTTGAATATCATTGGATATAACCAAATCTTTTGTTTGATAAAATGATGCCGTACGTCGACATCATTTTACATTTTGGTAACCTGAAACGCTCTTAAAATTGTGTGTTATTGATGCCAAGTCTGAAACAATACTTCGTTTATTTAAGAATCACCGATAGTAAGTACAAATAGTTTGTATATAAAGAAAGTTTGATATTATTCAGTATCTGCTTTCTATTGATTTTAGATAGTGGAAAGTGCCGAAAAAGTCATTATAAAAAAATACAACAGTTTCAACGATATAAAGAAAAAGTTGAAATGTGGTGACTGTGTTGTTGTGTGGAAATCATTTCGTGAAATAATAGTTTTTTCTACATGTAAAAAGGTTGGATTATAAAAAAATGTCAATTAATTTTATGCTACTGTTTTTTTTTAAATCGGGTTTTTTTGGGCCAATAAATATAAATTTAGACTTCAGATCGGGTTCGGGAACAAGTGAAGTATTAAGACTCGGGCCTGAAGTGAAAGGGCTCGGGCCGGGTAATTTCATCAAATTTCGGCCCGTGCACACCTCTAGTGTATATGGTTTCCTGTATTCTAATTTGAATTATTATAATTATTATGATTCACGTGCTTAGTGAATGACCTGGATGGATTTACTAAGTTTTCATCATACTTTTTACTTCTCTTTTTGAATTCCCAAAGTATTATTATTATATAGAAGAAAGTTATTGTCCGAACATAAAATATATATATTTTTACCACCTGCTTTGTTGCTTTAGTAAGTAGTTGGTTTATGTCACGAATGAAGATGGTTCAAGTAAAAGCCAGAATTGTCTTATAACAAACTGGTTGCCTTCATTTAGTGATAGATATTTTTAATAAAGCTCTTAATATTTTCCTATATTACATAAGTATAGATTTTGAATTCGTCAATTGAATCATTATTGGTGTGATTGTTATGTGTTTTCTTACACTGGGCGAGACAAGAAGACGAGCACTAAAAAAATGTATCAGTAGATGACTGTTTTTATCT
This sequence comes from Himalopsyche phryganea, assembly GCA_022494535.1. NCBI lineage: Eukaryota > Metazoa > Arthropoda > Insecta > Trichoptera > Rhyacophilidae > Himalopsyche > Himalopsyche phryganea. Next base: position 2,397,058 of record JAGVSL010000018.1, on the reverse strand, counting down.
TTTACTAATACTCGTAAATCCACAACAATGGATGTAGTAATGTTTGCAATGGATGTTTTCAAAAATGAACAAAATTATAAAAAGGTTTCTATGATATTGTATTGTACAAAATACAATTTTGTGTGATTATTTGACAGCAAAATAAATAATATTAACAAACTGTATTTTATAATTGTTAAATTCAGAATGATTGTTAAATTATTACGTTTTTAAGTGGGGTAAGCCAGTTTGCTGACTAGGCAGTCGATATAACGATAAAGATGCGTATTTTGCTTTGTAAATATATAATAGAAATATATACAAGGTAATGTGTGATATGAAGGTAGATAATATTGTATATAGGCACCATTGAAACAGTTTCTCAGTGTTCTGCGTCGATAGAGCGCTAGTAAATTGAAAACTGATAAAGTCAATAATCAAACGAATATCCAAGAATAAACAGCGGGAAAATCCTTCTCGGGCTGTAGATAATCCGCAAAGTGAAAAGCGTAAGTGGAAAATTCGGTAGGTGCCTTTTCAAGTGTGAAAAATTCAAGCCTTCTGTCTTGAACATATATTTACACGGTTCCACGAAAGCTGAACATTAAATTTATGTAATAACTTACGGTGGGTGCCCACACGCAATTTATGCCGATCAGAATGAATATGAAGATAATAATTGACCGTTCCGATTACAATTTTCAGCGCGGAAAATTTGTCACCAGAAAGTTAATCGTGATGTAGATTGACCGCAAGATTTTTATGTAAGCTTTCATACATGTCTGTATAAATAACTTCACATTCATTTGTATAATTTCTCGGTATGTTTTTCTATGACTGAAAAAATATGTTATAGATAGATTTGTAGCAACTTAAGTACAAATAAAAAAAGAAGTGTTTCAGTAATTTGAGAATAATCTTATTGATTCATGCAAAAATATTATTGAATTTCTTCTGCTTGTATTTATTTATTTAACAGACAGTCGTCTAAAAACTTAAGTTATTGAAGGAAGAGTATTTATGAAAAAACTTGAGGAATGGAGGAGTTATTCTTTGCTTTAACTACACAATTGTTAATGTTTACAATAATTTAAAAAAAAATGTGTCTGTGTCGGCGTCTGTGGTCCAGCTGGTAGCTTCGCTGGGTACGGTTACGGATGTATCGGATTCAATTCCCGGTGCGGACGGTTTTCATAGATTGATCTTTCAATCGATTTATGAATTTCTGTTCGTAGTCTAAGTCCTCCCTCCCACCCATCCCATCCTCACGGGGCGTAGCGAGAGCGATTATCTAACCACTAGTCCTGTCCCAGCCCTATCCTGCTACCCCTACTCTGTTCGAAAAAGATAGCTTGAGCAACCGAGTAACAAGCAGTTCTCGTAAAAAATTCTGTTAAGATACCCCCATTAAATGGAAAAAAAAACTATAAAACCAAGCAGTATTGACAGCTTTACTGTGGCTTGTCGCGTAACGTATAAAATGTACTTGATAGATAAAGTAGCTTGCATTTCCTCATAAACTTGACAAAATGTCTGATTGCATCGCTCTATCTTTGTTGATAACTCTACGCGAGAAACACTCAGGTTCTATGTTTACTGCTCGCTTTGACAGAAGTAAAAGTAGTAAGTGTGAAAATTTATGCGTTTTTCTTCGAGTGTGTTGAAGGAAGGGCGGAAGGGGGCCAAACGGAGACCAGTTTCGAACAGAAAATCAAGAGATTTGGACTGTGACAGTGACAGCTCTAGACAATAGCGTAAGAAGAACGTGACGTATTTTATGTAAAACAACACATTTAAAATACACATATCGTACTCTTAGCCTTAATATAAAATACCCATGCACAGGTTGTAGAAATAAAAACGTTTCTTATGTAGGGATTATGTATATACAGGGCATGGCAACATTCCGATGGCATAATAGTTCGCAAAAATAATAATTGTATTTACTATTGCGGTTGATAGTTGCCAATGACCTTATAAACTGAATGGAAAAATGCGCAATCCAAAATTTATAAAATATCTTATTTATTGATTTTTTAAAACATGTACGCTCACGATCTGGAGCATTTGGAATGCTAATAGAGTGACTGGTGAAGCTGAACTGAATGAAATAATAGCGTGTAGATAATAGTCTTCATTATTAATTAACTTCTGTAGAAATAATGTTTTGAGTAGGTTGAAATATAATTATTAACTCTTAATGCAGCGTCTCTGTAGATTTTTTAAGGTGTAATGAGTTAGTTAGTTAGTAGTTCAACCCCTCTTCGGAGAACATACGCAAAGAATTATGTATTTAGGAAAAAACTAGTAGTAAAGTTAGTCCTTCTCTTTCCCCGTTTACACGATTGGATGGGGAGGCATAAAAAATATTACAGGGATTCGAATATATAATAAATCGATTAAAATATCAAGGCTTGAAAATTTTCGTCCGGTGATTTGAGCATTTGACCTTGAATTCGAAAGGAGTTAGAAGGTTTAATGGGCGAAATAAATTATTTATTTTTGTAGACAGGGAGACATTAAAACAAGATCTGAAATAAAAAAATACATCTAATAATTAAGATATTTAAAAACTTGACAAATAATATTTCATTTAAATACGACTTTGTGAAAGTTATAGTAAAATGTTCATCATCTAAACACTGTATTCCACTCTACGACAGCTTGCAGCATGAAGCGAGAGCGTAGATATCTTAAACATATAATATATCAAGGATTTAATATATAACAAACCAAATTAACATGACGACTTTTGAGAAACGGAATTTTTACTTAACTTTGAATTTCTTGAAATAAATTATTACTTGTTCATAAGATACACAATTTTAATCAGTTGACTAAACTTCTTTACTGAATGAAATTGGTTTCGATCATACTATAAAATTGTTGAAAAAGTCTTTCTGTCCATATTATTAGAAGTTAACACCATTCTAATACATTTAATTTGTTGTAACCCTGCATCCTTTTACCAGTAGTTATTCGTTTGTTTATTACCTACAACAGCATAACTAATTATTATACATAACATTAATATAATAATTTGAAATACAGAAAGGTGTACGTGTAGATTTGCTTATAGAAGAGACGATTATGGAACATGATGAACTTTGGAATAATTACAGTATTATTTGTTTTAAAATCTAATAAGCTGGTTAGATTTTCCGCCGGCTGAATAGCTGCAATTACATTGAACCAAACACGCGTATGTGCAAACATGGCGGCGGCTAATTGCGGAAACAGTTTAGCTTATGGGAAAGTCAAGCCTTGTAGAGCAAATGGCCCCACACTTCTGAAGTGATTAATGTACGCGAACAGAGTTGCCAGTGACCACTGTGCAGCGTGCATTAATTAAATAGGCAGTAAAAGATGAGCAGTTTTAAATGAATACATAAAATGCATTCTTGGATACAGTGTGAGTTGATTCAGGAAAGGTTTCATTATTACTTACATATTGGACACATGGGAATACTATTCATGAAATCGGACAAACAAAATGTCGTGCGACAATTTTGTTTTTATACGGTGATAAATTATGTACTTGGTTATTTCTCTAGTATCGGAATTCGGCCCTAACTTTATATTTAAATAGATATGAAAATTGAATAAGAATTAAATACTAATATTTTTAAAATTCGACAAATTTCATCATTAATAGCGGTATATTTAACGTCACATTAATTTATTACTATTGTGTATTCGTTTCACATGTTTTTTGTCGAAGTTGGCTGTTTTTTTATATGATGATCCCATTTAATATAATCACAATATATTAACTATCTTGGCTTTAGAAAATATTTCAGTTTTCTCTCAAATTAAAAAAAGTTTCACGGCTCATGATTTATATAGTGTTTTTGTAAAACGAAATTCACTAAATAACAATTAAACGGCACCCAGTATTTTCATCATTAAATTTACACATGTCTACCCTTTGGCTTAATTAATTCATTCGATACCTAAAAATCGTTCATTCAAAATACTTTCCGACATTTAATTGCAGGGTTAACTTTGAAATCATTTGAATTCGTAAATAATAAAAACATAAGTACTGTTATCCTGGTAGATGTATATATATCGATATTGAACCTAATTGAAAAATAATAATTGCAAAGATTTGCGATTGTAAAATAATCATCGAGCTCTCTGTTATGAATACCGCACCCAGAACACATTTCAATATTTATGTTACAACAGTTTTCTTAAAGGATAATATTATATTATTTAAATTAAGAATAATTAATGTTCATATATGTCCATTCTTATTCGAACTAATCAGTCATACGAATATATCCCGATCATTTTTTTACTGCTATATTTTTTGGACTACGTATACTGATTTACATAATTTAATATTTTACTGTTTTTTTATGGGTACTGCTTCATCAATGCACACTAAAAAACATTAAATTAAAATTAATTATTTCATTTTTTTTTATATTTAAAAAATTCTGGCATTACAGCTGACAGCCAATGCACCGAATATTTTGAAAATTGAAAAATCCTTCGAATTAAACTCAATTAGAAATTTATAAGTCACTCATGTACAAGATCGCAAATTTAAACTAAACAAATCTAAATTTGATATTGACCTTGTTGAGACTTGAACCAGGACCTATCTGATCGCAAGGAAAAACAGCATTAGGCCACTCTCTCCTATTCTCTAAATATTTCTTATCTGTATATAATGATATGCCACAAAGGGATCGTTATTGGTTGTTTTCGTTTTATTGACATTACATGTACTTTCAAATTACAATTGTATATAGTATTGCAAAAAATATAATTAGATGGAGTGTCGATGTGATTCTAGTCTTGAAGATTCGTGAGTCAAGACTTCATGTACAAAAAAATCTTCACTTAAATGTTACTATACATACATCTTGGGGTATCGCATCTTGTGACAAAAGTATTGTTAATTAATTTTGACTATTTTAAGCTTTTTATCTAAAGAGTGTCCGCTCGACATTCGTTATTTTATCTTTCCATCATTAGATAGTGTGTTATATGTCATCCATTGAGAATAAATTATCGATCTAAAATAACATTTCATCAGCCACTTATCTATTTTTATCCAATACTCATAATTAAACTCCAAAATTTTTAATTGTGTTTTGTAATGTTTTACAGCTCACTCAGAAGCCTTTTACTCCTATTAAAATAGCAAACTTTCCTCGTGGGATTTCATCAAATTAATTAAGGCAGCTTTTAAAAAGCCACAACTTCGTAAACTACTTGTACAATATAATATAATTAGCCATACGTACATTACATCTTATAGTGAATTATTAAAACATCTTACAAACATATAATTTACACCATGACAGCGCCTGTAAATAATTCTCTTAGTCATTCCATTTTCAAAATAATTTTCTCATACCTGCCGTACACCCAAAATTAGTATGAATAACTTTGTTGTTTATTTTACTTATTGTCTATTACAATACTCGTTCCAATTTCAATTTATTCATGAACAACAGATGAATTTAATTCCTCAATTTTTTTCATACTGATTGAAAATTTGACAGCTATATTTATAGACCTAATAAAGTATAAAAAAAACAATTTTCTCCAATACAATTGACGCAAGAATAATTGAAATCGGAATAGTCGACCACTTTCTTGGTTGATTGGAATTTAAGCTCATCCCAATAATAATCCAATATGCTCAAAACAAATTAATATTTCGATGATGTTTTAATTTAATTATTTATTTCAACGTTACCAATCTACAATAAGCTTCACTGTCTTATATATCTGCCCTTAATAAAGCTTCTCTTAAACCAATCATTTTATTTGCGTTGTATAAAAATACATTATCATTTTTCTCCGAATAATTGTATTTATTTGTATTCCGAACCACAACGGGATCTTGACAGGCGGAATTCTTTTTTACAAAAAATATTGCAGAAATAATATGGAATAAAAATAAATGAAAATATAAATCATAATAATTAGGTAAGTATAATATTCTGCTGGGCGTTTGTTGAAAATACCATATTTTTGTATCAACGTGGTTGTAACCATAAGAAGATTATGTCTATAAAATCAAAATTGGTAACTTTATTATTCAACCGTTTGATTAAAACGTTATCATTTTTTTTATTGATAATATATTCTTAAAGTGTATCCGTCGAATCCATCAGAATAGAGATAATGTATATTTAATGTATAATGTATTGTTGCGTATATCCGTTATTATTCTAAACGGAATAAATAACTTCTGAATTTAGTCTTTTCCTTATATTATAACTTCTAACAGTCTATTGAATTAACTAAATTGAGCGAAATTAGTGAGATACTTATAACGGTATTTAAACAGATTCTACACACTTGCCAAAAAGTACGGTTGAGCGAGAAGACATTCTCGTAAACAAATTATCATCCTCTCGCATTTCTTTGACTTGTTATGTTTTCGCAATATAATTAAAATGTACTGAGCATACATGGCATTATTACATAAGTCAAAAATTAATTAAGGCATACATAATTGAATATATAATAATTAAGGCGAAGCATTATTAACAGTTCAGTAGAAACATGGACACATTTTGTTCCGGCAGACATATTCCAGCAGTCAAAGTTATTATGTGCGCGCGCACTAGTGGAATGTATTCCGGCTTAACTAAGATAAGCCTGCGAGCTCAATGTGTATCGAGGCGAAATATAAAATTACTGGATGGAGCCCCGGAGTAACATACGCCACAATTTATGGTTGTATAACACTTTTGTTAGAAAAAATCAGCCATTTTTAGCTGTCATCGACGACTTTATTTGAAATTGGAACGTGCGATGTAATAAACAAAAATTGCGAAAACACAGAGAAAATTCATACTGAGCTCCTGTTACCCATACAACTGAGTATTCGGCATAATATTGTCGGCCTAAAAAATCAGCTGATGGAAAGAAGTGGTTATATATTTTCGCCGATCCCCGTGACTGACTCGTAACGATTTCAGCCTCTCTACCAATTGAATCCCTCGGATTTCTATAATCCAAGAACAAGAATTCCTGCCCGATTCCTAAAACTGGGATTAGATGGTGCAATAAGCCTGCCTAAAAGATATCTCTTCGCTCTTAAATCTTCTCCGATTGACCAATAACCAATATTAATCAAAACCGTTTTGAAAAAGTTTATTAGAATTCATTAGTTCCACCTTAGGAGCAGATATGGTATTTTTTGGTACATACATTTATGTTCATCAATAAAAATAAATTGTTCAAATTTTTGTTTATGTACATTAAATTTTCCACATTAAGCTGACAATTTATTCATGCCTGAGGAGATATTTTCAAGTATTTTCAAAAATATTCGTAGTACAACCAGCTGAAAGTGTAAAAGTGCATTAACTCAAAACCGTCGCCATTGGTAACGTATCGATAAAAAGCCCCCTAAGCCATCCAAATGTCAAGTGTCAAAATTCAAAAATGATTAATTCATTTATCTTTTTCATTTGATTTATGATGACTTTTCAAATCAAGTAAGTCACAACATATACAACCTTCTTATATACCTTCTTCAGTTTATATTAAATGATCGACATAACAAGTTAAACATATTTTTAGGGAATGGTGTATGTTTATTTCACTGCATGGGAGTTTTTTGAAAATAACAATATTTCGATACAAATAATTGTATTGTAGTTTTAAAATGAAAACTGACTGTTTTTATTTGACATTTAAATGTACACACATTGCTCACAAACAAAAGCTTTAAAATAAGCTGGGCTAAAAATATTTATATACTGGGTGGCCAACAGTAATAATTAATTTTAGAAAATTCTCTTGTTCCTGTAATTTAAAAAATAAGTTAATTATATGAAGGTATACTCCAAATTATCTACTGTCATTTATATATTTTATTTTAAATCATCCACTCCCAACATGGAGTATATGGACTCCAAATGGAGCTTATCTCAACAGAAGTTATTCTACGAGAACTGATTTTACTCATTCGGTCAAACTCTATTTTTTGGAGAGAGTAAGGGTAAAAGAATAGTGCAAGAACAGGACTAGGGGTAAACTAACTGCTCTTGTTACACTCCGTTTTTAAGATTGGGAAATGGTAGGGCATTTAGTTATTTATTCTAAATATTTGTTATTATTATGTACCCTAAGCGCATCAACAAGGGCATTTGATTTTCGACGTGATATCTCAAAATGTTTCGAATAATAAGAAAATACCTGAATAAAATGAGCATTTACCCCGAACTGAATTTAATCAATTAGGTAGTTTACAATTTCTATCTTTTTTACGGATAAAAAATGCGCATACTTTTTTGCCTAAAATTTTGTATGTATTGATTTTTTTACACCATATCCCCATCCTATGTGGTAAATACACTCTCAATGAAATGTAGGGATATAAAATGTGCTTAAAGAGGACAAGGAGGAGTAAAGTCACTCTGGCAAATGATTTTCATATAATGACAATATATATATGTGACATTATAACCAACAATTTCCTACCGCACTCAATTCTATTGAGGAGCGTTCACATTGTCTGAGTTACATGAAATTACATTATTAACTCATATATGGGAATACTTCAACTTTGTCGCTATTAGGTAGTTTAAATTAAAAATCTTTATAAATAACAAAATTTAAATAAAAATGTGGTATTGCAGCAAACCGCTAAAATGTAGGAGAAATAAGGAATGTCATTCGAAACTAACTCAACGAGAAAAGACATCAAAACATATCTTAGATTTTATATTTGATCTTTGTTATTAATGGAACTTGGAACTGTATATAATCAATATGTGGGTAATCAAAAATGGTATTTATGCCAAATCGAATGTAAAAAGAACTTTAATTAAAAAAAGTTAGTTGAAACGATAGCTCATTCTATTTTTAAAAAATATGCAATTAGCAGTCTCACATTGCAATACGTTACAAAATATTTTTTGATGCTCAACCTGGTACAGAGACCGACGGTGTCTGTAAATACACGACCGCCCTGCATTCCATGAATCTAATATAAAAACAAAGATATAAATTATATTCAAAAGATGAAACACAATTAGTTTTGTACTACTTTCACATTATTTTTATGACCAAGACTGGTTTCGCTTATCGCGAGTATTATCAACTGATGCCCTTTTATTTTTATACCTTTCCACCAAGAATTGATAGTCAACACCTTCAAATTGATATATTATGTGTTATACATGAAAATTCATGTAAAATTAAACTATATTGATTATATAAAAACGCAAATATTTTTTGTTTTAAGGTAATCCATTTATACGTATTTCTTATTTGTGATTTATAATATCTTTTATACGTCGTAAGATTAAAAAGTCTCCCACCCAAGCATGTTAGGAGACGTCAGTTTTAATGGGGGAAAACCAGACTATTTTTATGTGGCATAGAAAAGTTAATTTGTCATTTTAAAACAATGTATGTAAATAAACGGTGATTATATCGAAAAAAAATGACACTTTGATTCAATTACCTCTAATACCGATAGGGTGGAAACTATTGAACAATACTACCACATATACAAAAGACGGCGCAATTCGGGGTTTGCACAAAGACGGCTAAGCTTACAATTGCGGGCCAATATGTGTGTTTAGATTTCTTAGAATTTATTTTGTATTCAAATTGTAAATATAGATTTTGTCAATCCATTCTTTCGTATCAATCTACTTTCCGAGTGAAAGTGGGCTATTAAGGGGAAATACGCAGTCGCTGGTATACATTATTGACATTGGTGGAATTGAATAAGATCCTTTTGTAATTTTCCGCAAGCTTGGAGCTAAGTAAGGGTTTTGTTTCGTTTCTAATTTGTCTTTTTCACTTGACGTTTTTAAACATCCATCATTTTTTATTAAAAACACACAATATACGATATAATAAAACATATTATTCATTTGAATATACGTTATCGATAAAAGCTTTTGAATATTTTCATTTTTGTATGCTTAAAGATTATTTTACAATTCAAATATCACGAAATAACTGTTAGTATTGAATGTATATGAAAACATATGCAAAGCGTATACCAATATGGCCTCTCTACTAAAACGAAATCTTTATTCAAGGACAGGAGCGCATTTTGTCGTCGAATCTATTTATAAATATTATATTATCGCCAAAATCAGAATTACAAACAGTTAATTTTTTATTGACAAAAACGTATCATTAAAAAAAAGGATTGACATCTCAATTCATTATGGAACTAAGGGTTGTTACCGTTTCTGGCATCCAAAGAGGACATTTTCAATAGTAAAAAGAACGATGAGAGTGAGAATAAAAATAAAAACAATATTTTGTTATAAAGAATAACATTTTCACGATTACCCATTTGTAAAAAAACGCTGTTTTATAATATTATTTTGCTCACAATTTGAAGTTGTCAAAGTGGAAAAATAAATGTTCATTTTAATGGTTCCTCCGTGCCGTCGTCTGTGAGAAAAGTTTGGTGGTCCTCGGAGTTGTAGTATCGTGAATTAGAATTTCACAATAAAAATGTAAATTTTAAGATCATTAGTTTATACGTATTATAGTATTATAAGATCATTAGTGAAGAAAAAATTCTTTTTTTAAGTCGTTCTAAATTATAAGTTTATTGATGCGTGACGTTCGCACGGTTGGCGAACACTACTATTGCTGACTGGTCAACGCTGGCGCTTGTTTTATTCGACGATGGGGTAAAGAACTCGAATCCTCGAACGAACACTTTCATATATTCATTTTTCCAATCGATGAATGTATTTATTCTCAAAGGAATGAATTTCTGTGATATTTGAATTTCTTGCCACCGCTTCCTATCCTATTTTAAGAACCTGGTTTAGAGAGAGAGCTTTGCAAACTACTCGTCCTTTTATAGCCCTCATTCAATACTTCCCTTCTACGAAAAGAAAAGCTACTTGAGCTACTGATCAACAAGCAGTTGTCGTTAACAAAAATCTGTATTAAGGTGCCTCATTAAAAATCCATATGCTACACACTGAGAACTGACACGGTAAAAAACCATAATTACATGATTAATGTTAATTTTTCATAATTGATCTTTCAACATTTGTGCTAAAAGTTTATCGTAGTTTTATTTTATTTTCATAGGGCTCGATGTAATAAAATCAAAAATGAAGAAAATATAACTGAATGATGTTCATCATGTCAAAAATCCTCGTGAAGATAGTTTACCCATATTAGAGAGCCTTCCGGAATGGGAGTGATTTCTGCGGTGAAATAGGAATCCCTCGTTATGGTCTATCAAGCTTTATGCTTTAACACATTGGTCGTCAACCTTTTTATACCTACCGCCCATTTTTGATTATTCTTTATAATAAAATTTCCTAACCGCCCACCAACATGGCAGTCATTCAATCCAGTGTAAGGATGCAATAATTTCTAGAAGATGAAGGATTTTAAAAAATCTTTTTTAATCTTACTTTTTATTTATACAGTAGAAATAGTATATTAACATATTAGTTGAATTGAAAAACAAGAACTTTATTTTTGTCATTTTTTAATTTGTAATTAACGGTCAGTGAGAACGTCGAGCCTGATGCTGTAAGACTAAGTATTTGGTGTCCGGTTCAATTGTCGTTAGAAACATACAAAGGTCTCTTCTTTTGGTGATGTTGAAACGATTTCTTTGCTTGTTGACAATAATACTAACCGCACTGAAACCAGATTCTACTAGGAAAATGGTAGAAAAAGTATCAATATATCTTTCACCAATGTGAAGAGTATCAATGTATCAATGTATTTTTCTAGGAGATCCAGAACTATGGAGATTATTTTTACTATCTTCTTCATATTTAAGTTCTATTAGTTCTTCATGGTAAGTTAAATCAACCATATTCAAATTTACATTAAAAGGATTTATCATTATATACATTCAAATTCAAAATATTTTAGAATCGTTTTTCAATATCAAGTTTAAGTTGGTTAATGTGGCCACTAAACCTTTCAATTTCTTCGGGTGTTACATCTTATTTTACAGATTCTAATTCTGGAAATTACCCATCGCTCACCATGGAGACGTTAAACGCCTACTAGTGGGCGGTACGGCCAGGCTGACGACCACTGCTTTGACATATGAATGCAGGTTAAAAAAATGTTTAAAATTCGATTTTATTTATTAAAATCATCTTAATAAAAAGAGGGTTAAAAGGAGCACAGAAAGATTTTTCATCATCTTACGAAGAAGTTAAAAGAGGAAAGATCATCTGTTAACTGTCTCTTGACTATTACTTAAAAAGAATTGGCCTAATGATGACATAAACTCCTTAAAACTTTGTGATTCTTCGTTTGATTGAAATTACTAAGTACCATATCAAAGTGAATATAAATTAAACACTCTAATTCAAAATTCTTGACGGATAATTTTCACGAAAGTTCAAACCACCTTTGACTTCGCCAAAGACAAAATATTTTATACAATTTCTTCCTATTCAACTGCGCTATATAGAGCGTATCATAGTTTTATATTTATTGTATAAGGATTCGAGAAGAAACCTGATATTCTTCGCTACGTGTGGCTTTATTTTATGGCACTTTATGGTGATGCCACAATGAAGAGCTGTAACATTTTTCAACAATGTTGGTTCGAATATCGACATATTCCGTGTGGAAGTTAGTGGTTACATACGATAATGTTTTTGAACTATAATAGATGTTGTCGAACTCGCAGGTAAACCTCTTCACCATTTTGTACGTTCACTGTTTTTTTAAATCTTTGTGTTACAACGAAAATTTTGTATCTTCTTTTAAGTAATTAGAAAATTTTGAATCGTACATTTTTATACCCACAATTTTTTTTTATTCGTAACAAACATTTCTAGCTATATCTCTGGTTATATATCTACAATAAAATTATATGATGGCATAAAATCAAATAACTTTATCACACGGAAGTCATTGTATATCTGAAACTTTTTAGTCATTAAAACATTTACGTTCCTTCTAAACTACGTGAGAAATACGTAGAATTAAAAAAAATAGTCAAAAAGTATTTTTGAACAAAAAGTTTATTTGTAAGGTGTTTATGCCTGGAAGAAAGTATTAGTTTCATTGTTAAACTTTGATTAAACGGCCAAGCCGCTTGTTAAATGTTAATACTCGAGGTCGTTTCAGATAAAACTCAAAGCCATTTCATTGAACTAATTTAGAAGTAGGCACTCCGTTTCATTGCATGCTCTTTTTTCCGTCAAAAATAAAATGAATTCATTTACATAAGCAGCGATAAACAATTCTAGTTTTCTATTCTACCATGTACATGTTCTACCATGTTCTACCGTGTACTATATTATATAATACATATAAAACTCTCTTACGTAAGCAAAGTAGACATCATTCCATTTTTTAAATATTTTATTGGAAAAGAATACATTTAATGCTCTAAAATTATGTATGACAATACTCTTTACATAATCATTTAATTATTGTCTATTCTACTACGTGTTCCAATTTCAATTTTTCTCATCAAGAAGAACTGACACTAATGTCCTGAGACTAATTATTTAATAAATATTGAGCGGTGAAAATTTTTTTATGCTTCATAAAACATAACATTTCACATATTATGTTTTTACTTTGATCGAATAGAAAATATTTTAATCATTTAAACAACCTACATGTTTTTTGAATGTTCGACAGTTTTTTGAACATGTTTAATTTATGTAAGGGTTTGTAAACTGGCATTTTTCTCCAAATAAATTCATTTCACATATTATGTTTTATTTTATATTGCAAAGAGTTACCCAATAAATAAGAATAAATAAATTCATTTCGAAAAAAATTCACCAACTGATTTAACCTTTTCAAACAATGCTCGTAAGCGGCTGTGAAATTAATAGCATTTCTTACCCTTCTCAATCCTTTAAAAAACTTTTATTCGGAAGATAATTCTTTTATACCCATCACCTCTGATATGAAAGGTTGAGTAATTGATTGTAAATATAACCATTTATTAAATACTGTTAATTGTCATTTTTCTAATTAAGCAACGACAAAAGGTAGTTTGTGCATTCAAAGAGCTTGGCGTCATTTGTAGAGTGAATACTCTTTGAGAATTATTCCTCGGAAATTCTTTTCAAAAAATAGTTACATATTAAAATAAACCATGTAACAAGAGTAAATTATTGTAGCGAATGGTGTTGGGTACAACGATGAGTACTTTAGCGAAAATCCCGGGAACGCTAAATTTTTGAGATTACAATCCCTGGTTGCGATATACTTTAATGAGGTATTAATGTCTTTGTTTTTATCTGATGTATTTTCACCGAGAATATCTTTCAAAGTACGCACGTATTAACGTACACCAATTTCATTTAATATCCAAGAAAAACAATTAAGAAGAACTTCCTTGAGACCTATTTGAGTTTTGTTGGAACCAACACTGAAGCGGACGTTTCAAATAATTGGAGATTGAAGATACGGTGTTTTATGTTGATACCAACCCAAAAGTGCAGTCGAGCTTTTACGCGCGAAGAAAACCGACCTATAATAATAACTTTTGACAAAACCATACTTTTACTAAGCAATTTTATGTGATACCGTATTTCTTTGAAGACTAGAGTGATTTTTCAAATAAAACCCAACCACAAAAGGTTGTTTTTCAATCTTAATTTATGGGCAAAATTTCAATGATTAAATTAACTTACATATAATATTATACTATTATCCGTTTTTATACTTTCAATAACAAGTTTTCTATGTTAATTCGCTAATTTTAAAATATCAATCTATCGTTATTGTATCTATGAAGCTTGATAGACTATTATCTAACACAAAATCATTCCATAAATATACAGTAAATAAAGTTTCACACAGAATTTCTTTAATAAGGAATGTTGAAAAATAAATTTCAAAATATTCACATCTTTACACTTAAATCCCTTGCAATGATATAAATTAACATCAACCATCTATTTAATATATTTGAATGGCTGCATAAAACGAGGTCTAATTATTAATCACAAAAGCAAAAATGGAGAATGGTGGCATCGACAAATTTATGAAAACTGACTGAAATATAATTTTGGCAATAGAACTGTTTCTAAACTCACACGTGATGGCAGGAAAACGTATATTATAGAACATCATTTTTTCAGGTTTTACCGTACTTACTATATAGTTATAATCGGTCTAAAGATGTGCCTTTAAATAATTTAACGCTTTTTAGTTATAAAACAACCAAGTAATATTTACAAAGTGAACACTTAATTTCACAACGCGCTTTTTTTCGTCTGGCAAATTAAGTGTTTGTAGGTTTATTCTATTGTTCTGTTTATTTAATTTTTTATACGCAACCATTTCAGTTTCCGGCCTTGATATAAAAATAAAAACAATTTAACATTTTAATGGAAGCACCGTCTACCATTATCGTAAAGCCAACCTTTTCTCTGAGAGTAATATAATATAGTATTCTCTCCTTTTTTTCTCCATCGGATGCTTTACAACTCTTACTGGAGTTTTGACTTCATCCACCCTTTTACTCTTGCCTTGGCGGTATTCTTTAATCCTTATCTACATACAAAATTTATAAAAAAAACTATGCTTCATACTTCTATGAATAAATTAAATTTGATTTTTTAAAATATAAAATCATATAATATAACTCAAAGTCCATTAAGCATATAGCTAAGAGAATTTGATGCGAGACAACTGCATGCAGTATTTTTAACGTAAGCTAGTGATGTTAAAAAATACAATTCACAATATGTGTAAACCCATTGTATTTAATTATGTAGAAAAACTAATAAGCTCAATTAATGCTTTTTGATTTGTCCGACGCTATTTTACAACAATTCTCCATTTCTGTTCATAACTCTCTTCAGTGGTCCACACCCAGCCTCTCTACTTATTACTCTTTGTCCACCTATCTCAACCGGACTGCGAAGGAATTGAACGATAACTGGCATTTCTAAATATGCCTTGTGAAAAACTCTAGGTTCTTCACATCATAGAATCTGACATGCTATTTTGAATCTTGACCCCAAGATGTTTACAGCGTTAAAACGTATATGACTTATCTGGATAGTTTTATTTTGTTTATTCGTCAGGCTTCAGCTCTCAAAACCATATAGAAATAATAATTCCATGATCACATTATCAATTCTGAATTTGGTTTTCTTTCATTGTGTTTCGGAGTTCAACATACCGTATAGTGTGAGCTTAATTTTCTACTTAAACTCTTTTTCAGGGTCCGTTATTTCGTCACATTCTTAAGTATCTACTCGGTCTTGTCAATAGTCATCTTTAGGTATATTTTATATGTGCCCGTAAGAAGTGGATATGTTCTCTATATGCGCTTATTTCTCTTAGAGCACCACTAGATTTTCCTAACAATTTAGACACTCGTTTGCTGAGGATTTGTCTAGATATTTCATGTTATTTCTTTTGTTGGACCAAAAATAAAGTCGTTTGTTTTAATGCCGGTTCCAATGTTTAAGTAACAATGTCCGCTACCAGCGTTGTTGCTTCGTCTACGTCGACGGCACCCGGGTGACGAAATACGAGGAAATTCGTGGAAATATACAATATTTCAACAATTCTAATTTGATATTGAAATTCCATCCAGCATCCTCAGTCGATATCTTAAATCATATTTCTAAAACCTTATCTTTGCATATTCAATAGGACGCAGTCAATAGAAATGTCATATCCAGTTTTTAAATCTATGATTTTAACATCTCGGTTTTTATCAAATTAATACCAGATGAAATAAATATTGGATGTACTCAACTTACGAGATCTTCCTCACCCTTAATACCGCCTCCATTCGTCTATGGATGTTCCTTAAGCATATTTTCTGCGTGACGAAACAATTGAAAAACACATGACAACAACGATATAAGTACGATTAATCAAATGAAAAAGATTACTTTAATTCTAAATGATTTTTATTGACACAGCAGCATTGTTGCATTGAATTCTAAATGAAAAAAGTGATAATATTAAAGATCAACATAAAAAATACATTTCAGCTGATTGCCAATGTTTCAGTAACTTGTTGATTATCAAATATACCAGTGATAAACTCAAAAAGACTTTTAACAATGTCGCTCGTCATCAACTTGCAGAATACACGCAAATAACCATGCCTAAGATCTCGAATAAAATAACTTATTCATTGAATTTTCGAGACATTAAATTCAGGACTCCTTGATCGCTAAGAGATTATCTAGCCATTACAGCTAGGCCAAGAGGCAGATCGCTTAAAAACGTAATGGCGTTACTGTTTATATGTATATATATATTTATAATTATTAAAAATATATTCCTATCATGCGTTTCGTCCCTAAAGACTCTTACTGTCGCTTCTTCTCTCAGGCTTACTAATTAATAATAATTTTATTAGTAAATTGTTGACTTTGATGTTTTTTACCACTAATCCCAAAATCGCATGTTGTTCCCCACATAATGGGAGATTAGAAGTTCCCCGTCAACTTTGGGGAACACATAAATAAACATTTGCTGAGTGACTACTTCCTAATTGCCGTGAAATCGGCTCAAGCTTGGAACTACTTGACTTGGGAATTGTATCTACTTAATATAAAATTCGGATTTCGTGATAGCCTTATAAAGAATGAACGCACGATTCAACAAGTAACTATTCTATAAATCATTTAAAAATAATAAAAATTATAAAAATTGTTTATGAGCCAAATATTTGAAAAAAATAAATCACGTACGTTGAAAGGAATTAAATTCAAAAAATCAACAATTACATTTACTTCATTTTATGTTTTTAAAATATCTATTTTACTATTCACAAGTCAGAGATAAAGGTTTCAATAATTAAATAATGCTTCCTTAAGAATTTATTAGGATAATTTTAAATTCCGGTTTACCTCAAAAGTGTTTAAAAATATCTCAAAGTGTGTTTTCCTGCATTATGAATATCATTATTTGGAATTTACGACTAAAAAGATGAAAACGTTCGCCATAAAAGAGCTAATTCAATTATTTCCTTGAATTTCCAAAAAAAGTTTTCAAAAAAATGCCAAGTCATATTTATTTGTGAGGATATTTTAAATTCAAACTCATAAGTAATCTTTTAAAGTTTTAAGGAACGAAATTTTATGTAAAATTATCAGGCTCCTATCAAAAATGTGAATTCAACTTACTTAATCAAAAAAAAAGTTTAATTCGCTGTCTTTTTGAGTTGGAAAAGAAAAATTCCTTTTATCAAAAAATTTACATCTATTAGAAAATTTGTTAATTGTTTTTTTTCATTATTTCGCAACGCAATATTTTATTTATTCTTATAATGGATCAAAAATCTGAAAACTATTTTATTTTTTTGAAACAATTTCCGCTCGCTACAATTAAATATGAACTCTTTATACAGTTTTTATTAACAAATATTAAGTTATTTAAGAACGCCTTACAATTGAAATTTGAAGTATGCTTAAGTTATAATACAAAAATGAAGACATAATATCGTTGACTTTTAAATGAAAACAGTAAAAAAAACTTTAAATTTACGTTCCCAAAGTAGCTTGCCATTCCCGTAGCCTAGTGGCTCATGCTATAAGGATTTTTTTATACTCAGTTGTGCGGTCAAAATCTTCCAAATTTCTAACATTAATTATTAAATCCATTCAGAGATTTTATACCAAAGAGCATAATTATACATTTGTAATATTCTTAGCCCTCCACATCCATCCTTTGCGATCCTGACATGAAACAGCTTTTAATTAATTATTTTATAACTCCATATTTGTTTTCTTATCATCTTAGAATTATGAGGTGGACCAACTGGATAACATCTATTAATATGCTACATAAGGAGTCGAAAATATGCTTTATATTATAACACCAACTAGTTTACTCAATCACACAATATTCCTTCTTGAATATTGTATGAAGGACAGTTTATCAAAAGTGTAGCTATAATTAATTGTATACAAACATTATTGTATAGCGTTATTATTGTTTGTTTAAGGATATCTCTATCGTTACAAAATTTCTGTAGGGTACGTATTTTTAACTCTTAACGTGAATCGAGTAACATCGGCGGAAACAATAGTGGAAAATAATTTTTATTATAAAATCAAAATCAAAATTGATAACTTAGCTATTCCACTGGCTGTTTTACTAAATGTGACATCTGTTTAACTTCATTAAAAAACATCTTCAGACTAACTATACGGCAAAGGTTATTCATTTCTAAGGTTGACAATGATTTAATAGATGAAAGTAATGATAGTAATAATGGCTGGTGTAACATCATCTATTTTGAAGTCTCATCTAAGTCGTTACCGGATAGCTTACAACCAGCTTTTTATACAGTTAGTAAGTTAAGTAAAATCGTGTTTAATAATAAATATCAAATACAATCATTGTCACTGTGCGGTCATACATCGACTCTCTTGTAAAATCTGTCAAGATTTTTATGTAGGACAGGCAGGTAGAATTTATATTAGAATTAAAGAACATGTAAGATGTCTCAATAGTAATAATTTTTCAGAGATAGTTTTAATAAATATAAAAATGTAGAAGTACTCCATCAAGTAAATAAAAAGGGAAATAAAATTAATAGTTTAGAGTTTTTAAAAAACTAATAAAACCATCAACAATAATCGACTATTAGTAAATAACATTTTAAATAAGACACGTGGCTCACCACCATTAAATTTATTTCGCATTGAATTTTTCTCCTCCAAACACTAGTTATTAATTATCTAATTAGTAGTAATTAGTACTATTAACGTTTGTTTCTTACCCCTTCCCCACGTCCAGTAGACGGAAACAAACCCTCCCACCCTTCATTGTTAACCTTATAAATAAATATTCTATCGATATAGTTAGTCTAAAGATGCTTCTTAAATAAGCGAAAAACGTTTCACATTTAGTAAGTAACACAGCCAGTGGAATAACTAAGTAATCAATTTTAATTTCATATTAATATTGGATTTGACAGAATTTCCAAGTATCAACAACCCACTGCTGAAAAGATTAGTGACAATTCTCACTATTAACAATGTATACTATCATCTATTTATATTTCATCTCAGCTATTATACATCTATATTAATAATTTTACTGTGTTTCTGAAGCCATGTCCGAAAACAAAAATATTCTTGCAATGGGTGTTGAGTACTAAAAAATTGAGCACGGATTTGTACTTTAAACAACCTTGTCACGTATGACGGGATGAAATCTGCGCCACCGTAGCGTTGCTAAATTTAAGCACGTGAATATACTCATAATAAATTAATTCTTTTGATATAAACTTCTTTAATAAAACTGATTTTAAAAGCCTAATTTAAATTTTTGTAGTAAGTGTAAGCAAGTTTGTGAATAGTTACATGGCTTACATAGTGCAGCATACAGAAGATGTCGATTCATTATTATTATATATTTTTAATAATGGTAAACACTGATGCTCGAAAGATAACGGTTTTTTATTTATATTCACTGAAATCATTTTAATTTTGTTGTATCCAATTTTAGTAAAAAAATCTTTCTGTGTATTCATTTTTCTCTGCTTAACAAATTGACTTTAAAATATGTTGCTAGTTTTTTTTTAATTTTATCTCTATTTCATCCCGTAAATTTATATCGTGTAACAAAATATGTATATACACACAATCCAATAAAAGATCTAGTATCCATCGAATGTTCAAGCATTGTCATCGGACGAGCTGTTTGGTTTCCAAGAAGATGTGGCACTGACACACTAACATCGTGATTAGGGATCGCAATACCGGAAGAGTATATCAATAAAAATATTTAATATATTTTTGCCGGTATTATAAAGTTTATTAAAAGAAGCAAAATTATTGAATACATGAATGTCACCAATCAAACATTAACAAAATATTTCAATTTATTGATTGAATTGGCAGAACTCCATTTTAATAGGATAAAATAACAAAGTATTTAGCACCGTTACGAAAACCATTACAAGAAGCCTATGTAATTACGCATAATCAGTAAACTTTCAATACACTTATTTTAACGACTAATTAATAACACCACGTAAGCTCCTTTTCTAAAAACACAATTAGTTCCTTGAATGATTTAATTTTCAAATAAATATTATGATATTTCAATACGTTAGATGACAACATGTTGTCTATCTCTTCTAAGCAGTATATATAGCTAAGCAAAAATAAGTTTAAGTATAGTTCTGACGATTGCGTAAAGCCGACATAGCTATCAACTACCTGAGAAAAATTTTGTAGAACTAAATACTTTGTTATTTTATCCTATTAAAATATTTCAACAATGAAATTATAGTTATGTTCTCTAATTTTAAAATTGGAATGCGTAGGACTGGAACTGGACGCATGGTGACTTAAATATGTATAAACACTACAATCCTTAAACTGTTATGATAAATCAGATATCAATAACATTTACACTTCGATTTTGCTTAATTGCCAATGCCGGTATTTTGCAATTTCAGTATTGAAAAATATTCGGAATACCGGGATCTCGGTTTGAGTTATACCGGTATCGCAACCCCTAATCGTGATGTGAGAACATATCTTGATGGCAATCTGACAAGCAGACCGAGTGCACGAAGAGTTTCAGCAGAATACCCTCATTGCATGCATTCACCAGGCATCACCATGGTACTATAGTTTTTATGGGGATATCTAAAAGATTAAGTAAGCTACTGCTCCTTTGTACCCAAAAGCACGAACGAACAAAGATTCAACAAAATGCGCACAATTACAGAAAGAAACGATTATCGATGGCTCCGATTCCATTACTCCTCGTTGTTAACAACAACTGTATCAGAATAATAATCAGTTTGGTGGTAATAAAAAGATATTCTCTAAAATTTATATATACAAAAAAAATGACTTTAGACTAATTCAAAATGTTTACCTACAATTTATCGGGACATCGTGTGTAAATGGTTACTGGCTTTCGCTATTTTTCACGTGATCCAAAATGAAACGTTGCCTTATAATGTGTACTTATATAAGATGCTATTTTTAACATTGGTATCCCAACTTTTCATCAAATAGTTGAATACAACCAGCCTATCATACAGCTATTTATTAATCTTCGTTTGGCGAAATTGTGTTGTGTATAGCTACCACAAGTAGTAATTATGTTTGCATAGTTATGCAAAATTGGATTTACATAGCGCGGCCTCTTCTATTTCAAGTCAGGTCATTTAATTAATTCCCGCAAGCATTCTCTTGTGTATTAATTCCATTCAATTAAATCGGTTCCAGTTAATTTCCTGAGACTTCTCGGGAGTCATGGAATACCGCAGACCTGTGAAGGTATATTGCTACCCCATCTACACATATTTGTTCAATGGGATACAACAACAGACACCCTTCTACGAAGTTGACTTTTGCGGTCAAGATTACAGTACAGAGATATGCCATTTCAGAGAAGTTTGTTAGTAAGTCTATTACTTGAATGGTGTTAAACCATCAATTCTTTAGATGTTACGGTAACTTCTCGAATTACGAAGGATCTATGTATTGCCACTCAGTGTAAGACGTTACCCTTTAGACTAATTCGAGTTATTCCCATTTTGACTATAAATTCTAAATTTTCATAACGAACTGAATTACATATTTATTTATTGTAAATTTAAAAAATTGAAATGCATGACATTACAGCTGACGCCAATGCGCCATGCATTGCACAAACATAACAACAGTAACGATAATAACAACAATAATAATCATTATTGAAAACAATAATAATAATAAAAACAATAATGAAAATAAAAACAATTTTTTTAAATTATTAAATACAAAAAAGCAAGACATTATTAATTTACAAGGAATAAATATTTGGTGAACAATACCCAGAGTTTAGTGCTGAAAATGGCAGTGCATTGATCATCCGAATGGCTCTTGCAACTGGTGATCGAATGACCGACACGAAGAACAAGTTTTAAGAATAAAAATTGCTTAGATATGGTTTCGGCCACGTAGATAAAAATTGGGAGCATATAAGTTAATAGTCATGAGAATTTCAGGATTATAAACTCGTCCCCTAAGAAGAAGAGAGAAATGCTTTAGAATCGAAAACGATCTTTGTGTTTCAACAAAGTGAAAAGATAGCATTCCTAAAAGAAATTTGGTTGAGTAGTAATCTTTTAGGAAACTATTAAAGAACTATTATACATGTAAAAAAATCTTACATATAATAGCCCAGACCGCTCGGTAGGCGAAGTGCAGACGTTTTATTACTATAACATACACATGTAGGTATGAAATTTTCTCATGACTTAAGCGTCCGCCGTATATATAAACAATACACACAGTTCCGACGTGACGCAAATACACAATAATCAACAAGTCCGCAACAGTTACTTTAGACATTCAGTATTTCAACTTCAATACCGTCATTTATGACGGGCGTTCCCACTACTATGTATTAGAGGTTTACGTAAACAGTTATTTCTGATTGTTAAATTACTATAGTAATAAAATAAATAAATAATTCGCAAGCACTATTCTGAAGTCTCTTCATCATCTGCACTACGGATTTTCCATTTCGACTCGTCAGGGAGAGTGCTGGATATTTTTTTACTATATTTAAGTCCGAATGGTTGTCGAGTCGAGAAGTAGCGAAGTGACTAAGTAAGTTAAACAAAAAACAATTTGTATAACGTATTTCGTATTTCTCAAATTTTAGGTTATGGTTTAACTAAAAGAACCGGTTCTAATTATGTTTCAAAATTGTTGAATAAGTAGGTACCAAAAGAGTTTTATTTTTAATAAAAAGTATGTAATAAAGTTCAGTTGTCAGATATACAAAGATATATAAAATAAATATTCTAAAAACCATTATTTTATTTTTTTCATGTCAACTCCCAATGGTCTCCTAACGGAGGTATCTTAACAGAATTTTTCTACGAGAACTGCTTATGGCCCCGTGAGGATGGGATGGGTGGGAGGGAGGACTCAGACTACGAACAGAAATCCATAAATCGATTGAAAGATCAATCTATGAAAACCGTCCTCACCGGGAATTGAACCCGAGACATCCGTAGCCATAGCCAGCGACGCTACCAACTGCGCCACGGCCGCCGATTATGTTATACATGTATATTATATTTCATTGGTTCTTTCAATATAATGTTTTTTTCAATCCTTCATTATTGCACTGCAAGAAGTTGCACAACGAGATGGTACTCCGGGTGAATCGAGCCAAGACAAAATACTGACCTGCTGGGTAACGATTTTTCAAGCCCATCGCAGATATTTCCACAAAACCATATTTGAGAGGGTCATGAAAGTCACTAACATACAGGAGAGGCCCGTTTAGGTTGGATATACTGTGAAAATAAAATCCTCTTTAATCCACACGTAATAAAATACAAAAATATCAAATTCGGCAAAAAATGTGATACTTTTTGAAGAATTTTCGACTTCTCGTCACAACCTTTGTTTCGTGATGTTTCTAATTCTACAAAATTATATTATGTGTGAATTATAATATGTTTCAATTATTATATTCTTAACCTTTCTGTAAATAGATATTTTAAACAACTGATTTTCAACAAACTTCTCTTGTGTTTTTGTAACGCTCCATTTTGAATCCAAATGCTTCAAATTGTAAATGTACAAGAGTGAAAATAAATAAAATAATGATTATCAGTTGAAAAATGGTCATGATAATGAAGAGTGAAAAGTACGAAACTATGATTTCTGAAATTTGATTGTTTGATTAAATTATCTTTATTTGATAGTTTTGTTACATTCATACTATGACTCTTATAATATAATTTCAATGGTGCTACTGGAACATGCAACATTTCTAATTTATATTTTATCATGAGAAAGCCTAAATTTAATTTCATTGATGCATGCAACTGGTAGCTATCAAGTGTGCCAACAGCGTAATGAAGTGAAAATTACATTGCTTTAAGTTAACTTCTATGTGAGTGGGTGGGTATGGATAGTAATTTCCTATTTGAATTTAATTAAATGAAATAATACCATTTCAGCTATAGTTACCTTATACAATATTTACTATTGAATTCAAAAAATTGCATTGCTTCGTAAAGAATATCAAAAAGATAATTTAAAAATAAACATGGAGATTCGGTCTGTAATTTTAAAGTAAATTTTTTTTTGCAGAATTGGTTTTAATATTTTGAATACTATACTTGTTACCCAAGACATGACTTGCAATAAGACAATATTTGGTATTTTCAAAAAGATATGTCATAACATAGTTGATGCTTATTTGTTTATTTGACAGTAATCTTTTATCTAATAACTTATTATGTTTTTACCTACTATTTTAGGTGGTGTTTTCTCTATCATAACTACATAGAATAACTGTGATATGACGTTGTGATGCGGCTCAAAAGATAACGAAGAATATTTTGAAGAATAATAATTCAAAAAAACGGAAAAAATCTCAACTTCACTGAGGAATTTCAAAAAAAGGTGTGTCATAACAGGTCACATTTAAACATGGTACGCGTAATTCTCCTTTACGATTTTTATGAAAAATTTATATGTCCAATGATTATCCTGCCTTTTCATAAGATTACTATCTGACGATGTTTTCAGTGAGAGTTTGTATGATATTAGTACGGAATGAAAACACCATAGTCATCCAATTCAATTTTTGATTACCTTGTGCGGGAAAAGAAGTCGTTGGAATCGGCGTTCAAATGTCGACAAAAAAATGTCGGGCCCAGTGTCTAGGGAAATAATATTTCATTGGATTACATTCGTGTAATAAATATTTTTGTGTCATTCAAATTTTTCTCTTACTGTGGGAACAAGTATCTTGAACCTTTGCTAGACAAAATAGCAATTTGCAACAACGATTCAGTAAACTTTCTTTTAGTTTTTGTTTCAATTGAAAATCGTGAGCAAAGACCCATAACATAAAATAAACGATAGCGAGATTTGAGTTTTATTTGCACATATTTGATTTTTCAAAGCGTTCATCACAGCTATTACTTATAAATTCAAATTTGATTAAAATATAATATATATAGATAGAATCACTCATCACACCATGGTAATAAACGTTACCACTGAGAAATGTAGATCAGTTAAGTAAATTATTCAATGAAACTTATTACACAAATGCAGGACGCAATTTAATTTATTTTAAGAAGTATTTTCACGTTAACCTATTACCTTAAAACACTGAAAATATAGAAATTCTTTGTGTGTTCGTGGGGAATATTAATGCTGTAAAAACTAACTTCAAATACTTAACGCATTATGTCGTATATCTTTCTAACACGAAACCACCTTTGAATATAAATTTTATTTGTAAAGAATTTTGTTGAGGATCGGAATCGTCCAAGCGCAGAGTAATTTTTGATCGATCGAGGCTATACTCGCAATTCTTATGCTAAAATATCCAAAAATGACCAAATCCTCAATGATGTGAAAAAAATCCAATAGGTTTTCCAGTAGCAATCATTGTGATCCATTTAAAGCCCGTCGAACCAAAGTTGACAAAATAGCTTAGAAAGAATTTAAAAAAATAATATTTTATTTACCAAAATTTCATAATCATGTTTAATAAAATAACTTAGGGCTCATCCTTTCTACTCTTAATTAGAGTATTTCATACATTAGTACTTTGCATCCCAAATGATCTATTTATTGAAGCATGTAGCTCCCCAACAAACACTTATTCAAAGGCATGAAGACTTAAACGTGTCATTAAAAAATACTAAGCTATTCTTCATGAATTCTTTACATAAAATTCATTTGTTTATTTAAATAATAGATTTGTTCAGAACTTTCTTACCATCCAATTAATTTAACTGACCGAAAATCGATCCATAATTGTCTACAAAAAGTTTCAAACCAGTAGCACACTTTTTGGGTATAACTAAGTCAACCGTAAGATGAAAAATATCGTACACTTATAAAGTAAATAGATAGTAAATACGTTGAACAAAATGAGCTTATATTGTATTTCTGTTTTTTTTTTTTAAATAAAACGCGCTTTGTTTTTATTACCTCCATGTGTTTGTGTTTATCAGGATGATGCTCGCGATGAGCGAAACCGTTTTTGTTTTATTTTAAAAATATAATGCTTTTCCATCAATAATTGACAGTAAACATATTCTCTATGGATTCGGCGGTAACTTTGTGGAAGTTCATTTTTAATATAATCAAGAAGCTAAGAAGCTAAGAAGGTGATAAACCAAGTGGAATAACTAAGTTATCAATTTTTAATTTAATTTTATAAGACAGTAAACATATTACAAATGATTGTATTTTTGTGTATCACTAAAAGAATATGCTCTTTTAATGAGAATACATATATAATAAAATGTAAATAAATATATGAGTGTAATTCCTAGATTAAACCTAGTACCTAAACCACTAATAATGGTACTTCTCCAATCGGGGGCTGAATTTTTAAGCTCCCCCTAAGAAGTGATTTATTAGTTATTTGAAAAAAAATGCTTGTAGTCAAATAAAATGTCATACCTCATTTAAAAAATCAAATGCTTTTACCTTTTTTACTTTAAAAAAGATCAATTCGAACGTTGTTTTCTCGAAAGTTGTAGCTCGGAATGTCTAATGAATGCAAATATAAAAGTGATATGATTATTCAGACATTTTTTTTCTTTACTTTTTAATACAATTATACAAATTGTAGTGCATTATAGTAAATCAACGGAAGATGTAAGTCACTATCACAAAAGCTTCAGTTTAACTCTTCCCGTCAATGTATACCTTGGTCGTGTGTTTTTTTAGCTTCAGCGATAGTGTTCTGATCTATTTTCAGTTTGCATTTTTTTCGACGTCAATTTTAAGTACGCAGATGTTTTCACTTAATCGCAATATGAATATTTTTAGAATATCCATATTTCATGATAAAAGCATTTAATAATATTCTGAATTACGTTATTAAGCAATCCACGCGTAAAATATACTTTATCACATTATGCGTAGGTTTAAAGCATAACATATTACTTCTATGGTAAAAAGCAGCTGTATTTGTTTGGTTTTGACAGTTGAATTCAAGTTTTTTAATCATATCTGCTCCCAATAGAGAAAGCATCTCAACGAAAGTTGTTTTTACCAGAACTGTCTTTTGTTCAATTACGTTTTCGGATAATGTAAGGACAGGATTGTGCTTGGAAAGGACAATTAGTAAGGGAATCGCTCTCGCCTCGTCCCGTTTTTAAGAATCGGATGGATGGAAAGGGAATTTAAAAATCACAGATAGCCATTCCTCTAACCACGGATACGTAAACTGATTGAAAAATTGGTTTGTGACTATTTTCGATGAACTCGGTGGTTACTTTGTGGAAATCCATGCCTAAAATAAAATTGATTACTTTTTTATTCATCTGGTTGTATTACAGGGTAAAACATATTTTTCGTCTCTATAATAATTATCAGACTATATATATATATATATCTATAACATAAGTTTTTTTATTATAAAGTAGAAATTAATTCTAATTCTTTATTTGTGTTTATAGCCAGGGATTACGAATGGGATTTTTCTTTTACTGAGAGGTGGACGATCAAAATAATAACAAAATAATGGCGGGAAGCCAACCGTTATGATTAAAATGTTATTTACTAATAATTGATTTCCAATTGATTTCTAGGGCTTTTCTGAATTTCTAAGAATTATTAATTATTCACTTTTAATCCTTCACTATTTATTTACTCCATTAGGTTTACTTAGTAAATTCCCTAAAACAACCACGAATTAAATAAAATGAATAATGTTAAAATACTCCAAATTTTACTCGTAACGTACAAACCAAAGTTACACCACTGGATACAAAAAAATATTTTAAATAAAATTATTCTCTGGGGAATTAAATAGGTCCTGATTGATTATAATCATGAAAGTGTTCAGTGCCCACAAAAAGAATCTATATATAACTATTTATCTATTCACTTAAGTATACTTTGTTATAATGAT
Source organism: Himalopsyche phryganea (assembly GCA_022494535.1). Lineage (NCBI taxonomy): Eukaryota > Metazoa > Arthropoda > Insecta > Trichoptera > Rhyacophilidae > Himalopsyche > Himalopsyche phryganea. The sequence goes on along the minus strand of JAGVSL010000018.1, from coordinate 2,368,252 downwards.
AATAGTCTTTTCAAGGTATTCTTGCTAAATTATTATTATTACTGAGTAAAAAAAAATATGTTTTTTCAATTATACTATTCTTTGTGCCATACACGTTCTCCGTGAACATAATATTATACTGTAATTAAAATTGTATCATTAAAATATCGCGTTTCATATATTTTCTTGAATCTGAAATTCATATCTGTTTTGCACGAGAAATCAAATCGCTCTACAGAAATAAAAATGAATGTGAATACAGAAAAAGAACTGCTTTTTCATAAATTTGTCCACATTTAGCAATGAAGAAATGCTCGTCTTGCGTTTGAAGGCCGTGAAAATATAATGAGAAGATCATGGGGAGCGAAAAACGAAGTATTTTAAAAGACAGCTCGAGAACAGAAATTTTCCGGTTTATTTTTACACCCTTACAAGTCAGTACTGACTGAAGTATTCACTGGAATCAAAAAGTTTCAATATGACAGAGTTCTCTGAAAATAATTTGAAGTTAACGTTACTTGAACATCAGCTGAAAATGTACCTTCAATTATTAGCAGTTTATAAATAGCGTTATTGTATACTTTTGAAATCTTAACGGGCATTTCGCCACATCCTTTTTTTGGTTTCTCAGTTAGGTTGAACTACATTCCCAGTTTTTTGAAATTATGATGAAAGAACGTAATGAGTATTCGTAATCTTTTGACAAGGAAACATGGTTGACACTTCAATTACAATTTGATATTTAAGTTCTATCAAGCACCCTGAGTCTACATAAACTACTTAGATTAGAAACAATTAGAAATCTAGTGTGTGATTTAATTATTTTCTTTTCGGTTGATGCGCCATCAACTCTTTACCTTACTTTGGAATGGTTCTAACTGACATTTTGTCCTAAAATGACCATTTGATTGGAAAATATTGTATTAGCCACATTCTACCATATACGTTGATTTCAGAGTAACATATTGTTCAATGAGGGAGTTTCGGAGTTTTATCCATAGATTGACGAAAGTTAGCTGAGTTTGTCCAAACATTCAAAGTATATATGTATTATTATTCTGTTGTATTGTAATATTATTGTTAGCTTACATGGTTCAACAAATCATGATACTATATAATATTAATAAATATCTCAAAAATCAAAACATTTTGTTTTATAAAATTGAAATATCCGATAAAACCTTTTTAAACAAACTGTTGATGTCAGTTCTAATAAAAGCTTTAGATACTCATTATTTTCTAATATAAAAGCTTTAGTTATAATAAATTATATGAAAAACAAGTAAAATATGTATATATATATATAAATATATGCTGACTCACTAATTATAAATACATTTTTTCCTTCAAAATACAAAATATTATCAGTCAAAACTTCAAACGCTTGTATCTCAAAACATTTTCAAGTGCAGTTAGAACCTTTTCAAATTAAGGTAACGAACTATGAGCTTACTTTAGATGAAAAAATGAAGAACAGAGTGATAGCTAAGTAAAATTATTTTTTAAATTTGTTTGTTTATATTTTTAATGCCAAATAGTATTTCACTCCAAGTCATATCTTCTCTTATAGAGAAGAGAGCAACCCCAGAAAGCTATTATTGAATAAAATAATTACAACTCTCGCTTTCATAAACTTAATTCGTAAAAAATAGGTGTTTTCGTTCATACAACATATCAACAGACTAGACTGAAGAGAAAAGTTCCATATATTAAAACATTACAGGAGGCCGTAAAAACGTAATTACTTTAGTATGAGGCTCAATTGAAATAAAATACTCACCACTGTTTTAGTATTTGTGCGATAACTAGCTGGTGGTAGAACTTTTTTATTAATTTTATCAGTAATTGAATGATGTACATTTTATACAATTAATTATATTGCTATGGTTGGACGAATAAACAACAAGAGAGGAACAGAATATTTTTAAGAAACAGTGTGATCATGATTGACATTATTTATTAAAATTTGAAATTCATGGTGATTTTTCAAACAAACTACTTCCTAATAATATTCAATGACGCAGCACAGACCTACGTAGTATAATTTATTATAGAATATACATAATAATGTCACAAGTCTGTTGAGGGCCTCTTCTCCAGAACAGAACCAAATGATAAATTTTCCAACGGGAGAATTTATAGCATGAGATAATTTTGCGAACATTCAAAACCATATTCACAAGAGGTGACTTGTGATAATAATATTATATTTTTATTTATTTATGATTTCAAAAAGATTGAGAAAGATAATTATGCAATGGTGCAAACTCCCACTTGAATTTCAGTATCACCCACCCTCCCGAATTTTTAAAACGCTCATAATGGGTTGTTTACACTCCCGTAAAGAAACTCTAATCTATAACGCTACAACTCGGGTACAGGACCAGCAGAAAATTTTATTGCGTATTTTTATATCTATATCTATCTATATTTATATATAAAAATGAATATTTGTTTGTTTGTTTGTCCTATATGCATTCCTTTACCATTCATCCAATTTCGATGAAACTTTGGCGAGTTGTTGTGCGCACACCCTCAAAGGTTTCTGAAGAAAAAAAATTAAAATCTAAAAAAATACTTAAATACGTACGACTAGCGACATCTCGGAAAAACCTTCTGATTTATTCGTTTCCTCACCATACTATGCTCGGGTCATGAGTCAGCCATCAGGTAATAGTATTCATAACTTAAATAATTTATTTCACATGTGCTATGAAAATCGTTGGAAATATGGAAACAATAATATAATTTGAAAAGTATAAATAAATTACTACATTTAAAAAAATCCGCCTTTTTCGGGCTGAGAAAAATAAATCTGGGCTTCAGGTCGGGTTTGGGTAACAAGTATGATATTGAGACTCGGGCTCGAGCCGGGCCGGGCCTGAAGATGACGGGCTTGGACCGGGTAATTTTATGAAATTTCCGCCGGTGCAGACCTGTTATCCAAAAGTACTTCAATAAACAGAATTAAAACACAAACTCTTTCTTTCTTTGAGTGGCATTGCAACGCATGCCGGGTACTCACTAGTTAAATATTAGTTTTTGTGTCATTACGTATTTCAAAATCTTGCGTTACTTTCTTACTTTTTTTGTGTAAGTAGTACAAAACAAATTGTGTTTTACTATTAAAATATAATTCCTTTCCACCAAGAATTGACAGTTAACACCTTAAAAGTGATTACTTTCTTACATTGATCGTTCTTAGTTAAAATAAATAAATAAACTGAAATTTTACAACAACGCATATTCAAAATGTATCGTAAATTTTACAAGTATTAACGCAAGAAAACTCCATGTAAAAACAATGAAAACACATTATCAAAGAGTATAAAGAAATTTTCTTTACGCTGAAGCCATATTTATTGATCAACAGGTTAAAGTCGTCTCACTTGTTGATCACCTGTTGTTATTTTAAATTTATGGTCATTTTATCGCTTACCGGATTTGATTTAATCTTAATTGATTTATAACATTGTTCACGAGCTATATTTAAAGGGCATGTATATATTGTATTTTTAACGATGGAGGCATAACTACCAATGTAGAATATGTGGACTCTTGGCCTGCTGCTCACTAGGCAGCCACAAGCAATTCTTGCAGCCAGTAGACAATGTCACAAGTTCGCACTGATCGCGGTATACGAGAAACGCCTGGCTGCCGCGACAAGTAGTGCGTGCAGACCGAGGCGGACACATACATTTTACCGTGTCGTATGGCTGTGCGCAGACGTGGCTGCCGACGATATTTGGCTGCCTAGTGATAGTAATACATTTTAATACAAATTTAAGATCACGTTAATTGCCGCAGCCTGGCTGCCGTAATGGAGTATCTCATCAGGTGTTGTTAAACGAGAACTGTTACTCACTATCTAAATCTGTTTCAGATATTTATTATGAGATAAGAAAAGGGATAGAAGTTAGTTATCCGTTGAAGAAGAGGGTGAGAAGGAATGATATCATCACAGTGATCAATATCTTTGGATATAAATCTGAAAACAAATATAAAATCAATGTATGAAATTTTTCATTCTGGGATTAGAACCCTTGACCGCGCAATCGAGTGGACGAAAATCCAACAGCACTGACTACTTAAATTATGACTGTAAAATATTATAAATGTCGCTGTAGGTTGTTATTCATTACAAATGAGGGTGCGTGATATTTTGTATATTGTCAGACTGGATTTTACTTTAAAAAAAATATATAAGTAAATTCCAGTTTGGCAATCTACAGAATACCGTAATTTAGAATGAAAAGATACATAATACAAGACATAAAGCTCTCTACCTTTCAACGTAGACAACAAATAGACTTTGAAAACTGTCTACAACACGAGTCTTGTGAATATATCTTTTTATTCGGCAATATTGAAGATTTGAAACCTAAATTGCTTTGTGACATATTTCTATTTATTTGTAATATGAGGTTTTATTTAAAATACTATGTAAGACGTTTTAATCAATCAAATAGATATTTCATTATAATTGTTTGTTAGTTGAGAACATTCGGTAACTCTGATTCGTCTGTCGACAAAAATCGTTAAGTAACGATGAACTTGGGATTCATATCAATTCACAAATATAATATTACGTAGGAAGTGAAATTTATTCTTTTTTTTTCAATCTATGCCCACGATAAGTATCAGTCAGAAAGTAGAAAAAATCTCTCTGGTACATATTAAATTGCTAGAAAAATCACTATTTTACATTGACTATGGATAGAAATCAAAAATGGTAGTCAGTCATAATTTTGTTTTCTCTATTCCTAAAACAACTTATTGCGATGTATAAGTAATGTCGCTTAGACTTGATAATTTTACTTTAATCGGATCAAAAGAAAAATACTTTTCAAATGAAGTTAAGAAAACATTTTTGTTTCATATAACAATTCGTGGGATCGGCGTTACTATCGGAAATGAGTTTCACCGGCAGATGTGCATAAATACCGAATGATCTTAAGTGGTTATTCGCTAATAAAAATTGACCATAGTGAAAAAATAAGAGAAACTGTTGACCAGAGGACAAGTTTTCCCATTATGACAAAACCAATAAACACTATAAAAGCTTCCATAATGACATAATATTCGCCTCTGAAGGTTTTCACGACGAGTGCCTATATTCACTTCATAGACGATATTTAATTTTCGATATCGAAAGCTATTTTACGCATTACGCTAGAAGAATTTATGACTTCTTTTATGAAGGGCGTAATAAAACCATCAACAATAAATATCATTTAGTAAACAAATATTTTTTAGCTTATCATAATACAATGAAAATGAATACCCTGTGACTATTCACAAGTATTTTTCTCCTCTTAAAAAATGTACTGGAATTATTATAATTACATAAACTTTAATAATTACCTAATAGTATTCAACTTCTGTGAACTATTCGACAAAGATGAGCACAGAATAAACAACTGGGGAAATGTTAGTGACAGACGATTTTAAACAGGTAACAGTGAACTATTTTTGAATCTACAATATACCAATAATATCTTTAAGGACGAATTAATAACGTCCATTTTCATTATGGTCATCTAAGAGCTTCAATTAATTTAAACCTTTCATCTTGAACACTGAAGGTGAAGTTATTATGAAATGTTATTAAATTACGAAGCTTGCGTCATCAATTTTGGTAGCTTATCTTCATTCATATTTAGATATGAATCAAGATAACGTAACGAAATCACATACGTATAATATTGCATGTCACTTTTTTATTGAATTGTTGTTTAATTTTAATGTTTTGGTTTTTGGAAGTGGTATCATGACGGAATATCACAAAGAATATTAAAACATATCTATATATTGTATGTCATTGATGAACAACTCCCCAAAAGAATTAAAAAATGTGTTAATTTAAAAATTTTGAGTTGAGTTTATTTGCGATTATTCACTTATATAAATATATATTTGAATAAAGCTATATGCAACAATCAATTCATAATACGTGTGTTTTAATTATCTGGTCTTTTATAAACTCAAAACCATATATTTTAAAGATGCCAAAGTAATTTCAATCAGATTATTTATTACTCTTGATAAATAGTCGTATAGAATTTAAATAATGAGAATTGATTACTGCTCGTGTAAAGAACATCATCTTTACGAAGTAAAACCTGTCTATTTCGTCAAAATTAACATTTATTTGCGGATTTATAGTATTTTTATGACTCATATTTCATGACTATTGTGATTTATTGTTTCTTTTCTTTATTATACGAAATATAGGTATTTAAAACAAAAAAAAGAAATGTATATGTTGGATTTTGAAAAATTGTTTTCAGATATTGTAAAAATAATCAGATTTCAGAACATTTATTATAATCACTATAAACTGACGATAATTTAATATCGTGCAGTTTCAGAAACTAATCTACAAATTTACCATCTTCATTAAAACATAAATTAGATTTTTTTTTCTTATTTTTAAATAAATAAGTATGTACTTGAATCAGTTAACATATATATATATATATCAATTGTGGAATGGAAAAAGGACGTAACCCACTAAAAAAACAGAAAATACACTATATTTATATATGTATGAATATATAATATATCGATTGTAGAAAGGCAAAAGGGCTTATCCTTCCGTCTTTTCAAAACATTTTTATTTCTATAATCACAATGTATACAATTTAATACACGTTTTGTTGGGGCTATACACAGTATTTTTTGTGTGGGCTACCTTCTTTTTCCTTTCCACAGTCGATATGTTATCGACACGTCGACGGCTTAAGTTTGTATATATACTAACGTCCAAGATGCCCTTTACCAAGTTCACTATATTTTGCATAACTACTAAGCTAGTAAATCTTATAATCTTCCATAAAATGATAAATTTAATGATAGAGAATTCAAATCTTAGTAATAACATAAAATGAAAGTAGACCTTTCAAGTTTGAGATATTAAGCCGAACCTTAAGTTAATCCTTTTTAAGCTTTCAGCCTTACTTAACTTCACGATTTGAGCAACTGAAGCCACTTTTCTGCCATATCTATTGCAGAATTGGGTCAGAAACGGACTGCCATTGTACAACCGTGACCCAATAACGTCCAAGCTCCTATGCACATATAGCATATATAGCACACATATATAGAAGATATATTGCAACTCCAATTTTCCAAGACCAAAGATTCTTTTGTGTTTAAGCAACAAATTCCTACTATATTTTCTTAAACAATTGTTCGTTTTCATGATTAAATAAGTTGTCTTGTCTTTGACACGATAGAGATATATTTATCACCAATGCTTTTCTGACAATCTTTGATTTTGGATACTGCAGTAATTGCTTGATATAAAAAAAAACCTTTATTTGTTAAATCAACATACAGTAGAGTCCCCTATAACACTCTAGATAGAGGGCGAGCTATCTGGGAGCGGGCTATGGGGACTACCATACTAATACAAGATTTGAAGATATTTTCTTGTACGCAAGCGGCGCAGAATTATTTTAACGTGTAATCAAGGAGCAGTCGCAAATTTTAATGAAAAACGAGCTGTCGGCAATCGCGTTATCGAAGGGTCTATGGTAGTGGATTTTTTCAAACATCTAAATATATGTTAACTGAGTTATATTACAATTGTACAATCAACCATGAAAATGATTTGTATTATATAATGTGCGAGATATTATCTCAATACTTGGGGCCAACCATAATCAAAGTCGACGCTATTGGTAACATTACATTTTGGAACCAATAATATCGTTTTTTTATAATTCCAGAATCAGTGCAATTTTAATATTAAGTGTCTTGGACGTTCTACAGGCCTTATATATTTTCTGTTGGTAGTAATGGTATCAAAATATTGTCCCCTCAATTCCTGCTTTGTTGATCATGCAAATTTACAATTCGGAGTGATGGCACCAAAATGACAATGCAAGTGGACGCGTCAGATGTATGGCGATGAAATCGATTTTTAATTTTAACTATTTTAACAAAAATAGTAATTGAACGACTGCTTTGGAGTGATTTGAGTATTTGCTAGTATAGTTACCATCAATTTTTTCTAATACATGTGGCAAAATGGCTCTACTATGGCTCTACTTGATAAGCTAGAGCATCACGTTAAAAACGTGACCGGGACTCATCGCTTAGTTAACTTTTCACGTGAAAACACGGACCCGAGGCTCAGGGTGTTAACTAGAATTATTTTACAAGACATGACAGTATAATACTTACTTCAATTTGTTTGACATGATACTGTGTATCTTGGGTACAAATATGTTAATTGAACAAGCTCTCCGTGCGATAAATATTGTCAGTGTATTTAAATAGTATATGATAGAGTAGGCTTAAGACACGACATTTTGCAATTTGGAAAAAAAGCAGCCGGTATCCATTCACGCTATCCGATAAATTTTGTTTTCACGTGTGAATATGAATAATTCATAATGTATTCAATAGTTTTTCCGTCACATTTGGGTTTTCTACAATGCACTCAATCAGTGAAATTATTCAAGCTCAACGATCTATTAAAAAAAATGTTAAAAAGACTAATAATTCTGATTTTCTTTTCTACGGTATGGTAAACTGACTATATCAATAGTTGCGTTGAGTTGAAAGATGAACTGTGAGAAACACATCAGGGGCTTAGGGTCATAAGGGCGAAAAATTTTGAATGCTTAAGATTGAACGTTTTTTTCTATTATAATTTGTTAGACATTTTTAGCTAAAAAGTTGGTGTTAGAATGTGGCGGGTGATTGTAGATTACTTCAGTTACTTGGGTATAATAAAATGGGACCATCCCACAATGTTGATAACCCTAACTATATATATAAACATGAATGTTTATTTCTTTGTCCCATATGCGTTCATATACTATTAATCCGATTGCGATGAAACTTTGGTGAGTTGTTGTGCAAAACAAATAGATACAAACAGCGACATTTTGTAAAACCTTCTGATATATCCGTGTACGCACCAGACGGGAAACAAAATATACAGGAATATGTGCCGAATACTCGCTAGTTTCTTATAAATAGTCTCGTGAATACCAACATGATAATAATAGTCAACTTTTCACACCTTAGGAGAACCGAATTAATCTATTAACATATTTTTAAGAAAAATAACAAAAACATAGGTTAGTGTTTTTGAATAATTTAATAATCATAATTAACGGTTATATTTCGTTATTCTTATTGTTTGATCCTCAACATTAAATTGTTTCATACGTTATTTATTGGGTACATATTATTTATATAGCAAATTTGTATGCTGCCAATAATCGTAACAAGATTAACGTAGCGTTGTATTGAGTTATTCTACAAGGATAATCAAATAGTATCGAATGTTGATTTAATAACCTTGTCGATCTTACTATATTGCTCTTTTTCCCAATTACAATGAAGTTCTACCGATCAAATGACAATTCCGTAAGCAAATGGTCCATTCTGTTGACATCTCGTCCACTCAACCGTAGGGTCATCGGTTGGAATCAAGGAACGGAAATGTTCATTCATCGATTTCTCAATCGATTTTATATTCAAAGGCACGAATCTCTGTAATGTCGTCATAACTCCTGATCCTTTCTCTATCCGAGCCCGAAAGCGGAGATGAGAGAGGACGATTTGCCAATTATTAGTACTTTCCTACCATAATCCTTCTTTCCTTACCTTCTGCAAAGATAAAGGTTGAGCGATTGACTTTTTATTAAGATGCTTTTATAGGAGTCCACAGGCTACACATTGGGAACGGAGATTGTTAAGCCCTGAGCCAAATGTTTTTATATTATATCCGTGAGATATTAACAACTTGAACCTAAAAATATACTTCGGATCATGCGAATTAAATAGTAAATAAAATAAATAATACAACACATTAACCACATGATATTAACAATAATACGGTGAACATGCAATATGTCCATGTTACCCCAAAAACTAGTTTGTTTAGGAAGCACAAAAAACTAAATTTACTTTTTGGCTTTACATGCGAAAAATGTATTCACTGTTCATTTAATTTCTTTGAATTCCTCTAAAAATGTTGTTAGGTAGCGGAAGTTGTTCTGACACCTGATTTTATGACGTGGGATACAATGTATTGTTCCCAATTTTAAGCATATCGGGGATACGAGAAATATATTTTTAGTTATTTATGCACGTTGTATGTATTATACATAGGCATACGACAAATTTACCAAACAACGTGGTAGAACATATGGGATCAGGAATCAACATAACCCCAAAATCACAAAATCGTGGGTTCCGAGATATTGCATGTTTGTCGTCGAATATTTATTTTTTCGAATCTAATCTTCCCTGAGTTTAATTATTAGTGTTGTCAAAAATTGTTAACGGTCAAGACTTTTATTTATTTATTCTATTGTGTACTAAGCCTACTTTTAAAAATCCTAAAGTAATTATCGGTTTTTAGACCTGGTCATTAACACATGATTGTTTAATTAACCTTAATTGATGATTGTTGTATAAGTAAAATATAAATGTTATTATTTGAATACAAAGTTTTGTTACGAGGGATAGAATAGAGAAACAATGCAAGAAAATGTAATATAAAATATCACTATGATATTAAGATTGCGTGCATGAGGATTTTTGGAAGTATTGTCGAATTAAATATTTCATGGAAAGAATGTTGTCCGACATTTTTTTATTGTCTCGATATTATATTGTAGTGCCTCACAGCTACTTATTTGACTCATAAAATTCCAAAAGGTGTTGCCAACCATTTGGAAATTGAACGACGAAAAACTTACGATTGCCTTCTTAAAAAGAAATACAATGAGCAAGTAAATAAAAGCTTGTTCTTTTTTACGAATGATCTAAATGGATAGAGAATCCACTTTATAACTCTGCACTCAGGCTCTAGGATTCATACAGATCCATTCATGAGATCAATACACTGTTCTAGGATCACAGGATCCATTACATACTAACAGATTGACACGCTCTGTGTTTTATAAACAAAGCGTATTGCAGTAGTAAAAATTGTAATATAAAGCGTTTTTATACCAGCAGTTTCCATAGTAAAACTTTCATGGAAAAATCCATTTACGTAGTTTGAACATTGTTCACTTAATATTATGAGCATATACGTTATAGATATGAAATAGTCGTTTTGCATAACGCGATAAAATTCTTAGAAAATGCACATCGCATTCAATGCTACGGATTTCCAATTTCAGCGAAAAATTTTCATACTCGTTTTAAATTGGTTGGCGGGAAAGATATTCTTTTTCTATGTAAGCAGAATTTATATGGCCACACTGGTTTCACTTCACACATACTTTAAAATATTTCATATATATTATCCTTTTTTTGTAATAATATCTTACAGAAAATACGCGAAAACTATTCGGAATTCGAAAATTTTTAGTAGGAAAGATTTTCTTCTATTTATCTAACATTGTCTTATAAATTTTGACTCTAAATTTTATAAACACGAACTTATAAATTGCCTATTTTTTTAAACATAAAATCGTTTTGTATTTTGTGGAGATACATTGTATAAGATACCAAGACAATCTAAGAACACATGTTAAATTGAAAACTGTTTCTTTATAACGTGTTTCATTTCATTTTTTGAGAAGGTAAAAATGTGGAAAGACGAATTCGAAATCAAGATACATACAAGACGTTAAAACTAGCATGTCCGCTCCCAGTGTGGACCATATGGCCTCCTAATAGAGGTATCTTAACAGAAGTTTGTCATCGAGAACTACTCGTTACTCAGTTGCTCAACCTCTCTTTTTCGAAGAGAGTAGGGATTGAAGAATAAGGCTAGGACAGGACTAGTGGTTAGTTAATCGCTCTCATTATGCTACATCGGATGAGTTGGAGGCAATTTTAGACATCACTAATACTCATGCCTACAAACAGAAAACCATAAATCGATTGAAAAATCAATTTATGGAACTGTCGGCACCGCGACCTGAACCCGAGACATTCGTAATCGTAGCCAACGACGTTAACCACTGCACCACGGAGCTGACATTAAATAATATAACAATAAATATTTATAAAGCAATAATTTCACTGCCATTCTCAATCTTGTTGCTACATGCTGTTTTCATTTATGTTTTTTATGAAGTCAGAAACCAATAATTTCGACCAAACATTTGAAGCAACGTGCCACGCGTAGACTTGCTTAAAATTAAGATTCAACAAGTGTTGTTAAATGTACGACTATTAAATATCATTTCATTTCAATATTTATGCCAAGAATATCTGTTCGCAGTGGTTTACCAAAATGTATCGTAGAAAGTAATCGAGAATATATAAATAAAACACATAATTCTCTCGCGTTAAATATTTTTCATGATCAATTGACGATGAGATGAATTGATCGCCCGACAAACTATCCGCAATAATTTTCTACGGTCCATTTTCCTTGCACATTTAACGGTATTTTCAATATGTTTAGCTTGTATAAAAGAAATACAATGAATTTCTTGTTACAAAATAATTGATTTCCAGAGCTTCACAATCATTTTTATCGTTCGAATAAGAGACAAAATAGTGAAATTGTTTTTAGATAAAATAATGTGACATGCGATATCCCAATTACATACTTCCAAGCAGTATTTAGTATTTCAATTGAATTTATTATTGTCAAATAAATACAATGTGTCTACGTTATCTCTTTCTTGTATTTCAAAAGCACTCATCTTTTGTTATAATTCATTGTAAAAGTAATAAAACCTAAATTCTTATGTCTCTATGTGAACTCGTCTGTTTGTATTAGACGTGAGTTTAAAAAATAAATTCTGTTCATAATATTCCTTTCATTCATAAGGGCATGTTGATGTGGGTTAAATTTAATTACTATGATTGCATGTATAACTTAAATAAATAGGACAACATTTGAGAGCCTACGACTTTATTTCACATTTAACACTACTTACTATGTTGTCGTCTTATTGCCTAGTCCAGTGATGGCAAACTTATGACACGCCAAGACATTTTGCGTGACACGCATCTACGCATTTACGTTACTTGCAGAATTTAAAGACAGCATCTGGGTTAAAGAGTTGACTTGAAGTCCAAACTCATGAATATAGAAAGAAATCGTTTGGAGAATGAAAGATAGCGCCACTACGAACAAGAAATTTGCAGTACTTGGGACAGATTACTGAACCCTCTTTGCAATCTGAAAAATCTAGCGATGGCTCTACTCTCGATACTTCTCTCTACGACCTCTACATACATATTTTTTGTGAGACCTTATTTTCGGCGTTTAATAGTACAAAAACTAATAAAAGAAGCCGACTGACTGATGAATTTAGTAACGCTTGCGTGTGATTAAAATGTACGAAATACCAACCATCAATTATTGAAGGTTTAGCAAATGCAATTAAGCAACAAAAAAGTCACTTATATAAAGCATTATTTGTTTTTGCTCTTTAAAAATAATTAATTAATAATTCAAAACAAGTCATTCATTATTAGGGCTTCAAAATTATTGATATTCCTAGATCTGACACAGCACTCAAGATAAGCTAGGTTTTTTTTCCAAATTTTGACTCTCTGAGCTAAAAAGGTTAGCCATCCCTAGTCTAGTCCTTAGTCCATAACTCCTGACGATACACTATATTATGTATTTTTTGAAGTTATATTGTATATAAAATATTCTGATGGTCTCTTGAGTGAAATAAGCAAATCCATGCGTGGTGGTACGCAAATATAAATCATTTTTATACTGACAAGGGAAAAAATAAGAAATAAAAATATTATCTCTTCACGTTAATTAAATGTATATTCTAGATTATTCTAGAACATACGAAACATAAATTAACTTTAAGAGGAAATGCAAAAGAGTGAATTCGTGCTGACTCCTATTCAAATACGATATCTTCATATTAAATCTTTATCTATTTGTATAATACTGTTTTATTGTTGACTTATGTTTTATCATAATGTAATACAAATCTATGTGCATGAGAGAGAAAGGGCAAACAATACTTTAAGATTTTGTTTGTAAATAATCAATCTCATTGGAGTATTCCTTTAATTTTTTAATTATTGTCTATGGTAACATTGCCCATATATTAGGTGGTCCAATACGAAGATACCTTTATTGGTGTGGGGATACTGGGTAAAAATGCTTAATAAGTCACCATACGCTTTGCCTTACGTATATGAAAGAGAAAACTTAAAACCGACTATTGCCGAGAATTTCATTTCAATAGCCGATTACTAAAAGTTACCTGGCTCCGTTTGACGTTGCTAGGTTACAACAGTTCAAGGAGAAATAATAGAATAAATTGATGAAGGAAAAGCTTGAGCCAAATCTGAATATTACAAAATTAAATGCTACAGCAGGCTTACAGGAGGCTTAAATAATAAGAATGTTTTTATTGTTTGTCAACAGAATCCTTGCGCATAGTGAATCGATAAAAGCCTTGACATTGCGATTGCCTTTCCCGCCAAAAGTTTTCCCAGGAGCGGAGTCCCTCGTCGTGAAATCTGAGCATACCTAAAAATTCAGCGGCGTGGTGTGCTAAATATTCATCACTGTTCAGAAGAGATACTTTGTTATTTAAATCCATGTTAAATGGATCTCTTTGCTGAATCGTAGTTGGAATACGGAATTATTGTAGAAAAATGGCAACTTGAAACTATTCTAGATTGCATTAGCGTAGTTTGTATTCAAAATAATATACTTAAAAAAATGGTTATTTTGCAGTCAAGTTAAAAAAAATATTTATGCGACAATTATTACTCCATTGAATTAAGAAATATAATATATTAAATAATAGTGGTAATTTGTTTGTTTCTTTTGCTTATAAACTTCACATTGCCAATACATTGCCGCATCCAATGTACTATTTTTAATTTTCTCTCTTCAAATAAAGTCATGTAAAACATAACATTCAAGTCACTAAATATCAACTCGAATAAAAAAGCCGCCAAAACGAGACCAGGAAACATCCGAACATAAACAAGACTATTATACAACTGTTTATACATAAAACAATAATTATTGATACACATATTGGATCTAGGATAATTCCAAATCTATCCATCCTTTAATTACAATTTTTGTTACAAATATGATTATATTTTATGTAATGAGACCACAAAACGGATAGATCTAATTTTAAAACAGCTATCTAGATGGCCGTAAATCAAAACAAAGGAATCTCGGATGAAAAAGTTCTGACAAACTGAAAACTTTTCAAAAGAAGAACTTTACCTTTATCCATGTATACTTTCAAAGAAAAGTGCCACTTTCTCTTAAGCACCGCACTGCGTTGAGAGCGAGAGATGGAACGAAAGTGAAAATAATATTTTCCGAATGGTGTATTCACCCCGTCACGCTGCGATGTGCTGAGATGCGTCGCTTATCCGCGCCTTCCTCAATCAAGAGACCTTTATCGGAAGCCGCATTTTCTTTTTTTCAACTTCACAACCAGAGTAAGTCTCTAGTTACACGCATCCAGTTTATTGCGTGAGGATTGCGAAGAGAACTGAAATAATTACTGTATTATTTTTTATAGAAAATATGGCTTATTTTAAATGACGTTTGGAAAAATTAAAATAAACATACTAACAGCTTCCCAGCTAACTTATCATATCGATCAATGATGTATCTTTTAACAAACCCTTGTAAAAATTTTCACGAAGAAAATATAGTACAAAAGCTTAAAATATATATGAATATATCAGCTATAAAATAGTTTTGTATCTTTCCCGTAAAGTGCGAAAATTTGAGATATGTCACGTTGCTGCCTATAACACTTTTCCAGTGGGTCCTGGGAGACTTTTCTTCAACACTTTTAGAGTAGTATAAACTTTGTGCTGGACACAAAAAATTAATAATGTTATTTTTATGAAAAAAACATTCAAACTAAAATATTGTTGTTGCTCCAACTCTTTATTTATGTAACACAAGTTTACAAAGGGTTTCTCTCATATTTGTTTTATTTTGCGACATTAGAATGTCATTTGTCTTTATTATGAGATAGTAACGTATGCACCTATAGATCACTCTTGGACCAAGAAGGCTTAACAATTTTTTCAAATGACTCTTAAAAAGTGGGAATCGAACTGATATCGGATAAATAATATGTTACCGAATAATTTTTTTGGTGAAATAATCTCAAACGTAAAAATTATTTTGTTGTATTAAAATCTAGTTTGCGTCAATAATAATAATTCATAATACCTTCAAATCTTCTAGTATTATAGTGATAACGTAAAAATGAATCGGTGTCGCATGATGTATTTGTCCTTCATCGTGTGACTTCGTACCATAAGTTTTATTAAAAAACACTGAAACAACTCAATCAAACATACCTTCATAACTTGAAGTCAAATTGAACGGTTTGCTTGCTTTAGTTATAAGCCCAATGTAAGCCGGGTGTTACGCCTATTTTGGTGAATCATTTCGCCCAAATTGCATGATTTCGAAGGTTTTATTTCAAACGAAACCTTTTTGCGTACATCTTTATTTCGTTTTTATGTTAAATTTTATCTTGGAAGTTACTTTTTATATTGCTGTCAGAGAATCATTCTCACCAAAATAAAAAAAGGATTATTTCCGCAATAACAATAGCAGCACTATTACCCAATTCAAAAAATACTGCAGCTAAATTTAAATTGAATTTGTATATTACCATCATTTAAAATAGTAATAAGCGAAGCAGTTCACAGTTAAATTAAAAAATGTCCTTACCTACACAAGGAATTTTTTACGTCATATAATATTATTAAATCGCGACAATATGAATTCCTTTTTTTTCTACCCTACCCGCTACCAATATAGGTCATAATTATGAACTCCAAACGAAGCTGGTTTTACGAGAAATGGTTGGTATTCAGTCGATCCTCTATTTCAGAGAGGCAAAAAGATGTAATTGAAAAGTGGGGCTAATAGTTAACTAATGGCTCTCCATACACCGCGTTTAATATTAGATGAGTGGAACGGAATGTAAGCATCGCGGTCATCCATGCTTTTGAATAAAAGTCCATAAATCGTTTGAAAAATCAGTTTATGAATCTGTCTGTATGGGGATTCGAACCCTTGGACACCGCAACCGAATAAGATAAACGTCCAAAAGGGTTGACCACTCGGCTGAAATACCAACTAATTTATAGCTATTATTTAAAAACAAAAATTATATGTATTTGGTAAAGAAAATTACAGAAATATTTAAATTATACCTACGATAAAAAAAACATTTCTTTTATATTGTGTGTTTTTATAGACTTATATGCTAATTCTGTAATGATTCTCGATTATGATAATGTATACATTTCCAAAGGATAAAAAATGAGCCACCATAAACTTTTTTAAGATTTTGATGGCAACCGATGCTATGTAAGTAGGGGAATATTTTGAGTTCAGAAAAATCAAACAAAAGTCTATTTTTTTGTTGAAAAGTTGAGAGGAACATTGAATTTTTTTTCAAAAGTTCCAAAGTCCACATTAAAATCCTGTTTCATTTAAAATATAACCCAGCAATTTGTTGATTTCTTGTAAAAGTATTTAAGTATTATAAAAAAATAAAATCTTAACTTTTTTTCACAATGATTCGTGTCCTTTTACAGTGGATAAGACACTTTCTGCGATATTTAAACATTTTTTTTTTTATATTAGCTCAAGAAAAATCGTTATCAACTAAAAATGCTTGTTATTTAAAATTTTGTTAGTTATTTTTTTTTACTCTAACCCTCGCCAGGTTATTATCGTCAAATCAAAGTCATTAAAAATTGTCAAGCGTTTATTACATCATTAAAATCATCAACAATACATACATT
The DNA here is from genome assembly GCA_022494535.1 of Himalopsyche phryganea. Classification (NCBI taxonomy): domain Eukaryota; kingdom Metazoa; phylum Arthropoda; class Insecta; order Trichoptera; family Rhyacophilidae; genus Himalopsyche; species Himalopsyche phryganea. Next base: position 2,350,540 of record JAGVSL010000018.1, on the reverse strand, counting down.
AATTGTATTTCAATACTAATTGCATGTTAGAAACTACTGAGAGATTAGGGGATTTATGTAATTTTATAAAATAATTGCCATCTTAGTGTAATATAGTTTCATAAAAGGCTATTTTATTTATCAATCATAATAGAGAACCATCCAATAGTTACACATCATACTTCATTCGATTTATAATGGTAGTGATTGCCCAACAGTTTATCAAGAACTACCGATAGTTAGCGGATGTTTATGAATATAATATCTTATTTTCTTTAATGAAATTTTCGCTGAAAAGTTGTTTTTTTAATATAACTATTATTTTACCCACTCACTCTCTCAAGCACCACTATTTTTATTTTTAAAAATGTTGAGAAAGCAATTTAATACCCATTTTAATTTATTTATGATTAAATTATGGAATATATTTTACAGAGCCACAAGTTTTTAATATATTTATAATGAATAAATGTTAACCCACTGACTGCTAACGTCTCAACTGTAGAGACGGCAGATTTCACTAGCTGATACTCGAAAATATAATAGTGTTAACAGTGTTAAAACGTTTGTGAACAAGCTAATTATTGTATTAATATATAGCCTGATTTGTCCTGATAATCTCCATAAATTTGATAAACACAACTTATTGAATTAATTTTTGAAATATTGGGTATTGGAATATCCTTTAAACGGCTCAGCAGGGAACAGGTTAAGATAAACTTTACTGAATGTTAAATTATAATATTCTTAAAAGTGATATAATAAAAAGATAAAATGAACAATCATGAGACAATGGAATTGACTTTCAAAACAAAAACAAATATGGTACCACGATAGCTTATTCCACAAATATTATAATATTTAATAATAACAGAGCCGGTTTCGCTTAGCTAATGAGTATTTAGAGGTCTGAGTCCAAAGTCAAGCTCGGGAGATCAGGTGTTTTTTTAATAAAATTAGTGAAATATTTCATTATATTTTTGGCCATATATTATAAGTAATTAATTTATCTGTCTCTGAATTGAATTAAGAAACCACTGGAATATAGGTATGTTACAATCTCATAAGATCAAAGGTTAAGTTATGGCATGGGGAAGTACAATGAAGAACGATTCCGTGAAAACCCGCAAACAAAACAACAGCCGTAAGAACAGTAAAAGCCTGAAAACCGCTGGCTGCCGTCCTAAACAAGTTCGAGAAACTTTTCCTTTTGTTTTAAGGCACCTACCAAGGTTTCATGAATATTTTTAGTCATTTGAGTTTTTAAGGCGATTTAGTTTTAAATATTGATGTCTCTAAAAGTCTCTTATGATTGAAAGAGTTTTCCCTTTCGATGTCATACTAAGTTACGTAACTCGAAAGAAATGGAAGCGGTTTAATAAATTGATGATGTTTGGTCGCACTTACAAGATACTCTGACATAACCGAAATTGGTGAAGTACTAAGAATTTTTATTTTTATAATTATAAAATTGTCTATATTAGAGTCCCGCTCCCGCTCGCAACTTTATCGTGTACATCCCGGAGAGTAAGGATGGATTTAACACTTTTAAGGTGTTAACTGTCAATTCTTGGTGGAAAGGCATTATTTTATAAAACACAATATGTTTGTAGAAAACATGTGGAAGTAGTTAGTACTAACAAATTGTGTTTCATTTTTAAAAACGGATTTAACAGTCTTAATTCTTTCTTTACTGACGCAGTTGGGGAGTTGTCTCCTAACCTTCAATTGGAACTGATTAATCTGCAATGGGATGAGATGCTAACCTCTTTCTTTAATCAGGCATATGGCCACAACGCGGCCGCACCGAGATTCCCTGACACTGTCAATCACTTTTCTTCCATATGCCAGCATCCGTTAGTTCCGTCGAGTTTTCCCCGTGCATTGTATCCGACGGTCTTCCAGGACACCGGAATTCCATCGGTCAGAAGAAACTGATCCAACGTGTCTCACTCACCACTGTCACGAGCAAACCATGGAATCAAATCGGCTAAAAGTAGAATTGTAAGAAATACATTTTTCTTATTTCAATAAATGTATTCCGAGCAATGAATATATACAATTATGATTCAATATTTCTATTTGTATATGACAGCACCTATATTTGTGAAAAGTCGTTCTCAAATATGAAATCAGGAAAATGGGAACAATACCCTACGTAATGGTTGATTATTTTGATAACTGGACTAAACAGAACATGACGAAACAGAACAGGAAAAAACAGAACTATTTGAAGATAACGTTTTTGTCGTATCTAGTATTTATTGAACATATATGATTATATGAGTGACTTCTCATCGGGTTTATCTCGTATGATTTTCAGATTTTCAAAAATCAGATATTTTTTTCCAAACAAATTTTAAAATATTTTTAAAAAAGGTACCTTGTATTATATGAAATAAACAGTATGGTCAGTTGAAAATATTTGTGTTTTAATATCTACAATAAACACATTCTAATTATATATTAGAGTTTATTATACTTTTTTGTTTTTATAAATTACTAAATATTGTATAAATAAATTAAAAAACATATTAATTATTTCTTATATGTGCAATAAATAATAGATACGACCAAAATATTATTTTCAAATTGTTCTGTTTAGTCATAGAAGCGAATATTTTTAATCAGCTTAGAAAAGTTTAAATAGTATGATTTTATTTCCGTTAAATATTTTGAGTGATTAATATAATAATTAAGTTTCATAGAAATATTCGAAATTCAAATGCTCCGTATTATTATTATTATGACCACGTTGTGGATCTGAATCAATCTCCAGCTTATCCTATCAAGAAGGCTACGACCGAATTATGGAACATTAATCTTAATAAGAAATCTATATTCTATAGAAGTTGAGCGTAAAGCTCAATATTTTCTATGCTATCTTATATATAATAGCCCAGACCGGTATGTAGTAGATGTAGACGTTTTATTATTATTTCATACACATATAAGTATGAAATTTCCTCTTGACCTAATCGTCCGTGGACTGTATAAACAATACAAGCAGTTCCAACGTGACGCAAATTCCGAGGCAAACAAACAACAGTCTGTCAGTATGGAAACTAAAGAACAGCTACTTTAGACATTCTGTATTTCAATTTCAACACCATCATCTATGACGGGCGTTCCCACTAGTTATATATAAAACTTAACAGATTTTTTCTCATTTTAAATCGGTATTAATTATCAAATACATATGATAAAATTGTAGTTTTCTTTTAAATATAATATATCAACTGAAATATTTAACGACATGTTTATTATATATTCTTTTTTGTTATTAGCTTCCTGACCAGCCTGCAGATTCGTTGCGGTGAAGAACATGGAACTTCTTCATATTGACATATCCCTTGTTTCATCAAAAACTTTTCGGTATTTGCGGCACAGTTTCAGCAGCTATTTCTCAGCCCATTTATGTGAAAATAAAAATACTTTGAGACATCTGTTGCAGTGAGTTGGAAGTATAAAAGAAAATACGTCATAAAGCTTTTTTTCCTAAGACATTATTTGTTTTTCTCTTGTCGTTGACATTGCCCATATTGTGACGGCTACGAAATCACGACGTCGATTATTGCATCGTTATGATCAATTACAATAAAAAACCATGTACTTCGATGACATTAATAGTGAATAGGTTGAATAGATTGAATAGACTATTCAAGTATATTTTTTCAATATATAGCAAACAAAAAATACACAATTGCAGTGGTGTCGCTTTCTTAATTTCATGTACTCAATATGTGATATTTATTTTTAAGTAGTATCTGGCTACTTTTAAACCTTACGGTCTAAACACTTTCCAACCTAGGAATGTTATTAATTTGGCAGGATACACTACCTTGGGTACTTGTGGGAAGCTTTAAATGTTGCAAGGCCTCATTGAATACGTTATAACTTAGAAAGGTCACATTGAAAAAATCTTTCTGTAATTATTCATTTTGGTACAGGAAAAATATACAACGGAATAGTTTTTAAAGATATCTAGCCTTCACTCAAAACGCCAAATTAAATGATCTACAAGACTACAGTTTCATCGTGCTTGCTTCAACTTGGGGCCTTATTTGAAAAAAAAAAATTTTCGTGTATTCACATTTTTTTAAACTTTCATCCTTGAATAATTTTTGCCTAGAGGCTAAAATATTTTTAGCTACGCTCAGGAAAAATTCCCTGGGTACTATTATATTTCAGTGAAAGCTAAAGTAGAAAATTATAAATATTATATAGTAGTTATATTAACACATATTGGAACGGGAAATCTTTTGGTATTATCATTGCGCCTTAAGCAGGATTAATATAACGTTAGCGAAAATGGACCCAGATTCTCTTATCGGGTCTGAAATATCAACCAAATCATAAATAGTTTTTAGTACATTAATGGGGTAAATGGTCAAATATTAAAAATTTTTCCTACGTTATATAATAATTTCAAAATTGCGTATTGAGGAAATGACTACCATAAGATAGAACCAATATTCATAACTTCCCATTTTGTACCCGAACTGAAAGAGGAGTTATTATCTCTCATGAAGATTCCCGCTTATCATTTTTGTAATTTATAAAGAAAACTCTGCTCCTCTTTATTATTTATATTCTTTCCACTGCGAGAGTAAACTTACGACAGATATATAAAATAATACAGATTAATCTTTGAATATACAAGAAATATTTCTGTATAATACATATTGCGGCATAATTTTTTTATCTGATATTGTTGTTGTAATTATTATGTAGCCTACGGATACAATAAATAATTTTATACAGATATTATCGACTTCCTGTGAAGTTAAGCTAACATACAAAAGAGATTATAGAAATATATATGTAGACATACTGGAAGTTTTGAGTTACAATACCTTTGGGAAATATCTCGTAAACTCTCATCCGATTAGAATGTTGATTAGAAAGCTTCCTTAAAGCTTTATTAATTTGTATGCAAATAAAACTTTTTTATTAGTGCTTACCATAAATGAGAGAGATTTTTCAAGATGTATTATTATAATATAGATAAAAATTGACTTTTATTTTTTGGAATAATTTGGATCAATATATAAATTTTCTGAGGAATAACGCTATTTGGCGAAAATTCTGTTTACTTATTTCAACGAAATTATTTAACCATCTGTCAATTTTGATATCACTTAATTAATTTTGTCGATAAGAACGATTTTGTATGGCTAAAAGTGTCATTCTTTAAACATTTTAGCTGCAGTTGATACTATTGACGCAACAATAAAAGATAGTTAGTAATAACTAGCTGTTTTGCAAAAACTCAACAGTCTTTCATTTGACTAATTATTTCACTGATGATGAGGGAAACTAAGAAACTAAGAAACTAAGAAAGGGTTGGTAGTTAAAAAACCAATCTTTCTACGACCATTTTTTAGAATTAAATATGTCTTTGGACAAAAATCCATAAATTGATTCAAAAATCAATTAACTCCTGCGACCAAACAAAACAAATGTCCGAGAGCTTACTAACAGGACCCATACATATTTCAAGGAAACAAATTTGGAAAGAAGTAAGATAGCGTACTTAACGATCAATATGTAGGTAATCAAAATACATGGAGAGTTAAAACTTCTACTGAAACCTTACACTTAAAAAGTTAAAAAAATAATAATCTGTGAAGATATCATCGGAAGAAGTTAGTCAACTTTTCATCGATATGATTTTTTAAACTGACGAAAAAGTTACAAAAATATCGACACTTTTAATAATCTGTTGGCTTTATAGATGGGTAATTCAATACGTTATTTCTTAAACCGAAAAAAGACAAGGTCACGTCTTATAGCCGTCATTATAAAAAAGATTGGACGTTTCTTGTTTCATGAAAGATTCATACTGACTCTTTACAGTAAAAGCGTTTTTTGACAACAGAATAAAAGTTGATTTATAAATAACGTGATACAACATTTAATGATATCATTACAATATTATGATATATTATAGAATGTGTTTACCGTGTAATAATAAACAAACTATGTGGTTATCTTGAAAGAGAAGTAAAATATAGGTAATTTGGTTGTCTAAATTATGTATAATTTGAACCTTTCAATACGTTGAATTATTCTTTTACTTTTGTTTTCAATACGTATAGACCAGGTCACATACTTCAGACTATTAGGAAGTTTAATTCCCCCAACCACCATTTAAGTGACTGAAGACACAAATATGCACGAAAGATCTTATTAAATTAGATAAATACTTTCAGATTAACAAAATTTTTGATAACAAACAAAACATCTGAAGAACTGCTTAGAGCAAAGTAGGCGAAAGTTTTTCTGAATCGAATTTGGCTTCAATAAACTTAAATATTATTATTTAACTACCCTTTCTTTCCCGATATGTACCTACGGGATATCCATCTGGAATTGAAATCATATATATGTATCTTCGATATTCAGCCTTATTGATATTACCTTTATAGAAATTAGTGATGAATATTTCAATTTTAAACTTCAACCAAACCCCGTACAAATATTTAAGATTATTATTAAATCAAACATAACAAGTTATTTTATAATACGAACATTTAAGAATTACGTCTTTCATATACAGTTTTTCTTTTCAAATTATTGATTAATATTTCAAAAGACGTTTATTGAAAAAAAAATGTTACTTGCAATGTTACAAATTACCAACGGAGACTAGTGGTGTAGAAGTATCATCGCAGCTGTATTGTCTTAGCACTTGTATGTAAAGTGTACGGCCTCCTGCGGATAGACGACCGATAAAAAATATTTTATCATGAATATATTATAATAATCATCACTTTATAGCTTACTTCGTAAAACAGATAAATGGGAGACCAACGAACGCTAGACCGCTAGAGCCTAACTTTATCGCCCCGAGTGTCCGCCCTGCGATCGGGGCTCAAATCCTCATACTGTATGCCTCCTTGTATTGATTCTCTAATTTAATTATCAAATGCTTAAGTAAATACAATGTTTTTTTCATCATCATTTTATAAAAAATGGGAGATCTAACAATATTTATTAGCAGATGCAGCTCGTCCATACGTTCTGCAAGTTGAGAAAGATGTAATATTATAGTGTACATAAATTAATGTATACTATATGAAAGTATCACTATTATTTAGGCGAGTATTAAGCTCGCCGCACACCGATACATGCAATAATTACCATACACCGCGGTACTAATATCAGAAAGTGAGCAAGTTCATGATCAAGTGCAATGCGGTTTTCAACGAAATATGCTCGAGGGGCGAAGGAGGGGCGCGGGGACAGGAGACTCGCAGCTAGAAGCTTGATCTGAACTGCCAATTTGACATTATTTCGTATTTTGCGTGCAGGTGCAGGTGCAGCGATCTGACCATGCGCGTGACATCTGTCTAAATAAAAACGATATTTAATTTAAGACATCGACTGAGGGTGCTTGATGGAATTTCAATATTAAATTTGGATTATTGAGATTTTGTACACTTCCATGTATTTTGTCCTCCACTTGAGAGACAAGTTTCTAACCTTCATAATTTTCTTAACTCACTAGATGATAAAATTCAATTCACTTTAGAAGTAGGGGGCAAGAATATAAATTTCCTTGACCTTAATATTGATATTAAAAACTCCATTCATGAATTTAAAATTTACCGAAAACAGACGTTTTCAGAAGCCGCGATCCATTTTAAGTCAGACCATCCTTTCTCATATAAATTGGCTGCTTTCCATTCTCAGGTTCACAGATTAGTCACTATACCTCTAAATAAATTTAATTTTGAAAACGAACTAAACATTATTAAACAAATTGCCATTAATAATGGCTATGAGGCGTCTCTTATAGATAGTCTTGTATCAAAAAAACAACGTAAATTAGCAGAAAAGATGCTATATTTCGGGAACTTGTCTAAAGACATAGACCGCCCTAGAATCTGGCATAGAATAAGTTATTTAGGTTGCACAAGCTTTAAAATTAAAACACAACTCGCTGATAGTGTTAGACCGGCGTTCTATTGCAAAAACTCTCTAGGCAAATTACTTATTAACAATAAAGATAGAGTAAACTTTAAGAACAAATCTGGTATTTATAAATTACCATGCAATGATTGCCAACATTTCTATGTGGGTAAAACCACACGTACATTAGATATAAGGGTATCAGAACATTTAGCTGTCTTTAGATTAAAAAGAAACTTCGACATTCGCAAATCACTTGCTAATGGAGAACCATACGTTTAATGCGGATGATGGGGTTAAACTGTTGCATAAAAACATGGGGGATCATAAATTATTTTATCAGGAAATTTTAGAAATTAATAGAGGCCAGTTATACTCCTTACCAATCTTGAATGAGCAGCTGAACCTTCCTAATTCTCCGCTATTATATCCGATACGTTGAAACACCTAACAGATTTCACTAAATGTGGAATGATTGTATATATTTACCCATTCGTCGAATTACATCCCGTCAAAACCCACAATACTATTATAATTGTAAAATCACTGGTATTTCTAAAAAAAAGTTGAAAAGCGGCAATTCGCCTTCGGCAATCGCCACTCTGGTAATATGGTGTTTACAAAATAAGGATTAGGACGATTTCCGAAATTTTAACTCAGGTATCGGTGTGGCTCTCAGACGTATAATGTATTGCCTCGTAAATGATATTTGTCGCATTTGTATCTTCTATATAAGCGTTAGACACTGTTTACTGTCTCTCAGATTGAGTCCATTCGTGTGCTCGAATGCCTGAAGATGCCGAAAGGCGAAACCCGGGTCGTTAGTGACAAAATACATGGAAGTGTACAAAATCTCAATAATCCAAATTTAAAAACGATGTTATTCAAGGAAAAAATACAGAAGAATCAATTTCATAATGAAATAAAAATGCATTTAATGTGTAATTTTAATAATTTTGATGTTAATAGTAAAACATAATCCAAATAAACATTTTTTTTCATTTTTAATCAACAGCAGCACCCCCAGATATCTTATCCACGAGCCGCCACCGTTTATTAGTATGTTTTCAACCTTTCGCAGACTTGTAAATTACTCGAATATGGATATAGCAGTACCCATTTTATAGGTATGCTTTAATTTTTGGAACCATATTTGGGAAACGCTGCTTAAGTGCATAGCAAATAAATTTTCAGCATTCGCTGCTGTGTTACGTTATATGCCCCGCAAAACGATCCGTAAATCTGTAGCGGGTGGTGGTCATAACGTTGAGTAACAAAAGAAAATATAAGTTCGTTTCGTCACAACAACGTTGTAGGGTAGACTTTTTTCTTATACAATTATTATGAGTCTATGAAAGTGTTTAACGAACGAATCTCTTTCCCTTCATTAATGAAATTGATATAATATATGTTATTTCGCATTAAGGTGTTCAATATAAGGTATGTTAATAATCATTGTCTGTGATACCAATACTAATCTACGCCACTGACAAATAATAAATGTTGGATTAATATTTAATTGGTACATCATTTTTGTAATCAAACTAATAGATTAATAATATGTTCTTCTATTATTGCTCATTGTGCTCACTTGAAAGGACAATAAACGTTCATCGATAAGGACATCACACTAAATGCATCGCGCTGTGACGTCAGAAGTGACAACATAGGTAGATGCGTACGTGATTGGAGAGATAGGAAATTTGAATTCATATTCAAACTGTCAACGAGGTGTTTTGAAGATATATTTTTGTCACGTTTTTGCCATGGGTAAAATTGCACAAAGCACTGAAAAATACATTTACGTGAAAACAGTTTGTGTCGACAACAAACGCTGTGTTATATCCCTCATGTGAAATACTTTATTATGGCATATATTATATTAAATTTGTGTATACAATGTTAATTATTTTCATATATTTATTTCACGGCCATAGCAAGATTGACAGGCAATTCCGCTAAGTTTTAATTGGTTGAAAACGAAAATTCACGTTGGTGCTCCTAGTTTGGCTTTTTCATCACCCGAATCGTTTAAAATAACATTTTCCGTCCGTTTTTTAGGTTAGTTCATAAATATCATTACCAAAAACGTGGGTTTAATATTCTTTCATATACAGCAACTAGAAATAGTTAACATACCTAATTACTATACTTAATTCATGGGATTAAGTTGTTCTATAATATTTACAATAACTACATCGGGATATTTGTTTTTACTTATACACTCGAATTATCCGACGAAATAATTTAAGTAATCGAATTATCGAAAAAATATAGAGAATTTTGTGGGTAATCGGGTACTCAATATTGTAATCAAAACACATTATGTATCTGAATTTATTAAAAACAAATTTACAAAAAAATATGTATATAATTTTATGTATGGATAAAGAGAAGCTATTCCGATGTTTGGTATTTATTTATTCATCAGAGATCTTTATAATTTCAATTGTAAATAATTTAATTCCATTTCTTTATAGTTTGTATAGAATATGTAAATTCTTTTCATAATATTATCTAATTAACTCTGTTCTATTTTATTTTTCATTAGTGAAAGGTAGTGATGCGAGACCGGGAAAAAGCTTGGTTTTTACCCGGAAATAATCTCGCATGGGAAAATTGGAAAAAATCAATTTTAGTATTAATGATAACTGTCTATCATTTTTAGCATTCCATAATATTACTATTTTAAAAGAGTGGCATTTTTGACGTTTTCAAACATTATATACCAAATTTAAATTCATGATGAGTTATTCGTTTTGTGATATATTTAGACAAAAGTAATAAACTTTATCCAATGCCGGATCACGTACCACATCCATGTATACTTGAAGCCAACACAAAATATTACGGAAACCCCTCTAATTTTTATGTATGTAGTTAATCTCGGTGTCAAACACATATGTATATGTGCACCTAGACTCAATATATTGAAAATACAATGAAAAATATCATATTAAACAGTTTATTCCCAATTTTCTGGGTTTTTTCCGGACATTTCAAAATTCCGAGATTTTTTGCAACACTAGCGAAAGGTGATCGTGATGAGTAAAATCGTTTCTGATTATTTGATAAAACTGTGGAATTAGAGCATCAAATAAGTACCGATAATGAACAGTTAACACCATAAAATTGATCTCCATTACGTGTTATTTGATCAACGAAATTCAAGCTAAGTGCTTTTCTTAGCAAACTCACATTGAAATGCCAGTAATAATAATTCTCAGTTCTCCGATTTTGTTAAATAGTTCTCGCCCTAAACATCCTTCAAAGATTTCCCCGGATATCCTTCTCATCGTTTCGAGAAATATTCTCATCCTGGGATCTTATCCAGATTCAATCAAAAGCATACATTGCCGGAACTTACAGGCTTTCACACAATGAAATAATTTGATACCGAACGCGCAGTAGTTACAGAGTTGCCAGGCGTCCCGACTTAAGCGGAATTGTCCCGGGTTCAACATACAAATCCCGAATTCTTAATGACGAACGATTTAATAAAAGCGTTTTATATAGAAACCAACTATAACCACCGTAGAAAATAAATTATTCAGGGTCAAACAAAATTTAAATTACATTTTCTATGACTTCACTTCAAAAAATACTATGAGTTGAATTGTCATTATTGTAAGACTTTATTTATTTAAATAAAAGTACAGTGATTGTACCTAACCAGTAAATTAAAATCACAATGATTCCTGTAACATTTTTAATATGTTTTCTGAAGATTAATATCTTTTTCTTAACCTCTTCCTAAATTCCTTATTTTGAATCGTTCGGAAAGGTGACTGTCTGTGATTTTTGTAAATCAGGCAACACTGAGTAACTCTAATAGTTATATACTAAGTAGCATAGACATTGATATAGCAGGTTCATCAAACCGCTTCACTTAATACAAGTATCCAATATTTGACCGAGACTTGAACTCAGCAAATGGCCGGCAAACTTTTGAAATTTCATCAACAAAGTGCAATAGTAGGAATATCATATTTTTACCGATTCACTCAGATTATTAGAGTAACAATAACTATAAATTTTCTGGTATTTAGTTTTATGAAATCTTTACATAAAATTATGGGTTTTCGTACTCTTTCCCACGGGGGTCATTTTTTACTATTACGCTCAATCTAATGTGACAGTTTTGGTTGGGAAAGCGCGGGGCCTGGTCACCATCTTCAGTTTTGTGTATGTATTTTTTTTTGTTTTGCATTTTACTCTCACTTTCAGACAATTGTATCGTAGACGTGCGTAGTTATATTGTATTGTTTTCTACTCGTGAAATAAAAAAAATCATTTAAATATTATATTATATCTTCATATGGAATTTTACTTTAATTTAAAATTATTCTGTACTATGTGACAATGCGTATAGCATATTCAAGCCTCATAGATGGTATTTCAAAGTATGGCAAATCTACATAATGCAGCTTTCAAGATAGAAGATATGTAAGGATTTGGGACTCTTGAAGACCCTTTACTAAGCGGGTTGACGAGATAATCATAGTACATATGCCACTTCATAACATGGGAATATTTGTATGCGCCATATTTTGTGCGATGTGTATCTCACATTATTTCGACAGTCATGCTGTAAACAATAATTTCTTGACAGGTATTGAGACCAGTTTGAAAAGCTACAAACGTAGAAAAAGTAGGTTTGCAAAAAATCATTACAAAAAGAAATGAATTTCTACAGAATCTTAATTTGGACTCGCCCATTTATGTAATACTTACAGAATTCAATAAATAAGTATTCAAGGTTCGGTGAGAATCCAATAAAATGCGCGTAATTAGCTTTACTGTTAAAAAAAGTTTAATTCAAACTAAAATGATTTAATATATCGTAGTTTATGACTGCCTTTTGAATATAAATACAAAAGAATAAGGTTGATACAAAAATTCGCAATAAATTATTGATTACACCAAAAGCCTAAAATTATAATTTTAATAATGTTATGTATTGTAAATACCTGGTGTAAAAATAATGAAACCTTAATAGTTTATTTTGAATCATAAAATAATTATAAATAATAAACAAATTGAAGCGAGTTGTATTTTCAAAAATATTTAATAATATGAAATTAAGTATAAATAGAATACATAAAACAATCATCTGATGAGTGCGTATTCAAAAATGCTGCTATTTATAAAGCATATTGAACAAAAAATCACATTCAATACGACATATTTTAAATGACATATAATAATAAAATACACGTTAATCAAAACCGGTCGATATGAAATATAAAACATTAATCTTACTTGGCTGTTTGGATATATAATATGTTGTCTTTTTTTACTTTGCTTTCAATATCTGTAATTTATCTGTTTCAAAACTGTCTTCTGTTTTGCGGTTGTTAATTTGTTATATAATGCATTGATGGAATTTGTCACATTAAATTAACAAATCTCGATGAGCAGTGATATCTCTCTAGAGATTGTCATGTTAAAAAAATATTATTGGAGTTCAAAGCTGTTGAGAAAAACTGTTCGCGGTTTACAAAAATGTTGTAAGTAAGACTGAAAGCTGATTGAGCTTTTCTGTAAACATTATTATATAACACCGTCCTATCATTTTTCAATAAGCGTTGAATCTCACATTGAATAATTTTAAATATTTCGAAAGATTTGGCGGGATTTTTGTGAAAAATTATTATAAATATACAATTAAAATTGATTGATAAATTCGTTACCCTTATGCATCATTTACGCCAGATAAAAATAAGCATTAAATCACCTTATTAACGTAGAAATACTCCATCGCGTAAATAAAAAAGGTATTAAAATGAATAGCTTAGAGTTTCTACAAATCAATAAAACCATTAACAGTAATGGAGGATTAGTAAATAACATTTTAAGCAGAACAGGCGGCCCACCATTATTAAAGTTGTTTCCCTTGGGTTTTTCGCCTCCAAGTAATTGATTTGTAAATAGTGGAACAGTGTTTACATCTTACCCCCCCCCCTCCTCCGCACGTCCAGTAGAATGAAATAAAACCCACCCCCACTCTTTATTTAATGTAAGAATTAGAATCATTGTTTACCTTAGAAATAAATAACCTTGCGATATGGTTAGTCTGAAAATGCTTTTTAAAGAGGCGAAACGCGTCACGTTGGTGATAAACCAAGTGGAATAACTAGATTATCAATTTTAATTTTATATTAAAAATGAACTTCCACAGAGTTATCGCCGAATCCATAGAAAATATTAAATCACCTGTATTGTATAGGTATGAAAAATGATACTCTAAGGAGTAACATGTTGAGAGAATTATATAATTATTTATTAACCATTTCGAATTTTTCAGAAAGTCCGGTAATCTATAATGATCTTCTCAGAAATATTAATACTCTTGTAAACCTTATTAAGCTAGTTAGATTATCGCTAGAAGTGTCGCATCTCTGACGGCTATGTGGCGCAGATAAGAACCTTGGAACTTTGGGACCACTGATCGTAGCGCTTAACAGATCAACGCATAGAAGCTTTTTCGAGGCTGTCAACGCTAATAAAATATAGTAGATGTTAACAATATAATATACTCTTGACGAAACAAAGTTCTTATGTTCTAGACGTTTAATATATTTTTATAAAACACGCTCATTTTAAAATAAAGCCTCAAATGGCAAATATGCGAACTTCATGCACGACATTTTATTCCAAATGATAAGATTTGACTGTTTACCGATAATCTCCTAATGTGGTGATGAGACTCATATTGAATTATTTCAACGGAAATTATGTAGCGAAAATTAATTCATAAATTAATGTGTTCTTTTGGGGTTTATATACGTTGACTGTTCACCGAAATGCCGACAACCCTAGAGTGTGACCAATTGGCCATAACCATCGACAAATTAAAGAAAAGAACTTTATTTTAGCCCACAATATTCCATGCATCAAATCTGCAGTTAACACGTTTCGTGCCATGCCGGGCACCGGTGACCGGCATCAACATTGACCACTGCGCCGTGTCAGTCACCGGTGCCCGGCAAAAACCAGATTCCATAAAGTGTCGTCGGGCGCCGCCGGGCACTTCTACCATGATATTTATCATCAGATGTGACTCACATGGCGTCACCCAACCAGATGCACATAAAAACATCGACAAATTTTATTTCAAAATTAAAAAAAAACGTAAAACATATGAAATCATGAAATATGATTTGGATATGATTGTACACATATGTGATCGATAATACGAAAGATTATCATGGAGAAAAACATCGAATACTAGTTCAGAAGAGTAACTACATGGTAAAAACTTTAGATTGTCATAAAACTAGAAAACAAAATATACCAATAAGGTCGAAATATGATGAAAAAATAATAACAGGAGAAGAGGTAATAATTATTTATTTTATATTCAAAAAACATTGTATTTACATGGATACATTTCTATGTTCCGTATTGAAACATGGTAAGCAATAAAAGGGGTTTCCATCACAACCGCCACAATATGTCACAACCTGTTTAGTTTTATTTTTCGCGATTTTTCGTCCAAATTTTACGTTCGATTTATAACACCTGATACAGTAACGGCGAACCTTTCGTGCTTGACCTTTTTTTTAAAAGTTCATGACGTGCTCTTCTTTGGATTGGTGTTGATGTTGATGGTTGATTAGAATCTACGCAGCTGGTAAGATATAATGATAATTGTTTTCGAAATTCCACAATAGTAATGTTTTTTGTCACTTCTTCATATATCACTCTGACATTCACCACTGCCGTATTCAAAAGTAGTTCCGTTGCTTCAGCTTCACCTTCAGATAATTCTTCAATTGACAAATCATCATCTGATAAACTTCTTGCCATTTTTTATGGGATAAAACTGAAAAATGAAATTGTTAAAAAAATAATAAATTGAATGAGATAATATAACTATATGTGTGTAAAAATACAAACCTGCTCTAGGGCTCGAAATCAAAATATATCTTCGAATGCTATACGTAACAAGTTGATGATAAAATATAATGACATATTTTGAAACGCATCTCCTTATATATTGCGAACAAGTTTCCCCCATAAAGGGATTATTTTGAACTAATAACAATTGTAATAGTTCCCGATTGGATTGTATTTGAAAAATGGTAACGCCTCTCGGTTCCTGGGCGTGAATTTTTTTTCCATGTCCGCTCCCAATGTGGAGCGTATGGTCTCCTAATGGAGGTATCTTAACAAACTTTTCTACGAGAACTGCTTGTTACTCAGTTGCTCAACCTCTCTTTTTTTTCCAAAGATAGTAGGGATAGAAGGAAAGGGCTATGAGAGAACCAGTGATTAGCTCATCGCTCTCGCTACGCCCCGTGAGGATGAGATTGATGGGAGGGAGGTAGGGAGGGAGGGAGGACTCAGACTACGAACAGAAATCCATGAATCGATTGAAAGATCAATCTATGAAAACCGTCCGCACCGGGAATCGAACCCGAGACATCCGTAACCGTAGCCAGCGACGCTACCAACTGCGCCACGGACGCCGACAAACATTATACTACCCTTTTATTTTGAAGAAAGGATTGACATAAAATATTAAAATAATACGTATTTATTGAATGGAAGCATTTTTACAAGCTGGCAGGAGACACTCAATAGAGTTGATTTATGACGGTCACCCAAGCAAGTAGTCTTTTTTTTTTATTCTGTTGGAATTTTGTTATGCAATTAGTGAGTAATAACAGTAAGTTTGAGATAAAATAAATCTTTTTACATGTTTAGAAATTTATTGTTTTGTATCTTTTCCTTTGCTCTTTATTACAGCCTCCACCCTTCTCAGAAGGGATGCATACAAAGAATTGAGATATTGGCCATCAATTTCATTGTCTCAAACCTGCCAAATATTTTTTTGAGCTCTTCAATCAATGCTCGCTGATTTTTTTTGCCATCTGCTACTTGATTGCAGCCTAGCCCACAGATTTTGAATGGGTTTGAGGTCAGGGGTGTTTCCTGACCGGAACAATGAAAATTATGAGATGGCGAGAAAAATATGCTCAAAAAAGTACTCAACCACGCCGTGGAGGTCACCGGTGACCGGCAATCCAAAAAAAGGTTATACAAGGGTTTAAAAAAATCTCGACTATTTATTAAGCCCTTATTAGGATATATATATAATATAAAACTAAAATTTGCAAATGGCGCACATGTGTTTTTTTAAAAAATAGGGTGGCACGAAACGTGTTAACATGAAAAGTGTACAAACTGTCATATATTATTACAAAATACATGACGTCATCGTTAGTAAGAATCGTGCACGTCAATGAAATTACATTCATTATCGAGTTTTATCAATATTATCGAATTATCTGGAACACAATATAAACTCACACCACGAAAAGCCTGTTCGACCCAAATAATTAAATGCAAAATGTTATGAAACCATTCAGTTGATTTTTTGCACATATATTTTGCATTACATATTTACTCGACGACCGACACAAACAAAAAATCTCATATTTCTACTTTAGTCATCGTAGATTCATATCCTTCATTATTTGCATCTGTCAATAGTAATCGTTGATACGTCGTTATCCTTTTTTGCCACGCAAAATGCTAATTATGCAAAAACATATTGCTATATTTAGGATTATATTGCCACAGAAGAAACGTCCATGGTACAATTTTATCTTGTCTCTTGTTAAATGAAAACCCCTATGCTACATAAGAATGCCCTGTATCAAATCTTGTTAAATATAGCGATAACTCTAAACGATTTTACTTTGAAATTCATACCATACTATATTAGAATACAATTTTCTTTACCATTGTCAACCTTGGTCTATCTACCGTTGTATGAAATTCAACCCAGTCATTCATTAACTTCGGTGGTTGACATTTTAAAGATGTTATCAAAAAAAAAACAAAATATGTGATTCATTCAGCTCTTTTTTATTCCATGCTGGATAATATACTCCTATTCCCCAACCCTTGCTCTATAACAACGGTAGGAAAATATTGCAATTTACACTAAATGAAATGTAAAAGAATGGTCATTTGTTGACACCTTTTCAAATTGTATGGCAATAAAGTTTGTAACAAAAAATTGAAATGATTGCTCTTACTGTATTTAGAAGTCCATTAATCAGCTGTTTCAAAAGAGAAACAAGAATTAAAATAATTTATACTTGGGTTGCTCATCTTTCTTTACAACATCTTAGTTCGTATGCAAATTAAGAAAGACGCATATTTCATAAAAATACTTTCAGTTATTTTTTTTCTAAGACATCATGTGTTCTGCGTATTTGAGAAAAATGTCCAGGACGAAAAAGAATATTATTACAATTTATTTTTAGATACGGTAAAGGAAGTACTAAAACATCCCGTCGGAATATCTTTCCAAAATTTTGATACGTATGTTGCAAGTTAAGCTGACTAAACTCATTTTTGAGCAATATTATGAGATTATTGGCCGAGTAGTAATTTTATTGTCGGTCCAAACAAAAGCCAGTTAAATCTTTCCATGAGTAACTTCTGAAAGGGAATATCGTACAACGTTGCAAGGGGTGTGCTTGGGTTCTGAGAGAGATAATATTATCGAGATAAAGTGTTTAATTGGCGCTAATTACAAATCGATACTGTGAGCAGCGGCAACTTTGTTTTTTATCTCAAAATATTCTGAAGTGTTATAACGTCATGAAAATAAACCTTCTGTCAACATAAAGCAACAACATATTTAGATTACAAGTATTTATTATATTTTGGAAAGCATACATAATTCACAATTATGAAGGTAGATAATTTTTATTATAAAGTTAACTTCCAGATTAATTTTAGATTGTTCTTTTAGTAATCCTGATCAGGGCAGGGTACCTAATCAAAACAAATAAATTAAAAAAAGAGATGATTTTTTATAGTTATTTTCTTTCCATACTTTGCTGCATAAAGTAAATTGTTTTAGTTGAGAAGAATTAATTAATTGAGCAACAAAAAAATAATCCAACATTTAACGACGCCACTGATGCTCCTATACATCAGATGGTTAGTAGAATAGTATTATAAGTAACATCATAATCAACTCAGACATTTACAAAATACTGGAGAGCTGGATTGAATGAATAACACGAATATTTTTAAAGCTTTAATTACAATTATTTGAATACATGTCACTGCAAACAAAGCTTCATTATTTTTTCTCCCTTAAGGAATGATATTAAGGGAAGTATTCTATCTAGAAACCCTGATCAACCTGTTTACTTAGGAGCGATTTATACCCAGTGTATTCTCGAATTGAAATTGTGAAACGCAGAAAAACCTTGAACTAGTAATTAGCGTAGCACACTAATATTTTAAATGTGCGTATTTGATTTTCTACAATTTTGTTTTTAATAATGTATTTAGTTTCATATTACAGCGAGCGATTTTTACAAAAGATATTGTTGTTATAGATCAGAAAGAAGATTTAAAGCATCGTAATGAAATTTAGTTCCAGATTTTATTCGTCAAACAGTTAGAAAAATAAACGGGTTAGATTGGTCTTAAGCCGTCTTTTATCAGCTGGCCGTGTTTGTGTACGACTAATTTGTCAACGTGAATGAACGAATCGTTAAGAATGAATCGAAGAGACCAATCTACTCGAATTGCTTGATTAGCGCCTAAATTCCTCATTTCCCAATTTTCTAATTGATTTATTTCTAGCCGTGACATGATTTTACTTTTTTATAATCAGAAACTCTGATTGACTTGATTGAAACATTAACGAATTGGTTACCTATTCGTTTTGATAAATGAACACGATTCATTTATACCATCTGTCGGATTGAAAAACTAAACACATAAATATAGGATGGCCGAAGGCTTCTTTCTACATTGGCTCTTTATTTTCTTTCACTGTTTAAAATATGTTGGTCACGTAGCGCCGTCCTTGCCCTGAAATGAACGTATTTAAGGACATAACATACACATGGCGGACGCAGGATCTATTGTAAGGAGTCGGATAAGAACACGGATAAAAAAATCCAAGTTTGACGTCATCACCTCCACGCAAAATGTCACAACAAGAATAAAATTTTTATTCTTATAAAAATACTTTTTATAAGCGAGCTTAAAATAATCCATTTAACAAATAGCAAAAAATTTGCTTTCTTGGCGAATAAACAAGTCAATACACGTGCGAGTGTTAGTTAATAAAGAGCAACCGCATAGTAAAACTTCGATGTCCGATGCAGAGCTTTGCGAGATGAATTTTTCAACTCAAGCGTGAGAGAAATCTTCTGTTTTTGTGGCAGTGACCATCTATAAATAATTTTTTTATAAACATTCGTCTAATAAAATCTAGTAAGCTAGAATTTCGAAAAATTATCAGTTGATTAAAGTGTTCTTTATATCCGGTCATTGAATTAAAATGAGTAATCATTACAATGCATAGTAATAAAGTTTATTGAAATCAGTTTGCTTTCGGTTTGACAAAAAATGGCATTTTTACTCACCCTCGTTCTACTGTATATAGTGCAAAAGCCGTTAACGGCGTCCTCAAAAGTGACCATTTATTTTTTCAAAATGCTTTTTCGTCTTAACTGATTCAAATATCATAATTTATTTTGAAAACATTATTAAACATAAATTGAAAGAAATAGCTTACAACCACGATTTCTAATTATCTGATTTCTCTCATTAACAATATTTCCCTTTCAGAGAAACTTATTCTTTGCAGTTCTTTTTAGTGATGTATAAATTGCATCAAAACACGATAGTACAGTCAACTGAGCTCTAACGCTTAACAAAACTTGGCCCGATGCAGATTTTCGCGAAAAAGATCTACGAAAAAAATAAGAATCGATTTATTAAAACTAGATATATTATATTTGCTTATTTTATTAAGCCCCATATTCACTAGAAGACAAAATGTCCCGCAACACGACCCGCAGCATAGAGTCTACGTGACGTTGATGTTCATGAAATAAGTAATAAAGGCAGCAATACTATAAATAAATTGATATCCAATAATAGTTTATACTTACTTATTTTTTACAAAATCAACGTATATAGTAAAAAGGTAACTAATTACTTGGTCAGTAACTTATTTGATAAAAGCTCAGTAACAAATAACAAATAGTGAGTTAATAGTGTGTTTCATCAGTAAATAATTTTCAAATAAATATAGTTTAAGTTAGGTTTAGTTAAAATACTGACGTTTTAATTTAATAACTAGCCTTTTCATATAAAATACTGACTGTCTATTTTAATAACTGGTGACGTGTGTATTGACCATTTATCGAATTAATTACGGACTAAAAATTGACTGATCCAATAAATGCAGGCCGTAAATAAATATACCAATTCATGGGAAACCGTGTGGCTTAAATATGCAAATAAGGTCTGAGAGGGCTTTAATTTTACAAAATGGATAGTATGAAAATAATTTGACGATGTTTTTTACTTATGTCTCACAACATTACGTCACTACTATCAAAATGTTTTTATTTTCTCATTTTCCGCCCGAAAAACATCAAAGGAATTTTCCCAAAATTGTTTAGTAAAGGTTTTTATTTGTATGTTCATTCGTTTATCTCTTATTAATATATTTAAACGTGCTTTTCAATGACGGCAAACGAAATACTTTTAAATTTAAATATAAACAAATTTGTAATAAAAACTATTTGAAACGTTTCGGGAATTTGTTTGCCTTCATTATTTTTTTTTCTCATTAAATTTTTGACTGGCAGTCAAAAAACTACCATGCTTTAGCACAGGGCTCAATTTAGCATCAATAATGTTGAATTACCGTGTGTTAGAGATGCGTGTATTAAAAATGTAAAAGTATATGAAATAAATACGAAACTTACAAACGTCGCCGAGAGAATTACAATATTTAGAAAATGGTGACAGTCTCCTTTGGTATATATTATTATTATTTCTTTGTATATGATAGATGTTTTTTTCCATTGAGAAACAACCATAACAGACATAATGGCAACCTGGTCAAAGTAAAATAAACACATTATATATTGTCATACAAGTCGACGTATTGTGAAATATTATAAAGAAGTTAAAGTGTTGAGTGTACTGCGGAGGCTTAGAATTAAAAGACAATCAAATAATAATATCCATCATTAATGAAATACGATGAAACTTTGAAGAGCTTTCCATTGCTGAATAAGATTTACTTGAAAAAAAATTAAAATGTGATATAAAGAGGCTTTTTAAAATTATAATTTTTTATTTTACAAAACTTTCCGTCATTACTTTTCCCTTCAATTTACATTAAAGTTTAACGATGACTTTGAATATAATATCGTGGTCGTTCTGGAAGTAAACACTGAATCTAAAAAATGTCCAATTGACTTAGTTGTAACTAAATGTTCCTTATTTTGAACTCAATCGTATGAAAGAACACGCTTATTTTTATAAATTATACTTCCACTTAAGCCGATGAACGCACTGGACATCTTTACATGTACATGACTTTATCTCGTATTTCCGGCCAAACTATTTATTAGGCAACAGATCATGAGTATGTCAAGTAGAACACAAGGAAATATATTTTTGAAAAGAGCTCTCGATATTCAGTATTCCGAATATTAGCTTTGAACTTCCGATAGGCAGCATTAATCATCAATCCTATGTATAACACATACTAATGCGACTACTCGCTTGCTTGTTTGATTGTGCTTGTATATGAAGACTGGCCGCAGCCGTTTTGCTTGCGAAGTCGTAGATTACATATTTTTTTAGCTTTTTTCGATTCATTTTAGCAAAAATGCGACGAGTTTAGTTTACTTCTTGATGTATTTGAGATAACTAATACATGTTTCACATAATTCTCCATTTTTTAATATTGGAATCGATCTATTTTTAGCCATAGTAAGCGCTTAAACAGATTGACTGAAAATAAATTCGTGCGAAAACGGTTGGCACTGTAAGAGTTAAAAACAGTTTTATAAAAACAAAGTAAATGAAAAATGTATAGCATTTCGAACACTACAATTACTTAAAATTTGCATTTTTCAGTTAGTATCTTCTTCCAGAACAACGACGGTATATATAATATAGGCAAATTGATGCGTCCGGCACAGCAAACTCTATTGTCACTATACTG
Source organism: Himalopsyche phryganea (assembly GCA_022494535.1). Lineage (NCBI taxonomy): Eukaryota > Metazoa > Arthropoda > Insecta > Trichoptera > Rhyacophilidae > Himalopsyche > Himalopsyche phryganea. The sequence goes on along the minus strand of JAGVSL010000018.1, from coordinate 2,327,619 downwards.
CCTTTATAATACAGTTAACGGCAAAAGACGTAATCCGAGCAGTGAAAAATATTATATAAGTATGTACTGTGATTTCAACCTTCATATTTTTTATAAAAGTTTATTAGTTGAAATGGTTTACGACATTGTTATTAATGGAAGCAATATTTTTTTGTAAAATATAAATTATTATTAATATTGAAATCGCAGTTCAAGTTTCGTTACTCATGATATCATTTTTTCCGTTAGATTTTTTCTTACTGACGGCAGTAAGTATATACGTTTCACAACTGCTAAAAGCAATTCATGGTAATGAAGACTGGCATCATCATTGGCCGAATAAAAATGTGATATAACTCGTCAAACCTACTGCGACTCGACCTATAAAAATATTGCGTACAGTTGTTGTTCTATGATGGATGATATTTTTTACCACCATACAGATTTGAAAGCAAAATACACAGGTTTCTACTTAGATTGCGTCTTCTTGACGACCCGCCGATATGACACATGTGCTCGTAAAAGTGACGCCAACCTAGACGACTGTCGCTTTACGGGCTCCCGAAATTCATTCCCTCGGCTACCATAAGATGAAACACCCGGTGCGACTGATTTGTAATTCCTCCATTTAAAAGCGATTTCATTGTTTTTGTCTACAATTTAATGTATCCGTAAATCCCTCAAAATATTTGATGCTCGTCGAAATTCAATTTCCTACAAATTTATTGTTGCGTATGGGATGCGTATGATGCTATAGAAAGATTTTTCAAAGATACACAATACTTGAAACAGTTAATTTAAAAGTTTTCAACGTAAAAAATAAATCCAAAATACATTTTTATATTTCTGGGTGATTTTATTAATTAAACATTTTTTTTCCATGTCCGCTCCCAATGTGGAGCATATGGTCTCCTAATGGAGGTATCTTAACAGAATTTTTCTACGAGGACTCCTTGTTACTCAGTTGCTCAACCACTCTTTTTTCGAAGAGAGTAGGGATAGAAGGATAGGCCTAGGACAGATTTAGTGGTTAGCTAATCGCTCTCGCTACGCCCCGTGATGATGGTATGGGTGGGAGGGAGGACTCAGACTACGAACAGAAATCCATAAATCGATTGCAAAGTCAATCTATGAAAACCATCTGCATCGGGAATTGAACCCGAGACATCCTTAACCGTAGCCAGCGACGCTACCAACTGCGCGACGAACGCAGACAACAACAATTAAACAATTACACAATTAGGGAATATTAATAATATTATAAGAGGAGTAGTACATGTAACTTGTCTGCTACAATAAGAAGAAAAATACAATATCAATAGTTGCAATTCAATATTTTGGACCACATTCATAGTCCCCGGCACAATTAAGGGTTTTTTTTACGAAATGTAAAGCTTATAGCCCCATTCATGATTACGAACAGAAATCCATAAATCGATTGAAAAATCAATTGTCCCCACCGAAACTTGAACCCGAGACATCCGTAACCGTAGCCAACGACGTTAGCCACTGCACGACTGAGCTGACAAGATGGAGAAACATACAATATCAATAATTGCAACTCAATATCTCGGACCACATGCATAACCCCAGGCACAATTATGATATTACAATACTTTATTGATTATAAAAATAACATTTATACATTATTCTTGAGATGTATATTATTTTTGATTCACTTGCAATGTTATTAATACAATAAATTATTGTAGTTGTATAAGAAAAAGTGGAACTTGAATTGTTCATTTTTAAATTGAAACGATTCATATTATAGTATTAACTCTCTCTATTAATGATTTTTTCATTTAAAATCAAGCAAAATGAGATACTAGGATAAAATATCAAACCGTGACGTACGTTAATCCAACTACCACCCATTAAACCAAAAGTGCCTAACATTTTGAATTTGCATAGAGATCGACTTCTAAATAAAAATCAATCAAGTAAATATATATGTGAACTTAACCTAGCAAAACCAATCTCTTCGGTGTTGATTTAATTATTTAATAATATGGAAATCAAAATTGACTATCGCAATCGAAATTGACTGTTTCTAAGACCGAAATTAATTTATATTTTGACGTATAAATTATGTAATTTAAGACATCGACTGAGGGTGCTTGATGGAATTTCAATATCAAATTTGGACTATTGAGCTTTTGTACACTTCCATGTATTTTGTCACTAACGACCCGGGTTTCGCCTTTCGGCATCTTCAGGCATTCGAGCACACGAATGGACTCGAACTGACAGACAGTAAACAGTGTCTAACTTTACATAGAAGATACAAATACGACAAATATTATTTACGAGGTAAGATATTATACGTCTGAGAGCCACACTGATACCTGAGTTAAAATTTCGAGAATCGCCTTAATCCTTATTTTGTAAACACCACATTTACAGAGTGGCGAATTGCCGCTTTCCAACTTCTTATGGAATTACCAGTGATTTTACAATTATAATAGCATTGTGGGTTTCGACGGGATGCAATTCGACGAAAGGGTAAATATATACAATCATTCCACGTTTAGTGAGATCTGTTAGGTGTTTCAACGTATATCTATATATCGTATATCCTATACCAACTTCTTATGGAATTACCAGTGATTTTACAATTATAATAGCATTGTGGGTTTCGACGGGATGCAATTCGACGAAAGGGTAAATATACACAATCATTCCACGTTTAGTGACATCTGTTAGGTGTTTCAACGTATAGGATATAATAACGGAGAATCTGGAAGGTTCAGCTGCTCATTCAGAATTGGCAAGGAATTTAACTGGGCTCTATTGACAATATACTGTATAAATTATGTATTTTTTTTTAGGAAAATAGCCAATATTCATAAAATTATGCGGTTTTTTTATCCCAATTATAATCTGTTTGGACAATTGATGCTTTTTGTTGATTAAATAAAAAGAGTCACTCTATTATATCATCCACGTTATGAAAGGAAAATGTTGTAACAAAGCCGCTTTATGAGCTATTTTTAACAAATTGTTAAATTTAAAGACTCATGAAAAAATGCACAAATTTAAAGATATTCAAATTCTCTTAAAAAAACATTTTTTTAAATACGAACTTCAAATATGTAACGTAAAACTAGTTTTTCATGCACCCAATAGTTTTTATATTAACAATATTCAACTTATTTTACTGTCGATTTACTTTCCTAAACTTCTACTATTATCGTATATACGTATGATGATATTACATCTAATAATTGTCATTGGTAACTAAGTCGATTTAATATATAATAGAATGTACATGTATGAAAACGTTTGTATGATAAAATGTGTAAAATATTTTCGTAAGAGAAAATCTTCTAATATTGAGTGTTAGTATCCTTGAAAATGATCTTCAATTAAAATTTTTGAAAATTGATTATTACAAAAACAAGCAAGGGTCGGCCAAGTTAACACTTATAAATATTGGCCCATCGAACAGTCTCGCGTACAACGATACTTGACAATAATGAGCTACATTTTCTCATAGAGGTCAGCAGAAGGTCAGCCTATCAATTTGTCCGTGTGAGTCTTCGTCAAATATTATATCGAATTGACGACATAGGTAGATGGGCATCCGGTCCAATAACCTTGCAATAAAAAGAATCCGTCTGTAATGTGAGCAAGCTCTCGACACAAGCATGTAGATTCTACATTGAGAAATATTAAACGATACATAAATATTTAGAGTAAAATTTTTGCGATCAGTTTTATTAACCTATAGACAGTACGAAGAAATGTTATTTCTAAATTTAGAATGTACAGAAAACCGTTAGTTTTATATTGAGACTTATTTAAGTAGAGATATATAAGTAAATTTTGAAGTATATCTGATCGCGCATATGGACTACCAAATCTCTATCTTCCCAGGGTACTCTCGCTACTTATTTACAGTCCTTACTGGGTATATCTCGTAACACAGCAGCATTAATCTCTTTCAAATGATTACCTGTAATAAGGAGACCTGATTGCATGTAATAACTTCTAAGATAACTCATAAGATCTTAGAAGTTAGCTAAGGAGTTACCCAAGACTTGACTGATATGCACTAAAGTATGCAACACGCATATTAAGTACAAAATGAATCTCAGGGATATCGACTGTGAACAAAAATCTGTTGTTTTCTGGTCTCGTTGAAAGCAAGTGAAGAAGAGCTCGATATTTTGCCTTCAAAGGTTCTTACAACAGTTGCCAACAGCGAATGACATTAAACAAAATCGTTAAAAAAGATAGTTGGGAGAATGTTTGTGTGAGTCTTTAAATCAGTCATGGAATCACGTCAAAAAGGAAAACCCTTTCTTTATAGATCTCTATAAAGTGATGTTTTAAAAATGGTGTATAAAACAAAAGCCATAGACATTTTTTTAAGAAAATCTTTATCAAAAGTCGATGACTATCATCGTCTCTCTCTAACCGTTAAAATTTCACAGCCGACTTATTTTCATCGTGGAAGAAATTTACGGTTACGTTGCTGCATAATCGTACTGGATTCTTGGGACGAACATAAATTATCAGTTAGACCACTAACTGCCATTCTTTCATTGTTGATTTCGCATTCTGCGCGAAAGAGTACAACAGTTCACGTTTAGATTTCTAGTAACTTTTGCTTAAATTAATACATTCATATTTGTGTAAGTAACAATATAACATAGACTAAAACTAAATAACAGTTTCCATTAGTTTATATTAATGCACATGTTACAAAGTACTTCGCAGTCTAAACTTTCGGTAATGTTGTGCCCAATTATTGCACTGAACATTTAGAGGAACGTTTATTACAACTAGTTTCTGAATACGTATGCCATCTTACCCGCTGTGCTCACAAGGAAAAAGATGTAAGGCAAAGTATTTGTAGCGATACACAACGCTCCAGATTTACGAAACTTGTCATTTTCGTTAGCATTATTGACAAGGCATAATTGATTGGCAAATAATATTTTATACGACACTGATTCTACATAAGCTGAGATACAGGTGAAGTCATGATGACTGAAAGTAGGACATAGACAATCAACGACAGTATTTATGAACGAAGACGGAAGGACCGGATTCATTCTGTAATCACCCTCCAAACGGGGACTCTGTCGCCACTCGCCGAACGGGAAACATTTACTCCGAACTGCATAATCGTCATCATCATCATCATCATCATCATCATCATCATCTGTCTTACTGTTTAATCGCGTCATATTCTAAACATTTTTTGCTTGCGCAACCCACCACTCAATAGTGTATTTCAATGGTACATGATACTTGTATTCGACTGCACCCAAAGCATAAATTATTGACTTATTTTAAATCATTTTATTTTTTAGCCATATCCGCTATCAATTTGGTGCACATGAACTACCAATGGAATATTTCAATAGACTTCAACTAGGAAATTCTAATTAGCTTACTGCTGAATGGTAATAATAAACGAGGAAAAAATAATTTATGCCTTTGAGTAAGAGATCAGATATCGATTGAAAATTTAATATAAATATGAAATGTATGAAATATAATCTCTAAAGCAGTGGTTTCCAAAATGGTTAATACGAACCCACAGGGGTTCTTGTGACCACTGAGGGAGTCTGAGAAAAAACCAAAATAATTTAGGGGTGCGTGGACTAGGTCGGGGGGTTCGCAAAACAGTTTCATTATTATGAAAGTAAAAATAAATAGCAATAATTAAATTGGTAGCGATCTGTTGGGTGCTGGACCCTTTTGCAAGCAGAGCCACAAACTCAGATTAATCTATACTAACACAGGAGCAATTTATTGTATTATCCACAAAAGAGGAGCGAAAACCAATGTTTGAACAAGGATAACACAAATTCTGGATACATAAACAGATACCAATTTAATATCCTGCATTATGGGTCACGGTAAAGATGCTGTTGATTGCTTTCCCGTCATTCTATTTAGTAGAACTTGAATTTAGTTCAGTTATGAACGTCATCATACTTTGAATATCAAAAATGTTTTATTTATATTTAATTTTTACATCACCATTTACATTGAAGACATCAAAATTATTTTTTCTACTATGCAGTTATGAGTTATTTTACTTTGGTGTTTATGGTCAAGTTTTTTTCTTTAAGAAGGGGTCCATGGGCATAATAATTTTGGGAACCACTGCTCTAGAGCGTTACTATTGCGTTACTATTGCTCTAGAGCGTCATTATCGTTTGGAGAAATTAATGATTACATTTTCAATGATGACATTTTCTTACAACGCTTAAAGGACTTCTTAGATTATAAATTAATTACTTGTGGAATATTAGAGTTGTGCACATGATTTATTTAAGACGAATTATTTGTGGAGTACAAATTCATGAAAAAATCTAAACTTCTCAAACTTTTTCATCATGGGCAGCACATTAAAATATTGATCGTGTACGTCACACTTTTTCAGCCAGCGCCTTAGCCTAATATGTACATAGATATTATATTATATACTATAATATTATTTAATATGTATGAGGAGGAGTACTTAAACAAGTTTCTACGTGTGGTATATTTTATCATATTACATAAATATTAATGAATACATCACTAATTTATTCCGTATTGTTTTACAGAGTTGTTGCAGTCAATTTTCTCCATAATAAATGGGAATTTATAGTTCACTGAAAATCTTCATAGGCATATATGTATCCGGAAAAACACTGTGCCATTAAACATTAATTAATAACATCATCATTATCAGATAAAACTATTAAATGTCGACCACTTTGTACTCGCTTATTCTCCAGTCTTCCGTTTTTATATCCGGAGCTTGCAGTCGCACATGAATATTTTCATTTTATCGATTTTAAAATTGCAAGCAATATAAGTTTTATATTATTTTGAAACAAAAATTACGTCATATTTAGGTGGCGGTATAATTTTTAGTAATTAAAGTAAACCTCAAACCATCTATCTACCAAAAGCGATACTTGATGACAGAAAATTTGTTGGAAACCTATCTCTTACAAACATGCCTCTGTTATCCACCTAGTAACCATAAAATATTTTCTTAAATGTTGTAGAGGTGTTTAATTATACATTGCATGCTGAACTAGTGAGCAAAGATAAAGGTTTTCGGCACACTGGCCACTTCGGTCACCAGTAGGTATTTAAAATTAAAGGAGGCTTTGTCGGGTTTTTGACCCAGCAATCTATGAAATTTGGTATTATTATATGGATATAATTTAAGACATCGACTGAGGGTGCTCAATGAAATTTCAATATCAAATTTGAATTGTCAAGATTCTGTACATTTCCGTGTATTTTGTCACTAACGGCCCAGGTTTTGCCTTTCGGCATCTTCAGGCATTCGAGCACACGAATGAACTCGAATGCCTGAAGATGCCGAAAAGTGAAACCCGGGTCATTAGTGACAAAATTCATGATACAAAATAAAAATCTCAAAAATTCAAATTTGATAATTATATGGAGTTTAAAATATAGTAGTTATACGATGATTGTAAAATAATCTTTACAATGTTTCACTCTTCCCCACAACCCCCTTTTGATCTTGAAAACGGGAAGAGCTAGTTTACCACTGATAGTTTTTAGCCCCGTCCTTCATTCTTACTCTCTCCAAAGAGGGAGGATGAGCCTTTAACTTTAAACCATGTCTCGTTAAATACTTTTTATTTTATCCATTATATTTCCATTTGCTCAACGTGGTTTTTAAAAAAATACGTAATAAATAATTCGTTTTACACAGTTCGTTAGATAAGATCACATATTCTTCACTGATAACTGTGCGCCACTGATCGAATAACACATCCAATGTATCTATTTCTCTACGCTAACAAGATATATTTTGTCGGTATGTGTTATTAATTCAGTGCCGGAAGTTTATAAACAGTTAACCGATATGTGAATTTAGAAAATTATCCAAAATAATTCGAGAACAAATTGCCAGAATATTACAAAGTTCTCAGTATATTATATTATAATGGTTAATCGTAAGTATAACTTTAATGTTAGCTAAATTGTTCAGAAAATGAAACACAAAGAGAACAAAACTCCTTAACCTAAAAATAAAGCACGCCACTTTACCTTAATTTATTATAAAAGGTGTGAAAACTTTCTTTAACGTTGGATGACTTAATAAGAATCCTCAGTAGTAGATTTATTTTGAAGAAACTTTCGTCGAAAACTTTTGCAATATTTATCAAATGAAATCAGATTAACGACTGGTTAACGTTTTAAAATACATACAAATAAAAAGTTAATTTTATTTCCATTAAATGATTAGAAAATGACTAGATCCTTTTTTAATATTGTCATTATCACTGCCTGTGTACCTCAGCGGCCCAATTTTATAAATAGGATATTGATGTGGCATTCGAGAATATTACTATATCCTGTGTCGTCACAAAAACTTCTCGCACGATATAATTTCCGATTTCAAGAATGGGCTATTTGTGCCTTGTCTAGTAAATATCTATCATCCAGTCCATCAGTAAGAAAACTCCAAAAAATCAAAGTTTATTTAAATATGCATCTATACGTAAAATGTTATGCTTTATCTGATTCAGTACACAGATAATAACAAAAATTCCATCAAAAATGCGAAGACAGATAACCTTTTAAAGAATTAAACATGTTGGTATTTCTGGGTCAATAAAAGGATATTTCTAAATATCCTACTGCCTACGATACTCGGAAAGTACCTAATTGTTAAAAATATCTTTATAAAATATATAAAACGACAAATCAAATATAATTGATTAATGGTGACTATTTGAATACTGCTTATCTCATTATATAATTGGAGATGTCAGAGTAATAAAATGGACGATCGATATATATTTCCAAAAATGTTTCTCTGAGGCCCAATTCCCGTATGCGACTTCAATATCCGATTTCAAACATAGTGTCTACGTCAGGGGTGGCGAATTTTTTCCTCTCCAAATAAGGCCGCGTTTAAGAAACATTCATAAAAATGTATGTATACTATTTTGTAAATTAAGGAAAACTTGGATTCGGTCAAGAGGGCGCCGGTTCGTTACCCCTGGTCTACTTTCTTCCTGATACTATCTATCCAATATTTGGGTCGTCTGACACTCCTCGGTCCCTCTGGTTTGTTGAATGACAAAAATGCATCAGTGTTTCGTCGTTACCCAACCTCGACCTTCACAAGACATCGCATGATTATATCACCGCGCTTATTCTCAATGACATCATTAAAACAACATTTAATTTTGACCCGATAGATATAGTAAATAATAATAGCTATTCCTTGTTCAAATGCCCTCTATAACAGTATTTCTCAAGCGATGGTCCGCAGAAATTTTCTGCAGTCTGCAAATAGTTCATTTCCAATTTATAATGCCTACATAAAAATACAAATACTTTCCTTTTTAAACCAAATATTTCGTTTTCTCTATATTCCATACGTTTTATTATTGAAAACTTATACTTTATGATTATTTCAATTAGGTACCTACTATAGAATTGATTTTTTTATTTTTTTGAATCTGTTTGTTCTGTCTATTTGTCATATTTTTAAATATTATTTTATATTACAATATTTAAAAACTAATCAATATATTTTTTTTTTTTTTTGAATATGAAGGAAGCATCTTTTTCAATTTTTAAATTTATCCATCCAAGCAACACCGGGTAATCTAACGCCTGTTATGTAAATAATATTTTTTATTCCTGCCTTGGTGTCCTAGAAAATATTTCTTCTGTTTTAGAGGCCCTCACGTGTGAAAAGGTAAAGAAAAACTTCTCTCTGACTCGTTTTTACTATCATGCCCTATTCAAATATGGAGTATATGGACTCCTAATAGAGCTTATCTCAACAAAAGTCTTTCTACGAGAACTGCTTCTTACTCAATTGCCCAACCTCTCTCTTTCGAAGAGAGTAGGGCTAGGACAGGACTAGAGGTCAGCTAATCACTCTTGCTATGAACCGTATTTAGAATCGGATGGGTGGGAGGGAATTCTAGACATCACAAACACCCATGCCTACGAACAGAAATCCATAAATCAATATATGAAACGGTCCATACTAGGATTTGAACCCGAGACATCCGTAACCGAAGCCAACAGTAGTTAGTATGAATAAATTGTCTTCCATGTTTGGATGGATATTGCCATATTGACTGTAGAAAGGCAAAAAGACGTATCTCTCCGTTCTTTCAAAATATTTTTTCGACTATGACAATGTATGCAACTCAATACACGTTTTGTGTGGGCTATACACAATATTTTTTGTATGTGGGTTACGTCTTTTTGCTCTTCCATAGTCGATATGTTTTATAAAACGACTCCTTTTATACAAGTATAGAACTATGTTCAGGTAATATTATTGAATTATTATATTATTACTCAAAGTTTCTTTTATTTGAAAAAGAATTACTCACGAATTTTTTTGTTCGAGCTATCTGCGGTATAGTATATCGCACGATATAAGTATTACCATAAAATATCGCTCACACCCAGTTCGTTGGATGAATTTTCATTTACTTGAAGGAACTTAAATATTGCGAGTTCAAAAAATCAGGAATGTATTTAATCTTACAAACATTGCCTAATATTATGTACAGCCATTTTGGTATGACACCATTGTCGCAACTATTATATATTATATCTGACGATTGCATATTTGATAATCCATAAGTAAATCTACTTCTATAAGTATTTTTATTTTAATCAGGTATCTTTTTAGTACATATAGGTATGTACTAAAAAGTAGTTAGTATAATTTATTCATACTAACTACTGTTGGCTTCGGTTACGGATGTCTCGGGTTCAAATCTTAGTATGGACCGTTTCATAAATTGATTTATGGATTTCTGTTCGTTGTGTTTGTGATGTCTAGAATTCCCTCCCACCCATCCGATTCTAAATACGGTTCATAGCAAGAGTGATTAGCTGACCTCTAGTCCTGTCCTAGCCCTACTCTCTTCGAAAGAGAGAGGTTGAGCAATTGAGTAAGAAGCAGTTCTCGTAGAAAGACTTTTGTTGAGATAATCAATACCTAAATATTTTAATAATCCACCTATTGCTGCTTTATAATATTTATTTATTTTAACCATGTCCGTTTCCAATGTGGAGTATACGAATTCTTATTGGAGGTATATCAACAAAAGTTTTCTCACAAAAACCGATTTTTACTCAGTTGCACTACATCTCTTTTTCAGAGAGAATATGAATAGAATAATAGGGAGAGGCCAGTAATAATTTTGAGGATCGAACGTGTGGGAAGGAATTTTAGACATCGCAGATATTCATGCTTTCGGACAAAAATCCATAGATCGATTGAAAAATTAATTTATGAAACTTTCCGTACTTGGATTCGAACCCGTGTGCACCATAACCATAACTAACAACTTAACTGACAGCCTGCTCCACATATTTTTAGTAGATAAATATTGTAAGTTGGAAATCACGGTTTAGCGTAACTGACTAACAAGCTTCTAGTATCGCTTTCCAGAAATATTTTTTTCTACAGAACCGATACGAAAAAAGAAGTTTCCAATAATACTAACAAAAGAACTGAAATTGATCCAATGCTATCAACAAATTTTGACACCACGAACATCATTCTCTGGCATTTCTTTGGATTCAGATTTCAATTTAATCAAAAATCGTAAACTATGGCTTTTTTGTACGCGCAATAAAATAAGACGCGGACAGCGTTATATTTTGACAATAATTATGAGTTTTTGAGTATTTTTGTCCACAATCACATACAACTCAATAGTAAATTTTTCAGATATCGTAATAATAGTAACTGTTTAACAATGGAGTGCTCTTGAATATATTCAATAGACTAAAATTATTTTTAATTTTATTTCTGAAGGCTTTTTGTCATCTTCTTCATCTTTCCTGGCGCTACAGTCCGGTGTGCACCTTGGCCTCCTTAATCAGTCTCCTCCACTTCAATCCGTCTTCCGCTTTTCTACGAAAATCGCCTCCAGCACTAGTACATGGTACAAGCGATGTAACTTTCTGTTCATCCACCTTCCAAGCGGACAACGCAATGCGTTGATGGCCCTGACCGATGCATACAGAACTAGTTCGACAGTGCATTGCCAGTCCTGGCTGGTATACTTCCGTTAGACCTACACATTCAAAAGGTGCAACAGTAATGGCTGCATAAGGGCTTCAAATCTGAGATGGGGTAGATTTCTTTACTACTTCCTCCTCGACTAGATCCTTACATTCCTAGTGTTTATAAAATTGCATTTCGTAGTGTAGCAATGGATGCTGCAATGCGGATTTGGCAGAATCAATGGAATAATTCTTCTAAAGGCAGGCATACTTATAATTTTTTTCCAAAAATAATGTGGCTAATGGAGATAACCAAAGTTTTGATTCCTGATAACTAACCATGCTCACTTCGCTGCCAAGCTCTTCCAGCTTGGCTGGTTGGTAGATAGATCACTATTTAAATGCGGCAATATGATCCAAGATGCTGATCATATCCTTTGAGAATGTCCAGACATGAACGACGAACGGGGAAAATTGCTCAAGACGATACGACTATCAGTCGGATCTGTCGATCTCATCAGTCATTCCGACTTGGTTTCGCCTCTGACAAATTACAAGGCATTTAAAGAGTTCACGGCGTCCTCTGGAAAGCGATTGGAATGCAATTCCTAAAGACATTAACCTCCTTGTTTTTTTTTTACACTTTTATTTAAAACTTAACTTCCTCCAGACTGAGTGCATGCAACCAAGTCTTGAGGAATTTCTCCTCGGACATTCCTATCAAACGTTTGAAATACAGAATACACAGGAGTGTGACGCCGTAGCGGGTGGTGGTGTGTACAACATCGAGTACCCTAGGGCATTAATAAAAAAAAAACACTCGTCGTAAGTCTTATGACAACCCAACCATTCAGCGAAGTCGCAGTCTTCCAACGCTCAGGAGAAGAAGCTGTAAGGTGTTTTGGAGGCTTCTAATCATCCATGCGTGATATATACTTGGTCCAGCTTAAGCGTTAGTTTTAACAGATCTTTGTGTAGTATATGTTTTAAAATATCTACAATTAATTTGTATTCACTTTGTGTATTTTTTTATTATGATAGAATTTGAAAGAAGAAATGTTTTGCCAGAATGAAAATGAAGTTTTTTGTAATATATATTATATACATACATTTATATCAGTAATATGCATACCGCAACTGATAAACACGACTCCCGACTCCCGACTGATATATATCGGTCCTACTGTTGGTTTTGCAACACATATGAATGAACTTGGCTTACTTACAGCAAAGATATCTCGAAAAAATAAATATCGTACAACGAAAATCCACGTTAAAACTCGTCAGGAATCTGTGGTTATAGCTGAACTAGTTTTTCAACCCAAATCAAAAAGAGATTTAAAAGTTAATACATTTTTATACTTTTACATCATCGATTAATTATTCACGAAACTCTGCGATATTCTTCAAATAATCTCCATTATTTTCCTAAATATTTTAGATTATTCTATTAGTAGCAAATTTAATATCTATCATATCTGTTTTTCAATTTACGAATTGCAAAAAACTAATGAATTTTCTTTATCTTCAGTTTATTTTCAGCATTTGCAATGTAAAATTGGCAATGGCCAAAAATTTAAAAAAAAATATTTGGCAGATACTTAGAATTCAGGGGCACCGTAACAATGTTGACTATTAATTAATTATAACTTAGCATCGTTGGCCTATGATGGTGCACACGTTTTAAATAAAATAAAAAGTTTACGAAAGACGGCATAGGTTTTGGCGCAGAAAATCGAATGTTCGTAGATTGATTTTTATACTCTTCCCGATCGTGAATAGCGAATGTGGCATATGCGAGGAGTAGTGTGAAAGACTGACATTCAGTCGGTTCTCGTACACCAGTTTCTATCGAAATGCCGTACCGCGAAATCCGTTGAGAGTAGCGCACCATCTCGTCAAAAAAAAAAATTTCATTCCGGTTCATAACTAATCAAAAAAGCCTCAAATCATATGTAATAGTTCTTGCCGAAAACAGTATGGGCATAATTGATACAAAAATATAATTTCAACAAATAAATTATAATTATTGACTATATAACAGATTAAAATAAAATATATTCAGTTTCTACAACTTGGTTTGGATAACGTAAATTGAAATTAATCTGCTTAAAATATATAGCTACATTTTTGTCGAGCTAGATAGAGCATTAAATTCACAATGAGTTGGTATTGAATAACTTCTAATCTGCCAGTTTTCTGATCCTATTGTATCCTTTCCTTTCGACATTATTCGTTGTGCAAGAGATCCACGGTGGCTACAGAATACTTATCCAGTATACGGTATCCTTAAGTATTGACTAGATAGATAGATATACGTATACAAAATAAAAATTGGTTTACGAAATGGTTTCACTCTTCCATTATCCAATTTTTAATATTCGCATACGCCCAATTTGAAAAAGGCGGCCCTGCGCATATTACCAATATGTCTACGACATTTTATGATTTTTGTGTAATACTTAGTCAATAGAAAAAATTTATATTTGTTTTATTTTCCTCCGCTTTCCGTGATCTTTGAAAAAGTGGGTGGGGAAACGTAAAAACACAATCGCTCAGTGTTGAGTTTACGGTTACCGCTTCACAAATCTGGCATTTTTTTCAAAGGACTTACACTCCATAAAGATAATAGTCCATTTTTCGAACGGATTTTCTCCCTTTTCTATCACGTGTTACTTCATTCGCGAGATGCTTTTGTGATTCGCAAAATTTTACGTCACATTGTGTATTTTAACATTGTAATAGGGAGGCGTGGTTTAATACAATATGATTTTGTATGTTCCATAATCTCTGTACATACATTCATGAAATACGCATTGTAATTAATTATTACAGTACCCTGTGACAGGCAAAACAATGCCAAAGTTTTCTTGCTATAATACAGAATGTTTAAACGATTATAAATTTAAGCTATCTATATAAACCTGGAGGATACTGGCAAAAATAATGGGATAATGGGTTGTTATAAGCCAATATAATGATAATGGTGTGACAAAAGCACTTCAAATATTATAATAAACGGTTGTAAGTTTTATCTTCAGAATAGTATTATAGTGTGAAGTCAATCGGTTTTAGATTGTGGTAATCATCCGGGGCTTCAACACAATTTCATTTAATGTTAACTCAAAATCATTGAGAAAATGATATCAACAGAAAATAATAGCCGTCTTTTATGGGATTATGTAACCTGCAAAGTTTTTGAGTCGTTGGATAATTATCACCAATTATAAAACGTTGTCATCCCATAATAATAAATTTGACATAGTCATGTAAATAGCAAAATAAAGTGTTTTTTCTACGTAATCAAAAAAAATATTAGATCATCAAATATTTCTATACAGTTAGTTTGTTTTAAATTTCAATTGACTTAATATAAATTAACAATTAAGAGACCGAAATTATAATCGAATACATTAACATAATAATGTGTATTAAGTGAGGAACAATGACTGCACGATGCACACCACTTGCTTGAATTATGGCTTATATTATTATTGGTTTTTTTTTTATTAAATAATTTTCACAGCCGTTGTAATAATTGGTAGTACTAGATAACCGAATTGAAAATGTACCCAAAATTGTCTCTAATCGCTGGTATAATTTCCTAACTTGCAATTACGCGCCAAGTATTTCTAATCACAAATCACTTGGTATAAGCTCGAGAACAATATTCTCGAAGAGTCACTCGAGATCAACAAGGTAAGAAAAGACATCACAATCAGACATGCCCAAGATATCAATTATTAAATTGCAAACTTTACGTTGTACACTTACCTTTCCGGGAATCTAATGCAGAGCTTCTGACCACTAAGCGGAGCTCTTACCACTCGGCTATAATAACATTATGTGTATTTCTAGAATCAACTGAACTGTTGTGAATGAGTTTAGCCCAATCCACACGAAAAGTTATTCAATATGTCCTGTTTTTTACATCAATTAACAAATTTATAAAATGTTTCGTTATTGTGACGAGAGCGAGTTGGCGTGAGTGCGATATGTATAGTAAGACTCCGATCGTTCAGCATTCTTCTCCCATAACGATTTTTTCCCAATAATAACATGTTCATTCATGATGTATATATTTAATCAGCTATTTAAAGCAGTACATAAAGGTAAATATCCACTACATAATTCAGATCAATCAAAATCGTGAAACTTTATTTGTATAGGTAAATTAGACAAGAGCAGACAAAATCTATTTTTGTTTCACTCAAACTTAAAATAGATTTTTAAATTAAGTAACTTCTCTGCCAAACAAAACAATGTTTCTATTTGATGCCGATAATCTGAAGAACGATGTGTCTAAAAAGTAATAACATTTCTCAATGTCACGGCCAGCATTTGACCATGCTCTTATGTTCAAAAATGTGTGACGCAATCAATATTTCATGAACCGGATGTAAATATTACAAATACGTATGCATGTTCAGATCTCTTAGATGATATGCGTAATTAAAAATGAATGTATATAGGAACGATCTATCCATTTTGAATAATCATTTATTTCGCTAAATCGTACTGTTTTATTGTTTTTATATAATTTGCCGTATTCAGATTATAATTAATTGATTGATAATATTATGATACATATATTTTTAACGCAATGCAGAAATCAAAGATCATATTTTTTTCTTAATTTAGCATCAACGACCAACGGATTATCAGTCAGCCGACGTTTGGTTGGGAATGTTACGAATTTCTGACTATTCTTTAAGAGATTTATTTTGCAAAACATGCAGTGCCTTGCAAATCACATATCTCCGTTTGAGCAGAAAGATTATGTCAACAATTGCATTTAATTTTGCATTCATTCAATTCAAAATGTTCTCAATTTTGGATACGTGTGTTGCAAAATAAGTTGACGATATGCACATATGAAATAATATCATTTTGAACAATATTTTCTATGAATAGAATGGCGTTTTACTTCAGACTTGACTGGATCGAGTTTAATCTCTCTATTGATGAATTTGATATCTTTTTTAAACCATTTACTCCTAATTTTAGTGTAATCCAAAATCCCAACACGTCTATGTGAAGTGTAGGTATTTTTTATAATCATCAACTTTCTTTTATAAACAATAATATGTTGATAACTCCAATTTTGGTTGTGAAACACCATTCAATTAATGATTTTTTGTCGCCTGTGTCTAGGTAATAATATGTTTATTGTAAAAAATGTTCCTATGAACCACACGCACGTATTCCACGTTTAATCAACTTGAAAATGGATACATTAAACTATAATTAAAATATTTCTGTATTAAATCGGGAATTTATATTAAGTTATTGAACATCGACTTTTTGTTCACAATTTAATTGACCTTCCAATGATCAATATCAGGTCTTTTTTAACAATTATAAATGATTGATAAAAAAAAATGATTTTCGAAATTCAGTATTCATAAATATCGCATCTTACTGAAAATTTGATGTTGTTATAAGTTAATGAACGAAGATATTTATCGGATTTCATTACATTACACCTAATCGGAAAACAAAATTTAGGTTGTAATTGTTACTACTTTTGATTCAAAGTAAACAAAATAACTTTTCTTATTAAATATCTTTGCTTACCCTTTTCACTTGTGTAGATAAATTCCAAAGATTTCGGTTTTGCGAAGCTCTTAAAACTGCGTACCTGCCGTCATTTTCAAAAACTGTTCTTACACCATACAAAAAATATTTATTTTCACACAAGCAACACTGAACTTGATTTTAGATATCAATACTAAAGATGGAATAAACAGCTTGAAATTTTGTTGTGATCATTTTGTGTTTGGTGAGTTTTTCAATATAATTCTTGATTCTATCGCTTTAATTAAATATAATTGTATGTAATTACATTTTCGATTGCATGAAAAAATACTATAATAATATCAAAATAATTTTGAAAATAAAATATCAACAGCAAGATCAGACTAGGGGATTACAAAATAATATATTGAATTTGGTTTTATTTTTTATTTATGCAATTTTTTTAAAATTCATAAACTTATTGCTGTCAGTTTATTTCTGGAAACGTTTTTAAGCAACATTTGCTTGAAAAAAATTAAATAATTTGTTTCTCAAAAAAAAATAGTTACTATTTTGCTTCGTTTTTTGTGTACCTATTAACTGATTTTTTTATTTTTATTATAGATAAACGACTTTTTTACTATTTTTATTTGTCATACCATTAACAAAAATCACTTGTCAACTCTTTAAAAGATTACTTTTAAATAAAGAACAGTCGACTCAAACGCGTTCCTCTGTGAGACAAAGTTTCCATGAAACGCCGTCACTTCCTGAGAGACTGAGAGCGACTGGCAAAGCAAAATATCCTGAAATTATTTCTCACCGCTTTAACATTTTGCCATCTCTCTCGCGCTGGGGAAAATCTCCGCGTGAGGAAAGTCCTACTAGTGATAAACATCGAGTGAGTGATGTAGCGTTTAAATCGAAGCATATAATATTATATTCGATACTGTTTCACAACCTAAAGGACACGAAAACATATCTTTATTGTAAGTAAAAATAAAAATTACTGTCGACGTTTTTGTAAAAGAATAAATAATCATATTTGGAATAATATGGATATGCTTACAATTAAATGCACTTTTCGTTAGATCATATTCACTTTCATAAAAAATAATGTTCACTTATAACAAAAACATTCCACAAAAAACAAATTCTTTCACTAAAGATAAAGTGATCTCACATAATAAAATATATTTTAACATTGAAGAAATATATCACACTTATGTAAAAATATTTTCACGTAGATAAAATAGTTTTCACTCAATATAAATACTCACACTTTGAAATCGATAGTTGCACGAAGCTGTAATTAAATATCACTTATTCTTCTACTCTATATTAGACCGCCATATTGTCTTTACTCCACGCATTAGAATACATTACTCAAACCAAACAAGACCAACCTTAACATAACCTACTACAACTTAACTCACTTTGTTAAAAGAATCCATGACTAAGTGGAAACTATTAAAATAAAACGAAGTGTACTAAGTTAATACTATCTAATCCAAAGTGCAAACTTTCGAAATAAAAGTTCAAATGTACTAAGTGAATACTATCTAACACATAGTTCAAATTATCGAAATATAAGTTCAACTGTTCCAAATGAATAATATCTAACACAATGTGCAATTATTTATAACAATATGAATATGATAATGATCGCTCTGTATCACAAAATTTTTTCACCTCCATAATTAATTTCCAAAAAATATTTTTCTACGAATGCAAATGTATACAATAATAAAAACATCAACAATGGTTCGTTTTCATCATTACAATTTGATGAATTGACATCCGATGACAAGATAAAAATCGTTCTAGCAAAAAATGTTAAATCGGAAATGCCTTTGATTGAATTGGCATTTACTTGGTAGAACTCCATTATAATAGGACAAAATATCGTTTTGACGATGGCGTTTATCCGAAATAGCTATCAGTTAACCAATAAAATTTTGTAGAATTAAATACATGAATATGTTATCCTATCGGAAATACTACTTTAGAGTTACGTCGATAGAGTCATGTCTGCGTAGAACGTACAAATAAACAATTTATGTAAAATATCGTAAAAATGATAACTTTATACATCGACTGAGGGTGCTTGATGGAATTTCAATATCAAATTTGAATTGTTGAGATTTTGTACATTTCCATGTATCTTGTCACTAACGACCCGGGTTTCGCCGTTCGGCATCTTCAGGCATTCGAGCACACGAATATCAACGAGCACACGAAACGTCAATTCGACACGTTTTATACCTTATATTAATTTTAGATATTTTTCAGCAGTAGTGTTTTTTATGTTAGAATTTGTCTTTTTATAGAGAAATTTAATATAAACAAATGTGTGCGTTTTTATGTGATTGACATTAAAAATATTGTAGAAACACTGTGATTAAAACAGCGTTAAACATTTTCCAAATGACTTTTTATTTAATTTTAACAAATGGTATTCCAATTAATTAGTCCCTCCACCGATGTTAACTGTCAATTGTCTAATCGGCGTCTGCGGTCTAGTGATAAGAGCTTTATCGTAGCGATCAGATGGGTATTGGCTTATGTTCTGGCCAGGTTAATATGAGATTTAGATTTTTTTAAATTTAAACTTGAGATTATGGGCATGGATGTTTTTCATTTCTCCTCAATTGATTACGACCTCGGCTTAAAAAATCGCATAGCACGATCAAATATTTTGAAATATTTAGTGCATTGGCAATTATTAACCGTAATGACAAATATATTTTATTATTATCTAAAAATAAAAAAAAACATTAAATCTACAAATTCTTGGCGAAACGATATAATACGTAACTATAAAACTTATAGTACAATTTTGATAATTGTGAGATTTATAAAGACATTATTTTATAGTGTATGTACATACAATATGAAATTTTCAAATTACTTAGTCGTGAAGTTAACGTTTGACGGAAAGATTCTTCGAAATTCTTATGAGTAGTATTGGTTACATACAAATTTATATATACATACGCCCACACGTATCTAATTATTTTAAGAAAATATTTACTTAAAATAAAGCACATATACTGTACTTAAATAATATGAGTTATATAATACAATATTGCGTGATTATAAAAACTTTAAGTGTAGTTTAATGTTATGAGTTTTCTTTTTATTATATTGTACTTACAGCGTCACCGTATTTTTTTACACGAATTATTATCAAATTAAAGAACAAAAAAATGAACTCTTTCAGTGCCTAAAACCCAATTTCGGTGTTTGTCCGTTCATTATAGCCATGCGTCCAACAAGCACAATGCGTTGTATATTCAATTCGTTTCTAAATTATTTCAACGTGGCTAAATTTATCCCAAATATATGTGTCAGTATGGCTTTAAAGACAATGTTAACAATTATTTCGATGAGTAAATATACATTAGACGAATTCTTAAGACTTAGTTATGGTTTTAAGGAAAAGAAAAGTTTACTGGGGGTTGCATAATGTATACGGATAAGTTTTTAGAACCAGTTGTAGACAACATTTTATATGGTATGAACTGTATGAAAGATTGACATCAGCATTATTATAATATTAAACTATTAATATTATACACCTGGTGACAGTACTACTCACAAAATTTATTCAACACTTACACACATACACACTCTCTGCATTCTGCATCGTGGGCAACCGTAGTAGTGTGCTGTGCGTTACAGATAGAAGATAGATAAAACAAGACAAAAGTATTTGTATAAATAAAAATAAATAAACAACGTTCAAAAGGCCAAGATGTGTAGTGCAAATCCACATAATTATTAATAAAATTATTGTTTCTTGTACTTCCTTCATTACTTTCACACCACCTTATGATTCGCTGATTTATTATTTTATTGTGATGCACTCAAGTCATTAAATTAAAAACCTTTAGCTATATAATATGTTATTTAACTACAAAATAATTCATACAATTTCTGCTTAAACTGTAAAAGCACTAAGTCTAAGATCGTAGTTTTGAGTTTATCGTAGTTGAAAGTTTGCGAAGAATGCAATACTTTTGTATACTGTTATGTTTAAAGAACTAAAAAACAGGTCATAACTCGTGAAGTAATGTTGGTATGACATAGGGTGTGTTGGCAAATGATAAAAGTGGTCACTAAGTAATATTAGCTCATCATGAATTCAAAACACAAAGCTGACTAAGTGCTTTTCCATTGTAAGTAAGTTCGCGAAATTATTGTGTTCATGTAGCTCACCACTAGTGGCGCGAGATTTAATGTTAAAAACACAATGTTGGGAAATTTTAAATTGAAATATAATATGCCTGCCCACATTAAAGCTGCCAAAAAGGCTCATTCATTACCTAAGTAATTTGATAATGGTTGAGTATCTCTTGATGCAAGAGCTGTTAGTAGCTAGAGATCTGCAACCATTTAGGCCATGGGGAAACAGAAATGTATTTATGAAATACGTGTTTGTTTTGCTTTTCGGAGACCGATAAAAGCGTAGGTTGTGCAAAGTATATTTGCGTTTCAATATTTGTTGTTATTACCGGACCATTTGTGGACTAAATTTAAATGAAAGATTACCAAAGCATTCATCTAAAATTACGTAACGATATTATGGTACGGCTGCATGCAAAACGATGGAAACTTTCATGTTAAGAGGGTTTTTTTCATTGTCAAACATATCGCGCGTGAGCTGCATTATATGCTTAGATATCACGCGTAAATACGAAGTCGTATACAGTGAAAGTGATAGTTGAAATGAGTTATTTAAAATAACCGCGTAATTTAATGATATTATGTTTTATTTAACCTACAGCTTATGATTTAACAATGCTTGGTATTATTTATTTTTAAAGTGAAAAGAAGCAAGGGAAAAATTGGAAAGAATTAAGTTTTATGAGAATTTTATAATGTAATTCCAGTGGAACTACCCACTTAGCTATTTTTTTAGTCCTATCAAGTAAATGTCAATTCAATCGATAATAAGCCACATTATTTAGTATAAGTTTTATTTTGGAACGACAGATTGTTGTGTTGTGATAAACGAACGACGTTTTAAAACCATTACAAGCTTCTTTTTCAGGGGTTCAAGTAAAGTTCCGCAAGAACAATAATACTCAATTCTTTAAAATCTTCAGCATTCACGGATCGCGACTATGACTTTGCAAAACAGTGGACATCAAAAATTACGTCATATTCATTGTATTGAGTATGTATGCAAAACATGTTTTATTGGTTGCTTCCGACTATTTTTATTTCGAAAAATCGATCGCAGCAACAAAAATGTTATCCACCTCTAATATAAATGAAGTGTTCTTTTATTTGTACTTAAAATATTCAAATAGTTTTTTATACGTTCAATGAAGTACTGTTAGAAAAAATGGCGAGTTTTGAATTTTATTCTCACTTAGACGATTGTAATTTGAAGAAGTTCGAGAAGAACAAGATACTTAAATAGGCGAAAATAACATTGGGGGTGTATTACTTTAAATAACACTTATCTGTATTGGAAATTAATATCAACCTGATCCATCTAAAATATTAAAATGCATTATTTTTATGTTTGAATATAGCACAGCCAAAAAACTCTAATTTAAAACTTTTTCATTAAGTTTTTCATGCAAATAATATTTGGATGAATGTAAACAAAATTCATAAAAGTAATGACGCAGTCAGGTCAGTGACACTCAATCAATATCAAATAATGATGTTTGAGATATCTTTACTCCCCCGAGTTGATCTTGAGTGACATTTTTAAAACTCATTGAATTAACATCAAGTGATTTGAAATTTAAAATCTGATACACTGCAATACCATTTTTTATATAATCCTTTTATTGCATTCAAAAATAATTAATTATAATATTTGATGATTTCTCTTCTATCTATATCTTGTTGATTCATTTATTTTCATTTCCTACGGTGATATTTCTTTTCGCTAAAAAGGCGCACAACACAATCAAATTCGGTCATCAGGGTGACCGACCAATCGATCCCGGCCGTTTTCCCAATTCTCACCCTCAAATGAAAAACATGCTACAACGTCGTGGCAAAACTATAATATGGAGGATTCGGGTAAGTATAAATACTGCGTGTGGTGCATTGAATAATTTTACATGTGTTATTTATTTTACTCTCGATTTTTAGTTTACAGTCATTGGTTATCGCGTAATTCAGGATGTGTAAAAGATTTACTTTCATTTTTTTCAAGTTTTCCTGAATCTTTACTGGATACTTTAATTTGAAACGGGTAGCTTGCATAAACTCTATGTACACATATAAATAATATTGATAACAGTCAACTAAAAATATTAGTAACAATCAAGTACTTAGGATCATTCGACACACATTTTTCTTCCCAAATTTTTATATTTTCCTAACTATATATCATTTGATATTATTTATTTTATATATATATATTAGTATTTTTTGCCGTTGTTTTTACATATTTTATACTTCTACTCATATTAAATTAAACTAATTACGGGCTCTTCGCCAATTTATAAGCGAAAATTCTTACATTACTTACAAACAGAAACTTTATAGTACAGATGTTATTATAGTATACATAGGCTGTATATGTTGGTTAATTTAATTCAAGGTGAAATTGTATACAATGTATGATATAAGAAGATATTAGTAACATGACATGATTTTTTTTTCAATAAGTTCGTAAGATATTTATTTTAATCTTTTTACCTTCTGTTTATTTTTAAATTACGCCATGATCATACGCCCCATCATTGTATATTCTTATAAAGGGGAGAATAAGCGACTGACTTACAACCAAACCTCTTTAAATATTTTTGAAGTATATACTACATTAGGATTGTAATATATATCAACGATAGGTACCATGCAATAATGTAAACTTGATAACTGTGCTTATCACATCAATACAAAAATTTTCATTGTTAACCATCTTGTTTACAACACCATGTCTCTCCTCAACAACACTTACAAATTTCCATGTTATCTGTCTATATAATCTTCATAACGTTGATTGAAAATGTATGGCTTGAAAAATGAAAATCTTATAGCTAACTTAACGTCTGTTGTATGTAGATAGCACATATAATATTTTACATACTTTAAAATAATAAATATAGAATTTATTTACTTTAAGTGCATCACCTCAGATTTTTGCAGTCGTTTATTTGCAGACGCCATTGAATATGTAGGTATGTAAGGATATGTATACATAACAAACAGTAAAACTAAATCTAAAAAATGTTGCCAGGGAAGCAAGATTTTTTATTTTCAAGAAAAATAGTTTTATTCTCCGCACGAGAAGTTTCAAGCGTATAAAATGATCTGAAGGTTTCCCTTGTTTTTGTGCTTTCCTACTTTATTTATCGAAATGATACCTCACTCAACGAAACGCAATAAATAAATTTGACACAATACTAATATATCGATGATAAAATTTTGAAAGTTTAGTAGGAGTTCATGTGTAAGACTCACTGCCACTTTAAGCTTAGTTACCGTATCTACATTTAAATCAAATACCAAAATCAAAGCAAACATATTTAGCTACACACCTTCGCCATCTTACAATATTACAGTGTTCAATATTCCCGTTTTTCAACTGTATAAATTCAATAAATTATCGAAGATATTTTCGCTGCATCATTTTTACACAATTTTTAATTGTTTTGCTTTGTGTTTTAGTAATGCAAGATTACACCATAAATGCGAACTACTTTTTTGTTGTATTGGAAAGATTCTGCAAAAATAAAACACCGTTTTCTAACGGAATATAAAAGATACGGTTTTTCAACACAACCAAATTTTCAATCAAAATACCTAAACATGTCGCATTCCATAACATAATTCATATTCAAGCTTATATCACAAGGAAGAGAGTGCAAAGAGGAATTGTCATATAAAATAAATTTAAAGAATTTAACCAAGTGAGTTTAAAAAATGATTATGATAGTTTGTAACATTTATTTCTATTATACCCTTGACTATATGCCAGATATATTTAAAACATCAATTAATTTTAAGTTTTGAAACTAAAAAAATTAGAATAATTAATTTCAGCATATCAGCGTTATCTTTCGATTTTAACTAATTTAATTTAATGTTTTAAGCTATGAGTTACCACACTTTTAGCCTTTAGTGACAACTTACTAATTAAATTAATGACGGAAGTCTACTATGCTCATTTATATTATGAGGGCAATAAAATTGAAATAGTAATCATATAAAATCATTTCATTCAAGTTAATAATTAATAAATACATAACATAAAATAAATGTGTTTTTCAGTTTTTCATACGACTTACAAATCGCATAAAAATTGACTACGTCATCATTTTTCTTCGTTTCTTTGACATTTAACAAAACTTGTTTTTACCACCTAATGTCGCTGTCTGAAAGTATGGATCCGCGGGCGACCGGTAGACCGCAGTCAACGTTCCGGCCGTCTCCCTTATATTCTGTTCAACGTCATATTTGAATTAACTGTAAATATTTTTATAAGTGTGATTAAAATGACTGTGTGAATATGATTAACCGAATACACAATCACCAATTTACATATGTTTTATAGACAGTTGGTAATATATTGAAATTATTTTATTCAGGTTAGATTTAGCCATTTACTTAACTTTAATATTGTTTGAACTGAAATATATTATAAGATGACAATTCAATCACGTAATATAATGTAATATAATATTATATTATATAATATATGACGCCACCCCGTACTTACGAGGCGGACAGGGTGCCCTCAAACCATTCAAAAGCCGTCTACAGACTCTTCTAAGTAGGCTAAATATCATAAAGGGAATGGTTTTTAACAGCACTGAGAGAAATTAGTAGTAAAATCGCAGCAATTATTAAAAGTTTTAAATTCATCTTCATCGTTTTAAATTTTGCCGCGCTTTGTTGACAAGAATTTTTTGTGAAAGAATTATACCTAAAAACTAAGCAAAGCCGCATCGTGCGAACGAACCAATTCTCGGTAAAGAGTCTGTCATCTACTGTAGGTACTAATTTCGCGGAATTACTAAAGGAAAAACACTGAGGGCAAACCTTTTTGTGTGTATCACACGAAAAATATTCTACTCTACGATTAATAGAAATCCATGGCAATTATTATCAATTAGAGTCAGCTGTTGTAGTCAACGCCCAATTTATATCTGATTTATATTCCTTCACTTTCGTTATGCACAAGCCGAAGTCGATAAGTCAGTTGGCCTAAAATCTTAGATCATCTTGCAAAAACAAATTCATTTAGATAAAAATTGCTTTCACTTGTATCAATGCTTCTTTAAAGTTCGACGGGACAATATATATAATGGATAAAAAACAAGTCTTTGAAAATAAATTCGTTACCAGCAATGTCAAGGTGCCACTTGCGCACTCGTCCCAAAAGGTTCGGCACCTGTGACCTAGAATTTGTCCCTTTTGGGGTCGGAGTTAATACTGATATTTTGAGTGAGTGTGGATTCGTGATCCAAAGAAAGAGCTCGCGGTGGCGACGCTCGAAATTTCGGCCGGGTGCCGAGATTTCAAAATTCCAGTCGACGGAATCTGCGGTTGTTAGTATCCGAGGAGCAAGTGTGTTGTTTGTCTCCCGGAACCCCCTGGGTCTATTGTATTTCTCCGTAGTAAATGAGAAATCGTCGAAAAAATACCAACTGTTTGGAGTAACATTTTGTTCTTGTAAACGTGTAATAAACTTTTGTATTGTGTGTCTAAGACTGTCTGAAATTTTGTAATGTGTTTCAAGCCTAAATTCTGCAACAAATAAATGCGACTGAGTGAAAATAATAGAGTGTCTCATTAAAGTGTCCTGGCATCCAAGACCTCCAACTTGTCGTCTGCGCATAATAGGTGACGCAACCACGTGGGTATCGAAGCGTCGATCGACGTCGAACAGGACCGCGTATTATACGCGCTCCGTGCGTATTACGTGTCGAAGGACAGAGAGCGTTTTCGCTCCCACTAACTCGTATTAAATCATACACAATGTATATAAATATACCAATCATATTCAAATCCCCGAATGCACACTTTTATACATTGATTTTTTCAAGTAATTTATGGATCTGTATCCAAAAGCATTGATGTTTTTCATTCCCTCCCAATAATCCTCTAAGCTAGTGGTTTCCAAAGATATTATGCCCATAGACCCTTTCTTAAAGCTAAAAACCTGACCATGAACCCCCATGTAAAATAAATACATAACTGCAAAGTATAAGTTTAATTTTAATGTCTTCAATGTAAATGGTGATGTAAAAATTAAATATAAATAAAACATTTTTGATATTCAAAGTATGATGACGTTCATAACTGAACTAAATTCAAGTTCTACTAAATAGAAAGACGGGAAAGCAATCAACAGCATGTTTACCGTGACCCATAATGCAGGATATAAAATTGGTATTTGTTTTTGTAACCAGAATTTGTGATCGTTGTTCAAGCATCGGTTTTCGCTCCTCACTTGTGAATAATTCAATGAATTGCATCCTGTATTAGAACGGATTTATCTGAGTTTGTGGATCTGCTTGCAAAAGGCTCCAACACCCAACAAATCGCTACCAATTTAATTATTGCTATTTATTTCCACTTTCATAATAATGAAAATGTATCACAAATATTTTTTTATATTTAAACTTTCGCGGACCCTCCGACGTTATCCACGCACCTCCAAACTATTTTTAATTTGCCACCGATCCCTTCAGTGGTAACAAGAACCCCTGGGGGTCCGTAGGAAAAACTTTTGGAACCACTGCTGTGTAGAGAGCGGCCAGCTAACGTATTGTTTTCCCCATTATTTTAGCAGACCCTTTTTCAAGAGAGAGGTTGTGTGACTGACTAACGGCAAGTTTTTGTTAAACAAGCTCTTTTAAGATGCTCCATTAAAAGTATTATTTTTTATACATTGATCGTGAACAAGATGAAATAAAACAACCCGTACAGTAGTAAATAAACACTGCGCATAGTTTTCTTTCATTTTCTTTTACAGAATTATCATTGTTTTTTTTTTTTTTTCCATGTCCGCTCCCAATGTGGAGCATATGGTCTCTTAATGGAGGTATCTTGACAGATTTTTTTTCTACGAGAACTGCTTGTCACTCAGTTGCTCAACCTCTCTTTTCTTGTTCGAAGAGAGTAGGGATAGAAGGATAGGGCTATGACAGGACTAGTGGTTAGCTAATCGCTCCCGTTACGCCCCGTGGGGATGGGATTGGTGGGAGAGAGGACTCAGACTACGAACAGAAATCCATAAATCGATTGAAAGATCAATCTATGAAAACCGTCCGCACCGGGAATTGAACCCGAGACATCCGTAACCGTAGCCAGCGACGAAACCAACTGCGCCACGGACGCCGACATTATCATTGTTTAGGTATATATTTATGAGTTAAAAATATGTTATAATACCTAAAAAGTCTGCAGTTATACATTATGATACGTTATGTATTATATAATAAATGAAGTATAACCGTGAAGAAAGTTCATCGCAATCTTGTTTCCAGTCGATTCGTTTTCAAAACTTTTATGTGAACAAAAATGTGCTCGTCATTTAAGCAAAAATAAAAGTACATGACTCGGGAAGTAATATTGATAACACTGACAGCTTGAAGATCGTTCTAAACAATCTTAACCTAAACATATAATATAAAATACGATAGTTACAATTTTACAACAATAGATCATCTTTAAAATATAGTACTCTTCAATGTACTTGTCACTGGCGACCAGGGTTTCGTATTTTGGCATCTTTACGCATTCGAGAACGTGGCTGGACTTACAGATAAATGTTATTAACAATCGTATTAATATAAAATCAAAATTGATACCTTATTTATTCCACTGACGGTGTTACTAAATGTAACGCGTTTCGGTTCCTTAAGAAGCATCTTCAGACTAACTGACAATGGCATTTTTTTAATTTCTTGAACGATCTGTCTTCAAAAGATGTATATAAAATACTGAAAACACTCTGCTTAACGTTCTCACAATATTTGAGTTTTCTATTTTTTGCTAATCACAGTCATACTGATAACTTTTGGCTTTGGAACTGTCAGATGACTGGAGACTGATATAATATAAGAAAAATGAGGGACATCATTTGTCTTACCTATAGCCTATCCTTGTGCACACGCCCTTAAGTTATTTTATAAGACATGTGTGCTTTCGTCATACGCTAACTATGTTGAAGTCGCATGGTACTTGGTCGTTGGCATAGTAACTCAAATTCCATATTTTATAAATGCCTCAAATAATAAAATACTACTACTAAAATAGTAAATTTCGTAAGCATTTTTTCAGTTACAATAGAGTTCTTCAGACACGTAGACATTTTTAATATATTCATTAGACCGGAATGTTATTAAATGGTCGAAATTTTATTAAAAATAAGCGATCTACTTAAAATTAACGAATTCAGGATCCTTTTCTCAACTGTCAGTTGTACTGATTAGTTGACAAATATGCTAAGCTGGTAGGCATTACATAACTTTGTTAAAGCCATGGCAACCAAAGTATATATTTGAAATGTCACAAACGATAAAATATTATCCTCAAATCGTCAATTTCGTTAGCGTTAAGATAGAGCGGAAAATTGTCCATTATTTAGAATTTTAAAACAACTTAAAACGGAAAAGCGCACAGAGATGCAGTAAAAAAATCTGTGTGATTACATATACCCCGAAATATTCCTTACTATATATTATGATTAAAGTTTCATTTCGAAACAATAGTTAAATTTATTTACAAAGATCTTTGTGATATTAAATTATACGGCTACTTTTAGGGGTCTGCGAGGTAAGTGGCCACCTAGGGTGGCAATTTTCGCAGGCGACATGGTGTTATTATATTCTACATTAAACAAAAGACGTTTATGTAATAACGTAGAAAGCATGTTTATGCATTGTACCATGTCGGAAATGTGGCAAAGAAATACATTCATGCTTATCGTGATTAATAGCTGTTTAGGTATTGTCATTTTTTATTAACCAAAAATAAATTTTGCACCAATACAATTATGATAATTTAATAAGAACATAAATCTACATATATAAAAATGAATGTTTGTTCGTCCTCTATGCGTTCCTTTACCATTCATCCGATTTCAATTAAACTTTGGTGAGTTGTTTTACACACATCCGTGAAGGTTTCTGAATTAAAATCTCAAATCTAAAAAAAAGAATCAAATACGTACAGCCAACGACATCTCAGAAAAACCTTCTGATTTATTTGTGTACGTACAAGACGGAAACAAAAAATATTGTGTATTCAAAACACTTAAATAAACAGAACTCTTTCTTTCTTTGAGTGGCATTGCAACGCATGCCGGATACTCACTGGTACTAAGTAAAATTATCTTGTTCTTATGCATCAACAGACTCTTTCATATTTGAAAGTATTTGAAGCCATATTTTTCAATGTAGGTTTATATTAATATAATGATCGTTTCCAGCTTCGATTACTTTGTCAAAATCAGTGCTCCACAACCGCTGTGCCACGGTACACTAGTATGCCACGAGGCGATGCCAAGTGTGCAGCGAAGCATTCCTACATTGCAAAAAATAATTTGTCTTTTATAGCCAATACTCTGCACACACTGTAATTATTTTCTAATGCATATTTGTCTAATGAAAAACATAACATAAATTTATGTGCAACCCCAATTTATGTAACATATTCTTTTTACAGAAATCTTGGAAAATATTGGTGTATAATTTGCGAGTATTTATTGGGTAAAGGGTGATATTTAGTATGAGTTACCTTCGGTAAACATAGACATTGTTGTAATCACGTAATCGCTAGCCCTACGCTCTATTTTCAATAAGGATATGCAATGTGAAGAGATGTAAATATAGCACCTATACATATATTTGGTTACAAATCTGAAATTTAGGAAAATGACGATTTGGGTATTCAAACTCTTAACCGCCCGTGTAAGTTAATCGTTTGTCCAATTTAATAATGACAATTTCACCATAAATAAAAATGCCAATCCACCCAACAATTAGCAATATGAAATAACAAATCAAATATATAGACTCTCGATCAGGCATCGCTAACCTTTGTTTCTCAAAATCAACCAAAGAAGACGTTTCGGGTCGAATTGCTATTGACAGAAAGGGACAGCGGTCCTAACAACACCGTGGTCTGATTATAAAACCCTTTCCGCCACATATATGTATATTAAAAAAGCGAAATATTGTGTACTAAATAATTACGTTAATGCAGGGCACCCAAACTATGTTCCGCGGAACACTGGTGTTCCGTTGAACGGGAAAAGGTGTTCCGCGAAAATTTTTAATGGTGTTACATGCTGCTGCAGCTGCAAAATATTAAAACATGTT
Organism: Himalopsyche phryganea; assembly: GCA_022494535.1. NCBI lineage: Eukaryota > Metazoa > Arthropoda > Insecta > Trichoptera > Rhyacophilidae > Himalopsyche > Himalopsyche phryganea. The sequence goes on along the minus strand of JAGVSL010000018.1, from coordinate 2,295,820 downwards.
TGGCTTAATATTCATATTATATATCCAACAAAATAAACAAGGTGTTCCGTTAAAATTTTAGGGTTTGTTAAGTGTTCCATCGCAAGAAAAGTTTGGGAAACCCTGGGTTAATGTATATACAAATTTGAATGTTTGATATGTGCAATCGTAAATGTGAGTCCCGTAAAGTGAAGTGTTATAATTTATTTTTATATATTATACTTTATTTTCGAAACTCAAGTGGGTCACTAGAAATTATCAAATAAATAGGTCACTTGATGACCAGCGGAACATAGGTTGCCGACGCTTGCTCTGGATGGTCTAAAATACCATATTTTTAATTTATTAAATCGTTTATAATGCGTATTTAATGCAAATTTTCTTTTCAAAGAAATATAATTTTGTAACAATCAATCTAAATTATTACTTTTCAACCATGTCGCTATTTAAAACGTTTATAAAACTTGAAGTGCATCTATTATTTTTTACCATAAATTTAATTATTATTAGAATGCAGAGCTGTTAGCTACTCCATTACTGTTAATTTCCGATTTAGTTGAGATTGCATCGTGACTAAGTTTGTAATAAGCTTTATTGAAAAGACTTTTCGATAGGAAAAGTTTCCGCGCAAATGGACCTTGAAGTACTTTGAAATTATTTATGAAGGATGAAAGAAACAGAGCAGGAAGAGAGTGATTATGACGCTGGAAATAACTAAATAATTTATTTGTTAGTAGTATTATGACATAAATATTGCAAAGAAATCATTTTCGTTTTCAATCGTTTATACATAACTCTTATGAAATTTGGATTATTGAGATTTTGTACACTTCCATGTATTTTGTCACTAACGACCCGGGTTTCGCCTTTCGAAATTCCATCAAGCACCCTCAGTCGATGTCTTAAATTATAACTCTTATGACTCATAAATTTATGTGAATAGTTAATAAAGCAAAATCATCCATTAAGGGGATCGCAAATTTACCGGCCGGTAATTCAGTAAACGGCAGCGAATACAGCTTTATTTTTAAAAAAGGCATCAATAAAAAATATTATGTTAACGAAATGATATAATATTTAATGATAATTACGCTTTGGCTCAAATATTTTTTTCGTTAGAATATTAAGGTCATGAATAAATATTTTTTTCAAGACTGACCTTAATTTTTTCGAATTCTAATACAAAACTGTAAATTCGGAGACCAAAAGACAGAAAATTGTAGGTAAAAAAAATCTTATTAAGTTATGTATTCGAGAAAGCTAACGAACCATAAAATTAATACCGTCGACTGTAGTATGTATTAATGTTAAGAAGTCTGCCTAGCAATAGGGTAGTACTCGATTCCCGATTGGGCCGAATACCGTCAAATGTATGTATTCAGTTTATATTATATGTGAAATTTCAACAGCGGCTTACATTTATTCGTATAAATAATAAGGTAACAATATCAAAGTATTTAGTTCCATAAGAATTATAAGAATTGGTTGATATTTATGTCAGCTTCACGTCATTATCAGGACTAATATTGCCAATCAACCAATTCTTAAAATTTTCGCACAACTAAATACTTTGGTATTGTTACCGTATCATAATAAAGTTCTACCAACAAGTAAATGCCAATTCCATCAATTCATTCGTATTTTTGATGATCGGATCTAAACTTAACTGACTACTGGTAAATATATTCAGATTATATAGAGAAAAATCGAGTATTTTCATATTAGAAAAAATAAAGCCACTTGGTTGCTACGGTGTCCATTTAAATTATTCTCATATTATATTATTTTGATATTTAATGGAATAATTGTATTAGTGTTGACAGGGATAGTGCAACTGAAATGATGGGTAATAAAATGGGGTTTGTCTCGTTTGTAAAACAAAAAATCCTACCCTGAAAATTATACATTGCTGCGTTTATTAGGAAGAATTAATGGCGAAAAATTTCCTAGTGGGATTATTACAAACAATGAAGGAATGTATCAAACTATTTTCAAGTCAAGTATATTTTTTTGTTGTTTTGCACATAATGTGAACACGAGACTGTTATTGAAAACAGAAAGATTATTTTGAATTTGGCTAAACAAAAGAAAATGGACACTACTTTCATCCACTCAATTTGGATTAAATAATTTCTGAAACTTAGCTTACTTGAATAAGTGAAGCTTGGTTAATTTTTTTAGTTATAACTTTTACAAATGCATTTTTTATAATTTGTAATTTTCAAAAACAAAATTCGTGTGCTTAGTGCCCATCTCTCCGAAAAGGTTAAAGAGTTTAATTGGCATTTATTTAAAAATATATTAGCCGTTATTTTAAATTCATGAAATAAAAACAAATTAATAAATTGTATGTTTTGGTTATGAAATTTACATATTTTGGGTCGAAGTGGCCCGCGAAATATTTATGAGCGCGTAGGTATGCCGTGGGTGAGAAAAGTTTGCAGAGCACTGCAACAGAGTTTGAAATAAGGAAAATATTGTTATAACTTACTCAATATGTCATTTTTTTCGATTTAGTGTCTTCTTCCAGAACATCGACGATTTACTATTGGAATAGCCTTACTTGAAATTTTGTTATGTACCGACTCAATCAATTTTATAATTGAAATAACTACATATCTGTGCTCGCATTTTCTATCATTTATTTTATATTATAATAACTATATAGGTACCTACTTTATATTTTAAAATCTTGTATGTACCGTCAACTGTGGTTATTTCGTTTACCAAACATATTGGTGTGTGCGAGAAAATCTAGATGTTTAAAAGGATCAGTGTAATCAACTTTTTTGAATAATTTTATAAACAAATATCTTGTCTACATGTCAACCCGCGTGTTGTTAAATAAATTATGGCCGTATAAACAAAATAGTTTTTATTAGCTGGCATTATACTTGGTAGGCGAAATAACCCCAGTTGTCATGTTATTATTTTAGCTGGCAGCTAAAATCGACAATAAGTAATGCCAGCATAACTTTCGATTCTCTTTGGTTTGGCAATTATAGCAACGTTTTAATCTTGAGTTGGTTCCATGTTTAGAGCCATTTTAGACCATAGAGAACATTTTTAAATCATAAAGTTGGTCAGACTGACTCTGTGTCACACACGTTTTCGTTGATTCTCTTGTTTAATTTTAACACGTGTAGAAATATTTTCAACCGAATATAAACTTGGATGGATTCGTGAAAGCATTATTGAAAATGGTAATTTAAAAAATATTGTAATTCTTGTAGCTGTTTATTTCGTATCGTGGATGCTTAGTTGGCACCGCCTTTTCTAATTTATGCACTTTAACGCGTACATACATGTTTTAGGTTAATATTTTTATGAAATCCATTGACGCAATGCAAAAATCCCATACTACATTATTGTTTAGTCGGCTGAATTTGCGTTAATAAAGGCCTTAGTGCCCATTAAAATATCTTTTACTTATCGACAACCAAAAACATAATTTTATCATACATGTTTTACACTTGCACATGTCTCTGAGATTTTTCAAGAATATCAATTGATAACTTGTAGAATATTTTGTGAGATTGATTTTAACATATAAAGGGGATTATACGCTTTATAAATACGAGTCAATGTTGATGTGTACATCTAAATATATATGTTGCATTTGTACTAAAAATGTATGTCAAGGCGACTAAATTCTGAAACCGAATAGATTATATTATCTGAAAATATTAGGTAGTTGTTATACTTTTGGGTACAGCTCAGTCCATAGCGTGCATACGCTGCCTTTTCTCTTCCTATATGCACCAAACTCTCTTAAAATTCTATTATAGATGATTAGTAAGCAAAAAGTATTTATGTTTCACAACTATCATGCACCTTTTCCTTTTGAAGCTGTCATGATTTGAAACATTGTGATAAATTGGTTTTGACCTTGAAAACGCTTAAACTCATTTGAATTATCGGCTTCTGTGGTCTAGTGGTAAGTGTTTGCCCTAGCGATCAGGTGGGTGCTGGTTCAAGTCCCAGCAAGGTCAATATCAAAATTGGATTATTTTCAATTTAAATTTGTTATCTTGGACATGAGTGACTTCTAAAAATTCTCATTGAGTTTAACTTGTATGATTTTCTAATTTTTTAAATATTTGGCGCATTGGCTGCCAGATATTTTTAATTTTAAATATTTTAAAAAATTAGTTGTCTTATCCACTGCTGCTATCACAGAATAAATGTAGGCTCAAATATTAAATATCAACACTGATTTATTACAAACTGACATGTATATTGAGGCTGCTGCTTTGACACCACCCTTTCCTAAACGGCATTCCACTGAGTCACATACTTCACACGATTCGCCTTAGCAAATAATGTCAGGATTTACCATTTATTTTGGGCTACGGGATGGACAAGCCTGTCCTAGACCATTGGGAGACTGCAATCTCAGGCTTGGAAGAATGCCGCTAGTTGAATTAAACCATGTAATAATGTAGGTCTATTACTGCCATCCATTGTTTTGGATTCATACAAAAATAATATTTGAACACAGATAAGTTAAAACCTTAGCTAACCACTCCGTACAATCGCCACCTCTTCACTCCTGCAAAAGTGTTTGTTGTTATTCTTATTAAATGCTTTGTAACTTGAGTAAAGCGGTGTGTATCTTAATGCATTCATTTAAATGTATTTCTTTTATTGTTTCAGTCAAAAGTATTTGTGCTGTACGAGCACGCAGCAGGGTATGCTCTCTTCAAAGTACAGGAATTTGAAGAGGTGGCAACACTGCTCCCTCAACTTGAAGCTTCTGTCCAAAGTCTTGACAGATTCAACTCTTTGGTGAAGCTGTCAGCTTTCCAGCCATTCAAAACTGCTGTCGCTGCATTAGAAAACATAAACAGTGTTTCTGAAGGTTATAAGCGTGATTATAGTATTCTTAAATGCTTTGAAGACGAAACTGTCATTCATATTTAATAAATTGTGTTTTCATTCACCGTCAATAATTTAAAAATTTATTTGATAATAGTTTGTTGTATTGTCACGAATGTACTAGACTTTTTGTTGAAATCACTTTCACTTCACATTAAAACTGCATTTAAATTCGTGTAATTATAATTTACAAAGGATTTTCTATTCACTTGGCAGGTGTCGTGCCTGAAGATCTACAACTATTCTTAGATGGAGCACTACCCAAACAGAACAAACGGTCCAAGGCCTCTCTGGGAGTCTTGGATCCTAAATTGGGGGCGGCCATCAGTGAAGCACTCGGAATCAGCTGTTCTCATGTTGGTGCAGTCCCAGAGATAGTCAGAGGTGATATTTGATTCCTCATGTTTATATTAACCTTTCCCTTACTATGTAAAATAAATCCGCTCATTATGGTGGAGTGTATTCATTACACATGCATTTATGACTGATTATAAGTGAAGAGTTTATTAAAGTTGAAGACGACATGGTCGACATGAAGTAATAATTAAAATTGTATCCCTGAAAACATGAAAAAACATCGGCTGACGACGAACGGCTCAGCAGACTACCTCAAACGTAGGCTCGAAAGCTATGGGCTTGCGTTTGACACTTTTCATCTCGCGCAATCTTGAAAGAAACGACGCGACTGGGCCTCTAATGTCCAACCGCTCTATCTAGACTTCCACGTCATTGCGCTGCGAATGCCGAGATTATTACGTCAAATGCTTTTTTCGCTCCGCCTGTGTTGCCAGCGTTCTATCCCAAAAATATTATATTTTAAATAATACTTATATTAATATATTATAAAAAATTCTACAAAATAATTATAGTAAAACATTATAAATAATACTTTTAAATAAAATATTCCTAAACAAAAGTATTTAAAAAAAAAAAATGATTCTTTTTCCTAACCGTATTCATTCACTATGTAAAGTAAATGGCCACCATTTATTTATTTGCTTGTTGTGGTATGGTGCATTGTCCATAACAACTTTGGAGTTTCTCGGTAAATTCGGTATCAGCTGTGTCTGCATACATTTCGTAAAATTAACCGCATTCATATCATCAAATCGAAAAGTAAATCAGGGGATGATTTACTTTTCGATTTGAAAATTAGCAAGCCATTTTGAATGAACCCGCTTTCTCCGCCAGCATGAACAATAATAAATCTTAGGCCTATGGAATCAGAAGTCATACGCCTTTGACTTCTTTTCCGTCTTGCCAATATTTTTTCATAACATGAAGGATGAATGCATCTTTCATCAAAATATATAACAGGACATTTTTCATTGTCTCTATTAATTTTCATTAAGTTAAGGAATCTATTTCGCCATGCTATGATATCATGTCTTTCCATTAAATAAGTCATTTTTAAGCGTGATTTTTTAAACTTAAAGCCTATCTTATGTCAAACTTTTCTTAAAAGCCCTCTCCCCCTTGATAATCCATATCGGTTTTTAAGGTCAGTAAAGTGGTATTGAGTGTACCTGGATTTCTTTCTTCTTCTCGTAAAAAAACCCCCCACTTTCTGTCGTATGGCACACAGATCAAAAGAATCTAATATGCTTTTTCGGCCTATTTTTTTTTCTTGGGGGGAATGAACCTTCCCATCACCAGTATTTATTTCTACACAAATACGTTGAATGGTGCTAAGTGATACATCTGTAACCAAAAATAAATAAAAACTAAGGACTAATAGAATGTTAAATATTGTTGATCCCCAAATAAGTTTTTTTTTTAAACTCATTTTCTCATATTTTTCATTGATAAACACTTAACAACCTTACTTTAAAATGTCGTAAGTACATATATATAAAGTATTAACAAGCAAAGGCAAGATTCAAAAATTAGTAAAATTATTGGATATTAATAACATAATAAAGAATATGATTTCGAAAATAATTTACCGAAGGTAATTAACTTAAGAACTACTGGTTGAATACACTATTTTCCGTTGAATAGCATGCGATAATATTTCCCCTAAAACTGGGGAAATTTTGCAACTCTGATCACTCTGTTTAATTCCTTCGTTTCTTACTTGTCATAGCAAATATTTTATCTCTGGCACTATTGAGTGGAATTAAAAGCTTTCCTTTCTGTTCCTCAAGCTCACAATACTTCAATACATTAGAAATAATGCCCTTTGTCTGCTTCCGTAAAGGTTTAGGCATTTTAATGTAAAAGAAACCGCACCGATAATGAGCACAGAATGACTGACGACGTGCGGGGTGAGTAGATGCGAGAGATGGGCTTCCAGGAACGACCGTGATGACGTGTATGTCTTCTTATGGTGGTGGCACTGTATCTCGCGCGTTGTCATTCATATGTGAAAAATGTTTGGTTTTCCCCGCCGGCCGTTGTATCCACTTGCACAACTCAGAATATGTACATAACACACTCGCACACGTATGATTGTATTGGTAAATTTATCCCGGATTTTCGACAAAATATCCCCGCTGCGCCCAATGGCATGTTATTCTTATTACTATTATTATGTTATTGAATGCGTAAATTTACAACGGAGGAATACTTAAAATCCTAGTGCAGTATTTATTATATGAATAGAGATATTTTAATTATTAGACTAGTTAAGAAAGGGTTTGTGTTTTAATTCTGTTGGATGAAGTGCTTTTGGATTAGAGTTCTGCACAAGCTAAAATTACCCGGTCCGAGTCTAATTATTACACTTGTTACTCGAACCCGACCCGAAGCCTCAGCCCAGAAAAAGCCTGATTTTTTTTAAATATAGTAATTCATAGCACATGTGAAATAAATTATTTAAGTTCTGAATACTATTGACTTATGGCTTACTCATGAACCTAACATAGTATGTAATATTTTTCTTAAATTTGAATTCTTTATTCGGGGCCGAGCCCGAATCTGAATTGTCTTTACCCGCCCGAGCCCAGTACCAATAAATCAGGTTTTCCCGAGATGTCGCTGTGTGTGCATATTTGATTCTTTTTTTTTAGATTTAAAATTTTATTCTTCAGAAACCTTCCCGGGTGTGCGTACAACAACTCACCAAAGTTTTATCGAAATTGGATGAATGTTAAAGGAATGCATAGAGGACAAACAATCATTCATTTTTATATCTATATATTTAAGTATTGTATCTCATAAATTATACATTACCCACTAAGTATTGCATGTAACTAATTTATTCTTAAATTTAGGTATTCGTCACCACTTCCCCCAGCTTGTGAAAGGTTTCACTTCGAAGACAGCGGCTGTTGCTCAATTGGGCCTGGGCCATTCCTACTCCCGTTGCAAAGTCAAGTTCAATGTTCACCGAGCTGATAACATGATCATCCAATCCATTGCTCTGTTAGATCAACTAGACAAGGATATAAACACATTTTCTATGCGGATAAGGTAAGCTATGTTCAATAATTGACCATTTTTAAAACCTCTTATGTCAGTAACTTTTTAATGCTTAAAAAAATGTATGTTATTAACATTTTACATGGATTGTAGTCACAGAGTTATAGCTCATATGAGTCAGGCACTGCAGTGCAAATGGACTGATTGTAGTAGATTCTTCGTTTAGTACTTTGAATGGGACCTATTTTTAAGAACAAGAAAACGTATAAAAATGTTCCTATTTTACACAAAATTATTTCATAAAACTCATTTTATTTTTTCTAGAGAATGGTACTCCTACCACTTCCCAGAGTTGGTGAAAATTGTTCCCGATAACTACCTCTACGCAAAAGTGGCTGAACATATCAAGAACCGCAAAGATCTATCTGACAACTCTCTTGAATCACTCACTGATATTTTAATGGATGGCGACAAAGCGCAAGCGATCATTGATGCCTCCAAAATGTCAATGGGAATGGATATTTCACCCGTTGACTTGATCAACATTGAAATGTTTGCCGGTCGTCTTGTCAAACTCAGCGAATATAGGTAAGCACAGTGTTTGCAAATATTTTGGTTTTAAAGATTGTGTTTTGAGAGATAAATACTTATAAGTTACGATTTTGCCAGATTACTTTATTCATTATTTATTTTTCTTGCAGAAAACAAATAGCAGAATACCTTCATAAAAAAATGACTGGTGTTGCTCCCAACCTTGCCTGTCTGATTGGCGATCAAGTAGGAGCGCGTCTCATATCAAGAGCCGGCAGTCTCACTAACTTGGCTAAGTTCCCAGCCTCCACAGTACAGATACTTGGTAAATGAAATTCATCAAATTTCCTTCATGAAAAATTCTTGATTGCCCTGTTCTTTGTTTGGGTATGTTACTAATTGTCTTTTTCATTTTCCAGGTGCTGAAAAGGCTCTGTTCAGAGCGTTGAAAACTCGAGGCAATACTCCCAAATATGGATTGTTATATCACTCCACATTTATTGGAAGAGCTGGTCTCAAGAACAAAGGGCGCATTTCCAGATATTTAGCCAACAAGTGCTCTATAGCTTCGAGAATAGACTGCTTTGCTGGTTAGTGTTATTTTTAATAAAATATATATAACCAATATAATAGTGGTCACAGCGTTTATATGAATACTAATCTTGCAAAATTTAAGAGTTTAAAAAGTACACACATTTTAATTCAAGTAGTGAATTTAATTTTTTAGATTGCTAAACATATTTCTGTGTACAAAATTGCTTGAAACCTTATTATTCATTCTCTTTAGAAATTCAAACATCTGTTTTTGGAGAGAAGCTGAAGCAACAAGTTGAAGACCGTTTGAAGTTTTATGAATGTGGAGATGTTCCGAAAAAGAATGTCGAAGTAATGAAGGAAGCCATGGAAGAAGCAGCCATCATTGCCGCCAACCAATCAGAAATCGAGGAAGGTGGCAAGAAGAAAAAGAAGAAGGTAAACATTTGAAGTCTACTATTGTTTGTCAACTGAATTTGATAATGTCCTCTATAATATGGTTGCTAAAGAAAGTTACAACTTCAAGACATACGGTAAACTTCTATGAACTCAGTAGAAAATAGTACATTCCTCATTTTATTAACCCTTTGTTTATTCAAAAATTGATTTTTAATAAAAATTAACTAAATTACAATTCGTAAGTCAAACTGATAATCATTTTTACAAAAATATTGAACAATTTTGTATTACCCTCTTTCCAGAATAAGAAAAGAAAACTTTCCGAAAATGGCGATGCAGTTGATGAATCATTAACTAATGGTGTTACGGGAAATGGCGTCAATTTGGATGAAACCAACGGCGAACCTAAGAAGAAAAAGAAAAAAAAGAATAAAGTTGAAGAGTGATAGGCATCTTACATAGAAAAATATGTCACTGCATATTATTTTGACATTCTGATGACTCATCATTAGTTTTTAATCACTATAAACTCTTAAAGAAGATTTATTATTTTCTAGAAGATATAATTTGATATATAATTAATACTAGTGTAGAATAAGTTGACAAACATTAAATCTATTTCATTTATTTTATAAAATACATATATTAAGTATGTATGTTTTATTACAACTAAAGACGGCATTTATTATAGGCCTGATAAGTGTGTTTATTTTGAATGAGTGTTATGAATTAATAAAAAAATTAATACCATCCTCAACTTTACCACTGAAACCTGTCTATAATCACGCTTTTTACATAGGTAACAAAGCAATGTTACTTAGTAGCTCAGAGTGAAGTACACATTTTTTACATTAAAAATTATTATTTGACTTAAAACCCAATTTTCTATCATTTTAAAACATGGCAAATATTTTCAAGACAATAAAATGACTCTTGCTAAATTTTCAATTATTGACATTTGTTTTCATTCAACCTGATCGATCATTCATCAAACAGCCTTTCTGATACAAATTTGCATAAAGATCATCTTGAAATCCAACCATCAAAACTTCCTTCTTAATATTACAGATCTATTGACACTGTATAGAATAAATGAAAGGTCTCTTCACACATTACATTATCTGAGTATAGATTACACTAATTCAGTTCTTTAAGTGTAAGGAAGACACCTGGTTATTTTTCGTAAAATATGCAAATTGATTTTACTTGCATTTGTGATGGATAGCATAAGAAAGAATTTTCTATTACTGTTGTTTAATGAGAGGAGACATTACAATATGTGAGCAGAAAGCATTCTTTTAAATGAATAAATATTTTTTTTTTAATTGTAACCCTTTTTTTGTTCAAACCCCAATACGAAATTGAGAAAGTTTATCTTTGTTTAAATTAAGTCTTACATCTTTGACAATCATAAAAATTTACGAATCAAATGAATTTTACACAAGCACTTGCAGAATGTGTAAAACAACTTCTATAAACAAGGATGCAGAAACGTAAATATAATTTTCGATTGCTAGGTTTTCATACATAGAACACGGAGTCCATAAATTATGCCACCTTAACCATCTCACAGAAGATAATATGGTTAGAGTTTCTATGGTAATAACAACCATAATTGTTTTTATCCTGGTAACTGAACAGCCGCTTATATTTTCGGCTTGAATAAGAAAAATCATATTTAGTTAAATAAGTGCTTAAAATTAAATCTGCTTTACTTCTCTGTACATAATGACAAATGCATGTGTCGTAGAGAAGGATTTAATTGGATCTCAATTGGTGAAAAAGAATGATGAGTTGGCTATACAAAATGGAAAAATTAGCATGCTGGAGACAACTCTCACTAGAGGTATGAAATTTTTTTTTACCTGATAAGAAAAATGTAAGTGAGTTTAGAATTAAAATAAGATAATTTTCTCTCAAATTATACATTCAGGTGAAAAGCAATATGAGCAGCGGCTGGCTGAAATCAGATTACTTAAATTAGAAATAAACCGACTGAGGAGAGAAAAAAATCTGTTTGCTAAGGCATTGGAAAATATGACTGATTTACGCTTAGAGGTACTTTAATTTTCTTCGTATATTGGCTTAAATTACTCCATTATAACATATACCTACTTGTTTAATTACATATTATAAAATGCACATTGTTTCCAAATCAGAATATTTATGGTTTGAGCAATATTCCACAGGAATAATCAAAAAAACCACACGTGTTAGCTGTAAAATTTTCATACTGATTCTACAATTTTATGTAATAATCAGGAAATTTCATTCATCGCGACCATACATTATATCCCATTCTCTTTTTGCACCTGGGATACGTTCCAGAGATTACCGTGTAAAAAAGATAAGGTACACATTTATATATAAAAAGAGTCCAAGATACTTACATAATTATAAAATATATTCATTCAGTATCCCTTCTTGGCAATAAACGCACCGATTTGCTACTGATTTTCGCTGGCGAAAATCAGTCATAGCTGGAAATATTTATTGGAGAGACATTCTCGAGAGTATCTTGCATAATATTAACAACTGGCGTCACTAGCTTTAAATACGAATTTGGATATCATTTTTTAAATTGTTAAACAGACATTAAAAAATAAAAACCAGAGGGAAAAAAATCAATAAACAGAATAGGAAAATAAATGAGTCAAAGCAAATAGCAAGCCATGAACACCTGCATCTTAAAATTCGCCAAATGGCAAAAATGACGATTCCAAGGGTCAGAAATGTTTTCAAATATATAAATATTATATAGTATTTGATAATACTTTGCAAGTGTAAAAGCGAAAAAACAATTGATCCGTTTTCTTAGACAGTGCAAAAAGAGAATTGGGTGTATATTGTCTACATTACTTATCTAAGCAAAATCAAAAATTAATTGTGAAATTCATATGGTGTTATATACATTTTACTAACCTCACCAGATATTTATGATTATATTCATCAATAAGAAGCCATGTAGATATTTTTTCGCTGTTTATCATGAAAAGTGAATACGGATTATGGTGCATCCAGGTATTGAATTTAGAGCGAGAGTTGAACCGAGAAAGATTGAGAGTTCGTGCACTCGAAGAGGCTCTAGAGACTCCAATGAATGTCCACCGTTGGCGAAAATTAGAAGGCACTGATCCAACAACTTTGGAATTACTGGATAAAATACGAATACTACAGAAGTGAGTGGTTTGCTAATTGAATGATTTCACAAGGAGGGATTAGAAAACCGTATCTATCATTATCTAAATATTTATTGTGAATGGAATCATAAATTATAATTATTTCACGTTTCCAGGGAGTTACTAAATAAATCTCAAAAATTGAAGGAATCCGAAAAACTTCACAGTACATCCAAAGACAAACATGTGTTTCAACCAACTCCAAATGCACAGGTATAAAATTATCAATTATCTTTTTGAAAAAACATTAATTTATACAATTTGATGGTATTCTATATGTAGAAGCTCCTAATGAACAATACATACATCTTCAAAATAGTGAAAATTCCTTCAATTCATTTTAGGTGAGATTTAAAAATGATTTTGTTGTTTATAAAAATTATGACCGGGACAGTATTATTGAGTGTTTTCACATCTTCAGTGGATGAGATGCAATGGAATAAATATGTTTGTCATCATAGTTTATAATTTTCACTAGTTTATGAGGAGTCCATATGCTCCACGTTGGTAGTGGACATTGGTTACAATAAGAAATGATGACCACCTCAGAAAGAATTGACTCTGAAATAATTATTATCAGATATAACAAAAATCAATTAATTTAATCACAAAGCAAACGGCAGCTCACAGAGGTGAAAAAGGTGTCCAAGTTAGTACCATAATCAGTGGTATAACAGTTATCAATATTAATTTTATATTATTGATAGCCATTTCGTTCTTAGGATTAATGTGATGCTGAAATCAACAACTTCCATGTGAAATAAAATAAAAAGTATTTTTTTACTGTTTAAAAATGGAAACAGTAGTTGAATACTCCTTATAAATTTGTTATTTCAGGAAGAATTGAGGAAAATAAAAAATGACCTTAATCAGAAGAATGAAAAGATAAAATGTTTAAGCACTGGTGAGTATTTTTGTGTCTGGATTGTGTTATAAATCTAATATATAAAAATCAATCTAATATCTAATATATAAAAATCAATTTGTTCGTATCTTATGCACTGCCATTCCGTTCATTCGATTCCGATAAAACTTTGTCAAGTTATTGCTTGCACTTGCGCGAAGGATATAGGCATAGTACAATCAGGCCCGGCCCGGACAGAGTCCGACTCTCAACTTTTTAATTTTTAACTAACAGTATGTCTTATTATATATAAAAATCTAGCTCACAATCCAGATATATCTAAAATCTAAAAAAAATCTAAAATAAAGAATCAAATTCGTACAAATAGCGACATCTCGGAAAACCTCCTGATTTATTCGTGTACGCACCAAACAGACAAACAAAAAATATTGTGTCTCCAAAAGCACTTCAATAACCAGAATTAAAACAAAAAACACTTTCTTTCTTTGAGTGGCATTGCAACGCATGCCGGGTATTCGCTAGTATTAAAATAAAGAGCTGTTAGGATAAAAAATATATATTATTCTTTATAAATAAAACACAATTTGGTTTGTACTACAGTGGAACTCTTTGTAGATACTTTTTTGTATTACTAACCCATCGACTAGTCAAGGCAACAGTTAACTGAATAATAATTTCATGAATATATCTAATTATCCTAACCTGCAATAATGTAGCAAGTTATTCTTATACATTTATCTTAGTCTTACATTATTTATGTACTACAGAGGTGAGCATGAAAGATACACAGATAAACGACTACAAGCTGGATCTAGAGAAAGTAACAATGGAATTGAACAGGTATAAAGGAAAATTCTTTTCTTGGAAAAAGTTAAGAGACAATGTAAGCGTGGAGTCTCCCATGGTGACGAAACTTAAACCAGGAACGCAAGCAATGTTGCAGACCGAAGTTTACCAAGCAAACAAAAAAATGCGGGGAGGTGGTTTCAAATTTGCCAAAGACAGGGGCGATTAATGCATTGCTGGTGATCAATGGTATTTTTAATGTTAAAAATATCTATGATGGGAGAACTTATGAGTAGAATTCTATTTTCGGAACGTTTGCAGCTACAAAAATTCTAAATAAATAATACACATTAAATAATCTTCTAACTAACAACATTAGGATGTACTTATAAGCGGTCTGCCTGGTGTATTGAGTTTCGGGCATGGGTAAGGAATTTATTTTTCAGAAAAATATTTTGGACTATCTTTGAGTCAAGAGTTAATAACCCAAAGAATTTATAGGACATTTGTTATGAATATCATTGTGAACAACATCTATTGTTTTAAAATTAAATGAGCTAATTGAAACTAAATCTGAAACAATGCTTTCTTTATTTATGAATGACCAATAGTAATATTAGCCCTTCATATATAAAAATAGGAATGTGAATATTATTCCAGATCTGCTTTCCATTGGTTTTAGACAATCAACAGTTTCTTGTGCCAGAAAATTCACCATTAATAAATAAAATTGATTCATTAAAAATGAGTTAAACTTAACAGTATTATAGTGAATCATATTTTGTAGAAAACAGGTTTTTTTCAGGCTGCAAACAATAAGCCTGAGCTTCGAGTAACAAGTGTGAATAGACTTGACAGGTAATTTTATTAAATTTCCGCCTGTGCTGACCTCTAGCAAGTATACTCATATTCATAATAAATATCAACAATTTGACTTAACTGCGCACAGTTTTTAGTCTATTGTAAAGTTGTAAAAAGTTCGCCCATCATAGATATTTGCTCTAATAGATGCATTAGATCAGTATATTTCTTTTATTTGGACTGGTAGGAATAAAATAATTAAACAACACATTGATTATATTTTTTGCTCAATCTTTTATTTCAAATGTATCGTGTGGAAGATCAAATACTAGACTATACAATCATCTGTCGATTTAATCTTTTATTTTTTCACTATTTGTTGTTCTCTTCAAGTTTTACTTACACACTATGTAGTCAATATTAATCGCTAATGCCAACAAAAAAAAAACTTGCTCTCGCTTCAGTTTTTCATTTAGATTTTTTTTATAATTATCAATTAATAATAAAACACTAATTCAACTTTACCGCCTATCTTGCCAGAATACACTTTCAAACATTGCCTCATTTGGAAAACTTCATTCGTGAACAAAACAAAAAAAAAACGATTCGGCAAAATGAACAGTTTATATTAAAAATGCATCCACTTAAAACTAATTATTCACAATATGAAATGTATAAAAAAGTTGTCGGTTGCAAATGAAAATTTTGTGTATATTTGTCAAAACCTCATGTTAAATAATTAATACCGATGTATGACACGATGTATTGTTAAAAGTGGACATAGGTAGAGATAGGGCAAGTTCCTCCTTGTCAAACATATCGATGTTTTAAAGTTCACTGAAAGACCTGTTCTCTTCAGCGCACAAAAACAAAATGAAAACAAAAACAGACATACCTCGCAGATATTATTTGCAATCAGTGTAACCGACCACTCAATTTACTCGCAGTTTGTAAATTATAATTTAAGAAAATGGGGTACGTTATATAGTTGCAAAAACTAATTAAATCTACAATTACTCAAATTTTCAAAACAAAGATACGTTAAAACAATAAGAGGAAAAGAGGTAAATAAATTTAAGGTTCATACACATCGTCATTACACTGATCCTGTTTCAACAAATCTTAAAAATGGGTTTTCATTATCATATTACGATATTCATAACATATACCGGCAAAGATTGAGAAAGTCGAAAGCGACAACTTGTGTCATTTGAGAAATTAATAACTTTACATGAGAGAAAGTTTAAAAATACATTCCTGTAATACTCCACGGTAAGAATCAGCGAGTGTCGTTAAATTTCAATTGATAGAAAGAAATATGTACATATTATTTTCTATATTTTATAAATATAATTTCTTTTGACTGCCGCACGTAAGGCATTGTTAAAACAAAATATATCGATCGGGGAGCACTTGCATAAATTGATATTCAAAAATTTTCAAAGTTCACTTATATTCGATGTGATTAACTATCAAACAAAAGTTGTTAAATTGCCTATCATAAATATGCATTAAAATTATTCCTTCAGTTGCAATGTGGACAATGCAACATAAAAATAAATTTTATCTGGTTTCAGATGTCATGAAATGAATGTTAACTATCACTTTGGAATTTTAATTACGCTCTGCATTTTTTTTACCATTGAATTGGTTTGTTAAAAAACTAAAAACACAGAAGACAAAATGATGAAATAGAATGACGGAATGTTCCCAATTTACAAAAATAATTGAAATCTAAATGCGAGTGCTCTAAGTGGAAAATTTTAATCACATTTTTTTCAACAAATACAACCTAGCTAAAAAATTAAATCACCATTGGCTTTTCCACACTCCATCGACTTAATCAATTATTAAAAAATGCCCTATTCCTAAATACCAAGACTACAAAAAATTATGCTAACACTCTTCCAAATCAATGCTTTTTTTGTGAAATTGTATACACATACTATAAAACAGAAACCATAATCGATTCTTTGAAGCTTGTCCTGCCATTTTCAAGGAATTCAGGATTGAACTTTGCTCTTGAAATGGGTATTTTCCATTTACTGAAACTGAACAATGCCCAATTATTGTCAAGATTTGTGAAACTTCAAATAATTCCAGAAAGGTGAAAAGAGATGCATCATTTAATTTGATCAGTAACACAAAATAAAAAAACATTTGAAGCTTTACAAGGCATAAAAATACATTGAGAAATAACCCGGTGTAATCTTTTTCTTCAGTTACAGAAGTGAATGACTCGATGTCAATGCAGATATCTAAGAGATTATGCAAATCCAGACAATGCTATGTTGAATCTTCTGTCTAACTGACGGAAGAAAAAGATCTCTCGAGGTAGCTTCCATTACAATACATAAAGACCCTTTAGGGATGTTTGCGGATGGCTTTCCGTGTGCTAAAATAAAAAATAAATGCTTACCTTAATTATTATTAAACATTATCAAAAGTACAAAACAAATTGAATGAAACACGCTGTTATCTGTCTAATATATATTATACAGCTGATATGAATCTAGTTGTGTTCATTTTGCATTGAGAGATCCCTTCCCCTAAATCATAAAATGAAATATAATCTACCTGTTGCATATACGTAAAGTATATTGTTTTCGAGGCTCACTGAAATCTTATAAAGCACATCTTGCACGGTCAATCATATTAAATGTCACCAGCAATAATGATTATTTTTCTAAGAGAAACAAATAATTACAAAGAGCCAGCGAGCTTGTCAAAAGCTTCATATTTATTTTTACTAAAATAAATATCCAGAGCTACTAAATATAAAGGATTTTGAGCACAGTATGTGCTTTAAAAGATTTGAACATAATTGTGAAAACGATTTGGGAGATAAATCCTCAAAAGTTTATTTAGCGCTGTGAAGAGTCGCATGTATGAGATGCGAATAAAATCTAATATATTGTAATCCAGAATAATATTGTATACAACCTCATGTGATCGGAGCGCACACAATAAACAAACAAAACCACATTCATAAAATTCAATTAGCACATTAATTTATAAATAATCATCCTTATAATGTAAGAGGAAAAACATCAAAAATTCTATTCACAATATATGAAAATACAAGCTTGAAATGCTGTCAGAACTGAAAATAAGGTCCATCTCCAATCACAATAAAAAATATTACTGTCAATATAGGTCCGTAATTGTCAATTTTTCACTGTTTATTGAGTTCACTTTTTATCACTGACAACATTTAAATCACTATTATATCATCGTAAATCGTGGAGCATTAACATATTGACTAAATCAATCCGGTTTGCCGCACTGAAAAAAAACATGGAGATATTGTATCGAAATGTGATTTTTGCTCTTTAGGAAATGAAAAATTAATTATTCTAACATCTTCATTAGAATTTTGCTCTTGTGATTTTGGAAGCTTGTCAGAACAACCGTAGGTAATATACACAATTTCATACAGCTATCTAAATCAGGTGTATTGAATAATTTCTCCAATACTTTGACACCCAAAAAACCGGTGCCTACGCCGAATACAAAACATTCAATTGTGTAGGTATCTCTGGTCAGAAAAAAATCTTACACCAAAGGAAACGACATTCTCACAGTGCATAGCAATAATAACATACTGTTTTCATATATTTTTAGTTATTCTCTTTCTTAAATCTAAATTATAGTTGCTATTAATTATACCTATTATGTAAATCAATTGTTTTGCTTAAAGTATAGATGTACTCAAAGTTTATTTTGAAATACCTTATATCTAACCTTTTCAATTATCGTAATATGCCATTTCTTCTTCACAGATGGATGTATACGAAAAGAAAATAGAATGTTCAATAACCACAGTTTTTTAAATTGTCCACAAATGAAACCTTCACAAAGAATAAACAATTGTTTTTGTTCTTTTCAGACTTCAAATTTAAAAAGATATATTCCACTTTACTTTAGAACGAGATTTGAGGTCAAATCATTAAATAAAATAGGTAAATGATAAATCATACTGGGATATCCGATTAGAAGCAATTTGATTTAATTTAAAGGAGATACCATACATTGGAAATAAAAACAGCTTTGAAGTTTTTACTATTATATAATAGGTTTGTATTTTTATTGAAATCAATAATATTCTTTTAAATATAAATCCCGTAAACCAGAATGGTTATCATTATTGACAGCTATATGAGAAATAAAAAAAAAATTGTTGACTTCAAACGTCGAAAATCTTAGTCCGCTGATGAAACCTTTCTGTATAATGGGTAGAAATGAAAAAAAAAACCTCTATTTAACAAGTGTCGACTTGCAGTTACGACTTATTTTTTTGCAACGTGAGCCTTGTCTCATAAATGTTACATAGTATTAAAATTTCAGCCCCATGATTTTTATAATGTTAAACAACTAAATGTATTCAATCATTAAATCAACCCCTTGAAAAGATAGTAGATCGAATCAAATAGTAAGATTCAGCCAATTCCCGTCGCATTGATCAAGTTATCAAAAATTAGATAATAATCTTGATATTTCTCTATTATCATATTTCATATTGGAAATATTTTCAATATACGTGTTATTTTATGTAACATTTATAGAGTAAGGATTAGCAGTTTTCATATTTCCAGTGGTATTTCTTTCTTTTATATGTTTGGTATTCTGTTAGAAGTGAATACAGAACCTTGGGATAGGTTTACTAGATTTTAAGACGAAAAATGACAATTTTTGTGTCAACGGTTTTAACTGCAAATAGAGCACAGCTCACGAGGCGACCCAAAACAGTGGCCTGCTGATTCATAATGTTTTAATAATACATGAGGGAGTTGTATGGTGAGTACGGTGGCTTAGTGGCAAAATGTGTGGAATCGGGCGGCCGGGCGGGCAAAGCGTCTCAGTGCACGTCGGAGCTCTCCGGTTTTGGGGGATGGTGATTTGATGGGTCCGACGCGTTCAGCGCCTAAAACAGATTTAGAAATAACAAATTAACTTACAATTCATTGACATATGCAGTTTTTTTTGAAATTTGAAGATCTTTATTTGATCCAAATTATGCTGTAAATTATCTAAATTAAAAGGCTGCAACTCTTTTGAAGTTTTTCGAAATATAGTTGTACATATAACTTTGTAAATATTTGGTAAGATATGCACCAAATAAGAAGATATTAAGTATGAAATGGTAATATGAGTAGGCATTGAAGGACGATAAAAAGTAATTTAAAACACAGTTTACGTTTGAGCAATTTACAAAGCACTCTCTAGATCAGTAATGCACAAGTTGCGGCCCAAATACTACATACCTTGAGTACTAAGTTTTCCAAGAGTAATTTTCAATATTGACCAGTGGGATGTTAATTATATTTTAATTCAGTGTCAGCTCCAGTTTTACTCAAAAAATACGTGTCACAACGTCTCAAGCGGGTGTAGTCTATTCTTAGGTTATTGTTTTCATATTAAGCATTTTAGTTTTAGCTCTACACAATGTTATGCCTTTTTAGAGGCTCTTTAACTTTCAGAAAGTTTTTCGGAAGAAATAATATTCTATTTGCTTACATATTATCATATGCACGTTGTGCAGTAGATGAATATCTGGTATGCAGTTATTAAAAACATAATACGATGCATGTTCACTCAGGAGATCCCAAAACTCTAAACCTCTGCCGCGCACAAGCAATTGGAAAATGGATAAATTGGCTCTATTGTTAAATAGGTAGTGCATCACTTTACATCCAATTCAATGTGAACCCTAAACCATATCGATGTTTAATTTAAGACCAAATTATATCTCGGAGATCATATTTTTCTTTTTCAATACCTTATATGACTGGCTTTGAGATCAATGGTGGTGACTCTGTATTGATCAACAATTAAATTGATATATAATATGCATGATTGTTCCATTTCACATTTCCCCTGTGATATGCATACTTTTATAAAATTAGTATACCAATCTGCCTCCAGTCGCGCTGATAACAAATTACATAATACGCTTAATTTATATTTCCCTATGCCGCCTGTAAGAGAACATCAAAAATTTGACATGGCCGGCTAGATTGTTCATTCTATGATCTGG
Source organism: Himalopsyche phryganea (assembly GCA_022494535.1). Classification (NCBI taxonomy): domain Eukaryota; kingdom Metazoa; phylum Arthropoda; class Insecta; order Trichoptera; family Rhyacophilidae; genus Himalopsyche; species Himalopsyche phryganea. The sequence goes on along the minus strand of JAGVSL010000018.1, from coordinate 2,274,468 downwards.
CAACATTTCTGTAAATACTTTTGCGGCTATATGTCTGGGCAATGTGTGTCTGAGTAAGAACCGACATCATTGCTGAGCAAGTATAACCGAAGATTTTGGTGGTGGATATATATATAAAGTGAGCTAAAGCAATAATGACCGACCTTCAGAGCATTTCTAGTCCCTATTTGAGTGCAATTTCTACAGTCTCGTTTCATTAACGCACATTTAATATCGGTTCTTACATTTTTATTTCCCGCAATTCGTGTCTGTAAATAATGACATATTTTAAAAATAAAATTGATAATGCTCATGATGTGCGAAACTGGTCCTGATTATTCTAAAAATGTGGAAGAAGTACAAAGTAAATTGTGTTTTATTTTTAAAATATAACGCCTTTCCACCAAGAATTCAAAGTCAACACTTTAAAAGTGATTAATATTGACATTATAAAACTGCTTAGAGCTAATCTAATAATTTTAAAGAGGTTTTATTAGCATTGCAATATAACGGAACATTGCAATTTCCGCGAACTACCTACTACAATACACCACTCATACAAGAGTTTTATATGCATACAAGATACATTCATAGTAAAGTGATTGGAGATGTAATGAAATATAATGATAACAACAAGACTCGACATCCAAGAATATATATGACGTCTATTGACATTGGTAAACAATTTGAAGCACATATTGAGCAGAGCAAGAAGGGAATAAATTTATCCTGGAATTGTTGCCATAATATCGATTGCGTTTGATATTCAAAATATCATCCGATCATGCTACCATATGAGTAATACAGGTCAACACGTTGCAGCATACGATAGTAGTGTCAGGCCAGTCGGCCATTTTGCAGAAGTAATACTGTATGTTCCTGTTTGGCATATTGCCGAAAAACATTACTCGTTTACAAACGGCGTTAAAGTGGGGTTTTTAAATGAGTCAAACTTACGATGGAGTGTTGCTGTGGCGGCTGCTGTGCCTGCGTTGGTTGCGGAGGAGGAGGTGCATGTGGAGGGACGCCTCCGCCACCTCCTCCTCCACCCCCGCCGCCCGCTACTCCGCCACCGCCTCCAGCACCCGCACCACCTCCTCCTCCGCCGCCGCCGCCGCTGCCGCCACCTCCTCCAACAACCGGGGGTCCGCTGGCACCGCTTCCACCGCCGCCGCCTCCTGCAGCACTACCTGCTTCATGGGGAGTTGTACTATGTGCCTGCTGAACAGGAAGACCTCCTCCACCGCCGCCGCCTCCCCCGTAGTAGCCGCCGTTTATTCCTGACAAATCAAACACTTCAGTTGTTTTATACTCACATTCTCATCGAGTTTTCACATCATATGAACATTAGGTATGACAGATACTTCCAAAGAAAATTTCAGAAAAGAGTAGATTAAAGACGGAATTATTTTTTCATGCTATTTTATTTTTTTCATTTCGATACTAAACACAAGTAGAATTGAGAATTATTTCCCATTCAGCAACCAATGACTGAAAATCATTGGTAAAATTTTGTTGTAAATATTATGACATGGCTGATTGCATAATTCATGAGAAAATTAAAATATTCATAATGTTTACCTTCTGGATATCCAAGAACGGGACCGCCAGCGCCCCCGCCTCCACCTAAGAAATAGTCTTTGTTGACACAGTTACGTAAACAATCAGGAATACGACCCACAATGGCACGTCGAATTTCACTGGCAGCCATCTCACGTAACTCGGTAGCGGATGCATCAGAGTAAAATGCAGCGTGTGGCGTGCATAGGACGTTCGGCGCTTCTTTTAGGGGTCCCTGAAAGTTAAGTGCTGTGTTAGATCCATGGTACTAATGAAAACTGCAAGCGAAATTTTAGTATTCTTTAGCTATTATAGTAAGTAAAGATACCATTAGCAACTTAAGAAAAATATTTTCAGATTCTGTTAAAATAGTGTGCTCTGTCGGTTTTTCATAACTTTGTATAAAAATTTAAAGAAAAAAATGCTATGTCATACAGGGGTACAGAATACTTTAATTTAATGATTGCATTACTGGTTTACTGATTAACCAGTATCGCAAATTAAGCACATATCCAGGCATATTATTGTATTAAAAATCGACGCAAATGGTGTATTGTGGATTAGGTAGTCTAGAATTTGTTCATATTCAGAAATAAATGTCCAAAATGACTAAAATTTTGTGCGGATCGAAAACAACATTTTTCAGACTGGCAACACCGCTTTCCTGATTTCCTTTACTCGCTCTAATTGCACTTTTTTATTTACTGGTAAAAACCGGTATTTAGAGAAATTATTTAGTTTACCGGTAAACGAAATTTGACGGTAGATTGCAATCAATCACTACTTTAATTTATGATTGGGATATATCATCTCATTTTTTTCAGAGTACAAACATGTCTCATGTTTGGGATTCAATCGCAGAACTCACTTGAAAAACGTTGAAGGGTTCATTTTCGTGAACGTCAAGGGCGGCTGCACGAATGCGACCCTGCTTTAAAGCCACCGCTAATGCGTCATCATCTACTAATCCTCCCCGGGCTGTGTTCACCAAAAATGCGCCTGCAACAAAAAAAAAATCATAAGTCAACTCAAGTAGAAACTTAAATATAACAATTACCATTGTAAGTATTAATATGAAAAAAAAATATATTAAATAAACCGATAAAACTGACCTGGTCGCATTTGTTTAATTGTGAATTCATTTATAAGGTGATGATTGTGCTCATTCAAACTGCAGTGCAAAGAAACACAATCACTTTGGAAAAGAAGGTCCTGAAATAAACATATATTGCCGGTTATTATTATTTGAATGGGATTTAATCGCAACTATATAATATATATATATATATGTTTGATGCTTGGGCTCTAAATGAAAACAAGCAATGCAAGCAAATATCTTTCTCACATATCAGGGAATAATGATAGTGAAAATGAGCCATAAATAAGCCCATGTTTTGATATTAAGATTAATTGTTTGTATGGTGGAAAGAATTTCTTGATAGTGGATGCATATTTTTAAAAATTTTAAAAATAGTGAAAGAATTGCTAACTATATAATAAATATATTGTACATTTCCTCAATTGTACGACATCGTCGATTATAAGATGCATCCATATTTTGAAATACCAATAATAAAAACATAAAGAAAACTTTGTTTTAACAGAGAAGTCATAATTATAAAGCATTTAAAGATCAGTCTGAAACTTCATTGGATTCAGTTTTGATGTTTATGAATCATTGTTTTCCGAGTCTTCCCATAAAATTGTCATTTATACCAATGTATATATTTCTCAGTAAAGCCCTCATACTTTTGGTATTCAATTTATGTAACTACACAGATAAACTAACCTGCAACGTGTAGACCCTAGTAAGACCTAGGGACTTTTCAATACCATCAGGCAGGTAAGGGTCATAAAAGATCACATTAAAACCGAACGCTTTTGCTCTGAGAGCAACGGCTGATCCAATCCTACCGAGACCCACAACGCCTAGCGTATCTCCTCTAATGCGTGCGCAGCCTTGAGCCGCTTCACGCACTTGCTCGGGACCTAGTCAAATAAAAGAACAATTTTATTAAATTTGAATTGTTGAGACTTTGTACATTTCCATATATTTTTTTTACTTCCATTTGATATTGAAACTCCATCTAGCACCCTCAGTCGATGTCTTAAATTATAACAATTTTACTAGCTGATTATTACTATACATCTATTATTAACCCGTTCCCTCCTGAACCGTTGAAAGAATATTCCAATACCAAACATTTCAAAAATTAATTCAGTAGTGTTGGTGTCAACCAAACTTATGGAGATTATCAAGACAAATCAGACCATATCTTACAACAATAATTAGCTTGAACACAAAAGTTTAAACACTGCTAACACTTTTATATTTTTGAGTATCAGCTAGTGAAATCTGCTGTCTCTACAGTTGAGACGTTAGCAGTCAGCAGGTTAGATGCGTGCTTATATGCTACTTGTCAATTAAAAGCATGGTTAAAACTAACCGTCGACAACAGGAACATTGTATTAATTACTATATAGTTTTGGTGGTATGAAACAATTTTTTTTTAATAATCCATTACAAATTCTTCATTAAATTGATCAATGAAAGAAATGAATAATAGATATAATTAAATTTTAAAAAATAAAACACAATTTGTTTGTACTACTTCCACATATTTATAATGATCAGGACCGGTTTTGCTCATCACGAGCATTATCAACTGATCAGTTGATAATGCTCAACTGATCAGTTGATAATGCTCGTGATGAGCGAAACCGGTCCTGATCATTATAAATATGTGGAAGTAGTACAAACAAATTGTGTTTTATTTTTTAAAATATAGTCTTTCCACCAAGAATTGACAGTTAACACCTTAAAAGTAATGAGATATAATTAATTTGTTGATAACATCAGTAATATTACTATAGATTTTTTATTTGAGGTTATATTCAAATGATATTCCTCCATTCATACATTCATATCTGGGGTTATTCATATTTTTTAATAGACAAGCAAATTAAGTAATCAAGTTTTTATCAATCACAGCCAAGCAACAGTCCCACAGATATACAAATCTCAAATTATATTTTCCGCATCACAAGATTCCATATTAGCTTATATCACGTAACATGTGTATTCTATACATAAATTTCAAAATAACTCAAAGACAAGAATGCCGTATTCAAAAAGAAAAGCATATAGTTTGATCTGTCTGTATTTGGGCAGTGATATTGACGAAGTGATGGTACTATAAACTCCCGATTATATGTTTTGCAGGATATGAAATTATAACCTACCTGAAAATACCTAATAATCGCATGAAAGTCGTAGTTACTATAAAACCAAATATAACATTAATTGAAAGATTTGAAAAAGGAGAATCTACATCAAAACTTTTCGGAAGAATATGGAATTAAACAAAAACTAAAATTGGAGGAGTTTACATGAGATAGTGACGCAGGTAAGGCAGGTCCTTGCTCAACGTCTCTTTTTTCGAAGAGAGTAGGGTAGAAGGATAGGGCTAGGACAGTACTAGTGGTTAGCTAATCGCTCTCGCTACGCCCTGTGAGGATTGGATGGGTGGGTGAGGAGGGAGTTTTTAGACATCACAAACACTCGACTACGAACATAGATCCATAAATCGATTGAGAGATCAATTTATGAAAACTGTCCACACTGGGAATTGAACACGAAATCCATAGCTGTAGTTAACGCCGCTACCAACTGTGCCACAGACGCTGCCATAATGATATAATAGCTCTTAAGAAAATTAAAATCACAGATATTCTTCAAAAATAATAGGTATTAAACATGGCAAAATTAATGGCCTGCTTTAGAAATTTATAATGAAATCTTAAAACTAAATTGTAGGGATTATCCGTGCGACCCCTCCCAATCATTAGCCCGGATAAAAACGAGTTTACTGTTTTACAAAAACAAAATAGATAATGCATTGTGGTATATTAAAACGTTAAAACGTTCAGTGCTGGGAATGTGCCTAGTCACATTTAATGCACATGTCACCTTAGGAGCATTATCTCGCTTATTGCAATTGTTGCTTCACCAAACAGCTAACCATTATGTCCTATGCACAGAATTATTCTTCACTGCAATCATCTTGTACAACATCATAATACTAACATCAATATTCTCCTAGTTCAATTAGCACTTATTAGTCGTGTCTTTCATTATGAACTATTGGATTATTGACAATCAAAATGGATATCTATAATGGTTAGCTATAATTTTCCCCAGTAATCTGCCCTCGCAAATTGAAAGACGGTCACAACGAAATTCTCGACTTATGATAAAAACCTATTTATTACGATACCCTCAATACCGACAGTCACATAAATACCTGTGAACTTTTTCCCATCCCGCACCATGTTGGCCAACCAGTATGTCCTCCTGTACAAATTGAGGATGAGGCATAGTGTTGTATCGGCTACTTCTTCTACTCCATATCCCGGAACATTACAAACGGCTATTCCTGAAATTATAAATGACATAATTTTAGTAATCGCCAATGGGTATATTTTACTGCAAAATATTTTTTGGTACTTCATCAAGCAGGCACCGTTTTGTTCTAACCTTTATACTCTGCACACTCTGTACAATATCTACTGCAACTTGATTGAATCTTTTTTTGATTTAGCTGTAAGTTATAAAATTTGAATTGTTGAGATATTGTACATTTCCATGTATTTCAAAACCCCGTACAATTCCATACAAAATTTCAACAATTCAAATTTGATATTGAAATTCCATCAAGCACCCTCAGTCGATGTCTTAAATTATATAAAAGTTATTAAATCAGGGGCTTAGGGTGACGAGGATGAAACTACCATAATTCTGACTGAGTTAAGTATAGAACTAACACCTGAACAATTAATATTTTAAGTGACACAAAGATGACACTCCTACAATAATTGGTTTCCAAGCCAAGTCAAGGTGTCACTACAAATGGAAAGGAAGGTCAGTTTTAGTAGTGACTTTAAAGAGTGAAAAAAATTACTTAAGGATCAGACCAATGAAATAGCAGTTTTATTTCACATTCTTGATACAAATTTCATGTACACACTTTATTTATTTTATTTCTAAGATGAAAATAGTATATTTAGTATTAATAAGAGGTTTAAAAATGGTGTCTGCTCTCTACCAAGCTGCGCTCGTGCGCGTCTGACTGAGCTGCAGTTTCAGAACCCCAACGCACTGATCTCAGGTCGGCGCGTATTCCAATAAAAACTATTCAAATTTAATTGTTGATGAAATATATACAGTAGACTCCCTGGCAACACAACTTCCGAAAGCTCGTTTTCCAATAAAATTTGTGACTGCTCATTGATTACACATTAATATATTGAATTTTATATCAAGCATCCACATTTGAAAAATTCTGCTGCTTTACAATCCAACTTTTAAAATATTTTAATAGGTGTAAAAAGGTTGGAAAACAGTGTTCTCACTCCTGCTCATGGAATACCAGCGTAAATTCGACAGATAGTCATCAGTGGCCTTTAAGAATACATTGGATGAAAAGGGAAAACCTTTTATCAATACGCCCTCAACTCAACACTACGCCCAGCCATATCTTTGATCAATCCAAATAGTTTTGTCAAATATGGCATCGGTAAGAGCAGTGTCGTGGTCACGAATTAGTATCCCCAGAATAAATTGAGAAAGGGAGGTGGGACATAGCCCTATCAGACTCGTGACGGGACCCCAAAACATTCCGTTATGTGAAAATATACATAACGGCTGTTGTTGGAAAGATATGGAAATTTCAAATGTTGATATGGTCAAACATCAAAATATTTTTGCATATATGGTAAACAAAAAACAACTAACGTTGAATGTATAGGAATGCATCCATCTAAAATTGACATAATTTTATACAACATGAAACCAACCCAATTCTCCCGCTGCTTTGACGTCAACATTATCAACGCCGGATCCAATACGAACAATGATCCGTAATGTTTTGAACTTCTCCAGGTCTTCTTTTGTGAGTATAATTGTGTGCCACATGAGGGCACCCACCGCTTCGTTGAGTACTTTCTCGTGGATCTCTGATGTAGACTGAGCATCGCAAAAAGCAACTGTTGCTACATCCTTCAAAATTGGCATCTCAATTGAACAGTCTCGTCCATCTAACAGGGCCACCAAAGGTCTGGAAAATATATTATGCCAGTAAGAACATAGACCTGATGGCATATATTCTAAAATAATTAATGTGGTCAAAATATAAGAACTATTAAATTTCAAGCAATAAATGAAAAAAACTAGGGTTCAAAATTAAACTGAATATTTTAATTTAAAAAATTAAAAAGTTTCATAGAATTACTTCCAATAGCTAAAAAATACTCGAAACCTTTTTTCTTGATTTTTATACTTAACAGGAAATGAACTGGATGGAAATTGTCACCACCATATGATAAAATATTAGAATCATTTTCACAAAATATTACTAGCATTAAATATTTAAAACAAAAAATGAGATTATGTGTGGGTGGCCCTAATGTGATATTATTTATATTAAGTATTCGCTTATTATGAAAATATCTACAATATAACTATAGTTGGTCACCTTTATTTAATTATCAATAAAAATTATTTCAATCAATGGAACAGATAAAAAATTTATAATAGATGAAAACAGAGACAAGAAAAATGACAACTTTAATGAACTTTCTTATTCTTATGGATTTCTTTAGCCTGTACAAAGCGAATTAGTTTTGTGCGACAATTACGATAGAATTAATATCAGCAGAAAAAATCACTTAGTCCAGTTACTTAAATACTTTCACAGTGTGTTATCAAAACAAATAATGCATTTCATTTGAGCAAATGTTATTCAATATATTTAATATTAGGTATCATCAATAATAGGGTTGAAAAGATGGCATATAAAAAAAGATGGAACAACTATGCATAAATACATCTTCGACAAAACGTATTTAAAAACAGGACTGACTTCATTGCCGATGACAATTTACAACATAAGTTGAAAATGCTCACTAGGCTAAAAGAAACTGATTCGGTTTCTAAACAAAATATGTGTCATGCATAGTTGTCATAATGACAAATAATAAATAGAATATTTTATCTAGTACATAAAATCAAAAACAGTAAATAATTAACTAAAATAGGAAACAAAATCTTGAATGAAAAAGGATTTTAGAGAAGAAAAAATTGGAATACAGTCAAATTGAAAAAGCTTTTAGAAATAAAATTTCTTCATTCTAATTAAAGCAAGAAGTGTTTCTAAAGAAGTGAAAATGAACTAATAACACTTAAAGATTTTAATGCCTAACTTTAATTACATGTTAAAGTTTCCTAAGATTATTAAAATGAATCGATAACCTCAAAATAGTCAAGAGAAAAGTCACGTCTAATTCTGTGGTGTCATTGAGGTCTCAGAGCTTATATTTGGGTGGAATTAGGGAGGTTGAATCCCTCCATCCCTGCTTAACGACTCTTTTGATTATTTTATCATTATCTTTACAAGATTTTTTACTGACAAATAAATTTGTTGAGAAATTCTTAAATATTGAGGTGTGATAATAGCCAACCATGTTTACTTTTATCTTGCAAATTATTGTATCAAGAGATTTAATTGTCAAATTTGGATTATTGAGATTTTGTACACTTCCATGTATTTTGTCACTAACGACCCGGGTTTCGCCTTTCGGCATCTTCAGGCATTCGAGCACACATCTCAATAATCCAAATTTGATATTGAAATTCCATCAAGCACCCTCAGTCGATGTCTTAAATTATAGATTTCATTGTGTTTGACTGGAATAAATGAAATCTTTGATCAAACAATATTTCATTTAAAAAAATTTAATACTTTGCAAACTTTTATATACCATATTTTAACTGATTATGCTTTGAAATACATCATCAATATACAAAACAGAACATTAGAATTTTTAAAAAACTTTTTTTAGAAACGCCAATGAATCCTTAAAATGTCATTTGAATGTTCTCTCTGTGCTCATAGATTTGTATTAAATAATAAAACATGAGACAATGATATTTTATTTTTATAAAAATAAAATTATAACTACTGTTTCAAAAATAAAGCAAGTTTAACAACATGTAAAGGTTATACCATCAGTGAAAATTTACAAGTAACAACATTTAACAATAAGGTGCAATGGATTGTCAAGTAAATGCACTACTGACGAATATTACATCATTTATTGTTACTAATGCTTCCAAAACCTGCGGCGACAATTAAATGTAATCAAGTATCAATTAAGATTAGTCTTAATAATGATATTAATGATTTACCTAGCCTGCATGGGTCCATTGGCAATGGGCCCACGCAGATTGTCCATACGCGGTCTTTTTGGCAACATCTTGCGTTTGTCCATCTAGTGGCGGAGGAGGGGGGCCACCTCACGCACTCTTATTTCTTGCCACTGCTGCCACAATTGCCACTTCTCACTAACACACGGGGACCTGGTCAGGCCGACCCTCATTAAAAAAAAAAAAAAAAACGGAAAACGGCACCAGCACACCCAACACCTTCACTTGACGATTGGTTTATTGATTTGAACAAAACACAAAGAATAGCTGCAAGACACAGGATATTTGATATTGTGAATCAATCACACTACTACACAGTTGTTTAAACACTTGGTATTTATTACAGTCCAAATAACCGGTGTGAACCTACAGACGCGAACAGAATCATTCGTCTTTTTGACACTCATAGAACACTAGCACGCCAGGTTCTGATGATTATCGAGCGACTAGTGTATCAAGGAAGAAGGCTGCGTAGCGTCTTCATTTCAACGGAGCGAGTGGAGGCGCGCGAGCCTCTCAGTTTCCGGAGATGGCATGGAGTGAGATCTGTAAAAAATGAAATATCTGTATTAGTAAAATGCCTATTGAATACTTGACACCGAATTTACAGCCTGTCTTGATTTTATAACATAAAAGTTGTCCACTGCTGTGACAGCAGGTGTTCCTAATTTATTTTATTCCAGTATTTGCCGCCCTGAAAAAATACAGATGCAATTAAAGTTTCTCATAAAACTTTCTAAAGGAGGATTCACTGGAAAAACCTTCGGAAACAGATAAAGAAAAAGTGATCTCACAAAAAAACATATAATAGATATATAGGAATAAATTTCAAATAAGAGAACAGGAAGGCATTTTATTTTCAATAATTTATGATGGTAAACCACATAAAATTAATGCGCTAAGTTTCAAAATACCTTAAGAAATACCTGGAGCTAATGTTAAATTTTTTTTTTTACTTCCTGCGTTGACTGTCAATTTTTGTTGGAAAGGCATTGTTCGAACTATTTCCACATAGGTTTATAATAATCAGGACCGGTTTCGCTTCACTTATCATGAGTATTATCAGTTGATCAAAATTTCGTGATTTAAGTCAATAATCTCAAAACAAGGTTTTTTGAGTTAACGCATTATGCCAACAATATAGATTACATGAAACTTGATTCTTGAAAAGGTTAATCAACCAATCAACCTTAAATACAACTTAAAAGGACTGGTGAACTATTTATGGCTAATTCAATGATACATACTGAATTAATTGTTTTTTGTAGCTGAAAATATGCTAGCGATGAGTGAAACCAGCTTTGATTATTATAAAAAATTGTGGAATTAGTAAAGTACAAAAAAATGTGTTACAATTTTATAAATAATTGGTTTATGATTATTAAGTGAATTTACACACTATAAAGAAACGCTTCCATTAATTCAATTATACAACAATTTAATGATGCCAGTCTTAACACAGAAAAAAAATTTACTTTCAGACAAAGAAAGGTTATCTGGTCACATAAAATTAAAATTTTGTTGTGTATATTTTTTCGTAGAATGTCAACGGAAATCGTTTGCACTGACTGGTTGTCAATTTCGGACATTTATTAGAATATTAAGGCACGAAACTGGCATATATATTCAAAAGAATTCTTAGTTATTTTATTCATTCCCCTAACCGAAATTGCACGCCGTGAGTAATTAAAGCATCAATATTTATTTTTACGGCCACACCAACTACTAATACGCCATTGTATCTTTGGTGTTTAGGCTGACTTTTGACTACATTAAAATTATTTCGGCGGAGCTACGGGACGCTGGGATGACCTGGGAGGAGGCGAGGAGGCTGGCAGAGGACAGAGAAGCTTGGAGGAACCGCGCGATGGCCATATGCTCCGAATAGGGAGCGGATATGGTTTAAAAAAAAACTGCAACCAGATTACTTCTCGTTTGTAGTTTCGTAGATTTTCGCCAAATTAAATACATAATATCGTTCTTTAAACAATGTCATGAAATTGATATGGGCCCTCCTTTAGTTACGCCGCTGTGGCCCCATCACCCGTCGTTTCACAATTAAAACTTTTAAAAGCCGGCCAGAGGAGAAAGTTATCGAAAGTTTCAGAAATTCGCTAAACTTCCCTTCAATTCTCTTCCTCGTAGAAACAAGTTTAGTACAGAACACAGTGGTGTGCCTCGGTTGGGGGTGAACAAGCCAATAATAATCGGCAAAATATTTAACAAACTACCATAAAAATTAATAAAATATTGCAAAATTTTATAATTTAAATAATGCTAATTAATTTTAAGTCAGGTGGTAGCAGCGCCTAGCATTTCAGTGTAAATTTAGTTAAATATTTTACGCCGAACATGAGCGGCTTTAATATGTTATTAATTAATTAGAATGTACTAGCTGGAACTCAATTTAATCTTAATACAAAACATTTTTTTTCTATTAAAATAATTATGTTTAATTAAGTATATATCTGTGAAAATGTTGGACAATAAATGTTGATTGTAAAATTCATTTCATCTTAAATAGAAACATGTTAATATAATTTACAAAATATTATGAATATAATTCAATTCAGTATAGTGGTTATAAGTTGCAACAAATGCCAAAGACTGGCAACAATACAATATAGCTAAGCTTCTTGTTAAAAATATTTAAATTTTAAATATCGATATAAAATTAAATGGAATGAAAAGTTTATTTAATTACAGAACGTATTAGGTTAATAAATCATTTAAAAATAACTCGAGTTTGTCGCACAGTTTTCGCAATACACACGGCCAGCCTTCGGGAAAAATATAAACACGAAGTTGGGAAAACTTTCGTTCGTAAAAAAGTCACCCCCATTTTTCAGATTTTTTACATCGCCAAGTTTCGGCAAACTTTACGCACCCCTGCGGCAGAAACTTTTTTCGGAAGTCGAATTTTTCATCGTTATGTTGTATCTGAGGTATGAACGTCTTGTTGTCGGTGCCTCAATAAATAAAGCGTAGATGAATGATTTATAAAACAAAAGGCAATGTTATTTTATAAGAAAAGTATCTTATTGGTTAATAAGAGTCAAATTATTGAAATACACTATCACGTGACTTTAGATAAATAGCTTCCACAATCGAATTGCACCAGTATTTTACTAAATAAATGCAAACATTGTAAAAACACCAGCGTCGGTGTTATTCAGCAAGTTGATAGTGTCAAAAAGACAATGCTGATTTGTTGTATTAAATAAAAAATGTTACTTCCGTTACTTACAAAATATTAAAAGTGAGATTAAAATTATAGCTTGCAGTTTATATTTTTTATATATTCTGAAAAAAACATTTAAATAATCAACACCATAAGAATCTTCTGGGACGCGAGCGAAAAAATGATCTGTCTATTGTTAGGTTACAAATTTTAAATCTCTGTATTATACATGATTAAGAATCCTCTTCCACCGATTCGATCCTAAAAAACGGGACAAAGCAAGAGCGATTAGCTAACCACCAGCCCTGTCCTAACCCTAACCTTCTATCTCTATTTCCTTCGAAAAAGTGAGGTTGAGCAAGTGAGTAACAACGAACAGTGAGAACGAGTTAGCTCATATGGGATCAAAATGAATGCTGTGTTGGATTATTATTATAGTACGAAGAATGAGGTAAATCCACGGTAAGTTACATAATACGTAATAAACTCGTAAAGTAATAGAATGCAACAGCGCGTTAACATCTTATGTGTAACGAATAACAATCGAGTATCGATATGTTTTATATTGTGTGAAAAACAATGCATCATCGATGAGAAAAGTCCCTATCGCTCGTGTAGATAAATTACGCACACATAAACTATCGGCGAAAGTTCTATATTTCTTGGAAGTAAGAAATACAGCTGATCTGTTATTCTTCAGTTATAAGATAAGAGACAAGTTGGTTCCATTGCAGTCCGGTAGTAAGGGACACCCAAATAACTGCAATGGGGGCAGATGAATCGGGCTAAATCTTTGAAGGGCGGCGGGTGAAAATTAAACTGGACAGAAAGAGAAGGGGTGTCACAGCAGATAGCGATGTACCCCTCTTATATTATCATTCCAAACTCCGCGACAAACTTTGGTATGGTGAGCCAGTGGATCTCAATAATTCGGATAATAATAAAGACAGAAATTCCTTACTTCAAACAGATGTTATAACAATCACTTCAAAAACGTGTTTTATCGTAGAAAAATAATTGACTCGGAGCGAACTAGGCTATCCAATATATAAAAATCAATGTGTGTTTTTCGTGTTTTATGAACTGTCATATCGTTCATCCGATTCCGGTAATACTTTGCCAAGTTATTGCTTGCACTTGCACGAAGGTTATAGGGATAGTACAATTAACTTATAGTAGGTCTTATGTAATATATAAAAATCAATGTTTGTTTGTTTGTATCTTGTGCACTGACATACCGTTCATCCGATTCGGATCAAACTTTGTCAAGTTATTGCTTGCACTTGCGCGAAGGTTATAGGCATAGTACAATTAACTTACGGTAGGTCTTATCTATATTTATATATAGATTTGCTTGTTTGTCCTCTATGCATTCCTTTACCATTTATCCGATTTCGATAAAACTTTAGTGAGTTGTTGTGCGCGCACCCGTGAAGGTTTCTGAAGAAATTTTTTTTTAATCTAAAACCTAAAAATGAATCAAATACGTACAACTAGCGACATCTATGAACCAGGCGGAAAAACATAAAAATATTGCATATCCAAAATAGAGGTCGGCCTGGGCCTGGGCTTGGCCCGCGGAACTTTACCCGGCCCGGTTCGTGGGCCGGGCTCGGGTGGGTAAAGACAATTTAGAGTCGGGCTCGAGCCGGGCCCGGGTAAGGAATTCAAATTAAAGAAACTTATTTCGTACTATGTTCGGGTCATGAGCAATGTTCCCTCTAAGACGAGAGGTTAACTGCACGGAAAATTTAAAGGCTGCACAGGCCACTCCAACAAGTGCGCGCCATAATTTTTTTTTTAACAGCAATATGTCATCAGTGTTTTTTTGTTTGGCGTTGTATATTATATTCAAAATTATTATCATTTCACAATTAAAATAATGTTAAAAAGTATGTAATAGAATTCATTTTATTTATTCATATAAAATAAAATCAATCACAAATTCATAAAAAATAAGCAGAATGAAGCAAATCAGTCGCAAATATAAATTAACATGTTTTATAACACTGCTTAAGATTTTGTAGTTTTTCACGTCGTTCCTTACAACTAATCCATATATTATAAACTTCATCTAAATCAATTTCTTGTTTTGATAATAGGTAAGATTCAATTGTCATTAAATTATCTTAATTTTCAATTTCTAATTGGATGGCATTTCAGTTTCAACTGATCCGTGAAGCCATTCCAGTTTGAATTATTTACAACTTTTCTTACTTTCGGAGAAACTAAACGATATAATAGACATAGTAGGTAATTGATTTACTCGCTGAACGTTTCGACATCTGAGGGTTAAAAAAACAATTCAATGTTTAAATGATATTTTATAAATTTGAACAGTATTTCACAGCAATAAAAAAAAGAATTATTTATATGTACATACAGAGGTTTTGCTAGGGTTTGCTTAAAAAATGATGATTGATAATTCACAATAGTGACGGTTTGAGCCTTTTTTTATTTTTAAAATCCCTACTCGCATTTTCTTAATCATAAACCATGACGACCTAGAAGATTGCGCCGCAGCAAAAAAAAGTCATGTATAAATATAATTTCTTGAAAAAATGTACTATTTGAGTTATTCCAATTTTAAGATTATATGAATACCTAGTTGTATTGGTGTGCGCGCAAACCCTGGACGAGTGCGCGGGAATTTTCAAACTGCAGCTTAGAGGGAACGTTGGTCATGAGTCAGCCATAAGGCAATAGTTTTCAAAACTTAAATAATTTATTTCACATGTGCTATGAATATCGTTGGAAATATGGATACAATAACACATATTGTTTGAATAGTATAAATGAACTACTATATTAAAAGATAAATAGGGCTTTTTTCGGGCTGAGACAAATAAATCTGGGCTTTGGGTCGGGTTCGGATAACCAGTGTGATATTGAGACTCGGGCTGGGCCGGGCCTGAAGATGACTGGCACGGACCGGGTAATTTTATGAAATTTCGGCCTATGCAGACCTCTAATCCAAAAGCACTTCAATAAACAATTAAAATACAAACCCTTTCTTTCTTTGAGTGGCATTGCAACGCATGCCGGGTACTCACTAGTTTTTTATAACACTATATATATATATATTGTGAGTAGGACTCCGGTTCCGGAGCTGATGATGATGTGGATGTCTCTCAGGTGCACACAAACAAATTGGGGTTTCTTAGTCCAATTCACTTTATTCCAGTTAGTAGTACAATTTAAAATACAAACAAACAAATACAAAAAAAAAAAAAAACCATTGACATTAAAACAAAATCAAGCTCGCGAACTCGTTACGCAACGGCAAACGGTTAGCGGCCGGCCGGTGCCAGCGACCTGTTACAGACCCTACCCCGCGGCCGACTGCGGAAAAATGCAATCCCTGTGACAGTGAGATGACGCCCCCTTGCTTCTGTAAGGGTAGACTGCCCGCTTCCTAAAAACTTATCCGACAGCGTTGGCAAAACACGATGCGCCCGACACATTTCAACGTATTTCTTTCCTTGACTTTGTTTTGGATAGATGAGCCGATGAAAGTTCTGGGCACGATTCACACGGAATAATAATAGGTCGTGTCAATATATATATAAATTAATGTTTGTTTGTCATGTATGCGTTCCTATAATATTCAACCGATTGCGATGAAACTTCAATGAGTCGAAGCCCGCGAAGTTTCCTGCGAAAAAAAATTAAGATCAAAAAAATCTAAAAAAAAAGTATCAAATAGATACAAACAGCAAAATTTCAGTTCGTGTGTGACATAACAAGGGGTGGTAATTGTTAAATTCCAATTGCCGGTCTTAAATGGAAAATTGAAACGGGAAGATGTACTGCTGCCACACATGCCAATGATTCCGACAGATATGCCAGTCGAATTCAAACGTCTGCAGTTTCCGGTGAGACTCGCCTTTGCAATGACCATCAACAAAGGCACAGGGATAATCGCTACAAGTGTGTGGACTAAATTTCGAAAATCCATGCTTCTCACATGGACAGCTGTATGTGGACTGCTCACGTGTCGAAAAACCTTCTGATTTATTCGTGTACGCAACATATTTGTGTATCCGAAAGCACTTTAATTAAATCGCAAACACTTCCTTTTTTTAAGGGACATTGCAACGCATGCCGGGTATTCGCTAGTTATTAATAATAATAAAAACACGGTAGTAAGCAAATAAGAATAGTCAGACGAGAAAAATAGGACTGATTCAATACTCTCGTGCTTTTTGTGGCAGTCATTAGTTAGCCATTTACTTTCATCACAGAACGTCAGGGTATCCAATATATAATATAATTAAAATCAAACTGAACGTGAATCGAAACATCAAAGTGAGTGTATGGTAAAAAAAAAACTGCATCGTATATAGTTTATAATCCCAGTATTTAAATATACTAGAAAATTAAGCATTGTAATTTTACGGTAGAACGGATTTTCTTCGTACGCATAAAAGAATTATATGCGAGGGGTGAGGATTTAAATCATTATCTACTAAGAAATGACTGCATTCAAGAAACATGCTTAGTTACAGTTTGTACTGAATTTCCGAAAAGTAAACGCCAGACACATCGAACATATTGATGAAAATCCATTCTCTATAATGCATAGGATATATTAATTAAATTTTGGCAATTTTTATAATAGGGAGAAAAGATGCATTGATTAATTGCTATTAAATTTTTAGAGCCCATTATAATAAGGTAAAAACAGCAAAGTAATATTTAGTCCAACAAAAAATTATAAAATACAGTTGTTAGCCGAACGAACTAGGTGGCGTTATCTAAATTTTCTAATTCTTGTGAAACCAAATACAAACATCCTCTTTTTATGCGATTTTTTTGGATTGCACCGTTCTTGTTTTATACGCAACTTATACGCACGCGATTTCTGATAAAAGCGCTTCATCAAACGATTCACAGCAAATTTCAATTATGATTGCACTGTTAAAAAAGTAAATGACCAAAAATCTGTAAATAAACTAGTGGTCTCATAATTTAAGAATCACTGGTGGCGGTCGAAATCTCGAAGCTATATAATTCAAATACGCTGCGAAAGTCCAACTTTTTAACAGTTTTTCTTCTTTCACGGCGCGTTGTGGCGGGGGCGATAGGGGAGGCTTTCAGTAAAAGAAGTTTGAAAAGTATCGTCCCGACCACAGCCACCGCAAGCCCTTAACTTTTTAAGCATTCTTAATTAAAAGTAGACAGAATTAGTTCGACGTTGAAAGAATCTAAATCATCAAACTTTGCATTTTATAAGCAAATTATCTATACCAGGCCTGGGCAAGCTACGTCCCGAGTCGTATTTTTGTGCGACCCATTCGTCTCATTGAATTGCTGGTTATTAGTTAATCGCTAATTGTCCTTGGGTTGAAATTTTATATTCATGACAATGAATCATGTATATCGTCGGCTTAACTAGCAATCTGCGTATCTACATTTCAGCAAAATTGAGGGCAGTTTTGAAACTGAATTTATTGAGTTTTAAAAGTCTCCTGAACATTTTTCTGAAATGTAGATACGCAGTTTGCTAATTAAGACGACGATCTATCATCGTTGTCCTGGAAGAAAACACTAAATCGAAAAAACGACATATTGAGTTAGTGATACCAAAATGTTCCTTATTTCAAACTCTACCGTATGGAAAGAACACACTTATTTTTTACTTAAAAACAGTTTTGTACAAACAAATGAAATGAAAAGAAGCATGTCAATCATTTGACAAACTTCAAAATCCAATTACTCAAAACTAGTATTTTTCAGTGAGTGTCTTCTTCCAGAACAACGACAACATAAAAATGGTGTTTACTTCCGGCCCGCCGTACATTTCGAATTCCTAATGTGGCCCTTCAACAAAAAAAAATGCTCAAACCTGATCTATACCAATGCATTGTTCACCATATAGTTTATTCAAAGTTGTAAACCGTAAACCTCAATAGTTTTCATAAAAAATTAGATATATTGCTAAAAGAATACTTATCTCTTCCGCTACTATCTTGCAAAATTTCTTAGGAAAATAAGATTAAAAACGTTATTGACGACTCGGCAACTATAAGTAACTACTAGATTCAAAACGAAAGATAGGTACTTCATCAACAAATAAATGTTAATAAATAAATTTATCTATATATTTAGTATACAGATAAATGAACGGTACATTCACTTTAGAATTCTTACCGATGTTGTAAAAATTTAAACGAAATTTCAATTATGTCTTATTCAACACAAAACCATTCTACTTTCAATATAGAAACACTTCGACTGAAGAAAAAATACAAGTCGGTCGACTCCACCCACCCGTTATGTGTATGCGGCCACTGTATCACGGCCACCTTCCATAACGGAATAACGATCAAGTAAAATAAGTTTGAATTAATTAATCGTTATCGCCAAAATGGACTAAATCGAAGAGACGAGAATGTCAATAACATCGCGATGAATACGTCGAAAACGAAGGTCGCCGATTGTGAAGGTCTCGTCGAATCTTTACTCCCGTATTAAGAAAGAAAAACTTTTCCTACCCGACAACTTACTTTTCTCGGCGAACTACTACTCCCTCACTCACTTTAGTTCACTTTACTTGAATTTAGTTTATTTAGTTCGAAGCTGCAGAGCCGCCGCGCGCTTTTGCTAAACTTTCGACTCTTGGAGGCTTTGTAAGTATACACGCTTTTTGTACGAGCGTCTGAACAAACTTTTTTCACTGTCTAGTCGTTTACCTGCTCTAGATTCCAATTGCGTATTCCATGCGATCCAACAGTTACTTCGCGGTTAGGGAAGTATCAAGTTATCATCTCTACTATAAAGCACAAAATACATGTAGAAATCTGTATGTTTGTATGTATGTCGGTCACAACAACTCCTCTCAAACGGCGAAGACCAGCGACGTGAAATTTTCACGCGTCGTTCCGGCTGCAATTGTTAATTCAACTGCGCTATTTTCAACTTTCAACTCTCAACATTAAACTTTTAAGCTAAAACTGAAAGCGCGATATTTTTGACTTTACGATGTGGACTAAAAAATCAACAAAAGGCAGATCGTCTAGCGACCGCTCCGTACCAAATATTTTGTGATTGTCAACGTCCCATCGCTAAGCAACTATAAATATTTTATGGTATACACGTCACAAATAATAATTTTTCATGCTTGGATCGTAAAATTTGTAAAAAAATCAAGATTGAGCGGAAAATAATCATCATTTAATATTATAAAACTTAAATTTGTGAATTCTTCTGTTCCGTGTCTTAAATGCACTGGTGTACATGAAGTTGCCATCATTTTTGATGGAAATGAAATTAAGATTCGTGATATTGTCTTGACAATGCGCAGACTTGAAGAACCGTTTGCTGAATTAAAGGCAATTTTGTATCAATATTTGGTGGACATGATTGCCAAAATCGAGACGGAGCGATTATTATTATATTTTTAAAAAATGAATCAAAAGAAGTTGCGTGTCGATGAATATATACATGAAAGATGCGATTGTAAATGATGCCGATATAGCTCATCATGGAAAATTGGTAATTTGACGGTCAACTGATAGTGTAAATGAAATCTGATAATGTCGGTAATGATATTCGGTGGATCGTTCCATGAAATCCTTTGCTTCCGAAGATGTTTAATGCCCACATCAATGTTCTATGCTGTGCCTACAATGGATTTTAGAAACATTAATTGTTATTACCAAAGAATGTTGTCGCACAGTCAAAGATTCAGCGAGTTTCAAAGATCTCCGATCCGTTGATGGAATTATTTTTAATATCTCGCGTCGAGAAAATCTTTTCGTTACGTTGAACTATACCGATGGCATTTACGAAGCACTCATCAAGAGTTAAGGTGGGGAAATTTTTATCTTTTATTATTGCTATTTTCAACTTTAAACATTAAGTGATCGACTATATTTTTTGAGAGATACAACAGCTACAGTCCACGGTTATATTTTCAACTTTCAACCAAATTTCGACATTATCTAGCCAACGTCTAAATGACCTAATATAAGCGTTCTCTATCTCGGTTGAAGCCGGGTAAAACATACTTTTTTTTTCATGTCCGCTCCCAATGTGGAGCATATGGTCTTCTAATAGAGGTATCTTAACAGACTTTTTCTTCGAGAACTGCTTGTTACTCAGTTGCTCAACCTCTCCTTTTTTTCAAAGAGAGTAGTGATAGAAGGATAGGGCTGAGAGAACTAGTGGTTAGCTAATCGCTCTCGCTACGCCCCGTGAGGATGGGATGGGTGGGAGGGAGGACTCAGACTACGAACAGAAATCCATAAATCGATTGAAAGATTAATCTATGAAAACCGTCCGCACCGGGAATCGAACCCGAGATATCCGTAACCGTAGCCAGCGACGCTACCAACTGCGCCACGGACGCCGAAAATATACTAGTGTTATATAAAGTTCACCCAATGCAAAATAATCATAACTGATAATGTATTGTTAGTGGGTAATCGCATTTCAACTTATATGTTTTCCAAATTATTTCATAAAAAAGAATACAGATCACATATCTCATTGAATCGTAAATATTTTTGAATTTTCAAAAATGCTAAATTATTAAATAATAAATATTTTGGATAAAATATTATGATACAAAACGTGAGGATATGTTTACATTTAAAACAGAAAATTTCTGTTAAAGCAGGAATGATCTCTTTGTATTGATTGTGCGATAGAGTAGAAAAGCTTGGTTATAAGATGTGTTTCATACTAGACAGCATCACTTAACACAATATGGCCACTATAATAGTTTTATGTTTGTGTATCGATAAAGAACAATTCACAACAGTTGGTAAATATAATATACACAAAAGTAATAAACCGAACAAATATTAAACAACATGATTTCTTTTCTTCAAAACAGAATTAACATAGTTACGATAATCTTCTAAGGAACATGTCTGATGCTTTATTGCTATCCATATAGTTACCACAAATACGCAACCCAAAGTTCCGTATCGCGCAGGATTAGCGTATTCGACGCAACTCGCACCCCGTTCATAATATTATCTATCTCACTTCCGTCCACCCGCCACTTACCCCGGAGCGCCCCATCACCCCCAAACAACCCCCGTGAAAGTTCGAACGGCGCGGCGCAAACTTTCGAAGCTGTGTGACACTGCTAAACTTAGTAGAGGGGTCGCTCCGCTTTGCCGGCCAAACTTGCGCCGATTTCATATTAATGTAACAAACTTGAAACGAATACGGCAGACTATGGGTAAAGAGATGGGGTGGATTTGTTCAAGATTCCATCCATCAAGTAATAATAATTAATGGGTAATTTAAACTTTTTAAACATTTTTTCGTCAAAAAATGTTTTTGCCCGAATTTTGCGGAGACAGAAAAAACTCGATTATATATTAAAACAATATTCGAATATGAGACGTAGGTATACAATCAAAAGTAGAATTTTGTAATTGAAGATATCCGAAAACTTTTTTGTAAAATAATCAGCAGTTCATTTACTTTTTATTCGTAGGCATACTTAACATGCATGACCATTCTCGTATGTTAATTTGTTAAATATGTATACATAATATAGAAACAATGATTATTAACAGCTATTTGTAGTATGGTAGAAAACGAAGGAAATGCTAAGGGGAAATGCGCTTAGTGAAGTTTGGTCATTAGCTATTATTGTCGGCATAACTTTCGTCAGATACAATGACTAGCCTTGTATCGACAGGAATAATTCACATGTTAGGCACATAGTTACGTATTAATTAGTTAATTAAATACACAGGTTTTTTTAATATGTCAATTTCCACTCCATAATTATCTATATGTATTTCAATCAATAGGGTTAAATGCAAACGGTTAAATGCGTACTATTCTTATATATCGAAATAAATAAATAAACGCTCGTATTTGGGCATAGCCTTATTCCTTGGAGCAATCACACATACAAATGTGGTCTAATCCTAATTCACCACTCAATAAAACCAAAAAAATTGCTCAATGTTAACAAAAATAATTTAAAAATAGTATCGTAAATAATTATGTACTTAACAATACACAAAACGCTGAAGTTTAGTCATGGATCCATGATTCAAGAATAATTTCCAGAAGTATAAGTATATTAAGAAAATGATAATTAAATTGTTATAATTAAGAACGCTGTATGTGAATTGATTCCATTTTAATTCGCGAGGTACTCTTAGTTTTAGATACAGTGACGTGCATGCATTATTTGAACTGCCATCTTATAATTAAAAACAATAAAATATGGCTTAACACCTATTCTGAACGATGAAACATAAACCCTGCTTTCAACTTTAGCAATATTGCTTATATAAAAAGTAATTATTATGTCAACGTAACCAATCAGTACAATTTTATTTCGTTATAATAAATTTAATAGTGCTAAAATTGAAATCTTTTATATTTTATCATACAGCATATGACTTTTTATTTATAACGACTATAAGTTTATTTGAGGTACATAGAAACGATGAATCTTAAAAGGGTAAATCTTGATTTATTGCTAAATATATTAATCTCGAGACGATTTATTCGTGAGCGCTCCATGTTAATATTTGATGATGATACAATAGATTTTCACAGAAAGTCTGAAATCTATCGGAAGACAATGGTAGAGGGTTTATTGTATTGAAATGTATAAAACGGATAGTCCGATGAAACATATGACCAAACTTCGGTTACGTTTAACACTGTCCTCTTTTGCATACGACTTGTGAAATTGATCACCTCAAAGTCCTGTGAATTTTTAGGTATTGCTGGACATGTTATGTGGTCATTTTATTAAGAATAGTACCCCCAAAATCTTTCTACTCATCCCTAACTTTTAAGCTTATATAATAAATCTGTTACAATACATAAATAGTGTGCCTAATCATTTACTTATATTCCAATGTCACGTTGCACACTAATTAGATGTGTTATTAAATAGTAAATAATGCGCCACTGGTGTACAAAGTTTAAAGTTAATAATAGGGAACAGTGTGAACACGTTAGCAAACGGAAGTAAATGAAGTAGGCACTTCTAGTAGATGGAGATGGCATGGTACTTCAGAGATTAACAATGTAAACGACAGTATTCGGGAGTAATATTAATAAGGATTAGTTTATGATGTCATCAGTGGGAAATTAAGTAATTAGGACGTATTTTAAATCACATATTTACTTGAAGTTAAGGAATGCTATACCCCACCAAAAGAAGAAATTCATTTCACACGATTTTGCCTTCTAAACTTCTAGTGTTTGATAAAAATTGGCGGTAACGAAAACCATAATAAATACTGTAAAAAAAGCAACAAATTAGGCTCTGGAAAAGATTAAAAAATGTTGTATGCAAATGGCTATTTTAGCATCAAACCTTCGCCAGAATCATGATTAAATGAATTTGTGTTCGCTTTTTTGCATAGAAGAGGCTACAAATAATATCGACTAACTCACACTGGTTTTTAATAGTATGTTTATTTTAAATGTATCTAATGTGATAACTCATTCAATTAAGTATGTATATAAGCGAACAAAAAATGTTTGATCATTGTTCTGGCGATGGCGTTATGCCGAAAAACAATCGTGGCCACCCTTGTAAAACTTACTTGGTTATGTGTTCATTATTGTAATAGAGTTATATAAAGCAAATTCCGATGCTATCGGTGATCTGAAAAGGATCTATGAATGTGAAATCGGGTGAAACTGACATCCAATATCACCGAAACATTAAAGTTATAGTTTAATCGATCGAGGATATCTATACGTTAACACACGTTGATAATCCAGAAAAAATTAATATGATACCACAAAATCACGAAAGGCTTCAAATTTACACAATGATTGCTCTCGCCTGTGTATACATTGCATTTCACGCTCACTTGAATACAGTCGCCCATGAAAATGCGAACAAGAAAATTTGGGTTACACTTCACAGCGTATACACCTACACACTAACTAAACTTACATTACGGTAGAACTAAGCAGACAATACAGTCCTGATAAACCATAGTATAAAAAAAAGTTTCATAAAAACATTTTATATCAATAAAACAAACCACTAAATTCGTCATATTGCACTTTTGGTGTGGGAATACTGTGTGCATTTCACAACGTCGCAACGGGAAAGAACAAGCTGTATTCTATATCCATATAACAAAAGCTAAGGTGTTTCAATAAAAATGATTAAATAAGGGAATGAATTAGAGGTCATCGGTCTTTATGTTGAAAGGGTTGTACAGTCGAAGAGAAAGAGACGACACGACATCAAAGCACCATCGGGTGACTTATCCCGAGGGGTGGGTCAATCGATATCACAACGCTGTTTTCGCTCGAAAATACTGTGGCGGTCACTATTCAAAGTAAGTCTCATAATGGTTTTATTTGGTACAAAGCGACTGCACTATCCGGCATATAAACAAATGAGTTGTCATTAAGCATCTACTAATCTCGAAGCAGAAATACACTCCGAAATCTAAACAATATACATTATTTGTTAAAAAAATGTAATTGTTCGCTCATATTGTTAGATTCAAAATTCAGCAGTCATGAAACAACAACTGGTTTTTATTAAATTCCTGATACAGTTTTTCTGGATTACTATCAAGTTCATAAGCTTTTCATTAGATTCTATTTAACCGAAGAAAAATAATCGCTAATATGCATTGTTTCCAAACAAGCCTTCTTGATATAACAACAATACTTATTTCATTACAATTTAAAAATATAAGCTTGGCTAATTTACCTATATGCGCCTAATATTTTTCAACCATTCGAGGTCATCTTGATGAGAAAAGGCATTACAAACAACTAAATCCAAGATCTCTGTGACATGCATAATTCACAATATCGAAATTTTCACAGATTTTATCATTACCTGGACCTGATACCTTGGCTAAGCGGAGCTCTCATAGTTTGGGCTACAGAGGTAGACCTGTGAGTGCAGCATTGCATTACTCACTTATGAAAACATTTCCTTTCAAGACTATGTAAATTTAAAAAATACATATTAACAATTGTTATCACACGATAGGAACAGTGATAAATCTATAATAGAATTGAAACTGAGCTATAACTAGGTGCACAAATATAATCACAATTAGCAATAATATAGCAGTGATAACAAGCGTTTGTTTTTAATATAATATGTATCTTAAAATAACGGCTATTTTACTACAATAAAATATATTTATACTATGCGAGTGTCGACAGGGCGTTGACAAATTTTCGTTATGATTAACGAGAAAATATTATCAGGTAGAAACATTGACCATGTACGTTTCAACTAAACACATTCTTAAACATTCCGATGACATATACAGTATGCTATTTGCAAGAAGTATTTATTCAAACGAAAACACACCAATACTTCAATGAAGACTTCCATACATTCGAATGTCATAAAAACATCATAAACATGCATCTACTTTTCCTCCGTCCGGTTATATTTTTTAGATACGCTATCGTCTTCGCATGACGGTCTAATGAAAATGAAGTCTCCCTTCTTGCGACTTCCACCCTCGCAGCGTAATAAATATTCATAATTCTGAAACTTACTTTGAAACTTGTCCCTCCCTCCTCCTTCTCACTTATATCACCCTCAGTTGACAGTTAAACGAATCAAGCGGTTGTTTCCATTCGCGATTTTCACCGCCATCATCAATTCTTTGCCATTGTTTTACAGTGCATTTTCTTGCAACACGTTAATTATGTGCAGCAACTTCATATGACACGTGAAAAAAACTATTTTAAAAAGCAGTAGCATGTACGATTCGATTTCAATGATAATTATTACGATACGATGAGTGTGGCTCCGTTATCTTTAAAAATTTTACCACATCATATGAACCATGTGTAAAAAAACGACATGGTTAGACAAATGAACCAAATATAAGTACAACAAATATCCATTTGAGATAGGTAAACAATAATATTATGTCGAGCAAATTTAGCAAGATCGTAGTTGTAAACAGAGATATGGCAGCGAAATGCCAATAATATAGTAAAAATATGAGTCCATTCGATTCACCGCTTTAAACTTGTTATCATTTGAAAAAACCTATCATTCTGCGACTCAGTCTCGCACCAAAAACAAAGTCTCGAAGAGAAAAGTTAAAGGCGCCTCGCTAGCCACCACCCTCCCGTCCTCCAGTGTATGCGTGTATTTCCCAGCGCACCCGCCGTCCTACCGAGCCCCGTCATCGTCGGTTAAGTCGAAGCAAACTAAACTTTGCCGCGCCGAACAACTTTTCGGATTACTTTTCTTGCCCGAAATTGTTATAATTTCTTTTGAATAACTTTGCGGCGTTTGTTATTAGGGCGGCCGATTCTTCTTCTGTGTCGGTTTTACTTGGCTGTTTTGTATAACATTTTACTCAAAAATGAGCATTCTTGAAAACTCAATTCAATTATTTCATTGCTTCTAATTCAATTGCATCTTTATTAATTGTAATTGGTGCATATAAAGTTTTGAAAGTTCTCTTAGAGCTATTTTTAATCAATTATAGCGTTTATTTTGGGTTAAGAAAAGCATAAATTATGCAGGACATTTTAAACAACCGAAATCACATAAGTTCATGGGTATTTTGTAAATCATAACCAAAACCATATAGAAAAGGGGGATATCAAATTTATAACCACTGTTGTGTAAGTCCGTTACGAATGCCAAAGCAAATAACGTTCTGATGCTTTTTATCGTGAAATACAATAACTGATAAAATTAGTCAATATACACGTCAAATACAGTCAATATACACGTTACCCATTTCACCTGAGAAATTCAAAGGGCGTGTACCAGGTTGATCAAAACCGCAAACGCAACTAACAGAAACAAGATTATTTACAATGGATTTTTTCTTTATGATTGAAAGATATTTCAGCACAAAAAATAGGTCGATTTTATACTTGAACATATCATTATCAGACTTACTGTCAAAATAAGTCATTTCACGTCATGTCATAGTGAGAATTAACACAGATTTAGCACAGCGTTCATCTGCAAGGAATCTTTATTTTCAGATTCAGTAAAATGACAGTATACATTCAATGTTTTATATAGGTAAATATCGGCTGTCCATTTATTTTTGACGCATCGATAAAATGTTATATATATCATTTTGACGAAAAATAATTAATCAATGAAATAAATGGTGCGTATTAAAAGCCATTGCATATATACCGTCACACAGAGGTAGCATGTACAACGAAAATTTTGCAGCCATGGAATGGTACACGAAACCCTACACCTACTTGTAAGCAAAATGACCCAAAAACTTAATCAATAAAAGAGACTTATCGTACATCTTCGGTCACAGATCGTTACATATCCTATTTAATTTTCCTTTTGTTCTATCGAAGCCGAGACGGATGCAGAAAGCGATGAGGCGGGAAACGTCTGCGGTCACGCTGTACCTACTTCGCGGCCGGAGATGCGGGCACTTTCTCATTTGTATGAAGAAGTATTGACATTATACATATTAATCATAATACTGTCAGCTAGCTGGCCCTGAATTTTTATGGCAATTCTATTCTACCGTAATTCAAGATTTGTATGAAATTTTAAAATACTGATAAGAATTTAGACCGAGAACAGTCGTTATCGAAATTGTAAATGTGTGGTATTTATAGAAATGATAACATTAGTGTGAATCACCCGTTGTGCACTTATCAATTATAGAGCAAGTCATGTAAATGCCGGTCCTACCTAAAAAACCTCAACGAACGGTTTCATGTTGGATTATATTATATTTATCGCATTTGCTTCACGATTCTGAAACATGCAAAAACGATTGCATTCCTCACAAGTAAATTATATATTTTTCAGACACTTGTATGAATTGAGAGGAGGCCATTTTTCTGTCTTAATGCTATTATTTTGGTCAATTGTGTTGAATTAAGTAATTTGTAATTTTCTATTTTTAAGCCTCCAGCCGGTGAATCACAGATTCCAGTTTTATTTCAATAATAAAGAAAGCAAAACAGCTCAAAGCAAATCTATGCAATAATTTTGAAATGAAAATATTGAATAATAATTATTTGTCGCATCATGATATTTATGAAACTATTCCCAAATTGATTTAAACACCGTCACACTTAAAACACATCAAAATCCTGAAACAATTATTATAGAGTTCCAACAATTAAATGCCAATTCAATCGATAAAAAGAAAATTAATACTCTGTTACTCTTATAAAGAAATCTCTAAAGGCTTATCCTAATTTAATACCAATATTCAAACAGGAAAACCCATAACTCAACGTCAATGAAGCTTCAAAATGATTATAAAAATAAAAACTTGCAATACATAAACCGAAAAGATTATATTCAATTGTAGGTCGATTCACTTTTAAAATAAACTTGTGTCACACAATCTTACATCGTCTTTATCAAAATCATCCCTCTTTATTTAAATTACATATGCTTAACTCACGTATGTATGTGATGGGTAATTCTTCGATTTTATTTTATTCTATCTAACATTCGACGAGAAAATGGACATTTAGGACTTATCTATTGAAGATATATGTATCTTAATTAATGTCATTGTGCTTCGCTTGCAAACTAAATAGATCAATTAGTAAAATTGTTACGGTACGAATATATAATTAAACTAAAAAAAAGATTAGTTGCATCCTTGAAAATACCGTTTAGAATCCGTATTGAGTGCGAGTGATCCATAAAAAACTAAAGTTTATTTTAGAAGCGAGTTGCCGTGGGCAGCGAATCAATCTCAATACCGGCCGCGGACAAAGAGGTGCGCATAAATTATTATTGAACACTCCGATTTACGTAATAATTTTGTTATTCTGCAAAATTATAAATGCCAACAACGTGGTCACAATAAAAACCGCGGTTGTAAACCAGCAATGCGTGAACGCTCGTGAAGCTTCCACGGCGCATATAAAATATAATGTACGATACCTAGCCAACAAACGGAATCAGAAGTAACATAAAAACATTTATTTTAAAATGTGAATACGTGATGTGTATCAAGGAAAATATTTTTTTACTTAAAATAATCACAAAGAAGGGTGGAATAACATAATCAAAGATACTATCAAATTTGAATTATTGAGATTTTGTACACTTCCATGTATTTAAATACATGGATTTCACTTAGTGGATTTTTTCGATGATAAATTATATCGGACAACAATGTCATTTATTTAGTTGTGTAACTAGATGAGACACGTGCTTCCACTGTGTGGGGAGCATATTCAGATTAAACGTATAAACTCGATAATTCATAAAAGATTATCATTTTGCTATTACCATTAAAAATTACTTTCCACAAACTAATCCAATAAAATTATTAAGATAAAAACACTGATAATTATTGCAAAATTTGTTTTTGATTGTAAACTACCGCCAAAATACAAACTCACAGGGTATGACTAAATGTAATAAATAGCCTAGACCGGTCTGTAGGCGTATTATTATTATCACATATCACATGCAGGTATACATATTGATTATACTCAAAAAATAAAACTAGCAACTTTAAACATTCAGCATTTCAATTTCAATACCGTTATCTATGCCGGGCGTCCCACTCGTGAACATACTCAATAATTTACAAGATATCATAATTGGATATTATATATTCAAAAAGGCTGACTACTCCTGCAGCAACACGAAGTGAAGTAAGAGGAAAGCCGAGACACGTTCCACACATATTATAGATACAATATGATGTATGCCTATGCATAAAAATATATAAATATAGATAGCTTACGCTTATCGTATTTCAGGCGGCAATAGCATTAGTATTTGCAATACCGGTTAGAACCAGAATAGAGAAGCCACACACGGCTTTGCTTAATCAAGTCGCACTACAATTTCCATCTCCGATATTACAATTATAATAATTACGAAGAAGATATAATTTACAGCAGTGAATTATTACTAGAATAATTCATTAAAATAAACTTAAAAATAATGCACCGTTTGATATATCATTAATCGTTGTTTATTTTCAAAACGATAATACTTATATAATCCCAATATTTTATAATCAATTTCAGCTACATAATTAATTTAAAATTGCATGAATTAAATCTGCGGAAAATGTTCTTGCTGTGGTTAGTGTACATCAATTGAAAGTTTGTTAAAATTGATGTCGTTTATGTAAAAAAAAATTGACTCGACTCTTATCACAATAATTGAATCACAAAAGATTTGCCCAACTAATTATTCAAATAAAATGTTTATTAATTTCACAACATGTCGCAAATGAATATAGAATGATTATATATTTGAGTAACCGGTTTTCGATCACTTGGGTATAGAGGCAGTTATTGCTATTAATAATATAATAATTTACATAACGCTGGGTCATCCTCATCAGAAATTACGCGACCGAGTCACAAAAAACAAATATTTTCATACCTAGTTTCGAATTCGGCGTTTCGCGAGATTGGCTCAACTTCTTTCGATAGATTTATTCTTTATAACATGTTATCATATACATTTGCGTTTTTTATGCACTTCGATGACGTTTTCTTAAATAAACTATTTTGTCGTTTCGTCAGAATACTGATTTCCATTACAGATTTTTTCTCCAGATAATTTTATTGAATGCATTTGTTTTTTATAAATAAAACACAATTTTTTCGTACTACTTCACATATTATGATGGTTAGGACCGGTTTCAGATGATAATTCTTGAGATTAACGAAACCAACCCTGATCACTGTAAAATGTGGAAGCAATGCTGAACAAATTGTGTTTTATTTAAAAAATATAATGCCTTTCTACCAAGAACTAGCAGTTAGCACCTTAAAAGTGAAAATACATTCGTGTTTTGTATTAGTGTACTTCGATGACAATTTATCAAAGCCACTGCTTCACATAGAATGGCACAAACAGACAAAAGTGACGCGCCTGGTAATTATAAATTGCAAGATTCGAGCGGTATAATATACTGTTGCTAGGCAGCAGCTGAAATCCACGTGCGTATATATACGTATAAGAAGCGTCGCTCGGATTTATGTCTATAAGCTTGAATTTTATTTCAAAATAAAATTCTATTCATAGATTATTGAATAAAATTAGCATGGCGATCGCACATGATTTGCAGACACACACATACATCAGCCGATATGCATACATTAAAAAAATATGCTAAAAGTAAATCTGTATACATTCGACAGCGCAATGGAATGCAATGCGAAATAGGACAAAATATTATACGACTTACTAGTATGCGTACCAAAACAAAGATAAGATAGACGCTAGCCGTTCGTGGTAGAAGCGAGCATTAGAAAGTTGGTAGCCATAGATTTTACCGTTAAAACTTTTGG
Organism: Himalopsyche phryganea; assembly: GCA_022494535.1. Lineage (NCBI taxonomy): Eukaryota > Metazoa > Arthropoda > Insecta > Trichoptera > Rhyacophilidae > Himalopsyche > Himalopsyche phryganea. Next base: position 2,242,246 of record JAGVSL010000018.1, on the reverse strand, counting down.
GTTGACTGCTCCATATGATAGAAGCCGATATTTCAAAGACCAAAAGCGTCCCCGACGGTTATTATTGTTTGAAATTTACCCTTACCAATCTATTACCAATATATCATTGCTATGAAAGCAATACTTCAATAAATATGACGAGGTGAATGCTTAAACTGAAAGTGATTTTTTTTTTTACGTAAACGGTGAAACATTAGGTGCCGGCTTGAATATAGGTAAGAATATACCTATTGCATAAACGAAAATGTCATCGAGATGAGATAAAACAAAAGACCTTCAAACGATAATTGAGATGGACTGTGCAGCTTTCGAAAAGGATGCATTTTGTAACATTACTATTGAATAAAAGCACAGAATGCATCTAGATCAGCGGTCGCCAACCGGTTGTCGTCGCTGCAGTAACGTCACACACAAACTTATTTTAAAAATGCAGCAAAAATATCACACTAATATATTTGTTATGAGTGAGTACTCGGTATACGTTGCAATGCCACTTAAAGAATGAAAGTGCTTTTGGATAAACATTTTTTTGTTTTCCGATTAGTGCGTACACGAATTAATCAGGTCATCCGACGAGTGAGCAGGCCACATAGAGCTGTCTATGTGAGAAGCATGGATTTTCCAAATTTAGTCCTCACACTTGTAGCGATTGTCCCTTTGGTGGTCATTTCAAATGCGAGTCCCACTAAAAACTGCAGACAGTTGAATTCGACAGGCATATCTGTCGGAATCATTAGGATGCGTGGCAACAGTACATCGTCCCCTTTAAATTCTCCAATTAACATCACCTGTTATGTCACACACGAACTGAAATTTTACTGTTTGTAGCTATTTGATTCGTTTTTTTTTTTTCAGATTATGGTTTAGATTTTTTTGACAAATCTTCGCGGGTGTGCGCGCACAACAACCCTCCAAAATCTCATCGCAATCGGATGAATAGTATAGGAATGCATACGGAACAAACATTCATCTTTATATATATAGATAATTCAACGAGTGTTATTACCATATTTTGTGTATACTTGTACCGTTTAAAAAAACATTTCAGTGGTCCGCGGGATTCAAAATTGGGAGTTTACTGATTTGCGAGGTTCGAAAGATTGACTACCGTTAATCTAGATAAGGCAAGAAAATCAAACTGCACAGAACCTAATTTAAAGTATAAAAATAATTTATAGCTGTTTTGTTATTTGTAAGTATTTCGCGTGTATGAATTGGAAAGTGGATTGTCTTGCTGCGTAACTACCTAATTCTAAATATTTATATTTTTAACAACTATTAACGGGATTTGCGAGTTTTAGTTTTATTTTAGTTGGCGAGATCTGTCAGTGTTTGGAAAAAAACGGCCGAGAATGCAATAAAACGAGCTGGGAAAATAAAGGCGTATGAGAATAAATGCACGACAATAACCGAATCACCTGTCTGAAGGTTGTCATTTGCACTCGAATGGGAGTCGCTTACTACATTTAACACCATCAGGCCAGAGTCAAGTCAAATAAACTGGTTTTCTTTACACGAATGAATTACACAATAAAACCGCTTTATGTAAATATTAATTTACATTGCAATCCATTTACGGATGGATATATTGGATATTTACTCATATTAAAACAAAGCGATTGTCGCATCAAAAGTATATTCTATATTAAAAAAACAATATTTTCATAGACAATGTTAAAACACTGATACTTTTCCGAAATTAAAATATGACTTACATAAGCTTCACCATGAAGCTGACTCTAATTGTATCGAATGTATTCAAAGGTTTAAGAAACACTCACATTCGTATCGACAGAAGTGGTGGTTTACCGATGACAGAAAAAACAAAATAACATTTTGTAAGCATTGCAGAAAATTTGCCAACACTGCAGGTTATCGCAACAAGCAATATAAATTTTCGCTGACTAGAAGTAATTTATCACGAATATGCATACCTATGACGAATATTATAATTTTATGATACGAGTATTTTGGTTGTTTTGTGCTGATATGAATTAATTGCTTTAGTATGCAAAATGATTCATAAGCACTTACTTGGCAACATAGTAGTATGTCGGTACATATTACCCAATATAAGGTCAGCAATCATCCAGATAAATGTATGTGTGACTAAATAGAACACTAACTGTCCAAATTTAAAACATTTTGCCTACCTGTAGGTTAATTTTCTAGGTCTTCCCATCACATATTTTTAAGAGTAAGATTTAAACATGTTTATTATTATTTTAAAGCTCTTTTGTAAAAGCGATTTATGAATAGGTTCAATACACTACAAAGAAAAAGATTTATGTATTTTTGAGTACTTCAGTGGAAAAAGGGACACCGACCAAATACAGCTCGCGAGGGCGAACAAGCCATATGCAATCGCAACAATTCTACGCGTCACTTAATGTAAATACAGTAAAAATGGATTTATTTTATACACAGGCCTATATTTTAAATAAAATCGATTTCTTTCACGCTTCAATTATTCATACAAATAAAAAAATCATTTATTAAAAAAAAAAAAAAAAAAGTGTTTCCTATGTGGAGACTTCATTAGAAAGAAACTATTAATGGCGAGTGGTACTATTTTATGAAGACAAGTTCCGACAAAGCTTTTCCATTTGTGTTATTTTACATTTAATCAAGTATTTCAACATGATTTTATAAGGGTGTTTGTTGCGAGTCAAATCAGTGAACATTCTATTTTAGTGTGTTTAAAATAGTCGTTTTTCATGGCAATTTTATTGGTGAAAACAAATTAAATCTAATGAATGCTAGTAAAATGAAATCAATCACGAGACAGGTCCTTATACTATAGAAACATGGAACAATGACATAGTTATTACCCCATTTTATAAATTAATACAAAGATATTCCGATTCTTCATTTAAATCTATGTGAAGAGTTAATTGCGGCAAACGACAACTCTGTCGAAATGTTTGTTCTGGGGATGAAACATTGTTGCATGCCGTGTGGACAAAAGAAGAATAAGATCAGTGAGGCGAATAGGGTCGCACAGAGAACGCAGTGACAGAGGAGGGCGGCGGGTGGACGTAACAAAGCGAAAAGAAGAAAGACGAGAGAAAACGAAAAAGTCGGCCGCCTATTGATTCAGCGCGCCCACGCCACGCCGCGGTCCGACTGTCAGGACGAGGGTGAGGGGGGCCTGGTCCTGCGCTGCTATTCCATTCAACGAGGCGCCGAACTTCAACTCCGTCTTTTGACAAACCGTGGAAGCCGTTTATCAGCTATTAACTTAGATATCTCGCTTCGGAGAACAAAAAAAAATGTACAGGAAATCCATAAACAAAAAACTCAATGAAAACTTGAGCTTTGTAAATTAATTGTATACCTGACAATCTACATTGACAACTAAAAAATATCTTATATAATATCTACACTTGAATATTTTGACACACTGACTGACCGTGGTGATTGGCGGTAATAGCTGAATTTCCCAGTCAATTCATTTTCGACCAATACAGCAGTTCTTTCAACGCATTACCTACACTCATATATAAAACGGACCTAATCTATATATATAAGAAAATTGACATAACATCGGTCTCCTCTAAAAAAAAGTTTTTGGATGCGCAGCCCGACAACCTTGGAGCAAACTAAAAAAAAAAGAAAAAGTTAGATTGAAATAGCGAAAAACTTTCGATGAAATGAAAAGTTGCCGCGGAGGCTGTTATTCTGTTATGGGATGTGTTCACATTTGCCGAACGTGAAACATGAATAGCCCACTTACGGACAGTTAGTTGATAATGTTGTATAGAAATCCATTAACAATTATGAATTAGAGTAAAAATGAGTATTTTAAACCCTTGATTTGACACATTCGACAATTAATAATTCCATTTGAAATTTGTTGCCATCAATGCGGTAGAACGTTAGAATTTTTTGTTTTACACACGAGACAAGCCCCATTTTATTCCCCAGTTGCACTATTGCTGCAAACGCTAATACAATTATTCCATTAATATCAGAATATTACTATATTTATTTCGAGAACATTTTAACCGGAGATCTAAGTAACCGAATAGCCTTATTTTTTTTCTTATACAAAAATACTAATTTATTTCTCATTTTGGATATACTGCGCCTTGGCACACCTGGAATTTTCTCGCGGTGCACTAGTGTGCCGCTTTTGCACACCGGTTGCGGAGCACTGCTATACGACATCAATATTTTAAGCAGCTTATATAAACGTTGGAAATTATTCATATGTACATATTGCGGTAATATAGATTACTTGGCAAGCGATAAGACAAAAAAAAACGGAAAAAAACCATTTAAAAAGTTCAGATTCTTATCATTCTCACTAGCATTGATTACTAAATTGAACCAATACCTAAATAAACGCTCAAATTGACACGTTTTATCGAGCAAATGAATGAATGAATCATAGTTTCAAAATGGAGAATTTTGATACTCAAGATTTGATTACTATTAGAGGTACAATTTTTTCAGTTGTACATTTAAACACATTAAATGTAACGGAATCCAGAGCGTTCGTTTTGGTGATGAGGAATAATATTACATTGCCTTTTAAAAAAGAATGAAAATTTCCACATTCGGGATAGCATAGAAAAAAATAATTGATGTAAACATTTAATATACTATTACAGGGATTACAACGTTTTAACATGGCACAGGCATTTTCAATGAAACTAGCATTCTGGAAATCAGCCTGTTCTGAAGAATCACAATCAAGGAAGGTGAAAATCATTTTGTATGCGATTTCACCCACATGTCTTTTGCCCCTATAATTTTACCCGACTCATTTTTTTCCATGTCCGCTCCCAATGTGGAGCATATGGTCTCCTAATGGAGATATCTCATTAGAATTTGTCTATGAGATATGTTTGTTACTCAGTTGCTCAACCTCTCTTTATCGAAGAGAGTAGGGATAGATGGATAGGGCTAGGACAGGACTAGTGGTTAGAAAATCGCTCTCGCTACGTCCCTCTAATCGAGAATGGGATGATGGGTGGGTGAGGAGGGAATTTTCGGCAACACAAACACTCAGACTACGAACAGAAATCCATAAATCGATTGAAATATCAATTTATGAAAACTGTCCGCACGGGAATTGATCCCGAGACATCCGTAGCCGTAGCCCACGATGCTACCAACTGTGCCACGGACGCTGACGATTTTAATTATTGTTTTATTCGGTATTATTTAATGCTTTATTCGATATTTATTTTAGGTTCACAAATGTGATGTATTATGTATAGATATGTACATGAATTAATAGGTACTAGGCAATAAGTGAAATTACCAAACGGCTAAAGCATCGGTAGGTATATATTAAATATTTACTAACTGTGCTTGCCAAATAATTCAAAATCCATGATTGTAGAGTTTCGACAACACACATCTGCCCATCCGACAAAATATCTAAAAAAATAAACTATTCTATAAAAATTATATTCCTTGTGCTAGCTAGTTAGTCGTAATTGAATTCCATTTGATAAATATGATTTTTGTTCATTGTTTTGACATACTTTCACGTAATTTACGACGTCTTGGACCGACAATAACCCGACTTAATGATTGTGTACTGTGTTACAAACCTATGCGATTGTGTCACGCAGCAAAAATAATAAGAGATACAAGAAATAATATGAAATGAAAAAATAAGAACTTGCGGCGGTTGATAGGTGAAACCCGTTGATGGATACACGATAATATTTTCTGGCTAAATAAATACGCCTCGATATATTTAAAATCGAAACGAAAGTTTGAAGTCAAAATAATGATGCACGACATACCTACAGTTATAAAACAATGATGGGTGGAAAAAACACATGCTCAGCTGGCAAGAGAATCATTATTTAAAATGTTCAATTCCCACTCAACATTCTGTCAGATTGGCGACCTTCCAGCTGTTATAAATTGTGTAAAAATAACTGAATGGTACAACTAATTTAGCGCCGCGTTCAACTAAAAATAAGTCGTAGCATAAAAAGCAACTGGCTTATTTATTTCCATTGTAAGCGCAAGTGAGCTTAAACTCGCAAAAATAAAACAAACGACAACATCAAGAGTCGAAGACAGAAACGGAATACGGCTACAATGGAACTCCGATCTATCGGTCTCGGTCTCTGTCTCGCATTCATCGTTTTCTCGCTTGTATCGTTTTTTTCAGGGTCCCTAGGAAAACGAAAAATCCGCTCTCCACGGTCTATATCTCGTATTTCTTGAAATGGCACACTTCGAACGTGAGTATTACCTTGTGTTATGTATCGGTGTACGATAAACTGGACGTCTTGCGGCACTGGTTAATTTGCTCGCCGAATTTGTTCTTGACCCAGCCAAATTGTGGTGTATTGCAAAAAATGTCCACATTTGAATATGTATGTAGATATCTACCCCGTTTCGTTAATTTTGGCAGTCGGCTGCTAACGAGAAGTCTCCACGGGCAAAAGGTCAAAGGTGACGCAGAGTTAACTTACATGCCGACGACATCGACACACGTTCTATATAGCGACTATAGCAAGTAAAGTTAATCAAATAATGGTGCGTATTCATCAGCGTAAAATGTAACACAAATACGTATGATTCCAAGATGTGTTATTAAATTACGATACTCTTGCCACCGAAAGAATAATGGAAAAATGCCTCACGAGTACAAGAGAAAACAATACAAACAATATTTAAGATTACTTCACGCAGTTTAATGGAACTACAACACTAAGCAGAGGCGCAACTTAATTAATAGTTCACATTTACATTTTTGATAGTGGCGCACCCCTCTTAGAAATAAACACACTGCCATTAAAGTTTACATGACACACACACATCCATAGATAATTAATACGAATCTGGAGATTGTGGGTGAGATGTTAAGGGTGGACTGTTTTAAAAGATAGGTAGACAGTACACATACAGGCGTTCGTTGATTTACAAATAATTAACATATCGACGGCGATCTGACAGTAAGATCTATCTGAAATTTAAAAAAAATTTTCAGGAGGTACAAAAATTATTTCTCAAGTTTCTCAATGATTTAACCTTTACCATTCGAGGCTTTTTTATGTGCCTACCCTACCGCCTACTCTAGACGTTTTTCGATGAAAAGTATATTGCAATATAAAAAATCAATTGGTGAAAAGCATGCAAATAATAAAATTGTTATTATTTCTGTAAAATAGATTTATATGAATATACTGCACTTATTTTAATATTATTTGTAATTCTTCATTATGTGGTATTTCAAATAGCAATCTCCTATATGTAATTCTGGCTTATTGATTCAGGACTAGCAAAATAGTCGTGTTTCTGATCTACCACCTAGGATTTTTCTATTTGAACATACTGCTCAGTCTTTCTTAGTCCTGGGAAGCAGGACATGTAACTTATCTGCAAGCCGGTCTTCTGTAGGAACAGTTGAAGTGCGCCTTTGATATCCACCTTGCCAAAAATCTCCTACTAATTGGTCAACAAATAATTTCACAAATTTCAAATATAAATAATAAATCGATACGTACTAATTTTCATTAGACTCATGAGAGTACTTCACATTAGATTTGTAAGCTTCTGAATCGGTATAGTATACTAGTTAATATTGTCAACAAAGACAATCTTTTCAAATATAAAACTAAACTATATGAGACGCCCTAGATCTTTAAACAAACAAAAGCGAGGACTAATTTGAGAAATAAACACTTCCGATCATGTTCACCCTCCACTAGCGTGTTCAATAAATAAGATTTATTACCCTATGCGACAAAAAAATATCGCTTGCACCGAAAGATGTTGAAATTGCGCACGCCGTCTTCTTTCTGAGATATGTAATAACCTATTATTATTCATTCTAACTTGATTGAAATCGCAATAAAAAAATAGCTGTAAATATTTTTAAAAAAATCACTTTATTGACATGCAGCCGTAGCGGCGGCACTCGAGTGAAAAGAGTTAATATCACTGATTTCTGATATTAAATCATTCAACATTCTTAACCAAACAGGAAATCAGTCTCGCAGTCTTGTCTAAAGACCACCTTAGACAAAGGATTTATTCACCATAAAACCATTGGACTAACGATCTATATCCGTAAAAAAATCAGTGTGTAGCCACCGGCAGGCAATGCGTACAGCGCACACAGAAGATATGCGTTCCATTCGGCATATTTTTACCATATCAGAATAACTGAATATTTTACTTTCAATAATTTATAAACTTATAATAATTTTGAAAAGGCAGGTAACGTTCGCCTATTTGAAACTCAAACCCAGCGTGTTCTTGACGAAACGTTCTTGCGAGCCTTAAGCTTGTGCGTGCACGTGTGTGGCATGCTAATAATGGCAAAACAGGTGAAACCGGTCGACGCATCGGGGAGACGCTACCGCAACGCGAACAAGCATACGAATCGCCGTTGACTCTGTCCTCCGATCATTTCTCTGTATGTGTGTATCAGATCAACACGAACGCAACTGCAAAGCAACGCTTTTGCTACCGAAGAGCTTTCGATTTGTGTATCTTTCGGTGAATTAATCAATGTGTGTTCTATACCCAAATTGAAGGGTAAATATATAATAGCACAACTAAATTTACTAAATTGCATTCAGTAAAAAACAGAAGCAAAAGTTAGCTTGAAAGTGTTTGGAAAGTGACGGTGAATGATACGGGAGATTGGACAATAAAACAAAGACGATGTGTGCACATATGTGCATCGATAATTTAATAAGATGATTTTATCGAAAAAATTAAGCATATACCTCAAGAATAAGATGTACATCACGAAATGTTAAAAAAGACAGTAGCGAGCTATCTCCGACAAGGTCGTCCGCTCTTTATATTACGTTGAAAGGCGGTTCTCCTACCTGCGCACATCGAGAAAATTATTCATGTGCAGAGATGTTTTAGGCATGACGCCGATGACTCGCAAAGGCATTCTAAAATGCTCTAGGTGACACTTTTTGACGAAAAGCTCGTAAATGCAACACTTGATTGCTGCTCAATAAAAACGGTTTAAGTTCATACGATCAATATGTTGCGTAGTAGAATATTGAAATGTTTAGGAAAAATCCTTTTAAATTTAATCAAATACTAAAATATAGGACATCATTTAAGACATCGACTGAGGGTGCTTGATGGAATTTCAATATTAAATTTGAATTGTTGAGATTTTGTACATTTGCATGTATTTTATACTTGTTTTGATTTTGTCGTATTTGTATCTTGTATATAAACGTTAGACACTGTTTACTGTCTGTCAATTCGAGTCCATTCGTGTGCTCGAATGCTTGAAGATGCCGAAAGGCGAAACCCGGATCGTTAATGACAAAATACATGGAAATGTACAAAATCTCAACAATTCAAATTTTAAATACTAAAATAATCAGTCACATGTAAACCTTAGTTAAAATAAAATCGGTCAATTTTCACCACCTTGTTGAGTTCGCTTTTGACAGTACATATTTGCCAAATATCCCAGTTCGCCGACAGATAGCAAATCGACACTAAGTAGCGGCTTGCTAGAAAGAAACCTCACACGATTCAGACAACCATTACTTTCTACGAACTTTCCGAACACCGGTAACACAGATAAATGTACGAACAAACCGGCGGCTAAACATTCGCAACGTTGGGACATTTAACCATTCGGTCGTGCACATATTGCATGTTCTTGTACGGGTGAGATGTTAATGACATTTTTACAACTAGAGTGCGAAGACGGAGTCGCGCGAAGAGCGTTAACGATCGCTTGACGCAATTCCAGCAAGTCAGCGGTTTAGTTTTGAAAACATGTGAAGTCTGGCTGTAATGCAAAATTTTCTTTCATTTTCTTAAAATATGTACACACATTAATCAAAATAAACGTATTTTATTTTCCCAGCAAGGTCAAGTCATATTTTTTATCGAGGCTTTCGACTTCTTACGAAGCGGATATCAAAATTAGTGAAGAGAAGAAAAGCAAGTGTTCACTAGCCATCACGCCTATTTTAATGCTCAAGATTCAGGAGTTTCTCTTCGAGCAACAGTTTAAAAAGTTTTCCGTAGTAAAATCGTAGATATGAGACAAAACTATCACGCCAAGTCACATAATGAAGACACCTATTTTGTGGATAATAAAAAAAATAGCGCATCGCCTTCGTGTGGTCAGAGATTGCATTCGGTGGATATCTTTTATTGCATATGAAAGTTATGGCTAGACGAGTGGGGTAAAATACCAAAAGCGGCGGGTTACAACGAAAGATAATATTTTAAAACAAATTTACTTCATTAAAAATTCGTCAAGCGCTTAACACCAACTTTCCTCTTGGAATGGAACTATGCATGAACGTACGCACAATATATTATTATCATGAATACGTAATCATAAAAATAAAATGAATGGTAAGGTTTTCAAAAAAAATCTTGTGAATCATTATTTAAAATGAATGCATGCACGAGGGCAGTGAATGCTGTTAGGATCGGCGACGTAACGACCGAATGGTTCGGGGTCTCAACCGGGGTCAAAGGGGCTGTGTTTTGGCTCCGTTCCTATTTATAATAACCTTCGACTTCATCGTGAGGAAGTCAATTCCACCTGACCGAGGTGTGACCGTTGCCGCCAATCTGAGACTATGCGACCTCGAGCATGCTGACGACGCTGTCATATTTGAGTTATCTGTCGAGGGTATTCAGGAAACATTGGACAGGGTTCAGAGCAACTCGCATCGCATTGGCCTCAAAATCAATGCGAGTAAAACCAATGTGCTTTGCAACAGTTTCTGTCTGAACCCTCTGACGAGCGCGAGGCAAGACATCGAAAGAGTCGACGGCTTCAGGTACTTGGGAGTACACATCACAGGATATGGCAATCAGCGTAAACGAGCTCGCAATCCGATTAAGGATAGCTGGAGCAACCTTTAACTCAATGAGGAAAGTCTGGGACTCACGGTTGTACTCGGTCAGAACCAAGTGCCACTTATTCAATCCATGCATTCCGGCGGTGCTGCTTTACGGTTGCGAGTGATGACACATCACCAAGGCACAGGGTAGCCGTATACTGGGACTTTCAAAAAACAAATGCTTGCGGCGAATACTAGGAGTACAGTGGTTTGATTTTGTCAGGAACTCGGAGGTAAGAGAGCGGGCGGACCAACCTCTTATTACGTCCAAAATAAAAGGCTACGATGTACCTGGCTTCAACACGTGCTGCGGATACCCTAGGGGAGCCTGAATCCTACCTGTCTCTTCTACCAACAAGATGGATTCCGTCGCCCTGGAAGGCCACTGATGACCATCCATAGGATGTATTCAGCGGAGATGCGGGACCCTGGGATGACCTGGGAGGAATCGAGGAGACTGGCGGGCACAGAGAAACTTGGAGGAACCGCGTGATGGCCATATACTCCGAATAGGGACCGGATATGGTAAAAAATATTTAAAAATGAAACAGATTGCTAAAAAATTAAAAAAGAAAAAATGCTGATCACGTTCTTTGGGAATGTCCAGACATGAACAACGAACGGGAAAAATTGCTCATGACGATACGACCATCAGTCGGATCTGTCGGCCCCGACTTGGTTACATCTCTGACAAATTACAAGGCATTTAAAGAGTTTACGGCGTCCTATGGAAAGCGATTGGAACGCAATTCCTTAAGACATTAACCTCCTTGTTTTTTTATTTAAAACGTAACCTCCTGCACACTAGAGTGCATGCAACCAAGTCTTGAGGAATCTATCCTCGGACATTCCTGGCAAACATTCGAAACAGGCATAACGTTGTTACGCTGCGGAATACACCCTGTAAGAGTGTTAAGCCGTGGCGGGTGGTTGTGGGTACAACGTTGGAGTACCCTAGGGCATTTTCAAAAAAAAATGGAACAGATTATCGTTCTAGTGCGAATATAATATGAAAAGAAGCTGAGGTTCTAAACTATACTAAAATATTACGAAGAAAGGCGATATTAAAAGATGGAAAAAGTACATATATACTCGGCAATAAAACACTGTCAAAGGAACAGTGGGCATTCGTTAATATAATAAAGACAACATAAATTAAAATCAAGAGGAAAAAGTAAAAAACAGATCTAGAAAGTTTTATATCGCGTGTCCCGGACAGCGAATTAATAAGTATAGCGCTTAAAAATGCCTACCGACAAAAGGTAAAAACGACTTACGAACAGTTGCTCATTTAAATAGTATGCATATGGTGAAACATTGAGCAATGGTTCAGTGTTGAATTTGCCGGGCGAATGCATTTTTGACAGTATGTAGTGTACATTTTTATTGTAGGATGTGCACTCAGATTCCGATAGACAATACAGTGTATTAGAGAGGTGCTCCTATTATTTGTACTGTTGTGAATTAAAGACAAATCTTTTCTATGGATTCGGCGGTAACTTTGTGGAAGTTCATTTTTAATATTAAATTAAATTAAAAATTGATAACTTAGTTATTCCACAGACCTGACCTGTTACTAAATGTGACAATCAGTGGAATAACAAGTTATCTATTTTAAATTAAAAATGAAATTCCACAAAGTTAACGGCGAATCCATCGAAAATAATAAGTCGATTGCGCTTACATCGTACAAAATGAAAACAGATTATTTACAATAGAGCTAATAAATTTCAATTCTCCAACTGACATTCAATTATGAATATTTAAAAAACTGTTTCACATTATTATTAAAACGCATTGATAGCATGCACATCGAATTTATACAAATTTGCAACAAAAACTCTACTTGAAATCCAATGAATGGACACTTGAAAATTTCAATAACTATATTTTTTTACAATATGTAATTATTTGTTATCTGGTGACGAATCATTCGCACTGCACGGCACAGTAGTAAAAGAAAGTGAGGCCGGCCGGACAGTCACGCGGTTCTGATGGATCGTTCAAAAATCGATTCAATCTCTACGGACTGACTGACTACCTGCTTAATAAAAACGTAGAAAAGAGGCAGAATCAAAAAATCTACTTACGATAACTCTCCCTCCTCAAATGCTATTCTGTTAATAATATTTATCCTGCGACATTTTCAAGGGCATGGAGTTGATTTGATAGGTATTTATTACACATTATTTAGTATTCAACCGAAGTATATTAAGTCGTTATTTTTTTTATAAATTATTATAAGAAGCGATATAGTACCGAAGTTTACAATAAGTATGTTATCAATACATATCTTATACAATTCAATCACAACGACCACGGTCACAAAAGCGAGTCATAAAAAACTAAGATGAAGTTATTTGTAAGGACAAGTAAAGATAGCATAATAGGTATATTATAGAAAACCAAATGCTTAGCAAAAACAAATTCAATCCAACTAATTATTTAATATCGGTCTTCAAACAAGTAAACAATAGTTGATGATACCAGAAAGCAATATTTATTTTTGCTGTGACAAACACCCAATTTTCTAATGTCCGTCTCGGCGGGCGACTATAACGTGACAGTATATTTTATTGATATTGTCAGTGGAAAAGGAGCACGCAATATGATCATTAGACAAAAGCGATGAGTTTTTTACAATAATGAGGGAAGCATAATCACTTGCTTCCTCACACAATCATAGATAAATAAGATGCATTCAATCGACATTGTATATTTATTTTTACGTACTTAACTTCAATATTATATATCGACTAAAAAATAGCAATTGGGTGAAGACTAAAAATATAGAATATGCTATTAATACACATTCAATCTTTAAACATTTATAAGCCAGCATATCGTAATTGTTCTTTCATCAAAAAAATGACAAAAAATACTATTTTTGAGGAAATCTATATTGATTGTTCGTGTCTCAATCATATACAATTAATATTAGATGTGTGTGCTTTAAAAAGGGCACTTTTAATTTTTTTTTTTTTAAAAACTGTTTAGTACAAACTTTATAACCTGAACGGAATGAAATCGAAACGCGTATCGATCGATGCTTACAACAGGTTGTGTTATAATTTGATCCAAATTTGTGACTCAATTAATAGCACTTTCTACTATCAACATTGATTAAGAACATTAAATATGTAATAAACTGAAATTACAAATAAACTATTGCGATATAAACAGTATGATCCGATTAGCTTTAAACAGCTGACACAACTTCCACAGTGCACAGCTGATGTAAAAATTATGAACTATGATAAAGCGATAATTGTATAAAATATACCTACATACATTTTTAATCAAACTGACGATAGTGTGCCAGTAAAACGATCTAGATCAAAGACTGATTTTTAAAGACCTATATGAAATAATAACAATTTCTATGACCATTTAGTGGTAGCACAAAATAAGGTTTGTTTATTTACATGCATGGCATTACATTATTTTAATCTTGATACAATAAGTAACACGGTCAAAGTGTATTTTATGACATATTTATCCTGGCTTACCTACTGACTACACTTCAATATTACATCACATCGAGTATGTATGATATAAATAAACATATGTATTCTAACACATAGATAGCTCACCTATGACGAATTGCTACGCGATAAAATTGATCTTTACAGTTCTCACCCATTTGAATGAATAAAATAATTCAGAGCCAGCCGTGACCCACAAAATAATAAATTATAATACAATTATTATTCGCGAACGCTCTGAGTAAGATCAAACGTGTTTATTTACCGAATGCCAAATTTGAAATTAGTTAGCCCGGCTGGCTACCTTAGTACCTACACATTATTATATTGTTCATCGTTTGTAGGGGCACTCTATCGTAACAAATTATACAGAGAGATTAAAATTTGTATGCCAACCAGCATGGCTACTCAAATAAATAAATATCGTAAAAAAGACATTTATTATTTTTACAAAAAATCACATTAAAAAATTCAAATAGTAAAACGAAAGAGATTATGTAAAAATACTTTAATAAGAACAGAGAAATTCAGTGTCGCACCGACGAATAATTGTAAAAAAAGTAACGAAATACCTAGCGAAAACAAAGTTGATTATGGAGTAGTATACATACATCTTTGCTCCATGGTTTATCTTATATTTATATCGGCTTCGTCTTCTCAGTTTTTTGGTGTTTTTTTAAACAATAATTTTTTTTTTTCATTGATCAGTTACAAGTCTAAATATTTAAAAAAATCTAATTCCCTACTGAAAACAACGCAAATCATTTCGTAAATATGCTTTTAACAACATACTCTTTTCTATACGAAAGTTTACTAAATGCCACAAAAAAATCAATTCTCTATGAAATGGGTATAATTGCGAATAGGAAAATACCAAGCCAAACATTGAATTTAAGGAAACCGATAATTTCTGCGAAATATTTGTAAGAAAATTCGTCGCCATATTTCAAATTTGTCTTATGGAGCGTTCTTTATTGGAAGAAAGAACCATTTGACATATTTTGACGACGTTTTCATGCTAATATTATATTCGTAATTTGCGTAAATTGTCGGTTTCCCCGATTCCCATGTTTGATAATTAGGCATTAACCAATTCGAAATTAATTTTATCACAGAACTGCATTTTAAATTAACCGCATTTAGTCAATTTTCAACCAGAAAAGAGAAGCCTCTCGTAAAGCAGATTAGCCGATCCGTAACAATCATTTTACACCGCATTATTCGCAAATTCTGTATGTATTAACAAGTTATGTAGCAATCCAATAATTTCCACAATATTTTCATACAATGCGCAGTGTCCTTACCGTAAATTTCAAAAACTAATGAACTGAACTCATGATTTCTGACAATTCAATAATAAAAAGTTTGCATGTTTCATCATAGTAAGAAATGGTAGAAAGTGATAGCTAAACAAATAATAAATTTTGAGTCAGGTTTATTTTATAGATAGTCATTATAAAAAGACATTTCTTTGAGAGTTTACGGACAAAATATTGAGAACCAATGATTATATTCGAAGCATACTGATAATGCATCAAATAAATACACGACAATCATGTCGAATATAGAGATGCAAAATACCACAAATTATTGGCGTCACTTCAGGAAAAATGTAACAAAAACTAGTCGAATAATATATCCACACATACAATATGAAAAACCGTGACACTGGCCGAGTATAAACTATTTATATGTTCAAATGATATGCTAAATACGCATCATTCTCCAATAAGATAGATAAGTGGGTCACACAAGAAAATGAGATGACAATTAAACATATTATGTTTTTAAAATATTTTTATTATTTCATAAAACGAGCCAGTTCAATATTATTTGAGTCAGCTAGATATATTAAGTTCGTTTTTCGGGTATTAATTATTAGTGTTGAAGATTTATTTTCATGAAATATTGAGATAAACATAGTATGAAGAATACAACAAGGACGTCACACAAATAATTACTAAATAAAAGTTTTTTTTGGTAAGTACATGCGTCAGTACGTCCGTCACACACCCGCTTGGCCATTGCATGTAATGAACACACCGTACAATAATTAAAAGCGGAATGCCGCCAACTGATTTAATCTAAGTTTATTTAGACAAACAATACTGTTATTTTGAAACACAAGTAAATAAAAACAACGATCAACATTTTTCGAGACGGCGTAAAAACTTTTGAGTCATAATGCTGCGATCGAAAGTTGAATGATGCAGAAGCATTTATGTGTACGAATACCGTACACAAAAATTATGGAAGTTTGAGACGCAATGTATTATCGGTGACCTAAGGCGATGATTGTAAGAACATACTTATGGATCGTTAACAAGTAACGCACAATAAAAGTACTTAAGAACTATATTTTATTGTTTTGAAACTTACCAAAAGTACTAATGTGACAAAACAAAGAACAGAGCCTAGCCACGCGCTCTTTTCGGGTTCTAGAATCACTCTCTCACAAACCACGATTACTCACGTGAAATACACAATTTAACCACTCAAATTACATCACAACTCGGTAAATGAATTCGTTTATATGCGTAGATAATATAAACACTGCTTTTACGACAGATTTTACTATTGAATTCCCGCTTTAACGAAAGACGACAACGCTCATTTACGACTAGCGGCATTCAAAATGGTGGACGTTGAAGAAATGACGCGAAAGAGAATAGAGAAAATTAAGTTTATGGTTTTTGTATCCTCTTATATGCGAATGTTGTCTATTGCTACCTTATATGCAATGTGAGTATGTACTGTATACGGGGTTATTACGCCTGGTTTTTCTAAGGTGTGCTGTTTATTTATTTTTAGTGTATTTTTGCACTACACAAAAATTTCTATATGATTTTTATTGTTGTTTACACTTACCTGCAAGTATTCAAAATTGTAAATATTGTATACTTAAATTCTA
Organism: Himalopsyche phryganea; assembly: GCA_022494535.1. Taxonomy (NCBI): domain Eukaryota; kingdom Metazoa; phylum Arthropoda; class Insecta; order Trichoptera; family Rhyacophilidae; genus Himalopsyche; species Himalopsyche phryganea. The sequence goes on along the minus strand of JAGVSL010000018.1, from coordinate 2,225,018 downwards.
ATATAGGTAGGTATCAATTTCAATGATATAAACATGAAGGCGAAATAGCACTGGTTGAGGGTTATTCCGCCTATTTATTTTAAATTTTAATTATGCTTCATTATTATTACGTTATAATAACAATGAGGTAGAATAATGCTCATAACATGTGCTGTGAATATATTAAATACCATTAAACATCTAAATTCATGATTTTTGTGTGATTTTTCATCGTCAAACTTTGCTAGGCGGAATTACCATGGGTTCACTCAAGATTGCACACATTTTGAAAATTGAATTAAGAGTTGTGCAAGCAATATAATTAATTAATCTTTGTACATGTACTATATTTAGAAAATACTGAAATGTTCTGATAAGGTAATGTGCATTTTAATAAGGTAGCGGAAAATAATTATTGAAACTTTTTTCTATCTAGTATCTAAGGAACTTAAAATATATCAAATAACTATATCACCATACAATGCCAGTAAAATGCTTAATAGTATAAATTTCACATTCCATCACCTGTGATTTAATAATAATACTACATTTATGGCAAGAGTTTAAAACGAATTCCTTTGATGCTTCCTGGCTAACAATATTTTGTTCCTAGCTAAAATAAATAATATGAAAAAGTAATATTTTTCTTTATATAAAAAAAATCTTATAAAAAGTGTTTTGACAACCATACCCAAAGCAGAATATTCTCAAAACATCGTTGTCACTCTTCAGTATAACTCTATCTGGCGTATTTAGTCTTTAACAATCAATCTATTTAAATGTATCCATGCATTCTAATTGCTTACATATAATAGAATGAAGAGTTCAAATTCTTATATTGTAACGTTTGTTTTTCTGGGAGGTAAATGATGATTTTTTGACAGTTGAGGTAACTGCGTATGCCCACACCATTTACAAAAGTAAAGTTTTGCAATAACGTTGATGTTTGAAAGGTTCAGTGTGAGCAATTGACGATTTAGAATAAAGCCATAAACAAATGTTTTGTCTACCCGAGTGTAAAAATAAGTTGACGCAATATAAAGAAAGCGAGTTTTATTAGGCGAAAATATACTTGGTAGGCGAAATAGCCCCAGGTGATGACATATAATAATATTAATTATAAACTGTAAAGGCAAAAAAGTACAAAAGTCTGTTTATGGCAAAATTTATTGCTTCGACTTGCAATCCTAAAATAGAAATGATCAGCCATACTACCTTTATATTTAAGTATTGGGGCTTTGTTTTGACATATTGCCAAATACAGATACATAGTTATAATTGAATATAATATTTGAACAAACCAGCAATCCCTTGGTCACATACAACAAAAATGGTTTCAAGAATAGTTTCGAGCTATTGAATTGACTGAAGAATGTTGAGCAAAACTTCATCGAAAAATTTTCTTTTTTTATAGAAAGTTGACATGGCTGACATTCTTACAATAAATTTTTTTAACCATATCCGCTCCTATTCGGAGCATATGGCCATCACGCGGTTCCTCCAAGCTACTCTGTCTCCCGCCAGCCTCCTCGCCTCCTCCCAGGTCATCCCAGCGTCCCGTAGCTCCGCCGAATACATCCTATGGATGGTCATCAGCGGCCTTCCAGGGCGACGGAATCCACCTGGTTGGTAGAAGAGACAGGCAGGATTCAGGCTCCCCTGGGGCATCCGCAGCACGTGTCCAAGCCAGGTCCAACGTCGCTTTTTTATTTTGGACGTAATAAGAGGCTGGTCCGTCCGCTCTCTTACCTCCGAGTTCCTGACAAAATCAAACCACCGTACCCCTAGTATTCGCCACAAACATCTGTTTTCAAAGCACAGTATACGGTTACCCTGTGCCTTGGTGAGGTGCCATGACTCGCAACCGTAAAGCAACACTGTCAGGATGCATGCGTTGAATAAGTGGCACTTGGTTCTAGCCGAGTACAACCGTGAGTCCCAGACTTTCCGCATTGAGTTAAAAGTTGCTCCAGCTATCCCTAATCGGATTGCGGTTGCCATCTCCCGTGATGTGTACCCCCAAGTACCTAAAGCCGTCGACTCTCTCGATGTCTTGCCCCGCGCTCGTCAGAGGGTAGTCTGGGTCTGGACAGAAACTGTTGCAGAGCATTGGTTTTACTCGCATTGACTTTGAGACCAATGCGATACGAGTTGCTCTGCAGCCTGTCCATTGTTTCCTGAATACCCTCGACAGATTTATCAAATATTACAGCGTCGTCAGCATACTCGAGGTCGCATAGCCTCAGATTGGAGGCAACGGTTAAACCTCGGTCGGGTGGAATTGACTTCCTCAGGATGAAGTCGAAGATTATTATAAAGAGGAACGGAGCCAGAACACAGCCCTGTCTGACCCCGGTTGAGACCCCAAACCATTCTGTCGTTACGTCGCCGATTCTGACACAGCATTCACTGCCCTCGTGCATGCATTTGATGATGGCGATAATCTTGGTTGGGATTCCGTACAGTTTTAATATGTCCCATAGGGAGGGCCGGTGCGGACTATCAAAGGCCTTCTCGTAATCAACGAAGCAACACGCCAGCGAGCTGTTGAATTCGTTGCTTTGCTGGAGAAGGCATCTGAGATTATGAATCTGGTCCGCACAGGATCGGCCAGGTAAGAAACCGGCCTGGTTTTCCCTGAGGATACACATTACTGGAATCCTTATTCTCGCCAAGACTATCTGCGCCAAAACCTTGCCAGGCACGCTGAGCAGCGTTATGCCCCGGTAATTGTCGCAGCAGAGTGGGTCACCTTTTTTGTGAATGGTGATGACCTCACCGTTGACACCTTACTGAGAAGTAGGTGCAAGGGCTGCAAAAGTGCCTCCAGGCCGTACTTGAGAAACTCTGGGTGTATACCGTCCACGCCCGGCGCCTTCCCATTCTTTAACCGCTGCACAGCTGAGGTGATCTCAGCGTGCGTCGGTACAATTAATTTATAGTATAAAATTAATATTTTTGTATTATTTAAAATAAAAAAAATATATATTTTAATTTATGCGTTACACGCTAGACCACAACGTGTATTTTTACAAATTTAAATTTCATAACGGTGTTTTGACTAAGTTTAATAAATTAATAGACTAACTCATAAATATTATCATTTTTGAATGACGCAGAAAACACTGATGATTATGACGAATGGGAGAGAAGTAAATTATCTTCGATCTCGATGCAAAGTATTATGACTTGTGACCTTTGGTTGTATTAAATCAGGGCTGTCGAAAATGCGGCCCTGAGTAGTTTTGATCAAGTAAATTAAAATTTGAGTCGAAATTAAATTTTGTTTCTAGTGATCTCCATATTGGTAATTTTATTTGTTGGTCTACCTAAAGTAAAACTTCTCTATGATTTTATCAACATATGAATTCCGTTATTATTTTTTTGCTTCGGCAGCACTGTATTCAACTGTCAACTTAATATTATTGATGCCAATTATGCCATAAAGTGGTATACTATTATCATAAAGTAATAGACTATTATGTTATGCCGAGCCATTAGAGATCCATATTCATACGATACTATACTTTTCCCGAGCCGTACCTGGCGGGATTCGCGAGTGTGTGCCTGAGTTGCATTACTAGATTAATTAAAAAAAATCTTTCCACCTGTCAAAAAACCATGTCTGACAAGAAAAGAAAACGAGCGTATCAAAGTGGATGGGAATCCGATTATTTGATTACCAATTACAAGAATAAAATACATTTCATATTTATTTCAAAGTTTTTTGTGTCTATAGAGCACACTTTGAAACGACACTACACTACATTACACAGTAATTACTGTGTAATTTAGTAGAATTGGACTTATTAGGAGAGTGATTAGGCACTTTCGTTAACGATTTGTTATGGCCAGTAAATGAAATGAACACGATATCGTTTCAATTTTTTTAAAGCTCTGACTTCTGTAGTCAAAAAAATTAATTAACTCACGATAAGACTCAAAGTTATTTAATTTAGATACTCTATTATACTGGATGCGGCCCTTGGACTACCTAAGGTTGGACAGTCCTGAATTAGATTATAGACATGTATAAACAAACATGCCATAGAGAACTATACTTTTAAACATGCACTCATATAGTTTATAGATATTGAAGTTTTATTAACATGATTAATTTTGCTAAACACTGTCATGAATGTATGATCAGTAAACTCAAGTGACCAAGCAAAAACTCATATATTTTAGTGTTGACGTTAGTAATAATAATAAAACTATTTATTGTTTGTGAGAAGCAGTAGGCAAGAGAGAGTTCTTGTGACTTCTTTTACTGAGCATCCACAACTTTTACTCAACAAATACTCACTACAAGATATTTTACTCGAGGCTAGTAGTGAAAATTTCTGTTAGCCCTCTGCATGTCAAGCTTGTTTAAATGCCAGACCAATTTTATTTTATCATACCTTATGTATAATATTCAAATAAATTTTTCATATTTTTAGAAGGATGTTCCGACGAATCATTTTTCTTTTCCCAGTATTACTTATCTCGAATGTTTACTCTGACATGCACAATGATGAGCTTTGGGCTTTGATCGAGGAAATATTTTCCCACCCATCAACATTACAGAATTCATCCAAAACATTTATGAGAGAATCTTTCAATTTGAACATTTCTCAAGGTAATATAATCTTTTTACTCTATCTGATCTTAATAAATAATAAGGGAATTTTGGCATTATAAGTTGAAAACCAACTAATGATAATAGAGGCATATTCGGAGCCATGAAACAGAGTGTAATTTCAGCCTTTGTAATTTATTTTTATAGAATTGTATTGATTATTTCGATTCATGACAATAGCATTTATAGGTTACGTTTCATTGCCCATAACGTCCTGTTGGATGTTAGCTGTGTTGAACAGATTGCCAATATTGACTGCTAGAGATCTGCGCATCGTGAAATTTTAAAATTTGTCTCTAGCCCAAGGCTTACAATTTAATTTGCTACTCAATTACATCCCATGATCCCTTTTTTCTTAACCTAAACAAAACCCAAAAAATACTATTCAGTTGAAATGATATATTATTCAACACCATTCAATTTCTTATAAATACTTGTATGAAGTAATTTTCAATGCCTAACTTCTATAATCATTGAATAATTTAATGTCACTTTTTTATGCCATAAATCATCAACCTTTTGAGATTGACGAAAAGTACAGTTTAAATATAAATAATATCATATCCATTGATTAAATGCTGTTTCAATTTGATCATCGATTTCATTTTATCATTTTATTTTTCTTATTGACATGTTCCTGAAAGTACTTATATTCTCATATTTCAAAACAATATAAAATCCATTAGATTCTATATTGTAGGATACAGTATTGTAAACATATTCATACTGTATTAGATTTTGAACCATTTTTTCATAATCAGATTTATTTTTATTTTTTATGACTGTTCTTCTCAAAATAACAACATTTTTATGTAATCATTTAATGAAATCTTTCTTTTTAGCGGAAAAGACGACAATCAAGCTGCATGATGTAAATGAGTCCTGTACAACATTGCAGGATGGATTAGGAATATGCATTGATTTTTATGATTGTCTGTTCGATTTGGTCCGTGTCGATAACACTTCAAAAAAAAAAGAGTAAGTTAAGCCAGTGGCATAACATAGGTCCTTGAATTTGCCGCTACCCCTCCATTTTTTCTTCAAAAATGATGATACTTTTTTATAACAGTGTCGTAGTTAAGGGTTAAGTCTATTTTTAACAAGCCTATTCGTATTTTTTTAATCATAAATCATTACGATGCAGAAGATTGTGCAGACAATTTTTTATTTATAAATATAATTTCTTGAAAAATATGTACTATATTTTTACAATCCTGTCATTTACAAATGTTGTATTTAATATTAAATTCATATTCGTAAATAGAGTCCCGCAGGACGAACGCAAAAAGTTCTGAACCATTAGAACAAGTATCGAATATTTTTATTTCACTATTTTAAATAATACTTTTAGACATAATATAATATCTTATAGGATTAGGAAGTGTCAAATTTGACTATACTACCTGTATAATTTCAATATTCAACGGTTTTTTTTGAATTACAAAAATAGAATAGAAAGTTTGGATTATTGAGATTTTGTACACTTCCATGTATTTTGTCACTAACGACCCGGGTTTCGCCTTTTGGCATCTTCAGGCATTCGAGCACACGAATGGACTCGAACCGAACTGAACTCGAACGAAGGTCAGTTCGAGTCCATTCGTGTGCTCGAATGCCTGAAGATGCCGAAAGGCGAAACCCGGGTCGTTAGTGACAAAATACATGGAAGTGTACAAAATCTCAATAATCCAAATTTGATATTGAAATTCCATCAAGCACCCTCAGTCGATGTCTTAAAGAATAGAAAGTATTCATAACTAACATAATCTTCATAATCATAACACTTCAATCTAATCTTTATAGAACTCAAGTTATTATTATAATGTATTGTATTATAAATTGCATTTTCTTCATTCTTATGTGGGTCAATTTGATACAATTGCATTAAATTGGTATTATAGAAAGGATGATCCTTGTGTTGGGATAATGAATGTATGCTGTCCTGAAGCTGCTCTGCCATATTTTTTGAAAAATTTCAAGCCACCTGTACATCGAGATTGCGGAAAAAGCAACCCAATGCCGGACAGCTTACACCCCAAAGATTTTAACATCAACAAAAATATTTCAGATTTCGGAGAATTTCCATGGATGGTCGCTGTTTTAAGGTTATTATTTTTTTTCATTATACAGCTTGCTGTTGGATATATTGCACAATTTATGTGGATGGCTGGGGTGAACCACATAAATATGTCAAGTTCATTGATTTTTTTATTTTCTCATTTTTAAGTATTTATCTATCTTCACATGTGCTCAATCACAATAGTGAAATACTCTTAAAATTTTTAGTAAATGACATTGTTCATCAACACACGAAATAATGTTCTTTAAATAGATAGATATATAAATAGAATAGAGATAAATAACCACAAATGTCAGATTTATATGATTATTCCCACTTTTCCCCTGATTGTATACACTTGTCTTATAAGCTTGTCTTAGTTATATTTAGTCAGTAAAAATTAAAGTATATCCATCTCTCGATATATGTATGCATATTTTTTTGTACAGTTTCACAAGATGTAATTATCATGGTTTACTCTTATCTGTAAAGTTTCATTTTGTGGTTAAGAGCTTTACATTTTAGGCTGACAATATTTTACATTAAGGTTTTCTTTTATTTATTATGATAACATCTTTATATCAATTGCTATTTTTCTTACATTTTAAGGGTCTTGCCAATAGCTGCAAAGCGTAATCCGCATAGTACATTAGCTATATATCAATGTGGAGGATCACTCATTCACCCTAAAGTGGTTTTGACAGGTGCAGACTGTGCGTTGAAACTAAATTTAAGTGAAGCACAAGTTCGAGTCGGAGAATGGGACACTCAAAGTAAAATAGAACACTTACCTCATCAGGACATATCAGTCGTGAAAATTATCAGCCATGACCAATTTTGTGAAAGTATGTTTCAGTATTTACTCTTTTTTAATAAATGTATAGGAAATACAGTGCATACAGTGGAACACTGATTCTTCGTTTTTCATGGAACCCTGAAAATAAATGATAAATGCGAGAAAACGATGAATGTGGAAAAGTCTTTTCAGTTGTTTCAGCATTTCAGAGTCCAAACTTTCTTCATAGGGAGCATTTTAGTTGCATATCAGAATAATTCACGATGTGAAATATTAGGCAAAAATTTACACTGACCAGAATTAACGAGACGATGAAACAGTCTGTACATAAGTCTTTAGTGTAAATTATATGAACTGACATTATAACAACAAGATGACACTTGCAGACTTGCAGTCTCAGTTTTTTTACAATATTGATTAAATGTGTATACTTTAGAGCGGGAAGGGCCATCATTTTTAACCAATACATCGAGGAAAACGACAGATAGGGGAACAATGAATGTGAAATTATTTATAATTGTTTTTATGGGTGTTCAGCTGGGACTATAAAAAAATCAATATATGTAGGAAAACGATGAATGCTAGAACGATAGATTGGGATTTTATTGTATTACTATTTTGTTGTATTAAGCATGATTATAGTATTTATACTCCAAGTAAATAGGAAAATGTATATTTTATACCTCACAATGTCGATGTCATGATATATTTTTGGTTTAAGTATGAATTAATGACATTATTATTTCTGTTCTCACTATGATTAGGTTGAGAATTTTTGATAACTCAAAATACCCAAGTTTGTCAAAAAGGTATAAAGTCCTCCGAATATTTGTTGTTTTTATTGATGTTTACTTACTATATAAGCAATAAGAAGCATTATTTTATATTGACAATGAATTATTACAATATTAACCCAGACTCCATTGGAGGTATTTGTCTCTATGCAGTGCTTTAGTGGAAAGCTTTGCAAAGTGCATTTGAGTTCAGTTCGAGTTCATTTGTGCGCTCGAATGCCTGAAGATGCCGAAAGGCGAAACCCGGGTCGTTAGTGACAAAATACATGGAAGTGTACAAAATCTCAATAACTCAAATTTGATATTGAAATTCCATCAAGCACCCTCAGTCGATGTCTTAAATTATAAAACAATAACCCTTGAATGCTGGCTACCTGCGCCACAAGGGACATTTACAGTGTACTTGCAATATTATTTTCTGAAAAAATAATTTATTGTTTGTCTTATGGTACAATATTTTGATTCAATCATAGGGTATACAATATTTCTACGAATATAGCAAGGGTTGCACTGCAGCACTACCTATATGAATTGTTGTGAATTAATCTTACCCATGTTTTAGAAAATTTACAATATAATATTGCAATTCTTATCTTGGAATCCGAAGTCACAATAGCTGAAAATGTTGGTGTCATTTGCTTACCACCTATAGAGAGCAAAACTCCACAAGGGCATTGTCTAATGTCAGGTTGGGGAAAGGATCAGTTTGGAAACGATGGACGCTATCAGACTATTTTAAAAAAGGTAATATAATTAATAACAAATTAGGTGTAAACATCAACACGTTCGAGATTTACTATCATATTTATATGCTCTTTTTGTATTTTAGCTACAAATGTCTTTTGTTAATAATACTGTCTGCAACAATGCCCTAAGGAAGACTCGATTAGGGGAAATGTTTCAATTACACCAATCATTCATGTGTGCCGGCGGGGAAAATGGTGTAGATGCTTGTAAGGGAGACGGTGGCTCTCCTCTTGTTTGCAAATTACAGGTTCAATAGTTTGTTTAATAATACATTTATAATTTAAGACATCGACTGAGGGTGCTTGATGGAATTTCAATATCAAATTTGGATTATTGAGATTTTGTACACTTCCATGTATTTTGTCACTAACGACCCGGGTTTCGCCTTTCGGCATCTTCAGGCATTCGAGCACACGAATGGACTCGAACTGAGAGACTCGATCTCAGTTCGAGTCCATTCGTGTGCTCGAATGCCTGAAGATGCCGAAAGGCGAAACCCGGGTCGTTAGTGACAAAATACATGGAAGTGTACAAAATCGCAATAATCCAAATTTAATAATACATTGCTCTTTACTCTTTGTGCAAGATATTAAACCATATATTTTCTAGTATTACATGTTTATTTATTCATGAACTATAATTTATTGAAAAATCAAATTACAGTGATTTTTTATTTAATATACATAATTTAATATCTAATGTATTTACACATTGTTAACAGGATAATGAGAAGACATACTTTCAGTATGGAATAGTAGCATGGGGAATTGGATGCGGAAGAACTGGGTTGCCTGGAGTTTACACAAATGTAGCATCACTACGAATGTGGATTGACCGACAACTTTTGGATAATAATATTGATATGGACGATTATAAAGAATCATAATCTAGCCCTGATAATTCAACCAAAACTTTCTACCTCTGTCAATTTAACAAAGAAGAAACTGTAAATAAATGAAAAATTAGTAAATATAATAATAGAAATGGAAATCTTGAATCACTTGCTCCAAAAGTGAGTATTATGAAACTGCTTAAAATCATATTTTCAAATTAAAATACATCCCACCCTTTATATAATAATTATGTAATTAAGAAAATACCCATAATTTAATTTGCATTAAGTTGATTTTTATTTAATTAACGTAGAAGAGTGAAAGGTAGTCAATTGTTTTAATTTAAATGCCTCCACAACCATTTAAATTCATTGAAATTGCTTACATAATATGTACTATTTCTTATTTACAACCAATAAAAAAGTCCTTTAGCTTCTGAATTGTGAATAATCACTTGTTGGTTGGTCCACTACAGTTCGAACTATCATAATACCTATTTTCAACTTATGATAAAATAGGTACTTACTTTAATTTTCCTACCACTCTTATTGTATTGACACTAGGGCAGATTTAGTTTCTTGGCTACTTAAGTTGCTAGGGTGGATAAAGTCTGTCTTTATTTTCTTTTCCCACGTAAAGTCTAGCTAAGCACTCTCAAATTAAAAGATTCTATCAGCTGGAGGCTTTGTGTGCAGATAACACTTGAGAAAAACCTCTGATAAAATAGTTAAAATTGTACAAAGCTATTTATACAGATTAATTATTATGACTTACCAGGAGGCATATAAAGCACTTTGTTTATGACATTGGAATAATTGAATGTGTTATCAAATGAAAACAGTTTACCAATAAATAATAGTATTAAGTAATAATCATAAATAAAATGTACATGAACAAACCACTCAATAATGATACATTGCAGATATAGTCCATTAATTTGTCAATCGATGATAATTTATGGAAATATACAAAGTTTTCTTAAAAGTGGTAAATGTAAATGTAAAGTGGTGGAACGGCGTTCCGGCACCTTTTTTCATGGTATTTTAATACAAGAAATTACTCGAAACAATTTTCCCACTTACGTATAATTCGTCGTCAAAACTAACTTTAACTTTCAAAAATAAAAAATGTTTATTTTTTATGTGCTTCGTGGCATAGGATAAGCTGCCTTAAGTTTTATTTGAATATAATTTTCTTTAGTAAAAAGCTTAATAAGAAGTGAGTTCCAGCACCTTTTTTTTCTAAAAAAAAGCCCTGGATATATATAAAAAGCATGCATGTCTATGTGGTTTTCCTTCAGGCACATATACCTGGAATAGATTTTCAGTCCCAGTGATGGATCAAATTTTTTTGGAGATAGCGGTAGAATTGATTATAATAGGTTTTATAGAAAATTTTATTCAATGAACACGAGCATCCCTTGAATATTTTTTCTTAGTTTGAATAAATAAAAAAATAAGCTCCACTTGAAAACATGAATCAAAAGATAAATTGATTTCTTTGTTCTGAAAAACATTTCTGGCGAGATTCTGGGCAATTGATTTTATAAACCAGTGGTTGTTAAGTCGTTTAATTTAAAATTATTAATTTCAGACCAGCGCTATAAGGTTAGACCAAAAAACTCTGAATAAATTAGAAAAAGTATCGCATATATTTTCATTTCACAATTTTAAATAATACTTAATAAACATAATACTTTCGGGTTAGAATGTGACAAATTTGAAAACTACACTATCATTCCAAATTACGTATTTACGGTAAGAAGCTGTAATTTTCTGTAAATTGTAATTCTAAAAAAAAGCCCTGGATATATATAAAAAAGCATGCATGTCTATGTGGTTTTAATACTTTCTATCCACCTCCTTTCCAATTCAGGAAACTGGACCTACACCCGAAAACAGGGAGACAGATAAACTCACTGCTAGTCTTATATTAGCCAGGTCGTTGATGTATTATATTTGTATTACATTTATTTGTTCCATATCATGAGCAGGCATGGTTTTGAAAAGCAATTAAATTTTTATGATCAACATTAATTGATCTAGGGAGAATTTAAACAATAAAATTAATAAGGAAACTAGAAGACAACTTATGGTTCATATGAGGTCAAGGTAACAGACAATATTAATTTTCAGGCTTAACTCGGTCTAACAAAGCAAAGCTTAAGGTAAAAGTTTGGATGAGATTTTTAATTCAAAATAAGCAGTTTTATAAAATTATAATGTAAAACTCTACTCCAAGTATTCAGGTGAAATTAGTCCTAATCCATTGATAAAATTGAAAAATTAATATGTTTTTTTCCCTCAAAACTCAAACCTTTTCTACCAAGCTCGACAGCTAGAAAAAAGAGTTATTTGACTGCTATGCCTACTAATGTGAATTGATAAAGCTAATAGGAAAGAGCTGTTCCAGCAGGAAATCAAAAGGGCATAATATTTTAAGGAATGAAAAAATATTACGTTGATATATTTAACATTATCTAAGTAGCTAGACAAGTACAGTCATTCAGTGGTTCCCGAGGGGCACTAAGCAGCCTCAGGAGCGTGTACGTGGCAGCGCAAAGCTAGAAACCGAGAAGAGTGGAGGGAGTTAGGGGAGGCCTTCACCCAGTATCGACCCCGGCTGAAAATGATGAAGTAGCTACCGTCAAACGGGATTATTTCGCATACCAATTATTCCGCCTAATAAAAATTATTTTGTTCATATGCCCTAACTTATATTATCTTGGGTAGACAAAATATCGGGTTTTGGTTCATTTTAACGGCGTCAATTATACATTTTACATAAATATATTATCTATGACATAAATGCTGTACTGGTTTATCATAGACGATTTTGAAAATTTTCAATAGACAAGCAAAATAATGTGAACCTTCGTTATAGCATTGAAACTAAAATAAATGTTTATTACATTCATAATTAAAAACAAATATATACATTAGACAAAAGGACGATAAACAGTTTATTTTATCAATCAAGGAAGTATGTTAAAGAAACATATTAAACATAATAATTTTCAGTTTTGGCCCATTTTAACGACAACATTTTCATTTGCAAGTATTATTTTGCTTCATTGCTGTTATAACGTAACAGTGATAAAGACTTATTCGGATTTTTTAAACAATAGGCGGAATAACCCAAAGCCAGGGCCATTTCGTCTACATTATATCAGTGAAATCAATGAAAATTAGAAAATAAATCGATAATATCTACCAGTTTAAATAACTGTAGTAAAGTGCATATAACCAGAAAAACCACAGAAATAAATGCGTAGGTAGGTAGTGCACAAAAATTACAATAAATACAAAATACCTACCTACTTACAACACACGATAGAAAAACTAGGCGGAATAACCCTGTTTGACAGCAAGTGTATTTATAGGTCATAGACTACTATCACTGTAATATTTTCATAGAGAACTGTAGGTACTTTTGGGTACTTTGTTGCATAGAGAATAGATAGCTGTACTTAGAGAACTATACATTCATTGAAAACTATACCATAGACTACTATACTTTTATATACTTTGTTGTTTTCTTGTAACGGTCGTTTGCGTCAAATAGTTAGAATTAATTTAAGACTACTAGGATATCATATTTACGACGAATTTTCTCAACAAATACTGAATGCTAATGAAATACACGGATACACAATTCACTTTGTAATAAAATTGATAGTGTTAACCAAACTTTTAAAATGTATTGTATTCCAATCAATTTGAAAATGTCAAATTTCATTTGTTTACGTGTCTTAAGTCATCTCTTTCTTTAAAGCATAATTACCCAATTAAGTGGTAACTCTAGTACTTATTTTTCTTACAGGATGTCTCCCGGGATCAATTTGGCGGAAAACAGGATACTGACCAACATGAAGCAATTCAACAGAATCGCAAGAGAATTTGTTGCAACACATAGTGAAAAATCTCTAAACGCTTTGAACAAACTGCTCATGGTAATATATTATTAGTTTTGTAGGTTAAGTGGAAACTAGTATTCATAATGTATACAAAAAACATTCATATTCACACTACGATTGATTTTATTCACCGGAGTAGAAACATTCAAATGAAATATTGGTAAATATGCTTTATGTGTTTCTTAACCGGCCCGCAAATAGTTAGCGCCCATTTGAAAATCCTTAACATACTACAATGATTCCAAACATTGTGTTTTTGTCCTTATAGTAGATCAAAAGTTTCACGTAGTGAAATCAACCACATGGTATTAGTATACAAATGGTCAATTTTGAATATCACAGGAAAAAGAATTATCCATCTCTATGTTAGAAAGCCATTAAATTATTGTCTGCATTTATTTACTTTTTCGACCATGTCAGTATTAAAAACAATAGAGAAATCGACTGGATTTCAATGTAGTGCTTTGTCTCTCCGAAATGGTGCTGAAGTGGTCTAAAATGCTATTTTTATACCAAAGATTAAGTAACTGAAATGTTTTAGGTTATAACAAACCAAACCTAACACAACCTTAGACACCATTTGGGGTAGTTTTCCTTATAGAAATATAAATTTTTAGGCCACGTCCGGTAAAACGAAATAATAGCAAAAGTTCACCGATTTCATATAAATAGCTGGAGTTTTATAAAGATTAGATAGAAATTTTAGTTATAAATGGTTTCTATCGTAATTTTTTAAAATCTGTATGTCAAAATTACAGCTTCTTACCGTAAATACGTAATTTGGAATGATAGTGTAGTTTTCAAATTTGTCACATTCTAACCCGAAGGTATTATGTTTATTAAGTATTATTTAAAATTGTGAAATGAAAATATATGCGATACTTTTTCTAATTTATTCAGAGTTTTTTGGTCTAACCTTATAGCGCTGGTCTGAAATTAATAATTTTAAATTAAACGACTTAACAACCACTGGTTTATAAAATCAATTGCCCAGAATCTCGCCAGAAATGTTTTTCAGAACAAAGAAATCAATTTATCTTTTGATTCATGTTTTCAAGTGGAGCTTAGTTTTTTATTTATTCAAACTAAGAAAAAATATTCAAGGGATGCTCGTGTTCATTGAATAAAATTTTCTATAAAACCTATTATAATCAATTCTACCGCTATCTCCAAAAAAATTTGGTCCATCACTGGGACTGAAAATCTATTCCAGGTATATGTGCCTGAAGGATTAAACAAATTACTTTGCTTTAACAAGTGATTTGGATAGGTCCATATGATAACTATTTAACTTATTAATAGTATACACGCTTGTAATAAAAAGTTTCACTTTCAGGATTTTAGAAATGAGGTTTTTGGTTGTATTGCAGGATATTGCATCAACTGACAAGAATTTCTCGATTGGCAGAACTGAAGTGAGCTTTTTCTTCAGTAGTCTTTGGGAAACCATGTCACAATCAGATGGACCTCACTGGAATGGAATAGCAGCATTAACTAAAGCAGTGGGAGATTCTTCCATAAAATATGCTTTAACTCACACATACAAGTAAATATTATAGTCACTTTTACGGTGTTAACTCGAAATTTTTGGTGGACAGGCATTTTATTTTAAAAATAAAACACAATTTGTTTGTAATACTTCAGCATGTTTATAATGATCAGGACCGGTTTCGCGGGCATTGTCAACTTATGGCAGTGTTTAACATCCCAGTATATTTGGTTCAATCGAGTATATCTTCATATAAATAGCTCTGTTAAGATTTATAATTTATGGTCCTGATCATTATGAACGTGTGGAAGTATTACAAAACAAATTGTGTTTTATTTTTAAAGTAAATATAGTAAAATTCCTTATTCATTTTCAATATTAATTGTTTAGTAAGAAAAATATCTTCTAATTCTCGTACACTAGTGTAGCTACCCCATTGCAAAAGTATGCAAAGTATTGAAGTTCAGCCAGATAACTGGCCCTAAATATCAGTTCTACAAACTAAATACAATTCCTATAAAAGATACAAATGGTCTGGAAAATAATCAGTCCTTTACCTCATCCATCTTCCTTCGCCCCCTATGAAACATCCACACAGGCAGCTGACAGTTGATTTTTTTCTCATTTTTCTGTGTATTATAATGCAATTATTTTTATGTACATATTATTCCAGATTCTTGCCCCTTTTGTCTAATTTGCTCTCCGATAAGTTGAATCAAGAGCAGAAGATAAAATTGTTAACTTTGATGGAGGTAAATATTTTCTTAACTTATTAATAGAAAATAAACTTACAACACTATTTTAGCATTAGTCATTTGTTTTACATAACGTATTGATAATTGTAAATATAATAATTGTTTTATTGTTTCCGTTAAGTGATAATTTATTCTGTACGAAAAGAAAAAATATTTTCATTATTTCAGGCTCTCTCATATGGCATAAAGATAAATTGGCAAGAATCATATTTAGTGAACTTGATGAAAATACTCAGTTCATGGTCGATGCTTTCACAAGATGGAGATGCCCAAAACAAAAGAATAGTCGTTCTCTCGCTGACAGTTCTGGTGAACCTTTGCTACGGGAATACAAGTGTTATTGACATGCTGATGAGAACTATTGACACGAGAGAGCTTATCAAGTATTTTGTTTCTCTCAAGGTAAAAAATAAATATTGTTTAACCTAGGCTAGCTAATTGGTGGATTTTGTGTTTGATGTGTAGAAAAAGACATTTTTTTATTATTGTAATGAAATCATTGTAGATATAATTTATGTATCCGTGTTATCAATTTATCAGTTTGGTTTCTTTGATAGGATAACAATGATATTGGTGTTCAATTATGCCGCCTTCTGATGTCTTTGCAAGGAGTCGAAGGTTCCGCCGGATCACAAGACATTCATAATTTTCTCGGCGTCACATTTAAGGCTTTTCTGCAGGGAATCAAGTCGGTGAATCACTTTTGTCTGTTATATATTTGGTAGTTAGATTTGTTTACTTTGAAGTGAAGTTATTTGGAACTATTTTACTTATTATTTGAATTTCAGAGATTGTGATTCTACTCAACTAAAGCACTGCAGCACTTTCCTTCATGATCTCTGTTCCGATGCATACACAAAAATACACTTAATCAGTTACGAACAATACGATTTACCTATTCAGGAAGCATTACAGGTAATTAACTCATTGCATACAAGTAATATAATAGAAACAAATAAGTAGCAACTAAAATGAGAAATATCTCTTGTTTTAAATGCCACTTAAGAATTTGATAATATATTAAAGAAATGCCAATGACTTGCATTTTAGAAATTACAACTTGTTTATTGATTATGAATTGAGGTCTAATTTCAAATTAAAATTAACAAATTTCAGCTATCACCGCTGCTTTTATCTCCTGCTATTGGGGAAGAAAACAAAAATATTCAGAATCTGTGTATCCAAAGTACATTGACTTTCTTCACAAGTTTGGTCAAATTAGGTATGTTTTTTGCCCAATATCATTACAAACATAGTTAATGATTCATATTCTAATTAAGATACACAAGAAAGTGAACAAACAAAAACTGGTACTTTTAATTAATACAGTAGAAACTCCATCAATAAATATTAAGATTTAGAAAAGTATTTTGTTATTGTCTTCTGTTTAGTAGTCTGGATAATCAAAAACCTAAAAATCTACAATGAATATCTGCTGTATTCCAATGAAATTTATTAAAGTAATACATATTCAATAGCAGCTTATGCTTAGATATTTTTGAAATCCGCATGATAAAATAGATGTTAAAAATACTACAACACTTAATTATATCAAATAGTAATGAGTCAATGTTTCAGGTTAAGTAAATTAGTAAATGATTTTATCGTTTTCAGAGCTTTATCCTCTCCGAGTGGTCCACAGCAAGATGGCTGACTTTGCAGTGAAATCAAGTCACATACCGGAATGCCTAAGCTCATCTTTGGGACTGTTGGCTTGCTTAGTTTTGCAGTATGTTGGTGAGAACTTATGAATTAATACCTAATTATTATTTAATACACTTACATGAGATTTGTTTTGATCTGATACAGATTCTTTTCATAGACATAAAATTTAAGAATTCATATATAATTTTAGCTATTTCTACCATTGCCATATATGAGTTATTATTATAGTGTTGATATTTTATCGAAGTGGCAACTTTCTTGTTATTTATTTTGTAGCTATTTTGGAATGTTTTACTCACCTAATTAGTTGAATTATAGAATGATGAATAAATATTTCTGTTCTAGAAGATGGAATGCTCCCAGATGATCTCATGGCTGCGATTTCAGTCGGTTTACAAGGATTACTGTCACCAGCATCACTGGATCCCCAATCAGCTGGATTAGAATGGGTACGTAAATGATAATATAAGATTAAATATTAGAAATTATCCAGTAATAATTACTAAGCTGATTCATTTTTTGACTGATTTTGAAAAATCTCACTGGCATATTATGTACATACATTCTACTTTGTAAGTATCCACTATATATTCAATTTGCCTGTCAATACCAATCCAAGGAATACTTCTCAAGATTTAAAATTTCCCAAAAAATAAAGAATTCATCGCTACTGATATGACAATCATTCAAAAGTATTAGTTTTAATTCTTTTTGGTGCAGCTACAACTAGTGTCGGCAATGTGTGACTGCAGCGCAACCCAGGATGCAATTCTTCACAATGTTAATCCTGAATATCTTGAGGACATTCTCCATCAGATCCTCCATACTGCAGTTCAGGTAATTTCTGTCTTACATATTATAATATTATTTAATATACATCATTCCAATTTGATTTTTCAAAAATATTTAGGTGATACACATCTTTTAAGATTAATTAGCTGTTTATTAAAGTATTATGTCATTTTAATTGTTTCAGAATGGAACTCTAAATAGTGGAATATGTCACGAGTCTGTTTTGATTGGATGTAAATCGTGTTTGGGATTAGCTCAAAGAAATTCTCAGTGGGATTGCATGCTCAATCGAATGCTTTCAAATAGTTCTGTAAGTGAAATGGATATCAATTTTGTTAGTCAAGTCTGGTAATATAAAAAATGATGGAGTGGAGTCATAATTTTATTTAAATTTACAGGTGCAACGTGTTTTAAGTTCTTGTCTTAGCAGTAACCATAAATTAAAAAGAAAACAATCTCTGGAACTCATAAAACATCCGCATTTCCCCATTGATAAACTGACTCAGGTACATTGTACTTCATTATTGAATCAATAAATAATACAAAATGAGAAAATGTTATACTGATGCTACTTTTAAATGTTTTAGGTTTTCTGTGGATCCGATAGTCAACTAGATTGCACTTCAACTTTAAACAATATTAATTCAATTAGTTTTTGCGAAGCGCCGATAGTTCCTGCTGCGACAAATATCGCTCCGTCATTAACACCGTCTCAAGAACATGTCTTAGATAAACTTATTGAGAAAATAAATTTTGCTCTTGAAAATAATCAGGTAAACAGAGTTTTTTTTTTTTTTATGATATAGCTTTTTTTTGTTTTTTTTGCGCTGTATAATAATATTGTTATATGTTTTAGATTAATGATATTTCTGTATCCACCTTAATGGAAATGTATAGTTATAAGATGTCCTGTCAAGAACAGAGACTTAATGCAGCACATCGAGGTTTGCAGGTATCTAACTTTAACCATATATAATTAATTAATGTATTTCAGTAATTTGTGACTGATAGATATGTCATAGTGTAAGAATGGCTTTGGGAATCTAACTGGTATTTTTTCACATCAACAACACGAATGCTCATACTCAACTTTTTAAATCCTGTAAAAGAAATACCTTATAATTTTTCTTGAAAACGTTTTCTGTTTGATTCTATTATAGTTTGTCTATTTAATCAATACAAGCGTTTGTTGTTTTCAGGGTGCAACAAATAATGTTGCTTCACTACATCAATCTATGGCTTTATTGGAAGCTACAAACAGAGTCCAACAGGACAATCTCTACCAATCACAGATTAGTAATGAAAAGTAGGTTTATTATTAATTTTAAAATTTCTAACATTTTTGTTCAGCATCACAATAATATTTCTAAATTACACTTGTTAAAAATGACAAAAGACAGGAAATATATTTTGGTTTACGTAAACTTTGTGAAATTTTGATGTAAAACAGATATTACATAACATGGTTATAGAATTCCAAATAAAGTTGGATGTGTTCATAAATTTAATTTATAGAGTATGGCAATGGTAATGGTATACGAGTTCAAAGCGCAAAGTTCAAAGTAATAATCAATCGTCTGATTCTAATTATCTGATAATTAAGTATGCAATTTATTATTGCATTTTCAGAATTCTCTAAACAATTTTTTGTTGAATTCCCAGTTTTGTAGTGGAGTAATATGTTATTTTTTTTGATATTCATTTATTCTCATATTATGTGATTGAAATCACTTTAATGAAAGTTGTAATTATGTAAATTCTATAAAATAAAAATTTATATGTGTGAAATTGCAAAACATGTTTGAATTTTTTAATTTTTTTGTATAGATTTAAAGAGAATGTCTTCAGACTGTCAGAGCAATTGAGTGATGCAGAACAAAGTATTAGACGATTTCAGGGAAAACTTGCCGCTGAGAGATTAGATAGAGAACAGCAGAATGCCAATTCTCAATGGGAGTTTACACAAAAAATAAAGGTTGTGAATCATGTATTTTTCAAATAAATACTTTGCTCCAAAGTTTATTCACTGTTTTAATTAACACAAAAGTTGTTTTATGTAAGTACGACAAAAACTTTATTTATTTACATTATTTATAGACCCTGGAGAATGAATTAGAAGTAAAAAATATGGAGTTGGAAAAATTGAATACCAAAATTAATGAAATGGAATCTGCAGGAAGTCTTTTACAAAGTAAATTAGCAGAACAGGTAATAAATTGTATTTATTTTCATTTAATAAATTGCATGCAAATAATAAAATTGTTATTATTTCCGTAAAAATAGATTTATAATGAATATACTGCACTTATTTTAATATTTGTAATTCTTTATTGTGTGGTATTTCACATACGAATCTCCTATATGTAATCCTGGCTTATTGATGCAGGTCTCGCAAAATAGTCGTGTTTCCGATCTACCATCTGGGATTTTTCTATTTGAACATACTGCACAGTCTTTCTATCAATAAACTGAAAAAATCTTGTAGAACTGAATACTTTTTTATTTTAATCCTGTAGGAAGTTTCATATTTATATGTTCTTTCATTACATGTTCATTATTAACGTTCAAAATGTTTACATTATGTACAATTGCAGGTATTACTTAGCTAAAGTATTTTCTCTATTGTTTGTTTCTTTTAGACAACAAAGAATAGTGAGCTAGCTGGAGTTCTTGTGAAGTTTGAAGAAAGAGTGAAACAGCGTGACAAGAAATTAGAAGAAGCCAATAAAGAGCATGCTACTATTAAAAATGACCTTAAACATTCTCAAGAGGTGTGCACTGTCACTCAATATATAGTTTTTTAAATATTATAATTATACCTAGTTAATTTTTATAAGAAACTATAAAACATATTCGTTGATGAGTTTATTATTTTCAACAGGCTGTAAAAACCTTGGAGAAGACCTTACTAGAAAGAGATCGAAGATTGACACAAGTGACTACACAGCTGGAAGAAATGAATCGAATTCAAGAAATGATTGCTAATTTAATGGGAAACAAAGCAACAAACAATTCCAACAGTTCTTCTTTGAACTGATATCTGTATGATTAACAATAATAATATTTGAATCAATTAAAATAAATATTCAGTCATCCTACTTTCCAATGAATTACAATTTTTTCCCCCTCTTTTTTATCATTAGGACTGTACAAATTCCACCATTATACATATATTTTGATAAAAATTATACTGTGTAAACATAAACTCTCTTTGTGATTTATTTTGAGCTTTAATCAAATTCTGTTACAGTTCATCTTTCTAAACCTTCCCGTCCACACATGCTTTCTCTTTCTTTCTCCGCATGGACTACTTCTAGTAATTCGAACTTTGTTTAGAAAGCTTAAAGTTGGAGTCACCGGCGTAGTAAGAGGGGTGGGGAGGGGGCTTCATTTTCGAAGACGAATAGAAAATTTTGACAGTAAAAAATAAATATTTTTTTATATTTACATAATCAGTACAAGTCCTATTCTATTCTTTATGTTTTCTTCCATCTAATTTGTGACTCGCTGACAACATATACTTTTCTAGGGGCAGCATTTTTGAAGATGAGTAGAAAATTATGTAGGTAATAAACAAATAAGAATTGTTATGTCTTGTGATTTGCTGATAAAATACATTACTTTTCTGAAAGATCTAAGAATAATGATGAAACCTCAATGTCGCAAATATTGAAATGCTTTTAATTTATTTCCTCGCAATTGTGCTACTATAATAGCTGTGAAAAAGTTTTTCGAAAATGAAATTGATAAAAAACAATTTACCATCAACAGTGAGCAATATGCGATTAAAAAATACTTTCCGTAGCACACCAACTGGCAGATAAAATAGATTTTGATAATGTTCCTGACGATTTTGCTAACAACAAAGCGAGGAAAAATAAATTTGTTGTAATTTTTTAAAATGCTATTTTAGTAAAATCTACTGAATATCTTGATCTATATTGATTCAAAATTTTTAATTTGTTTTTATGTTTCCATATTAATAATTAATATAAAATTTATTTAAATGACCATAGTACATATTTTTCAATAACTTATATTTTTACTTAAAAAATTTTTGCCAGCTAATCTTCAGTGTTATGTTAATAAAAAGAACAATAGGTAGATTTAAAAATAGCTTTTAAGGTGTTAACTGTCAATCCTTGGTGGAAAGACATTATATTTTAAAAAATAAAACGCAATTCATTTGTACTACTTCCACATATTTATAATGATCAGGACCGGTTTCGCTCATCACGAGCATTATCAACTGATGACAAGTACCAATGAATTGTGTTTTATTTTTTTAAAATATTTATGTCAGCGAGTATTTATGAAAATATGAAGAGAAGTCATTATTTATATTATTATCACTCAGAAAAATTCTAAAGTTCATAGTATAGAACAGGGGTGGGCACACTTTTAATTAAACATAAAATTATTGATGGCGATTGATTGATATTGCTTGTAATTATATTATGCGAGAATTTTTACAACTCATATATGTATTTTGAAAATAGGTATTTTATACATATATAAAATAGCTATACAAGAAATCGAATCAACGACAATAATACAATCATGAATTTAACTTCTAAAAAAATCACCATACATTACATGTGGTGGTAGTAATTGAGATATAAAAATCATTCTGAAAAGTTGTTATTACTTTTACTTGTGGATTTTAAGAGTTGGAGTTTCGAGTAGTTTTGACTCGTTTGGCCAAGAAATAGTTCAATATAGGCTCACGATTGACCAAAAATCCTTCGTGATCGGGCGCACTCTACAACCCTGGTATAGAAGATAACGAAAAGAGACTAAGTGTTTCCAGATATTTAAAGTGGCTGTTATTTTTATACACAGTGGAACTCGTATGGCACGAAAATTAGGTCAACCCGAAATAATATTTTGTTCCTGATAAAATTTTGTGTAATTTTATATATTCTCATCCTCTTAATACAGAGTCCCCGTCTTTGGAGACCAAAAGATATACCAGCAGCCAGGCCACGTTACTGTTTATGGTTGACCTTTTGGCTAGACCGTCATCTTAAAATTAACACTACAATAAAGGTGCCGCTAGTCGCATAGACTTTCAGCAGGCAAAATTTTCACTTAAAATTGCTATATATTATTTTTTATATCGTGAGTATATTTTATGTAATCTAGTTGATGAACATGTCAAGATAGTGCTAACAAATCATGTACCCCTTGACTCATCTTGAGATATAGACTTGTTGCTATGATGCTAGCTTACAATGTTTGCGCTGATGACTCGCCTAGGAGCATTTAACATTTTTTTTTTTTTGATAGTTCCCGCTTTAATTATTTGTTTAGTGGTAGAGTCCTTTGAAAAACCAAAAATTGGGATTCTGCTGTATCATTGTATCATACAATATTTTTTCATTTTTTTTTCTATGGATTCAAGGGTAACTTTGGAAATTCATTTTTAATATAAAATTAAAATTTATAGCTTAGTTATTCCACTGACAGCCAGTGGAGTAACTAAGTTATCAGTTTTAATTTTATATTCTTTCATTCTGATTCTCGAAACGTATTATTTGTTACTTAAGTCAGAGTTTAACGTGTTAATGTAGCGTACAAATATAATTTTCCTTGTTATTAATAAATGTAATGTTGATAACTGAGTCTAACCGCGATTTATTTTGTCTTTTTTAGTTTGAAAGTACGTGGTTACATGGTTCAGTGAGTCTCAACTGGCCGCAAAAAAGCAACCTCGCGTAAAATGTACTTTTCAGGAAACGGATACTATAAATAAAATAAATAACCATGGAATGCGAGATCAGGAATCAAAATAAAGCGCTCACGTGATGACATTTATTTAAGAACTTTGAATTTGCAAAGTGTACTGTTTTTGTATCTCATTGCGATTTTGAATTATGAAAGGTACATACTTAATTTCTCCATTTTCTCTCAGTTTGAAGTTCTCTAACCAATTGTGGATAGCGCTCACGTGATGACATTTATTTAAGAACTTTGAATTTGCAAAGTGTACTGTTTTTGTATCTCATTGCGATTTTGAATTATGAAAGGTACATACTTAATTTCTCCATTTTCTCTCAGTTTGAAGTTCTCTAACCAATTGTGGATACATAGCTGATATTTTTTTTAAGCTGAAATTTAATCTTGCAGGTCCGCGACATCCATAAAATATTTAACTGGGGTCGGTGATAAAGACTAGGTTATTAGCCTAAGAAATTACAAAACCTATCAGTTTAACTGCTATAATGAAGTAGCAGGCACTGTTGACTATGGACGCTTGATCGAGTTTAAATGATTTAATTGTGAAACAAAATGTTTTGCTATGGATACTAAACATAATCATAATGCGTCTATTACCGGTATTTGATTAATCGTTTTACCGATTTATGTAGCTAAATCTCTTTACAGCGTAGCCGGTAAAATTATTTAAAATTACCTGCATAAGAGAGGCTACAAAATTAAAACGAAACCATTAGTAGCAGCGACGTTTTCGTTTACCTAGAAATTCTTAGAAATCGCTGACTTGACCAAGGCACATGTGATAGAGTTGTGTATGGGCTGTGTACTGTACGGAAAAGTATCACAACTTAATAATTAAACCTTTGACAGAGTTGTGGTAGAAAATATTAGAATGCACATTTTGCGTTATTTTCTTATTCCAAATTAATAATTCATAACCTAATGTTACGCCAACTGGTATGAAATCGGAGAGATTAAATTTCCATTTTACATTAACATTAGAACAGCTTTAGTGACACAACGATGTGTTTCTTCAGGCATTATTTCTATTGCTTTTACGAAAAAGAATAATATAAATAAATACCAACCTACTTATTTTACGTACAATGTCTGTGCTGTGTGCTATCAGGTAATCCGATAGGGTTCAGAGGCAGGTTGAAGATTTGCTGGCTGGACGGAGTTGTGAACAACTGTCGTTTGCTTATTTAGCTGAGCTGGAAGATGCTCACTATGAAGACAGATAGAGGTGGAGAGAGTTGTTGGAGGCAGCCAGAACCCATCTCGGGTCGTCGTGCTCCTGATGTCCGTTTTTGTGTACAGTGAAATCTTATTCGTGAGATTAAATTGCCGTTTAAATTTGTTGACCGAGTTGTTTTTTCATACATAATAATTACCGGTAAAACAGTACTGACTTCCAATATTTACCTGTATACTAGTTATGTCGCATGCCCTGAGTACTATTATTAAGAATCCACAGAATGATAAATATTATTTAAATATAATCGCTTAAAATCTTGCATTAAAGGTTGTCAGTTTCATGAAATTCGTGCACACTATGGCTATGATAAAATTATTGATAATATCAATTAGGTATGTATTACATTTAAAAAACTTTCAAAAGAAAGACTTTTACGCTAAGCAGGTACAAAAAATATAACGGTGACTATTATAAGATTTGTCAATTAACGGTAAGCCTTTATAAGCTCAATTCCTTATCACGGTAGTCATAAAGACATTGTGACATTGTCTTTTTCGCTTTAAATGTTAATCGTTTAAAGCTGCTTTAAGCGTGCGGGCTTAAAGATTAATTAAGTTTTTGATTGGTGGTATAAAACCATCGGAGATCGAAATAAGAATTAAATTAGTGAAATATTAATCAACCGAATATAAAAATGTGTTTACATCTTAGTTAATAATAATATACGAATGCATAGTTATTTGCCCTGAAGTCATCAAAGTACGCGTGATACAATAATGATTTATTAAAAATAATGTTTTTTGGATGAAATAGAATCATCGTACCTAAACACAATATTTTTAACGAGAGCGTGTGAAAACTTACAGTTACAATGTTAACCTTGTTCGATATCATTCGAGGAAGAGACTTTATTTTCTAGTTTCTAAAAAAAAAAGCCCGCAGTGTTTTTCCAACCTTATTCACCACTATCGGATTACTATCGCTTTGTTAGGTTATGTTATTAGTTATTAGCCATTCAAATACTACTACACCGCAACTATAATGAATAAAATAACAATATAAAAGAACGTTTCAAAATGATTCTTCTCTGAAATTAATAAAAATATATATGGCGATGACCATAACCGCTAATTGGAATGAAAGCACTTTTTTGGAAAATAAGGAAAATACGACAACAGAGATAATAAATCTTATCGCAAGCAATAAGTGTCATTGATTTGTGGAAAGGGTGAGAAGAGTGCACACAACGCAAAATAATTTTAAAACGTTGTTTTACATTTTAAAATCAACATCATTCTTATAATGAAATAATTATATTTTCAATGAAAATGTGAATATATAAAGCTTCAAATGTACATTTAGTTCCTTATACCAACAATAATCATGGCTGCTTATTATCCGAACGTGGAACGTTTTTTTATTTTGTTTACGTTACTTTGGTCTAGTTATATTCCACACCATATTTTTTTGTGACAGATTACCAAGTTGTCGTTTTTCACGTCCATTTTTTAATGACCTTCATTCTTCAAGTATATAAAAGTACGAAGAACCTAAAACTGATTCACTTAAATTATTTTTCCAAGATTTGATTAAGTGTTTTGAATTGTCCAAGTTATTTACAATTTTAACTTGTTTCTGTTTGATTTTAACACAGATTGTTTAGCAACGTGTATGAAGCCAGGTTAGAAAAATGTCAAACGATTTAATTTATGAAAATGTTAGTGATGAACTTGGGAGAATTTTGAATAAAGAATTTGTAACATCATTTCGCTCTGGATATGTTTCGGTGGATGGTTCTATTGTTCCAGAATATTTTAAAGAATTTGGTGATAGAATAAGGGACATGAAAGTTCGAGAGGATGACGTGTGGATATGCAGTTTTCCCAAATGTGGTAAATAAAAAAATATCTTTTTTTCAAAGACGTACACTTTTTTCCATGCACGACTGTAATACAATTAAATGAGCAGAATCTCGAATGATTTTCATTAAAACTGTGTAATACTTTTTTCATATTTTAGAGTTTGTAAAAAATATCATTTAGACACTAAGAGGTGATTAGGTTTTGGCTAGTATATTTTTTCATATCAATAGTTTAATCAATATCACTGTGCGTACTGGGATTCGAATTCGAGATCACCGCGACCGAAGTCAGTGACGTTGACCACTCGACCACGAACCCGAAAATTTCATAAATTGATTTTTCAATCGATTTATGGATTTCTTTTCGAAGGCATGGATATCTATGATGATTAAAAATCCCTCCCACCCATCCGATCCTAAAAACACGGGTCACAGTGAAAACGATTAGCCAACCACTATTCCTGCCCTAGCCCTATCCTTCTATTCATACTATTTCTGAATAAGAGAGGTTGAGCAACTGGGAGTCCATATACTCTTCATAAAATCGTCATTTACATCCTCTGCCTATTTTTCGAGTTTATTCGGACATATTCCGTCCATCAAAGCCAATTTAGTACTTTTTGTCGTTTTTTTCTAACTCTAGTATCATACTAAAATAAAAGTGGAATCCGCGAAGAGTGCTCCTAGTTTGATGGTTTTTGTAGTTGTTAGGGTGTGAAGTACTCTTGCCAAAAGATTGCTAAAGCTGAAGGCTTGGCAAACACACTTAATGACAGTTTTTGTCTCGTTTCTCATTTCTGGTATTGTGATGTAATATATCATATATTATAAGTGTATTTAAAAAAATTTGCTTGGAAAAGAAAATTCAGAAGAAAAATTAAATATGATTTATTTTAGGTACAACATGGACGCAAGAAATGGTTTGGTTGTTATCAAATGATTTGGATTATGAAAAAGCAAAGGTTCCACTTCCCGAAAGGTTCCCATTTTTGGAGTAAGACATTTATGTTATCTATATTGTATTAATTTAAAAAAGAAAATACATTAAATTTGACAATAATTCTGAGTGCGAAAGGAAAAGGGAGGCCTAAATTTGGTACTTTTCAGGAGAGCCAAAACAAGATTTGCATTTCTATGAAATTTGATGAAAAATGTGATGTTTAAATACGAATTTTACATATATAGCAGCATTGATTCGGCTGTTCCTTTTGATATTATATGCGTTTATGTATTGTAGTTATTTTAGAATATTTAACTTCTTTTTCCTTTCGCACACAGAATTATTATAATATGGTAATATTAAACCAACATGACAATCAGACAAATATAAAAAATGGAAAGAAAGAAACAATCTGAAAACAGAGATTTAAATAACAATACAATTCGTATGAAAACTTTCAAACAGCAATAAACAAAGATGTATAATAATAATTGACTAGTTCCTGCCCAGGTCACAAAACACATATAAGATGGCTTCTCTTTGAATTTCAAAAATCTTCGTAACCCTAAAGAATAAATGATTAACAAAAATATTCATGATGTTAATCAGAAAGCAGAAAATAAACAAAATTGATAGTATGTTAATTTTGTGTTGTCATAACTTTGGATTATCACTCGGTCTTATAAGCGTCAGAAGCTTTTAACGCCTTCGAGATTTACTTTTGGATAGAAGATTAAAGAATTATTGAAAGAAGTTTTCAATTTTTAAAGGCTTTTAAATTCGGCCTGTCATTGCAGCAACATTATGAAACTTGGACTCCCATAATTTCGTAGTATTGTCATAGAATAATCTAATCATTGCTTGTGCGACTGAAAACGTATTTCGTCAATTAAAAGACGCCATCGAATATACTATGTACACATAATTTAAATACCAATAAAAAAAACATCATGAGATCTTTATAACAATAAACGAAGTCATTCAATGATAGTCAAAAGCATCTGAAGATGTTATAGTACCGATTAAACTTCTTCAGAAACAGTGCCCGATTATTCTGAATCATATATTATATCGACTCAGAGTCGTTGCTGTGTACGTCTTCCTATAAAGTATCATAATGCAGAATGTATTTTATAAAAAGAGTATTTGAATATTTTCTACGGAATTTTATTTCAAGAAGCAAGAGTCCTGTCATTTTTTATTTCCAGGATCGTCATGACTGATGTATTTTTGATAGCGATTGTAATAGTACCGTATACCATCGATTATAATAGTACCGTATACCATCGATTATAAAACGTATCCTGTATTCAGATACAGCTCACATAAAAATAGGAAAAAATATGAGTCTTATAATCGACAAAATGCAGTATATTACAATATCAATATTTATTATTTGAATCCTTTGTTGAGCAATCTATTAATGACATTAATCGTTTCATTTTCAATTTCTATGGTCATCAGACACACACCACTTTTCGATTACCGCAGTCTATCACAAAAGCTCTCTGGCTTTGAAGTTCCTAAATTTGTGTCCAATTCTGTTGAATATATTGACGACATGGGTAGTCCTAGGTTCATTAAAACCCACCTGCCATATTCTCTTTTACCTGAACAGATATGGAATAATTCTGAACACCCTAAGGTAATTACATAAATTAAATTGTTTCTGTTAATTTATGAACTAAATATTTAATTGACGGTCACACCATTTATATTATATAACTAATTTTAACTTAATTAACCCAATGCTAAGCTGAGTGGCATGATATGAGTATTCATAATAGAAATTGACAATATTTTCAGATAATTTACACCTGCCGAGATGTTAAAGATTGTCTGGTTTCATATTACCATCATTGTGTTCTTATGGAAGGCTATAAAGGAACCTTTGCAGACTTTTTCAAACTTTTTATTGGAGGAAGAGGTAGTGCTTTTTTGTAATACTTACAGTGATTATGACGATCTAAAAATGTACTTTTTTTGTTTTTCTATATCATTACGTTTTACCAGCCCAAAAACAAAGTTTTTGTTGAAGAATTTTCGTTATGTCTATTTCGTGCTAAATATTAATTAAAAAAATATGAAACAACAAATATCTGTTAGTTTGTAAAATCAACTGACACCGTTGTTTATTTATATTTAAAATATGAAATATGAGTAGATAGAAAAAAAAATTAAATCATAATAACTGCTACACAGACATCGATTAAAACATCGCGTGATTTGTTAACTAGGTATAAAATATATTATTTTAGTAAGTTCTATTTCTTTTACAGTTTGCTATGCTCCATTTTGGCCTCATGTTCTTGGTTTTTGGGAGAAGCGTCACCAGAAGAATATTCTATTCTTACATTACGAAGAAATGAAAGCAGATCTTCCTTCAGTTGTTGAAAAAGTAGCCATTTTTCTGGGAAAAAGCCTAAGCGAAGACCAAAAGGAGAAACTGTGTGAACATCTCAGCTTTGAAAACATGAAAAATAACTCTTCCGTCAACTATGAACCGATATCTGAGATGAACAGGAAGTTTGGGCTAATAACAGCTGAGGGAAATTTTATGAGGTCTGGAAAGGTTGGGGATTTCAAAGCACACCTTTCACCAGAACAGATAGTGCTCGCTGACGCATGGAGTAAAGATTATTTGAAAGGATCTGGGTATATGTATTAAATTGATGTTTGCTATATGATTGTTTCTTGGTTAAAAAAATAAATTAGCGTAAAATGTTGATATTAAAATAAATAAAACGTATATAAATGAGTAGTATTTACTTATTTATATCTGTTTATTTATGTGGTTATCGTCGTTATATTTTTTTTTGAATTGTCCAATAATAATAAGTTTAGTGTGAAAATAAAATAATTTGTATTGTACGTTTTTATTCCTCATCGCCTGTCCACTCACGAGTTCATTTGATAGTCCCTCAAATAAGGGCATCGGGCAGAAAACATTATAATTATGTCTTATTAAAATTAGTCGCTAGTGATTTGGATAACTATTCAAGCGCTTATTAACCCTTACAGCCTGAGCCGTTTTCGCACGAATTTATTTTCAGTCAATTGACCTGTTAAAACGGTCACTATGGGTAAAAATAGATCAATTTCAACAGTAAAAAATGAAGAATTATGTGAAATATATATTAGTTATCCCAAATACTTCAAGAAGTATCGGCAGTTCAAAGCTGAAATTCGAAAGACTGAATATCTAGAGCTCTTTTCAAAAATATATTTCCTTGTGTTCTACTTGACATTTTCATGATCTGTTGCCAAATTTCTCTATCTGAAGATTTGAGCTTTTTTTTAAAGCATACATCCATAAGTGTTTCCTTTTAGTTTGACTGAATCTAAGAGATAAAGTCTTGGACATTTAAACATGTCCAGCGCGTTCATTGGATTAATAGTGAAAACATTCAAACATTTTATATATTCGTATATAAATTCTTAATATATAATATATTATTAAGAACGGTACAATGATATTATCTAGATTCCGAATTTACATATGAAAAAAGGTGCGTATTAATGTCATGTTTAAAGTATGTCGATTTAAAAAATTACACCTAGGTCCTCATCTACAAAATCATATGATTGTGAAAATGTCAATACCGACTTTCCGATTCCGGACGTTGGCATTAAATGATTTCGAAAGGGGGTTTCACTTATGTTTTTGCTCGTAAAACAAGTTTTGCAAACGGTTCTCCAAGCTTTGTGAGAAGAAATTATTTTTAGTGGAAAGTTAATGATAAATGTAGTCGAGATAAAAGTGATGTATACATCTATAGACGTATAAGTTATTTAGACGTGAGATTAAGTATTTATTGAGTAGTTCCACAATCATGCCCTAACGCCTAAAATACGATTAAATTCATGGTTCATTTGTTGGTAGTTGCCAGTTGGTTACATTTTTTATGTTTTTGTTTATGTAAATTACAAAAGACTATTATTATGCTTGATCGTATATTCGAATAACTCATAAACAATTAACTAACGAATGACAAATAACCCGCCCCCTGAAGATTTTATGGATCCGGTAGGGTGCGTAACAATTAAGAAGATGGATTACTGTGAACATCCTTATTTATCATTTTTTATCACTGTATTGTTTGATTGAATTTAAAGTTAGTTAGTATACTAAATGACATTTTGTTGAACTATCGTTTATTTTGAGAATTTCCTTCCTGTATACTTAAATGCACGCACCTTATAATTGCGAGCCGTGGTATGGTTTCGGTACAGATTCACTCAAGCGAAGCTGTAAATGATCAGGGTCGAACTCTTACTGAAATAAAAATACTTGACACATGGGAATGGGAGTGTTACACGAAAATAAGTTAATATTTAAACAAAAACCTAACACAAACAGTAGGTTTAATATGACCGATAACAGTTTTATGTAAGGTCGTGAGGGAAATTCAGTGACTTTATGACATCTTGCAGCATCTTATATATAATAGCCCAGACCGGTCTGTAGGCGCAGATGTAGACGTTTTAATATTATCACATACACATGTAGGTATTAAATTTTCTCATGACTAAACATACGCAAAATTACGACTATCTATGTACTTCGCAATAAGCTAAAAGTAGAAAAAGCCGTAGGAAAAATAAAAAGTTAATGTTTTATAAATTTTAATTTTCGGATTCAGTAGATTTTCAAATTACTCCACCGGCCGGAATCAACAATATTAAATTTATTAATACCTATTATATAAAAGATTATAGCTACCTATTCCAACATTTACGCAAGTTAGCCGGTAACCGAATGGTAAACATAGTTCAATTGAAAAGATTTTCATAATTACTGACGTTTTGACATAAATATTGCGGTTCTGTTTAAATAAAGTATTTACAGTCAAAGCAAGGAAAGCAATGCAGTCTGAAATTGAAAGTGGAAATGCAAGTAAATGTGCGTTGTTATGCAGATCTGCAGCTGGAAGAGAAATGCAACTTCGCTGTGTATACAAACATTGTGTACATCATTTGTAAGTTGATATCCGCGAAGAAAGGTTCAGTATCATTCTCTCGGTATTCCTAGTACTTTACATAACGGGTAGTGTTGGGAGAATTTAAAATTTTGTGTTTAATATAAAAAATGGCGCCTCCAGCAGCCGTTAATCTGACATATACAGACGTCGTTGGCGAGGTTGGTGAAAGGCTAGATCGTCTTTTTCAAAAGAAGAAATGTCTAATTGAAATCAACCCAGGAAAAGTTTTGCTGCCCAACTCCTTTAAAAGAGTCGGACAGGATATTCTGGATCTGCCAGTTCTGGAGAACGATGTCTGGTTGTGCTCTTATCCAAGGACAGGTATTTATTGTGTATATATATATATATTAACATTTGATTTGAGGATTTTTGTATATTTTATGGTGATAATACAATATATGGTTTAGTATGGGTGAGGTATTTTAGTAAATTTTTCATGTACCCTCGTAATTATTTAAAGAATTAATGTAATTATAAATGTTGGCACATGTCTATATTAGTACTAAGAAGAAGAGAAATATTGAGGCATGTCTTGATGAGAATATTAATTAGTTGTTGAAATTTATATGAATTACTAGAATTCAGGTCAATAAAATTTAAAAATCGATACATATTATTATTTTTATAATTATAATAAATTACGGTCTAATCACTATCTCACTTTTCTGACATTTTATAGTAAATTAGGAATGGTGCCATCCAGCATTAGGTAGGAAAAGTATCATTATAAATAATATAAACATACCACCTAAATCCACTTAGCCAGTATCAATATTCTGGTGAACTTTAATTATTACACTGATCACTTTTAAGGTGTTAACTGTCAATTCTTGGTGGAAAGACATTATATTTTAAAAAATAAAACACAATTCGTGCTCGTGATGAGCAAAACCGGTCGTGATCATTATAAATATGTGGAAGTAGTACAAACGAACTGTGTTTTATTTTTTAAAATATTACACTGATATTCAAGTATTTTTTTAATTACCACTAAAGAAGCTTCAGCGTTTCCCAATATTGTTTTAATTCGCACGTACAGATAATAAAATAGTTACACTAACAATTAATTTGACGATATTGTAGTTTTTTATAGAAAAGTTCTCGTAATGTATTTTGAAATAAATTCCTGTGGGCTTAATTGATTTAAGCAATGTTAAATATTTTTATTTCTTTGCTAATATATGTATATGTATAATAATTCAGGTTCAACATGGGCCCAGGAGATGGTGTGGCTTATCGGTCACGAATTGGATTACGAAGGAGCAAAAAGTTTACAACAGGTAAGTCAACAGAATTAAAATATTTTTTGTCTCCCACGAATTATCATATTACGAATAATGCAGCACTATTTATCATAATATATACAAGCAGTGGCTGCCGGTGACAATAATATTAGGGAGTGCAAAAAAATGTTCACTTATTTATGCAAGAAATCCATCCTTCGATTTTGAAAACACTTCAATAACACGAACATCAAAGTCCGATATTGACGTTACCAACTGTTTCTCTACACTTAATATCGCAATAG
The DNA here is from genome assembly GCA_022494535.1 of Himalopsyche phryganea. Taxonomy (NCBI): domain Eukaryota; kingdom Metazoa; phylum Arthropoda; class Insecta; order Trichoptera; family Rhyacophilidae; genus Himalopsyche; species Himalopsyche phryganea. Next base: position 2,190,345 of record JAGVSL010000018.1, on the reverse strand, counting down.
CATTTAGTCTATCATGAGTCATAGTATTTGTCAAAAATGACAAAATCCTTTTTAAAGTTGAGAAGGAACGCTCACTTTCCACTGAATTCATCGGCATTGTACAAATAATCTGTAATAACACTTTCACTAAATACTTCGAGTAAATTATTATTTGTAAAAAGTTGAAGTATGGACAATGCATCCATCGGTGACGTAAAAATCTTTCCTACTGTATATGACAGTGAATTCATTTTAAGCTTTACTTTGTGAATTAAATCGTAAGTTGATGTTGCAATATTAATGTCCGCTAATGGAAATTTTTTTGGAATAATAATTTATTTAGGAAAAATACTTGGCATATGACGACCTGCTGCCTTAATTTTCAGCCTTTTCGAAAAATCCCACTGATTTTCTTTAATGTATCCAGTATTCGTTATTGAAGCCCTTAAATATTATACGTATGTAATATGAGTCGGCGTCCGTGGCGCAGTTGGTAGCGTCGATGGCTACGGTTACGGATGTCTCGGGTCCAATTCCCGGTGCGGACGGTTTTCATAGATTGATTTTTCAATCGATTTATGGATTTCTGTTCATAGTCTGAGTTCTCCCTCCCATCCATTCCATCCTCACGGGGCGTAGCAAGAGCGATTGGCTAACCACTAGTTCTGTCATAGCCCTATCCTTCTATCCCTACTTGCGTTCGAAAAAAGAGAGGTTGAGCAACTGAGTAACAAGCAGTTCTCGTAGAAAAATTCTGTTAAGATAACCTCCATTAGGAGACCATATGCTCCACATTGGGAGCGGACATTGATAAAAAAAAAACTAGAGAGTAAATAAATTTGTTGGTATGCGTTTCTTGGTGGATATGCTCAATATACTTACAACAGGCCCTTTATTAGAAAAAAGGTGAAAAAAACTCACTTCTTGTTAAGCTGACAATTATATTCAAATAGCATTTAAATAAAATTCAAAGCAGCTTTTCCTATGCCACGGAGAACATAAAAAATAACATTTTTTTTTTTTATTTAGAAATATAAAGTTAATTTTGATGAAACATTATATTATATAAATATGTAGTAGGTAAGTAATTTTTTAAATAAGTGCGGAAATTGTTTCGTCTAATTTCTTACATTGAGAATACCGTGAAAAAGGGTGCTGTAACGCCGTTCCACTGCGCTACATGGCAAAAAAGGCCCCGCATTAGACCACGTTTGCTTGAACATTTGGGAACTTTTATCATAATTCTGCAAGAGGTGCACTGCTCTTATATGCGTAATAATGTCCTATAGAACTCGAATAAGCGACACACATAACGTCACAAAAAACAAACTTGTATACCTAAAAACCAGGAGATCAGTACGAAATCCGCACCTGCTGGACAAAGGCAGACTTCGTATTTTTATTTTTTTAGCGCGGAATACTTTCGCTAAGCATTTTTGTGAATCATCGTTTTCTGCAATATTTTTTTATGAGGAGCACGCGGGGAATTTAAAATTGGTGAACTGTTGTGTTCGTATTTATATCGCTTATTACTTGAATATGTAAATGGGAGTACAGTGCACACTTGGCTCCTTTACAAAAGCCGTCCCTGTATACAAGTAAACATTCCGATATCGATAATATCTTTTTGATAATTTATAATTCGTAGCTATATATTGGCGCCATGGAATCGGACTCCTTTATGTGAAATTTAAATAATTTGATTCAAAGATTTTAGCCATAAAGATCTGCTCGGGCCGAAAGTTTGTAAAATTACCCAGTCCTAGCCAACATCTTCAGGTCTGACCCGGGCCGAGCCCGAGTCACATTGTCACACTTGTTACCCGAACCCGACCCGAAGCCTAGATTTATTTTCCTCTGCCCAAAAATAATGCCCAAATATTTTTCAATACAGAAATTCATTTATACTTTTTAAACAATATTTCCAACGATATTCATAACACACGGGAAAACATATTTATGTTATTATGCCATGTGGTTGACTCATGACCTAAACATAGTCAAAAATATTTTTCTGGAAATTAAATTGCTTACCACGGCCCGGCCCGAGGCAGAATCTGAATTATCTTTAAACCGCCCGAACCTGGCTCACGGGCCGGGCCCGTGCAGACCTCTAATATCCCATAAAACAGTGGTACACAACGTATTTGAAAAAAGGGCCAGATTATCCATTTTCTAATTATTCACGGGAAGGCAGTGGGTAAAAGTGTTGGAAAATAATGATTTATTATTCGAGACAAGATATGCATTTTATTATTTTTTATTTAATAGTTACATATTTTTATCAGTTGCATATTTGCACAATAGAACTTTTACCGTAGTTAGTGGTATTAAAATTAATTTAAGTGAGATTTCTGACACTGCATGCTAGCAGCGAGCAATTTGCTATCGGGTTCAATGTTTGTGATTGTTATTTTTATTAGCACTAAGGTTATCACTGTTGAAGCGGTTTCTGTATTGAGACTTGTTTAATTGTAATAAGGAAAACGCTTGTTCGCAAATATGTGCTCCCGAAAAGACTTTCACGAAGTGCAGCCTTCTTAGGTAGGGTGGGAAACTGCTCTTCGAGAAGACATTTGTCACAATTCTGTAGATCGCCTTCCTGTTACTTCGATTTCAATTGGTCATTGTTCTGCGAAATGGTCAACTCTAGTTAATCGGAGATGAAATCGATCAAAGATGAATCGGCCTCATTTATGGGTGCTGAGAAAAGGTTTGCAAATGTCTTAAACAAGTATTGGTCATGATTAAAGTCACAAGATTTTCTTTCAAAAGGATCCTAATTCTAGGATGCCATTATAAACAATTGGGGAGAAAATTAGTTCAGACATGGTTAATTTGTAAGAAAACAATAAAAGATCATAAAGAACTTTATACACGCACTATACTTATGTACACAAACAAATGATTCATCTTCGAACTGTATTTTTTCTGTTAAGACAATCGAGAAATCAGCACACGATTTCAATAGCAATCACAGCGATTTTTTAATATTGTTTTATAAGTGTCGTGCACTGACAAAATTCCCAGAGAACTAACACTAAAATGTGTGTTTTGAAAACAATAATCTAAAAATAGACTGCACCTGCATCGCAGACAGTGTTAAAAGGTGAATTAAGATTGCAAATATTTGTGAAACCCGTGAAAATATAATCGTATTACACAATAAAAATAGCGTTATGTTTTTTCAGTGACGATTCAGATTATATTCCTTTGCTACTAAATAATTTTTTCACATATCAAACACTGATTTTTTTAATATTCAATGAACAATTTGGCAATGCAGCACTTGTTATTTTGGGCCGCAGTTTGTGCATCATTGCCATTAAACAATGGCATTAATGTTCTCTATAATCCTCTTCTTTCATATTTCATTAATTTTGAGCAGGTTACCACTGTTCAAAATAAATCACTATAGTCAGAATCACAAGTAGTAAGTATTTTATTATCTCAGTGGATAGGTAGTTATAATTTAATTTATGGTCAATTTGTATTATAGTAGTTAATTCAACACTGCATTTTTTCGAGATACTTCAGTCTGTCTACAGGACTGCGATATAAATATATATAATATAATACACTATTTTCATGATACTGGTTTGATAATCTTTAGATACGATGCCCACTCTTGGAACTCACTGCTGTTTTAGTAGAAGATCACGAAGGATGGCATAACGAGGCTATTAAGGGAACATCAGTGGATCTGGTGAAAAATGAAATTCCACATCCAAGATATGTGAGAAGTCATTTGCCTTGGGGTCTTTTGCCAATGGATTTAACCAAAGATGATAATAGCGTAAAGGCTAAGGTAAGCATTAAGTACAACTACCAATAATTCTCCAGATTATTTTGTGCAGTATACTCCCCGATAACACGGTAGATAAGAGGCGAGCTATCTGGAAGTGGGCTATCGGGTTTACCATACTCATACAAAATTAGAGGATACGCATGCGGCGCAGGAGAAATATATTTTAGCGTGTAATTAAAAACAGTCGCAAAATTTAATGAAAATCGAGTTGTCGGCAAACGTGTTATCGGTCTTCTGTATTATGTTAAGCCCTCAAGGATTTTAAATATAATATGTATATATATATTATATTTAAAGTAATTATATGTGTATTACTATCAATCAAATGTCGTTGTTGAAATTCTAGGCCTAAATTGTATTACTTAATCAGTGATGGACAAATGTCTGTTTTATAAATTTACATTATTTTTAAATATTTATATACAATCCTACATTCAAATGCGGAATCTCTGAAAATCGCGCTTAAATAAGTTTTATTTCCAAAAATTTTATTTAAAGAGTATCAATAATCTATATTATTATAAAAGCAGCTTTAAATGGTAAAGAGAAAATCATTTAACCCACAAAAACTGAAGAAAAATATGATCAGAAGCTAATGGGTTCAGCTAGTGTTTCTTTGGATTTTTTTATATAATGAATTCATCGATTATATCGATTTTAATAAATTTTCTATTATTTGCAATATATTTTTGATGGCATGACATTAAATATTAATTTCATATTTATCATTTTAGGTAATTTATACAGCGAGGAGTCCAAAAGACATGTGTGTATCATTTTATCATTATTGTGTACTTGTACATAAATTGAAGGGATCGTTTGATGAATTTTGTGATCTATTTCTACAAGGATTCGTGCCAGTTGGGCCAGTGTGGAGCCATATTTTAGGTAAGCAAAAGAAGTCTATCTTGAGTAAATTATAATAATATATGATGTATAACAGAGAATGGAGGTGCCCATAAAGAGTGGCAAGCGAATCATATATATTATTTTTGAAAGAAATTCAGTTTTGTCAACTTTTTTGAAATACATTTCAATAAATTACACATTTTAAGACAATAATTATTGTCCATGGAACACTGCATTGATGACAACGAAAATCAATTAATTCAGAATGTACTTTAAGCTTATCACACGGTGACTGGCATATAAAAATAGTATTGCTCACTATAATTACGTATCTTACAAACATTACTCCAATTCCCACCAGATTATGAAGCACAAATTTAACTTTTGTGTAAAGAACCTTATTTAACTCATACATACAAAAAAAACCAGAAAAGTTCCCTGCTACAATCATTCCCTAAATCAGGAAATGAAAAACTTCAAGCGGGGATGACCACTGAACATCTATACCTATATTCTTATATATGTCTATCTACAACTGTACACTCTTTCCACTAAGACTCTAAACTCATGAGTTAATATCAAAATAATTATTTTATAGCTTAAAGAATTAATTTCTTTTGCATATGATATTTTGTTTTTTTAACTGTGGTTCGCTAGACTCAACACAATTCTACACCACGTTTAATGTGACTGGGAATAACATTCTTGGATGGAAGCAATATTATAGATATACATAAATACATACAACATATTTATGTGGACAGCGTATACTAGTTTGCTTTTTGGCTATTGATAAAACTCTTACATGCATATGTTAATATTACAGGTTTTTGGGCTAGAAAAGACGACCCAAATGTTTTATTCATAAAATTTGAAGATATGAAAAGAGATCTACCGAGCATTATTCGGAAAACTGCAACGTTCCTTGGAAAAACCTTGACAGATAGTGATATTGTGAAGTTGTGTGAACATTTGTCATTTGAGAATATGAAAAAGAACAAAGCTGTCAACCTAGAACCGATCATTGAAAAGACTAGCGGAAAAGATTTTCTCGAGAACACAACATTAAGATTTATCCGAAAGGGTGAAATTGGCGACTGGAAAAATCATATGACCGAAGAAATTGCCGAGAAGTTTGACATCTGGCTTGAAGAAAATCTTCGGGGAACTGGTCTTAATTTTGACTAAATAAGTAAATATTTTCTTATTTAAAGCACCATTACCCTTATTGTTAAATGTGCTTATTTTTTTACAGTGACTAAGGGTTAATGGCATTATGAAAACCAATACGAAATATAGTTTTATCCTTACCGATTGCATTTGAGTGTTCATATATTTACAATATGTACAAACACATGTAGGAACACGTGCAGGAATAATAACGTTCTTCCCTCTCACATGTTCGACAATGATTTATGGAATTAATAGTAAAAAGATACGCAAAAAATGACTTTAATCAGCCAGTACGTGGGTCATAAATTAATTTATGTCAATCCTGAAATATTGTATTTGTAAAAAAGTGTGTGTTTGCATTTATTTTATTAATTGAAATTTAAAATATATTGTGGATTTTTGGTGGTCTAACACTTACAATATAACTGTATACATTTATAATATAATTCAATAAAATTAAACCAATTATTGTTTAGTTTTACGAAATATTAAACAACAAAAAAGTTTTAATATCGAAATATGTTTTTTACTAATGTTTTCTAATACGCTTTTATTTTATAAAGAAACTCAAAAGATTTGAAAATAATAATTTTTATTTCTTAACATTTCGTCGCTATAGGATTGATATGTACATAGATAATTATGAAAAATATCAGTTTATTGCAAATGAAATAAAAAATATTTTTTTTAAAACAAAAAATGACATATGATGCTTTAATCAAACAATATCATCGAAATTCTTTTTTAAAACTGAGATTAAATTTAAAAATTCAAGTCCAATATCTGACGGAATCGAATCCAGCGCAAAGATAGATTGAATGAGCACGAAAGGTTAAGTATATATTAGTCTGTGACTTAAGTCTTTAGCCAAATGTAATAGACAGGTGGTCAAATGATGTATTTATTTTAAAAATACAAAGGTGTCATTTGTTCAAAAGTACGTGATTATAATACGGATTTTAGGATAACAGCGAGTAAATCAATATATAAATATGTCTTAGTTATTTCCAATTTTTATTGATGCATTTGTTATGGTAAAAAGTTTAAGACACCGTTTTTGTTCATAAATTTATTCGAAATTCATCATGAAAATTTGAAGATTTGTGCCCACGATTGTGTCGCGGAACCCGCTTACACTACCACTGAGCTGAATGGTTGACAAAATTATCCTATGAATACATAGTTTAAATCAACAGAAAAAAATGTGTTTCAGTAAATTTTGCCGCCCCAGGTAAGATTATATTTTCCACCCTGGCTATAAAAGAAAATACTGTAAACTTCATAGGTTGTAATGTAGTTGAAATCTTATCAATGTAATGAAACACCTTTTTGACAAAAAAATATTGAACGGAATACGTAAAGCTTAGTTTCAGGAGTAGTGTTGCGAGGCCGGGAAAAAACGGGTTTTTACCCTGGAATAAACTCGTATGAGAAAAATTGGGAAAAAACAATAATTATATTAATGATAACTGTAAATAATCTTTATGTATGCCTACATTGTATCCACATATTCGAGGTAACGGTGAGTTTTTAGTTCGATGATATAGTAAAGATGGAGGAAAGGAGCTTTATTCATTGTATGTTCACCTGTGACATCTATGTTTATTTGAAGTCAACACAAAATATTTATGTAAACGTTCCTATTTTTATGTATATTGTACACGTATTATGTGTCACGCCGAAATTAACATCATACATAAAAATTATATGTTGAAAAAAAATGAAAAATATCATATTTAACACCTAATTTCCAATTTTCCGAGGTTTTCCTCGCCATTTTAAAATTCCCGGGTTTTTACAACACTAGTTATAATAATAGTGCCCTAATTTAATAATTAATTTCCCATTTTTCCAATTTTCCGGGTTTTCCCCAACATTTCAAAATTCCCGGGTTTTTTGCAACACAAATCAGGAAAGTCTGACAGAAACTACAGACTATATATGATAATAAACGTGCAGTAATGACTGCTCCCACGAAAATAATTATGTGGTAGTAAGTATGTTACTCTTTTAAGATTTATAATGTTTAATTCGAATACAAGACAAGAGTATTATTTTTTAACATATCATTAACCTATTTATAGTCTACGAATGTTTATCAGAAATGTGGTTTATCATTATAACAATCAAAATGTAAAGTATAAGATAGAAGCAAAAGTAATACTGCCGGGATATAGTTCAGTAGATGTATAAATTTCGTCCATCATTCTAAGACTCAATTCGATGCACCTCAATTTTATAATCATTAAAACAACATAAATATAATATATGATGTATTAATGAATATAATATAATATATTATTATAGCATACTAAATTACTGATTTTTTTTTATACTGTTGCCACAATTTTGAAGTCAATGTATGAAATAATAATTATAAATCATAATTTTTATTTTACATGCCACCAAATGGAGTTATTTCTCCAACCAAGTTTAATTCCGCCTAATAAAAATTATTTTGTTTATATGACCATAACCTATTTTAACACTCGTGTAGAGAAAACAGTTGGTTATAAGTTTATTCTAAATCCTCAGTCAATCACACTGAACCTTTTAAACATCTAGATTTGAGAATGTCTCGTAAGTAAAAGTAAAACTTTATTTTTATGTGCATATGCACACACATAGCAACCTACTAAATATAGAAGGCTTTGTTACTCACCATTTGCAGTATTACTAACCGATAACTTTTTTGTGAATTAAATTATTAAGAATTGAGATAGGTAGGTAGTCAATAGTTCAAAATAAAAAATAGATAATAAAATTCCATAGAAATATTTATGGAAAATTGTTAACATATTTGACCGCTAGGTCACGCTTCATAAAAACTAAACAATTTGCAAGGAGATGTCAGTCTACTAACACCGTCTGTGGCAGTTGGACATCTGTCAAAGGCGACAGCCTATATATTTTCTTTCTTTATTTTACTTATTCCTTTATCTAAATTAATGGCGTTCGTATCTTGATTTATAATATCGCATCATAATGTGGACCAGTGAAGGAAAATTCCACGTCAATAAAAGGGAAGCTCCCCCAGGAGACTTGGCGAAGACCAAAGATATGATATTTGCTGAATTATTATTGGAATGCAAACACAACGCACCAGGAGCAAGACTGAGTGCAAAGCTTCGTATTGCTCTCGAAAGGTAAACAAGCTTACTCATTTATAAATTAATCAATTATCCACTTTGTTAAATGGATTCTTTGTCTGATAAACTAGCCATTTCCGTGTGAAAGAGCCTTCAGCGTTCATTAGCACCAAGGCGAAAAACACGGTCCTTTTATATCGATATGACATTTTTCGATCTATTATTGGGTTCCTAACATAAACAAATATTGGAATCCAATATTCAATTAGTTGAACAGCGTGTTTGTGTTTGTGGTAATCTTATATTTTCTATATGCACAGCTTTCCAAACATTTTCTATTTGAACTTGAAAAACTGGTTACACTAGAAGCTGAAATAATTCCCATTAATTGTATCCATGGAATTTGAGGCCGCATACAGTGCATATTATTAACATTTGCTTAAGTGTTTTTTTCATTTATCTTCCTCTTGTTTTTTTTTTAAATTTATCGTTCAAAATCTATAATATTTTGTATTATTTCCTACCAGGTCTTAAAAATATTTATGTTTTGCAAAGCTAACGATTGTTCTACTTGACAACCTTCAAAATAGTATTAAATGAATAAAATATATTCTGTAATTTGGAAATTTCGTATATATTTATGTTTTACAAGGCCAATGGTTCTCAAACGTTTTTTGGTAAATGTCTGTTAGCAGGAACAAAGCCTAAAAATGATATTTTTATCCGAAAACCACACAATGATGTGTTTTAGGTTAGAATAATCATTTATGTACCTAAATATATGGAAAATATTTGTGAATCACGTAAGGAAACATTGGAATATAGGTTTAATGATATGTTGCATACTCGTCCACAGACGTCAGATTCATGGCGATTTTCATATTGAACAGAAAAACCAACCTGACAAACAATAATATTTTTTGTTTTTTCAGAAAAATAAGGGAATAACGGAAAATCCTACAATTTCAATTATCTTTATGTACCGTTTTTTTACTCGAGCCCCACTCGGGTTGTGAGTTATATTTACGTGTTAGCGTAACATAGCGCTTGAGCATCTCGACATTGATAAGTGCTACTTTAGATTAAAAATAAACAACAATTTGTAAAACAATATTTTTATTTATTCGTTAAATTCAATATAGTCATTTTACTATGTTGTCTCGCATTGAAAGACATTATTTAATATGATGCAAAAAGGATTAATGATGAATATCAGTTGTTGAATTTTACATGTCAAATTAAAATTAATATCAAGGCAAGGGTATGTGATTATAACAAGAGGTTTGAAATAGCAAGAGTTGCCATTTGCTGTTTTGCCAAATACTTTTTATTTTGATATTTTATACAAAATTATAAATATATTTCAAATGTGTTAGGACCAAAAAAATTTAGAACCACTGGTATAGTGAATGGAATTGTCTGATAATTAGTCAGATTATTATGTTGCATAAAACAATACTGGGTTATGATTATTACATAAGATGGACTGTATTAGTTTTTGTTATTAGTACTCTTGATTTTTTATTTATGATTTTATTAGGTAATCTGAGTATTTTGCTTATATAACATTCCAATAATGCAAGAAAATGTATTTTTAAGATTTTGCCCTGCAGTCCGGAAAGAAGTAGCGTGTCGTTTGAAGGATGGTTGCGCCCCTCTGTTTATAGCCTGTAAAAGAGGAAACCTGGAGATTGTTGAATATCTTATAAACATTTGCGGTGTGGACATTGAACAGCGAGGAATTTATGAAGTTCCAGATGACAGGTGAAATTATGCATCTCATCGTCTTAAAATCCTAAACATTCCACAATTAATTTAAGATATCGACTGAGGATGCTTGATGGAATTAATTATTTTAAATATACAATGATGTACAATATGTACACTTAAACACTGCAAATCATGACATATAACATCAATATAAAACTAATCCAGCACAGAATAAAACATCCCATCCCTTTTTTGTTCATAAAACTAGACCAATATCTATAAATATTGCCTTTCAGAAGTGTTATAGTATATTAAATGTTTTGACTGTATGGAAAATTCAAGGCAATAATAAACTTTTGACAGCATTGTGTTTAAGAATTACAGCAATATCCCTCATAATATATTTTCTGAATAAGTAGAGTAGGAAGTTCTAAAAAAAAGGCAAATTTTTTTATAAATTTCTTCTTAAAATCCATTCACTTTGGAGACTATGTATGTTCTTCATTTTAACACGAGAGAAAAAAGTAATACGTTGGCTGGTTGATTGCACTGTTGTTGGGTTTTACACTATATTATCATATGTTTATGAATAGTCTATTTTGAGACAATATAGTTATTTTTAAACATATGATTTTTTCCCAATAGACTAATTTTTAATGTATGATAATTTTATAATGCATTTGATTAACTCATTTTTTGTTTTGCTTTTACATCGGCTGTTCTCTTGGAGGCCATTGTGTTGAAACTTACAGCATGAAGATTTCCTTTCAAATTTGCGATGACTCAAAATTTAGAGAAATATTTAATGCATTAGATAATATATTTTTTATAATTCAAACAAACGGTTTACCATGTTTCGGTATAATTTTCTATTAGTATTCACTTGGTCAAGGGCAGCAGATATACACTCAATAATAATACGATCTTCATAAAAATATTAAGGTGTAGATTGGTTATCATTTAATTTAGTGTCAATTTAAATCCATATTTGAATATATCACAGGTCTGTCCATTATGTTACTCCATTGTGGTGCGCTGCTGTATCAAAAAAGCTGGATGTTATCCGATGTTTGCTCAAGAACGGAGCTGATATAAATGCTGGGTCTGACAGCGGATCGACTCCTGTCCGAAGTGCTTGTTTTATGACTCACCTCAATATAGGTCTGTATAGTGAAATCAAAAAATATTATGAATCCACTTATTTTTTTAGTCAACAATTTAGAAATCAAGATATCAAATCGTTATTTTGCTTAAAAAATAATTTGTTTATTTATTTAATTTAATACCTCGACTGAGGGTGCTTGATGGAATTTCGATATCAAATACGAATTATTGAGATTTTGTACATTTCCATTTATTTTGTCACTAACGACCCGGGTTTCGCCTTTCGGCATCTTCAGGTATTCGAGCACACGAGTGGGCTCAAACTAAATCAAACAGACAGCTTATAACGATTATAGACTGTCTGATTTAGTTTGAGCCCACTCATGTGCTCGAATACCTGAAGATGCCGAAAGGCGACACCCAGGTCGTTAGTGATAAAATACATGGAAATGTACAACATCTCAATAATTCGAATTTGTTTATTTATTGTAGTTCGATTTTTGGTTGAAAATGGCGCTGACATTTTGAAGGCAAATTACAATGGTGGCACATGTCTAATAAACTCCGTCCAGTCGGTTGCATTGTGCACTCTTTTACTTGAGCATGGTGCAGAAGTGAAAGCTACTGATATACAAAATAAAACTGCATTGCATTATGCTATCCAAGAACACAGGTGATTATGCATTTTTTTGTTACTGATTATGAAATTAAATGTGTATTAATTAGAATTGTGGGAATGTGGAAATTTCAAAAAGTTTATTTGGATTTATTTCAAGGTATCTTTTACGAAATAAATTAATGCATATGAGTTTTTTCAGTTTATAATTCTTTGTTATTTTGTTGTTTCCAATTTTAAGGATTGAAACTACGAAGCTTCTCTTAGACTACGGCGCCAGTCCATTTGCATTGTCACGTTCAGGTGATGATGCATTGCAAACAGCTTGCTTAAAAGGAGCTTCGCAGATCTTCACAATGCTATGTCAGCGAATAGACTACAGCAAAGAGAGGCTTGCCGATGCCCATGAATTGATGGGTGAGATTTTATCCTTTCAATTTGTGATCTTGGGTCTTCAATTTTTAATGTTTTTGATTTGAGCAGGTGGCTAAATTGTTTCAGATTTGGCGATTTTAAAACTGGCAATGAAGGCTTTACTTTATAGTAATTCATTTGTTAAAGGTGTGATAATGGTTGTGCTCAATATATCTAATTACTACTGGAAAATTTACAATTTTAGTAAATTTTCTACATCATACTGCTTATTTCCCAGGATCTACACTTTTGGACGATTTTAATGACATCATGTTTGCATTATCTCACTGGAGAATGGCAAATAGAATACGAAACAGTGGACCTACTTATATAGGTTAGTATTTTTGCATTCTTTTACGTCTAAGAATATGTCTAATTTATTTACAGTGAAGTGTATGTCATTGATCAATTTCTTGCTTGCAGTCTTGAAGTTATTATCCTATATTTTGTTTGCTAGAAAAAAGACCCATAATGACACCGAGAGCAGCGTTTAGATTTGCGGTTGAGTTCAGGTCGCAGGAGGATCTCGATGCTATTTCCACAGATATCGATGCGATGCGTACACAATCACTGCTGATCTGTGAAAGAGTACTCGGGGTAGCGCACAAAGATACAGTCTTCAGATTAATGTACAGGTGAGCAATCATTAACACAGTTGAGTTATAATATAACAAACACTAAATTTTTAGATTGTTATTGAATAATTCTGAACTGGAGGATTTCCTTCAGAAGTTATTTGATGTTAATAAATACTAAAATCAATAATTAAGAGATATATTTTATGATAAAAGAGCTTATTTATGTGCATGTAATTATTTTTTTTAGAGTGGATTAAGCTTAGTAATTTATGCCATTATGAAAAAAACAAGAATCATCATTGACACCAATTTCAAATACATGTTATTTTTATAGCAGATTGTATAAAAATAGCTTGAGTTATTATTTTAATATTTTTGATAAATTTTGCAGCTATTTTGTGGAAATTCATTTCCAATAAAAATTGATTAAACCGTAGACCGAAGGTGCTTCTCCAAGAAACGAAAAACTTGTCAGTGTTAGTAATAATCAATTTTATTTTTATATTGGACACTTTATGTTTTAGGGGTGCTTCTTATGCAGACGCTTTGAGATATCAGAGATGTATTGATTTGTGGATGTGGGCGCTACAAATAAGAGTTGAAAAAGATTCAATACTTTATACAGGTTAATTTATAAAGTTACCAATTACATATATAAAAAAAACATGACATTAATGAAGTCATAATTTAGTGCCAAGTAAAATATTGTGTAATATTATACTCAATTCTTACAAAAACTATTTTTGATGCGTGTCTTATAATTCTTGTTTTCAGATACTTGCTACTCGGCTCAGGCAATAGTTAAGGTTTTGATCGACTTAAAAGGAGGGAGAGTCGATTCTCCCGGAAATGATTTTCCTGATACTAGAAACCTTCCAAGATTCTGTGATGTTGTTCAAATATTTACAATGCTTACGACTAACATTAAAGGTTTGTATTTAATAATTGTGACATAATTTTCAATGAATGTCATCGAAATTCTTAGTTATTGTAATGCTATGCCCAAATGACATTTCTTTATGCTTGCATATGCCCAAAATAAGAATTCTGCTATTTTTGAAAATGGCCAACATTATGTTATGATTATATGAAGAATTATGAATATAACTTGTTTCTTCTACCAAAGTGTTGAAACAAATTTCAACTATATATATTTTGGTATTTGTCATATTTTAATGCTACTTTTTTTTAGTATGCTCTTATTTTTACACAAGATGTCCAAAATATTGTATTTTTCCACAACAATAATAAATTCATCATGTTACATCGTTTTGTTATGATTTGTTTTTATTCTATTTAATTTCAGATATACGAGCAATGTTGGATGTCCGGCCTTTGTATAAAAAGCAATCGGAAATGTTTGATAAAACGTTAAAATGCATCACACATCTCATTTATTTGCTCATGGTGACAGCTGAATCGGAGGAAGAGAAAACAAAGGTTTGTTTGTATACTTAGAATACTTACTCAAAACATTTTTGGTCCCTTTTCCATGTAGTTGAAAATGAAATCTTCTCAGGAATATTTATACTCGGTGGGAATCTTGATATATGTGATGTTCTTGAAATAGAATCCATAGAATTATTGAAATTCATTTGTATTATGATGCATTTTTTTACAGGTCAATGAGTTAGTTACAAATTTGATCCAGCTGAACATCAGAAGTTCGTATACCGGCGACACCCTTCTGCATTTGACAGTATCCCGACTGAATATTATTAAGAGCACATATTTTGCAGAAGATAATATGGATGTAAGGGTAAGCTATTGAATAATTTTTTAAATAATATTGTCTACTATTAATCTTAAGTAGAGTAGTAGAAGATAATATGTAATGCAGACACATATTTAGTACATATTTGACATTTTCATTATATCTTATGATCATTCAGTATTTATTTTCATTTGTAATATTGATTTTAATTGTTTAATATTTCATTTCTTTTTCCAGCCAATATTTCCACATTATGATGTTGCAAAACTTCTTTTGGATTGTGGATTTAACGTAAATGCCAAAAATGAATCAAAATCAACTGCCCTTCATGTAGCATCGATTCCATACAACTTTTCAACAAAAGTGAGTAATATATTGTATTTTACAAATTCTTGTCATCAAAACTATAAATATGATTCAAAATAGAAAATGATATTTCCCAAAAACTGTGTCTTATATGAATGCAACATATTTTAATTATTATATTTTCATGTATAATTTCAGCTCATTCATCTTTTGCTGTCATATGGAGCTCATGTGGATCAGCCCAATAAATTCGGAGATTCGCCTGCCCTCCTCATCTCAATTAACCCACTCAACGATGTCAATCTCCTCAAATACGTCTCTCTCAAGTGCTTTGCAGCCAATGCGGTCATAACTCATAAAATTCCATATCAAAATGGGCAAATTCCTTCCACCCTCGTTAGTTACGTAAAGTTTCACGAGCCATGACACTCGGAAGATCTCGGTGGAGACAAAGTGGCACGGTTTAACTGTTAAGCATCCTGGCGATGAACTATTTTAATTGCTAAAAAGTTTCAGCTGTCTTATGATGTTAAAGTACAATGATGTCAGTAGAGACGACTTCTTGTATATATATATTGATCGAAATTATTTTATATTTTAACTTTTATTGAATGATTGAGCAGATATTGAATTGGTATGTTGTCATTTTTACAATAGTAATTATTTAACACTGAGTCAGAGTGTTTTGCCACTATCTATGAATAAATTTTATATTTTAATCTTTAAAAGCATCAAGATACCTGTAATGACTCTAAAATATCGACAAACAATATTCCAGAGCAGGTTTGATGCCGATAAAAATCATTTGATTTATTCGTTGATAAATCCAATTGCACCTAAGCAGATAATGTGGCATTAAAGGATTCAAAGATGTACATGTGTTGGTAGATATTTAACCTTCCTCTTCCCGTAGCATGAATTTTCTTTAATTTTGTGGTGCTGTGGTTTGAAATCATTTCATAAATCTAAATACTTCTACCTGCTTTTCATATTAGTTAATTTATATAACCAATAAATACGCATAATACAACAGCACATTACTAATAATTAATATCTTAACAATTTTACACAGAAGAACAAAAAAATAACCACCCTTGACAAGACTATTCAAAGGTTTGTCTTTCAATAAGTACCTGATTCAAGCATTTTATTAAATTCTGAAGAATAATAGAAATGTCTCTTACAGACTCACGCTATTAGTATGCGAAGATAAGTTTTTTTCGAAAGTTTTTTAGATAAGCAATGTTGCTGTCACAGCATTTCTGTCGACTATCAGAAATTCATTTTTCAGTCATTGTATAAAAAAAGGCTTTATTTAAAGTTTGAATTGCTATTTTATTCCATTTTAACAGCAATTGTACATCAACACATTTAATTTAAAGTAAAATTTATCAATCCAACTCCCAAATGCTGTTGTGTTGTTGTGTATGAATTATTTAATTAACCGTTGCTACTTGATAAAATTTAATTTGTATTGTTTTGTATGCTCATCAGGGTGGACAGCTTAACTAATTATTCTATAAAATTGTTTACAATCACCTTTCTTGCAATTATGTTTCATTGTATCGTAATTGAATTGATGGATTAAAATAACATGTTAATGGAGGTCTGAAATAATCCATATATCAAAATACCTTTTGTTTTAAATGACTAACTTATTCCCTAACACTTTTTAGTAGATACGGTTTCTTTTAAATTACGGTTAATTCTCTTTTGACGTATTTTAATTTTATATGTAATTGCTGTCAAATATTAATGTAGAGTTAAATTCTTGACAATCATTTTTTAGTGCATCACTTATAGATAATTTAAATTACTTTCTTTTTAAGTTGTAAGTATATCAAAAACACATTTATTATTATAACTGCAATAATAAACCCATATCATACTATTGTAGCATGTAGAAGCTAGCACTTCTTTAGAAGATAATGTACTGTACGTTATTCACCAATAAATACTCTAGATGTTATTAAATAAATACCTACTGGTCGTGAGAAGATTTTATTATTACAATAACATTGCTTTAGTTTTGCCGTATTTCAATTAAACAGTAAACGGTTTCATACATTTCACTTGTACATCTTACGGGTCATCCAAGTATAGTTGATTGAAATTGAGTTTATCATTATTCAATAAATTTAATTGTGGAATGCTTTTCCACATCGATTGGCTGTTACCTGGAAGTATTAAGTTTTGGAAAAATACAAATGTTTATTCACACAGATTATTGATATTGGAAAAATATTGTAATTTTCAAACTTAATGACAATAAAGGAGAGTTAAGATGTTTTGTAAAATGTGAATCCCATATTTGTTATTTTTGTAAATATTAAGTAATGCAAAAGAACTCTACAGTTATGAATATTATCCAACATAAATCCTAATTCAATATATTTTTTACGGCATCAAAAACATCTACTATAACAGTTTTTTATTGAAGACAGTACCTGTATTAAAGTATTCTTTTATGGGCCTTATTTTTTTTTGTCTTTAAATCGTGTTTATAAAAATATAACACAAGTTTTTTGTAATACGTCCATAATTTTCTGAATGATTAGAAAAATGCTCACGATAAGTGAAACCGGCCTTGAATATTATATAAAATTTTGAAATGACTACAAAAAACTTGTATTGTATTTTTAGAAAATATTAGAATTGATGGTTACTACCCTGAAAAAAATTTCAAATTCGATGTTCCAAAGATAATAATCTATGCCTTTAGAATAGCTGCAGAATAATTTTGTTTTTTTTCTAGTTTCTGTATTGCAAACGTTTGCAGTTACATTTTTACATCGTACCATAGTGAGATTATTTTCTCTGTCATATTTCACTGTAATAGATATTATCAATCATAAGGTAGGTATTGTAATGTATGGTCATGTAGAATATCTATTTAAATCTTTATGCATACAAACTCATGTGTAATCATAAATATATTATTAATAATCGCAGTATTATATTATTATCTATTTGTATAACTTTACGGATTATTAAAAATATATAAACTTCATTCTATCTTTATTTTATTATTAGTATATTTCATACATATCAATCATATAGGATAATATACTGTAGATTCTATCTTTTGTTTTTCAAGGGAGCAATGAATATGTACAATAAATGTGGACAAATAAGAAATTGGGAATATGGCTTATATATTCTGTATAAACAACCTTTCACTCTATTTTAAATATATCAATACAATGAATAACACACGACTTTGCTATCACCTTTCAGGTTATGTAC
This sequence comes from Himalopsyche phryganea, assembly GCA_022494535.1. NCBI lineage: Eukaryota > Metazoa > Arthropoda > Insecta > Trichoptera > Rhyacophilidae > Himalopsyche > Himalopsyche phryganea. The sequence goes on along the minus strand of JAGVSL010000018.1, from coordinate 2,171,759 downwards.
TCGTATTTACTACCCGGCTTCACACGGGATAGATTCAAATTCATTCTTTATTCATTACAAGTACATACCACTCACTTTCTATCAAATCACAAACATATAACTCTTTACTGAAATACGACTCTTATATAAATTTTGTGTTCTATGAATAGAATTGGTAGGTGTACTACCTGTCTTCGCCTTGGTTGTATTTAACTTCCAACTGCAGACACCGGTAATACAAATATTTGCATCTGCATTATTATGGTGTTGCAAGTTGAAAATATCACTGTGGACCATACCTCATGTAACACCAACAAAATATAGTCCATCGATTATTAATAATGTTAAAAGTTCAATGTTGACAATAGTACAGTCGACCTTGAAATGACAGCAAGAATGACATGTGCAAATGTCACGTATTTATTTGTCCCCTAAAACCAGATAAATTTTAATCAGACACATTATGTCATCGGCTTACAACTGAAGTCCACTAAGTGATGCAGGACACTGAGAAAAACACATTTTAAAAAATCATAAAATGGGGTGTTTTATTTCAATGTTAAAATAAATTTTTTAAACATTAATCATTTAATTATGTATAGTAAAACAATTCATTTGGGTAGCCATAATATTTAATTAAAAATAAAAATATAAAGTAACTCAACGAAAACCCACTATCGAAATGCACTTGTGGATTTTAGTTGTAAGCCGATGGATATATTTAGGGTGGATAACGTAACAATAATTGATAATTTTTTACATCATTTTATTTATATATTGTTCATTGTTATAAAGATGTTTTAAATTTATTAAATATATTATTCACATGCTATTAAAATCTAGATTTCAAAATTATCACATATAGAGCAGTACAGAATGACAGGAGGAACTTGCTAACACCAGTTGACAATACTACAGATGAACCACTTTTGATATATTGATCAACAATATGAATCTTCCATCCCATGTTGGAATGTGTGAAACTATTGTAGTAAACGATGTCAGGCCACGTGGTATTCGGAGTAATTTCCAATAATGCAGGTTCTCCCTGTTCACAAGAGAAAATAAGTGTTCTGTTGAATTTTTTAAATGTAGGGAAGTCATCATCTAATCTTCGATCTTTGCCATCAGGATGCTTCGCTTGGCACAGGGGACCGGCTGTAATCAATGAGATGTTTCTATTAATTATCATACTTATCCAATTTCATGTAATACACGGACACTACTGGCTCAAATGGCGCATTCTAATTTACATACCAGCCAATTTATAACTGGGCACCGTGGTTTCGCTGCCAAGCTGTTTTAGTTTGGCCAGTTGAGTGATATGCCATATTGTAAATGTGGGGGCAGATCACAATGCTAATCACAACTTAGGAATGTCCAGAGATGGATTACAGAAAGTAAGACTTACTCCAGTCAGCCTTGCCAACTTGTTTTCGAATTGAGAATTTTATATTTAATGACTTAGTTTGAATTACTGAGATTTTGTACACTTCCATGTATTTTGTCACTAACGAGCCAGATTTCACCTTTCAGCATCTTCAGTTATTCGAGCGCACGAATGCCTGAAGATGCCGAAAGGCGAAACCCGGGTCGTTAGTGACAAAATATGTGGAAGTGTACAAAATCTCAATAATTCAAATTTGATATTGAAATTCCATTAAGCACTCTCAGTCTATGTCTTAAATTAATGACTTAGCGTCTTAAAGGATTTTCGGCGCAGAAAATCCATAGGCTGAGCAAGCCGAGCCAAAAAATGCTCGGGATAATTATAACCTTTTTGCAAACGACAATGTAACATATTTTTGGGGTTCTGTTTTATATTTTTACAAAAACTAAATTTAGTAGTTGATTCAGAAGTGTGCTGGGGTTCTGAAACTGCTGTGTGGCCACACACGCGCGCAACTTAAAGGGAATACTATGAGGTAGATCTCACCTCAAAGACACATTCCAATTTTTTTCCAGCACACTAGTGAATAACAGTTTTTGGTAACTGCTCCTAAGCCAATCATTTGAAAGCGCTTAACGTTATGTAAGAAGATACACCCAATATATTTAATTCTGTAGCGGTAGTAATGTTTACTACCCTGGATGTTTAGAGATTCGCTAGTTCAAATGTCAATCAATTTTAGACTTTAAATTACGCTGAGGAATATTCTCTATTATCAAACCTGCTATAGGCCTCGGTCGTCCTCTACGAGTGAATTCAACTCCTGCCAGTACTCGGATATTTTTCTGCGCTGCATCGCTGAGCCGATCAAAGCCTCCATGAGGATCCACCGATATAATCAGTGGATGATACCACTCGGCTGAGTGAGGATTGTTTCCTCCATAAACCTATCGGGTAAAATATAAAATCGAATTAATCCTAGGTAGAGATGTTGCTCAAAATGATAAATGAGATATTGTATGCAAATTAGAAAGATGTTAATTGAAATGAAATTAGCACTTGTTAGTACTTGAGTACCTAAACAAGCTTATTCAGTTGATCAGGATTTTTTTTAAATCAAACGGTTGCTTACCTAAAACAGGTAGGAATAGTTTATTCTGCTTGGTCAATCAACTTGTTTTGTATTGCTGTAGTATATCAGCATATTAACATGAATATATTACGTAAATTGCTAATGCATTTTATTAAATGATAATATTATGATTTCCAATACCATCACCTTCACCTTTTTATGTATTTATGAATTAAATGGCTACAATATTTATACCAAGTATTTCCTGATAATTTTAATTAACCAAAAGTAATCTATCTACCTTAAAAGAGTATGTAAGACCTCTCCTTAACCACAATTCTGGAGCCAGTAATCCATTGATATACCATGACAGTCCGTTGGAAGTCTGTCCTGTAATCCCTTGGTATCCTCGTTTTCCTCCAGACGGCCCTACAGTTGCTGTAAATGTTCTTACAGACCTGTCGAATATTTCCGATTTCTCCCAAGGTTCATTGATGTTTGTATCAGTTCTGAAGATAAAAATAACATCACAGGTATTTGTTAAACATATTAAGTGTTTCATTGTTTTATCTATTTATTGATTTGCCAAATGCATATTAGTTGTGTACATAATTTTCTTGTTAGATACGTCGGAGGTCTTTGTAGAGCACCAAGTGATTAATACTCGAAAAGAAACAATATTAAGACATATTTATTCCTCAAGAATCTATTATTTGTCATGCGTTTCATTGTGTTACATAGGGAATCGTATGAATCCTGGTTGTTATTAATAAGCGTACATTTTTTTCTTTTACATCCGAATTAATGGTTTTGGAACTATTGTTAATACAATATAATGTATAAGATTTTCAATATCATTTGAATCTCAAAAATCCCGCAATATTAGGTTTTCTAACCCAGTGGTGTCTGACAAGAAAAACAGGCGGGATTCCAAGAACCCTATATAAGCTATAATCAGTAATATGATTTACTTGATTCTTTTTTAAATACCTTTCCAAAGATTCAACGTAAATTATTTGTATGCTTACCTGGTAAAATCAAAGCATGTGTTGCTTGGTTCTTTTATTCCAAACTCGATTTTCTTATCTTTCTTTGGATAGATATCATGGAAAGCCGGTTCTTTATTATTATCTAGCCTTCCTAGAGCCCAAATAATGTAAGTGCTTCCCTCTGTGATATATTCTTTGTCACCACTGTCAGCTGTTAAAATGATTAGAACATTGTTTAATCTTGTAAGTAAGTAAGCAAATTAGAAGCACATAATTTTGTCAAATATATAAGGACTTACATGATATCAATGTTCTTCTATAGGTAATGATATTGATCCCGTTCTCTCTCACAGCTGTATGCAGTTGGTTACTGTCAGCCCCTCCAACCATTGTATCGCGGCATACACCTTTGTATTGCCCAAGTACTTGGATGCACTAAACATATCATGGAATTGCTTGTGTTAAATATCTCAGAATAGATTGACTTGGTACAGGTCTAAATCTGTTTTCATTATGAACCAAAAAATGGTGGGTAATAAGTTTTTTTATTAAATATTTCCATGAAAGAATCAATCTTAATTGTGACTTGATCTAGTTACAGTTCATTAATTTGTTTGACACACTTGCATTATTGATTGTCACATTATGATTACATATCTCAATATGAATATGATGTAATATATACACTTCGTGCAGGATTCTTATGTTAAATAAATGAATATCAACATACCGGTGCTAAAGCGGTAATATTATAATCAGCAGCTACTCCTCTAAAACCGTCAATGTAAGCGATGGTCACATCTGAACCCAACATTTGACTTTTTTCTGTTGATCCAGATATACCGAATGCCATGTACTCTTCCTCTGTCACCTGTAAATATAACTAGGGTTTATTAAATTGTCACTTTAAAATGATTTCTTTATAAAATAGCAATCGGGCTTAGATGAAATTTACTAAAAAAGTGAAACACGTGGTATTCATAGTAAATCAAGAAGCAGTAGTTACAACTGACTGAGATTTGATAAAATATTTAAAACATTCTGCTGTTGATTTGTCAGACAGTACAGCAGAATGTTTGAAATAGTTTTTGCAGTAAAATGTACCAAAAAATGTAATATATTAGATAAAAGATATCTTTGTAAAATATTGATAAGACAATTAGATTACATAATATAATGTTTATAACCTGGCCAACAAGTTGTATGGTAACTTGAGGTCCAAAGACTTCCCAAGAAACCTGCAAATCCTTATGCAACTGAACGCAATTAGGTAGAGTATTTTTATGTGGCAACACCTTTACAAGAGACGGTGGTACGTTCAAACCGTCTGGTATTAACACTGATCCGAAACTTTCCATCGTGTCCAAGTCGAATATACTCAACCAGTTGATATTGAATATTGTAATGTCTCCGGGTAATTCTAGAGTTACCGTTTCCTTACTGTATGCGCGGATAGGATCCAAACTGAAAAGTCGCAATGTTGTTGAATTATTAATTTTGTTCTGTGTATATAATATTAAAAATATTCAGTGTACTCTAATAGAAAATTGTCGATTACTTTTTATAGATCTAGAATGCATATCTACATAAAAATAGATAAGAGTGATTAACACCACAGCTGTCAACTTTTTAGTCACCTGACAATGAATAATATTTATAACAATGTCCTACAATTTATATATGTGAATACTCATCATTACGAGTGTCTTAACAAGAGTAGTTTGAAGTAAATTATGAACAAAAGAAAATTTTACTTACTATCCATATTCATCAGGAACCTTTTGTCCTTTAGATGAAGGTGATGGCCCAATACCAACCCAGAAATAAGCATCTTTTCCCAATCCATCATAGGTAAATTCAGGAATTCTGAGAAATAGTTTCAAATTGTAGCTATTAGTATTTTCGATGGATTTGGTGGTATCTTTGTGGAAATTCATTTTTAATATAAAATTAAAATTGATAACTTAGTTATTCCACTGGAGCCAGTGGAATAACTATGTAATCAATTTTAATTGTAGCTATTAGGTTGAGCAAATTATTGCAAATGTAAAAATATATTCACAATCAATATTGTGTATTGAATAGAATGATGAGGACACGAAAACTCAGATGGGTAGGACACATGGTCAGATGTAAGACCTCCAGACATAGGGTCTTCAATGGTTATATGATAAGCACATGACCTCCTGGCAGTCTTCCCAAGGGATGGGGGACTACGTGGAAAATAATGCCAGATTGATCAATATGTCTTGTTGGAAAGAAAAAGTTCAAGAATGAGATGTCTCGAAAGTGATTTTAATGTCAGACATTGACCTGAATAGTCTTAAGCACCAACTAAGAAAGTAAACATAAGATGTCTAGAATAATAAATTAATGATATCGACCAAAACTTGGTTTTTACCTTATGGTCTTGGCATCCAATATCTCTACACTGTCTGATCTGATATTGTGTGACTTTCCAACGAAATTGCCTGCTTTCTGTGGTGCAGGTGGATCAAAGTCTTCAGGAATATAAACATCACCGAATGTATTCTGACTTGCTAGATCATAGATCGCAAACCATTTGATCTCTGTGATCTTTTTGTTGTCTGGAAGTGTCAGTGTGAAGTCTTTGTTGAAGTAACGATCGAGTACATTGGACCTAAAATGTGATATTGTTTCATTGTTGAAATATGTTTTACATTTTATATTTACAGATTGTATGAAAGACGATCAAATGATAGACATTGAACTTCGATTGCTTTTTCATATTGAAGAACCTAGAATATCATATAATATTATGATGGGATATGTCTTTGGACTATTAATATATTTTTTTTGGTAATGGTACGGAGAAAATGTAATACAATATACATAACAGTCTTAGACATTTAGCCATTGAAACCATATCAATATACAAGAGTCATTTTTAAGCCTATTATGCTCAGTGAGTAAGCACTTTCATCTTGTCACTGAATGAAACCTCTTCAGGACCACATTGAAAAAATTGTGGAATTAATATTAAAAACAAGCAATTAAGATAGCTCAACAAGAATTATCAGATGTTAAAGTTCATAGCTATTTCAGCATCATGCCATTGTTAGAAATATGTTGGTATCGAATATATCTTATAACTCTTGCGGAACGAAATACTTTGCTATTTTTAGATCTATCAGGTAAATCTCATTCAATCAGAAATAACAAATTGTTTGTTATTTAAGTCTTCCCACCAAGAATTGACAGTTAACACCTTTCAAGCGACTTCTGTATTACTTTTCCAATGAAAATGTGAACCAATTACCATGTGAGAGATTATTTTCTTTTATGATAATATTATGTTAAAATATTTGTAATTATTAAAGTTGACATACTTTCCGTATTCATCAGGAACTATGAACCCTTGAGGACCAGGTCTGTTAGCTGCACCAGCCCAGAAGAAAGTATCTGCTCCATTTCCGTCATAACTGAAGCCAGTCATGAGCAGAGTGAACTCGTCTACTGCATGTACTAGACCAGATACCTGAGAAAATGCAAAGAAATTTAAGCATTGAATTTCTGCTGTAAATTTTGTAGTATTCCAACAGGAATCACAGTTCAGCCTTCGCTTTCAGATAGGTTAAGGATAGAAGTATAGATTGATGAAACGACTAATTAGTACATCATTCTAATCGACTCATTCTTATTTCGCCCTGTTTCGTATTGGAGGAGGAAATATAATGAATGAAAACATTCCATTTATGGCTTTGAATGCATTCATTCATTAAAAATCTATTTATGAACATTTCTATTCAGGGATTCAAAGGCTTCAACCTCATAAAGCACCCCAAGAGTATTACCACTCATACCCAGTTTATTTTGCATAGGTCTCAGTTGTTTTTTTAATATTAACATCGAGTCACAACAAATTTTTATTCAATACGTGATAAAACCAACTGAAATAGAAATGTGATTCACAAATTCATATTTTAGAAAAAAACAAAAACTATTCATACATGTTTACATACTCTAGCATAAAATTAATGTTAATTGATATTGACAACCTACGACTTACTAAGTCAAAGTCTGTATAAAACTTCAACGCATGGTTAAGACAAAAACTCAAAATCAGTCAAATTACATTTGATATTTTATTAATACATCGCATAAATACCTGGTGATGATATGAGTTAATTTCTCCTAGATATTTTCCCCTGTATGGACCGTCTTCGTCTAATTGACATTTCGCGACTGAAAAATAACTTAAATTTTAGGAATAGACTTACTACAATACAATAATTCATAGTATAGCAGGTAGTCGATATTAATGCAAGTAAATATGTTGACATAAAAATTTGACAGTGTAATGTAAAATTATAATAAAATAAATTACTGATTAAGAATTTTTTATACCTCATTACTCATTAGTAGTAGATTACTAAATTTACACACTATTTAATCATATCAATCAAAATTACACAAACATATTTTTTCAATGTATTCCGAACTCCACAAGTCACAAAATAATTTTAAGACATTTTGTAAAATATTGAAATTTTGACTTCTTTCAATAAGCAAATCTATATATCAAGTTCGTAATTAATTACTATGAAGCCGTAAATATTCTCAAAATTCAAAATCTTATTTGATTCTATTTGGCTATGTTTACGTACTGTATCTGACGTGAACTCAATATTTTTTCAAGCGCGTCAATGAAATAAGAATACATTGAGGTTATCTTAAAGACCTATTCGTTAAACAACCATACAGTGAACATAGTACCTTTAAATAACACAGCGATGAATATCAAAAGGAATCGGTGTGTCCTGGTGGACTTAATTGTATCCATATTTACACTGAGTGTCTTGAAAACATTGATAATTGTTTTCTTTGTTGAGCGAAAAAGAAATCCGGTAGGCGATCAAGTTTCTAATTTCACGAAATCTGCAAAGCAAAATCTAACATAAATTTACGAATTGACAAACACTTCATGGACCATGTAATAAAGATTATTAGCACTATCACATTTAAAACTTATGATTCATATTAAATATTATTTAAACCAGTAGATTAACGTTATTATTTGACATATTGTAACTGCAAGAAAGTTAGTATGCCTACCATTGCAAGTCGGAGACTCGACCAGAACTAGTTGTTACTTCAAAAGTATAATAATTCAGAGGTGTTCAAGTAGCGATCATTTCCGATACGGATAATAATGTTATACAAATTTTGTATGCTTTGTTTTCTGGTATTTATTTTTAATGTAATATAATAATAGCTATGAGCATACTTATAAAATGTATTCATAGCTTCGATTCATATAAAATAAAAACCTCTTAAGTGCAGTTGTAATATTTTTGATATTTTAATGTAAAGTTGGTTGTCATTTATCTCTCTAAGCTTTGTTTTCAGAAAATATCACAAAAAACGCTAATCATTTTCGAGAATTTGAGAATAGGATTGCAGAATGAAGTATTAAAATTTAAGTATTTGGTTACATTTTATGAATAACACATAATTAATTGAAAACCAATGATTTTAGGAAAACATCGTGTTATCATTAGTGGTAATCACTCGATGTTCTCAAAATCATTAAAAAAAAAATGGGTATGTAAATTATTGTTTTATTAATAAAATTTTTGAAAGCCCAAGACCATTAAATTTACATTTAACGATTCGTGTGATAATAAAATATTGACAATAATTTAGGTATTATCGTTTACTATACGGATAAAATATTATTTATAAAAGTTTATTACTTCTTCAATTCAATATTTTGATTCAAATATTCCTAAGGTCATTTTGCGGGTCCGCAACTTTCACCGTCCGACGCGTGTGACGAAGCCTAAGTAAGCGATATACGAAACAAAGATAGAAAACCCGCTTACAGGTTCTTGGAGTTTTAGTGCATTTGTTTCTGACAGTTGCTTATAAAGAAAGATTTAGCTGCGGTTGAAATCAACTAAATAATATACTTATTATTCTAGCGGGCCCTGTATTCGACATGACTGTATAAATATTCACTCACTGCATATCACAATGAAAAATATAACTTTTACCCATTCAACTAATTTGCAAGGTTATTGACAGAGTTCTAGTTGGCAAGGAAGTCTGCAAAAATTTTCTGACTCACATTGGTAGTGTCTACATAAATTAATATATAAACACACACTTATAGAATTTTCTGGTAGCACCGAATCTAAATAATTATAGGAATAGTTGTTTGAATTCACTTCAATATTTGTTACAGCCATATAGCACCGGAATTTGGTTCTTAAAAGTTAACTTCCGCTTAAACGTAGTGTCATATTAAATTTACTGCTAGAGGCTATATTTATGATGTAGAGAATGACGCATATAAACGACATGTTTTTTTGCGAAGAACAGCTCTGCTATAATAGTTGCAAGCCATTTTATTAATTATTTTATCCCTTCGGTACTGAAATAAATAAATTTGATTTTGCTTATTTTCATGTACGTACAATGCAAGGTTTGGTCGTCCATAAATTGTGTCACACAATAGATATTCTTTGACCTCAGTATCATACTTTTTAAGTGCCACATTTCTTTACAAAACCTTTCAATCCCTTATATGAATTAATTCATATTTTTGAACTCTTCACCCTTCTTAAAAAAAGCCCTAGCTAAGCCACTGCAGGCACATATTAAAAAATATTGTAGATGTTAAATTTGAAGTGAAGTGGGAAATTTTATTAGATAGCGAATTGATAGAGAAAATTCTGGCACACAGGAAGAAGTAATACAGTTCAGACTTTGTGTGCTTGACAACGTAGCAAAAATTCACTCGTTTTTTAAATTAATTACGATAGAGTTTTTAAAATAATTTAATTATAAACATGTAATTAATTGGTCGGTAAATTAATTGTGACAAAAGAAGTAGAGTGGTAGTTTGAAAATGTGACGTAATATTGATAGTGTGATTAAAAGATTTTATGACGATGGTGGGGAGTGAGACATACCAAAAATTATGTTATGTCATTTATGGACGATCTTGAGTAGCTATAATACAAGTTCGTTTTTAAATCCTCTAACTGAAACCGAAAGATAAATTATCAAAGGATTATTATGTGATTTTAAATAATATCAATGATAGCCCTAAGATTTTCTTTACAGTTACTCTTGGTAGCCATGGTAAATGAATGCTTATGAAATACATTACGAATCAACATTGCTTGTGTGTATGCAAATCTAATTTATTTATTTTTTTATTTATGTAGAGTAGCAAATTTATTTAGAGTGTTAAATTCCCTTTAAGTAGAATTTGTAAGCAAATAACATTTACAGAATACTTTTTTATAAAGCAATTTTTTTACAGCCATCTATTAATGAGAGCTTCTTTCTTTATGGTAAAAGTTTCGTCGAATGTTGAAATATAACTCTATCCATGTCATCGACAATCCCATGACGTTAGTAACTAAGGTTTTGATTTATGTCCTAAAGAAACCCTGCAGTCCGTAACAAAGGGTACATTCTGTATATTATAATAAAATGAAGGATGTACTTACTAAAATAGATCTAATGTACAAATAAAAATAAGTTCTTATACTTATTAAACCACACATTACGTCATGTTTCACATATGAAATCCTTTTTTGAAACGAAGCACAATACAGTTGTTTTGCACTCAAAGATACGAAATAATGTAATGATTTTACGAAAAGGTTACACATAGTATTTCTAAGCTAAAGCAATCAACTAAACTAACGTTTAATTAAAATGATTTACTGCAATCTCTCCAGAGAAACGGTGGATCTCGTATTATATTTATATAAATATAGTTCATTATTTTACTTATAAAAGTGAACGTTTGCCACTGATACGGAGAGTGTATCACTAATTAAATAATGACAGGAAGTGAATCAGTGATAATGAGCAGCATTATTTGTCAAATTAAAATTATTTTTGCATTTATTTGTTGAGAAAAACGACACTACTTAACATTGCAGCTGACTGAAATGCGTCATGCATTGGATATTAGACAACTGTTATGTTATGTAGTAATGAATTTTGCTGAACCTGTCTTTGAAAAAGAGAGGTTGAGCAACTGAGTAACAAGCAGTTCTCGTAGAAAACTTCTGTTAAGATACCTCCATTAGGAGGGCATATGCTTCTCTCTGGGAACAAAAATTGTTCAAAAAAAAGTACATAGGTACCGTCGGCGTGCGGTGGACTTATCACTATCTCTATCGCACAACCGAATTTGGGTATGAGCAAGAAGGATACAAGAGAATGCCCCGCATGCCCTTGCACCTCGCTTGCACCTTCACTTTTCATGTGATTGAGCGAGAAAGAGACAAAACCACAGCACGCGCCTGATAGCTACGTAATATATTTGATTTTGATTCATTGGCGTGATTCCAACCTAACGGAAATATTGACGCTAGTAGTATGTTGCTACTGTTAAAATAAGGAGGCAAAGTCAATCACCTTCAACCAAAATATAAAACATTTGAGTCGTGTACAAATGCATTGTCACCGGAGTACTTTCATTATCTGTGTCAAGACAGAAAAATTGATAATATAACTACATCAACACTGACATCTAGCGAGGTTTATGAAAAGTATGATAATAAAATGTACCTGAAACATTTTATTGTCGTCATTTTTGTAAAGCCGCCATTCTGAAATATTACGAGTGACGTCTCTTTGATGACAAATTACGCTCTTTAAACAATTCATCGCATCAATTTTTCTTTAATGATTAACTTTTGTGAATAATTCTTGGAAATGACGTAATCGTGGTTATTTTATGATCTTATGTTTATAATAAATAAGTGTTATTAGAGGCGACCTTCTAGTTTTATTATAGTTGACAAACAATATCCGAATATGTTCTAGAAATAAAAAAAATGATTGTCCATTTAAAAATATTGTAAAATTCACCGTAAGATTACAAGAGATACTGAAAAATTTAAGTTTTTAAGAGTTTAAGGAGGATTTTAATACGTATCGTTGTAATAGGTGTCTACCGATATTATTCTATTAAAGGCAGTAATATGTTATATAATATTTCACATATTATGTGAAATCAACAAAATGCAGTTGAAAAATTCTTTTTGGAAAAAAAATGTTTGCTCAGACCAATATGTAAAAGATAAGTTTCAATTTTTTTAATTTGAATAAATCAATGAAATAACATTCATCGAAATTAAAAAATAGTAATACAGTATATTTTTTTAGAATTAATTAAAATAACTATAAAGAATAGTGATCATTCTCCGAAAGGTTTTCTGGTTGTAGAATATGTCGGCATGTAAATTTCTCCAAACGAGGTATTACTATTTAAATCGTATACAGAAAACCATTTAATTTCATCGACTTCATAAGTCCCAGGTAGTGTAACATTTATATCTTTGTTGATGTAGCTTCCCAACACGTTAGTCCTGAAAAAAAATAAAAACAAAATCATTATCACTTCTGAACACAAAAAAATATTTTCAACAGTTATTGGTAAAGTGATATTAATAATTTATGTCAAGATTAAAATAATAATAATTACTCATCTATGGCTTAAAATTTGAATAAACCATTGCATAAGCCGTATGTGCATAGGTAACTAAACACTGTTTTAAAGAAAAGTAAAATCTTTGTTTATTTGTTTAAACTCGCTTACAAAAACCTCAGTGTTATAAAGAATATTCCGCGGGAAATATAATATATTTCTACTTTCATCAATGTTAGCAGTATTAAATGGTTGGATATAGCAATTATGAACAATCGCCGACATACAATAATAAGCTAGATGACTGGTGGTATAGAGTGGTGGAAGGATTCTTGAAAGAAACTGGGACCCAACATTGGATCATTAGTCAATAATGTTTAAATAAGATGAGGAGACCGAATCGAAGAGAGGCGGATGGTCGGTTATCGACGTCCTGGAAGGGCTGGGATCTCAAACAAACACCATTTCAAATCCGGTTCAACTCTTATTTGTTTTTAGTCGAAGATGCAGTGGTTTAAAATACATAAAAATAATTCTAACACATAAACTTGAGTCTACATTTACATTTACTCAACAAATGAATTTACTTTTAAGTTATAATAAAAATGACACAACAAACGATTTTAAATTAAGTCCAATTACAAAGCAAACACAAACAATCCACAACGTCAACGGTGCCGGCCACGCTGGCCGGCGCTCTCTCTCGCTAGAAGGCTGGCAAAAATACCCACACATAAAATCAAAAGGACTCCCGCATCGTCGGAGCCACCCCTTTCCGTCAAAATGGACTCATCTTCCAAACGTATCCTCAGGCGATGGCCGAGCGCCCCTCACGACAAGCGTTGGGTCTATTTCTCCGAATCACTGTCATTAACGCTGTGCGTTTTCAGTTATGGACCCTAATAAACTTAAACTTAACAAAAAAACCAGGGTGTGTCAAACATTGCAAATGGCAAGTGTATGGTTATACATTAATAATGATTTGTAAATAGCGAAGATATTTTAAAATCATCATCACTAGTTTTATAATTAGTCGCCTGGACAATCGTAATCGATTTGACTGGAGAGAACTAAATATTTATAAAAATAAAACACATTTTGTAGAATGTATTTAATTTCAAATATTTTGAAAATGCTCAGCGGTTCAGTGGACGTGGTCCTGACCACACTATAAATTTTTGTTTTGTGAGCCGCAAATGATCTTGAAATATTTGATCATAACTTACGTTCCGAACTCATCAGGTATAATAAATCCTCGGGATCCCGGTTTTGATGCGCCACCTGCCCAGAAAAATGTATCCTCGCCTTTTCCGTCATAGTTGAAATCACTCAATAGCAACGTCTTTTGGTTGATTTGATAAATAACACCTGATACCTGAATATAACATTTTTATTAGAAGCTTAGTATTAAATTTACAAGAAACTGAAAGAAAACAAAAAAATCTTGTCATTTGAAAGACAAAGTAACAAATACCTAATTATGTTATATAGATGAAAATGGAAATTATTTTTTTTTTTAAATATTTAGATTTTATGATGGGGATTATTTCAATACGACATGAACAAAAAATAAGCAAATAGCAATGCAGCTATCGAATAAACTAAATTAAATAATTTATGTATATAAACATGACATTTCATTGCTTTAGTCCTGTTTTAATGGCTCATACAAAAAAAGGGGGAGGGAAACTGTTCAACGTCCTCTATCCAAAATAAGGCCAAACAATTATTATAGCTCGCAACAAATTCTCCTAAACAACCTGCTTTTTAAATCCTTCAAACATATGAAGACCATTTGTGAAACTTAACCACTTAAAAATACACATGAAGTCCTTACATTATGATTATACGAATTCAGTGCACCAATAAGCGTTCCTTTGTAAGATGAACTGTTGTCAACTTGACAGTTTGTCCCTGAAAAAATAAAGTTGAATTCAGCAGAACAGTGTAAAATGTGATTAGTTAGAAAACCGATTTAAAAAAACGTGAACAAAAAATACAAACATACTTAGATTGTTACGATGAAATATTACCTTGACAACATTTTGTGTCGGTTGAAATACTGAATTTGAAGAAATATACGTTTTGATTATAAATATTGGATTAAACGCGATTACTTATTACTTTTTGAAAGGTCAAATTATTTTGTAAATAACACATTATTAACAAATCATAATCTCATAAAATGCTGCATAAATATATTTTCAATAAATATATATTGTTTTAATATTATGTAGAACTACGCAAGTTGTAACACAATATGAAAATGTTTACTTTGAATTATCGTTGAACGATTTAAATCAAACGGCAATTTGTATGTAGAACAATTATCAAAAGAATTATTTGAGGTTAAATTTCCTAAGTATAAAAAATTGTTCATTTACCCAAGAAAACAGCAAAAATAATCACCATCAATAAAACAAATGATTCTGTAGTCTTAAAATACATTTTAATACTTTATAAGGAATGTTTTCTGGAATCAGTTTGACACTCGACATTAATAATTATTGTATGAAATAACAACTCCGACTGATCGTCACTTCACTGTAAACAACTTTATCATCTGAACAACAGCGAGAAAAAGAAACAATCATTTAGATGTACATAAATAGATAAATAATACGATGACTAATCGCGCTGTTATATAATATAATGTATTATAAGTAAATACCTACTGATAATCGATTTTGATTTTAATATATCACACGTATCTAAATGCTTATTGTAAAATAAATATGGATGTTGAAATCCAGTTATTTTTGGATAAAGTTCAAATAAAGGTCATTATATGCAGATTACTGAAAAGTAACTTGTCCATCTGGTTAACAACAAAATTTATTTGTTAATTTACATTCATCACATGTCGTAAAAAATATATATTTATCTACACAAGAATTTGATAATAATGCATTCAAAAACGATTACACCACGTGGTCGCGGTTCTGGCAAACTTTACGTCGGAAATGCTGATTTTGAGTAAATTTTAGTAGATTCCAATCAACCAAACTTCTTCTAGGAATGCTATCGTTTCGCCCTCTTGATGCTCGATGATAGTTTTCGATTATAAGCATTTTTCTCTTCTTCTACGGGGCTCAGTTATAATTTTGAAATTCTCAAGGATATAAACTTGCATACTTCCAATTATTATCTACGTGGCCGAAACCATAACCATTTTTTTCATTATTTTATTTTGCTTAAAACGAGTCGCCCGTTGCAAGGGCTGTACGGTTGATCATTGGCATTTACCAGAGAGGTGGACGTTGGATATATTTAGAAAATAACATTGTGTACTTGGTTTCAGATTTTTTTTCTTATTTGAATGATTATGTAAATAATGTTATTATTTGTTTTCTATTCCCCTTTTCTCAATTATGTGTAATTGTTTTTTACGTACACTCAACATTATATTTATCAAATGCATGGTACATTGGCGTCAGCTTTAATTTTAGTATAGTTATTTCTTTTTATAATAAACAAAAAGGTGGCTTGGCTCATGAAGCTGAAATAAATAAGTAATTTGTATAATACGTATTAATCTGGTATCAAAAATAGAGCTCTCGCTCTCCTCGATTATGCGCCTTCACGTATCATAGCACAGTAAAATCAACTTCTTCACACCAAGGAAAATGCATTTTCACTTCTTCTGATATTATTTTTAAAATGGTTTTTGTAATTCAACAATGATTTTTATATGAAACAATATAAAGTAAACATAAAAAAAAGCAATGCCATCTAACGAAGTTTTGCTCCAAGCTAATAGTTTGGAAACAAACCATCAAATAATTTAAGCAACGTAAACATAAATTTTACAAGCAGACAGAAAGTAAGTAGAATTAATAACCTGAATCGAAAATAAGCAAAATAATGAATTTGAAAATATTATTTTACTCCATTAATAAACAAAGGATTGGATATATGTATAGCTAGTTGGCGCTATGTTATGTGTAGTGTTAGTAGCATTATCAGTTGATAATGCTCGCGATGAGCGAAATCGGTCCTGATTACCATAAACATGTGGAAGTAGTAAAAAACAATTTGTGTTTTATATAAAAGAATTGACAGTTAACACTTTAAAAGTGATTATAGTGTTTATATAATGAATTTTAGAGTAATGGCTGTGTTGAGTACATATATTATTTAATACTACTAACCCTACCCAACATTTGCGAATAATACAAATTTCGAGAGTGTGATCAAAGTGGAAGCGTAACGCTGAAGCTTCTGCAACAGTGATTCTATTAGTGAGGATCGAAAAATTACTAAATACAATTCACTGATCACTTTTAAGGTATTAACTGTAAATTCTTGGTGGAAAGGCATTATATTTAAAAGAATAAAACACAATTTGTTTGTACCACTTCCACATGTGGAAGTAGTACAAATAATTTTTATGAAAATAAACAACTGCTTGTTTTTTTGTTCAAAAAATGAAAAGTTGTGATTAAATTGATTTGAAGATATTCAATATTAATTTCAGGCTTAAAATCTTTTAAATATGTGAAGATATTGCTTTATTGTAGAACAAAGCTGCATCTTTAAAAATAAATTCAATCTTATTTAAGACATCGACTGAGGGTGCTTGATGGAATTTCAATATAAAATTTGGATTATTGAGATTTTGTACACTTCCATGTATTTTGTCACTAACGACCCAGGTTTCGCCTTTCGGCATCTTCAGGCATTCGAGCACACGAATGGACTGGAACTGACAGACAGTAAACAGTGTCTAACGTTTATATAGAAGATACAAATACGACAAATATTATTTACGAGGTAAAATATTATACGTCTGAGAGCCACACTGATACCTGAGTTAACATTTCAAGAATCGCCTTAATCCTTATTTTGTAAATAACACATTAACAGAGTGGCGAATTGCCGCTTTCCAACTTCTTTTAGAATTACCAGTGATTTTACAATTATAATAGCATTGTGGTTTTCAACGGGATGCAATTCGACGAAAGGGTAAATATTTACAATTGTATATATTTAAAGGCGAAACCCGGGTCGTTAGTGACAAAATACATGGAAGTGTACAAAATCTCAATAATCCAAATTTGATAAATTCAATCATTTGTGGCCCTTAAAAATATCGGCAAGACTTAAAAAAAATATTTAGTAATTCAGATGCCATACAATCAGATTGGGCAAAACGTTTTTCATACAAAATGGTTGTTTTTATTTAAATACAGCTCATAGCTTGGCACCTGTCACATTAGCAGCGTAACGATCATTCACTTTTGACAGACGTTCAAGTAGGAATTTTGGTACAATTTCATTACATTATTATATTATATTCGAAATCCAGGGCTACCTAGTAACCAGGAAAACTGGGTTTAAATCTTGTTACGATTTACCGACCAATACGTTAAAAACGTTAAATGGGTTTGATAAACGTTCAATCTTAAAAAATATTCAGGATGACATTTATCATAACAAAATATTGATCATAATTAGTGCAAAGAAAAACAGTAATAAGTTGATATTATATGCGAGTAAAAACCTAATTTATTATCATTTGAAATTATTTGAAGCCTTACTACTGTGTAGTGGATCATCAACATGAAACATTATTCTTGTCAATATGAGTATTTATGTCGAGTCATCAATGTAGACGAGGCAAATTGGCAAATGATATTTTATTTATCAAACATTATAACTATAAAAGTTAATGCACTTAAAAATTCAGTCAGCGAATCAAGCGACGACTGATATATGACCCCAATTCTGCATACGTAGTGATAGAGGTGAACGCTCTGTGAATGAAAGTCATTGAAAAGAAAACACAAACAGTTGACGACGGTATATTATGTGGACGTCTAAGGGAAGAACGGATAGTCAGCCGTCGCGCCTGGAACTGCAGATATCTCTCCGGAATTTCATAATCATCACACGTCGTCATCCTATACCTATAATTAAATCTCGTCAATCCTAAAAAAATTGGAATTATATTCCTAAAACTGTAGATATGTTTCAACTAAGTTTGTTACAACACTCAACCACTTACTTATTAGCTAGTCTTATTAATAGTGGTGTAGTGTTCTTTAGTGATATAAACTATAAATAAATTGAGCTCTATAAGATTTTGGGAATTTTGAAGCTTCTCCTAAATCACATTTAGTCATAAAAGCCTTTACTTCTTATGTTATCAATAAGTTTTTTAATACTAGGAAGAAGCCAAAATATGTAATATAAAATGGTTTATATTTTTGTCGGATTTGTAAAATCACATTTTATTCTTACCCCTTCAGGATAAATTATTAAGTTTTTATCCTCTTCCTTTCATTATAGCGTAAAGTTATGTCTGAATGGTTCCTTATTAACTGTGTCTTTTAATTATCCAATGACCATTACCAGTATGTTTTAAAGAAAGTATCAGAATTCAGTAATGTGAGAAAACAAAAAAAAAATAGGATTTCTTCAGATTGCCAACGGCTTACTGACCTTAAGCTGTCTATTGTGACAGTCAAGTGGTATCTATTTATAAACCAGAGAAAAATACGGTTCCTGTTCACGATTTTTACAATTTACTTAAATTACTATAAATCATGAAATTTCAAGGAAAACTTAAAATAATCGTGCGTGCTTTTAGTAGATATCGACCCGAAAATAGGTGGTGCAAAACTGATCGAAATATCCTTTTTAACCGAAATTGAGTGAAGGCAACGATATTCAGCAAGAAATGGGGCGAATATTGGGATAGATGGGCGATGGTGTTTACTGTGGTCAAGTTTCAATAAATATTCCCAAAAAAGGGAAGTATTGATGATTTAAAAAAAAAATCATTATCGAGCGTTCTGGTTTGTTAAGTTTAAGATTTCCCTGTATTTAGGACAGTTAAATTTGATGACGTTCTAACATTTTTGATAGCTACTAAATTTAATTATACATAGAAATCATTATCCACCCTATTCTTTGTTCCACAATGACAATTTAAATTGGCAGCCAAAAAAATACAGCAGTTAATATGGAATCTAAAGTGACACCAGACAATTTTACTTAAATTAGACGTATTTTATATTTTTCGTCTGAGACGTTCATTAAGATTTATTAAATAATTAAAAAAATGATTTACAATAAATTTGAGGTCAGATTACAGCTGATTACTCTTCCAGATAAGGCAAGTTGCGTGTGGTCACGTACGTCGGCTTATTACTCCGCCCCGTAGGGTTCGAATTCCAGGACGGCCTTGCTTTCACTTTCAATCAATGTCTGATTCAACCTTTTCAACAATGATTTTATAAAATTTACAATGTCGATGAAACGCCACCTGAAACAATCATGCCACACTGACGGTTACGTGTTCAATGGCCCATTGAAACGTGGGAAAACATATTTTAACAATTTATCTTAAATTTGTCAACGCTACTTGGTTTTTTATCGGACAACTAGTGTGTATCCGGCATGCGTTGCAACGTCACAAATACAAAGAAAATGTTTGTGTTTTAATTCTGTTTATTGAAATGTTTTTGGATTAATGGTTTGCACGGGCCGAAAATTTATAAAACGTCCGAGCCTTACATCTTCAGGCCCAGCCCATCCCGAGCCCGAGCCTCAATTTCACACTTGTTACCCGAACCCGAACCTAAAACCAGATTTTTTTTCAGCCTGAAAAAACTCGATTTTTTCAATATAGAAATTCATTTATACTTTTCAAACAATATATCTTAATGTTACCATTTCCAAAGAAATTCATAACACATGTGAAATAAACTATTTCAGTTATGAATAGTATTGCCTTATGGCTGACTCATGACCGAACATAATTCAAAATATTTTTCTGAAAATTAAATGCCTGCAGTATAAAATATAAAGTCTACACGGACCGAGCCCGGGCCCATGCATGCTCTATTTGGGATATAAAATAATTTTCTGTGTGCGTACACGAATAAATCAGAACGTTTTTCCGAGATGTTGCTATATGTATTTGATTCTTTTTTTAGATTCTAAATTTTTTCTCAGAAATATTCACGGCTGTGCCTACAACAACTCCCCAAAGTTTCATCAAAATCGGATGAATGGTAAAAGAACGCATATAGAACAAACAAATAAACAATAAAACGAACATACATTCATTTTTATAGATTATTATCTTCATACGTCAATAATTATGTAGAAAGAGTATCGACATCTTTTAATTGATTTTAATAACTGTTTAATGACAAAGTAATGCTTCATTGGGTCTGATATCTTAATCAATACAGTAAAATGTGTAAAACATGTCAAATATAATTTATTAGCATTAATAATACAAAGCAAGTGTTTTTCTTAATACAATTTAAAAAATCTTAATTTGTAACATTAACTATAAATCAATTATTTTCTAGTACCATTTTTGCGTAGCAATATTTGGAAAGTGAAACTCTTGATGATAAAGGACATCAATCCGTAATATATTAAAAAAATAAAACATAATTTTTTTTGTACTACATTTACATTTTTATAATGATCGGGATTGGTATCAAATGATTACAGTGTTAAACGTCTTAGAATATTAATTTGTTTCAATCAAGAATCTGTTTGACTTAGTATTGCGCCAAAATATGTTAATTTAAAAACTATGTTCTCCAGTTCTACAAAAGCGTTGAAAGCCCTCAAGTTGACGCAGCTCTCGTGGATCAAACGAGAACGGAAATGAAGAAATGGTACAGTGTAAAGGATTCGGTGAATGTTTACTTTTTCGTCAGTTGATAATGGTCGCTATAAGTTAAACTCAAACCGATTATCATATAAATGTGGAATAGGACTAAACAAAAAACCAAAAATGTACAGGTGACTCTTTAAAAGTGATAAATCTTTCTTATTGAAATGAAAACAGTTGTATCTCTTATGGGATACAATAAACCAATGGTTATCACCGATTACTGAATTTATGAAAAAGTGTTTTAATGAAATGTTTGTCAATCAATTTATGTATCCAAAGTCATCGATGTCTGTCACAAGATCTTGAAAACAGGGCATAGAAGGTGCGTACGACTTATGATTTACACACAATAAAAGGAATATTTAAACATCGTTTGAAAAATATAATAAACTATTCAATCGATTTTTATAAGACTTTGTGGTCTAGTGGTAAGAGCTTTACTCTAGCGATCACATAGGCCAGTATTCAATTCTCAGCAAAGCCAATATAGAATTTTATCAATTTAGCTTTCTATAGATCTTGAGCATGGGTATTGTCTTATCTCCTCAGTTAATATCGAGTAACTTTAAAACCTTATTTCTTGTGTTTAAAAACAGTGTTCCCCAACCGGTGGTCCACGGCCCAGTGCCGGACCGCAGAGACTTTCCACTGATTTCAAGAAATTCGCAATGCAAAAATACTAAATATGAAATTTTTTTCACCTGTATATTTACTTGTACTTTTAGTTATTGTTAAATAATAATAATTGGTAGGATGATGCAACACGATGGTCGCTGGTTTTCTCAGAATCGACAGTCGTAAATCTTCTTAGGTACACTCAGGTAGAACGGAAATATTTGCTCTTAGATAATGAATCCAGATGCAAAACCCTACCTAAATATATTTCCAAGAATTTCATATGTATATTTATTAGTTATACTTATTTCCATCTGTAACAACATAAGATAAAAAAATATTACATAAAAAATCATTTTTATTTCAGTATACTAATAAGTCCGAGAATTTTTTTCTCTTTTTTACCGGTCCGCATGTGTAAAAAGGTTGGGGAACCCTGGTTTAAAATATTAAAAATATCTGGCGCCTTGGCTATTACTAACTGTTATGCCAAGTATTTTTGTATATTATTGTGATAATGATAAAATTAAATTTAAAAAAAAGTTATAATAATAAACTAAAAATACTTTTTGCATTAACAATATAAGAATTGATGTCAGTAAAAATAACAGTAAATAATATTATAATTATTATTCAGCTGAATCAGTAATTCTTCTGTGCTACCTCGTTATCATAAGTATGCATGCTTAGTACTAAAAAAATGAATATATCGACAGAACAAGTGAAGAAATATGGTGGTTACAAAATTGCTAACAGAATCTTTATTTGAGTGATTTATTAACAATTTATATTGTTTTGTGTATCATGATGGATAAACCATCAATACCTATAAGTCTCACTGTATATTGTGTAAACTTTTTTATGAATGACAGATAAATGATTGTAAAATAACATTATCTTTAGAATTGGTATTAATTTATATGTCATCTAGAGGCTATAAAAAGTAAAAGACCCTAGTAAAAAAAGGAGATACTGTAGTAAAATTTTTCACTATGAAGAACACATTAAAAAACATGGAAATTATGAATTCATAACTTAATTATGAATATTACTTTCAACCATGTCCGCTCCCAATAGCATTTGGAATCGTAATGGATCTAACAGAAGTTGTTTTAAAGAAAAATGGATGTTATTTAGTTGCTAAACTTCTATTTTTTGGAGATGGTAGGGATACAATGAGGGAGCTAGGATATTACCAATATTTAATTAAATTCTTTCGCAACTCCCCGTTTTTAAAACCGTGAAAGTGGGAATTAAATGTAAACATCGTAATAATATACACCAATACCCTTAAACATAATTCGGCTGAAAAATCAATATATTATGAAATCGTTCTTTCGGGAATTCGAGGCCGTGGACACAGTATCGGAAGTGGATGAACGCAAGCGTTGAAGATTCGGCTACAAGTTCAGAAAATCATTTTGGAAATAATTAATTAGCTAATTAGAGTGAGAAAAAGGTTGTAACAACTTGGGCTCTATTAAAACCGATCTTCAAATTGATCGGCACTGTTTCTGTACATTTTATGTTTTAAAATATTATTTTTTTTAAGATCTACTGCGTCTATTTTTATCAAATAACAATGATAAATGAGTCTTGAAAGAATTGAAATCACTTCGTATCGTTTATTATTATTAAATTTAAAAAATATATAAAGTATACTATTAATGCTGAACAAAGAATTTTGATATTCTTTTTATCCATTTTAAAAAGTTTTTTTTCGATCAAATTCCTTACACTAGCAGCCCAAAAGTTTCGCTGTCAATTAAGAGAAGTGTCTGAAACAAGTTACTAACAAGGTGCGCTGAAAAATAAAGTCAATTATTTCCCTAAAGCATGTTTCTTGAAAAATGTCAACGAAATATTTTATGTAGTATCGAGCAGCCGGTGTAATTACAGATTTTATATTCGTAAGAACTTAATTTATTTAAAGTAGAGGTAGATTTATTTTAATATTTTTATGAATTATTTAAGTATCGTGAATTGGCAGTAGTGGCAGGTTTTCCATGAATGTACACTTACATATATGGCGCGAAAAAAAAGTGGTGGTTGGATTTAATAAAATATTTAAAAAAAATAAAACACAATTCATTTGTACTACTTCCACATATTTATAATGATCAGGACCGGTTTCGCTCATCACGAGCATTGTCAACTGATAAAAATATAAACATAACAGGATATAACAATTTTGTTATATCTTGTATCTTATATCTTTATATCAAATTATGTTATATCGCATTGATAAATGGTGATTCCATATAATTATTACTTTTAAAATGCAAACCTTAAGTTACCAAACAATTGCAAAGTTTTTAAAGTTCATTTTGGTTAACCATCAATCGGAATTGTTCTATTCGTCATTGATATTAAATCTTTATCAACTGATCAGTTGATAATGCTCGTGATGAGTTAAACCGGTTCTGATCATTATAAATATGTGGAAGTAGTACAAATGAATTGTGTTTTATTTTTTAAAATATAATGTCTTTCCACCAAGAATTGACAGTTAACACCTTAAAAGTGATTATCACAAAGTCTTTTGATTTGCTCTTCCCCTTAAGCATTCAATGCTTTTACATTAAAAAATATAATATGTTATAAAACAACCTTATGCTAAGAGCGATATGGTTTTCCTTGAAAGGTTGGGTTTGTGTATTTGTTTTCTATGTATTATTTAAGAGTGTTATGCTTTTAGTTCCACATTATCCATTATAAGGGGAGGAAGTTAGTGTTAATTTTGTATGATGGTTTAGGTGAAAATATAGCTTATCACTGTGTCTAGTTCAGAAATCGTGAACCTTTTATCGTCAGATTGTCAATTAATGTAATATACAAAAAGCTCACAGAAACATTAATTAATATGATTATTAAAATAATGAATCGTTTTTCAAGATTTTCCCATATCCATTTGAAACTTAAATGAATATTGGATTTTTTATGAATATAATATATATTCTTTTACATCAGAATGAATTGAATTATTTCAATATAATTTTATGCCAAGATAAAATTCTACATATTTTTTAAATTTGAAATAAGTAAAAATTGACTGAAAAAATCTTTAAAAGCAATTCATGAAAGCTCAATGTAATATTATCCGCTGAAAATCAAATTCTCGAATATCAAATGTCAAAATAATATTTATTGGACTATAACAGATCAAGTAAATGACATGATGTAATTTCTGGTTCACTTAAGTAAACATGAAAATAATACAGGCATTGGTACTGATGAAGTAATACAGAAGTACATTATTTTTTACATTCCGTTGCCAATACAAAGTGATATTGGAAGTTACAGAAAATTACTAAATTTTATTTTTATCGTTTTAATTTGATCGAACTTGGCATTTGTATCATTATTCATACAAAAGTACAATGTAATAATTACTAGGTTAATAAAACTTCTTTCATTATTTTTTGACCAAGTGATAACATATGAGAAGAATGCTTTTTACCTTTTAAGGGAGCCACTGCCATTCTATCCACTATCATATACTATCGAGTAAAAAAATAAGTAACCTTTTAACAACTGAGAAGTTTTCAGCATTTTACAATGCTGACGTTGATCAGTTATATGAGTATTTCTGAAAATTTTAATATACTAATTTTCTTATGTAAAGATGTCGCCGTTAACAGGCGTCAGTATTTCTCTTCATTTTCCGTGTTTAGCGATTATTATTAATAACGTAGTTGATGTAAAATTAATTAATCACTGATATGGATATAACTCAAGGCACTTTTTAGTCACGAGTTAAAGATTATCCCTTTTCCTTAAATAGTTTTTTAATTCCATTGTAATATAAATGCAATGACATTAAATTTGTTCATAAAAATCAAGTTTCGTCAGACAAAAGGTGATGACTTATCACTTTTAAACGTTTTAAACAAGATATAACAATTTTATACGTTACAACTTTTTAAAGCGGATTACTAACACTTTGGAAAAGGCCGTTGCTTTATATTTTTTATATTTAAAAAACGATAATAGTGTTTTATGAATATAGTAGTATTTTTTACCCAAATTTACCCAAAATAGAGAACGCATATATTAGATCATTCAGAAGTTTGCTAGCTAATCTTGAAATTTGCTTGAATGTTGAAAATATCACCATAGACCGTACCTCTTGTAACAAACAAAAATATAGTCTAGCAATTAATAACAATGTTAGAAGTTGAAAATAGCAATAATAAAAAAAAAATTACCACACCTTCACTCTTAAACTAAAAAAACTTATCGATAGATAGTTTGTTGATCTCCGTTTATTGATGGTTCATGCAGTGCCACAAAATTAAACATTATATCATACGTTTATTCTCGCAGCATTTCCTTTTTTACAGTTTAAGGTTAAAAGTTAAAAATAGCACAGTTGACCTAGAAATGGCAGCCAGACTGACATGTGCAAATTTCACGTAGCTTTTATACACCGTTTGAGAGGAGTTATTGTGACCGACAGACATACAGAATGACACACAGACTTATACATGTATTTTCTGCCATATAGTAAAGATTTATTAGCTGCAGTAAATATATGGGTACTCAATGTGAAATATGTGAAAGAATAATTTTACATTAATGATTTAGATTATCTATCAACATTTGATTGTTTACTTAAGATAGAATATTACAATGTTATGTTACCTTTAAAAAGTATTCTGGTATATTTATTATTATAAATAGCGGGAAATCAAAACAGAAAACATAAATCAGTTTTTTTTGTAAAAAAATATAAACTCTTCCTTTTGTGTACATTATAAAGGTATTATAATTTGATGATTTACGTGTCAGATAAATAAGCTGTTTCCTTACAATTTTTAACTTTCTTTGAATAAAAAATAGTAATGAATATAAAAAGCTTAAAATATTCCGATTCAGCAAATATTGTCTTATAATGAAATATAATGCGAAGGTTTATCGTTATTTATTGTAACATGTTGAGTATATTGTACATATTGGCGAGTATTATCATGTATATATTATACATATATATATATATATATATATATAAAATACAAAAAGATTTCAATTTAAAAAATGACAAGGTTAGCTTAAACGATATTTAGTGGTTTTAATTAATACGAGAACAAAATAAAATTGGACTTGAATTTTTGCTTACACATCCTTTGTGAGATAGCCTATGGTGAAAAACTGCTCTTACGAATAAAAAATAATTGGATTTGAATATAAAAACTAAAACACAGTTTTATACATTTTAAATCTAATTAAATTGGAATTGGAATATAGTATAGTAGAACATCAATTTTACGTAAAAAAAAATTCAGTTAAATGAGGAGATTATAAAAAAATCCTGTTATCAATATGTATTTTTAAATCCAAGAAATAACGCTTGTAAACAATGATCAGGATGTCACACGATCACACAGTTGCAGTAGTTTAAACGCGTGCCGGCCAATGATTTGACGTGTGCTGTACTACATCAAGACTTAAACATTTTATTTGCTTGATTGCTTTAACACATCACCGTAATCCCACTTCTAAAATATGAATAGGCGCAAAACAATTAATTTAAAATTATTAAAATCGAAAAAAATTGGTGTCGGGAAATTTCATACAGGAGAAAGTGACCAAATGTAAAATAGTGAAATGTTCAATATAACCGTTTGAAAATCTTTGCATTAACATTTCTGATTTAATTTTACGAAAAACAATTATTTTCGTCAGCTGTTAAATTGCTTGTTAGTCGACAATATGTGAAAAACGTACACTTTTATGTATCGGAACCCCCTCGATTTTGATCAAGCCGATTTTTAATACCAATAACAAAAGTTGAAACTATAGAAATATTTACAGAAAACTGATGTAAACTTACATAAATAATCAGTTTAATTTTCCGGGGAATAAAAAACAAAACTCTTATTTTATTCAATCAAGATATGTTTCAATTTTTATAATTTAACGTTTGTCATATTCAAATTTGAAAAATAAAATTTATAAGGATAAAAAATACATGAATATAGATAGAGCACCTATTTAGCTCACACCACCTTTACAAGGTGCTACAATTTAAATCAGAAGCAAAACGAGTATGCGTTGGTCTACGTTACTGTTGAACGAGATCGCCGTATATAAATCCCGGGATCGAATCGTACAACTCACAGTTTATTTTTCCAACAGTCCTGTCGGTTTTCAACTGCAGGAGGTTGTTAGTCAGTCTGAATTGGAAATAAGTGAAAGAAATCAACAATGAAGTCTTTTGTAAGTGCCATAATTATATTTTATAATATTCATATTGCCTCTTGGGAAGTATAATATATCTTTGGTATCGACAGTGTTGTTACAGTTAATTAATTTTATTGACTTAAATGTCAAAAATATAATTAAACATTGAGTTATCTAAGTAATTTTAATATAAATACGTTACAAACCTATTAGCACAAAGAGTGGAATAAAAAAGTTGTCATTTTTTATATTTTAACAATGTATTTCAACAAGGTTATTGTCGAATCTATCAAAAATATCGTCCAATGTTAATTCTTGATAGAATGAAGTTGTATAGATACGATAAAATTTTATAATTTAAGACATCGAGTCCATTCGTGCGCTCGAATGCCTGAAGATGCCGAAAAATTTGATAAAATGTTAATTATATGACGTCTTATATTATATACATGTCACAAGTTTGCAAAAATACTAAGACTTGGTTCAATAATCTAATAAGCGAGTAAATCTTTTATTTTTCAAACGTCAATAAAATAGTATGATAGAAAAATATGTGTATTTAGTGAATATATTATGTTATATTAAAAATATATTCATTTTTTATATATCCTTAATCAAACGGACATATTCAGTAACAAGTATACATTTTATTTAATATTAAATAGACCAATTTTTAATAAAAATAATATATTGAGAGTTTGCTTTTATTTTCAAGATAATTAAGTCAAGAAAAAGTTTCAGTTGTCTGACAACCAATTATTTGAGTATTAAAATTAATAATTTGAAAACGATTAAGTGATAAAATTAATTATGTATACGTCCATGAGCAGGTAAATATTATGTATTAGGAGTGGCGTTGCTGAAACACGCTTGGTATTTGTAACTCCTACGATTTAACTACTCAAATATTCATTGTTTGCAATATTGTAAACATTCATTTTCACTCCTATTGTTGCTGAATAAATTAGATCGATAATACTTACATAATTTTCTACAATTGTATGCATAGTAGCTATAAATTTTGTGTTTTTTTTTTTTGACAAAGTCTCCTTAATAAATGAGGCATTTGGATTCTTAATTATTTACATTCAGTCTTCTTTTTATATGACATATTTTTGGATGGCATTGTTTCTTTTTTACGCGGTTTTTTCTTTTAAACAATTTATTACAAGAAATGTAGAAAATCTTAATCTTTTGTGTAAACATTGTTAAAAATCAAAAAATTTGAACAAATTAATCACTCCAGATTAGTTTATGTCTTCAGTTTACCAAAACACGTGTGTAGAAAAGCTTAATCTTTTGTTTAAACATTGTTCAAATCAAAAAGTATGAACAATTTAATCACCCTAGATTAGTTTATTTCTTCAGTTTACCAAAACACGTGTAACTGGCGTGTATCCTAACCAGATGACGTACATTGAGCATTTATCCCCGACGAAGCAAACTAAAGATGAGTTCAAACCACACTCTAATTTAACATTTGTCCACACATATTTTAAACAAAAAATCTCACCTTTTTCGATTGATTTTAAGGTTTAAATGTAAATTTGTAAAAGACTTATTTTAAAGAACAAAAATTCTTGACAATTTTTTAAACATTTTTTTTGGAATCAATATATCAAATATCAAAAGTAAAGCACTTTTTAACCACTAATTTCTGGACTCAGTGTATCACGTAAAAAAAGGATTACATGTATTCTTACCGAGCCTTTTTATAAATAAATGTTTTCAGTTCGTGGCATAAAATAATTTTAAGAAAAAAAGTGTTGTGGTTGAGGTATTCGTTGTAAATTTAAAGTGGTAATATGATGTTTAATAAATTATGTATGCATATTTAATGCACAGAATCAATTGTATACATTTATTATTTTCTTGATTTTTGTTAAATATCATTTAGTATTGACACTAAAATGAATTAATCATTATTTTACCATTGATATAAAATTGATAAAATCGAAGTAAAATATTTGAAAAGCACTATTGTTATCTATGCAGAAGATGCGCTGTACGCCGAATATTATAATTAAAAATATGTTGTTTGTATAATATACGTATATCACATAACGCATTGCCTGACTAGACATTCAAATCTAGTTCGCTATCGAAAATAACTAAAAATATGATTGTCAGTATTATAATTTGATAGAATATAATCAAATGAGAATTAATTACGTCTGAAATGTAAATGTGATATTGTGATTTCTGATAAAATTAGCACGCCTTGAATAATTGATTCTAGAAATCATAATAAAGTGGTATTGCTTCCTCAAACATCCGTTTCAACAAATGGATATTCTTATTTTTCAACGCATACATGTAAATTATTAAATATCTTTTTACTCACAAAAAAGATACATCCAATTACGGATTAGATTTTTAAACTATTATATTACAATGCATCAATATTCCATTTTTAATACTGAGGCTGGACATTTTTCAACAAACCAATCTTCGACCAAAGCTACGATATGTTTTTCTTATTATGCCAGGAGATTAATAATTTATAACATACATGTGTGAAAATAGTTTATTTAATTCAGAAAACATCAAAAGGGATTATTAAATTATAAATATAACCACTTTCGCTTAAGAGGAATAGTTTCAACAAATTCTAGCTGAAATTTCTGCCTATAATTAAGCATTTGATTAAATAATACGTAATGTTAATTTTCAGCGTTGTATTTACTTTGCAACCGCAAAGAGAGAAGGTAATATTATTCGTATTTTAATTAAGTTATTTTGAGCAGTGTACACGTGCTTAAAATAATTCTATTATGAAGATAGAGTTACAAATATCCTTTATTCTACAATGAATTCGTCTGGATCAGGTTATTTGTATCTACGTGCGTAAATAATGTTCTACGTTGTTTGATGCTTAATAAAGTTACAGAGTTTTATGTTTTCAATTGAAAAATCTATGGTATCCATGAAGAAAGCATAAAAGCGAACAAATAATATTTAATTAAATACTAACAACAATTCACAAATAAATAATGAAATATGTATGTTTGAAATATAATTGCGATTACTGTAACCACATGGTATGCGATTCATTGCTTCAAACGTGAGGTATTCAGATATATTGATTTTTTCAGTTAGTGTTTTACTTAAATTATGTTTTAAAATTTATATATTTTTTAAAATGTTACATTTTCTGATTTGATTTGCCTGCTCCACGTGCCTTTATCGTATTATCCTTACTATGTTGGGAGTGATACGTACAGTAATTGGCTCATGATTTTTCTTGTTTAATACAACCAATTGAAGATACTTTATCTAATACAATATTTTTAAATTAAACGTAAATATAACTTTGCTTCAACCGCACATAATTGCTTTCATAGATTGAAAGTGAAAATACGTCTGCTTCTGAAAAGCGGTAATGCATTATTTCATTAGCTGGATATAATTGTTATTAATGAAAATTCATGGGTATGAGGTATATTATAGTTTGAAAATGGGGCGTAGCTCCTCATATTATCATCGTGAAGTTTTAAAAAAATACTCATAATTTTAAATATAATCAATATTTTCCAATTATCCATCTTCAAGTATGAGTTAAAGATATCCTACCAGGATACGGCTATTATGGTATATAATAAATATTAATATAATTCAGATTAGGTCTATTTTGTCTATTAAAAATAGTTTGAATAAATTATAATCTTCTCGTAATACTTCGTGCCTCGACCGATTTTTAATTATTCGTGAGATCCAAATCTGGATGACCTTTAATTATTGGATTATTAATGTTAACATGACTTTGAAATGTATCTAATGTTTGTCAAGCAAGATTAATTACGTGATTATAAAATATCGTTCGATGTAACAATTTTATTTTGAATGACTATCAAAAAGCATGCAATTATAATGCTATCAATCAGCGAAAAGCTTTTATCTTCTTTTTAACCTCATGCAGCATCAGCTTAAAGAACCCTTGTCCTGGTGTCAAATGGATTATAATTAGAATAGTGCGTATTTGTAGCAGCTATAAAATAATTCAGAATATTTACCACCACGAATTAACATTATAATTTTAACGAATAGTATTATTATTATGTTTACAGACTAAAATATAAATTGGTTTTACTGATGTATTCTTAAATATTTACTTCTAATATTGCAAAAATGATGATCATTACAAACAGTAGTTTCAGAGATAAATTTACTTGGACAAAATTACCTTTAATCTCGAGCAATAATAATATGGGGTAATAAACCAACAATTAAAATGACAATGGACCCTTACACATTATACTCTCATACAATTGATATATCATACTAAAACTTACTCATTCAGTCATATAACTGTCCAATCTTAGCTTTGTTTGATTCAAAATATATCTAAGTGTATAATATTAAGTATTGAGCTATAAGATGAATTATTGGTGATATAATATAATTGCATTTGGAATATAAACTTTCGATACAAAATGTAAAGTAATATGTGTATATAAAACACGACACAAAAGAAAAATACGACGCAGTTTCGTATTTGCAGAAGATATTGTAACCCTTAATATAAATCTATTGGAAAAGATAAATTTCAGGTAAGATGAAAAAAGGTATTAATTGGATGAGATATCTATTTGATTATTTTTGAAAATTTAATAGTCAGCTTATACCGAATTAATTATATTGTAATTAATCGACAAATATTAAAAAAAAAATGCCGAGTTTGACGATTCTGTAATACACTGTTTATTTTTTAAGATTTATTGTTATGTTATATTATAAAAACTAGTTGCGGATTAATGGCCATTAAGGTGCGATGATAAGACCACTTTTTATATTGACTGACATTTAGTTACTAGATACACTAACTAGTCCACGGATCAGGTGTTTTTTGCATATTGAATTTAAAAACCATCTTGCTTTAGACTTAAGATTGACACCATAACTAAATTTTTCTTGTTATTTTTGGTATGGTTTTGTATATGTTAATTTAAAGAACTGCTTATATAACCGATATCATATTATTGTATAATTAAAAATACGTCGCAACGGCCGGACGAAACTTATACCATTGTGTTGGCTTTCATTCTGAGATAATTTCTTAACAGTGATCATAAAATTTATATCTTTATTCATATCCTAATTAAGTATTTAAGTACAAAATATTTTAAGAAGAGTCACTGCTTAATCTCCTGTTTCAGAGTGGGTTGGAAAGTTATGGATGTCTCTATAATTTTTACTGCATTAATACGCTTTAAGTAATAACACCAAGTTAAATTGATATCTTAAAAACAAACTTTCTAATGAGTAGATCATGTCGTTAGGAACTTTTCTACTAATTCAATTTGATAATCAAGTGGTTTTAGATAATAAATTAGATATTTTATGATCATAATTGATATTTACTAAACTTTTCAGATCGCAGCGTGTTGCATCCTTTCCGTGGCTCAAGGATCCTTGGTGGCTTTAGTTCCTGCTGTGTCACAATATCATGCTCAAGACGCCCTCGGTCAGTATTCTTATGGCTATTCGGGAGGACCTTCGGCCAAGCAGGAACTGAGAACCGCCGATGGGGTCACTCAAGGAGGTTATTCCTACATTGATGCTAACAATTTGGTTCAATCGGTTAGCTATGTTAGTGATCCTGTTAACGGATTCCGAGTGGCTGCTACGAATATTCCGCAACAGGTAAAAATATACAGGAACTCTTTTATAATTTTATTTGTTGCATATATAATAGAAAGTGGAAATGAATATATATTAGTATTTATTAAAGATTTTTAGTATTATATAATACTAGATTTACTACCCGTGCTTTGTTTAGACCTAAGATTCATATAATTAAGCTATTTAAAGCATTACTAAGAGAGAACACGACGCAACAAGCTGTTAATAGTCAAAATCATTTGGATTCGTTAAGAAAAATGAACTGTATACATTTCATAAACATTTTTGAGAGTTTTGTGCTACTGATCAGTATGAATGTTTTCTATTTAATAGTTAAAATAAGTAGTTTTCAATTGAAAATTGATTTCAGTTCAATGTGTAAATTTGTTGTTTTTTGCTTGAGTGCATAATTTCTAAGATAAAAGATTACAAACTTTAATGATTTTAGAAATTTGAAGTGCCTGAATTTTCCACATTTGTTAGTTATATCACTCTAATACTTTAGTACTATTGAAAGTAAATTCAATATTTTCGACATTTTTAAAAATAAATCGTATTATCGAAAAAGTTTTCAATGAAGTGATATTTTATAGGTAGCAGACGTGCCGTTGGGTTTTGCTCCAATCACTGGCCCTCAAGAAACCCCTGAAGTAATTGCTGCAAAGATCGGCCATTTCCAAGCTCACGCGGCAGCACGTGCTGCACTCCATTCCAGAAAACGTAGATTCATTATTGCGTACAGTCCAGTATTATCCAGCCAGTACCAGGCTCAAGATTCTTTAGGACAATATACTTACGGGTACAATGATGGTCTATCTTCCAAGGCTGAATCTCGCGCAGCTGACGGAACCACAAACGGAGGATATTCGTACGTCGACGCTAATGGAATTGTACAAAATGTTCAATACACAGCTGATTCTCTAGGGTTCAGAGTAGCTGCCACAAATTTACCAGTTGGGCCATCTTCACTGGCTGCGCTGCCTGTTGCTCGATCTCATCTATATCCTCATCTAGTTGCTGGACCGGCAGAGACACCTGACGTTGTAGCTGCAAAAGCCGCACATTTTGCCGCTCACGCTGAAGCAAGAGCTCGATTGTTGTTCGCTTGAACACGAAAATTACTACAATTAATAACCAAACCAACTGAACGAATTTCGTCCGAAAAACCACAATCTATAAAAGAAACTAACTCGTAAATCAACATTAATGTACTGAGAAATTTTATTTTCGTTTTCAATTATCGATTACATGACTATTTTGCATGTCTATTTATAAAAAAACATGATGGTCTTTTTCTGCGCGATCTTTTTCAATATTATCTATGTACATTGCAACGTATAATTTTAATTTCTTCTTTATGAAACAGCTGTTACCACTATGAATAAATTGCAAAGTATGAATATTTTTGTTTTATTAATCCTAATTATTTTATTAATGTTTGATTTATTTATTTGTAATATGTAAAGGTACCAAAAATCAATACAAATCAAATTTACCATACAAGAGAAAAGGTTTGAGATTGACAAAAAAAAGTTTACTTAATTGATATCGTTCACGAATCTATATATATAAATGTTTGTTTGTTTCTCCTCTATGCGTTCTTTTACCATTCATCCAATTTCGATTAAATTTTGGTGAGTTGTTGTGCGCACACCCGTGAAGGTTTCTAAAGAAAAAAATTAAAATATACAATCTAAAAAAAAAGAATAAAATACGTACAACTAGGACATCTCGGAAAAACCTTCTGATTTATTTGTGTATGTTAGGGTCATGAGTCAGCCATAAGGCAATAGTATTCATAACTTAAATAAGTTGAGAAAAGTAAATCTGAGCTTCGGGTCGGGTTCGGGTAACAAATGTGATATTGAGCAACAAGGGTCGGGCCCGAAGATGACGGGCTCGGACCGAGTAATTTTATGAAATTTCAGCCCGTGCAGACCTTTAATCCAAAAGCACTTCAATAAACAAAATTAAAACACAAACCCTTTCTTTCTTTTCTCACTAGTTTGTAATAAATATTAACACCGTTTATTAAATATCGATAGAGAGTCAAAGCTAAAGCAATTATATGAATTATCTTAACCAATTTCAATTTAATTATATGTTTTAAAACAACCATCCAAGAGAAAATTAATCAGTGTCTTGATAATGTCGCTTGAAAATGATTAAGTCGATTTGTTCAAAATACGTTTCACTAATAATTTAACCACATCCTTTTGATATTTTTTAAAAATGTATCTTGCAATCAATGCGTTATCATTAAAAAAAGAATTTTTTGATAAAACATAAATGAAGCGATATTTTATTTAGGAATTATAGAGAGAACATATTCTCATAAAAGTATAAAATGCCAATTATTGATTTTGAAACAGAAAAAAAATACTCATAAATTAACACGGTGTGCAATGTGTTAAAACGTTTTTTTTTATAAGGTAAGATTAGAATCAATCTCTACATTTTAAATATAAATCTTACGATAGAGTTAGTCTAAAGATGCTTCTCGAAGAGGCGAAACTCGTGTCACAAACAACACAACAAAGTTATCAATTAAAATTTTATATTCAGACAATTCATATCAATAATGATTGCAGCCGTGATTTTAGCAACTCATAATTCATAATTCACTCAAGTAATTTGAATTCTTCTGGTTATTATTAAATAATTCATATTGACTATCCCTGTGTAAATATAAAATATAATATGACAGAAAAAAATATCTGCTATGACTGAAATATAGTCATTAATCGATCTCGCATTATGCGGTAATGTCGTTGGTGGATTCGATTTACCTTTATTTTTGTATTTATCGAAAATATCAGGCAATGTAGGATTATGATTTAAAATTTACGGTACATTAATTTAGCCATTAATATTAAGCAGCCTTTTTTAGATTTCGCCCTACATTTTCGGAATACTTGATTCCAATAAATAGCCAAAAAGGATTTTACTGTATTGTTTGACGTCCGTCAATGGTCTTTGGCAGTCTTATCACGAAAGATATTGGATTTTTTATTGGCTCAGACAGACAGAAAATTCAGCGTGACATTATTTTATAAGTTTGCAATATTTATGTGATTTGTAAATATATTTTGTCCTACAGACCGAGACAAATATTGGACTGGATTTCTGTTGTAAATACTCTGAGAAAGTACTTGAATATTAATGATATTACCAGTGACAGGCCTTCATTACAAAAACTCAATCGTCTAAAATGTGAATTAATGAAAAAATACAACTACATACAACTATTGAGCAAAATATTAATGAAAATGTAACTTATAACATTAGATTCAAATGTATCCTTCGCTCAAATGCTATTGTATTATTTTCACGTTATTTTACAACATTTTTATTTATATGTGATTGAGACACGAATATTTATCTAAGGTTTACTCAAAACACATATTTACGACGACATTTTTTGGTAGAAAAGTAAGGAAATTAAAACAATGACTATTTTTCAAAAATTTTAACCAATCTTGAATAACCAGTCGAAAATCTCTACTAAATTCGATCTCATCATAATGATAAGTTAAGGTAATGATGTTAGTTTGAAATTATGATACTGTTATACTTTTTGAGTTTAATTTGTATATTAAATAATGTATATATATGTATAAAGTGAGTAATTAAATTCATTTATATAATTATTTGATACGCAGAACGATGTATTCATATATTTTTTAATGTAACATATTTTTTATTACTGAAATTTATGTTGATCATGAACCGCTACTGATTATCTCATGCGTAGGATTGAAATGTACACGACGGTACAACGAATGGACTGCGCCCATTATAAGTTGACCTTCACTGAGATGTGCCATTAAATTATCCGCATATTGCCTATATAGAACTATGTAAGTGTAATACAATTGCAAAAAAAAGAATTTATTTAAACATGTGTTTTACTTTTACACAATGTATTTTGTATGTTTAAATCATATCGTCGGCCTAGTGGCAGAAGGCGATAAGTCGAAAATTGGCTGTTATGAATTATGAATGCAGTATGATAGATTTTAGGACAGTCTATCGTTTGAAAAAATAAGCTCGGTGATATTCCTTGATTTTTTTACGTAGTTTGAAGAAATCAATATGAATTAAGTCAATTTCGTTCACAGTTATTAGTGGTAAATAGCTATAATTAATATTACTGTACATAAAAATTATCTGATATGATCTGATTGTCGAATTTCATAGGGTTAGTTCTTAGTTTAATAATTAATAGTTAAGGTATGTAAATAGAAAAACTCAAATTTCATGATTTTCTTAATAGTCGATTATTGCTCCAAACTTTCCATTCCGACAATCCCCTCTAAAAATACTGTGGGTTCGATATAACTTGACGCTCTCTGATCCGTATATGAAGTAGTCGAAAAATATTTATTGATCACAATATTAACAATCATTATTTTTCATTTCGTTTTTATATCGATATCGAGATGACAGACACAGCTTATTTATTATAATTATGACATAATAAATATTATTGCATATTACAAGCATCATTCATAAGTTCACTGATTTTCTTTTTGACCATGGGATACATACATTCTATCTGCGGCCGACCGTGCAAAATAAGTGAACATTACTTTAAAAAAATAATTGACAATTAATAATTTTATAATTATTTTGAAAATCATTTTTCAAGCTGAACATTAAGTTGAAAAAAAATCTTTTTTCTTAGATTGTGTTATTTCGGCATCCACAAAAGAAAATCAGATGTAGATCACAAATCACCAACCAGCAAAATAAAATTCCATTAAATATTGCTGATACAGTAGTTTCGTTTGGCCAGAAACATTGAGCTGACTTCGCTTTTGTTTCTCAGTATTTATTCCAGAATGCCCCTAGCCGTAAAGCGGTGAGTAAATATTGTTTGAAAACAGCAACCTAGAAATACTTAGTGAGTGGAAAGAGCATTCTGCCAAGTTGACATTCAGCGGAAGCGTCTTGGCGAATAATGACGCTACCTTTGCCAAAGGTTGTAAAAACGGAATAGAGAAATAGTTTGTATTTCTTAGACATGGATATCCTAGATACTAGCGTCATGTCAAAGCAGGAGATTTGCAGAGTGGAATAGGTTATACAGTTAATATCGTTTCATTTATAGATTTAAAATTATTGTTCGTATTTATTGTGAGTGTATGGTCTACATGAAAGATAGGGAACCTTTTAATGTTGGATAACCGCATTCATTTAATTAGATATACTGAAAAATGTAAACGCATTATTTAGTAAATAAATGAAAACAATGAGGACCTAGAAGGCCGCAAGTATCCCACCTTTGTCCCATAAACACGCGAGTGACCACTCTATTTTTATACTTCGAAGTGAATATTATACATATAAAAAAAATTAAAACTAAATACCTTAATATTTTATCCTATTGTGAATATTAATCATTTAAATTTTAAACCATAGAGTATATATAACATTGAAATAATTTTATCAAACTGACAGAAATTCTTGCATTCGAACATAAATCCATAGATCAATTACTTACTGGTGTACGTGCCTATGAGTAAAATAACCAAAGCCAACGATATTGACCACTCGACATCCTGAAAACACAGGTTGCGCAACTGGCAACAAGTCCTCATTAAAAAGACTTCTGCTAAGATGCACCATTTGGACTCCATATGCTTACATTAGATGCGGAAATGATTAAAAAATACACATATTGAAATATACTTACGTTCTTCTAATGTAATACGTTGTGTAGTTGGCCTATATTTTGGTAATGAAATAATTGAATTACGGCTATAGTATTTCAACCTAATATTTATTTGAATGATTAAAGTCAGTTTATTAAAATGAACGAAAAGGAAATGGTGATTTTATTTCAATACATCACGATATAATACGGTACGAAATTACAGTAAGTCAAATATTTAATAATTAATATAAAGGAAATGGATTTCCAGTCGAAGGAATCCGAAGTTTATGCAAAGAGCGATAATGAGATTAAAACCTCGAGACTGCAGCAATTAAAGGAATGGATATTAAATCGAATTCGATAAATTGGCTCAGGAATTTACTTTAGAGCTTTACATAAATGAATCAAGACGATATATTACGTACTACCCTCGTCTACGCGGTATCATTAATAATGGTCTAATGGTTAAATAGATTATAACTTCTACACGGTGCAAGAATCTTATAAAGGTTATGTTGTGACGGTATGTATAGTGAAATAATAACATCATATTATAATATATTAGATAATTTTTAATTGACTATAGTTTTTGCTTGAACACACGGTATATTATTGATTTGATTAACGTTTATCTTGTAGCATTTGATTATACGAATGTTAAATTTAGTTATAACTTATTCACAGTATTAAGACTTCGTCAGAACTATTATATTTAGTTATAAACGATGACGCCGCATCCAAATAACTATCAATTATACAACATATTTCAGGAGGAACTAAATAATTTGCTGTTTATATTTATCTTACGCAATATGCTTAGGCAGTATCAAAAATTCTCCAATATCCAGAAGCTCGAAGAAGTATTGGAGTTAACGGATACATAGTGACTTGTTTTATTTATTAATTTTATAAATAGTATACAACAATTAGTAAAATGGCGGATTGTCGAGACCTCTGGAGGATTGATTGCAATTTTTTCAGTTTGTATTCAGCATCATCGGTTAAGTGTGCTGAAGGGACGGTGTGTTTTCGAATTTACTTTATTAAAATTTTCTATAGTCTCTGATCTTTCATTATGTCATTAGCGTATACATTATAATACATAAAGCACGAAAATAGACAGTATATTCAACTTAATTCAGCATCACAGTAGTCAATTCAAAAATATAGTTATCGTAAAATAATTCACGTACGAATTTTTAAAATAAAATTGTTATCTCAAATATAATTCTAAATTGAGCTTGAATCTTACCAATGGAATTTGCTAAGTACGTCTGTATAGATGCAAAGGTTGAGTGCGAGTGCAGCAATCGATTCAATTCATTTGCATAATGGTCCGCCTTCAAGAGCTGGCAGGATAAACACCCGGAACCTGTGAACCCTCCGGGTTGTGATAACGGTTCTTTAGAAGGAAGAATGTCTGAATATATCAGCGTACATTGCTTCCAAAGTCATACCATATAATATTCGCACTAAACAATATTAATATATGTTAAAGGCAAAACG
Organism: Himalopsyche phryganea; assembly: GCA_022494535.1. Lineage (NCBI taxonomy): Eukaryota > Metazoa > Arthropoda > Insecta > Trichoptera > Rhyacophilidae > Himalopsyche > Himalopsyche phryganea. The sequence goes on along the minus strand of JAGVSL010000018.1, from coordinate 2,130,679 downwards.
TATACTATTTATTATAGTTTAAAAATATGATATGGTATGAATTATCAATTTTGAATAGTAAGTACACATTTTTATTAGATGATTAAACAGAATCACTATGTTGAATGTGAGTATTTATATTTAAAATAAAGTAATAATAACAAATATTTAAAAAATGATCGATAGCAGTTAGTACTATATATAATTATTAACAGTTGTATTCATTTTACATATTGGAACAATTATGATCTTAAACTAATGAAACTACTAGTATATATAATTTTACCAACGTCGGTATTAAAATATTTTTGATGATATAAGTATTGACACGACCCAATCGTGTTCGGTACTGCCCAGCCTTGAATTGTGCCCAGAAATCCTCTCGAATCATCAATCTCGCTGTGTTGTTCTTTTGAATTGGTGCTTCGTTTAATTTATAATCATTTTTCTGTAATTGTAAATTCTTAAACTATGTATTAAACTAACCAACTGTAATAAAAATAGCTTGGATCGAACTGGCGTGTTTTGACTGTCTGAATCACCCTGAAAGCTAAAAATCTGTAGAACGATCATCATCATCAACACACCTGCTACGTTTCGAGCTTATCAGTATTTATACTTAGTAATTTTAAGTTAAAAAATATTATATTTTGAATTTGGCACTGTGCAAATGTATGGATCAGATTCACTATGGTAGGATTATTTATGAATCACCTGAGGTAAGCTCACGGATATTTTTCAATAAAGTACACAGGTCTCAAGTGTTTGTACTTGTATCCAGGTTCAATAAGTTTAGCTTTTTTCGATAAATTACAAAGGTCGTTTTATAGAAACATACAACGGTGCTATTATAATATTATATAAACTGCTGTGTATTAAATGATTGATTAAAATAAATAATATCGACTCCTAAGGAATGATAAACCACAAACAAATAGGTAGATAAATGTTCGATGTATGTACAAGATTTATGATGCTTTGTTAATAGATGCACCAACACTTTTTATATATCGAGTAAAAACATCTTGAGTTGGCGATCATTTTAAGCTTACTACTTCGAAACCCATTCCGAAGTACACAACGCCTACATAAAGCTCTTGCAACAGTAGGCTGTTACTCATGAAGTTGTGTTCGTGCATATCTGACTGCTTCCTTTATTGGACATTCAGGATTGCACGATAAATATAGTTAAAGATCTAATTTAAAACGATACAAATTCTAAATTGTACTCTCTGAAACACATTGAAGATAGCACATTCCTTATTTTTAAAGTATAGATGAATTAATTTTGTATTTAGTTTAAATAATTAAAAAGTATATATATATATTATTTACGATCAAATGAGAAATATTCTTTTAACAGTGGCGCGTAAGTATTAAGAAATATAATGTATATTTATAAAAATATTATAAATAATTATGTTTTGTTCAGCATGTCCGTTTAAAATATTACCTATTTGTTGTTTTATGGATGACAAGTTGTGATTTTTTATATTAAAATAAAAACAATTTATTCTATTAATTACACAATGCTATCAAATGATAAGGACCAGTTTCCGTCGCTTGAAGCATTTTTAACTAATCTCGCAATGAAAAATACTAGTTCTCATTATTTGATAACATTATGTAATTGGTAAAATACACATATTTTATTTTTCAAAATATAATGTGTCCTCCACTAAGAATTGACATTCACCATAAACGATGTAATTCATTTGCTCAACCTCTCTATTCGGAGGAGATAATGATAGAAAGATGGAGTAAAGAAAGAACTGGTAGTAAGCTAATCAATCACATTACGCTTCGTTTTAAGCATCGAGCTGGGAATGGGTGAGGATGTATGAAAATATTACAGAGATAAATGTATTTAGATAAAAAGTCGTACACCGATTGAATAGATAATGTTAAAAATTTTCCATTTGGTATTAAAATCCTTTACCGGCTAGATCCAAGTGTAAAATCTATAGATAATAAATAAATATTTATTTATAGGAAGTAAACTTTATTATTATTTAGGTAATTGGCATTTCTGTAGAAATTATGCTGTCACAATAGTTATGAAAAACATTCGACTACGTCGAAAAGATTAATTGTTTATGTTTTTAAATACTGCGCCCGATTTTACGACTGTGAAAACTAGCACTACAAAACAAAGTTAACTTTGTAGTTTTGGCTCAAACAACCAAATTTAAAACAGCCTAAAAAAGCTTATATGGCGAATGCTCCGACAGCATAGATTTACACCACTGCACTTTTGCCGCATGAAAACCTCTATGACCAAATATTTTAACAGTGGTTTTGTTTCATTAAGTTGTTTCGTGGATGAACTTTGAATAACTAGTTACGAAAACTTTTCATAAATTAACAATTTTCTTTGCATGATTTATAAACGAACTCATTTTATAGTAGCGTCGGGAAATCGTTCGACTTTTTCCTTTATCTTAAGGTTATTTTATTGTTATGATAGCAGCCACGTCTATGCGTTTTGTATCCTCCTTTTTTGTTCACTGATAAATACCTTGATACAAACTTGCAATACGTCATTTGGTATGGTCAAAACGGCATGTGTTTCAAACAAGAAGTAGAAATTTATATTCAGCATGGAGATAATAACAGAGACGGAATTATGGTTGGGCAAAGTGCAATTCAAATACTCTTATGTTATATGGAAAAAAAAGTGCTGGTAAAACATTCCTCCTTAAACAATTCCTTTAATGTTTTACTCACGGCATTGGGTATTTGTTTCAGGATAAGCAATTGTTTGGTTAAAAGTAATAGAAATTTAGTCTTTAATAATATTACATAATAAGTCATATAAAATTTATGAATATATTGTCGTTATAGTGACAGAAGGCGTTAAGTTAAAAAACCTTGTTTTGAGATTTTCTACTTTTAGGAAAATCGTAAAATTTAAACCTCTCTATTTACATAATATATTAACCATTATTTATTAGAAAAATCACTTTATGAGATTCGATTATCATTTACAAATTATATTACAGTATTAGTAATCCGTATTTAAAGTATTCCTAATTATAGTTTTTTTGTCACCAATTACTGTGAACAAAATTGGCTTAGTTCCTATTGATTTCTAAAAATATACGAAATATGGTTGAGCTTGATTTTCAGACGATAGACTACATTTATAGCATACAACAGCCGATTTTCGACCATTCGCCGCCTACCACTATGAACACGATATAATAAAGGCTAACAATTAAATTCACTGCTGTTTAGATCATATTCACTTTCATAGAAATAGTTTTCACTTATAACAAAAACATTCCACAAAAAACAAATTCTTTCACTAAAATTAAAGTGATCCCAAATAATAAAATGTCGACAAAATATATTCACATAGATAAAATAGTTTTCACTCAATATAAATACTCACTAATTGATGAAGTGGCGGTGGACCGGACATGTCGCACGGCAAACGGACAACCGCTGGAAAAATGCAGTCATTCAGTGGTACCCGAGGGGCAACTAAGCGGCCTCAGGAGTGTCACAAATGCCGCTGGATTAAAGAACTTGTCATGTTCGGTGAAAGTACGTGAAGCACGTGAAGTACGCAGCGTAAAGCTAGGAACCGAGAAGAGTGAAGGGAACTGGGGGAGGTCTTCATCCAACAGTGGATCGATCCCAACTGAAAATGGTAAATACTCACACTTTGAAATCGATAGTTGCACCAAGCTGTAATGAAATGTCACTTACTCTTCTATCCTATATTAGGCCACCTATTTGATCTTTTCTTCACGCATTCGAATACATTACACAAACCAAACCAAACCCTAACTTAACTCACTTTGTTTAAAGAATCCATGACTAAGTGGAAACTATTAAAATCAAAGTTTGAGTGTATTAAGTTAATACTATCTAATCCAAAGTGCAAACTATCGAAATGAAAGTTCAAGTGTACCTAATGAATACTATCTAACACAAAGTACAATTATTTATAACCATATAATAAATGACAAATAAGAAAAGTATTGTATTTTCATATTATATTAAAAAATGTGAGTATTGTATTGTGACACCTTCTTACTATGATATTAATTATTAATGGCAGTCGATTTCTTGAGTATTCACCTTTGAATGTATATGCCTGCCTGAAAATAAGTTTTTGAAATACTACATTTTTTTTGTAGCATTTAGTGGTATTTTTACTGAAAAATCGATTTATGAAACTGTCTATATTGGGATTCGAGCCCATGTACGCCAAAACTGGATACAGGCCTGGCCATGTTCTAATGAATAAGAGAAAATATGATACAGATTTTGAATGTTAGTATTTTTTGAGATCGGCGTCCTGAAATATTATTTCACATTAAAAAATAGTACAGGAAAATAGGTAATCTACACGAATAATGTAAAATTAATTAGAATTTAATATTTGATATCATTTACGAAGCATTTATTGTAAATAAAAGTTTTGAGGGTTACATAGTTTCGTGTAATTGGTTGTTATACTTGTTTTGTCTCATTTGAAACCCTTGGGTTTTCCCCGTATTTTCGAAAATTATATTACACATACAAAACAATAAAATTTTCCGCAATTTGGTGAATAGAACAAACAAATGCGATTTGTTTCCAGTTCGTCCTATTCATATCTCGCTGTAACATCCCTTGTAAGCTAATGCCGTAGGTGTTAAATGGAATACCTGCCCACGTGTCCGATGTCTTGATTTTTACAGCCCACGTGTTGCATTGGCCAGTAAACAGTGACGTCTTAGGGCTTAAGGAAGTTATTAGGCTTCAAATTATAAAACTGTAAATTTTTTTCTTCTGAACTTCAATACTTTATGTTTTTCAGTTATATTGTGTATACCTTATATATAATTACATATTAATGTAAACTGTTAATATGATTTAGAACATTTTGTCCTTTTTCTACCCGAAAGTTAACTAAATTCTGATAATAAAAATGCAGTTCCGTATGAAGTAAATTAATTAAAAATATGAAAATTCGGGAATCAGGAGAACCTTTAATCAGCGCGAATATAATATCAGAAAGAAAAAGTCGCTATAATAATTATGTCAAAAGGTTAGTTTTTAGAAGAATCTGATCTAATTTGAAATAAAGCGATGAATTTTCGTTATAATTTTTCGTATTTCGCATAAATTTTCAGTTTCCTTGATTCCGATTTTTCTGGTATCTTCCTATTTTTAATTAAATTTCCTAGATAATTTTACTGTTTTTGTTTGTGGCTTCTAGTAAATTTTCGAGAAGAAAAAGAGTAGCATATTGTAAAGCATATTTACAAACTAAATCTTAAAAACGAAATATTTACAGATACTTAGTTTTAGTAATAAAAACTGGAGAAACGTGTCCCTAATGTAGTGAGCTTATTCATATGAATCAAGTGTTAAATAGATATAAGACACATTCCCTTAAGACAGAATGCTAGCCTTATCCTCCTTATCGTTACCTTCTCTAATCGATAGAGGCTGAGCGAATGAATAATAGACAACTTTTGCAAAAACAACTTCTGTTGAAATGTTTTGTTATGTGCTTCATATAGACAGCGGGTATGGTTAAAAAAAATCATAAATCTTTAATTGTTGGGGCTTGCGTTAAATTTTGGGCGTGCTTTTATTTTTCTTCGCAAGATATTCGCAAAAAAAAGAAAATGGGCAAGAGCAATCAGTTTTTTAATTGACATGCTTACAAGGGTTTGACACCAACGTGGACTTGGACCTTAAAATATAATGTATAAGAGGAAACACTCATATTCTAACAGTTTATTACTTTGAGCTAAAAGAGCTAAATCTTTGGGGAGATAAGTTGATTGGCGGATTGATAAAGTGACTTTGCTTGAGTCATACACGCAAGGGTATCTGTATTTTTTTTTTAAATAAAATTTTCGATTTAAATGATAAATATTTGTGGTGCATGACCAAAGCAATTTTTTTATGGCTTTATCATATTTTTTGCTACGTTACTGAAAATAAGTATAAATCTTCAAGATATTGGCAGTTGTACCCGTGAGTTTTGAAATCGCCCACCCTACAGGTGGTAGGTATGTATCTGGTCTAATGCAGCTACTACAGGGTTAATGTGATAAAGTTGCCCCAACAGAAATATTTCGTTAACTCAACATCAACTTTCGTAAATGACTTAAATACGTGAAATTTGTCAAAAATATTTTAGTGACTAGTTATTTTTGATATTTAGTTAATTAGTAAACTAGATTATTTAATCATACCACTTATGCAGTTAGTATTTTACTTGTAAAAGAAGTACATTAATGTTTTACGTTTCTAGGATCTGTAAGATAACTCAAAAATTTAAGCTACAAAATTTATACATATTTTACAAACTTGTTATTTTTATACTTAAAAAGTTATTTTAGGTTGTCATCTAGTTCAGTGGTTCCCAAGCTTATTATGCCCATGGACCCCAAGTAATATAACTCTACATGACTGCATAATAGAAAAATTATAATTTTAATTTTGATGTCTTGAATGGTAAACGGTGATGTAAAAATAACATATAAAAAATGTATGATGGATGACGGGAAAGCAATCGACAGTTTCTGCACAGTGACCTATAATGAAAATATAAAATTAGTATCTGTTTTTGTGACCAGAATTTTTGGTATCATTGGTTTCAGCTCCCTATTTGTGGATAATTCAATAAATTGCACATGTATAAGTATAGATTCATATGAGTTTGTGGGTCTTCTTGAAAAGGGTCCAACGCCCAACAAATCGCTACCAATTTATTTATTTCGATTATTGTGATAATGAAAATGTGTCACAATTATTTTTTCTATATTAAACCTTTCGCTGACCCATCGACGTTGTCCACGCACCCCCAAATTATTTTTGATTTGCCACAGACCCCCTCTGCGGTCACAAAGACCCCTGAGGGTCCGTAGGAACCACTTTGGTAACCACTGATCTAGATATTTGTATTAATACATAAAGATTCCAAAAATATTGTGTTTTTCAAGCTATAAATGTATATTGCTAAAAAATATTCAAACTCGACGTTTCAATTAGCGTTTTTGAAAGTAAAAAGTGAAATTCAATACAATATAACGTATTATATGAAGTAAACCCTGTACTGCTGCCTGCATGGACGAATAGTAACGTCTATAAAAGCATCTCATACAATCGTAGAAGGATAGTACTAGAGAAGCTTTGCCACTGGCGAGCTTTTGAAAATACGTGCTTTGAAAGTTTCTGTAAAGGTCAAACGTCCGCTGTCCGCAGTACGGTGATAAAGGTATGTGAAGTGCTTTCATTTGTATTTATACGTTGTAAGTGCCGTATTGTATATGAAAAGAACCTCTTTTGCCCGAGGTTACTGTAAAAATTTCGAGGTAAATAATGTATTATTTAACTGAGGCGACTGTGGAAAGTTGATACTATATTTGAACTGGACACTCGACGACAATATTATTTTGAGAACATAACCCGAGGCATGTGTCTCGATTGGAGAAGTGTCTCGAAATTTTATTTCCACTGTAAAAATAAACCAACATTCAATATTGGATTTCATTTTATGATATTACATGACCATTATTGATATTGTTTGTTTAAATATTACTCTTATGTATGTCCACTAATTAAAACATACACGTTGCCCGGTTTAGCTCCCTATAGAGCAGATATGGTATGGAATAGGACCAATTTCGATATTAAAAAATAATGAAATATTTTTTAAGTCGCCAATCTATTAAATATTTATTTTTCTCAAATTAATCCATGGTTGATGGAGCATTGATCGAATAGAACATTATTTGAATCACACAATAGATTGATGTTCATTTTTTTTAAGTTTATAGAATTTTTGTATGCCATCAATGCATAGAATTAATTCGCTAAAAACATAGCGACTGTTATTTTCTGTAAACAGAATTTTTGAAAATTGATAAAGATCTCAGCCCCAATGAGAAAAACATGATATGGTATAAAATAGTTCAACGTAATATACACATTACGAATTAAGCATCATATGTTATAATCGTAAGGGGTATTTCATGGTATATGCAACGTCGCGCAGGTTTTTATTATTTTCTCTGTGAGGTTTTGGCAGTTTTAAGTGTTTTTATTTTTGAATGATTATTTTTGGCTCCATATTTTGAGTCGAGAACGCCTACTATAACTGCAACAATGCTTACGAAATTTAGGATATTAGTATATTTTATTATTTGTAAAATTTAAAATGTATATTTTGGTTGCCATTACTGAAACAACGTTTGTGTTGCTATGCCTAACAGCTGAGATTATTTGACAACCAGCACAGTTGTGATAAGATTAAAAACGCTTTCGTGTGTGTCTGAAGAAACCTACATATAAAAACCGTAAGGGTTATTTTGTGTTATACACATAAATATACACTTATTTGATGGCATCTCTTTGAGGTTATGTACGTCAGGGTTTTAAATTTAAATGATGAATAGTTTTCCGCTGTATATTTTAAGTCGAATAACTCTACTATAACTACAAAAATGCTTACAAAAGGTAAAGGCTTAAAAGTGGTATTTCATTATTGGACACATTTATATTATAAAGCACATTACAAAGTTAGCTCTATGGAAACACCCCTCTTTATTATTGCAGGGTGACTGCTATAGTAATTGGACGGCGATAGTTATTGGACACTTCAACTTTAAACGTCCAAAATAAGAGTGTCTAAGCATTCTTGTTGGTGTGAAGGAAACAAATATATCTAGTCTTTCTATCTCTATGTAACTGCAGCTTTAATTATCCACTACTCGATGAAAACTTCACTGGTATGTGATGTCAGATCAAAATCGTGAAAAAACGTGTTTGTGTTAGCAGACCCTTTAAGAAACTAATATTTTAGTGACATTTACTTTATAAAAGTTTCGTGAATTTTGCAACGAAACTTTTCAGAAAAGCGTGAGAGACTACAAGCTGTCAATATTCATTGAGATTTAAATAGTGGTACAACAACTAACCTAAAAAGTAAATGTGTCCAATTACTATGTTTTTCCATATTTTTCAGTCTAATACAAATATCTAAAAAAACCTTTTGTTTTTATTACTGTTGTGTCCATTTCCTTGAAGTTCATTAAATTCCTCATCTCTACATATCTTACATGTTTCCTACATACTTATTTTTTTTGACTTATACACTGTTAAAGGAAAGTACTTCCTTAAGTGTCCAATTACTATAGCAGTCACCCTATAATGTTTTTTCGAAATGTTGTGTATGTTTACTTAAATAAAGATCATTTTATTAAATATGTTTTAGCAGCCGTATAAACATATAAAAACTAGTATATAAATTACTTTTTTTCAGATGATCAACTATGTTCTGGCTTTGTTGGTGCCCTTGGGAGTGGTTGCTCAGGTTCCTGTCTCCTTGTCTGATATTACACCAAGTATTGCTGTTGACGCTGTCATTCCTGTCAATTCGCAATACCACACGCAAGATACTTCTGGACAATACAGGTATATATTTCAAATAATCATTTCAGTAGTCTAAAATCATAACTGATATTCCACAAACATCGAGTTTTGAAAAAATCTGAAAAAAAAACAACTGGAGCACTGTTATTCGTAATTGCAAAAAACTTATGCATTACCACGAACATTAAACCACACGCGATCATTAGATTCGTCTTATCGCCATTACACAATAATACGTACTGATCACTAATTGCTTCAGTCTTGTCAACTCACATTATTCTTTGAAGACTTTGACTGTTGACACTACGGCTTCCAATGCCGGGGTCACCGTCAATTATTCAATTCTGTAATCCAATAATTGATATTCAGATAATCCCGGGATTCGCTGTAAATTTGTACGTCGGTTCGTTCATGTAAGTTTTTTATAATACCTAAATAATTAATATAAATTTATTCTATTCTCCCCCTTCTCATATGTCGTAACAGCCGTTCTTAGTCATTTTGAAATGAAGGACAAATTAAGACCGCTTCTTAAATGAATGGAGGGCAGTATTTCATAGTGAAATTGAAGGACATGTCCTTTTTTGAGATACTTTTTTCTAAAACCTACCATAATAAATAAATAAAACAAAACATAAAGTTATTTTTAATCATCATGTATTTTTTAAAATATTTTATCTTTTTTTTGTAAATGACTGTCTGATTTTAAATCAACGAAAAAACCATTCCAATGCCAAAAACAAATATTTAATCAAATATACATTCCAATCAAAGCAATACACAAGTAAAATTTTAAATGTACAATTTAACACGTAAAATAACTTAATTACCGAAAAAAGAATATTGAATTCAAGAAATTAAAATTCAGAGACATTACACGAGACACACGTCAATATTAATCATTTTTCTCATTTTTAACTATATATTTATTTTGCTGAGCGCGAACCAGTACTGGTCCACTGATCACCATTTGACTAGCACTGCCCTGGTTGACACCGACAGATATCTTTGAACATGCTTTCTACATGATTTAAATTAATTTTTAATACCCAACTGTATTTCTCTATATTGATGCATTTAAGATCACTTGGTATATTTCACTAAAAATCAACAAAAATGCGAACTGTGAGTTTTTATTCTAGGCTACTCAATTTATCATAAACGGTACGTACATAGAAAGACTATTACTTGGCATCTATTATTTTATTATATTCATGATATTATGCTATATGATTGCTGTTAATATTTTTAACTTTATCGTCTATAGTTTATCAGATTTTTTTGAATCATTCTATATTAAAATTTGATGTGCAAATGAAAAACATGCAGCTAAGTTAATGTAATTTCGAAAAATATTTTCCTATTCTATTTTTCTCTTCCATCATACATTCATCCCCACATGCAAAAAAAAAAAGAATCTATTTGAAGTTTAATGATTGTTGCTTAAAATATCGTCTGAGCAACCGAGTTTAAACGAGTCATTTAAATGTCGTGCATTTTCAGTATAAAAATGCCTTTATACTGTAAACAGTAAAGCATTAATTTACTAGAAATCCTCACACTTACTTAGATAATATTTTATGAGGAAAGGTGTTCTAGATTTTCAATTATTTCAGTATGGTGAAAAGCACATGAAAAAATTGATGAAAATAATTTAATAAGTTCCCCAGTTAACTGCTCCATCTGCAGAATCATGACAACATTACATGCCCTAATTAGCGGTTAATTTCCCTACTATGGTTGAAAGTAAAAAATACAGATGGAGCCGATTAATAGTAGCGAAATTCTTTTATGAGAAAAATAGCATTGGGATTTTAGAAAACAATAATATTGAAATCATTTATCACAATGAAAGCAATAATGAATTAAGAAATATATGTACAACATTCAGAAACTTCGTATTTGGTTAATAATTTTGCAAAAATAAGTGACTAGACTTATTTTATTTTTAATTTTTATCTGTCAATCTGATCTGAATCTGAAGTAATAAATTAAAAAAATAGTGAGCTTACCTAATTACCTTACAAGGCTTGTATATTGATTATTGATTTGATAATATAGTTTTAACACAGTGATGGTAGAATTCACTTAATTAATTTGATCTTCGAAAAAGGTCAAGCAGTTCTCATGGAAAAAACATCTTTTGAGATCTCCATTAGGAGGCCATAGCCATGGGAGTAGACATGGTACAAAAACATAATTTGAGCATTTTTTCGATAACTACGACAAAAAAATATGTTTTCCCATTTGTTGTCATTTCAGTAGTAGCAGTTGTAACACAGGTATTAAAAGCGTATTGCTCGCATCACAACCAAATGTATTGTAGTAAAGAAAAAAGCAGTATCTTCACTAGGCGAAAGGCAAAGATGTTTTATGTCATTGGAAAGTATCAAAGAAAATTTTTTTTCTTTCTTCTGAAAAGTTTTTATTTGTATTCAACGCATTTTTGTCAATATAAAGTCAATAGAAAAAAAATTCTTCTGTATCTTTTTTGTTGTACATGTTTATATTCAATATGTAAAGCATACATGGACACTGTAAGAAACAATTCAATAATAGTGTCTCAGGTAAAGGTAAAAAAATAATATGATGGCATTATCTGGATTCGAAGCTTGGAGATACTTTGCACTGAGAGTATATCGTACCCCACACAGTCATATATTTTAGAGACCTTTACATTTTGATTAAATATTCTTGTGTGACTACCATAAACTATTCAAACTCAAATTTACGGGTATTTTAAAATTAAAGGATGATCATACATATGACAAAATTATTTTCACTGAGCATAAATTAATGCAGGTAATTTGATAACGAAAATTGAATTCAAAAACTCCATATTTTATCATAACAGGAATCTATCCTGAGGCCCAGAATCTCAGCGTCAGTCATTAACTACATCTACTGCTTTTCACTAAAAGATTTTAAATGAAACAACGGACTCTCAAAATTTTATTTTATGATCACCTTTTTGGATATAATCAATTAGGAAAATAATTTCACAGTGATTTATTTTATGATAGCGATATCAAGAGACAGTTTGAATATTGATTTAATTTGAGATTTTGCTGCTCTTGTAAATACATTATTAATATCAAAAGCCTACAGTGCAAAATTTTAAACTCCATATAATGTTACTTTATGTGTACTGTGAAATTTGAAAAATACCAGATTATTTTTTGTATACGGTGGATTAAATAAGCATTTTTTGTTAAGATGAACATGATAAAAAATCAACATATAACGATTCTTATGTTTTAATTACTTTAAACAATGATTACAGAATATTATTTTATATCTTAGAAATATAATGCAATTTGTTTTTTGTTGAAGTACTTATTTTAGCACTGTCTGCCAATTTGTTTGGCTGAATTTAATTATTCAGTAATTTTAATTTATTCAATAACTAAGCCGTATCTTACCTAACCTTTATAATAAGTTAGTAAACAAATAGTCTGACGTTTTATAGTTTCATAAATCAAGAATGATGGAGGCATAAACTTCTGAATAAATGATAAAGCAGATCACATTTTGGGTGTCGCGGTTATAAAATTTTGTAAAACGGAGCTTTTTAAACGGCGCTAAAACGTGTACATAACGATTTTATAAGCACGGTGAAAAAGCTTTGCGTACATTAGCCGTGAAGCTTTTTAACACTTGCGAATGCTTCTAAGCCCACCTGCCAGCGCCGCGACGCTCATTAGCGATTCAATTAACACTGAACGGCGTCAATTCGAGGACGCCCTTATGCTTTTCATTATGAAAAACCTGGAATTTCGTTGCCTTCGGGATGAATTTGGTAGGATTTTGTTGTGGAGAACTTTTATGCGCTCTTTTTATGGAAATAAGAGATGGAAATTTGAATTATTTTAAATATTTATTTATGATTTTTCATTTCCTATCGTGATACTGAAGATTCTTTGCATTAACAAAAAAATGTACAAGGGAAATTGAAAAATATTCGATAGAAAGATTTGTTAGACCAGATTGACATTTGTATTGTAAGACATAAAAATAGTTGTATAGCACCTGAATAAGAAGCCTATTGATACGGGATATAAGATCACAATTAAATGAAGTAGTAATGATTTACTTTTCTTTGAAGGTAAAATAATACGTAATAAATCTAAGAAACGGATACATTCACGATTGCTCGTATTTCAAAAACTATTTCAAATGTCTCCATTAAAGATCTACAAGTTCCCGGGAATTGGCAAAGCATTCTAGTTTGATGACTAATATCGGTGACCATGTTAAATTTACCGTATTTTATATCTACTTTAAGTGTACCAGCCCAACAATAATTAAGATACGTTAAACGTAAACTTCAACCATCATATTACTTGAGTCAGTGGTTCTCACAGAACCAACTTAGTGGTTCTCTGGCGTAACGTTTGCAATACATTAAAGACGACGAACTGTCTGGCTCCAATTCAGTGCAGTTGCCAAAGTGGAGTGATCCCGAAACGAAATTCGGAACAGAAGTGCAATTGTTTAAATAACCTAATTTCGATGACATGTGCCAACTAATTATTGTCAGATGAACGCGTAATTTTATATGAAAGAATACCGCAAATAATCAAAGTTATGTAAAATGTTACAACTAAGAAAAATCATCAACATTATGAATTCTCTGTATAATGTTATAATGAAATTAATAATAAAGGTGAAAACTGATTTGAAACCATAACCGACATTGAAGAATGACAACCATTTAAAACAAAATTTCGGTAAATGGCTTATTTCAACTTAGGTACATTCGGCAAAAAGATATTTACTCAAAATCTTTTCCTAGAGCGCCACTTTCTTAGTTTTATGATCACTGAAACAAAGTGCCGCATTGTAGTTGGAATTTAGTGCCAAAACTTGTGGTGATAACGCACACTCACAGAATGGTATCTAGGAATTTTATAACCTATATACCAATATTGATTCTTGGAAATGCTTTTTGTGAAGGTGACGTATTTTTTGTAAAAAGATTTCTTTTAAAATATTTTTATTCGGGACAAGTTTAGTGTTACTATAAGTATATGACAATTACTATGACATTATTCGATACAGTAAAAAAAATACACATATTTCAAATTTTATTTAAACACCTAGACTTGTTTAAGAAAAAATGCTTTGTCATTCTAAAATAATTGTTGCGCATGTCTTTCAAGTATATGTATTTAGATAATAATTATATTACAACATATAAATTACATGTGTACATTTGTTTCTTCTTCCAAAGTGTGAAACTATCCTGCTACTGATGAGTGAGTTCCACTCATGAGTGAGTTCCACTCATGAGTGAGTTCAGACTAATGCTGTTTTAAAATAGTTGCCATCTTGCTCTTCATATATAAATGAATATTTGGCATGATTATGTGCTTTTTTACATTGTCACTTGGCAATAGATATAAAGTTGAATGTTATGAAATTTATAGGAAAAACGTATATTTTAATTATTGAATATTTGAGAAAAAAATGAATCTTTACTTATTAAGAGAATATCCGATAATTTCCAAATGTTTATTTAAAAAGATTCGTATGTCATCAGTAAAATTATTACGCTATCAACTGTCACTATTAGACATATTGCCTCCTTGAAGTAAATGTGATAGTATATTATAAAATCATTATCTTTTATTAACTCCCGCCTAAATTCATTCATACCTCAGAAAATGTTTAAATGAACTTTCAACGTAAATTTTTCATTTTTTATCTTCCGCAAAAGTATTGAATAAAATTAACATTATTTAAAAACTCGATGAAAAGTCAAATTTTAATTATATACAACTTTAGGTAATATTTAATATAAACTACAGGTGTAATTTGATAAACAATTATACAAAGTTATTGTATCATTTGGTTTATGGATTAAGAACATCACACTGTAGTCGGACGTTGTGAATTTGTCGGGAAAGTAAGGATATTTTAATCGAATTTAATTTCGGGTTTGTCTCTAAATATAACCTTTCTATTAACGCGGGCAATTAAATGTTTATCCTTAGTCCAGTACTGCAACTAAAGTGACGTATTCGTCAGCTTAAAGCTACGTTGGGAAGGAAGTTTCCTCAATGGGAATATGCGGTACTAAATTTCATCTTGGGAAAAATAAACGTAAACCTAGAGATAGATGCCAGTGTTGTTATTTAGGGCTGTTGTAGATACGTAATTGTTATCTTTGTGTGCTTCAAAAATAGTACGCGAATAAATTACCATTGTAATTGTTATGTTTATGTATATTATCCCAATTAAATCTAAAGATGCATAGCTTTCTAACTGATATACTAGTTTTAAAATTTATAATGAAAACAAATTATGACGTGTAGCATTTATATTAAATACCAATTCATTTAGAATCATTCTCTATGATAATTAAATTTAAACAAGGAGTTATATTATAACAGCAATACTTTTAATTTTTACAAGATTGACTTAATATTAACTGGGTAAATTTGAATTGTTGAAATTTTGTACATTTCCATGTATTTCGTTACTAACGACCCAGGTTGTACAACAACAAAATTATCAATATTGCAACAATTTTAATTTGACATTGAAATTCCATCAATCACCCTCAGTCGATATCTTAAATGAACTAGATGTAATAATACAATATTATCTAAATATTATAATAACGTCATGTCTAAATAAGAGGCTCTAATTTATTGTGACGATGGAAAACTAACGTACCATAAACTCATTTCTTCAGTGATCAAAGTGTAACGCGAGAACAATACTATAGTTCAATTAATTGAATGGAAAAGGGCGTTTAAAAGTTTGATGTCACTGACATGGTGGAAAAGATTTTTTGAAAAATGGCAAAAATACATAAAATCATGTGATGTTTTTGGACGACCTCTAAGTAATTTAAATCTACAACAAAATAATGATTATTAATTTTGGATGTAGATAGAATAACAATTATTATTTCCACAGTTATGGTTATTCAAATGGTGAGTCATCAAAGGAAGAATCAAGGTCATTGGACGGAGTTACACGAGGATCATACTCGTATGTAGATGCTAATGGAGTTCTACAAAGTGTATCGTATGAAGCCGATGCAGAACATGGCTTCAGAGTGGCTGCCACTAACCTTCCAATCGTAAGTTGCTGTTTTTTTTAATTTTGGTACATACAATAATATTATACACATACTCACTGGTTAATATTTAATTTTATATCGTTTCACTAAAAGAGAAAGTATTAAATGCAACATTATTATATTTTCACCTTACATAATAAATATAATCTCATCGAAATACTGATCAAAATAATAATATTGTTTACGGACCGTTAATTGTATCTAGTTACCTATTGACTAAAGAATTCGTTGTCAAAACTAAGGAGTGGTGTTTATTTAATATGAATTATTGAGATAAAATTCCATCAAGCACCCTCAGTCGATGTCATAAATTATATAATATTTATTTTTAATACTGTGAATCTGAATAAAAGTCCTATATTCAACATACAAAAAAGTGGTATTTTAATTCCAATCTTTCTTTTATCACACTGTGTCATTTTTAAATAGCTTTGACGTTTGATTACAATCAAACGTCAACGACTGAATACATGCGTGTCGTAAATAATTGGTTACTTCTTGCGGTATTATTCATATTGTATTGGCATTTTGTCAATACGTCATTACATTGTGCCCTGAGTGGCCTGGGCTAGTAGTGGTAATGGGTATTAGGGCACGCCATAGTTGGCATGCACAACCACCGGACTACTGCCTTCGCTCTTCATAACGCGCACACACATACACACTGCAGCAGTGGTTCTTATCATATGGCTCGCGACGCAAAATTATTCCGATTAACATTTTTAGTGGGTCGCGAAATATTCTTTTCAAGACAATATTCTTGAGATAGTAACATAATCCGCTTGATTGATTTAATAAGTAACATATTGAGATATCCAAGCGTTGGGTACATAGTGTCTGCTAACTGCAGAACTAGACGTATCTCGTACTAGTTTTGATAAACTATCAAAGCCTTTCCAAAGCCAAGGTTCACATTAATAAGATCTAATGTTGTGGCCAATACCGTATTTTGTATAAAAAAAAGTTAATTTAGTTTTCTTGAGTCGCGAAACTAAAACTATTACCTTTATTTGGGCATGGCTCAAAAATGTTAAGAAGCACTGGACCACAACAATCATGCACCACCACTACAATATATTTTTAAATTATCAACTACTCACCTATTAGAGTCAAACTGTAGAGAAAAGAATCTTGGTTGTATTAATTTATAAAGGAAATAAATAATAAACATTTATTTTGTGCTCTAATGTGATTTATCATTCGGTAATAATTTACCAGGTACTAAATAAACTCTTTCCATTTAAAAAAATGATTATGTTATTTTTTAATAGATTTAGCCGATACTTGGAGGCTTTAAGTTTTATGTGTAAAATTCAAAAGTACATAGTTACTATATCTATAATAATATCGATACCATAGCTTTATTAAGTTTGTATTTTTTCGATCCTTTAAGAGCCATTATTTGTCTGACTGGTTTGCAACTAAATGATTTTGGTAGACTTATAAAAAATAAAAAAAACGAAGAACTTATTACAGAATAAATAATGTGTTTAGGACCGTTTTTTTTCAGTAAGTGAGAATTTTCAAATGAGAACCCTCAATTTAATTTTGTTTTTATATATATATATATAGCTATGTACTTTCCACTATTCAAGTGATTGGTTGTTGTTTATTATTTCATTAATTATTCATTAAAATAATAAGCGAAAGTATTTGTAAAACTTTCTCGTCTTCATCGTGCAAATAATAAATTGTTGTATTATTCCTTTTATGAAATGTGAATTCTGTAGAATTATAAAAATATACTTCGATTATTCCCCGTTCTCATATTCGAATTAGTTTAAAAGTATCTCTTTTAAGGTGTTAACTGTCAATTCTTGGTGGAAAGGCATTATATTATAAAAGTAAAATTAAAAATTATCTGTCCATATTACTAGTGTTACGAATTTAAGATTAAAGGATTTTTTTATCATAGAGATAATCTGAAAATGCTTACAACGTGTTATTTCAGTAATATCATAAAAGCGATTTTTGTTAACACTGTTATCGTTGTTAAAACATGTCTACAAGACACGCAGGTAACATAATAATATGAGGTGTAATTTCATTTACTTAATTGGTTTCGTATCGTGTTTTGCTAAGCGGAAGATTAATAAGCTCTTGATAGATCTTAGTATGCCTGCATCCTTATTTTGCAGTACAGTTCTTGTAGGGAATTATTTTATTGTATTCTAGAAAGTAAATAATAATTATTATTGAAATCATAAGAATAATTTCTATTCTAATTGTTTTTATTACCTACGCATAAATATGCTCGTTCCGTAGTCGAGTTTTCGCTGTTGTACTTTTTTTTGAATTCAAACATTTATTACTTTTAAGGTGTTAACTGTCAATTCTTGGTGGAAAGACATTATATTTTAAAAAATAAAACACAATTTGTTTGTACTACTTCCACATATTTATAATGATCAGGACCGGTTTCGCTCATCACTAGCATTATCAACTGATAAAAATACAAACATAACAGGCGTATTTATATAAAATTGAGTGAAAAAATGAAGGTATATAAAACTGATGGTTCATGAACTGAGACAAGAAAATATTGATTAACCAACGAATTATACATAAATCAAATGAAAGAGTCTACAATTAAAATGTTATGGACCTCTTGCAAATCATTAAATACTAATCTACAATTACAAATATAGCTACATTAAAAGTCTATTTAGCTGAACAAAATTATTAATGACGAGACTAATAATATAAAATGATGACTCAGGGAAATTATAAGTTAAAAGTAATGAACCATTTAAAAAAATAATCAAATATTAAGTATATAATTAATATGAATAATAAACAGCCATCTTAATTGTAGACTCTTTCATTTGATTTATGTATAAATCGTTGGTTAATCAATATTTTCTTGTCTCAGTTCATGAACCATCAGTTTTATATACCTTCATTTTTTCACTCAATTTTATATAAATACGCCTGTTATGTTTGTATTTTTATCAGTTGATAATGCTCGTGATGAGCGAAACCGGTCCTGATCATTATAAATATGTGGAAGTAGTACAAACGAATTGTGTTTTATTTTTTAAAATCAAACATTTATGTTATAATTTTTCAATTGGGTTATGAATATGTTTTTATGTGCTTCTATGTTTTCGTTACAGCCCACTTACCTTCTACGCAACCCTGACGGAGTGTAGAGAGATAGCGATTAGTTTTCTCCCAATCGTTTTTTAACCCCACGCTTCTTTACTTATCATCTCCGATGAGAGAACTTTAACGATTGGGTTCTTTTCACACAATTTCTGTTAAGATGCTTTATTAAGGGTTTTTAGTTTCCACATTACGACCGGTCATTGTAAAAATTCGATGCATTAAATAATGCGCGTGTGATTATTTTCATAGTGAGTACCTTTAGTTTATAGATTGTCCAGTGTTACAGTGGACACGCTCCAGTTGCTTCGCGTTCGTTCGCATGGCATTCTGTCTCTTTTTACCTGAGCTTCGCATGCATTTTTTTCTCTACCAATATTTTCACTCAAAAAGCTCTTTGAAATTCATTCGAATGAAATATGGTTCTATGAAGACGTATAGGTCTATTCTCATAATACTGAGGTGAAAATAATATCAATCTAAACCATTTTATTAACTGTAAAATCTTACTTTTTTTAATAATCATTACCTTTGAACAGTGCTACCATCTGCTATATACATTATGTAGAGTTTCCCCATACATACGTCAGATTTGCGGTGCTAAGATATGTCAATAATGGCTCTCAGATAAACCATAGTATGAGCAACATCCTTGCAGATTGTCATTTCAGTTTGTGGTCTTCAATAATTGGCATACTATGTTTAAAGACGTGGCCGAGTGGTTAACTGTCTCGGGAAATTTTAATCGACTTATGGTTTTGTACCAAAAGGATTGAATGTCTGTGATGTTTTTGTTGTTTCCCATCAACCTCTGATCAACCCTGAAAAATTATAGAGAGTGATTAACTTACTATGAATCCTTACCTATAACCACCCCTCTTTCTTTACACTATTCCAAGAGATCTTGAATGACTGACTTTCAAAAAGTCTTCGTTATTTAAATAATATTGATTTTGAAATGTCAATAAGTCGTTGTGAATACTGTTAAGAGCAAAAACAGCGCAGAAGATTGATGAAAGTGACATTTATTATCAGAATAGTAACATGAAATGTATACAAATAATATTAATTAAGCCAAGTAATTTATTGAGTCCAGTTTGTCTTAATGTAAAAAAGTTTCCCTGAATCCGAAATAAAAAAATAGTCAACTTCTCAAAAAAAAAAAAAACCCATAAATCTAGGAAAATATTGTATATAAAATAAGTAGGATAATTTAAGACATCGACTGAGGGTGCTTGATGGAATTTCAATATTAAATTTGGATTATTGAGATTTTGTACACTTCCATGTATTTTCAAAAACTCCATTCATGAATTTAAAATTTACCGAAAACAGACGTTTTCAGAAGCCGCGATCCATTTTAAGTCAGACCATCCTTTCTCATATAAATTGGCTGCTTTCCATTCTCAGGTTCACAGATTAGTCACTATACCTCTAAATAAATTTAATTTTGAAAACGAACTAAACATTATTAAACAAATTGCCATTAATAATGGCTATGAGGCGTCTCTTATAGATAGTCTTGTATCAAAAAAACAACGTAAATTAGCAGAAAAGATGCTATATTTCGGGAACTTGTCTAAAGACATAGACCGCCCTAGAATCTGGCATAGAATAAGTTATTTAGGTTGCACAAGCTTTAAAATTAAAAAAAAAACTCGCTGATAGTGTTAGACCGGCGTTCTATTGCAAAAACTCTCTAGGCAAATTACTTATTAACAATAAAGATAGAGTAAACTTTAAGAACAAATCTGGTATTTATAAATTACAATGCAATGATTGCCAACATTTCTATGTGGGTAAAACCACACGTACATTAGATATAAGGGTATCAGAACATTTAGCTGCATAAAGAAACTTCGACATTCGCAAATCACTTGCTAATGGAGAACCATACGTTTAATGCGGATGATGGGGTTAAACTGTTGGATAAAAACATAGGGGATCATAAATTATTTTATCAGGAAATTTTAGAAATTAATAGAGGCCAGTTATACTCCTTACCAATCTTGAATGAGTAGCTGAACCTTCCTAATTCTCCGCTATTATATCCGATACGTTGAAACACCTAACAGATGTCACCAAATGTGGAATGATTGTATATATTTACCCATTCGTCGAATTACATCCCGTCAAAACCCACAATACTATTATAATTGTAAAATCACTGGTATTTCTAAAAGAAGTTGAAAAGCGGCAATTCGCCTTCGGCAATTCGCCACTCTGGTAATATGGTGTTTACAAAATAAGGATTAGGACGATTTCCGAAATTTTAACTCAGGTATCGGTGTGGCTCTCAGACGTATAATGTATTGCCTCGTAAATGATATTTGTCGCATTTGTATCTTCTATATAAGCGTTAGACACTGTTTACTGTCTCTCAGTTCGAGTCCATTCGTGTGCTCGAATGCCTGAAGATGCCGAAAGGCGAAACCCGGGTCGTTAGTGACAAAATACATGGAAGTGTACAAAATCTCAATAATCCAAATTTAAGTAGGATAAAATCTTTTCTTAGTAATATATGTTACATAGAAGCTTCAACGAAGCTCTTACTCTTTCTTAAAGCATAAGAGTAAAGAATACAGTAATTATCTAGAAATACAAAACAAAAAATCTGTATTGTATCTAATTGGCGCATGGTTCGCTTTGAATAACGACATTTGGAAGTGCTGGGATGTTTTTGAGTTTGTAAAAAGGAAGTGGCATCGTTCGAAATCTGTAAAGAAATAACGGGATAGCACCCTCTTCACCCTCTGCTACTTCAATCAATCAACTATGAATAATAAAACGTATGTGAAAAAAATATTGCAAATTTTTTCGAAATACTGAAATACTATCGTATGTGAGCCACTGTGGCCTGTCTGCTAGATGGTTTCATGTTCAAAATATGGAAAATCAAAATGTAGTACAACTTTTTAATATTCAATATTTCAGGTCTTGCTCATTGGTATTTCTGATGTATTTTATACTCGAGTTGATCACTAGTCATTTTGTTGAAATTCTTCTATAGTTTTTGTTTGAATATCAATTTACTGTATTTTTTTGTAGTAGTATTAAAAGACGACATATAACTTTTCATGAAAGAACCTTTGATGAAACTAACAAATATAAGAATTAAATATATATACATTTTGCATTAACCGTAAAGATATTGTTGATTTATATTAAAAATGACGGTCAATTTAAATATTTTGCTTTTGAATTTCAATATCTTTCTAGAAGGTTTATTTATAATTGAGGTTGAAATTGAAAATAGTCAAATATTACGTACTCAATAAAACTTCGTATTCAATTTACCTTTGTGATATAGTCAAAAATATGAACAGTACAATATTATAAAAGTGAATTTTACCAGTTTCTCAGAACTCAATTATAAATACGCATAAACGTTTTCGTGCAAACAATATGACGAAATGAAAGCCTTCCGAAACAAACAATAATAATTTGACTACGGCTGTTTATCAAACAACACAATAAATCAAAATATTGTAATCCGAAGTGTTAAAATTGAACAACTTTATAACATTGTCAAAGATTTTCACATAAAATAAGTTATAATAACCCCCCTGCCCGCCCTCACTTGAAAAGTTTCAAATACCACAGCTTTTATGAATTATAGTTTTAAATAAGCACCGAACACGCTATGTCAATAAAGCATTTGAAAAATAATATCAAAATGTTTGGCAATATTATTTTGAACGCAAATTATCGTCAAACTATATCTCATGATGGCAATTTCTCTTGAAATAAACGAAAGTTTTTAGAATTATATTGCATCCCTTAGCCTAGTGGTAAACGTGAAACGCGAGCTTTTTCTCTACACGGTTTTAAAATAGATTTATGAATTTGTGTTCAAAGAAATGGATGTTTGAAATGTTTTCATTCACCTCTATGCGATCTTGTAAACGGAAAATGAGAGAGTTTTTAACTTGCTACTTACTACTTTATCTTTACTCTCTCTGCTGAAGAGAAATTATTACATGTGGATTGTTAAGAAATAATAATTTAATTTAAATATTGTTATTAGTTGGAAATTGTCACTCACTCTCCGAAACCATTCCTGATTTTATTATACACTTTAGAATAATTTTTAAATTTTTTTGTTTTAATTTTATCAATTAACATTGTTTGACTTTGGTGAAATAAAATCGTTACCCTTAAATAAAATGTCTTATCGGAAGTATGTCGTTAAAAGATGTGGAACGTAATAATTTTGCAAGTGAGATTCCACAGCATTTTCATCAGATGAGTTTTTTTTAAACATTACCTCATGACGCATAAGCTTTAAGCACTTTTGCTATGAAATATTGAACCACCGAGTGTGCCCATATTGCTGTCATAACTTTACTAAAGTTAAAAATAATCTGAAAGTCGCATCACGTTCTGGTACTCATATCGTTATATTATTCTTTTGAGTATTAT
Source organism: Himalopsyche phryganea (assembly GCA_022494535.1). Taxonomy (NCBI): domain Eukaryota; kingdom Metazoa; phylum Arthropoda; class Insecta; order Trichoptera; family Rhyacophilidae; genus Himalopsyche; species Himalopsyche phryganea. Next base: position 2,106,693 of record JAGVSL010000018.1, on the reverse strand, counting down.
GCAGTGGCAAACCATTTTAGATATCTATTTATACTAAAAAAATGCTATTAAAATATAAAGTTATTTTACATAATAATAATGCATTGCCGTGCCCGAACCGTTTACTATGCTAATTCCATTCAGTTTGTTGGAGAGTAAGAAAGCTTGATTGAACATACGTTTTTTATTTATTTCACTGGGCAATTGTGAATTTTCGTGATTGATATATAATATGTAATAAGATAGATAAGAAGGACAAAAATTTGATCTTTCATGTTTACATATGTATCGGTACATATCGAATATAAAGTAGTGTTTAAATAACTGCCGATAAAAAGTAATACTTTTGGGGAGAGATCTAACTTAGATTCGTACTGATATACATTTTTGTTTCAGCGTTTGATTTCATAATGATTTAAAGCATTATTGCTGTGTAGCGCTACCACACTTAACCAGAGAGTTAATTAAATTGAAGTTTACTTCGTTATAAAAACTCCACCATAAAAAAGTTAAAAGATGCCAAGTATTAAGTGAGAGCGAAATAACTATTTCCTCTATTCTATTATACTCATGGAACTGTATATAATGATAACTAACATTCTTAACCAATTAAAACACGGATATTATATCAATATAATAAATAATATACGAATCCTAAGTACAGGATATGGACGCTTAATTGATTTTACCAGTGGACAATGTTTGTGAGCTTTAACCGTTTTCTTTATTTTCCTGTGAATTATAATTTGTTGAAACGACTAGTTGTTTATCAATCAATAGCTCTGTCCCCATTTCTAAGTTCATTTTTTTTAAACAAAATAATGTATACATAAAATTTTCATTTTAGGGAATTCAATAATTAATATGTTAGTATAATAATACACCTGTGCCAGTTTTAAATAATTCTTAAATTGTTCCTAAGAATTTGTATAAACGTAAGTTTGAAGCGTGCAAATACGTATTTGAAAAGTTACTGTATTGTTCACCAAGAAGCCGAGTAGAACTTTAACAAGAGCTTTGTCGAATGAACGTTTGAAATTTTTATGTTTTACTTGTGAGGATAATGCTATAGTTAAAACTTTTCGATTAGTTAGCAGTTTTTCGTCGAATTATTTTATATTCTCGTTAGGTAATAATAATAAAACAATGATATCTAATTTACATTAAGAAAAATTGGGTGCAGATAATTTCACGAGGGATAATATCTATAATCTCAAAACATAACGTGATTTAATTTAAGAAATTTAAGACATCGACTGAGGGTGCTTGATGGATTTTGATAACGTGATTTGATAAATCATTATTTTTTAATATCATGAGTTCGGCCAACACTGGCCGCTTGGTGAAACTTTCGATCTGAAGCTAAAATTCCTACATGAAATTTTTAAACACTTACCAATGAAGTTCCTATAAAGACCAGTTATCTTTGAAATTCTTAATTATAACCATACGCACTCTTAAAAGTGTAGTTTGAGTTAATACATAAAACGATTGAGTTCATAGTGATCCACCTTAGAGTGAATAATATACAGTACAACCTCTATATAACAAGATGTATAATTTATTCATGTAAATTTCACAGATCTTGTATTATATATGGATTCTTAGTGGTATTTCCTCACTAAAAAGCGTTCGGAAAACCTAGTTTACTATACAATGGACCTTTGGTTTTATCGAACACCCCTTTTGCCTGAATTAGTCTTAGCATATTTTTGTATACATGATATTTGTCAAAATAATATTAAAAATAGTCGAGATTAACTAGACGAGAAAGTATACCAACGTCCGTTTCCAAGATTTAAAATAATAAAATTAAAAAAATAGCCTTTAACTTTTTGACCAAGTAGAAGTTTAAATATCGACAGATGGCTATTAAATAAGCAATTATTGAATGTATACCATTTATGTTGGCGAGTTATATTCGCAAAACATTGTCTATTTCATAGAATTTTTAAATACGAGAACTGTTGTTATCATTCTCTTAATAACACCTGCGTTTAAAATTTCATTTCTTTTCAGGCTCCATCACTTCAATCCATCTCTCCGCCAAACAATGATGTTATTTTGCTGACAAATATACAGTCAGCCACGGGACACATAAATGAATTATCTGCCAAAGAAAACTCAGCCGTGGAAACTAAGCAAGCCAATGACACGAAAGAGAAATATACTCCGCAAAAAGACATAGAGAATAAAGTCGAACAAACAATACCAGAATCAAACAAAAACGAAGACGTCTCCATTTTGAATAGTCTTACGACTTTTCCAGCCATAGCGCTGTCCCCAAATACGAACACTGGGAAAAGTAAAACAGAAAATAATAATGTTCTCGTAAACAATGGTGATTTTCCATTACGTTTTATACATCCATTAGTAAAAATAAATCCTAGGTATACACCGATTCCTGTCACATATTCTTCTAGTTTTAATAATGAATTAAATAACGAATTGCTTCTTGTGAATCAATTACCAAAATATTATAATGATTTATGGAGCCGTGTTAACTATGCGCCTTTGCTGGGAAGAGAAAACGTATATCGATTACCATCGCCGTATATGATTTACGACGGTGTGACTCCATTGTTAAGACAAAGTTCATTTGTGCCTACTGGTCTGTCAAATGTACAATACCACTTACAAAATGACAGAGGACATTACTTATATGGATATAATAATCAATTGGGTACTAAAGAAGAAAAAAGGGGAGCGGATGGCGTTACTAGAGGATTTTATTCATATCCTGATGCGTATGGTAAATACACAAAGATTGATTTTTTCAGACTATTTTTAAAGAATTAAGTTTGTAGTTATTATGTCAAACTACAGCAGAGAAAAAGGTAAAACACTTTAAAATGTAAATTTATAATAGTAGGTCTGTTAAACTGGTCATGATTTTTTATTTTAATATCATTTATTTATTTTAATACTCGATTAAAAAAACCTATAGTGTGTAAAGTGAGTAAAACAAACCAGTAGAAGTAACGGAAATTAACTTTCAATGATTCGTCATGTAACGAACGTGTCGAATATCGTTATAAAATACATTTTCACGCCAATAACTACGATTTATGGATTTCTGTTCGTCGTCATGAATGTTTGTGATGTCTAAAACTTCCCCCCAACTATCCGATCCTCAAAAAATTGGGTGAAGTGAGAGCGATTAGCTAACCACTGGTAGAGGTTGGGCAACTTAGTAACAAGCAGCTCTCATAGAAAAACTTCTGTTGAGACACCTTCATTAGGAGACCATACGCTCCACAAAGGCATCAATATGCAACACTAAAATATGCATTTTATATAAAGCCGTAACAAATTATGAAGTTTATTAACAACTAATACTCCATTGAAATATGCAATTATTAATATATTTTTTGCCTAAAACAGACACTATTCTACTTTAAGGCCCTATTTAGTCATTCTGTTCTAACAAATTAAGATATATTAAATGTTGTTAATAACTATTATTGTTCATGTGAGAAATTAAGTTGTTTTCATAAAATTATTTTTCATAAAAGCCAAGTCTGCTCCCCATGTGGTGCTTATCGTCTCAAAGTTGAGCATCATATTAATAATTGACAATTAAATTTTCAGGTCGATTGCAGTCAGTCAGCTATGCAGCCGATGATATCCATGGTTTTAATTCAGTGTCGTCGTCCTTACCCCAATGGCCGCTCATTGTACCGTACAATAAATAAACAATTATATATATATAATTTTGGTTGATTCGGTTTTTTCTTATTGTAGTCGTGATTTATTTAATGTGTTCCTCACTGAGTTTTTTAAATGATTTATCCAATTTAAATACTAAGACACACATCAAAGATTTTTTTAAAGTGTAAAATTATACCAATATCACGACTTCTATAGATGCAATAAATTTTTTCTATGGAAATTGCGAGATTTTTTAAATGATTACACACATCCATACCTTTAAACCCAAATCTGACCCTTCAACTGAAGAGAACGACGCTGACCACAGGGCAACAAAGTCCTTCCTGGGCATTTGATACTAACAAACGAGTATAAGCCCATTATTAGTCCTGTTTTGGCTTCATACTTTTATCCTTACTCTCTCTCCTCAATAGAGACGTTGAGAGACTGAATATCAAACAGTTTTCGTAGAACCACTCGATGCGATAAACTTTATAAGAAGCCATATACTTTACATTGGTAGACGACATGGTTAATAATAAAAATGTTCATAAGCAAACTAAAGATATAATTGAACCGAGTAATACGAAGAGAAATTCAATAAAAATGAATAAATGAATCAATGTTACCTCAAATGAAAAATCAATGTAAGAATATGTTCTTTCGGGTATTCGAGATGGATTCCTAAGATACCACCCAGTTAGAAGACCAGCATTTGATAACAAAAAGACATTTATTACTTCTTATGTTTGATAGAGTATTCCAAATAAGATATGATGTTTAATTTGGGAATAACTAATTTATTATAAAAGGTATCCACTGAAGGACACCACTAACGCTGTATTAGCCTTATACAAAAGACGGTTTGTAAAATAATAATACAAGTATAGTGAAAACTCGATATAACGGAGGCTAATACAGGCGAGAAGGGTTTTCGTTAAAGCCAGAAGTTGGTTATATTATATAATAAAGTAGTGACTTTATATATAGGTCGAACAGAAACCTATTTTTTTTATTAAATGTCAAATTAATTATTTTTTGGTTTTTCTGTATGCATGGTATGTCCTGTTGTATGATAAAGACGACGTTTGTATGCGTTTGTATGGCTTATCGTAACATAATTGGTCAGCTCGCGTTAAAACTCTTGTGTTATCACTCTCATGATAATAAAATGCAGAGCAAATTTACGAGCGGTGAAATTATCAGGCTGCTTTCGACAATTTTCAATTTTTATAATTTTCATAAATGACTGGAACTATCGTTCGTTGTATCGAAAACCATTTTATCTAAGTTATACTGTGATATCTTAATCAACTGATAAGTTTTAAAAATTATAGCAAACTATTTTTTTCAGAGAAACTTTTCTACTCTTAAAAACCGAACTACCTAATATTTAGCATGAAAGTTCAGGACAAAGAAATTGTCGAGAGAAACAATGAATTCTATCAGTATTTTGTTTTTTTATAAAATACATAAATTTATATTGTAGTTAATTCTTTCTTAAATCAATTTCTATGCACTGGGTTTTCAAACTGAAACATTATGAGTGCGTTTGGTCGTACAGCATAATTTGAATTTATTTATCTATACGATTCAACATTTACTATGAATTATGCAATACTATTATTTATTGTTTTGTTTGTTTAACCTTTGGGTACACATCTTGAAAACGTGGTGGCGTGATGTATGATAAATACAATACGGAATACAACACGTAAGCGCTGTATTTATGTTGAATAAATTATTTCAGGTAAACATTTTGTAACGAAATAAAAATAAACCAGCAAGTTTGGGTTTGCTATGGTTCACACTGGGAATTATATAAGTTTTATAAACGATAGTGATAGCACAAAAAATACCTTACTTAAGGCATAATATCTTAGACGCAAATTAATGTAAACAGACTGTACAAGAAACACGAAAATTTTCAGCATGCAGACTATGCACATTTCAAAAGCAAAATAACCGATAAATCACGATTTTTATTACAGTTTGTACTGAAGTCTCAATTCATTCTAAAAACTCTGCCAAAATATTCAAAAGTAAAGACATTGTTATTTGGCCATTTTACTATTAAAGTTATGACGCTACGAAAAATGAATCGAAAAATTTGAAACTTATTACATAAATATATATATGATATAATGAATAAAATATAAACATGTGAGATAACAAATAAATGATTAAAGAAATCATAAATGCGCCTGATTATATATACATATGATGAAGACCATAAAAAATATTTTATTAGAAATGTAAATAATTATATTCAATGAATCATTCTCGTTCTTAGAGAATTCTTAACATACAACATGTGCAGCTTACCGAGGAATTTAAATTTCTAAACCTCTCATATTTTCGAGACCACCGCTCTAGGTGAATATTAATAAAAGCATTTTAGATCTGTCAATTGAATTTAAGTAAATATCGAAATGGCTATGATTCAATTTAAAAATAAATTTAATTATGCACTCAGTTCTTATGAGAGTTCTTTGTTTTTCATCGTAGTTTTATACATTTTTTTTACAAAAAATATACACAATCTGCATTGTTGTCTGAATTTTACTGGTGATAAGATTTCATTAAACGTACCAAAAAAAATGTCGATCTGTTATTTCAGAATACATTAAAAGACACATCTGCCATTGTAGGTAAAAGTAATATTAACCAACACCTATGACAGTAATATTAATTTATTTACAGCTAATAAATTATTTTTCATGATGATTTATTGATGGTATGCGGTGAGGCACGAAGCCTGGGTTAATTGAAGGCGGAGGAGATGATTGGAAGATATAAATATATTATTTTAGTATAAAAGGTATGTGTATTTAAAAATAAGGCAATTAAAAAACAATGAAAGTCACTAACACCTAATACCATGCTTTTTAAATTGATCCATGCGTTGAATATTGGGAGTGGGGTGGTTTGAATCCATGAGTAAATCGGAGATTATGGAACGGAATTCATGGAGAGACGTTGGAATTGGTTAGGTCGCGTGCTAGAAGCTAAGCCCTGCTTGCCTTTTCTATTTTTGATTGGAGGGATTCCAGCGTGATAGACGACTGTCAAATACTATCCATAGAGTGTACTTGATGTAACCAACTGGTGCTGGTATATTATGGGAGGAAGCATGACAGGGAATCTTGGCGGTTTATGGTGACCATATGCCCATACAGGAAGCAGATATGGTCTAAGAAATAAAAGAAATTTAGATGACGTAAGACCTGTAATTCTAGGAACCAACATTATAGCGATAACTTATTGATTGTAATGTCAAATTGTAAAAACAAACACTTCTAAATTTATCTGTATCAACTCCATGACTAATAATCTATTAATGATTCAAAGATTAAGATAGAAATTAGAACAATTCTTTTAAAATAAAGCAGTGTTTTTTTGTTTACGCAATTAAATATAAAATCCATTAAATGGCAGGATATTATATTAGATTTGCTAACGAGTATTCCGTTAATAAAATTAATAAAAAAACGATGCGCAATTTTTATATTCGAGTACCATTTCCGGTGCAAAATGGCGCCGCGCTGTTCAGAATCAAAAGAAAGGAAGCTGTCAAAATAAATACGAAATTTCCTAATTGGATTTGAACAAATTTAATTAATTGAATTTCAAATATTTTTATGATATAATTACAATGAATGATGCAATGGAGCTAAGCTTTTTAAAAACGGAAAAATTTAAAAGTTTATGAAAAAAAAATACTATTTTTACATTGAAAATCTTATAATTAGACCTTGGTCAGAATATTCAATACAACTAAGTTGCCAAGCAAATTATGTAACAAATTTGCAAACATTGAAAAAAAGTATAAGAAGGTACAGACAATACGTAATAGCAGTTAGATAAAAAATGAATTTAAGATGATCCCTCACCCAATAATCATTTAGATATAAGAATGCATGCTTCTAAATTTTTTATATTATCAAATAATTAATGCGTTTCTTGTTTAATAATACTGCCATAAAATGTTAAGATATAATAATGCATAATATGCAATCACAAAAATGAAATATGTTTTTGAAATTGTTCTAATATTTTTGAAACATGTCCGCTCCCAATGTGGGGCATATGAACTCCTAATGAAGGTACTTTAACAGACTTTTCTACGAGAACTGTTTGTTACTCAGTTGCTCAATCGCTATTTTTTTCAAATGTAGTAGAGATAGAAGGATAATGTTAAGACAGACTAATTTTTAGACATTACAAACATTCGTGACTTCAAACAGAAATCTATAAATCGATTGAAAAATTAATATATGAAATTTTCCATACTGGGGTCAAGCCCGTGAATACTGTGACTGACGCCAACGACGTTGACTCCTGTTTAAAGGATCGGGAAAATAAAATACACAACAAAATCGTCAATTAATTATGAATAAATTTCAATCTTTCAAATTTTGTACACTTCCATAAGTTTTGTCACTAGCTATGGGTGCAATTAGTTTTATATAAAACTAGCGAGTGCATGCGTTGCAGTGCCACTCAAAGAAAGATAGTGTAATTCTGTTTTTTGAAGTGCTTTTGGATACACAATATTTTTTGTATTCCGTCTGGTGCTTACACGTTTGTACGTATTTGATTATTTTTTTTCGATTCCTGGGTGTGCGTACGACAATTCACCAAAGTTTCACCAAATTCGCAATCGGGTGAATAGTATAGGAGCGCATACTGGGCAAACAAACAAACAAACATTCATTTATATATATATATATCTATATATATATATATATATAAATAAATATATAGATAAACTTGCATACAGCAGTTGACGTATGATATACTTTAAATGTAATGTTAAAAATGATTATTTCATACACTCACTTCAACGCTAAAGTATTAAAAGAAATGAGAAATTAACTGAAGAAAATATTTTTTTTCTCAACAACAAATCTCAGTAAGAGGAAAATAGTTCCAACTGTTTTAGAGTGTAATAAGCACATCTCCAGCCCGTGAATTTAAATAATATTATATAACTAATTGCTTAGGAGAATATTATAATAACAACAAAATAAGTAAAAATAATAATTAATTTAATATATATGATAGTGGAATATACTGAATTTATAATATATGACGCCATTGAAAATTATTATTATTTCTTTAGATACAACAGTGTTATGAATAAATAAGTTAGGCGATAAATTCTATCTGCATTAATAATAATTTTTATTATTCTAAGGATTGTATAAAAATAAACAATCGTGACATGATAATACTTACAAAGTATGTGAAATCTTTATGCCTGTAGGTAAATTATCAATACTTCGAGTGAATATATTTCCTATGCGTATATAATACAATTGACTGGTAATTACACCTGGTTGTTATTTCAAAAGCCACTGAAAATGATACTGTGATTTTTAAATATTATATTGTATAAATATTTTTATATTATACACAACGTAAGCTACTAAATAAAATATAATCAGAATTGGCCAATTTCTTATGACTTTGATTCCACTCGCTTAAAATAATTTTGATCACCGACTCCATAGCCTAATAAAATAATCCTTGTATGATAATTAAATTATTTTAACTACAAACATGACAAATAGTTCAAGATTTTGGTTGCAGTGACCACAGATTTTGATCGTAATACTGATATGTTTGTACATTATTTTTTCAATTGATTTATGGATTTGTGGAGAGCACGGATGTCTGTGATGTCAAAATGTTCCGCCACTTATTTAATCCTAAATACGGGACGTTGCGAAAGTGATTAAACTACTACCCTGTCTAAATTTCCATCCATTTTTCTGTTGTTAATCTCTCAGAAAAATGAGATGTTTAGCGATAGAATAACAAACAGTTCAGTTAGAAGAATTCTATTGAGATGTCTGCATTGGGAGCGGAATTCTAAAAATTATTGCAACACAACAAATGCAACAAAAATGTAGCGTATCACTCTAAGTTAAACTTATATGCCCTGTTATGTCTATATTGTAATTGAGTTGTTTATTAGTGTCTGGATTTTTTATGAACGTACGTAAGGACTATCAACAAAAGTGGTATGGCTTTAGACGGGAAGGGGCTCAGTATCTTGAGCTTTATCAAAAGAGGTCAAAATTCGTCCGACAGATAATGGCTGTTCAGAGCAATTATTTATGATTATAAATATTTATTGACCCTTAGAAAAGCAAATAATATTTTAAATAAAAGAGCGGCTTCATTATTTATATTAAAATAAATATAGTGTTTTAGTTAAAATTATTATAAAAAATAATTTGAAAAAAAAGTGTGAGCGGGGAATAGATTTTAAGAACAGTTGCAGTCAGTTTTATTAAAATCCCATTGTGAAATTTGGCTTAACTCAGCATCCATCACAATGAATCAATTAATATATTACATTTCCGTTCTAGCCAAGCGGAAGAGCTTGGCTTAGCGATAAAAAATACCTGGTTTTAGATAATCAATAGAACATTTTATATGATATCTACGGCATTATTGTGCATGTTATCTTTTCACTCCGAGTTGATTTAGGATGAATAAGTTTAATTTGTAATAAATTTAATTTTCTTTGACCATATTTGATCCCTATGTGGAGTATATGACCACCACGCGGCGCCTCCATGATTTCTTGTCATCTACTTTGCCAATCGCTTTGCTTTTTCTCATGGCATGCCAGAGTCCCTCAGTTCCATCCTGTGGATAGAATAGAAGAAGAAACAAGCAGGATTGAGGCTCTACGAGAGCATCTGTAACACGTGACCCAGCCTGTTCCAACGTATCTCCATGACCAATAATGAGTTTATTTCCAACACTTTTGAATTAGAAAGTATCCTGAGCTCATGTAATATATTTGTAGCCTCAGATATACCGTTTTTATTAAATTTATGTTATATTGGATGAAATGATGAAATTTAATGAAATTCATCATCATTGCATCGATGGCATTTTAATTTATTAACCTAGAAAAACACTTTCAGAATTCCATAAGAAATAATATTTTAGTACAATTTTTACTGTCTGATGATTTTTAAACTATTTCTTATCAAGAAAAACTCTAAAATTTAAACCCAACAGTATTTAATTAATGATCGACTAACGACTGGGTCTTGTAAAACTTTCTTTATAGAATATAACATGGTTTCATAATATGCTGAATTAATCAAAGACATTTTTTTTTAACCAAAAAGACCGCTAAATTTTCAAAGAGTTTACTTAATTATAAATAACCAGAATAAAAGTTACCATTGACGCTCAATAACAAATCTTATCACATGTCAGTCAATAAGTGTATCACTCATTTAAAGTGTTTTTACGTCTGAAAAAATATAAGATTGATGTAAACAATATTTTATCTCAAGGCGAGACCAGTGAAATACGTCTGTTCGGTCAATACACACTATTGAAGTTTTTATTAAGTAATCTACAAAAGTAATTTTATATTGAAGTGTTATTGTATAACAATAACTGTGTGCATTAAGATGTGTTGTTTTGACTAGGCTTAGTTGCTAATTATAATCAAACAGTGGTATGAAGTTGTATAAAATAGTTTATAATAAGCGAGAAAAAATGTGCCCAGACTGTTTATGAGTGATTAGAAACTAAAAAATAGTTTTACGATGCAGAAATTTATTTGATTTGAAGTGAATGAAAATAATACTTATTTATCAAAGATTGTGTTAACGTGTGAGACGAAAATTTTAATTATGAAACTGTTTTTACTTTTGAAGTGAGTGTCTCAAAAATATTTTTTTAGTCAGTTAAGTGAAACATATATTGTATAAATTCATAACGAGTTAACTTGTCACCATACCGTTCACTGGTCTATCAAAAGGATTGGAAGTACTTATTTTAATTATATCGGTTTTGTATATTTGTCTGTATATACGTATAATTAATTAAATAAATATTGTTCAGTGACTTAATGCATGTGAATCAAAGTATAAGATTAAGCCTAAATTAGGTTTTTTTTATAATTCCCAAGTGTTTTTGAAGAGAATTTAAATTTACAAGTCCACAAGAATTTTGTTAATTTGTTGATAGCTATTTCGACTTCACGCCATGGTCCATGAACTAACTGGCGTGAAGCCGAAATAACTATGAAAAAATTGATAAGATTCTCGTGGAACTGAATATTTTGCTATTTTTAACTAATTTGAATGGAGTTCTACGAAATAAATGCCAATTCAATCAATAAATATTAATTTGAATGAATTCGTATGTTTTGTCAGACGAAAGAGAGACACTATAAGATAAAATGTGATCAATTAACGTTTATTTTTTCAGAAAGAGGATGGTATATACAATCGTAATGTGCATCGAATGTTTGCATAGTTTTATATTAAATGATAGTTTGAAGTCAATTTAAATAGTAATATATAATTAAAGTTCTTTAAAGTGAAAATTTTACTCCAATGTATTATAGAGCTGTTGTTAATTGAAGTCGAACTATTTTATTAATCAGTATGCTTTGAAAAAAGAATAATCATATGCCTACCATTGATCTTGTAGTAATTTTATATTTATAATAAATGAAAATAATATTTCATAACTATTGTTGTCTACAGATTAATCGAAGTAAAACGAAGATATGCTAAATTATGTCTTACAACATGACGAGTGAACGAGAAAATTGAAAATCAGCATGTGCTGACTGGTAATATATTGACAACGCATTTTATAAGACATTTTGATTTGCATCGCAAATTTTTATATACGATGGCTCCGTTTCAAGATGAAAATGAAACTGAGATAAAATTGACGCCTGTCAGTAATAGCAATAATGCCTCAATGGATGACACCGACTTGAATGATTGCATGGATTTAGAAGTAAATAAAGTTTCTAAATATGACGTGGATAAGACTACGCAATATTTGGCAGCCATTATTGGTGAGTGATAATTTTACAAATATGATACAGTAAAATAAAAATTTAATACACTTTCGCAGTACGAATTCTACTAGAATTTTTAATTATTTACGAGATTTAAGATGAGGTGCTTTTATCAAGCCTAACAGTATTGAAAATGACTTATATTTTTTAAAATTGTAGAAAACAAAAAATACATTTGAAATTATAATAATTGCCAATGCGATAAATATTTTGAAATATTGAACTCACATGTGAAACACAAGTCTCTTGAGAAGATACGACATCACAAACACATACGTCTGAGATCTGAAACATAGATTGAAAAAAAAACTATTTTTGATATTGACCTTGCTGGAAATTGAAGCTAGATCAATCTAATCGCTGGGTAAAGCTCTTTCTAATAATCAATACACCATAGAAGGCAACTGGTTATTTTCACTATTAAATTCAATTATATTTAGTTCATTTAAAATCAATCAATTTATTTAACTGATTGATTTAGTCTCAATGAAAAAATAATTTTTAATAATAACATAGCGATAGGTAATAGATATGTAGTTAATATATAAACATTTAAGTCTTATGTTTGTTGCGAACAAGAAAATCGAAATGATATAATCTTTATTGAGAATAAAAGGGACTAGTTCACCTTTTCTTTAAAAATTAGAGTCATTTGACCCATATCCTTAAGCCTATACAGAAACAAATCGATTCAAAACTCAACTAAGAAAACAATCCCCACCATGAAAGAACGTTTATGTAAATTGTATTGATTTGTTTTCCAGCCTTAACGGCTTTATCAACACTATATAACAATATAGAATATACATCAGTTAATAATTATAATTATATTGTATATTGAGCGCTAAATCAAGGGTTTCAATTTAAATAAACATTCTAAAGAAGTAAACTTTTTACCTTGTGAAAAAAATGACCTGTTGACTAGACAGAAAGTAAAATAATATTAAGAGTTTATGATTAAACTGCGTATCGCAAATATTCCACTTTCATTTTTAATCTCCGAACCAGTTTTGCTACGGAAATTTGAATACTATGTACAATACATATTTTTTTTCATTATTTGATAATATACCTGCACTATAACTTTTTTCAACAATAAAATGCCTTAATATTTCATATTAAAATCTATGTCTTATTTATTTATCTTTATTTACAGTTACGATAGGAGCTTTTTCGTCTGGCACATTTCTATCGTGGACGTCATCAGCAATTCCTTTACTTCAGTTAGAATATGCTCACATAAAGGTAAGTGATTATTAAAGTAAGTTGAGTGTATAACAACTTTGAATGCAAATTAATGCGAAATTCTCACATAAAAATATGTTGATTTTCCCACAGGTGACAGCTCATGAAGGATCATGGGTCGCATCATTGCTCAATTTAGGAGCCCTTGTCGGTGCCATCCCAACTGGTCTGATAGCTGAGAGATTTGGCAGAAAGAAGACACTCCTCAGTCTTGCTTTGCCAATGATGATGTCATGGCTTTTAACTGCATTAAGGTAAAATTAATATATATATTTATATCGTCGGTATATTGGCAGAAGGCGTCAAATTAAAAAACTTGTTTCGAGATAATCAATTTTTAAGAAAATCATAAATTTTAAGATATTCTCTTCAAATATCTTAACGATTGATTACTCATTAAACTAACCACTTGATGACAATCATTAATCATTTAAAAATTCGATTTAATTATTTGTAATTCGTTTTTTACAGTAATATTAATTTCATTTTTTTTCCACTGATAATTATGATCAAAATTGATTTTATTCATACTGATTTCTTCAAATTACGTAAAAGATAGACGAAATATGGCTGAGCTTGTTTTTTCACAGGATAGACTGTCCTAAAATCTATCGTACTGCATTTATAACTCAAAACAGCAGATTTTCGTCATAATACTTTTTGCCACTATGTCGACGATATATACGTTTTCTTCTTACTATGCTATATAAAACGCAAATACCATTATTTTACCAAAATTATAAAATATCCATAACGATCGAACTAATAGACATGGAGTTAATTATGATTCAAAATATAATTTTATTTCAAATATTTTTAATTCTTCAAATTGGTTAAGGATCAAAACATAAAACAATATTAAAACTCAACATGGATTTAGATCATTTCAGAATTGTGTAAATGTATTAAAAAAGAATTCACAAGAAACGTATTTACTAATTTATAAATAATATATTACTCATTATTACGGTTTCATGAAATCCGATCAATTATTGAAATAGAATTTGAAAGAGATATGACTGTAAGATTTTTTTTAAAAACTGTCAATATTTTTTATGATGAGATTATGCAAAAATTGATGAAGAACAAAATAATAAGAAAAATCTATTATTTTGTTGTTATATATTTTGTTCCCATGAATAATCTGCATGATTAAGTATGACTCAAGATTTCAACATCAATCGATTTATATTTAAATAATAAGTCACCAAAAATGAGTGACATAAATTGAAACAAACAAAAAGTATTGTTTCTTTACTTGCATTAAAAGGCGGTGAGTTTGTCTATACATATATTAAGATATAATTTCTTAAAAATACAGTTTTACCAAGCGACTTGGTGATTTAATAAAAGTAGATACTGTAAATAAGAAATGTCCTTGCAATGGAAGAGATGTAACGAAAAGGTAAAAAAACACATCATTTGGTGAAGCCACTGTTAAAGTTTTGAATTTGATTAGCGGCAGGTAAAGCAGGTGAGGGTAGGTAGCTAACGGGCCGCATACAGTGCCACACAATGAAGTAAAGAGGGAGTACTGAATATATTATTCAAAATTATGTTAAAATATACGACTCGTTGCGAAAAGGGACGGAATAATTTGATTCATTCATCACTCGAATGTACGAAAATAGATCAAAATCACAAAAATCCCAAGAGTTTTGCAAACAAACACACGTCCATGATGAAATTAAATCGCAGTAAAAGAACGAAAACTTGAGTATTAGAGTAACATTGATCGAGAGCTTCTACAGATAAGTTTGTTTTTTTATTAATCTTTTGGTGTCATTTTTGAAAGATAATATTACTCTTGAATGATTAAATCACATTCAAAAAATATTACTTATGTTGCAATAAAACGCTGTTTTGTATTTTCATGACCGGGTTGGCTCAGACAAGAAAATAATAAACCCTTTTCATGAGAAAAACCAGTCACATAATAACACTATTTTTTGTGATGAATGTACATAAAATTATTAGATTTTTTTGATTGTAAAATAACACCATTCAAGTGATCTAATATTTCAGATCTGATCCTCAATTTAGAAAACACTATATGTATAGGGTCTTATTAATATTAATGAAACTTATTTTTTTGTTTAATAAATTATTTTGCCAATGAGAGCAAACATTCACTCTTATGTGTTCGCGTAAAAATAGCCTACAAAATAATAATACTGAATAATAATGAAAAGTAATAAAGTCATGATCTAACTCTAATCCCAACTAAAAAACCTTAAAAAACATTACAAAACAAACAAAAAAAGTAATTTTCCGGCCTTCCTTGTTTGCGCACGATAAAAAGAGTTTGACACCGGTTATCATATTTTTCCAAAAAGGGTTTCATAAAAAGTTATTAATATATATATATAAAAGTCTGACATGTTCCGGTTTTAAAAGGTTGTTAAGGATTTCATGAGTATAAAAGAAAACAAAGGCACTGTATATATTCTATATTAGGGGTTGCAATACCAAAACCGGGATCACGCATCTCAATCATTTTTTCAATAACTAAATATGTATACGTAAGGTATTGCGATCCCTATAGGTCTGTGGCGAATCATCAATATAGACGATGCAAATTTACAAATAATATTTATAAATGCAAATGCAGTCAGCAAATTGTACTAGTGATGACTAAGGCAGAAAACATACGGCCAACGACCGTATAAATGGACAACCATAGAAAACGGCTAAAATTTTTTTATCGCGCTCCAAACTGGAGAAATCTCTCCGGATCGACGTAATCATCACTTTAAGTTAACAACCTATACCTAAAGTTAGATCTCGTTGATCATACAAAATTTGGAATTGAAACCTTAAAGGTTTTAATTATTATCTTAATTTCTTTTTCAATATCATCTTTTATATAATACCGCTATTTAAAATGAAATACCCGAATATTTGTGTCAATATTTTTTTCCGGTTTTTCAATCCCTAATATACATTACAACTGTACAGCTGGTGTGTTTTTGCATTTTTGTGAGATATAATATAATATATGGCTTAACAGCCTTCTTCTGATTTATTGTTTCTCTCGGTTCTGATATTTGAACTGAAATAATTTTCTTTATTTCTTTTCCAGCGTAGAAAATTGTATTATTTTTCCAAGAATAGTTTAACAGAAAAACTCGCGCAGTCAGGGCAATCTATCTTGAAAGATATACGTTATGCATGCCAAAGGAGTTTTCAAGCGAATATCGCAACAAAATACTTTTATGATCAAAGAGTAAGTCCCAAATGTACAATGTAATTATTCTTATTGATAATCCATAAATATTAAAATACGTTACGAATGTTTTTACAGATAATGTTAAAGTCAAGTTTTTGATTTTTGATTCTTTCATTTAGATTGAATATGAAAAATAAAATAGAACACATGGACGAGTTGTACATAACAAAAACTTTCGTCGTAATAATTAGGGATTGAAAACCACAAATAAAAATGGGCATATATTGATTTTTCTTGAATTCCTTGAATGATTGTCCTTGAGAGTCACAAGCTTAGAAATAGTTATCTATCTTCTGTGAAAACTAATGGATACTTCTTAAACACGTCCGTCTTAATAGAAATCGTATTTTATTTAATGAACGGAACAAGTATTAGATAAATTTGAAGTATATTTTTCTCCTCTTAATCATGTAAATATTTGTTTTGAAGTTTCATATAAATACAAAATAAACAAGCAATTAAAATTTTTTCCTACCATTTAGTACAAATTTTATAAGAAGCACATTAAAAGTCTGCACGTTAATTATGTTTTATATATTCATAAGCATTCCCGATGATGACCCATATGAATAAGAGGCGGATTCTGATATGTATACTTTGTAACTATTTTGTATACAAACTGATTTGCTCTACGTTACGTGTTATGATAAGCTTGGTTTATTCTTTGAAAATGAAGCACTACCGTAATAGTCCTAGTAATTATTATAAGGCTTTATAAACCTGTTGCTAGTTAAAGTTTTCGGTGGATGAATCGTTAAAGCTCAGCTTAGTAAGTGGATGTGGATTGGCTTCACACAGCTTCACTTCCTCGCTTCAAATCGTTTTAAAATAGCTTGAATACCACAGTTGGCTGGTGGGCGCATAGAAAAGATAACAGGGCGCTATGGAGAGAGGCGTTTTTCTTTTCAACGGTTTTACCTGAAAACAACTTTCAAAAGGCTTTAGAAAAATCCAGCTGACGCGGAAAAAAGTAAATGTGTAGTTTCTGAAGGCTTTGCTTGCAATTTTTCCTTGATGGATTTTTATATCACATACATACATTGTGGAAATCAAATTTCGGGCCATAATATGAGAACTGTGAAGTAACTGAGAGTAAAAATACTAAATTGAATTCAGGTATTATGATTTTTAAAAAAGTTTTTTGGGACTTGATTATTATACATTAAGATTCTATTTATTTAAACACGTCAACAAGAAAAACTTAACAAAAATTAAAAACCACTTAACTATGTATAATAAAAATTGGTGAAATCGATATATCCCAAAGACGTAGTTTAAAATGAATATATGTTTATAAATTTCGATAAACATTTTCTATATAAAATACAAGTCTATTGTTTTATGCACATCCTGTTTTGTGCAGAGACGAAATAGTTTTGAAAATTCTGTAAGGTGTACAAAAGCTTCTTCTGATAATACACCTTATCGAAAAAAATAGTTTATTTTAAAGCTTAAACAAAAATATGCTGCCACATTTTTGCATTAATACATGAAGAAAATAATATAATTACTAAACGATTGAAAGTATTAAACGATTTAAATTAAATAATTTATATTTCAATGTATGAATATTTAGCTTTAGTGATTAGTGTGATTTCTTAAAATTTATGAAAAAAAATTTCGTAGATTTCTTATAAAGACTAGACACGCAATTGTGAAGAGTGGGAATTTTGTTCAATGAATACATTCAATAATTGGTTTAAAAAATTTCATACATTAATATAGTTTTGTTTTAAGCTAAGCAGTTGTAAATTCTTTTAGAAATTAAAATACAGCTATTTAATTTGTAATGACAAATAAGGTTTTTATTACAAGAAGACTATGTTAGATGTGTGCAGTATTTTAATATGCATCACTGTACAAAATCTTCATAAAATATTAAAAAAATATTCGTTTCAGTTCATTTTACACATGCCATCATGATATAAATATATTGTTTCTTGATGGTTACAATATTTGTACGCTTAATGTCATGCATATACTACATAGACGACGTATACTTGGTAACCTTATCATAAAACAGACAGAAGAATTGGTGCGTGACATTTTATGCCCTATTTTAAGATTTGGTGATAACGGTGTATACATTTCCACATCATTGTTTTGTGAGTATTAAGTTGATGATTTAGAGACGTTGTTTTCCATTGTAAAAATAAATTCAATTGGGATATTGAAAGATTTCTGATGTTAATATGTATTTTGGGAAATACAAACTCTATGATAATCTTTCTTGACAATTATTATGTATATACTATACATTCTCGAAGAACCTCGCTGTCTGATGCAGACCGTCTGGGACACGCTGTTGTACACGATTAAAACCAAATGCCATTTGTACAACGCTTGCATTTTACCTGTGCTGCTTTACGGTAATAAATCATGGCACGTGACAAAGACTCAAAAAACCGTGTACTGAGTTTTGAGAATAGATGCTTGCGTTGGATACTGGTGGTGAGATGGTTTGACTTTGGAGGAACTCGATGATTAGGAAACGGACCACGTAGCGTCCTGTTACATCCACTGTCATGGGGAGACGTTGGAACTGGCTGGGTGACGTGTTGTGGATACCTCTGCAGAGCCTCAGTCCTACTTTTCTCTTCTTCCGACCAGTAGGATTCCGGCGTTCTGGAAGACCATCGGCTACTATTTCTAAATATTAGACATCGCAGCTAATAATTTCCAATGAGTCAAATATTTTGACATTTTAAATAATATGAGATTTCTTTAAAGTCACAAAAAATGACATCACAAACATCCATGGCCAAGACCTTAGATTTAATTGAAACATTCTAAATTTCTCAAAAATCCAAGTACATCTGATCGGTAGGAGAAATCTCTTATACCTACACCACAGATGCCGACTATATAACAACATCATCTAACTATAAATAAATGTAACAAGCGAATTATGTCACTTTAATAATATTGATGGTTAGTTACTATTGACGGTGATGCGAAAATTGAATTTCAGTTTAAATTATTTGCATATTAATTTACAAATTTCCATGAATTTTCTCAAAAGCGACCCAGGTTACTGGAGTAGTGAGGTAACATAGGCGGATGTTCTAATTATGTATGGTCACGGTGAATAATGTGCTTATAAGCCTCCGACCACATGCCAAGAGTTATTGAACAACTCTGGCCGTAGTTTGTATACCTACTAAATTGATCGCGCATTTAAAGTAGGGTTTGCAATGTCTGACTAATTATATCAACAAAAGATTGATGTTTAAATCGATTTAAATAATTTCTGTTCGAAAGCATGGATGATTGTAACGTCTAAAATGTATTCCCTCCCACCCAACCGATCCTTAAACCATGCCGTAGCGAGACCAACGCGTACCTAAGCATAACAAACAATGTGTATGTGTGATAAATCACCTGTGTATTAATATCGGACCTATGTGTCCAATGAAAATGTCGACTACTGCCATCAAAGAAGCTTAGAACACGAAGTGCGCGTCTGGTAGCTCACAACACTGTGCTTCTTAAACTTTATTTGTTAAATCAAAATCGATTACATTTGAAAATTTTTTCGGTATTTTACATTTTAAAAACCGTTATTTCGATATTGAAATAACAGAAAAAATATCAGTATCCCGGTTCCGGTAATACCGATATTACAATATCATGTTTGAAAATGTGTTTCATAACACGCACGTCTAAAAGTTTGAGAATTATTTAACCAAAAACGATTTTTTTCTTAAATATTGAATAAATTAATACTACCTTAGGGCGTGCCGTTGGAAACCGTGTCAAGTATCTCAAAACCAATTTTAACTTACTAACTTCAACAGTTTATCCACCACCACTTTCTACGTCCCCTTTTTACTTCGTCGTGATAAAACGCCATTCGTATTTCAATTCTTTGCGAGGAACGTCCGAGATAAATTGCAGTTGCCTAGACTTGTCGATTTTTCTGATAATTACAATTTATATTTAAAATTAAATTACATATTTTTTTAACCACGTGGACTCCCAATATGGAGCATATGAACTCATAATGGTGCTTATCTAAACAGAAGCTTTTCTACGAAAACTGTTCAAAACGATTCAGTTGCTGAACCTCTCCTTTTCGAAGAGAGTAGGGATAGAAGGATAGTGTGACAATAGTACTAGTGGTAGCCTAATCGCTCTCACTTCACTCCATTTTTACAATTGGATGACCAGTTAACTTAACACATCACATAAATAGATGTCATTCATAAATCGATTGTAAAAGCAATTTACGAAACTGGCCGTACTTGGATTTGAGCCCGGGAGTACCTCAATCGACGTTAACGACGTTGACTGTATGACCACGGACCCAGCAATTACACGTTTACTCATTTTTTTTTTCGCCTCTATTTTTATCTATATCATGAAATAAATCCTAACAATTATAGAAACGAAATCATGTTATACGGAGGGATGTAAATCGTACTGTAGAAATTCATGTTATAGGGGCGTTGAATATATTCCGCTTAGTTGTACGTTTCTGCATTTTCATGTATTAAATTATGCGTTGTTATGGGTTAAATGACAAGTAAAATATAGTACTACTCATAAATAGAACAAAACGAAATTGTCATAAATTTAGAAATTTTCCACTCATTTCCAACTAATAAACAATGTCACTTAAGCCAAAAATTAAAACTGATCTATAGTAAAACTGCACTAGACCGCATTGGAAACAAGTTGATTTTGCCCAGTGTTAAATAAATAAATTTAAAAAATATATATTTATACATTTATGTTTTATGTTTATTTTGCATGCATTTAAAATGCAGCAAAGCCTACACTGAATTCAATTTAAAACTCAGCGCGTAAACATTGGAACTGATGCAAAATCAATTTATGTTTTAGGAAATGGAATATGTTGTATAATGTGAATGGAAAACACCATTGTACATATTGTGAAACATGTTCTCAATTTGCAAATCTTTCGATTAAATTATTTATGTGGGAAAGTTGTTTTTTATCTTTGATTAACGAAAAAAATACAAACATCAAAATTGTATCAAATTATATGGTAAATTCAGCCTTCTTAGCACAGTAATTCACGTGTTAGAATGTTAAAAAAGTTATAGCACTGGGTCGGGTACTTAACTTGACTATCATCCTATGATTTGGACACAATTTAATTTAGATGAGTTTCTTTGTAATTGATAATCTGCGAAGTCTTAAAAATAGAACAAAGACATAGTCCACATTTAAAAAACTTTAAACAAAATAAGCACATACGAGACTCGTCAAACTATATGAAAAAATTTCAATTAAACTATTTGTATATTTTTCGTCGTCCATAAACTAAATATAATGAATGGTCAATGAAACACCAGATAGAGTTGGTGTATTTCTTAGTTTAATCTAAAATATAGATACGAGGACTTACAATTATTAACGTTACACTGTTTTTAAGCTTATAGAGAAGTTATTTTAATTAATTTGTACAAATATAAATCTTTGATATCAAATAATTCTTTAACCATTCATGTTTACATTGAATATTTGTTTAGTTTTAATACATACAGTTTGTTCAAAGTAACTTAAAAAACATATAAAAAAAACCCTCAACAACATCGAAAACTAAGAAGTCTAAAGTATACAAAACATAATTTTGTGATTGATGATTGATGCTGTGTTACAGTCATAAATATTATTTGTATTAATTCCAAAGTGAAATTTGAAAATTGACGACTTATTGTGTCAATTTCAATTTGTCGTATCATGTTTTCCCATCGCGGTCCGAGCAAATAAAATATATGCATAATATGCGAAGTAAGTTGGTGATATAAAAGAAACTTTACTGCTGTTGAAAAGTGACTAAACAACATTAATATATTATAAAATACTACATAAAAGCAGCGAACTGTTTTTCACCAAATTTATTCATGTTAACCTAATTGCAGAATATAAAATAATAAACATTCTCGGACCCTTAGGCCTCCGACGTGTAGTAAATGCTCTTGTGCTTTCGTCATACTTGGTTGCGCGGTCAAAGGCACAAATACCCGAATGGAGAATTTCATATATTATTTTTTCGATCGATTCATGAATATGCATTCAAGACTATGGGTTTGTTAACGTTTTTATTCTTTATGAACTACTCTCTATTCATTAGCGACACCATTGCTCCATAGCACAAAGTGGCCGATACTATTAATTATGGCCTTACTTATGGAGAGAAACTATTTTTCATAAATAAGAGTAAAAGAGATGAAGTTGAGAGAATGATTCAAAACTATTTCTAATAAAAGTACTTTCGATAGTATATTCTATTAGAAACCAATAGGTTCCGTATAGGGAACTGATATATACATTATGTATGTACAGTGAAAAGACTGATTAAAGATCTTTTATTATGAGAAGGTTTTACATGCATGAATAAAGTTGTATGTATTTTTACAAATCTATCAAAAAAAATAATTAAAACGATTTGTAAGTCATCACTATTTTGATAAAAAAATGAATAACTTTTACATAACTTTATTAATCATCTATAGATTATTTTAAATTCATAAGTTTGTAAAGTATAAAATAAAAAAAACCCCTAGAAGAAAAAGCACATTTACCATTTTTAAATAACGATAATGGATTCACCTATTTTACAAAACATTAGCGAAGTTATAAAATAGTAATAAAAGCTAGAAAACATAATAAAATTTGGTCTTCAGTGGATTTAGTATTAACAGTATTTTATTTTACTTTTCAGCACATCTGTGTACTGTTTCTACGTGGGACGATTTGTAGGTGGAATTGCCGTCGGAGCTGTCAGCGTTGCGGTTCCCCCCTATGTAGCAGAATTAGCGCAGCCAGCTCAGCGAGCCACACTTGCCAACTTCTACCAGCTTCAGTTGGCTGCTGGTCTTTTGTTTGGATACCTAGCCGGTAATTGAACAATTAAATTTTACACGATATTATACTAAAAACTTATGTATTAAGGTACAAAACAATCCGACTCAAAAACGTTAGAACAAGCCAGTTTAAGCGTTCTGAAAAATGTATTGAAATAAGCGGTGATCATTGGTCAACGTCATTGGTTTGGCTGTTTTATTCACATGTTGGAATCCCAAAACGGATAGTTTCATAAATTATTGATTTTTCAATAGGATTCTGGGTTTGTGAACGAATGCATGGATGTCTGTAATGAACAAATTCCTTCTTACTTTTCCGATCCTTAAAACGGGGCTTAGTGAGAGGGATGAGGGAACCAATAGTTCTGCCCTAACCCTATTCTTATATTCTCACTCTCTCCGAAAAAGAAAGCCTGAGTGTCTTAGT
The DNA here is from genome assembly GCA_022494535.1 of Himalopsyche phryganea. Taxonomy (NCBI): domain Eukaryota; kingdom Metazoa; phylum Arthropoda; class Insecta; order Trichoptera; family Rhyacophilidae; genus Himalopsyche; species Himalopsyche phryganea. The sequence continues at coordinate 2,082,466 of JAGVSL010000018.1, read as the reverse complement.
AACAAGACTCGTAAAACTTCTTCTGTAGAGATAGGCTTCATTAGGAGTTCATTTGGGGGCAGAAATGGTTGCAACAAACATCTTTAATACCCTCTGACTGCTTTCAGCTTTCGAACCTTACTAGTGGGTTATGTAAGACACCCTTGAAAACATTTGACATAGATTTATTTACTGAATGTAACAAGCATAAACACTCGTATTTATATTTTGAATTTAATGGAATAATTTGGCTATCTTATTAATATAAAATACTAGTGAGTACCCGTCATGCGTTGCAATGCCAATCAAAGAATGAAAGTGTTTTTGTTTTAATTATGTTTATTGAAGTGTTTTTGGACACACAATATTTTTGTTTAACTGTCTGGTACGTACACGAATAAAACAGAAGGATTTCCGAGATGTCGCTATTTGTACGAATTTGATTCATTATTTCAGATTTTTTTTAGACTTTAGATATATCTGGGTTGTGAGATTGATTTTTATATAAAATAAGACCTACTGTATTAAATTAAAAATTAAAAAAATCAGAGACAGGCTCGGGCTGGGCCTAATTGTACTATGCCTATATACATTGCGCAAGTGCAGGCAATATCTTGACAAAGCTTTATCGGAATCAGATGAACGGTATGGCAGTGCATAAGATACGAATAAACCCAAATTGATTTTTATACAATATTGTATACATTGTATAATACTAGATCGGTATATTAAGGATTCCATGTAGTATTTTATTTTTATAAACATGCACAATATTTTCTCCAAGAATTGAAAATTAGCAACGTTCAAGGTAATACCAGAATTTTGGGTTAAATTATCAAGATTGCGAAAATATGCAAACATTTCAAGCCTGTAGATGGGAAAAATTTGACCAGGAAAAGGTAAAAATACGTTTTTCACATCTTATGAGAATTCGCAAGGTTCAATTAGTTTCAACACTGAAGTTCGAACCGAAATCGGTTAACCAGAAAATTTGAAAAATTTATCAAGGGTATGGTAAGTTTTTCATGGCGTTAAAATCATCCAAGTTATAAAACAGTCAGTGGTATTTGACGTTATCGACTCAAAAAGTAAAATACTTTAAAAACAGCGATATTTTAAATGGAATATTTACTGTTAAAATATATTACCAAAATCTTTTAACTGTACCCAAATAAGAGATTCAAATTCAAACGAATGTATTCGTCCAGCGACTTGTAATCTATTATTTAATCACCAACTCAAACAGAACAAGTTTGCTCAAATTGAAACTTGAATCTATTGTTCAAAATATACTGAACGACATGAATGATTTATGATATGGCATGTTTATTAAAATTTTATATGATTACTTTTAGCGCGTTTGCGGAAATGCTGTGTTGACGTGAGTGCGCGGAGGCACGTTATTCGTAAACGATAAATGCTTAAGATATTAGGTAATACAATTTCAAACAAAACTATGAATTAGACAAATAAACATTAGACATTTGAGTGGTCTACTCTGGTAAACATAAACATAAATAAGTTGTTTATAAATCTCTAACTAAAACTTCATCATAGAGCGTATAATACGGAGGAAAAGAGCTGGCAAATTACCTCAAGTAACATATAAATAGTTTGAGATGAACGTTTGACCAAATTAATTGTAACTTTGAAGTTATCACAGATTGAAACGAAAGACTTTTGCCATTCATGTGGCTATGCAGTATTCGGTCGCGAAAATAGTATTGTTTATATATTTTTAAGCTATATTCGCTCACAATGTTGAGTATGTGGACTCCAAATGGAGCATCAACGGAAACTGTTATACGATGGTAATTCAGACGCTCATCCTTCCCCTTTCAGAGAAGGTAGGGATACGAAATAATACTTGAATCAGATAAGCCGTTGCCAACAATATACGAGCCGGAAAGCTTAGAAAGCTACAAATCTCTCCAGTCTAGTTGCTAATTTTTGTAGTCATTAATAATTTATTTAATATTTTTCACTATTTTCAAATTCTAATAAAAAATTTGGCTCCGATTACCAAAGCCAAATTTTGGATAATTTATTAAAAGTAGGAGTAGGGGTAAAATAAACATTATAATATAATACCTTTTCCCATGTACGCGAGATATCCGATTACGTTAACCGTAGTTAGGTTAGCAACGTTAAATTTTATTACGTGCCTCATGTTAACCACAGCACTCTAATTATCCTTCAACGAATTATTTATTTGAAAAAACATACAATAATAAACTTTCTTACTCATTGATTCCGTGTATAACTTAGCGTTCCGACTATTTTACCTACGTCCTTAACTCTAAATACAAACAAAACTAGATATTTTCACTTGTTTACTTATTTTCAGAATAGCACATATATCTTATTGAAATATCATCCTCAGCGTTATCTATAATTAAAAAATCTTGTCCTTGTTTTTGCATTATATAACCATTTTAAGTAAATATAAAGCTGAAATAATGTATTCATTTTGTACCAACCTCTACACAATCTTTAATCCAAAACGATTTTTTTCTGTGCTGTTTTGATCCAAATTTTCATCTCTGTATTCTGTACTCGTGGTTTCGTAGCCAAGTGGTAAACAACCTTTCGTCCTACACGTTCTGGGATAGGAATTCGCAAATGAACAATTTTGAACATAGATTTTTAATAAGTTTGGAAATTGGTATCTCACCATTACAATCACGCTGCCCGATTCTGAAAATGGAACATAGAGTGAGTGGTATTAGTAATTTCCTAACCTCATCCTTAAATAAATAAAGAACAGAAACAAAAAAGAGCTAAAATAGATGCGACCTACAGAACTGGATTTACGCGATTATAAGCCAGCATTCGTTGAATTTAATATTATCAGTATAACTGTTGTATTTGTAGACCTCGCAGTTAGAAGTCTCTGCTTAGATATATATAAGACACAAGATTGAACTAAGAGGATGAAAGCATTCAGTAAGAGCATCAGCGGCAAAGATGGCTGTTGTTGTTTGCTTCAAAATGCTTTGTTGAATTACAAACAATGGGAAATAACATTATTATGATATTTATGTATTATGCATTGTATAATTATTATTATCGTTGAATAATTGATAATACCTTGAATTTTTTGAAAGGAAACAGTATTTTTCCAATAGATATTTTTACTCTCACACCGAATAAAGGCATGTGGGCTGCTAATGTAGTATTTTAATATTGTGTATACGAAGAAGACTCGCTGTTTGTAGTTAAATCTTTTAAAATAGATAAAAGTAAAAACGTATGAAAAATGTGTTTTAGTAGATTCTTAATTACATATCACGTGATAGTTGGATTAACTCGTGCCCAATAATGTTAATTATTAATATTTTAATTGAATTATCCGAAAATGTGTCAATTTGGGTGTGTAAACTCACAAACAGATGATTTTTTTAAAATACATCAAGGAATTATATTAAATATTAATAATCCGCTTTACGGTACAATAGATGGAGGTGAACTATTCTTTCATGTTAGCATTGTGGGCTGGAACAGTATATAATGTATTAATTTTATATTTAAAATATGATCTGTGTTTACAATTATTTGCAAATCTTTGAAGCGAGGATCTTTTATAAATTATCGGAATTATACGTTACATGATATATCAATGTAATATAATATAAGGTATGTAGATATTAGAACGGCACATGAGAGGATGTATATAATTATCATATTGGCGAAAACGAAAATTTCTTTTCAAGCTAATTACTTTTAAGGTGTTAACTGTCAATTCTTGGTGGAAAGACATTATATTTAAAAAAATAAAACACAATTTGTTTGTACTACTTCCACATATTTATAATGATCAGGACCGGTTTCGCTCATCATCAGTTGATAATGCTCGTGATGAGCGAAACCGGTCCTGATCATTATAAATATGTGGAAGTAGTACAAAGAAATTGTGTTTTATCTTTTCAAGCTGTTAAAAAATGCACCATGGAAATGTGGTTTTAGCATTTTGAATGAATATTCAAAACATTTGATACTGATTAATTTAACATGTCGGCGTAAATATTTACGGGAAAGCATACAACGGTAAATATTTAATATATTTTTATGAATAAAATACTATTTCCATACTTTCCTTTTTAAAATCTTTATTTGTTCCTAATATGAAATATAACGACTTAAAATGGAGGATGTATAAATTAAATGTATATATTGTATAAATTTTAAATTAAATGTAAATAGAGGATGTATAATATAAATTAAATTAAAAAACAAACCACCATCATCATTCCAATATTGAAAAATACATGTATAAATTTAACGAGCAAGTGATTAAGAATTTCAGATAATTAGCTTATCGTTCATCCGAGCCCCATGTTCTAACACTTTTCTTTTGAATCAAATTTTACTCTATTATTAATTTTTAAATTTTTTAAAATATAATTAAAAAAATATCTGGCATTAGAGCTGACAGCCAATGCGCCAAATATTTTGAAAACTAGAACATCATACGAGATCTCTAAATTTAGAAGAGCAAATCTAAATTTGATATTGACCTTGCTGGGAATCAAACCAGAACCCACCTGATCGCTAGGGCAAACACTTAACAAATAAACAAGGTCGACTGTCTTAATGGATCTTTAAAAATATATTTGATGTTACAGAAGTTTTTAACAAAATGTCAAAATTGTGACTATTAATATTTTAAAATGTTACAAAAAGAAAAAAGTTACAATAGTGACACTCAATAACCAGTGATTCCTCAAAATATTTTATTTCAAATACGCCTGGGTTTATCAATATTAAACTTTTCTTCCTTAAAAGTTATTTTTGAATAACCTACTGCTTAGCAATATTTTAACATTTATAAAAAGTTTCACGATTTCCATCACCATATGTCAAAAGTTTTCAACACCCAAAGTTTTTTTTTCACTTTATAGTACTTTTAATATTCTTTGATGTGTACACGGTGGTCCAGAGTATTTGATACTTATATATAAAAATAAGTAAAAGAAAAAGCATCATAAGAATATTAAAAGATATGTGAATATATTTGATTATGTCATATCAGAAAAAAATTGTCAAATTAGATTTGGTGAAATTTAATACAAGTGAAATGTATATTTCTTTCTTAAATTTTTGAATTTGTTTGGATAAAGTGGATAATTTAATTTGGATAATAGCGTTTTTGTTGAATTTTTTTTGTTGAATGAAGATTTTGTTAGAAAAAATCCTTCGTAGAATTCAACTAAGCAGTAAGTGTTATTGGGCAATGTAGTCAGGGTAATGATCGCATCCTTAAGGATTGTCTAGATATGCTCAAGACGATCTGTTGGATCTGTCAACCTTACCTATTTGGTTTTTATAGGAAAAGTTATAAGGCGTTAAACTAACAAAAAAAAAATATATTATAAAGTTATTTTTTCATTATTTTTTGCACATGTAACCAAGTAACACATGTAATTGAGAAATTTTTCTTTATAATTCGTGGTGAAAACTTGAAACAAAAATACCTTTATAACGCTGCAAAATACAGCTGTAAGCAGGGTGTCAAGTCATAGCGGCTAGTGGTGGGTATAACGTAAAATATGTTTGTATAATAAGTAATTTTTAAATAGTTCATTGACAAAATTTTGTTAGGCTTATTCTTGCCAATACACGGATATTAAATAAAGACTTCAATAATTTATCATTACCATCAATAATATACAGATATCACTGCCATAGGAGCTTCAACGTGCAGGTGTATTTTTTTGAAATGTTTATACGCACGAAAGTAATATTTTTTCAGTACAATATCGTTAATTTTATAAAGGTTTTTTGACTGTGCAATTAATAGGTCGATTAACACCCAATGAACACGAAAATCACTGTCACCTTCCTCTCACCTCTTTCTGTCTAGTATCCCATTTTACATCTTGATTGTTAATGTTGTAAAATCGGAACGATAAACAAGTATAATTTAAGACATCGACTGAGGGTGCTTGATGGAATTTCAATATCAAATTTGGATTATTGAGATTTTGTACACTTCCATGTATTTGCCACTAACGACCCGGGTTTCGCCTTTCGGCATCTTCAGGCATTCTCGAGTCCATTCGTGTGCTCGAATGCATGAAGATGCCGAAAGGCGAAACCCGGGTCGTTAGTGACAAAATACATGGAAGTGTACAAAATCTCAATAATTCAAATTTGATAAACAAGTAATTCAAGAAAGAAGAAATACTTTACGTTTTTTGAGAGGGAAATAAAGTTTATTTTTATGGATGATAATATACAGGTATTTTTTTAAACTATACTATTTTAGACACACTGTTTATTACAGAAAAGTTAAACGACGGGCATTCTTCGCACGAAGATAAAAACAGTATCCGCCAAAAATGTGTTATGCAAAGCATGTCAAAAGCACTTCCCAAATATTTTGTCATTTGCAAGCAAAAACAGTATCTACTTAAGCCAAAATGTAATAATCTTGTGAAGAATACTTTTTTTTATGAAAGTAAAACAGTATTTCTTTTTATTTTAAATAATACTCACGAAAACTGATGTAAATGAAAAGAAAAAAGATATCAATGCAAATTTATATTAATGAAAACTGTCAAAATATTTATATACGCACTTGAATGAATGAACTGAAAATGAATATATATATATATTACACGAAAAGAGTTTAGCCAAATAAATAAATCGACAAGTTCTTCGTAAATATTTTCATCATTTTAAGCAAATTAAATTTTTTGGTGCAAGATGCCTAAAAATAATCGTTGTTTAAACACTTAAAATGTGAAATAAATATTGTCTGAAAAATATTTACAATGCTTAATGGAAAATATCATTTTCAATACTGCAATGAAAATCATTTTATTTGCGTTGTAGACAGTTTACTTACCAAACGGTAGTTCAAAAGTTTATATTGAGATTAAGTTTTATTTAAATGTGTTTTCAGATATAAACTGTGCAATCTTTATTTTCAGGAATGACCGGAAACGTATCGATTCTTTCTTTGATACTGATTTCAGTACCAGCTGTATATTTCCTAGCCTTTCTCTTTATGCCAGAATCTCCAGTGTATTTAATGACACAAGGGAAAGAATTGGAAGCAAGAAATGCACTCTACTATATTCGAGGAATAGGCTGCGACATTGACGAAGAACTAAAAATGATCAAAGATTATATAAAAGAATTGACGTCTAACGAAGGAAGGTTTAAAGACTTAATATCAACAAAAGCAAATGTTAAAGCATTATTCATAGCATTTTGTTTGATGATTCTTCAACAGATGAGCGGGATAAGCGCAATAATATTTTATCTTGGGAAGATATTTCACAGTACTGGCACATCAGTGTCACCTGAACTGGCAGCTGTAATTGTGGGAATGATGCAGTTGGTATCAACGTACTTTTCAGCAGCATTCTTCAATAATACTGGACGAAGATTAATGCTAATAATTTCCAATATAATGATGGGTATAAGTGTCGCATTGTTGGGAGTATTCTTCCATTTACATGCGACAATGGTGACAGAAGAGCAAACTTGGATACCTATTGTATGTCTGTCAGTTTTTGTAAGTTTTTATTCGATCGGTGTTGGACCTATTCCGTGGTTAATGCTGAGAGAGATATTCCCGTCGAATATAAAAAGAAGAGCCACAGCGATATCAGCTGGACTTAATTGGTTTATGGCGTTTATAGTGACAAAGTTCTATCAAAATATGGTCGATGCAATCGGGACTGGTTGGGTACTTTGGAACTTTGGCGTTGCTTGCGGATTGGCAGCAGTGTTCGTTTACTTTGTGGTCCCAGAGACTAAAGGCAAAACTTTAATTCAGATACAACGAGAATTAAATGGAACAAATACTCAGCGAAGACATAGACACATTATAGAAATAGACAGTCTATCGATATCATCAATATAACTTAATACGCTGTTACTGGAGATCCCATTTTTAATTATGCCCCCTGTAGATATATTATAAACTGCGTCATTTTTTGTTGTTGTTTTACTTTTAAGCATTGAATTACTATTGAGAGCTTTATAGTTTTAAGATTTATCAATAGTATTTAAACTAATTTGAAAATGAAAATATCTTATATTTATTTTTAAGCAATTTATTTGGTGCGAATAACGCGGCTTCAATACATGTACCTCAGAAATGATTAAAAATGACTTAAAAATAATATGAAATGAAATCATATATATGTTATTTCTTTTTATGAAATTCGTATCACTCGAAATTATTTTTTGTACTTTGGTGTTTAAATTAACATACTAAATGTTATAATTATATAAAGTTAGAATAAGCGTTATTAAATTGTTTTTTAGTTTCAATACTGTAGATAAAAAGCATTTATACACTTATTAGTATGTTTAATTAGATATGTATCATAATGTATCAATGAAGAAATACATTTTTTTTTCTATTTTTAATAACATTATGCTTTGAATATTCATGTGTAAATTAAATTTTATATAATATATAATAACAAGTCCATTGTCGATGGCGAGCGATTACTTACAAAAACTGTACCAGAAAATTACGTAGGTGTAAAATAAACTAGGTCTATTTTAATATGTAACTTTTTTTCATTAAACTATGTGCTAATTTAATTTTCTATTTTATTTTAAAAGAGTAGTAGAAAAATCATTTTGAAACAATCAAACCCTAAATGAGAAAAATATGTGTAACTACAAATGATTTTTGAAAGTTGTGTAGAGAGCCTGCACAGCGGACGAAGTACTGGGGACACCCACAATGGGATACTCTTTCTCAATACTGTCGAAGCAAGGTATGGGCATTTGAAGATTGTAAAAGTTAACTTAATAGAAAAGCGAAGTAAAGTTTTGAGCTTCGGAACACTACTGGGATCAAACAGGCTTGAGAAGTAATTAAAATAAGACATTGCTGAAAATACCTGGAGTCCATGGCATTTTCATAATTCGTTATATAGACGAAGTATTAGTATTTTGATATATATATTGATGAATAAATTTAGTTCTCGTAAAAAATGTTTTTGTTTATTGAAAATCGTTATTGAATCTTGCAAAAAAATGTGAGAAAGTGTCAGTTGCTCTATAGATTTAAACCATATTAATAACAGTATTTTTTGTTTATTTTCTAATAACATGTAAAGATAATAGCTGGGATGAAGAGTGGTCTAAAATACTACAGATTCATTTTGACTTACATTCGTCACAACTCGATTTTTACATTACCTTCAACTGTTTTTATACTATTTTTTATCGTATTACAGGCCATTTATTTGCATAATATGTATTTTTTGTCAGCGTTTATCGATTAATTAATAAAGTAGAGACTGATTTCTAACGACCCGACTACTCCAAAAATAACATAAATACACAATTTCACAGCCCGAATTAAGAGTTATCTTTAAAATCCCGATGGGTCCTTAAAATTCATGAAAAGTAATACATCTAGTGTTAAGTATTATGATATTGTTAAAGTTAACTTATTACCGAATTTATTCATCCCTTAAAACATTCGCTTTCTCAAAAATGATTGAATATCCACAGTAAACTAATAACCCGTTGACGGAGGGTAAGGAATAATAATTAGGATAGGGTTCTTTGGGTCCAATTTATGAAAGAGGATCCGCTATTAATAGACCCGCAACGATGGAAAAGTGGAAAATTATAGGCATTCACACCGAACCGATGTTTGACGTACAAGTGGGCCGGGATACGAAGGGTGTCTGCCGTTTTTGAAAGGTTTGTTCTCACATTTATTCCAGCCCATCTCTAGATACTAAACAAGTATTGCTACGCCCCAAGGAAGCTACAAAATACAAAGAATAAAAATAATCCAATATATTGTTTTCGGGATATTTTAATACTAGCCTCTATTGTGATATTAACATGGATTCAATCAATTAACAAACTTATTTTAAAATATGTTACCTTGGTAACTTTTTCATTTTAGTCTTTAATTAAATTAGCTAAACAAAAAAGTTACTCGAGCTCGAGGAGAAAACACAATACCTTTATCCCAACACAATTATATTTTTTTTAATAAGATCGTTCTGTTGGTACATCGCCAAGATTTAAAATAGATATACTTCAAATATAAATTTTATATTGTATATGACAAATGGGAAACACAGTTTTACTTAACTCAATTAAAAAAGTATTCACTTTTGATCTATTATGAAATCTAATGATGCCAATCGTTCGAATTTGGATGGAATTGTTTCATAATTGTAAAATAAAAAGTAAAATCGACTTTCTTAGAAATGAAAAAATAATATTTTCTTTACAGTTTAAGAAATATCGAGATCACGTGTTATATTTAATCAAATGTCGCTGCATGTAATTTATTACTTTCTTCTTCTTTGTCATGATCTCATGATTGAGGATCAAGACCCACGCAAACATGTTCAAAGGTTGTTAATATACGTGCATTAAATTACACGCAAAACTGCAGATAAACTAATTAAATATTAAGACATTTGCTATTGTGATTATCCAATAAGAATAAAAATTCAACCAAAGGTTTCATTCGATTAGTTAACATATAAATTAACGTTTGAAAGTAGATGTAGATAATTATTCAATTGAATATTTAACCACCAAATTATTGTAGTTAAGTCCGCCGTGTAACCGAGAGGTGGAAGTCTTTTATCACATGGCGAAGTGATAAAAGTTCTAGCGCTTCCATCCTACTTGGTTGTGCGGTCAAGCGTTGATATTGCGCAATGGAAACTTCTATAGATTGATTTTTAGCACACAAGCCCCATCTTGAGTCTACGTGATCATCTAAAATGGTAAGCGAAGAGAGCAAATAGTAAGCTTAAAGTCTTCCCTTTACCCCATTCCTTTTTTTTACTGTCTTCGAAGACAAAGGTTTACCACTACTGGCTTTCTGACACGCATTTCTAAGAGTTACAGCTGGCACACTTAAACCTAAATTGCAGTGGTTAAGGTTACACAAAAATACTGTGAATAGTAATTATGTTGTAAAAGAAAAGAAAAAGATTGCATTGATAAATATTCTATAAAAGGTTCGGAAGAAATCACGATAATAAAAATATGTAATGTTTAATTTTTTCAAGTAACGAAATACGAACTTTACTCAGTAGATCTATTATATAACCTATATATGAATTTACATGAGCTTATGTGGTAAAATGATAAAATATTGCTGTATTACACACTTTAATCTATAAATTCATAGTCAAAAAAGTAAGTTGAATGTCTCTTTTGGTATAAAAAAATCAAATACGCTGAATTATTGCTAGTGTAGTAGCGATTATACCATCTAAAGATATCAATTTCTCTTTAGAGGAAAATGTTTAGCGAAGTAATAATTTTCGTTATTTCTCCTATCCGTTAAATAGTATGCTTGAGAAATCTTAAGTATCACGCAAGCACACACGAGTCTTACCTCCCCTGATTAAGGCAGTATGTCATCAATTAAGATAGAGCCTCCGTGAGCAAAGCCTACAGCATTAAACATATTAACGGCACCTGCTCGCTATTCGAGTGATGTGTGAACTGATGCGCAGACGCGTCATGCCGTGTAGGTACTTCCCAGAAAGGAAATGATACAACAGGATGTGATGTTCATAATTATTATTATAAACTAAAGCTGTGTTCACAAAAATAGAACTAGTTTTATAATAAACAACCGCTGCCTATTATATTTAATTTTTGATTATTGTCACTAAAAAACTATTGCACATTTAAAAAGTATTTGAATGAATGGTTATTGGAAATGATTTTCAATATTTTAATCTAGGACTACTTTCTTAAAATAAGGAATGTTAAAAATATTACTCAATGACTGAGATCAAAAGAATACATTGGAATATGCTAAATGAAAATGAATATATAAAATACATAAATAATTAAATACTTCTCAGCCACTGCAAATAGCAGCTAATTTTTAAAAATGTATGCCGTCACTACATACATGTCGATAGATCGTAATGACGATTATAATATCTGCAAATAAATTATTGAGTACCTCAGTAGGTATATGAAAATAATTTGATTAAAAACGTTGCCGTCAGCAGATTCCTAAAGATTTTACTGCTCCTAAAATATCATAAATCTCAAATGGTTTAGTGATTTTTTTAAATTATTTAATTAAATACCATCGAATTCTTTTACAAGTTAAAATCCATTCATTTAATGTAAGTGCACTACTATACGACCTTCTTCCTTAGAAACAACTAACTATTAACATTCTATCCAGGTTGCTAGAACCTCAACCAATGCGGTTGAACAATTGAAGACCGCATTTCATGCAGGTAGACAGGACGTTCTTTGATAACAAGATATTATAATCTATGCGCATGGTCTTAGATAAAATTCGAAGCATTTTCACACAACACCAAATCCGATATGTTTTGATTCTCTTTCTCATCGGAATTTATGAGTTTCTAATTAAAAAAGATTTCACTCGAAAATTTCACTTTTTTACAAATATAAGTTATAATTTTCGATAGACAAGAATTTTTATTATAAAAAATAATACACCATTTTTAAGCGTGCGATAAGTTAAAAAAGTGGTAAAGTAATATGATCATAGATAATAAATAAATATATGTAAATATTAGAGAATGGTAACCCTGGATACAGCGCAAATTTTCCACACGGCAGAATTTTAATTCGATAGAAAATGATAGTCACAAAGTACTACACGCAGCATACATAATAATATCTTTAGTATAGAAAGATATGTATTCCACACAAAAAAGTAAGTGTGTTACAAACAGGGGTCTTCAAATACAATGTTAAAATTGTAATGTTAGACAAATTAAGACTACTTATGTACAGGTGAAAATATACTAAAATAAAATATAGCAAAAGTCATTGCTTTGCGGAGGTTAAATAAAAGAATGCACTAACAAATAAGCATTGGATAAAGGCAAAATAAAATAATCAAAGTATCCAAAAACGTCTTTACGTCTTTCAACCATTTCGTAAAAACTCAAAGCTTACGAGCTTAGGTGACATTATTAGTAGAACAAATGAAAGAAAACATTAGCGAGTTGTGTGAATATAATAAAAAAATGACAATTATTTTAGCTTCAAAATTGATTTCAGACATGCGGATTATTCAATTTAGTCGTACATATATTAAATAAAATGTAAACAGTGGCGGATTAAGCACTTGGGAGGCACCAAGCCCAATATAATATGGAGGTCAAGTTTTTTGGATAGCAAAAAAACGGCGCAAATTTTATTTTGTGGGGATTTTCATAAGAAGTACGGATATAATGTATTTTTTTTTATTATCAAAAATATCTGTATGTATTATTATCACAAATATCTATATATGAATTCAAATTTGGATTGTTGAGATTTTGTACACTTCCATGTATTTTGTCACTAACAACCCGGGTTTCGCCTTTCGACATCTTCAGGCATTCGAGCACACGAATGGACTCGAACCATTCCATTCGTGTGCTCGAATGCCTGAAGATGCCGAAAGGCGAAACCAGGGTGACAAAATACATGGAAGTGTACAAAATCTCAATAATCCAAATTTGATATTGAAATTCCATCAGGCAACCTCAGTCGATGTCTTAAATTATATATATGAATTATTTTTGAGGCCCCTAAGATTCGTTAGGATAATCCACCACTGTATGGTAAGTAATTCTAAGTTATGTTTTAGTTTTAGATATCATCGAAATTTTTAATAGGATAAAATATCAAAATATTTCGTTCTACAAAAATTTTATTAGGTAGTCGACAGCACTATACTTAAACTTATTTTATCTTAGCTATATATACTGCTTAAAAGACATAGACAATATTATGTCATCTCACTTATTCCAACATCATAACATTTATTTTAAATGAAATATTTAGTGTACTGATTGTGTTTTTAGAAAAAGAGCTTACTAGGTATTATTAATTAATCCTTAATACAACGTGACAAAGATCACTAATAGTAACGTGCTTTTATTGGATTTCAAATAATTCTGGTTCACATTTGTCGACGAGTTTTCCAATCGCAAATATCAATGCACAACAACAACTAGCAGCAAGTAATCCAATATCCATTATTTTTTACGATGAAAAAGTGCAACGGAGGCATTTTTTGTTATTTTCATTTTTTCCACTGTCATTGCAATGAAGTGAGCTGCATGCAGTAGGCGCATTTTTAATCTCAATATCAACAAAAAGCACACTTCAATTATTTTTTACCGATTACGCAATATTCTTTATTTATAATGTCAACTATGTTAATGATGAAACCCTTTTTATAGCGTTGAGTGAAGATAATACATTGTACAATGTCTAAATTGATTTACACTTAACACTAGAGGTTGTCAAACTTATATAACCTCCTCTGCGATGTTATCATTAACATTCTCACTATATGATCCAAAATTTCTAACTAAATTATTGATTGTCATATTAAATTAATCAAAATAAATTGTGTTTGTTATTTTCCCTATTCAACCCACAATTTTAAATCGTACTGTCAGTCGATTGATTCTATATTTATTTTATACCACAAGAATAACTTGATAAACTCTAAACCAGCCTTTGGTAAAATAATTACGGTTGAAATAATCCATTAAATTTGGATTATTGAGATTTTGTACACTTCCATGTATTTTGTCACTAACGACCCGGGTTTCGCCTTTCGGCATCTTCAGGCATTCGAGCACACGAATGGACTCGAACTGAGAGACAGTAAACAGTGTCTAACGCTTATATAGAAGATAAAAATGCGACAAATATCATTTACGAGGCAATACATTATACGTCTGAGAGCCACACCGATACCTGAGTTAAAATTCCGGAAATCGCCCTAATCCTTATTTTGTAAACACCATATTAACAGAGTGGCGAATTGCCGAAGGCGACTTGCCGCTTTTCAACTTCTTTTAGAAATACCAGTGATTTTACAATTATAATAGTGTTGTGGGTTTTGACGGGATGTAATTCGACTGTATATATTTACAGTCGTCGAACTGGGTAAATATATATACTTGAAAATAATTGTAAAATCTAAAAGACCAGTCTTTATGGTGTTTAAAATAATTAGGCCGATGAAGCCTCGTAAAATGATATTTGTCGCATTTTTTCTATATAATCCAGGTCGTTAGTGACCAAATTTAATATTGGTATCAAGCACCCTCAGTCGATGTCTTAAATTAATCCATTAAGTTTAAGGAGTTATATTTTAATTTAGTTGTTTTCCTATTATGCATTTTTCTACTATTACAAGTCTTCAAAGTGGTCTCAGAGACATATTAAGTCTTAATTCTTATTCTTGTGTGTCTCTAAGCTAGATACTGTCTAAGTTTCTGTCAGTTGACGGAAATAAAGAAACAATCCTTACGCATATTGAAGGTAAACGTAAAGCATAAAAAATTGTTTATTTAATGGATTTTTCGAAAAGAGGATTAACAATTTTAATCATAATAGCTTTGGTTTTAAGAGAATGAAGAGTAAAAAGAGTTATACAGAATTATTGTCAAATACAATAGTAGTTATGTAACGATAGGTGTTGAATATGAATTACATAAAAGCATTAAATCGAAAAATTGTTCATAAATGCTGAAGAAGATTATGAAGTTTCAAAGTTTGTAATACAAACAGTAAGCAGTTGAAATATTACAAAGGAAAGGTAATAAATATTCTCAAGATGAAAGCTTAAATTTAATTCTGTCCCCAACAATTTACTCGCACAAACAAAATGGTTGAGTAAACTAGGACCACTAGTCAGAAATTTTGATCTTAGGTTAATTTTATAACACAAAATAAGCGCGTTTATAAACGAAGGCATTCAAATACAGTAATATTAAATTGTAGATGTTTTCAACAAACGTTCTACAAGTCTAAGACAATTATAACAAAAGAACCATTTAGCTAGTATGAGCCTATTTAGCAAATATGAACAACAAACCATTACAGACTGAATAAGTATAATAAACATAATTTTACCGCGCAACTGTTACTGTGTAAAATGACATAGTATTATAATAATCATCTTATGTTTATAACGTGTATGTTTCATATTAATTAAAGCATAATATTATTGAAAATAACATGAGAATTACAGTATCATCTATATTAAAATCTTAAAGGGTATTTCTTGGCACGTAACCTTAAACAGGTTTTTTGACTGTATCTCTACGAGGTTGTGACCCTACTTTTTGATAAATAAATGCTAACAAAACTCACGATATTAGCATGGTATTTTATTATGCGTGACATTTAAATTGTAATATTTTTGGTTGCTAAGCAACTACATCATGAGCTGAGTTGTTATGATGACATCACAGATGTCACGTTTAACAACTTTAGGGCATGCTTGACTGGAATACGACTACATGTGATAAAAATGTTGCTCCTAGTGGTTTCCCTTCTGACAGTGATAACCAGTCCAGTTCCATGAATGACTGTGCTTAGCAAAACTATGTAAATAACTGTTCGAGGTGTTGTCCCATGATCCAGTAGGGAGCAGTATTGACCAACTAGTAAAATATAATGAAGAGTATTCAAAGATTTTTTGTAAACGGAGTGTTGTTTCTGGATTTACAAACAGAGCGGGTCTTAGCATTATATATTACGCATTCAAATTTTACACAAGTGTAATTTTTAATTCTCAGCTGGAACAGGATTTGTGTATATTATTTGATTTTGCAAGTCATATTTTTGATGGTTATATTGTGTATTAAAAGCAAAGCTACTTACATAAATTATTCAATATGCATTTATTTATCGATTTACAGTATTTCTTTCAATAAATAAACCACAATAAATTACAGTTTTTCCAAAATTTTACAAATTACTTTTTATTTTTATGGTAAAATTATTGTTCAATACATAATATATAATTCAAAATTTGGATTATTGAGTTGATTTTGGAAAAAAACTATTTTAAAAAATAAACACAATTCATTTCGCTTTACTTCAGGCATTAGAGCACACGATTGGATAATGACGTCCATGACCGGTTTCGTGTGCTCAATGCCTGAAGATCAACTGTTCAAACCCGGAGAATGTGACAAAATACATGAAAGTGTACAAAATCTCAATAATCCAAATTTGATATTGAAATTCCATCAAGCACCCTCAGTCGATCTCTTAAATTACATAATATATAATTCAAAATAATATAGTTCGCAGTTGATTTTGGAAAAAAACTATTTTGCCCTATAAAGAGTTAAGGATAGCTTTGAACGAAGAAGAAAAGTTTGATTTAAAATGGTGTCACTTTGAACATGAACAGGTAATTTAATTATTTCACTTTGTATCGCTTTAAGAACATATAAATAAAGAATGATCGTAATTCAAGCATATTGCAGTAATTAAATATTGTATTTAAAATGAATTTGAATCTACATATTTTGGTATCACACCACTATCCACATCACTGGGAAATGTTTTGTTAGTATTGGAATTGCTTTTATTGTATTGATATAATATTAAGACTGACTATATTTCATATGGCATAAGATTAATTTTGGTCATTCTGAATGTCTAACAATAGCGTTGTATCCCCTGTTCATAAGCTTAGGTAGTTATACTATGGGTAAGTGTAAGATATTTGGTTATTTGTGTAAACACCAGTCGTAACGTTTAATGTTTCCCATGCCCTTGTTTCGTATGAGATGTTAGAATTGCCGAAATGTTGTAGGTCTGAAGATTACTAACGAACCGAGAAAATGGGGCTATGAAGACCAAAATGAATGTTACCACAATCTGATAATTTCAGTGTGTAAAATAATTTGTAAGACTACTCTACCTAAAGAAACAAGGTTAAAAGAAAATAGTTTATGACAAAGAATTTTTCATGATAGAGGTTTCACCTTTAAGGTGTTATCTGTTAATTCTTGGTGGAAAGGCGTTACATAAAAAAAAAAACAATTTTTATACTACTTTGACATTTGTATAATGATCACGACCGGTTTTGCTCATAGCTCCCATTATCAACTGATAATAAATACGATTTGAAAATGAAAATTTCTCGAAATATATGGCGATGTTCTGTAAATTGTAGAGTTTCATGAACATGGCTACGATGTGTTAATGAAAAACTCTCACAACATTCAGCAGTTACGTTGTCACAAACATTTATATGCATAATTTAAAAATAATGTTACCAGCGTTATTTATGATCAAATGAAAAAATAAAAGTTAACAAAACTGCTGTGTTATATGCTGTTAAATGACAAGTCTTGGTGAAAAGACATCATTCATCAGTTGGTCATGCTCACCATGAGCGAAACCGGTCCTAATTTTAATAAAAAAAGTCCAAAAAAATGTATGTCTGTGAGTTTTTTTTTGTTTTTATTATATTTATGTTTATCTCATTCAATCTGCTAAACTAATTGAAATCAAAATATTTTTTTTCCAAAATGATATTATAATTTTTTTAACGTGCTTAAAATATCTTCTGCAAAAATAGAATGTTTAAAGAACCAAAAAGTTCGTTGGAAAAAAAAATCTCAAAAGTTTTATAGACCACATAATTGGTGGTGGAATTTATGAATGAAATGTTATCATTCTTTTCGTTTCTTCATATATTTACAATTACAATAAGGTGAACGAACTTCTTTTATAAACATAAAATTTAACTAAAAAATATTTTTTAATAAAGATTTTAAAAAGATTCTTAAAATAAGGAGCAAATAGATATTAAAAAATCATTGATAGGATTAGTTGTTATCGCGCTTGTATACTTTTTAACTATAGCTTTTGAGTACATAAAATTTCAATTAGTTTTTAATTTATTATATTTGGATTTTGTGTATTTTTTTGTGCGATACCTTCTCAACGGAATCGCACTTAGTCAATTTAGGAATACTCTATTAATTTTCATTTATTTAAAGAAGTAAATGACCAACACAATATGGACATAAAAACATCCTGTAGAAAATGCCGCAACGATAATATAATATTAAATCTTCATTCCAAATTCAGGAGCTGTTCTATTTTATTTACGAAAACTTTTTTTTGTTATTTTGTTTGCGTTAAACAAACATGTCCATCTGTCTTCATTAAATATGAAAGGAAATGCCTTAACGACCACAATAATAATAATATCAATAATCGTTTCTACTGTGAATTATATTTTCCCGAAATTTTCTTCCTTAACATTATGGTTTTCGAAATATTTTGAGAAATATTTTCTTGGAAATTCTGAGAAATTTTTAATTGTTCCAAGTATAAAATTCAGAAATGCAAAGTATTTATTTAAAATTATTTTTTTTTATGAATAATTTTTTATTTAAAACGATGATGCTAAATAAATATAGTGTCCGAAGAGTTTGATGTCCTCGACTATTTTGTTTCAAAATATGTTTTTTGTTTTTTTCTGTACTGTACTACTTAATGGAAAATCTCATCGTACATTTTTCCAAATTTCAAAAATCCACTGAAAGATAAAAAAAGTATTCCAACGAATCCAACAAGGATACTGTTTTTTCTCTGGACTGATTTGAAAAGAGTCAATCCCCGATCCAACTATTTAATTTCTAATAATAAAAAAACGACTCTAAAAATAACATAATTTAATTTAACTAATGTAAACTAATTGAACGAATTTATAAAATATTTTGAGCAGTTTCAACATATTAAATTAATTGCCTGGGGTGAATTTCATCGATTTTTAGTCTAAACAGTAATAAGTAATCTTTAAGACTGAATACATACTACGTAATTATTACTAACTCCATCTGATAGTGAGATGAAACGCTCCCACGATTTTTGCATTTTTTAAAACCATATCCACTATCAAGGCATCGTCATTTCAACAAGTTGTTTATCGAGAACTGGTTACTAACCTGTCGCTGAACCTGTCGTTTCGCGAAAGGTGTAGTAAGAGTCACGGGATTATGAAATTAATGAAAAAATCACGATATCTGCGCTCTGTTTTTAGAATCAAATAGAAACGGCGAAGAGAGATAAAACAACATACATAGATACGAATCCACAGATCAAATGAAAAAGTAACAAATCGAAATTCGTTTTTTATGTAAAAAAATATGTAAATGCAGTTAAAAATTAGTTGCGTGAACTGCTCTTGTTAAATAGCTGTAAACAATACTAAATTTAGAATTACTCGACAAAAAGTCGACGTTGAAATCAAAGATAACACGTTGCTAGTATGTTTTCCAAAATGTCATAAGCACTCACATCACTTTAAAGCTTTGGATATCCTCACGGGCTGAGTCCGGCGAAGCAAATAATGACCTCACAGTGTGTTTGACAGTTCTTTGCTCGAGTGGGCGTGTCTGTCAACCGAAGCCCCTTATAAACGTCCTAATTTAAGGGCAGATTCACACTCCTCTCTAACTAAACACTTGTGCATGAAATTGGGGAATCCTCTACGCACTTCGCAAATAAATGAAACTTATTTTAGGACGCCTAAAATATACATACCAATTAAAAGTTTAAATAAGATACAAATTGCTATACAGTTTTAAATAGATGTATATTTTTTCAGGATAATTGAAAATACAACACAAATTTTTGTAAGTATTCAGTTCTACAAGAATTTTATCAGTTTATTGAGAGCTATTTCGGCTTCACGCCGTCATGCGAACTATGTTTAACTTAATTTATCCCTTGCTATATATACTGTTTTAGAAGAGATAGCCAATATAATATTATCTCACTTATTCTATCATCAAAAATTTTGCTTTTGCTCGTCGCTAGCATTATCATCGCTATTGCAATGATCATTATATAAAACTGTGAAGTTATTAAAAAGATTTGTAAAATATAAATAATGCATTTATATCAGAATTGACATTTAACACATGAAAGGTGATTATTGAATACACAATTGTTTTTAAACATTTTCTTCGTTCTTTCGACTATCGAAAGTAATTGAATTATTTAAATATTAACTACATAATAAAAGAAACGGTAGTTAGTAAGCCGATTATCTTCGTTATCGCAAAATTTCTTCCGGTTTGAACGAAAGGATTCATTTGGAGGACTGGCTGTTTGTAAACCACTCGACAATATGCTTGATGAGTGCATTAATTAAATTTACTCAGTGAAAATTACATGGATATCCATTGATTTTCAGTTGAACAAGGTCAGACTGAGAGTTCTGTTATACTTGATGATTTAAAACATTAAAAGAATGAGAATATAATATATATGCATTCAGAGATTCGAGCCTGAGACCGCACGCACTACCATAAGCAGAATATCATTTATCAGAACAAGTTTTCACTGTATTTTAAAAACATGTTTATAATGATCAGGATAAAAATTTCACTGTGTGTTTTACTGTATATCAAGATAATCATGTACATATTTATACACTACAATAAAAAATCAACTATTATCAGTTTACTTAAAGAAAATATACTTAATCGAATTCACAATCATGTAACACAGCGGTCACCAAATTACGGTCCACGGGCCGGATCCAGCCCACCGAAGATTTTCATCCAGCCCTCCAAAAATTCCCGATTTTTGTATACAAATTATTCATTCAGGAAATATTAATTTTGCATTTCATGATTTGGTTGTGAATTCACTATCACTATTTATTTCAATTCATCAAGTTGGATGGAATTATCAGGTAGTCGACCCATAGTAAAAGAAGTTAGGTATAAAATATATTGTTGTTCGTTTACTCGAAAATTTATCGGACATTCTAATTACATAATATATTGACATTCTAAGGATGTAGAGATGGCAAAATAGAACAATAGAATGTCAAAATAATAATCTCAATCAGAAAAAATTCAGTTGTATTTCAAAGTTTGCAGATTGATTTTTGTGCTTGATAAGTAATCACTTATAAATACATATTCTAATTGGATTGCAATACAAATTTTCAAAAATTTTCAAAAAATTCAATCCGGTCTGTTTCTAAAAAGTTTGGTGACCACTGATGAAACATAGTATTTTTTACTGAATTTGGATGTGTGTGTACTCATAAATAATGGAATTAACAGTCAAATAGTTTCCGAATTAAAATAAATTCCATACAACTATTTGTATTGAAATGTAAATGTATTGTAACTTTAGTAATAAGATAACTTTCGAAAGGGAGCATAAATGTATATGATCATTTGCAAAAACAATAACCCTTGAGATTAAAGTTTAAATAATAAACGTACAATTAATTCAGAACAACTCACAAGTTTATGAACGCTTAGCTTAGCTTTACTTATGTTGACTAAGATTAAACATTTTAATTAAAAACTTAAATAATCAATTGAATTTCCTTAAATTAAACGCTGTTAATACTCTACCATCAATGAAAATGTAATCATAGTTCTTAATAACGAACATAACCTTTTATGAATTCAGGATGAAACCTGTTTTTGAATAAAATTAAGCTTAATAATTAAAGTGCTGTAAAGTATTGTTTACGTTCCGAGGCTGTTGTTCTAATTCGTTTCTGCAATCAAAGATTCGAATGGATATTTGCAGACATGATGAGCTATTAATTCCATCCTTGTGCTTCAACTTTTTAGAGAAGGTGGTTGAAGAATCGATTTTATAAAAAGTCCATGTTTCGAATACAGTACTTGAACATTCGATTAGAAGTAAGTATACTCTATGTTAAAGTGAAAATAGTTACGACTAAATACTACAGATAAGATTTGAAGGGTGATTTGCAGTATTATTTATTTATTGTTCTTCGATATTTCCTTTGAATATTCAGTTGGAACGTTATAACTGGTAATAAAATTCATGTCAATAAGTAGGCAACACTCTCACACTGGTATTTTGGTTCAAAGGTAAGGTTTAATACGAAAGGAGATAAACCTTGTAATTGCCTAATAAATGTTGAACTGATTTTCAGTTTAATGACTATAAAGAGAATACGTTCACTAACATTTTCCTATGTTCTATAAACGATATTGATAAGCAATACCTTACCTTCCTTAAGGCGATATTATAAAACGAATAAAGATAACAGAGCGGGTAAATAAGTGTACATTAAATATTCAGTGTTGATTTTCGTTAAATATTCAGGGTTCGTCAAGCACAAAAACTGTGTAAATTTAATGTCGCCAGGACTCACTACTCGACAGTTTTGTGTGAGGAAGAGACACAAAATTTTATATTATATTTAAGACTAAGTAAATAGTAAAAAAGTACTTCGATACGTTTACACTATCGGAAATCGCAGCATTTCGTATTTTTCAGAACAAGTTAACAGTTGAGATGCCGGTATTGCCATTAATATAAATAAACTACTGTTGCATCCTAGTTGTAGTTGTATTTATTATTGTGTCTTTATTGTCTAGATAAAAAAAAATGTCGGTTAGAATCGTTTAAAATTAGTTAATCTTACAAATTGTACAAATATAGAAATATTAGAATCGTGGTCGACCAGTATATAAAATAATTGAACATAATTATCTGTACAATCCTGTATAGTCTAAAGCAAAAAAGGGGTATTAAATTATTCACTTATTTGGTCACATAGTTTAATTCAACGTGTAGGCAATAAACATGTACCCACATTCGCGTAACTTTTCGACTTTGCTCTCTATGTTAATCAGAAAATGCGATAGATGATCACCTTCACCCTTGGCTTTTTAATAATTGATTAATGTAATAAAACTCACAAAATTCTTACCTGTAGAACATAAAACTTCGGCAATTTAAAGACATACATAAATTGTGCTAACGCACGAAACTGTTGTTCTAATGCTATAAATTAACCAAGTTTGACTGCAAAATAAAATGTTATTTATATATGAAAATCTGCGGTAATTTTCAATGAAACTCACAAAAAGATTTTTTTATTATGAATTTTCTTAATTAGAATATTTGAAACATAAAATAAAACACAATTCTTCAATTCTGATCATTAAATACAGATGTGGAATAGAACAAATATTATTGCGCCTTTCCACCGTCAAAGTGATTTAATTTAATTTTAATTACCATCAAAAGGAATTCATCAAGATTGAATTCAATCCACAAGATACGGTAGATATATAATTTTATACTAAACATTTTTATTGTATAAACACTTATTTTTTCTCGTAAAGGGGAACATTTAAAACCGTTAAATCTTTTATAATATTCAACATCATGTTTCTGACAACAACTATCTTTGCTGCAGATTTAGTGACGTATTTTCTATTTCTGTTTTTTTTTCATCGAGAGGTTTGCAACTCCTCAATTCAGTTTCGACTTCTGATGAATATGGATATAATCAATTTAAAAAAAGGGCCACTTATGGAATGTTACTATTTTTTTTTAATTATCGAATTCATTTATATTATATATATATCATATTTTTTTCCATGTCCGCTCCCAATGTGGAGCATATGGTCTTCTAATGGAGGCATCTTAACAAAATTTTTCTGCGAGAACTGCTTGTTACTCAGTTGTTCAACTTCTCTTTTTCGAAGAGAGTAGGGATAGAAGGATAGGGCTATGATAGGACTACTGGTTAGCTAATCGCTCTCGCTACGCCCCGTGAGGATGGGACGGCTGGCTAGGATGTCTCGGACTACGAACAGAAATCCATAAATCGATTGTAAGATCAATATATGAAAACCGTCCGCACCGGGAATTGAACCCGAGACATCCGTAACCGTAGCCAGCGACGCTACCAACAGCACCACGGACGTGATATTATATTTAATAATGTGTAATTGTTTGACGAAGATATCTTGAATTTATTTTTTCATCATTGAAAATTGGGGTTGGTTTGCAATATGTATAATAGAGTCAATTTTTGGCGTTGTTTTGTCGCAGTGATAATTTATTCACGTCGTCTCAAATAAATATGTTTTGAGCATTTCATTGGCATTTCGAGAAATAGTGTTTTTGCACTTCAGTTTTATTGAAGTGTTTCGATTTTAATAATATCGTATCTATGCCAGGTGAAAATAAATGATTAATTTAATCAACTAAAATAATATCTACAATTATAAGACGATGATATTTTAAAGCTCTATTTACTATGAACGAATTGAATTCTGTCATACATCTATTCAGTCAGTAGTGATGTTGGAAGACACTTTCTTGCCTTCAAGTGGTAAAATCTAGGAATATTACATTGAATGATTTATTGAAATCTCATTTTTACTGTGAATAGAAAATAATGGATTTCAATAAAACAATGACATTATGTTTAGTTATCATAGTATAAAAATGATTTTATAAATCTTATTGAATACGTCATTAGTCTAACTTAAATTTATACACTAAAAGTATAATATACACATTAAGTTTACATATTAAATATTTGTTCTATATAATTTGTATAATTTATGATAGAATGAAACTTATTTATCCAATATTAAATTTAATATTATTATTACAGTTGAGATCTCAGAACACTTAGTTTAACGTTATGATCCCTTTTTATATACCATCATTTTCAGCTGAAGTCGATCCACTGCCGGATGAAGGTCTCCCCCAGTTCCCTGCACTCTTATCGGTTCCTAGCTTTACTCCTGCCACGTACTTTCCACTGAACCTGACAAGTTCGTCAATCCAGCGGGTTTTGGGACGTTCTGAGGCCGCTTAGTGCTCCTCAGGTACCACTGAATGACTGCATTTGTCCAGCGGTTATCCGCTCGCCGTGCAACATGTCCGGCCCACCGCCATTTCATCAATTTGGTGACCTCTATCACATCTCTCACTCTTGTTTGCTTCCTTATATTTTTTCTTTTTTATTTTATTTAGGGCTTATTTTTTAGTTTTTTTTAAACACAGGGCTTAAAATTTTGACCAATGTTTCTTTAATAAGTTTGAAATTCAATCACGAATAAAAGTTTGCAAGAGTGTGAAAAATGAATCACGTCTAGGCCAAAAAACCCTTTGAAATACGTGCTTACGATTTAGTTATCGTTCACCGGGAACTTTTCCCTGAACTTGACATAGCACACTGATTTCTAAAAGTCTGAGTTATTTATTACCGCCGCTACTATTTTTCACCTCTATAAAGGGCTTTAAATCACCTTTTAGAGAAAATCTAAAACTTTCTTACTATTTAAAGAGTCTTCCCGCTGAATAGACATTTCATTTCAGTTTTTTCAGTACCCAATTTTTTAAATACTCTCGCGAGTTCTTGAAACTTTAAAATGCACATAAAACTTATAGTTTTAGTTCTTCTAAATTGTATATAATGCTAAAATAAATACAAATGTATTGTATCACTTTTTTCAGAAACAATGTTACTCATATAAACTATAATTTAAACGAAACTAAATTTTCCTTATACATGTATACAGAATATTTGGTCTATACCACCGAAAAAGTTACTTGCATCTTATAAGTGTTACGTCAACTGAACACAAAAAAATTCTACCACCTCTTCAAGAACCTAAGCACTTGAGAAGTGAAA
Source organism: Himalopsyche phryganea (assembly GCA_022494535.1). Taxonomy (NCBI): domain Eukaryota; kingdom Metazoa; phylum Arthropoda; class Insecta; order Trichoptera; family Rhyacophilidae; genus Himalopsyche; species Himalopsyche phryganea. The sequence continues at coordinate 2,056,245 of JAGVSL010000018.1, read as the reverse complement.
TATTTTGAATATTAAAATACTATTAAAAAACTACTAGAATATATTTATTTTGATGAAAAATAATTAATTTTTATGCTGGCAGTCTGTAGCAAATGTAGACGTAAACAGTACAATGTTTCTTTTTCGAGAATTTATTCTAATTATTCAATTAATTGCGAGATTAAATATCTCAGGTGCTTAAGTTTAAAAAAAAAACCCAGATGTCGGTAGAGTATTTATTACTTATTCGTCGCACGCAGATAGCTAATATCGAGCTCCACTGAACAACCCTCTTTTGGAAAATTCCTAAGGGTTACTGAAAATCGTACTGAAAATATATATATACGAGCAACACACAACTATAAGAGAAAGTTTCAGCCTTTGGGTCAGTCGTACAAGGACGAAAAGAGAATAAAAGTGGATTACATAAATCCACTTCTGTTTATACAAATACACACTTACTGATGAATTATCCAAATAACGTGTTTTATGAAGCCTTTATTGATTAGTCATTAAAATAATAAATAAGCAGTATTTTTTTTGAGAAGTTATTTAAAAGATTGATATGATATTGTCATCAAAACATTTTTGCAAGCTAGTTAATTACGTTTTTTTTTAATTGTTCACATTATTGGTATTATTCTAAGTATGAGTATTAATTAAAAGAATAAAAGTGGAGAATATCGTCAATTTAAAAAAAAATTACAGTCGTTTTATAGTTAAAGATAAAAAAAAATCTTTTCACAATTTTTAGTAGTAAAATTATTGTAAATACATACCGAAATAAGTGTTTCCTGACTTTTGGGTTATTAAAACATGCAAGGATACATAGCAAATCTTCGTGAAAGCTAAATAAGAACTTCAGCTAAAGCTTTTATAAACTCATTTGAAACTTATATTGACTTGAAATATTGCGATAGTCTAGACGTCAAGTGAATATCCGCACCGCTTTCAGAAACATTTACTTTGACTCTTATAAAGAAGACATTTTTCAACGTCTTAAGGTATTTAAACATATATTTTTACTGCAGTGCAGGGCCAGTTATATTGCAGAGACTTACATAGTTAATTACAAAGAAGATAATAATGAAAAAATATGGTTTACTTAACATTTTATGAAGTTCGTGATGAAAGAACTCTTATAACCATTTTTTCTTTTGAGAAAATAAATATTTATGCAAGGCTCGTCGTAACATTATTGTAATATAATTTCATAATTAACTAAGTTATTATAATATTTCCATCAACATTATTTGAAGGGAAAAGATGTTTCATAAAATTCAAACAATATAATTAAATAACAAACACACTATTATTTTGCTTGTTACAAATCGAGCAATTTCATACATTTATACATAGCATAAAATTAAAACACAAATTTTACATCGTATTTGAAGATCAAGGTATATTTTAGCAAACATTTTATTACATAGTAAAATTTGAATTGTTGAAATTCTGTACATTTCTATGTATTTCGTCACTAACGACATGGGTTTTGCCTTTCGGCATCTTCAAGTATTCAAGCGCGAAAATGCCTGAAGGTGCCGAAAGGCGAAATCCGTGTTGTTAGTGACGAAATACATGGAAATTTACATAAATTCAACAATTCAAATTTGATATTGAAATTCCACCAAGTACTCTCAGTCGATATCATAATTTAAAACATAGTCTACTGTATAGATAGATTTACCTAAATGTATTTTATCAGTTGTTGATGATGACAAATCGTTGAAAAAAGCCGGTCCCGATATTTACAAAAAATTAACTCTTCTTTTTTACTTAGTAGAACCAAATCATAAAAAGTAAAAAAAAAAACAGTAACGTGTTTAGCTGCACAAAAAATTGTAAATAGTTGACAGAACTAGTCGTGAAGATAATGTGATACTAAAAAAGCTATCAACATATTCTTATTTAAGACATCGACCGTGGGTGCTTGATGGAATTTCAATATCAAATTTGAATTGTTGAGATTTAGTACATTCCCAGGTATTTTGTCACTAACGACCCGGGTTTCACCTTTCGGCATCTTCAGGCATTCGAGCACACGAGTGAACTCAAACTCGCAGTTCGTTAGTATAATATTATATGAATTTAATGTATATACAATTTTTATAATTCAAATAACCGAAGCATGTTGAGAAGAACGGTAAAATGATACTTGATATTGGAGACTTAATCAAAATTCAATCGGTAATAATATAAAATTATTAACAATGAAAAACAATTAACGTTAACAACTCAGTTCCAATGAATAACAAATGTTTCGCTTCAAACGCTTATATGACGATATCACAAATTCGTAGCCATACCTGTATATTCTGACAATAAAATTGAACGGTTTTCTCGACGTTACTGAATATTTTAAGCAATAAATGAAGTCACAAATCGCGGAAGCGGATGCAAACTGAATGCACCAAGAGGAAAACTTTTCATTTCTATAAATGAAAAGCCTTTGCAATGTTGATATTTACTGCCCGTTTAAAGTAGGCAAATAAAAAATAGACAAACGGTGAATGAATATTGAAATGCTTCTTTTACGGTAGAACAACTTTAATCGTCTAATTATAATGTTCAATGATCATAAAAGGATTTGTGAGTTTTCAGAGGATTTTTTTTCATTGTTCAGAAACTTCTTTGATTAAGATAAATCTGACAACTATGTTTAATGGGAGAAATTTTTATGAAGCTCTGAGTAATGATTTATGAAAACCTTTGTGATCACTGTAATACTGTATAGATGCTGAATATAATATACTTGCTTTTTAATGGCACCAATCCTTCAATTTACGTTTTGGGTTTCACTAATAAATATGAAATTGTTTTGCTTGTCGTTCGTGGAACGCATTCAATATATTTCAGTATAAATTACTTTTACAAGGCAAATCATGGTGGGAAAGTAAAATAAATTTATTTAAAATATAATATGTTATCTCAATAAAAACGAAAGTAAGAATGTTATCGATTTGGCTTTTATGCTGTAGGTGGAATCAAAATTATCGTGTTAACTTACAAAAACTCCTCATTTATGAAATGTAAAAATACATTCGTTTCAATATAATTACAATAATATTATATCGATTTGAAAATTATGTTTTTCTTGAGCAAATTCATCAGTAAAATATATTGGTAATAAACTTACAATTAAATTCATTATGTTACATTTCGTCACAATTCCTCATATATTACGTCGAAAACTAATGCCTTTTACCCTCTTAGTCCGACTCCAGATCTATAAATCTGGAGTAATTTTGACGAAGTATGTACTTAAGCACTTCGTAGTCTTTAAAGTTACTTGTACAAGTAAAATAATTATAATATATACATACATATATAATTGAAGACATCGACTGAGGGTGCTTGCTGGAATTTCAATATCAAATTTGACAGTTGTTTGTCAGTTCGAGTTTCAGTTCGAGTCCATTCGTGTGCTCGAATGCCTGAAGATGCCGAAAGGCAAAACCCGGGTCGTTAGTGACAAAATACATGGAAGTGTACAAAATCTCAATTATCCAAATTTGATATATATATAATATATTCATATTGATTCATAAAGATTTTACGCATTTGAAGATTTATAATTATTTAAGTAACTTTAACTTTCGATTCGACTTTAACGTTCGGTAAAGATTTTGCGCATGTTGACATTCACCGGAATGCGCGCACGTTGGGCAAAGCAGTGAAAGTATTAAAAAATGTAACTAAACTATTAATACTTTATTTGTCTTTCAGTCAAAGCTGTTATCGAGGTTGATATCAAAAATCAGTTAAAAAAGAAAAATAAAATGATCAGTAATTTAATTTTAATAATTATCCTTTTGAAGTTCTACCAACTAACCAGGATTATGCGTTCAAGGGATGATATCGGTTTTTGGATTTAGAGAACACTAATTTAAGAGCGGTAGCCCTTTGAGAATTAAGTACATGTTTCCAATATATGACGAATATTCACTCCATTTCACGATATGTGAGTTTTAGGATTTTAAATGTATGAAAAAATGATTTTTATGTCCATTGAAATTTGGAACATTTTTTTTTCTCTACATGGAAAAATAAACTAATCACTGAATAAATATCTAAAATATCGACTGTTTTTTGGCCAATTGATGTAACTTTCTATAATACGAAAATAAGTTAACGATTGGATCTCTTTTTAAAGACAACAGAGCAGGTCTCTGCCAAATGATGTATATTAGAAAAATAAAAATAAATATTCTGACCCAGTCACTTGATGTAAGCTGCTATTATATCAACACTCCCTACGTATAATCCAGTATTTTTAAACACGAAAATTTATAGGAGTGCATTTAAAAGATTCATAACGCAACTCACCATATAATATGATTCAAGATAATAATTTAAGACATCGACTGAGGGTGCTTGATGGAATTTCAATATCAAATTTGGATTATTGAGATTTTGTACACTTCCATGTATTTTGTCACTAACGACCCGGGTTTCGCCTTTCGGCATCTTCAGGCATTCGAGCACACGAATGGACTCGAACTGAGGTCGAACTGTCAAAATACATGGAAGTGTACAAAATCTCAATAATCCAAATTTCACCATATAATGTTTTCGATAAAAACAGTGTTTACTCTCTTCAAATATTGAAGGTTACATCAATTGGTCAAAACACCGTCGATTTTATAAATGTAATATTTTGGTTTAAAAGAAAAAAAAGGTATTAATTCATTAGATATTATCAATGATATATCATATATTAATACGAAAGCTCAGAAAAGTATATAGCTGGATTCAATAAATCTGACCGAGTGTAAGTGGGGAACTAGTAAGTTTGTGAAGCGCTTCGATGTGTTGATCGCATTGGGGCGCACTAAATCTAATGACAAGTGTGCCAGACATTATCAAGGATATAGTGCAGTGGTCCTTGGACTTTATTTAGGATTCGATACTATACAGGGGTGCTCTACTATTGTTACTACCATCAACAAACATAGTATAGGGCCATATGTCAGTAAAAATGAATCTTGATTTTATATATTCAATGCTTGATTATAAATAGTTTTCTTATCAAACGAACTTAACATGAATTTATATAAAATAAGTGAAATGAAAACGTACTGTAAATGTGTTTTCACAATACACTTTTTGTGGTATATCAAATTTTCAGTGAAGGTCAAGAAAATTAGGTTTTCTTTTCCATGTTTTTCATTAGAGATCTAAATAGTATTCTTTATGAAATCTAATATAATTTAAGACAACAATAAGGGTTATTTTTACAAAGTAAAGTTGGTTATTGAGATTTTGTACACTTCCATTGTTTTGTCACTAAATTTCGAACCATTCGTTATCAATGCCTGAAGATGCCGAGTTAGTGACAAAATTGGAAGCAAAATGATTTTTTCAATTACTAGTTAATAAAAGTTTTTAATTTTACAATTTCATTGTATATTAAAAAATAATTGAAACACTTAATTATCAAGCAATTTGGATTTTCGTTAATAATTGAAGCATGATTTTTTAATTCTAGTTATTTTTAATTAAATTTCTTAAAAGTTAAAAATCTTTAAATTTGTCTTGATCATATTATAAAATTTCGAAATAATTATAATAGATTATAATAGTTAAGAAACTTCGTTTTTAGTTAATGTTACTTTTGAAATAAAAATAACCATCTTAAAATGCTTGACAGAAAATTATTGGATTGTAGAAATGAATACATTTATTTTAACAAAGTTTATTCAGCATTTCAAGAAGAATGGTTAGTATAAAAGATATTCAAAATTTAAAATATGTCATATTTTCGCTTGGTTGAATAATTGTATTAAAATAATGCTCAATATTTTATATCTCCACGAGTCAACCTTTGACAATATCTGAAGCGAGAGAAGGAATTCGCCCATTTCAAGTATCAGGCCATTAAAATCTCATTAACCCAACAATAGAGGATGGTTTTCGCTTTATCCAATCTTTCAGTGAAGGTTCGTGAAAAAATCTCATTCAATATATTATGTAAAACTGGTTCAAAGAACTAACGTTCGTTAAGTCTCGCAATCCAGCCAATTCCATATAATTAATTTTTCCAAAAGTGACTGATTAGAAATTGTGAATATTGTATAATTAACGTTACTTCAAACTTGCTTGCGTAAAAATTCATGATATCTCTTCGATGGAAGGCAATTTAAACACATTTTATAGACTTAAAATATCATGTATTGTAAAATTGTAAGTAAAATAGTTGGGCCATTATTTTTGATACTTCTTAAATGGACGTGGAATAGGTAATGAAAGAATAATATAATTACGTTATTTGATTTCTATGAAATTAAAGAGGAAATAATATATAGTATTGATTGAATTGGCATTCACTTGGTAGAACTCCATTATGATAGGATAACTAGTTCTGACGATGGCGTAAAGCCGAAACAGCTATCAACTACCTGATAAAAATTTTGTAGAACTAAATAATTTGTTATTTTATCCTATTAATATATATTATAGTAGTGAAAAATAGATATCGTATAGAAAATAGAAAATCTTTCTTTCCATGTATGCATATCCATTGGATGATTTTCCAGTATGGTGCTCTAAGAGCACGATAGCTATCGACAACTCCTACACCAGCAAAGTCTTGGTCTGCCTTTCTTCCTAAGTCTTACTAGATTGCTGGAAATTACTTTAATATCACGTATAATAAGTGTCGTCACAAGTTAGGTAAATAATTTTAATATTTAAAACAACAATATTTTTCGAACCTCGAAGCACTCGTTTAGTGCAATTATTTTGGTTTCGTTTTTGTATAGGTAAAAGACATTTATTCTCATTTTAATGAGGCTGCGATATGTAATAAAACATGATTCATTTCGACCAAACGCTGCAAATTACGAAGTTGTGTTGTATAGCTTCTTTGTGAATGCAAGCTGAGCTTTAGTATTCTTGGAGCAGATTTACTTTCCCTATTTAGTTAAGTGCAACCAGCAGAACTAGTGCATTCCTTAAGCTGAAGGGATTAATTATATCAGGAATTTTATAAGAATTAAATGATAATCTTTAAAACAATTAATAATTATGTTTTCTTCTTGATAAAACTATGAAGTATTGGTAATTTTTAGCTTACATAATGTATCACAACTTACCTTCAAAGAATTGTCAATTAAAAATATTTATGTAGTATTGTGTGGTTTGTGGTCTTTTAAATTTTGATTTTTAAATGTGATATTTTGAAATTTTGGGCATGGATTTTTGTGATGTCTTTTCTCCCCGAGTTGAACTCATGCGATTGGAAAATTTCAAAATATCTAGCGCGTTGACTATTTTTAGTTGTTTTTAAATTTCGTTTTCAATTTTTATTGGAAAACTGTTTGAAAAAATTATTAAAAATAATTATTAAATGTAGCCCTTCCTTCTACCTATAATTAATTGTCTTTATAGTTTTATTTTTTAGACGACTATAGGCGTCTAAAATAAAAAAACCGATATGCCCACTTTGCAATGTTAATAATAAACGACGTTTATGTGTTTCGCTTACATTTTAGTTTTATCGATAGTTTATTTTTTTACACCGTATTGTATTTCCAATTAAGAACAGTTCGTCATTGAATTTATCGGTTTTTTTGTGAGTAATTTTAATGAGATGCGGAGAAGTTGAAACATTTTTTCGTATGCTTTTGTCGGGGCTTACAAGTTATGTACTGTTACATATTATAATGTGAAATGACTATAGTTTAAAAAATAAACACAATTAGTTTGTACTACGTCCAATGTGTTTATTATGATCAAAACCGGTTTCGCTCATAAACATGTGGAAGTAGTGCAAACAAATTGTGTTTTATTTTTTTTAAATATAATGCCTCTCCACCAAGAATTGACAGACCCTGAAAGTGAGATGACTTGATTTTTGTGAGATTTCGACAAAATATGGACATATTGGTTATTGCTTTGGGATGCCTCACTTTATCTATTCACACATTTAGTATCGTCATACGTTTTTTATATATTTACCATACGTGAGTTGATAATTTTGATACTTTTACTAGAGTTATTAACGCGATTGTAGCAAAAATCTTCACGTTACGCTGCTATGTTCAATCGCCATAAAATATGAGTAGTCATCCGTGAGTCTTCCGCAATTTGATCCTGTCTTTTCGCTAAAAGAGCATATTTAGCAAGTGTCTAAAGCATTCATTGTGTAATTTTGCGAAGTCGGTAACGCAGTTGAAATTGTTATTACGTTTTTTCTTGTCTCAATGGTTCCACATAAAAATATACTTTGCTTATTGAAACGGAAAAAATGAGATTTGTTTTGGTAATGATACGAAATACGAAAGCAACAGGATTTTACATCCTGTTCAATGAATACCAAAATTTGGCTCAACATTTTTTTAAGCCACGACTGCTGCTAGTGTTCAATTAACGTACTTTTAGAAACTGTTAGACCATGTTCTTAATTTTACATTCTGAAACGGGAAAGTATAGATGGACGTGGTTCATATAGGTGATTTTGTAAGCCACAAAGTGACAACAGTTTAAAGGGTTTTCAGACCACCGAGCGAGCCATACTGAATACAAATTCATGCATTATACCAATTGAAAAATTGAAACATGATTTATTAAGTGAATTTTTTAATGTTTATGGTGAGAATTAGCGTTAAGATTTTCAATGATGTAGACTTAAAAAATGTTTTCAGCATAAAATATTCAGTTTTAAATATGAATATTCATAAAAAATAAAACATCACCACCGAAATTTACATGTATTAAATCTCTTAATAAATAATATCTGAAACAACAAAATAAACATCATTTATATAGATGAGTCATTAATACAATCTGTTCTGCCTTAAAGTATAACATCGAGATTGTAAGTAATACTTTAGCCGCCCCAGAGTACGATAATTCATTTTTTACCCTTTAAAAAGAGGTATAAGCACCTATTAAGCTTTGTAAAATTCAAAGTAGACATATATCTAGGTCCCAAAACGAGAGCTTTCTTCTCTTTTAAGTCTTTAATTAAGCACTCAAAAAAGTCAAACTCCAATAATAGTAATTCCAAAGTTTTCCAATGTTCAGAATCTAGATTTTGAAGTTTTTGAGTCACTGCTTGAATATTCAGATAAGCTGAAATAGGGTACGGCAGAAAATAAAATATTATACATTGCTGCGAGTTGAATTTGCGAAATAAATAGTCAAATATGGCTTTTGTCAATCGCTGTGGCCGAATGATAACGATCTAGTGGTCTAACAGTTTCACGATCATGGACTTTCAACTCCGAAAGAACATTCCAAAAAATTTTCATTACCTTTTATAGTACACAAACATAAGAGCCGCAACATGGTGTAAAAGAAGCGCTTAGTAACTTGTATTTTCGTTCTGAAAATAAATTTGAGCGTAAGGCTTCCAATCAGTTATCGTTAAATGTTTCTGCTCTATGTTGGGTTAGAAAAATACCAATTCATAGAAAAACACTAAAATAATCCTCGATCAACAATATCGGATGTTTTTAAGAATTCCCCTTTTTACATGAAGCACCAGTAACTTCGTTTATAAAAAAAATAATATATTATTTTAACCAATTTGTGTATTATTTTATATAATAAGAGAATTTCCAAGATATATGGTCTCCTAATAGAAGTATCTCAACAGACGTTTTCTAGGAGTTCTGCTTGTTACTAAGTCACTCAACCTCTTTTATTCGAAGAGAGTAGGAATATAAAAATAAGGCTAATACAGGATTAGTGGTTAACTAATCGCTCTCGCTACCACTGGTTTTTTGGGTTAGGTGGGTAGAAGGAGAATTGAAGACATCACAAACATACAAACAGAAATCCATAAATCGGTTGATAAAACAATTTATGAAACTGTTTGTACGGGGATTCAAATCTACGAGATCATTAACTGAAGCCAACGATGTTGACCACTGCACCATGGACCCGTCTACGGTACAATCGCAATTCCTTTTTTTAGTAAATATATTTTCGTCCAATGGTAAATTTTTATTGATATTGAAAATGGTTCTATTATATGTATTACATTTAAAAGGTATAGCGTAGGTTTTTCAAAACGTGAAATTTAATCCTGAACGACAAAAATCCGTTTCCAAGTAATACGACTACCTTATTTAAAAATATTTTTCCGTATATTCTCGTGAAACACCCCGGGTGACATTTAGAGCGTAACGCTTTGACATTTCAGCTGGACTTACGTTACATAAGTTACGTTCTGCTACCGTTTATGAATTCCTCCTGCATTGCTGTCAGACTACGGTTCCGAAATTCAGTTATCGAATAAAAATTCTCAAGTGAAATTCGTTTACAGGATAACTTATAGGATATAACTTATATAAGACCTTTAGAAACGTGAATAAGGTATTCTTTTTGGCTTAGATTCTGCAGAAAGTTTACAAAAGTTTTATAGATTTTTTTGTTACTTCAACTGTATATAACACAAAATTTTGACATTGATTTTTTCCGCGCGAGGAAGAAATATAATCAAACAATTATTTTATTTATAATTTTTTAACCACACAATTTTGAATTAGGATCATATCAACACAAGATTTCAACGATGAAAATACGAGAAGATAATTTTAGGAATGAATAACTAGTTAGCTGATAGCTGTCTCTATGCTTCGTATTCAGAATCAGATCAAAGTGGACGATAAGCAATCTAAACGTAACAGTCCTTTTTACAGATAAAAATTAATACCACATAAACCAACAAATAATTCATTGTACAGTGTTTTACCTTATTGTTAAAAATTAAATGTTTATATTTAAATACCACAATTGATTCATTGATATATTTTAGTAACCTTTCATTATGGGTTTCTATTCTTAAACTGATTTATTTTGAATTGATTGATAGTTACTTTCTCATTGAATTTTTTTTATGTGATCATTTATTTTATTAGGATCAATAGAAATGTGGAAGATATTATTAAAAATACAAGTATTAGTTATGCCAAAACACGGCTTTAGGACAAAAATAGCTAAAAAAGTTTTATTTGATAATTGACTATTGGTCACAAAAATTCTCTTAAGGAAAACAGTAAAAATATTATGTAAAAAATAAGTTACAGAACGAGTTTATAAAAATATTATAGCTGTTGTATTATTCGTATACTCATGATTTAACAAGAAAAAACTATTCTAATTTGCTATAATATTTCGCGCTAAAATTTATGAAAGCCCTGACTATAGGTACATAAAATAGAATCGTACTATAAAATTAAGGAGAAAAAACTAGCAGCAGAGAATACCAAAAAAAGAAGAAATCTAAAAGCTCAAGACTAACACGTTTACTTTTGTTGTTTATATTAACTTACTTTATACATTTACAACCTTTTAGAAAAGGTTAAATATTTATTTTTTGTCTGGCATAAATCTTCATTTTCGTCATTCACTTTCAAGATTTCATATCCAATTTCAAATTCACAAATCCATCAATACTCGAGTGATATAGATCGTGTTAAAAATACCAGTTTCATAACTTTTTTTTTCAAATTAATCAATCATTTTTTTCACGAAGTTATAATTTAAACCGCAACTAAAAATGCAGATGTTTTATTATATTTCTTATCGACTAGCATTTAAGCTTTCCTTTAGATGTTTAAGAAATATATACGAAAACTTCTTTGCCATGAAAACTTTCACCATCTTACCGAGTCACGTATTTGAAAACTCGCCAGAAAATTTATTTCCCCTACACCACTTTTTTCAATTTTTACGTGTGTTCCAGAACATTGATTTTAGTGTTTCTAAAACAACAACACAAACAGCGTTTGGTGTCTTGAAATTTTAATATGTAAATATTTTATTTGGTTATTCCTATTTTTTTCAAATTCCGGTCAATTATAAGGTCTTATCGTTTTTTTCTAAAAAATATTGATTCCATTGAAATGAATTCAAATTACGTAAGAAGTGCTTTGATAATTACTAAAAAATAAATGTGATTTGCTTGTAAAAAAGGTTTCGGTTGAATTTATAACAGCATTATATTTGATATGTCTAGTATAAAGTTGTATTTATATTTTAAGAGCAAAGATTAATTTATAATGTGTATTTATTATTATATTGATTTGATAGTGTGGTTTGAAGTAAATAACGTTGTTTGATGTTGACCAAAATCTAATTGTCGTTGATTTAGTAATAGGTGATTTGAAGTTTTTTCTACGTTTTATTTGTCATCTTTTATTCTGTCTTATCAGGTAAATCAATGGGTTATCAGAATTAAATGCGAGGAATATCGTGACGATTTGTTCAATAAGCAAACAGAAGTAAGACTTTCCTAGAATGTTCCTAAATACCCTCGATAGAAACCCTTTCGGATTATTTACAAAGTTTATCCCAACAGCTGTACACACCCACGTGCAGATGGAAATTAAGTAATATTACTGACTTAAGCTTTCGGAAACACCAAAATTGAAATTAATCGCCACAATACTCTTTTTCAAAAATTTTTAAGCCTGGTTCTTTTTATATTAACATTTAAATTACAAAAACTGCATTAGAAATGAAAAATACAAGAAATTTAATAATAGAATGTTTCCAAATTTTCAAAAATTATAATAAAGCCAACACAATAAATGAGTCTCCTGTAGCATTTCATTATTAAATCACTTTTCATAATATTCTGTTATGGTATTTTATTAATTTGGAAGTAATTTGGAACGAAATAAAAATCGAGTCGTTTAAATGTACGATTACATATCTTTGTAGACTGTGGTAACTTTAAACCTATGAGAACACGGATGAACAATTACAGAATGACTGAAGCTCCACTAACTGCTTTTTGGCGATGTAAGTAACTGTAAAATAAAACAGAAATACGGATAGATTATTTTATGGAAACAGGAATTATTTTTCTACGTTTGTTTACTAAGGTCTAAAACACTGAAGGAGTTAATATTTACCATGAAATTAAAATCTTGTCAAAAATTTGTTGAGAATTATTACGTATTTTCGAAATTTTAATCTTATAATGAGAAGATTTATAAGAATAACTCCAAAAATACAACTTTATAGAATGAAAAAATGTGATAAAAAGTGAATGGTTTGCGTACAAGTTAAACTTATTTAACCAAGAAGATGGTTGTGTTGTTGATATTCTGCTATTGATCACGTAACAATGTTTTGAATATGTTATGAATTACTTTTTAGGCACATTTTTTGGAATCCTTTAAAAACCATTCACAGCTATGCTGATTATGATTTGTAACCAAAATTGACTTATATTCATAGGTAAATCTATAATAGAATTAATAGTCAACGTTGAAAGATATAGGCTTAAATCAACTACCCTTTGATAGGTAATAAAAACATTCTCAGACGGATTGGGATCCGATTTAACTGCGAAAACCATTCTAGGTTAACAAGGATGCTCTTGTAGTAAATAATGATAATCTAGGCTTATAGCCAACTTAACGTTGCGAATTTTAGTATTTAAGATAATAATTCAACAGCTTGACTATTATTTATTTTGAAACAATGTAAAGCAACAAGAGAAAATTAACGAGAACATTTGCTATTGTCATTTGGTAACTCTCAATATTATATGTTAATTCTGTATGATTTTTTTGTCTAACTTTAATATGTCTTTATGATTATTATGACAACAGTATACATATAAAGACTTGTAAAAGTACTTTAAATAGTAATAATAAAAATATTTTCAATTGTAAATTCACTGTAATGGTGACACTACTTTTAATGTAGTTATTTATTGGGGTTGAAATATCAAATCGTGCTTTTTTACAGTAACAAATTTGGCAAAAATCCAGATTTAAAATAATACTCAGACGTAAAACGATAAAGAAAATGCCATGTTAGATCATAACTTGTAGAAGAGGACGCTCAGAGAGAATTTGTTTTAGCTATGTAGAATACGTGTTACTTCGTGTATACTTTAATTGTCCAATAAACCTATCGCTGGTCTTGAATGCATATGAATAAAAATAAAATTGATGGCTTCGTGAAATCATTCAATCATTATACAATGATGCCAATTTCATTTTACGCCGATGTAAAAATCAACATAAATACATTCTATAATACACTAACGAAATTTCAATATCAAATTTGGGATTTTGTACCTTCCATTTCTTTCAGCATCTTTAGCATCTTCAGGCATTTACGCGCACGAATGGCAGACAGTAAACAGTGTCTAAAGTTTATATAGAAGACACAAATACGACAAACATTATTTACGAGATGAAATATTATAAGTCTAGGATCCACACTGATACCTGAGTTAAAATTTCGAGAATCGCTTTAATCCTTATTTTGTAAACAATGCATTAACAAAGTGGCAAATTGCCGCTTTCCAACTTATATTAGAATTACCAGTGATTTTACAATTATAATAGCATTGTGGGATGCCATTCGACGAAAGAATTCGGGAACTTGTCTAAAGACATAAACCAACCTAGGAACTGGTATAGAATTAGTTATTTAGGTTGTACAAGCTTTAAAATTAAAAAAAACCACTTGCTGATGGTGTTAGACCGGCTTTCTATTGCAAAAATTCGTTAGGAAAATTACTTATTAACTGTCTGGGATATAAAGACTTAGTCTGTACCATCTTAGATCTAACTTTAGCCAGGAAACTAGGAGTACGCTCTGTGGACTCCACATAATAGTTTTAGTAGGAAAGTAAAGGCAGGAAAAAAAAATTGCTGCCTGTCAGTTCGAGTCCATTCATGTACTCGAATGCCTGAAGATGCCGAAAGGCGAAACCTGGGTCGTTAGTGACAAAATACATGGAAGTGTAAAAGATCTCAATAATTCAAATATAAATTCATTCGTTGCGTACATGAATATGCATTGTATATTTATATTTTTGAAATATTAAAGTTATTTAGAACGTATGGATACAATTCGAATGAATTTTTTTCGTATTTCAAAAAGCTTAGTTTGATTACTTTAGGACTGAATTTAACCAATTGCTATGTTCGGGTCATGACGCTTACGAATATGATCAAAAAATCGTAACATGAAAAATGTATTGTTTTTTATTTAAAACTTCCTGGAAATAAACATCACAGGTTTGAAATAAAATGCTGTTTTGTCAACTAGACTTATAATGTAAGAACTTGGGTAAACAGGGATATCTAAGCCCCAAAACTAGTCCTACTGAATGTATTTGATTAAGTTTTTCATGAGTAACCTTTAAACTGTTTCATTTTACCGTGAAAATTCAACCCATTGATTTTAGTTTCTCATATAAACAATTTTATTGAAATAAACTACACATTTTGCAAACAAACTTGAAGCTTTATTAAAAAAAGTATGAAAAAATGTGACAGTTTTTAAAAAAAACAGCCGAATATTGAAAATGTTTAAAAGGCAAAATATTAATTAATAATTGTATTCTCTATTTCATGGATATTTAAGAAAAAATGGCGGTGTTCTACAAAATTATTCTTATGTAGATTTAAGATACAATTTTTATATTAAAAAAATAATATGTGAAAGGAATATATATTTTTTAAAAGGTTACATTTCTGATCAGAAATTTATCGTTGAAGAGTTTTCTGAAAAGTGTAATAAAAGACTTTTCCCTTGCTGTGAATGAATGGCGTCGCATTGCTACAAGGAGACGCCAGTAAGTCTGCCATGGTACAAAACAAAAAACATCTACGAGACGCCTACAAGTAAACGGCGACTGATCAGACCAAAATAGAATCGAATGCGAGAAAAACATCTTAAATTTCCACAGATAGTTCAATGTCAACGCACATTTGATAATTTGAGATAAGATTTATTGGGTGTAGAGTTTTCGTTAATAAATTATCTAGTTACTAGTGATAATAGCTTTGATTATATACCACGAATGTTAATCCACCATTTAGAAAATGAATTGATACTGTTCATGTTCTATTTGAAACGAGCACAGTTGAAAAGTTTCTTTTGACTTACGAGTTATGACAATTTAACTGATAAAAAAATATCACAGTGTTGGATTTTATAAAGAATATCTTTATATCCAATTTGGATTATTGAGATTTTGTACACTTCCATGTATTTTGTCACTAACGACCCGGGTTTCGCCTTTCGGCATCTTCAGGCATTCGAGCACACGAATGGACTCGAACTGACGTCAGTGCCGGGTCGTTAGTGACAAAATACATGGAAGTGTACAAAATCTCAATAATCCAAATTTGATATTGAAATTCCATCAAGCACCCTCAGTCGATGTCTTAAATTATATCTTTATATCCATTACAACCTTGTAAGGAATATTTCATATAAGCTATGCTTTGTAAAACGTAAATCTTGTATAATTAAATAAAGTTATAAATATATTTTAAAAGTTTCTCTTAATGATTTATAGAAATTGAATGCTAATTAAATAAATAAAAAAATGACAGGAGTGGTATAATGTTTTTAGAAAAATGTGGATTGCAAATTGAAAAATTTAGCTTGAATAATATTATACTTATGAGTACATTTTGTCATTTTTGAGTGAAATGTATTTTCAACGGTGTTGCAATAGTTACATGATGAAATAATAATCCAATAATGAAAAATATGTCATATGTACTCTTAGGTCAGTGTCCATATCAATAAAATAAACCAGTCGAATGAGATGGGACTCGAGAAAAAATTCTTTGATGTTTTTGAAGAATCATTTTTTTTGATAATTTCACTGTAAAAAATATTAAAAAGGTTTACTTCTTACGTTAGACATGCAAGTATAATACTATTTTTTGCTGACTTATGAAGTTTTGATATATTGTAAACGATATTCGTATAGCAAGGCAAAGGCAACTGTTTTTTTCAGAAATGGTATAATAACAATTTCTCTTAAATATAGTGTAACGTAAGAGCTTTCAATTCAACCTTTCACATTGAAAAAAATGTTGAATAACTCAGTTCTCCACATAAATTTTATAAATTCAAAGTAATTGAACAATATAAATATTATATTTACAAAAAATTGTTTTTGTATCAATATAACTAGTTTCGCTCAACAAGTGAGAATTTTTAACAATAAAAATTACGGCATTTTTACTTTACATAATATTTTTCTGAGAATATGAAGCACGTTTTACAGTAGATACATACGAAAATACTTATTTTTTCACTTTCAATATAGCTAATTAAAAAAACGAAATCATAAGTAGTAACCAAATAAAATGCAAAGAGTATATTGTAGTCAAGAAAAATACCAGTTGAAAATACACAATGTCATAGTTTGATTTCATCAATTCATAATCATTCATCCAAGAAATATTAGCATTATACTCCTTTAGTCTATTCTATCTGCATTTATTCTTGTGAAAGAGCACGTTGATTTGAGTTCTTGTTATAATGCGCACTCTCAAAATACGTGGGTTTTAATTGTTTTACAAATAAAATATGTAATAAGGATATCGATTTATGATTCTCTCTTTGAACTGCAGCAGAAAATTTTATGTTTATACAATTTGAAAAACACGTAGATAACAGAATGATGTTGAATCCGCGACATTTTGACGCCCAGCATCTTAGCGGTGAAGGGGGTAGGCGCCAGTTACTTTTCGAATATTTTTTCTCCTTCTACCCTCACTTATTTTCAAAACAAGAAAGTCTACTTTACGTAAGTGACCAGTTTTTTACATAAACTTTCATGATACTTAGTAAAATATATTATGATAATATTTTCAGTCTGACTAATAAAATGCGTATGCTTCATATTTTAACGTTTTTATTGATAAGATGGTAGGGCTTGTATTAGATACAAAGAAAAAATATTATCCCGTTCGAAATATCATAGTGTTCTGGTACATAATATTATACTTATGCGACAGCGGCATGGAATTCAATTTTTTTTCGGGGAAATCTATATTAATTGATATTTTAATTAAAATATGAATATATTGTGTTACATGGCTGAGATATTTTGTAATTTTCTATCCAATTATAAATACTTGACGCAAGATCATTAAGCAATTTTCCGATATTCATTCATCTTTATAATTGACCCACCGTAAAATTGAGTCTTTTATTTTAAGTACGGAAGCCTAAATATTTCGGAAGCATTGACGTAATTTTAGAGATAATAATAATATATAATGTTATGAATATTTCTTGTAACGCCAATTGATTGTGAATGAAATTCTTTCGGATATAAATATTTGGGTAAGAGTGTTTTATATATTAATATAATATATCTGTTGATATTAAAAAATATGGCCGTCGCTATTTGTATGACACAAGCCAATGTTGGTACAAGAGGACAATAGAATTCGTACATTTCAATAATTTAACATGTGCGTATGTGTATTTGAGGAATGAAAAAAAAAACTGTAAATTTTTCTACCTATACACAGTAAGTGATGATATGCTTTTCTCGTATATATTTTAAGTAATTAGAGTAAATTCTTCTAGTTCACGACTTTCGTTTACAAAACATTTTAAGAAACCCTACACGAGTACTGACTGTAAACGTTTTTTCTTAAATTTTCCTACAAAGTTTGTATTGGGATATTCAAAAAATATATATGATACAACTAAACCTATATTAAGTTTTCGGTCTGTCTTATATTTTTTATAAAATTCAAAACAACAACTTCATTAAAAAAAATAATGATCTTATTGTAACGTACGATCGGAAAATTTCGTTCGTCATTTAGTTTATTTGAATAGTGGAATGTCACAAACCAACTATGCTTTGACGGTTTGTATAATCTTTGTGTGGAAGTTTATGTAATTATGTTTCTATTACATAAACTTAAATAAGTAAGAACAAAAATCTATGTTATATCAATATAGTAAAAACAAACAAATAATATACTCCCATCGATATGAGACATTGTGTCACTAGAATTTCTTTGAAAAATCTGTGAATAAAAAAAACTGCAACAAATATGCCGAGTCAGTCAGCACTCTATTTTATTACTTTGATAAGACTTACCAGCAGCGTAGTGGCATAGTGTCAGTCCAATATAAAATATTCCTGTTTGTTATATTTCCTTGAAACAATCTAACTTTCAAGTAGGATTTTTGATCCCATGCATGATCCATATGTTGAACGTATAGACTGCTAACAAATCAACACAAGGTATTTAATGGATGTAAATCCGTTCTCTCAACTGGTCTTTCTCTCTATCTCTAGACAGTCTAGACTCAGTTTAAAGGATATGATAATGTGCTACAGTCAATCCTTTCGATAGAAATAGATAAATCGATGTATGGGAAAGTCTATCCGGAAATAAGCGCGAAATCTCTGCACCGCTGTCACTTGTCTATGGGATAGTCAGTATCAAATAGAATAAAATAATATATTGCTGTAATAGCACTTTGCTTATCATTGTCTCATCACAATGCAAATATGATTTTAATGTAATTTTCGATATAAACCAATTGCGAACAGTCAGCAAACAGTTGTCTCGAATTTATTTTCATTTTTCGGTTCTCTCTTAAAAAATGTAGATGTTTGATTGACTGAATAATTTTTTTATCAATTTATTCGTTTAGTTTTGATGTTGAATATGCTCTTGATTGCTGCTATAATTATAATAATTTAATCATTTTCACGTAGAATTATTTGAAATAAAATAATACATTTTTTATCGCAGTAATCAGACAGTACGGTAATCACTTATTTATTGAATCTTTTATAGTTTGATGTTAGTATACACCAGTATCACAGATAATTCGTATTGTGTAAATATGGTGGTAGGCGTAGCGAATTTTTACACGACATGCCATGGTCTAAGACAGTGATCGCCAAACGGTCGCATTTTCGGTAGCTCAAGTAGGATTTTTTATCACATTTATAAATTTGTTTCTCAAATTTTATTTTTGGACTCTGAAATGAAATATTTCTCCAACTAAATTTGAATGAAATGCTTAACAAGTTGCTGTTACAATATGAATTTCAGAAAAGTATCCAATTTTAGTTCGAATTCAACTCAAAATGAAAGCATTATTTTGTTCCACCTACTTATGTGAATCAAGGTTTTCCACTATGAAGGTGGTTAAAAGTAAATATAGAAACAGACTCAGAAGATGTACATCTTGATAATTCCATTCGGATGTGAGTTACAAGGTACTCACAGAAAATTGAAAAAAATATGTAGGGACGTCAATGCTATTCTTTTCACTAATAATTTTTACTTTTACTCACACTTATTTTATTACAAATTATTACACAAGATATTTTTCAAGTTTAACATTATTTATAAATACATAATTGAAGTACGCATTTCATGTTTTATTGGAAATCTAATGTCATTATTTATTGTAAGTAATATAATAATATTATGTATGGTACGATAAACAACGATGATAAAAAAATTACAAAGAAGGAATGTATAAGTAGCTCACCAGACAATTGAAATTTCTAAAGGTAGCTCACATCCTTATTGAATTTGGAAACCACTGGTCTAAGATATCTGAAGCTGTTGATGTTCTCGTCAATCATAGATTTCAGTCAAAGTAATGGGACGCTAAGCAATATTTCAGTTGCAAACAGATGTGTTTTGAACAGGTAGAATTGAAGTTGTCAGAGACCTTACGATTTGAAATAATATGATATATATATATATATATATATAAAAATATAAATGATGTAAATGTTGAAGAAAGGAAAACAGTTTTTCTATAATAATACATGATACTTTAAGTAAAATGTATTCTTTGATAGAAAGTGGTAATAATTGTCGTTGGACATAAGTTTAAATACATTTGAAATTTGATGTACTATCCGTTTATTTTACGATATATTCATAAACGAGGTTTTACCAGACAACACTGTAATTAAAATTTCATTTCTTATTGAGAGTTTTTTGTTTTTCTTATTTTTTATAGCCATTGCATGTAACTGAGCGTGGGATATAAATACAGCACATTTACAATCCTACCTACTATATTTAGAATTTTATGAACAAAAAATAATTCAAAATAGAAGCACAAATATTCCAAGAATTTTGTATTAAAACTTATAAGTACCATTAGGATTACGTGGTACTAAGTCTATAAGTAATAGCTAAGTTGAGTGTTAATATAACCGATTTATCATCGTGTTGAAGACAAAAATAATATGCTGCCCTAAAATAATCTTTATCTTTATAGATTATTCTCTGAAGGTAATAAAGTTGTTGATACAATATTCATTTTTATTTCGGCACCTCTTGGGTTCTACAAAATGATATTTTTAATTGTACGAAGCAAACTTTTTCTCAGAAATAAATGAGATTACTTCGAGTTGTCATTAATATAGGTATGTATTCTTTTCGAGAGATTTTCGGAAGAAGATTTTTTTTACGAAAACCATGAATTAGAAGTAATTGGTTTGCGAATGCTTAACATAATTATTAAAATAAAAACAAAGTTAATTTGAGAAGTATTTTTTGTCGATAATATTTCGCGTTTACATGTTAAAAAAGTACGTACTGAATATTTAAAGTTTTGCTGAAAGCTAAATGTCTATTTAAATACTTCGTTCTTTGAATAATTCATACATTTTTTTTTACTTTTTGTAAAGGCCTATCGTCTGAAAAAACACAACAATTCATTGACAGCTTTGTAAGAAAAAAATATATTTCAAGTAAAATCACCACTACATATACTTATCCATTGCACTTATCATTTTTTATTACACCGCTTAATTGTTTGTGATTGCCCACATAATAGCATTTTTGTAACAAGTAATAGATTTAAAAAAGAATAAGGTACCTATTTCATTTCTTTAATGTGCGATATGGTTTTGAGAATTAAATATCGCGTTTTTGCTGACAAGTAGAAAAAATATACCATCACTGTTTCAAGACGCCCCTGGCGTCCTATCTACCCTATAAAATATGTTTATGGACAATCAACTACGGAATAATGTAACAAATTGAGACTTATTCTCTCTATAAGACATAAATTATTATGAATAGTGATATTTAATTCAAAGTTATTTACAATGCGTTGACGATCAATGTATGCCACCAAGCTTATTTAGCAGTGACTTCTAGCGTGAAAGAGATTTTACACGCTTGCGAGGGGACCTTCCGGTCGTTCGGTCTCATTGCCAACTAATTTTTAATTTAAATTTCAAATTGAACTCAAAGAGAAGAAAAAATGTTTTTTTCGCCACTGGTATTAGATGCGTCTGAGATGAAGCCAAACTCAACGGGCCTAATTTATGCGCGTTACAGAGGGTAAATGATATCTGAGATAAGATTATCTCAAATTTGATATAGCGCAAAGTGAAAAAATGTTATATTACACGAGAAACGTGGTGGGTAAGTACTCTTGCCGTAATTTGAGTCTATGAAAATCCACAAGACTTCAAATATTCATTTATTTTTTTACCTTACGAGTCATAAAACATGCTTTAAACATAGCGGCATTATTCATTTAATATTATACAGCTCACCATGATTAAGGTCTTTTGAATACGAGCTAAAGCATTAATTTATATACATCACTGATGTTCGGTATCAAGAACTGAATTTAAAAAAAATGGAAGTGTTAATATGGTTTATGAATTATAAGGCCAAAAATTTTTGTAAAAAAAACGTAATAGCAAAACCAGATTTGATTTGAAGGGTTTAATTTAATTTTGTTTTAACTTTAGGAGAATTACTAGAGGATTTTCAACAATACATCAGAGGTGGGAATTTATTTACGGGTTAAGACTATAAATACTATGACCATACTAAGATATTTTTCGATTTCATAACACTTGAAATAAATCAATTATTTAAACATACTTCAGATTTACATTACCTATCCCCAATTATACAATTTAAAAAATATGTATTTGTAATTGACCATGCCAGGATTTGAGTCTGAGCCACTAAGTGACAGAGACCAATAATTTATGGCATACAATAAGCGGCGAAAGCTACTATAATTACAATATCGAAATATTTAAAACTTTCTCATGTTCAATTCATATTGAATGTAAAAAAAACAATATATCTATACCTATAATTCAATTTGATTTTGTGATAATGATAATTAAAAGAAATTTTGCTATTTTGAATCTTCGTTTTTAATGAGTATTTAATTTTACGTGACAGTAGAAAAAAAATAGAAATCATTTTTATATTTCTTCCATGAAAGTAATAAATTAGCAATGAACTGGTGTTGTAGGTGAAGGCTGAAGTGAGGCGACGCGACGGGTGGTAAACTAACGCACTTGACCCGTTTACTTCTGGTTTACTTCCTTCGACAGTTTGCCTGATCCTTTTTAGCTTAACTCTATAACGCATTAGCTGCTTCTACCTACTTCCGTTTGAAAAATCTTCTATTTATTTGAAGGATTTTTCAAGAAACTTTTTTATATAATATTGACCGAGTAGAGATAAAGTAAAAAGGAATATCAGTTGAATCATTGCATTTGACCGTATCATTTTCGATTGACTGAGTAAAGGTTATAACTTATTTATTTGTATATTTTAAAATATATATATATATATGCGATTACTATGAAGCGAATAACTGAAAACAAAATAATTAGCAGTGAAGATCTGTTCACATAAAAGACTTATATTTGTTGTCTGTATTATAATTGATGTACAGAGTATACTGACGGTCTAGTAGCTGAGTGGTCGACGCTCTTGGGCGTTCGTCCGATTGCGGTGTTAACGGGCTTGAATCCCCGTATATGGTTAACATCAAAAATTTAATTTTTAATCGATTTATGGTTGTTTGTTCAAAGACAATAATGCCTGTGATAATTACATAACTACCCACTAATCGTATCCTAAATGTGGGGCATTGGGAGAGAGATTACATAGCGGCTAGCCCTTTCCTAGCCCCAACCTTATATCAGTTGTGCGATTGAATTACAACCTGTTCTCAGAAAGCAGCTTCTCTGCGGGTGAAATTAAAAAAAAAAATTTGCTCATTTAAAGCAGTATATCTCTACTATAATATAAATCACAAAATACATGTAGAAGTCTGTATGTTTGTAAATATGTGTGTCTGTCAGTCACAATAACTCCTCCTAAACGGTGTACATTAGTCACGTGAAATTTTCACATGTCCTTCTGGCTGCCATTTATAGCTGAACTGTACTGTTTTCAACTTTCAACTGTCAAATTTTAACCTTAGACTGAAAACGCCATATTTTGGACGTCTCAATGAAAAGCAACAAAAAAAAAAATAATATTTGCTTAACAACCGCTTCATACTAAAATAATAAAATCATATCATCATAACAACTCAATCTGTGTTGAGTTTGCGTAGCGACTATAAATATGTTATAATATAACTGTCACAAATAATAGCTTTTAATTTGAAAATCATCTATCATTTAAAATTATAAAATTTTAAACAGTGAAATCTTTATTACGTGGGTTTTACAAGAATTATGCCTAACGGAAAAGAAGTGTTAAATGAACTAATATAAGCGACCTCTATTTTAGGCGAATCCCTGTAGTTCTAGTAGTTTAATATATTTGTAAATTTAAATAAATAATCAAACAAATATAATGATACAACCAAAGAATATATTATAATTCACAACAGGAAAATCAATCAAGTGGTAATTCCTTAAAGATAGGTGAGAAAAATTAAAGCTATGTCATAACAATTATTCACGTCGGATTTGTTGAAAGGTGTGCATAACATAAATATTTACATGTGATACTGTGCGATTTCCTCCTACACGCAACTCTAAAATTTATGTAGATATGTGAAACACACGTAAAACTCCGTCACGTTTATCATAAGAAAACATTTCCTTTTATAGAATGAGTGAGATACAAGTTGGGTGATAAATGCACTGACTGTTTTGTAAACTCGCGAATTCATGAATAATCATTATGTTTATTCTACCTTTAGATGTCGGAAGAACGACAATGATCATGATAATGAACACCTTGATATTTAATAAATAAAATAAAATAATGCTCTAACAATGTAGATTTTTTTACTTTTAATTTTTATCATGTCTTTATCACAAGTATCGACAGTTAACGCCATTTAAATGTGAATCAAGAATGTTCTGGAAAAAATATTATATTTGAGTTGCAGAGTCGATAAGCACGCTCTCGAAGGTTTTTAGAGTTTTGTGTAAATCACGAAAAACTGTTATAGGCATTGTGACAGTTTTAAATATAATTTAAGTTGTTTTGTGTCTTACAGTGGTATAGTGCAAAAGTGAAATATTCTTTTACATTGTCGTTGTTTCCGAGAGCGTCAACCGTGTAAAACGAAGATTGATATCGTGTTAAAAAACGACATTATTAAGTTTGGCAAAATTTTGAATTTTAAACCTGGGACGAAATTGGAAGACTTTCAACTGAAAAAAATGATTGATATATCCATAGAACACATACGTACATCACAAATATATTTTGTGAAAAATCGCACAGGAGCATGTTTAGCGACTCAGCGGCTCATTTAACAGTTCATATTTATCTGTAAAAAATAATTAGTTAAAATTAATGTTTTTTTTGATATTCTTTTGTACGTAAAATATAGGAAACGTATTTTACTATCAGATAAAACTTTGTTGTGTTAGCTGATTTTATAAAGCTATTTGAAAAAGTCGTTTCTAAGATTCGCCAATAATCTTCCCTTTTCCTTAAATTTCCTTTGATATTTGTTCCTCGGGCTGTAAATAAAAGGCAGACGTGGTTACAGACGTAATATAATATTATTATTAATTAATGAGCCAAAAAAGCTATGTATAAGTAACAATTAACAATAGTATGTAAAAAATACATTGGCGATACAAATTCAGAATTAGAATATATAAAGAAGTATATTATTGATATCAAATGTAATAAACTGTTGTTCAATTGAATTAAATCTTACAATCGAAATCAAAAGCAATAGGTTTAAAACCGGTTATATGAATAGTTATTTGTAAATATAGGTAAACAAAATGGGGATCGGAAATAATAGTAAAAAATACCTTAATGATTAAGTTATCTATCTACATGGATTATTTATTAGCAACTTATAAAACAAAAAGTTAGTATGTTTTTCTACAGTCGAATACCGTACGATCTGTAAAACTAAAGTTACGAAATGTGATTGACAGATCACTTTGATTTTCCTTTTTCTGACTTATGAAAGATACTATCTGAACTAAAATTCCGAGCAGTTCCAGGTAGTAAAGTTAATGCATCATATTTATTATGTAAACCCATAAAAATACTGTCACATAAGTAGAATGACTACCTATTATTTGGTCAGTAACTAAGCGCACAATTGACCAGTAACTAACATTATATAATATATTACTCGCCAGTTAAATATCATAAACATTCAGTAAATAGTTATTTTTTTATCTATACTGTGTTCAGTTTAGATAAAGGTTTGTTTATATCACTGTCAATTTCATTTATAAAGAAACTGACTGGCATTTGGTTAATATACAGTATTTTTAAACGTTGATAATTCACTCTTATAATATTTGATTGACAACCTATTTAATTCACTAGCGAAATAAATACTGGCCTGGTAACATCAAGTAATAAGTAATATTTTAAACATTTATGTATGTATTCAAACAAAATAATTTTTGAATTCTAAATTTTATTATTTAATATCGAATTCAGTGTTTTTATATGCATAAATTCAGACGTATTTGTTTTTCAAGATCTGTTTGAAGTTTCAATATCAATATCAATTTAGAGAAATCAATCTGAAGAAGATTCGTATCGCTTTGGTATGCAGCTAGAGTTGAATATAAGATAAGATTGTGAGTAATATTGCATATTGAGATGAAGTTTACTGAAAATGCATCTTGCATTTCCCGAGATGCTATCGATAACGTGTTTCAAGTTTGAATCATATTCAGCAACAAGGTAAATTTACAATATGATACTAAAATTATTGCATAAGATTATTTGTTAAAGATAGAAATTAGGGGAGTGTCTTACTTCAAAATTCTTACAGTAAAGTAAATAAATGTATGAATTTTATACGAAGATTACACTATTTTTAGTACTTTTGTTTTTGCTTTGCGACGTCTTTTTCATGTGATGCATATTAACTTCTAATTGAGCATCTAAACAATATCTATTTTACAAGAAGAGGTTTTTATAGTCAATCAACCTCTCTTTTTCGGAGAGGATATTGATAGAAGGATTAGGCTAGGAAAGGACAAGTACAAAATAATAAGTACAGACATCCTTGTCGTTGAACACAAATCAACAAATCCATTGGAAAATCAATTTATGAAATTGTCTGGAACGGGGATTTGACTATATAAAAATGTTTAAGCACGTTGACCACTTGACTACGGGACCGGTATTATAATATTACCTGATTTTGGCTGAAGTTGATAATGTTAACACTATCAGTCCAGCCAAAATCAAGTAATACAATCCCCGTGCCCGGCCCATTTTTTGAAGAAATATCATTTTTCTTAAGCGTTTACTAAAAGAGTTATAAATATGGAAATATTGGATGGAATCAAATGAATCTTTTTGGAAATGTTTAAAACATTTTAATGTCTAATTTTTGTATGGTAAAATTGCCAACATTTCCCTTTGTGAAGAGCCACACGACAATGTTTACACATGTACCGAGTCTCACTACTTTTTTTTTGTGCTTTGGACACACCTTGCATGTTCTACAGGGCTTTTTTTTTTACGGTGTCGGTATCAATATGTGCTTAGAAATATCACTCGACAACCTGTCTTGTAGATCTTGCAAAATTATAGGTCGGAGTAGACTCAGTGTCACCGTAATATCGTCTCCAGAAGGGGATATTAAAGAATTAAAATTCGATTGACATTTTAAGTCGACAAAATCAAAACTTATTTAGGAGAAAACACAAATTAGATGTCTGTTTTGGAAAGTTTTAAGTCTTGGCTATAATTAAAACCAGGATTCCTTTGTAATACGTATCGCTTGATGACTCAAATATGACTGTTTTTGATAGGCTGGTCTATCACGTGAAAACACCGTTCCGGGACTCAACATGTTAAACTGTGATTATTTTTTGGTATATACGTTTAATAAATTAGAAAATATCTTCAAAAGTAGTTTAAAACATAGTTGAAATTGAATTTTAACTTGATTTAGAATAATGATTACGTATTGGGTTACTTTTTTATTAAAATATACTTATCGATGGATCAAATCTATTTTTTATTTGTAAACTGTATCAAATGTCTATTCCTTATTAAGAATAAATGCTTGATTATTCTTTAAGCTGGTTAAAGTTTGTATTTTTTCTGAAATATGATATCATACACAGTTGTGTATCAAAACATATTACCACTGTTTCTCAAATTTAACATACATTTTTATGAATACTACTGTGGAATAAAATAAACCAATCGTTATTTTTAGATTACTATTAGAAATAAATAATTCTTGATACACCTCTACAACGTTGTGTGGTTTTAAATAGACAAATACATATTAGTTACTCACACTTTGTTAAATATTTTTTTTAACCGATTTGCCAGAAAAAAAATCTAGCTATATTTGTATAGAATTTTCTTTAATATTGTAGTAAAATAATATCTTTCTTACTTTAATATGTTAATTTAAGTTTTTTGAATGTATTTTATACTATATAAATAAAATATAGTGAGAATAGTTTAATGTTAAGTCGGCGTCCGTGGTGCAGTTGGTAGCGTCGCTGGCTACGGTTACGCATGTCTCGTGTTCAATTCCCGGTGCGGACGGTTTTCATAGATTACTCTTTCAATCGATTTATTTCTGTTCGTAGTCTGAGTCCTGCTTCCGACCCATCCCATCCTCACGGGGTGTAACGAGAGCGATTAGCTAACCACTAGTCCTGTCATAGCCCTATCCTTCTATCCCTACTCTCTTCGAAAAAAAAGAGAGGTTGAGCAACTGAGTAACAAGCAGTTCTCGTAGAAAAATTCTGTCAAGATACCTCCATTAGGAGACCATATGCTTCACATTGGGAGCGGACATTGAAAAAAAATAGTTTAATGAACACAAAAAATATGCATAAACCGTAATCGATGTAAGAATGACTTGTGAAAAAATTTTATATGTTTGAATGTTGTAGAATTTAACAAAAAATATGAAATAAAATCCACTTAATACGTGGAATTTAGAATCCATAAACATCATGTCTATGTGAGAAATGTAAAACACTTTTCATTTCAGCAAAGATCGCGTGGACTACCATGCTATTGATATAGAAGAGTGGAATAACACACAAACACTGGTATCCACTTCAAAGAGATCAAAAAGTAAAAGAAAAGAATATATATATGAATTGAAATAAGCATATTATTCTTAGAATAGGAAGTAAAGTTATTTTAATAATCAAATAACCATATTTTTCATTCGAAGCAATGATGTACACATTCATTACGTGGTAGTTTGATAAGTTTGGAACGTTCAAAATATTTAATGGCACAGAGAATAATATATGAATTTTTGTTATTATTCCATACTCTATCTCATTTTTGAGATAAATGTTAGTCAGTATTTTTTTTAGGTTGGAGTCTTCATAGAGTTAATGTAAAGAACAATTCTGATAAAAAAAACATATTTTATTTTAGAAAGATGATGGTTGCATGGATTTGCACTTTTTTGTTGTTGAAATAAAATTCATTTTCTTTTCATAATTAATCAGAATAAGTATCATTTCAATCATACTCGCTCCTAATGTCCTCCTATTTTCGACTCTTAACGAAGCTTCTCAAGATAAGTTGTTTTACAATAACTGGTTGTTATTCAGTCGCTCAACCTTTCATTTTCGCATATATATATATATATTAGTAAAACCTGTTGATATTTTTCATAGAATTTATAACGTGGTTAATACAATGCTGTTTTAATGTTTTTTGAATATCTAATAAGGTTTTTGTTTATGCAAGAATAATAAGATTATGTCAGATTCAGATTAAATTTAAAGGCTGAATACAAACATACTTTCACAATGTTACGAAAATACCCTTGTTGAGAAAAATACAACTGAAATTAAAAACGTTTCCATCTCGAAACAGCTCACTTTGTTTGCCCAATCAAATACAGGGTACAAGCTTTGCAAATATATCGACGGAGTTTTTTTTTGTAACAGGTGCACAAATTGAGCTCCTAACTTCTTTAATTAAGCATTTCTTTGGAAAATATGGAAAATCTCGGGAAAAGTTTTTGAAGGAGAAGTCCTGAGGGTAGCAAAACGAATTGACTGAGAGTTATAGCTGAAAGACGCTTAGAATTGTAGTAAGTTGTACTGTTATATGAATCTATTTATTTATTTAGCTAGAAAATATTTATTTTATATTTCAAAGTCATTAAAAAAAATTGATATTATTATTAAAAAGTTACATAACGATTTTATTAAACTTAATTTAACTATAAATGAATTAAAGTATCGTGATAACACATTGCTATGAAAAATCTATCTACTTAATTACCAGTCTGTATATGGTAATTTACAATAAACAGACCAGTCGTGGTCTGACAACTATATTTTCTTATCAATTATTTTATTAATATCTGTGATGAATGAGAGATCAATAATATATTTGCTAGATTTTGATAGATATTTGAATGATCTAAAGGTTGTTTATTTATTTTGAATAAAAGAAAAAATTATTACTTTTGTAGAAAATATTATTTTAATTGTTTATGATTTACATTTTGGATACTTTAGAACGACGTTAGGATACAAAACGCGTGATATTGTTGCTTGTACTGAGGAAAAAAGATAAATAGCAATACCGATAAATTTGTCTTCATTTATCCGTCTATCTGTCTATCTGTCACTCAACACACACACCCAAACACTCTCTCTGCCTACGCATCGTTCGTGTATAGATCAAATGTTAACAGATATTACCGTTTTGTAATACTTTTTAGTAATACAATAATAATAAATATAAATTGTGACTTCTATGATTGCGTGTTCGTCCCTGTCGATAATGCAGACTGTAAAAATATCTATTACACTAATAACCATCTTCCAACGAGCTCTAAGATTGGTGAGAAAAAAAAATGCTACATAAATTTAATACAGAACATGTTTTATGTGTCTAGCTTTAACTTTATAATCAGTATTAATAAATTGTCTATTATTGTCAAATAATTATCGAGGGGCATTGGATATTCAATGTTCATATTATTTCTATTCGAACTAACATTTCTTAGTTCAAATCAATTATTAATAAATGGTAGAGTCAGTCCATTTAGAACAGAATAAAACTCGTGATACATTTATGAAAAAAAATACAAGACGTATAATAAAGGAAAAACAAGAATTTAAGTAATAATATAAAGTTAATTATAAAACAAAATGTTAGGTTTGATTAAATAATTTCATTATTTATAACTGGTTTTATTTTTACAGCTGTTGCTGCTAATATAGTTGAGCAAATATGGGTTAGGTCATAAATATGTCATAAAGACGACAATTTGACCAATATTCAGTGCCACAACGCTGTTCGTACTTACAAAAAATTTAATGTGAATGGAATTTATTGGACATGAAACCTTTCTGAGGTTAGCGACTATCACTAAAATAAAAAGCATTTAAATTAATGAATGTTACTACATACAGGTTTACTTGGTTTTAAAAAGAAATCAACATTCAATGTTGCATTTTGTCTAGTCAGGAATTGAATCTGGTCTCTTGTAGAGTTTGTACAACGAATCTAAAGATATCGACAGTCTTCATTCACCAGCTGTTAATATAATCCTAGAAAGAAGGCTATCAGTTGATAGTTTTGTTTAATTTAAATATTTAAATAAATCATTACATAATATTTCTTTAAAATCTTAATTTGTTTTACAAACTGGGCGTTATGTAAATCGAAAATGTAATCATTGAAACCGCTTTTAAACCTTGAAATTGAATAATATGTCATTTTTATATCAATATCCGTTTGATAACTGTGAGATTAATTGGAATATAGTCACTTTCTTGACACCTGCTATTTTTTATTTGAAACATTTTTAAATATATATCCACTCGTTACATCCTTTATTTTAAGTTTTGACATTCTTTAGTTATTGTGAAACCGTGGCGGAATTCGAACGCTGCAGCGTGCATCAAAAAGGTAGTCAGACGTATTGTTTCAAGTCTCTGTCAGAAGCGCTTACCTAATGTGTCTGTATCTAGCAGTTGTTTTCAACATAATATTTTTAGCAATCGAGATCATGCACAATAAATCCCTGGTTCTACGCGAGTGTCACGCTCCACAGAAACGCCAGGTGATTTTAGTGATTTTTCTATGTACCATTTTAATAAAATAATGATGTAGAAAGGTACATTTTTATATGTATAAAGTAGTATTAACTAATGTAGTATAGTAAAACAAATTATATTTATCAGTCGAGGTAACCGGCTTGCGTAAATATTTTATCAAACAATTGTCGAGAGATATTTGTCTAGCCGCCTTATTATATTATAGTAAAATAATAAGTTAAAGAGTGCGAATTAAAAGCAATCTTTTTAGGGTTCAATGCTGCGCGCAAATCATGCTTAGGAACTTCTTCATTATATTTTAAACTTATAATTACAATTTTTTCGTTTAAATCTTCTGAAGCTATTTTGACGTGCATTACTGTGTAACAGCAATTGCCAATCACCAAAGCATTAATCACCACCAGTTCTTATTGTGTATATTTAGATTCATACAACATCGAGGATTACCGGATATAAAAAATCTTCAATGTTACTTAATATTCTATAAAGTTATAAAATATAACTAGACCGCTGGGAAAGTAAATCTGTTTCATATTGGTTCAAATTTCATTGAGTACAGAGATTGTCAAAGAATTGCGTACAGAGAATGTCAAAGAGTTAACGTTGCACAATATATTGTTTGTTATCAACGATATTTATAAACTACGATTTCAACCATACGATTTTTTATTTACGAACTATTATTTCATGGTGATGTTATAAGACGATTAGATTTGTAAACATAAAAGAAAACCTAGGCAACAGTTTACACCAACAGTTTACAATTTTCAGAATATAAATTTCGGTATATATCGTCGATCCAAAACCAAAAGGGAACTTGTGTAAAAATTGGGTTTTGAGGAAAACACATTTTGTGTATCATTAAAATCGCGTGGAAGATATTTATTGGTTTTTTTAAATGAAAGTTCACAGAAAATGACTACAAGTTTTTTTTCCATACGTGAATTGAATATTAGTTTACAAATACACAGGATATCTTTTTTACTTGTGATTTCATAAGTTTTGTTTCGCAAATGTCTTTTTGTCTATCACGCAGAGAAAAAATCGAACAAAACTGCATTCATAACTCCCAACATCAAAAATGTCACAAGTGTCCTTTTGCTTTTGGGGCTACCATATTATATATAACTGCAGTACTGGTTTTGATATGTTTGTGTTTTTAAGGTTGTGACTCAAATTTTTATTGGGAATACTTGTGTATACTTGAATACTCGTTTTTCTATAAAGAAGTGATGACGAATGAAAATATGTTGTTTATTTGACTTTGTTGCAAAAAAAGAAGAATATATGGTGAAACGAATATGTTTGTACTAAACATATTTGTTTCATTATATTATATCTTAAAATGTTTTTCCATCAAAGAATTAATGTAAAGATTCTAAATTTTAATGATAAGCAACATTTATATAAACTTATATTTTTTATCAGTATAAGCTTAAAACCTAATTAAAAAACTATGTCATAAAAAAGAAAACAATGTCTTTTAATTCATTCATAAAAACGAAATACTATCATTTTCAGCATATTTTAAAAATAAATATTTAAAAAATGCTAGTCAGTCTTTTCTTTAGCTGATTTTTTAAAGTGATTTTAATAATCTATTCTTTGAATGATATTATTTGAGTATTTACAACTAGCCTAGTTCATGTTTCATTCCTAAATGACAGACTCACTAAGTTACCTGTGACTTGGCATCTTGTCAGATTTTCTTTTAATTATATTTAAAAGTAAGAAGTTAAAAGTCATGGATGAATAAAGAAAGCGTTCATAAAAAGATTTTTAACAAAGAGAATAATTAGAGCATACAAATGTTGGAAATACGAATAAAAAAGATGTCATAATTTAAAAATGATTTTTTAAAAGATGTTCAGTGTCCTTTGTGAAAGTAATTGTCTTAATTTATATAAATTATTATTACCTCATTGTTTGTTTTTTTCCTCGTTTTCGTAGTAAATCCAATTTCAGTTCGGTTCATGTTAGCAATTTTTACTCTAATTAATTGAATTTGAACATTTTTGTTCTACGTAACTACAAATGAAATTGCATTAATTAGCTGTGCAGTATTTTTTTACAAGAAAAATAAATTCATGTATTTATTTTTTTGATATTTTAGTTACTTTCTATTGATCAATTGGAAAATATTATTGATGGATTCGTCGGTTAGTTTGTGGAAATTCATTTTAAATATACAATTAAATTGATAACTTCGTCGTTTCATTCGCAATGTCACATGTAGTAACACAACCAGTGGAATAACAAAGTTATCAATATTAGTAATAATTATAGATAATTCAAATTTAGCTGATATTAAAAACCAAACTGTGAATTTTAAAATTCACAGTTTGACTTCAACTCCATTGGTGAAACATTGCATTTGAACTTATACTTTATAAGCATATTTTACAAAGAGAAATGTTCAACACGTTTGATTTATATTGGAAAATAAAGAAAATAACTAGAACAAAGGACAAATTAACAAAGATTAAAAATTAAAATTCTGATTCACGAAGGTAACGTCACTTCTAAATATCTGTTGGAAGAGAACAAGAATCCACTAAATTTACTTCAAAATATTTAAGAATAAGTTTTTTTTGAATATTTCGTTTAAGGAAAATTGGAACTCTAAATGTTAAATAATATAAATAGCCCGATATTATTACAACAGGTTACTAATAATGTATTTTAATATGTTTTTTTGTATGTGAATCACAAGAAAATATGAGAAAAATCTAATTTTAAATACGAAGAATCTTTTTTGAAGGATTCTTTTGGTGGATTTCGTAAATACGCATGATCACCAGAAATTCTTCTTATAATTTAAAAAATCTTTCCAAGAAATTATTGTTACTAAAAATACTGCCATATTTTCTTTTCACCGCTCCCGGGCCGCCAGCCAAATACCACTGCCGCAGCATTCAGTGGTTAGGAATACCAATTTTACAATAGTACAGTTAATGGATCAATAAATTTATCTGACGCAAGCTAATGAATATGAAGATAAAACAAATTCACATAAATATTTATTTGAACATTTTAGCATTGACATTGAATATTTATATGTTAATGACTTGTCATAAAGTCTATAGAGATATTGAAGAAAAATTAAATTAATAGTTACATTAATAATCAAATGTACGATTATTGTTAGCTTTTTGTCTTGAGTAAAAAAAAAACTTCTAACTGGTCTTTGAGATGACATAAATTCGGTTTATAACAATAAGAATATGTTTGTCAAATAATTATTATTGTTATCCAAATGGACGTGAGTAATTTTGGATAACTATTTATTGAATTAATACATGAACGATGTTGTTAAAAGACATGAAAGTATCTCTTATGAAAATGATTAATTTTGCTGTCTTGTTAAATGATGTTTTTAAATATATGAAAAGGAGATCTGATTTAAAAGAAAAATAATAACCGTGCGCCAGCAACTGTACGAGTGTAAATAAGCTTGAACAGGGTATTCGCTCTCCCAAAATCTGTCAGTCGCCCGCGAACAATCGACGTGCGAGCAACAATTGGCAATAACCTCCCTGCGATTTCGCTATGTACGCGTGCCAAAAGTGGGTAATCTAATTGTGAGATAGTGTTGTGCAAAATAATGTAGAGCTGACAAGTCACGCAAAAAAAGTAGTGCGCCTGAACCCTCCTACAAAAAAGTGTATTTTACTGAATGAGAGATACTGGATAGATAATTAGATTCGAATACGATCGTGTATGAATTGATTTTCAATTATGTATTTACTAAATTGTGCTAGATAAGAATGCAAATTCTATTATGTTTTTTTTTAAATTTAATTGGTTAAAAAATATTTTCTGAGTGGCGATTTGAATAAAAAAAAATGCTTTTGTAAAAACACAGCAAGATAATTATAAACACATTTACCATGCAATATATATAATATTATGTCCACGAACCACGTGTATTCAAATATATATCTTATGCAGTTGGCTATGTAATAAACATAATTGTTTTTCAATTAAATAAAGCCCAAGCGTTGTAAAAAAAATGATCCAACGATTTACATAGTAATAAAGTTTGAGAAACCAGTTATAGGTCACATCTTTCGAAATAAAAAAATGTTTTAGAATGTACGCTACAGGTAACTTTTTTTAATAACTGTACGTACATACATATTTTAAATGGTACGAATAACTAGCAATGAAAAAGTTAACTAAAAATCGCGAAATTTATGGTGACATCATATTCATTTTATCAACTGTTTTTTTTGAATAAATATTGTAGTAATATTTTATTATTAAACAACTCGTCACGTTCGTATCAAAGAGTTAATATTGTCATATGATAATTCGATTGATTCAATTTGACTTGTTGATAATTTTTTCTAGTAACGATCTTTGAAAATAAATCAATCTGTAGACTGGTTTGATTATTGATATTCTAGTAAAAAGTAGTGTTTTGACTTTTTACGTTCGGTGATCATCGTTATCAATATTTAACGTCTGACATAACAAAGACATTCTTTTCAACTATGACATAATTCTCTTCAAATAACTCTATTAAAAAATTGACATTTTTACTTGATCCATATCTATTAATTGCTCAATATTATTGTAAATTACATTGTCGAATTATATATTTTAAAGAAAATGCACAACGATTTACTCAAAACAAGTATTTCCGAGTTCACGTTTTTTTGTTAGAACGATGACGTTTTATTAGTTTGTGAGTAAGTTCATATGTGTCTACTTAAATTAAAGTGTCTAAAATTTGCGAGTGAATATAATTAAGCTTACACTCTCATACATATACGATTATTTATCTTTCGATTGAGTTGAAACATATGTATTTTGTATATTATAAGCAATAAAATGAAATGTGTTTCTCATATTAAGTGTAATAAAACAACAAAGTTCACGTGTATTAAATAGAAAAAAATGTGATCGTATTTAAATGGAAGTTGATGTAATATACAACAGATTACTAGTGAGTGAATAGTTTTTCTAAGAAAAATATCTTATTGATGAAACAACGCTCATTTTACAAAGGAATTATCGGTGAGTAATTAAAGTTACTATTAACGATAAAATTATGATCGTTAATTGAAAATAATTATGTTTTAATGCGAACAAAAACATTCACTTTTTATCCCTCGTGTTTTATAATTGCTGATCATGATAATTACTCTTATATACACATACAATTACACCACAGTTGAACAAAGTAAGATATCTATATTATTTATATCTTTTTATAAAGGAATATAATGTGAAATTGAAATTACTGAGATTTTGTACATTTTCATGTATTTCGTCACTAACGACGAGGGTTTCGTCTTTCGGCATCTTCAAGTTATTCGAGTACATTAATGAACTCAAACTGTCCCGGGTCGTTAGTGACGAAATACATAGAACTGTACACATTCTCAACAATTCAAATTTTATATTGAAATTCCATCAAGCACCCTCAGTCGATGTCTTTAAATTTAATGTGTACAGATAAAAAAAATAATTCTGTTTTGACGACTTCATTCAATTTTATGACATTTTTTTATCAATATTATACTTCCTAGTAATGGATCCAGTTCACGTAATTTTTTTCCATGTCCGCTCCCAATGTGGAGCATATGGTCTCCTAACGGAGGTATCTTAACAGAATTTTTCTACGAGAACTGCTTGTTAATCAGTCGCTCAACCTCTCTTTTTTTTTTTTGAAGAGAGTAGGGATAGAAGGATAGGGCTAGGACAGGACTAGTGGTTAGCTATTCGCTCTCGTAACGCCCCCTGAGGATGGGATGAGTGGGAGGGAGGAAATCCATAAATCGATTGAATGATCAATCTACGAAAACCGTCCGCACCGGGAATTGAACCCGAGACATCCGTAACCGTAGCCAGCGACGCTACTAACTGCGCCACGGACGCCGACTGTATATAATATTATTCGGAAACTATATATAATAAACGAAATTTATGTAATGCGTTATGGTGCATGGACCACAATATGTTGCGTGTATGATAGCGTTATGCAATGCATAGTAGTGTAACAAAAGTAAACAAAAATAGCTGAAAAGTATTTCAAAAATGCGAACGTATTACAAATTACTGTCAAAATAAACTTCGATACAGCTCCTGACCTCGGTGAATAAAATAAAAATTAATTCAATTTCTTTGATGAATATTTTTGTTCTTCTGTTGCTTTCGCTGGCAGTGCGCGGTTTATATTAATGCGCGGCAATAAAATAGCTAGTGATTGATGTTCATAGCATAAAGCTATCAAGTAGTTATTTTTTCCGTACACTCTGTATTCATATTAAAATGATAGTAAACGAGATTGTGCCATAATAACTGTGAGTTAGTTCTCGTGGCTGTAAAATTTTCTATTTCTCATGTTCGTTACTGAGATGGGAGAAATTTGTTGAAATAGCATTTATTAAACCGTATTAATTTATTTGTTAGCAGCTTTAGTAAGAGTAATATTGGAAAATGGTGATGTTATGTTTATATTAAGAGTTAATATTTTAATTTAATACATCGACTGAGAGTGTTTGATGGAATTTCAATATCAAATTTGAATTGTTCAAATTTTGTACATTTCCATGTATTTCGAGTTCGAGTTCATTTTTGTACTCGATTGCCTGAAGATGTCGAAAGGCACAAAATTTGAGTTATTGCCTGAAGATTTTGAAGAATTGCCTGAAGATGTCGAAAGATTGCCTGAAGATGTCGAAATCCTGAAGAATCCTGAGAAATCCTGAAGAATCCTGAGAAATTGCCTGAAGAATTTGAAGAATTGCCTGAAGATGTCGAAAGGCATAAAATTTGAGTAATTTGACATATCGTTACCAATGAAGAGCGTATAGACTCGTAACAGAGATTAACAGTTGAACCAGCTTTATCTTTTAATTAGAAGCTCAACCTCTCTCTCATATGGTAAGAACGAAAGAAAGAGTTGTTCGTTAATCGGTCTCTCTAGGAACCTAGATATTAAAAAGAATTATAGATCACAGATATCAATGTATTTGGATATATATTACATCAATTATTCACGTAAAGGTGCTATATTCATAAAATTCTAATTCCACAATTTTATGCAATGATGAGGAGCGGTTTCATGCACCGTGAAAATTTTCAACTGCTGATGAACGATCTGCTGAAACCGCTCGCGATGTGAATTAGTACTACAAAAAATATATTAATTTTATTAAAATTTAATGAAGGAAAAATTCCATTCGAGAATACGAATCTTTGGTCTTGCAATCGAGTAGGATGTAATCTCAAAGATATTTAACTCTTGGCCAGGGGACCAACAAAAAAAGCGATATTTTGATGTAAAATTAGCTATGAAAAATGCTAATGAAATATCTTCACAATTCAATTAATATAATTAACTGGCATCATAAAAACAAACAATATTTCGATTGCCAAAAGTGAGATAAAAAAAAACTCCGGTTCAAGTTAAAGGTGACGTTTTTATTTATGAATTTAAATTACTGTGCATCTCAGTATATCAATAAATAACCATTACAAGAAGCTAAAGTAATTATCCATAATCATAAAATTTGAAACTTATTTGCTTTTAGGATTAATGAATAATACTGTGTATTTTTTTTCTTCGAACAACTCAAACCGAAATTATGACATCGAATAATATATTTTAAATAAAATTTAGTATTTACAAATAAATAAGATGATGTAAGGTCAATCTATTCTAAGCCAGTGGATATAGATAGATAAAAATCAGTTTAAACATAGTTTTGACGATGGCGTGAGGAAGAAATATCTATCAATCAATTTATGTCAATCTTATAGAAGTAAACATTTGATAACTATACTCTTGATAAGTTTTTTAGGATGCACGTAAATAATTTGGCACCTAGCTGCCCGGCACTGTATACAAATGTATATCAAATTATTTAATTTTGTAAGTATCTTGTTTTAACTTTTTGTGCATAGTCGCTCAGATATGGGTCATCTATAAATTTATCAGTTATCAATGCTGTTATTCAAATCAAATGAGCTGTAATATAAATTTTACACACATCAGATTTTTTGTATATTTATGATTGAAAATATCATATTAACCTTTAATTGAACTGTCAAACAGGGTAAATAGATACTGTGGGGAAAAAAGAGACAGTATGAATTTCAAGAAAACCTTTGTAACTAATGATGCATTCTGGTGAATTCATTCATTTATTGCTTTTGTATATGTTTGTAATTAACAATACCTTACTTAGTAAGGCTTACTACATATCATATTTGATTTAATTTTTATTTTAAAAGCAAATTGTTTATTTTTTTCAAATTTGGATTATTGAGATTTTGTACACTTCCATGTATTTTTTCACTAACGTCCCGGGTTTCGCCTTTCGGCATCTTCATGCATTCGAGCACACGAATGGTCTCGAACTGACATACAGTAAACAGTGTCTAACGTTAATATAGAAGATACAAATACGACAAATATTATTTACGAGGTCAGTTCGAGACCATTCGTGCGCTCGAATGCCTGAAGATGCCGAAAGGCATAACCCGGGTCGAAAGTGACAAAATACACGGAAGTGTACAAAATCTCAATAATCCAAATTTGATATTGAAATTCCATCAAGCACCCTCAGTCGATGTCTTAAATTATATGTTTATTTTTTGTTCAACTGCCAAGTTTCTAATTCACCCATTTTCGTCTCTATTCACAGTGTAAGCTGAATAGATAAATCCATCAAAATTGATTAATTCTTAAAATATTTTATATTTGAAAAATATTTTTACATACATATTTGTAGAAGAACTATAAAAATAGAGTTGTAAGCCAGAATAATGTTTTGATAAGTACGAATACAGCTAATCGTAAAGATTAACGTGTCTCTATTCTCCCCAATGAATGAAACATATATCTACAAAATAATTTGATACGAAGTTGTTTTAAATGTTCATTTATCATGGCTTGTTGGTATAAAAAAACAGTTGCTTCCTGATAAGAGTGGACCTTTTCAATGACCGAAGCTAACCATTTTTTGACAGAGATAATAGGACCTAAAATTTTTAAGTGCCGTTGCGTGCCTCTACTTATTTGGTCACGATTTGATGGTAGCGAATAAACGGGTGTCCAAAAACTGGTACCGAGTACTCATATCGCTCGAAGCAGTCTAAAAAGGAAACCATTAAAACCACACTACTAGTTTGATAAGTAACGATCTTAATATATAATTTACATCACGCACCGTAATTTTTGAGTGCATTTTTTTTGTATCCCAATGAACCATTCGTTAATCGCTGTGGCCGAGTGGGTATGGGCTGAGGTTCCGCTATAAACGGTTATATACTATTTAATCTCTGTATCATTGATTTAGGAATACCTGATTTTTGATGATTTTTACCTTTCCATAGCCTAAAATAAGAGCCGAGAGATCTAATAGTTTTTCCAGTAATGTAAATACCTTACATTGAATTTGTTCATAAGTCTAGTCCATGGATAACGAGTCTATGACACGAGTGCCAGAAGTATAACCAATGAAAATGTTATTCCCACGTGAATGATTTACAGATAACTTCGGTTCAGTCTTATATTTTTTGAATTTAACTTTGATTGCAAACATAATTTACAAATTTAATTTCGTTAAACATATGAGACACATATGTAAATATTAAACAACAAACATCTCACTAATTGGTATTGATTGATGTAAAACATAGCATATGGCAGTTAATTTTTATACAGTTATATATTTATTTATAAAAATAAACACAATTTTTACATTTGATAACGATCAAGACTGGTACGCTTTTTGCGAGAATTTTCAACTGATTATATACAATTGTAGAATCAGAATTTAAAAAATATAATGCCTGTTCACCAGAACTCACATTTAAAACCTTTGTACGTGTTCGAGGTAAATCGTATATTATTCATTTTTTTCTTAGTAACAACTAATAGCGCGTCGGTAAATATTATTTACAAGTTTCAAGAATTTGTGCTCGAGAATGGAAATGGTTAAGACATAACCTGTAATACGTATTTTCAACTAATTTGTACTTTATCGCAACTAAATGTTGTATGTTATGTCACTTCTCTGGGGGGCTTGGGGAATTTTTTCAGCGTTGTTATTATTGAAAAGATTTGATAATCAATAAAAGGTCGCAGAGGGTTATTAGAAGCATTGGTTAAGAAAGAATGTTTTTAACCCATTACTTACTACCAGCGGTGTGGAGTCGTAAAAAAAACCAATAGGCCGACTCCAACTCAGGTTGTGACTAAAAAAAGTCTAATTTTGTCAGGTTTTTTTTCCTATCTTTCCTATTTATGTTTAATTGGTCTTCAAATAAAACACTAACCAAATAGCCAGTTTTTACGTATTATGCATATATTTAATATATAAATATATATTGTAGGACAAGAGGGTGATATAGGCATAAATAAAAATGAATCAAGTACATAAATACACGTAGATATGTAAAAATGCACTTTCACGCCAGCAATTTTTCTAAAATTCATTTAAAATGACGCTTTCACATTATATAAACTTAATAAAGATATTAAAATTTAATATGGGTAAAGACAATTCACTACTCCTTTTATTTTTTTATGATTATCCTCGCTGTATATAAAAAGTCCTTAGATATTCGTAAAAGTTATGGAAAATAAAAAGTAGGATTAAACTTTTATAGAATAGGTAGCATATATTTTATATGACAAGATAATAACCCTAAAATAGTTATAGTGCTATAACAATATATATAGGATGGTAAAATGTAATATGGGAGTATATCGTTTCATTGTTATCAAGTAAAATCTGCGAAGAACCGTTTTGTTGTGGTAAGATGTAAGCTAGTGACAATGGCGATAGACTTCTCGTTGTCTACTGTATTTTTTGTGATGTTGACAAGTGGTGAATTTTAATGATCTGGACGAGATATTTGATTATATATCGCTAGATTGGATTTGGTTTCAAAAAAGATTTTGATTGGCAGTGACTTTTTAATGTTTAATCAATAATCAATCAAAAAAAATCAATATATGTTTATCTGATCGATCGGAGATATTGGAATAAAATGAAATTGTTAATACAAACTATTTTTCACAATATTTTCGTGTAAAACTTTTCTAATAAATACATTTTATTATTCCGCCTATGGTTAAAAACAAAAACATAGTCGTGTTTTAGATATATTATAAAATACACTACAATTCATTTTGTACTACTCCCACAGGACCGGTTTCGCTCATCGCGAACATTATCTACTGAAAATATCTTTGTGTGTATATTCTTGGTATATATTTTATGTTTTATAACAACGGGTGACTCAC
The DNA here is from genome assembly GCA_022494535.1 of Himalopsyche phryganea. NCBI lineage: Eukaryota > Metazoa > Arthropoda > Insecta > Trichoptera > Rhyacophilidae > Himalopsyche > Himalopsyche phryganea. Next base: position 2,012,953 of record JAGVSL010000018.1, on the reverse strand, counting down.
CCACTTTTATATTTATTTCCCTTAGGAGCTTTATCCGCCTGTTACAAATAATCATTATATCGCGATGGAGAGTGCTCCTCTTCTCCAGGACGGGTAAACGTTAAAATATTTTCATCCTTAATGTTGACTTCATGTTCAGTAATTTATTAAAATATTGCAATCAACACCTACAATTTAAATATGTCTTATTCAACATAAGATGCTTCATAAGGAAACAAATGTGTTTTACTCATAGAAATACCGTCAAATTAACTGTCGAATCGAAAGAAATATATTTGTTTGTATTATTTACTACGTTTGTTGTAGTTTAACGAGTATCCTATAAGTATGTGTTTTCACAAGGCGTAGTGATTTGTCAATTATCAAAGTACGTGTGATACGTAATACGAAAATGAGTTAATGATTGGATCTCATTTTAAAGACGACAGAGCAGATCTTGGACAAATGATGTAAATTAGAAAAATAAATTGACCACTTGGAAGGGAAATATCATTTTACATTGGTTTTAGGTTTAAAAATTCTGACTCAGCCACTTGATGTAAGCCACTATTATATCGACACTACCTACGTTTTAATCCCGTTTCTGCAAACATGAGAATTTATAAATTCATAAAGCAACTATATAATGTTTTTGATAAAGACAGTTTTTAATCTCTGCTGAACAATTTCTATTTTGAGGGTTACATCAATTGGCCAAAAAACCGTCGATATATATTTATACGTATTCACCGTAGCAAGCCTTATAATCACAATTAAAATGTATGTTAATGACTCTGGTTTACTGGTATATAAATAAAAAAAATAATTGTAGCCAAGCGAATTTGGCATTCTTCATACGACGAAGGGTTTTAATACCCGAATAATCATATCAAATTATTATAAGAATTTGAATCAATAATGTCTGTTATCGCATAAATTAGTATATATTATCACACACGGGAAGTAGAGATAAAAAACTTGTGTCTCAATCTCATTATTTTTGTATTACACACCTGATATAAGTTCAATGTTCTGATTAATACTGTGTTAATATCAAAATATAAATAAAACATTGAACATGATTTAAGTAATTTCAAGTCAAGCTAAAGTTTACACCCCGAAGATTTGCCAGTGCAAATAATGATAATTAAAAAAAATAATAATAAATACAATGATTAGTTGTTAAAATTTTATAATACGAGTGCAAGATATATTGTTTTTATTTGATATTTTCAAAATAAGTTTTTGATGAAGTTTGTAGTATAATAGTATTTATTTTAAATACAAATAAAGCTGTAATGAATTGCAAATCAATATTTATTTGTTGGAAACAATTCTATTTATTTCCAAAAGGACGATACATTAACTACATAGTAATTTTTACGATTGACATTTTGCAAATACATGTAAACGTTTATATGAGTGAAGTTTAAAAAATGGATATTATGCTAAAATGTCAAAATGAATGAGCTATTGTCTCTTTGAATGTATTCCGTGTCATTATCTGGCATTAGTAAATCGAACATAAAGCAGCTATGTCTAAACAGAGATCTTTGTCAAAGAGGTTCCAAGAGCGAACTATGTCTGATGACTACAAACCGACACTTACTATTATTATTCTGCACTATACATACATTTGTTTTGTTTGTCTTCAATCCATTGGTAAATACGGCATAATTATAAAGGCAATTAGTAAATTCTGATATCTAATAAGACAAACCATATCTATTTTGCTATATTTAAGTTCGCCCATAGAAGTCGTTGTCTTTCTACAAAAAAATAAATGCGGATGCATTTAATGAAGGAATATTATTGTCTATAAATTATGATAGTATAAATCGATGCTAGGTAAAAAAGTATGGACAAACAATATGGTCAAAATCGTGTAGGCATAAGGGAAGAATACTATTCTATGAAAAAAAACTGGTGACGAAATACGTTACGGATAAAATGTTATGGTTAAATAGTTAAAACAAAATTTTATATATTATGTGAGTTATTTAATTGAATTGAAATCTTCGTTTAAACATTTTGTCGGCACTATTTTTTCCATACCATTCATTGTCCGGTCGCCTATAAATGTATAGTTTTACAATATTAATGCATTATAAAATTTATGAACAATAATGAATAATATTAATAATATATTATACTACGTTTAAATATATATTTTTTAAATTTATATTAAGAGCCATTTACTTACTGTTTATTTATACAATCGGTTCAAGCCATAAAAAAAACCTTGAATATGAAACATAATTTTAGATCGATGAAATTGACCTGGTGTGATGATTCACTGAAAAGAAGAATAATATTTTATTTAAAATACATACGCTTTTAAGCAATCGCATTAATTTTACATTGATATGAAACTAACTGTTTTACTGAAATATTAATTTTAAATATTATTAATAACAATAAGCGAGTGATATTATGTAATAAATGCTGGGAACTATTTAAATAACTTTATGTTACACAATATGCTGTGATTATTACCTTTTTATTTTCTACGCATATTGTGCCAGAATTTTAGTGAACTATTTTTACTAATTATAAACACGTGCCATTACGGGAGTGTATTCTTATGTTTATTTTACATATCTTTTTGATGGATATATAATTTACCTTTCAGAGACTGGGCGTTATAATGTCTATATGAGTGTCTGTAAGAAAGCGACGCTTTATTTGTAAAGTTATGTTTTTTATTGGTAAAAATATCACGGATACTATTTTTTACAAACATGGCGATCCGTACATGATTCTCAATGTCGGAAAAGTTTCTATAGAGTACACTTTGTAGGCAGCAGACATTTTCACGGATAATCAAACAGAATTTGACACAATGCAGGTGACGTAACACAGATAGCTGTTTCAGACATTAGCTGACAATTACGTAATGGATCTGTTAAGGTAAACCTACAGTTAAGTAATCTATTGAATGTGCTCAATAGCAAGGTAATTGATCTTTTGTTTCCGATTTAGTACACTAATGGAAAGGATTACATTAATTTGCATAGATTAAAATTAAGTACTATACACAGTCTGAAGATTATTCTCAAAGAGGTAAAATACGTGTCACATCTTGTAATAAAACCAGCGGAGACACAAAATTAACAGTTTTAATTTTATATTAAAAAAAAATTCCACATTCCATGGAAAATATATAAAATTTCTTAGTCAGGCTGTCTCAGAAAATTTTTGTTATTGTATTGATATTTCACAGATAAGATTGAATAAAAAATTATGCAGATTTCTGCCGATATTTGATATGCTAGTACATGGCTAGAAGTTTGCGGTTGGATTAAGTGACTAGACCTCTGAGATAAAGAATCACTAATCCTAAAAAGTATTATTAATGGTATTTTTTCTAATTTAATATACAGATAAGATGGCTTAAAATTATACACATTTCTGATATAATCTCAGATAAATTTTAAAAACTCGTTTGGCTTGAGAATCATTCTTCATATCACGTTAGACATTTATTTATGTTATTTTCACGTTAATACGTTGGCCATACACGATTCCAATTCCAGATGTGTGAACGAAAATGATGAATTAGTGTTGCATAATCAAATTGATTTACGGAATCCATAAATATATGTAAACTAAACCGTCAATGAATTTTTTTGATTCTATCTTGAGGATTTTTTGGAACAAAACCATGACAGGTAATTTCCGTTTTTTTATTGCCTTGTATTGGGTCAAGGGCTGTATAATAAAGAGAGCATATAAACCGCCGAGAGTAAAATTCAGATGTGGAACATTTGAAAGTGAATTTAATGATTTATACATAAAATTATTACCGCCATAAAACGAGATAATAAAACTTTTGAACGTTATAATAATAGTGAGTAGATTTGGGTAAGGCAAGGACGCATATCGAGAAAAATAAACAATTCATACAGTTTGAATTAGTATTGAACTATTTTAAGTTCAATAATAATTACTTTTGGTATTTTATGACAAACAAAATTATAAAGAATTTTAGTAGTAGCAATAGAACAAAATGAATTCTAAATTTATATCACCTTGCTAATCGAATTTTATTTCCCAATATGCAATATAACACACTGTTGTCAGGATGTATTTCCTAACTTATGGTTTAGACACAGAGAATTGTAGCTGGGGTATTTTTATAAATATATTTTAAAGTAAATAAATTAAATTATATTTAGACGATGAGATTTTGAGCATTATAATTTTAAAAGCTGCTGATCAGTAACTACACAACTCGCCCTTTATAGTACCTCTAAAAATGAGTGGTGAATTAGAAGTTTCATCAGAATTCGTCTTATTTAACCCTTTGGTTCCTACGGGGTCGATCTATCGGCCCCATTTGTTACGATTTTAATTAAACCATGAGCCAAAGAGTTAAGAAAAATAGAAAAAAAAGTTGATTGAATTTACAGAACAATTACGATTTAATAAAAAGAAGAAGCTTTGGTATTAAATGGATTGTTCAAATATATCTGGAACTATGAGGAATGAGTCTTAATCAGCAAATATATAATCAATATATTTGAAAGAATCTAGATTCATAATCAGTCTTGTGGTAATTTGGATGCGATATGCGTGGTATTCTATATTGATAAATCCGACTCTCAATTTTCGAATCATCTCAAGGCTAATAAATAGGTGTTGTAGTAGTCCACTTTTTTTTATTATTTATCGTAACCCATAAACATTTATTCCATATTCATTCATAAATATTTGTATGAATGGTATTACACTATTCCTAATATTAGATTAGGTATTCAGCTTAATAATGTTTCGTAGGTTAATTTCAAATTACATACTCGTTTTAGTTCATTAAGCTAATAACTGTGTTTTAATGAGAGTTTTTAGCTATCAATTAACAAAACATAATGTATTTTGTACACTTTAATTGTTCATGGTCAACAAATTAAGTATACTTTAATCACTATGAAATTTTGGAATGAATTATATACTGCAAAAACTGAAGTAAAAGACAAAGTATTACAATAAAGTGTTTTTGTTTTTAAATGTTAGTGAATCGTGATGGATTTTGTAGAAATTGAATGATAAGAAATTTCTTTAGAAGGGTTTCATTGTAAAAGCCTAGAGCAAGGATTTCATTACATTACTGTTATCTGAATTGGTTTTGAGTAACTTTTAATTTGTCTGATTTAATTGTGATAAATATCATATTTCGGGTTCGTGGTGCAGTGGTAAACGTCGTTGGCTATGGTTACGGAGTCTGAAGTTCAACTCCCGGTGAGGACAGTTTCATAATTTGATTTTTCAATCGATTAATAGATTTTTGTTCGTAGAAATGTATACTCGTGATGTCCGAAATTCCCTCGCAACCATCCGATCCTCAAAACGGGGCGTATCGAGAGTGATTAGTTTACCACTATTCCTATCCTAGCCCTATCCTTCTATGACTACTCTCTTCGAAAAAGAGAGGTCAAGCAATTGAGTATCTAGCAGTTTCTGTAGAAAAATTTGGTATTGGCGTTGAGAGAAATCAAACCTAGAACCTTTGACTGCAAGGATAAATCTTTTATCACTAAACCACAGAAGCGAACAGCATCATAAATTATTTTAAATATAATAAGAAAATATGTTTCGGCTTTTTAATATTTAAATAATAAGACAAAGGAAACAGGTTATTTTTTTAAATAATGAAAATTGAACAGCCCCGCCAATTTGAAACTTTTGAAACCCTATGGGCTAACTCCTTAAGCTTTTAGTGAAAACGTAGATATATTTTATTTACGATTAACTTATCATCCTCCTATGGAGTATTTCAAAAATATTTGTTTTAATATGAATAAATTTAAAATTTGAAGACCGCCTCGCATCGATATACACGAGCGTTAAGACGCAGAGTTGGTTTTTCCGTAAGAGAATTGCTATACATTTGCATACCGAAATTTCCATTCGGTGTTCAAAAATTCATCGCAAGATATATACTCGGCCACTGCGATCAGCATTAGTTGTTTCAACTTATTTTTACAAGAAATTGTTAAATATATATTTTTTAATCTAAGCTAGTAAATGAAAAAATATTCATTTTGATTTCAGTATCATAATAAATTATTCATTAAAGCAGTTAGCGCATATACTGTATTATTATAAAATCAAAATAGATGTTATCATTATTAATTGCTACTGAAAGTCTATTATCAGTGTATTAAAACGCATTAAAGCTATTAATTTATTAGTAATTAGCATATGCATTGATAATTTGTTTCGATCTATTGATGATTTTCGTGTAAGTCCAGATGAATAAAATATTGCAGCGCAGATTATTTTCGCTGACAAATCTTATTTGTTAATAATGTAGGTTGCAACAGCATAATTTGATTTAAGAATTAACGTTTTCATGAAGATCTTTCTTCAGCCATTTGCTACTGAAGTGAATTAGAATTTTCACATTTCTGAAGTTTTTGATTACAATGTCAGATTCTTGGCGCTACATTTATTGATGCCTTTTGAAGCAAAGATTTTGACGTACTAAATTTATTATTTTATGCAAATAGATATAACAAGTTATGTTTGTTAAGCCGATTGTGTTGTATTCATAATCTCTATTTTCATATTTTATATATTTGTATATGGATATATGCAATTGTTTTAATCAATTAAAATAATACAATGAATTTATGAGTGTATATCAGAAATAAAAACAATCATAATATTTCAACCTTAATATTTTAGGGAATGAGATTTACAACTTCAAAATAAAAATGTTTATTAACACTTAAAATGCATTGCTAATTAACTATATACGCATTCTATGTTTGACTTGTTTTAATAGAATTTCAATAGTAATTTACAAATTATTTGTCTTTGTAGCTACAAACCAAATGTGCTTGACACTACAGAAGTGAAACTTAAAAGAAATTAAATCATGCAATTTTGGTGGAAGTTTGCAATGGACTGTTAAACATTTGGCAGACATGTCTTAATATTGCACCCGCTGGCTCGATATTTATAAAATATTCCTTGCATCGTTAATACGATTTAAGTTTACGACCATTTTATCACATTGCTTTATTACTTTCTATTGTTTTAGCGAGCCATAGTGATGATTAATTGGCCGTTTAATGAGACTCTTCTTGTGAAATAGTGAGGTCATAAAATATTTTAATGTTTCAATCAATCAACGAAGCGTTTCAATGAACATTAAAGCATTTATCATAGTGTAATTTAACGACCCACTCATGATAGTTTTTCATAATCTCGTTACGCTACAAAAAGGTGTCAATAAAAATAATAATATATAATTTCACCACGGTGCTAGGCGAATGCGATTGTATTTTTTTCTACATCAGTGAAACAAGCTATTTAGCAATTCTAGAGAAGCATTTAAATAATAAAAAAAATCATTACACAAGTAAATTAATATTCACTTTTAAGGTATTAACTGTCAATTCTTGGTGGAAAGACATTATATTTTAAAAAATAAAACACAATTCATTTGTACTACATCCGCATATTTATAATGATCAGGACCGGTTTTGCTCATAACGAGCATTACCAACTGAAACGAGCATAACGAGCATTATCTGATCATTATAAATATGTGGAAGTAGTACAAATGAATTGTGTTTTATTTTTTTAAATAAATTAATATTATTGTAAACTAACTGAAATTTGAATAATTCTATTTGGGGTGTTTTATATTTATGCATTTTTCGACTGTTCATATCGAAAAAATATTGTTCCCTTTTTAATTTACTACACTAGTTGAAAGTGATTGTGTGATTGGATGAGAATAAACATAAAATAACTGTTTTTTAAGTGTGAGATTGTGTGGTTGAAAAACAACTCTCAACAATGAGCAGCAGTTAGTTTGAAACATGAGATCTCTCCTCACCCATTCCTATCTAATGTACTGGTTTCAAAATTGATACTGCGAGTTTCCAATTAAGTTATCGAAAACTCCACTCAGTTAACAAATTCTTGGCCTGCGAAACTGTAGTACTGGAAATAGTTCTTCACTGGTTCTTGCTAAACAACAAGGTTGCTAATGCCTAAGTATCGAGTTCAAAAAATCAAGAAGTGCAGTAATAAATTATTCCAAGTAAAACAACAAAAATCTAATTTTATAACTGGATACGCATGATTCCAACTCGAATATATTTGGCCCTTTTTAACTGCCTATTTGATATTCGAATATTTCGGCCACTACTAAAATACTATTCCTAATATTTTTTAATGAACTGTTTTACAAAATCGACGAAAGATCACATCACAATTTTTCCAGATTTGAAGAACGATAATGCTGCAGGTAGTGGTCTTCACCAAAAATCGGACGCTTTCAGTATCCAGTATAAATCACAATACTTGAGTTTGACGAATGACTCACGACTAAAACAAACCCTTTAAACATGCAGCAATTTCAGCAATTGAAAAAATACCGTCAGAGTTATCCGACGAAGTCAAAAATTTTAAATAATGTAATAATACAATGGAACTGTATAATCGGAATGTGTAATTATTTTGTCTCGATCTGGGATTTGACATAAGTGGAAAAGATATAGTTGTTAATTATTATATTATGTAGTTATCACATTAGAAAATATTATATATATCAGTGATTTAAAAATTTTAACAGAAGTGATTTTTATTATAAATGGGCTCGCTTTCTTACAAATCTTAATGTAACATTAAATTATTATTTAATTTAATTTTTAATATTGTTTTCATTCATGAGGATTATTCGAATAGTTGGAATCACTTATGCATACCAAAGTTGATATCATTTTTCTCACTAAGATTAAATCAAAACTTGTATTTCAGTCAAAAAGTTTTTTTGTAAAATTAAAAGAATATGTTAAATTATTTAAATAAAATATTAGTATGATGGTGCGCATATCTAGCAAAAATAACAAGAGAAGTGTGCAAGGAGCTTATAAACTCTTCGCGTAAATATTATAGTGTTTTTTTAATTAATCGTTATAGTAAAACAGCTATGATAGTATTAATTAATGTAAAATATTTGACTTTATGATACATCATAAGGATTACATAAATTTTGTAGCTAACTACGATAAAACTTTTATGGATTTGAAACTATATCAAGGTGGTTTGAAATCAAGGCTTTTTTGGTAATTATAACATTATATTCTACATGTATGGCTAGATGAATCATTTATTCGATTCATGAGAAATATTTAAAATGTTATTATATTGGTTATTTAAAAATGAGTGTGTGTATATTTGCATGTATAGCCGTTGGTTGTCAACCACAAAATAGTAAACTGATGAATAAAATAATAATTTCAGTGTATTGGTTTATAATAACAGATATTTTATTTTAAAAACCGTTGAATAAAGAAATAAGTTTTTTATGCAGTCGCCTCTTTGGGACCGTCTTCAGACTAACTGGTACGCTTATTTATTTATAAGTTAAACAATGGTTCTAATTTTATACTTAAATACAAAAATGAAGGGTGTAATGCTGGACGTGGGAACTACGAGAGAATTAGACACAAACTTGTTCTTCTCAATGCAAAAAAACAAATGAATCTGAAAATTGTCAAAATTTTACGTCAATAGAACTCAATTTTATCATATTTTAATTTCTTTGATGTTAGCTTTGAATAATGGGTATATATAATATTATAATGAATGTGTTCTTGCACATATTACAAAAATTACTTACTATAAAGATTAAAATACTTGGCTTTAAAGAAAACAAAATATAGGAATACGTGTAAATGAATTTTAATCTGGCAATATTATAATGAAGCCTTATTTATCGGTAAAGTTGAGAGCATGTAGAAAATTCTCAAACATCTGTTTCATCATCAAAGAACATCCAATACAACTTTTAAAGATATGTGGTATTCGTGATTTTTTATTTAATTACTTTCATTTACTAAAACAGATGCCATCATCAAATTTAAAAACTTGGATCACCACATCACTATTTTCCGGTTTTCATCGAATGTGGTATAAAATGATAACAATTATATTGGTCAACTTTACCGGTAAAACATTAGAATATTTAGATAAAAGACGCTGTAGTATATTCCTGAATAATAATAGGTATATCCTAATTTGAACCACACATAAATTAAATTATTAAAATCATACAAAATATATTTATAAGTATCATTTTATACAAATATAATTGATAATACAGCACCGTTTCATGTTGGCATATCAATAATTCATTTTTTAATTGGTCGTATTTATTCATGTCAGAAGATGAAGACGACTTTGGAAGAATGCAGAGCTATGGAATGGAGTGTCTCCAAGTCATTCAATTTTATAAAAGACGAAAGATGTATACACTCCGCTTTCAACCTCATTGGTGTATATCTTCTGACATTTTTACCACAATGTCTTGAATCTTGATGATTGAAAAATATAAAAGATTCTGTAAAAATGATATTTTTAAAATGTTAACAATGAGAACTGTACATATATTTATATTTGATTGTACACAATAACTGAAAGGAGTACAAATACAATTTAAACTATTTTCGTTAAAACTTTGATATTTTATTCTTCAAATAGAATATGCCAGTAAAACATAAAAGCACGAAGAGAAAAAAATACAGATTTGGCTCTTCATCAGCACTCGACCGAAAAGTCCAACATGGCAACATACAAAGAACTTCGCACATTCGAAATTCAAATTTCCCGCCATCGGACGCCCACCGGAAATGAGAGACGCGCGAAAAAATTCAATCGGCGCTAATTCTTTGCCGCTTCCGGAAAACAGAGAGCGCCCGCTTAATTCGACCACAAAAGCAATTTGCTGCGCCATGTCAATGACGTTTGGGAGTTTTGACTTACTCTGAAATAGTTTGCTGTGTTTTATCAAGTGTTGCAATGCACAAAAAGCGAAATTTAATCACTTAATAAATGAAATTTAGTCAGGTGTATTTTTATAAAAATGTATCATTTAAATTGATTAAAATGTCATTTATACTCCCTTTTTATTTATATTATTACGGCAGCAGTTTAAATAAAATTTCCCGAATATTTTAAAAAGAAAGCAAGCATTTTAGTATAAACATTTTTTTTATGTCTCTACACCACCCATTGTATATTTGAAGGCGTTATTTGGGGCTGTTTTCTATAACAGAGAAACGTCTAACCCTCACATCCATGGTACAAGCAGAGCTGAAAGGGACAGTTAATAAAGCAAGCACTACCTTGCTTTATGAAATAGAAATAAAATAAAATAAAACCTCTGCTAGAACTTGATTAAAGTTGCTATTGAGAATCATTTTTATTGTCTGTGAATTGAGAGTCTAGGAAATAATAAAAACAGTATACATTTCGGTGAAAGTAGGAAATAGTCAATTTTAAATTTAATCGGTAAAGTTATTAAATAAATACTAAAAAAACAAATAGAAACCAATAAGCGGGTATAGAGAGTATGTAATCTGGGCCCTTAGCCAAGTTGTCAACGTCGTTGACGTTGGTTCCGAGTTCAAGTCCCGGTAAGGACAGTTTAAAAAAATGTTTTTGTTCTGTAGATTTTCGTTCAAAGCCATGGATGTATAATGCATATGATGTCTAAAATTCCCTCCTACTCATCCAATTTTAAAAATGGGGCGAAGCGGGAGCGATTAGCTAACCACTAGTCCTCCCCTCGCTCTATACTTCTCTCAAAACTCTCTTCGAAAAAAAGAGATGTTTTAGTAACCGAGTAATAAGCAGTTCTCGTAGAAAACCTTCTGTTGATATTGACTCGTTCATTGTTGTAAAAAAACTACAAGTTTTCGACTACAATTTTATTTGACGGTACTTTGAAAAATGAAGAAGTTTTCAAAAAACCATTACTAAAAAAATCTTGAATAGTTTTTTCCTTTAAGCACAGACGCTAACACGCGTGATTGGGTGATGTGTGTGCATTAAAACGAGAATGTTACTCGCTTAAAAGCATATACAGTATCCACATCATCCAATTGCGCGTGAGGCCTGTGTGTAAAGACCGCTATTCATTTGAATATTATATTAGTGAAAATAAAACGATTTCATGAATTTACACAGTTGATTTAGTATTTTCAGTAGCCAATGATTTATTATCCATCGAAGATTCACGTAAATTTTGAATCTGCTATCGCAATTTCAAATTGCAAGAGTGATTTGGCTGGTGTTCTCTGAATTCCCAAATCATTGCCAAATGGTTCAGTGCAAATCCTAAATCTGTCACAGCAAATATGTCAGTAGATACAGGTGCAGTCGGACTAAATTAGATAAACCATCATCTATATTAGATCGAATATTTTATGACTATCAGATAATCCAAAGTTGACCATTATTATCATAGGCACTCTTACCACCAAGACATTTATATTACAGAAAAAAATGTGATTTTTCTATAAAATAATTTATTTTACAATTTATGACAGTAAATTTATAAGAAGTATTAGGTTGAAGTGGGTTTTTAAAAACAATTTTTCAGTTGAAATTTATCCATTAAAGATTTAAATATTACTTAAAAAAGCAATGTCAAAATGAAATATTTCCGCATTTTATTGATTTAAAGATTTATTTTCCAATTTTTGTTTGTGTTCCTCTCAGAAAAAATGAACAGAATTGAATTTATAAAATCATCTTTTCGGTCTGATCCTCAAAACGAGGCATAGCGAGATCGATTAGCTAACGGTTAGTACTGTCCTAGCCCTGTTCTTATATTTTTACTTTCAACGTGAATACAGGTCGAATACAAACTTCTTTTGAGATATAATTTAAGACATCGACTTAGGGTGTGGGAAATTTTATAAATCGATTTATTAAATTTCGAGACATATCACAGGGATGCATAAGATGTTTACTTACATTCCCTCTCACCAATCTGATCCTCAAAACGAGGCATAACGATATAGATTAGCTAACGGTTAGTACTGTCTGAGCCACTGATTTTTAAAATATTTTTTACTTTCAACATGAATACAGGTCGAATACAAACTTCTTTTGTGATTCTTAATTAGAAGTCAGAATTTTCCGTAAAAGGTATTTTAAATAATAATTTCGAACTTATGAATGACACTTACTCCTTGTATTCTTATAAAAATGAAATTAGGAAGATTATTATTGGCAAGGAATTTAATAATGTAATTTCCAAAATTTTTAACCCCATCATCCGCATTAAACGTATGGTTCTCCATTACGTGATTTGCTGTCGGTTACTTTTTTAATCTAAAGGGTTCAATGTTCAAACACTAATGAGTTTTACAAACATTTTTCTATTCATTTATGGATGTCTTTTCGTAGGTATGGACGTTTTCAATGTCTAAAATTCCCTTTCACAATCCGATCTTCAAAAACGGGACGTTGTTAGAGAGATTAGCTGATCACTAGCTCTGTCCTAGCCCTATGCTTCTATACCTACTCTCTTCGAAAAAGAAAGGTTGAGCTACTGAATAAAAATTAGATCTCGCAGAAAAATTTCCATTATGAGTACATATGTTACACGTTAGTAGTGGACATGGAAAAAATATAAATCCACAAAATTCTCTCTCGCCTTTGCTTACAATAAATGAATGTCCGTGATATAATGACTTTTATCATCTATGTCGAAAATATGGCACGAGGTACCGCTTCAAGCTTGATTTATTTGTGTCTATTTTTAGACTTTTTTCATACATGTGGTATTAATTTTCTCTACTGAAACAAACGGATATTTTTACTGGACCATTAAAATATTTATTCAATTTTAACACACTTTGTCTGTATGGATTTAATTCAAATCGACATTTTTTCATACAATAATTTAAATTCGTTCAGGTTGAGACATCGTTTAATTAATAGATTTGGTCTACCAATTAATTAACAGCATAAATATCGTATTTTTATGGGCTCACATTCAATATATTTGAATTAAATATAATTTCCTGAATAAATGATGACATTTATTTGATCTAATTAGTTTTATATCAAATATAATTATAATTTCACTTTACTTGTGTTAAGTTTTGATATAAATCTTCAATTCTTGGTGGAGAGGAATTATATAGAAAGATATTTTAAATTATCAGGAACGGTTTCGGTAATTTAAAAAAATTGTGGAATAAGACACAAAGTTGGATAATATGTCTTTTAAATATTTTATTTACAACATGACAATTTCCGTTCCAATGAAAGCAATTATTATTTTTATTATTCTACGAATAAAACTCGACTTCTCTTTTCAGGGAGGGTGAACATAGAACTATTGTGCAAGGAAAGGGCTAATACTTGGCTACTAGCCCGTTCTATGCCTTATTCTTAGAATCGGCAGAAAGAAATGAAAATGTTAACAGACATACACTTCATAGATGCGGGGATTGAAACTCTTGACCGTGCGAAGTAACCACTGTAATACGGCAATACACATTTTCGTATCAGTCCAAAAATGTGAGTTATTATAAAAAATGCATGATAATTTAAATTCACATATCGTCTCAATCAAGATGAGTATACCATTTTTCAAATAGTTACATAATTAAATTATTTGTGTAAAACAATATTAATTTTATGTCATTTATAAATACGTATCCACCGCATTCGTCGTTCTTGTGACTAAAATGTTTCAGTACTCTCTGTTTTACAGTCAAATTTTCATGAACACTTGATACTATTTTCATACAGATGAGAAATCAATTGAATCGAAATAGATTATGGTGGGAATGATTCCGCGCGGTTGACTTTATAACTTCATATGCGACATAGAGACTCAACGCTACATTTAACAAATATTACAATAATTAATGTATCGCAATATTTCATAATATAAAATACTGCTCATTTAAAATATAATAAAAGTTCGTTAATGGTTATTATCAATGATTTTATAATCTTTAATAGAACGGAACTGTGTTATTATTGTTTTTTTTTCAATTCAAAATACTTCAAATTCATAAGAATATGGAACGTTATGATTTCATAGGCTTAACATACATTAAACTAAATTCATAACTTATTGTATCTGGAAATTGAACAACATAAACTCCACGGGTGACATTTCTCCGAAAAATGACGTGAACCCTGGGGTTTACGAGCAAAATGTTCCATGGCATTGTTCCGCGACATTGACGTTGACACATCATGATGCCAATAATCTCATCGTTAGCGATATTCAGTAAGTGATTTCAATGATTATTTTTTGACATATTATCTTCAGTTGATATTATATATGACTATTGCAAAATGGACCCTATAAGCTATATTTTACCAGGCCTGATAATCAAGTAGTTTTAATGTAAAATAAAAAACAGATGCAAAATGACACAAATGAATACTCATACTGTTAATTAAACCTACACGTATTTGTGACGGTAAAAATAAGTTCAACAACCAATACTTTGAAGCAGCTAATTAGTATTTTTTCCATATCTCAGTAAAACATTTATTTTATCGAGGAGTCTCGGTGGGTTACGCTATGCCCTCAAGTCACGTGTCGAAAAGCTTGAAGTGAATAAATGAAATAATTCTTCGTTTTTCGTTAGATTATGGAAACAGTTTTTTTTTACGAAGATGGTAATAGTTTAAATGGTAATGCTGACAGTTAATGTGTACCAATTCATTGATGATTTCAAGTGACAAATTTTAATAATTCGATTGACTAACCAAAAGAAATCACTTAAAAACTTCATTAACTAAAAATAAAATGGCAAGTTATTTCATTATGTCATGTTTAAGAATAATATATCTCGTAGGCACAAAGAACATTGCTAAAACGAAATAAAAAAATCAATCACAAATAATGTTTTTAAGTCCTTTTTTGTGTCGATAACCTTTTCGGATTTAGAATTTATTGTAAAGTCGTTAGTTTATAGGATTTGGTTTATTCTATTTAAGTTTAAAACTTTTGAAAAAAAAGTTTTCGTAAATTTGCTAAAACATTTAAAGGATTTTTTTCCAAAATGGTGGTGAAAGGAAATTAAATGGTTGAATGAACAAAATTAAATGATAATTTTTGTGTGAAATTTTATTATTTACTTTTCTAAATATTTTCACTAGTCATAGATTCAAAAGATAAAAAAATTATTTTAAACAATAAAACAATTTTTTTTTGTACTACATGTTTATAATGATTAAGACCAGTTTTGCTCATCAAGAGCATTATCAACTATTGATAATGCTCGTGATGAGCAAAACCAGCACAACTATGGCGGTGCACGGAAGCAGTACAAAAAAAAATGTGTATTTTTTTAAACATAATATAATGCCTTTCCACCAAGAATTGACAGTTAACACCTTAAAAGTGATTATTTGAAAAAATTTAAACGTATTATTTGAATAAATTTTTATGAAGTAAATGATATTTTTTTTACGAATGAGATAAATTAATTGTTTAGCTTATTAGTAAATATATTTATTATAGCCAGTGAGGTATTTTTTATAGATTTACATTACACAATAGTTTAGTCGGTGTAAAACGACAAACAATTGACGCTGAATTCTTTATGGTTTTTGACTGATTCAGTGGCAAAGTTAAGTCTTGTTAAGTTACATATTTTGTAGAAATTCTTTACAAACTAATCGATTAATTGCTGCCCATTTAGAAAAAAAGCAAGAATAAGTCTTTTATGATTGAATTAAAATGAAAGTTCCGAAATCATTGTAAAATTGATAAATATATTTCAATTATAATTGTGGTACAGTTGCAACATTACACTGTCGTCCGAAGCCTAATTGGCCACGAAGCTCGGCGCTTTTTAAAGCACGGTCTATTTCAAAAGCTGTACGGCGCACAACTGGCGGAAGCACAATTCTATAACCAAGTTATCCCTTGTACTATGTAACTCACGAACGATATACTTTGAACACCGACTTAGAACAGAGGTCGTACAAGCTTTTTGAAGTCGAATTTGCGCTAGTATAGGGTTTCTCCCAAAAGTTGTATTTTTGTCATTTTGAGAAACATGTTATGTGAACAGTTAAGTCAATTGAAATTTAAACAAATGGTGTCTCACTTGCTGGCTTATCCTGATCATGTATTTAATAAGTGAAATAAATATTAACCATTGTGTTATATTTTAAAAAAATACTTAATATCGCATTAAATACATAAAAAATTGTCTTTGAATTCGTCAATAATAATTTATTATTTAAAGTGAGTTGATTGGTTTAATTTTTTTTGTATGTTTTCCTCAATAAATGCCTCAATAGAGCCTGAATTCTGCCTGTCTCTTTTAGCGAACGGATGGATTCTGTCGCCCTAGAAGGTCTCTGATAAACATGCATAGGATGTACTTGGCAGAGCTACGGTATGCTAGGATGATCTAGGAGGAAGCAAGAGAACTAGTGGGGGATACAGAATTTTGGAAGAATCGTATGGTGGCCACATGCTACAAGTAGGGAGCGGATAAAAAAAACGTCATAAATAAATTGTACTTCATGTGATATATAATATCACATTGATACATATGCTGAGATTTTCTATATTGAATTCAGCAATTTAAACAAAATTATAATAAGAAACTTTGTATTTTAAGTTGAGTTTGAGTGGTATCATATCATGTGGTAGACTTCACAGGTTCACACGCTCCAAACAAACTTAAGTGCTTTTGACCTACAAAATTACCTTGCATGCAAGTTCTTCAGGTCAACCCTCATAGCTCCTCTTTCCATTTCACTTGCGGCTTCTGATGCATGACTACTCGGATCGTATCGACAGTGAGCACCTCTTTTTAATATATCTATTTGTAAATATAGTGATACGATACAATTATTGATGGGATGTAATATCATTTATAAATTACTTACATACAGTAATTTGTGTAACACATTGTATCCTAAATAACTGTTAGTCAGTAATTTAATCTTTTTTTCCAAAATATTTTCATAATATTACATGAAAAGAACAGCATGTTTTTAATTCAGTGAAATAAAAGTATTTTGCATGCATATCATAACAATACTATGTAAAATTCTTGTATCTGTCCGTCGCACAAAAGCTCAAAAAGTGTGCACTGGAAACACACAGCTCATTGTGTTTGACAAAACCATTTGAAAGTGACTCTTTTCAATTCACTATGTCCTTCCCTTCCCAAAATAAATCCAAATATTAATTCCAAACAAAGTAGGAAGGTATTGTGAGTAATGTTATAAAAGAAGAGGTAGTCATGAATTCCAACATTTTAAAATTAAGGATTTGTCAGAAGGTATTTATTGTCAGAATAATTACAATTAAAGTTTATGTTGTAATTAAAATAGCTAACGCAATACATATACTTGAAACAACATATTGGTTTGACTTTCAATCTAAATAAAATAACTGTAGATATAATCAGTATAAACGTTGGAACAGTTTCATTAATTTTTAATTATTTTCCTAATTTTAAAAATACCGGAGTAACAAAAACAAACATTTAAAAATTCTTGGCTGTGATGGTCTATAACAGTGGTGCCCAACCTATTTGAAAGAAGGGCCAGTTTATCCATTTTTTAATTTTTCACAGGCCGCAGAGGGTAAAAGTGTTAGAAAATAATGATATATTATACAAAACAAGATATCGTCGGCTTAACTAGCAAACTGCATATCTAAATTTTAGCAAAATGTTCAGGAGAGTTTAACTCAATAAATTCAGTTTTAACCAATGCTATATTTGAATTTCACATATTTTATATGAATAATGTTTTAACATTAAAAATAATTTCTTTCCCAAAATATTTACCCGTGAAAATATAGTCGTATTAAATAATAAAAATAGCATTATGTTTTCTGTCAGTGAGAATTTAGATTACATTCTTTTGCTACTGCATAAGTTGTTCATATACCAAACACATTTTTTGTAATATTCAATGAAAAATTTGGTGATAAAGTACTTGTTATTTTTGGCCGCCCACTTATTTACTTTTAATTTTAATACATAACGATAAATTTTGGACCAATAACGTTGCCTGTTGTGAAATGTTTGGATGGGTAATTTTTTTATCCTGGTAGAATAAAATAATTAAGTAAAGACGAAATTAAAGAAGACCCAAATCTCAATGTCATAGAACAATAGAGTATAATCCCTATCTAGGCTAAAAGAACAATTCAAATTAATAAGCTATGCACAATGGTTTTTGAAAAGGAATTTCATTTGAAACAATCAAACGGAATAGTTTAAATCGATTCGTCTCTTAAATTAAATCTATTCATCCCAAAAGATATGCTTCTTCTTAAATTAATAAATCTCTCAAGCTTATATAGTGAAAAAATAATTACACGAAAAAACATGTTATAGGAACTTTTCTATTCAGATAGAAAAATTATATAAAAAATCACCAATTTGTACTGATAAAGATCGTATTAAATTGTCTATCGTTTTATTAAACACGATCGTTTTATTGAACACAAGGCTTCCATATAAATATTAAATATATAAAATTTTTCCAGTCAGAGTTGGTTGATGCTTTTCGATGTTTGCCCAATTGGTTTGCGGTGGTGATGGGTTTCAATAAGCGAACAATAATCTTCAAATATTGACTTTTGAATCAATTTATGAATTTTTATTTAAAGGTACAGATGTATTCCTTTGCCACCTGTACGATTCTAAAAACGAAGCGTGCCCTGTGCGATGTGCCAACTCCTTTTTATTTCCTATCGTCATCGTTCTTTCTTTAACCATTTCCGAATAATGGGAGGAATAACAGTTAGTTCTCGTAATTACAGTTTATATAGAGATGCTCAATTAAAGGCCCATATGCTCCATAGTAGAAATACATATTGTAGAAAAAAAATAATCTGCACATCCACACTTCTACGTTTTATATTTATTTAGACATAAAGAAATACTGTTTTAATTTACAAGGTTTTTATTTTTAAATCAACACTTTTTGCAGAGCTTTTAAGGACTACAAACAGAGAGCTTATATTGTAGAAGAGCTTTTAATATACGAGCTTTTTATGTGATGTTGATACACGAGCTTTTAGATAAAGCTCGTCACGAATGGAAGCCTCTTTAAATGAAGTTTTTTTGCGAATTCCGCTAGGTTTCAAATTGAAAAGAATGCGGGAATTTTTTGGTAAATAGTAAACAAAATATTCATTCCAAATGACTGTTTGGGTCAAATAGCAGACGACAACATAGACGTTTTTTAAGAGACGGTGAATTTATTTGTAGTTTCATATATATTTTTTGTGTTGTTTGATTTTTGAGATTTTAATTTGAGCCTCTTTTATAGTTTTCCCAATTTGTTTTTAAAAAATATTTTTATACGAGTGTGGGTTCTTTATATCGTTATAATAATTTTTGGACATCCATGGCCCATGTACATAGTTTTGATAATTCGAAAATGGGTTTCTTATTCGGAATATTAAAAAGAAATCCAAAAAATTGTGTCTGTAAAGTTTTCAACCAGTCCTTTACTATCTCAGGCAAACAATTAATCTCCATTTACTCATCCTTTCCATTAAAAAGGGATACAAGCGATTAAAGTACAACTGACCCTATTCAAGGCGGATTGGAAGCGTTACAAATGTTGAAGGGTTACATTGTTTTTCCAAAGATCTAAGATATTTAGATTTCCCATATCAACTGCGTAGCATCTGAATAAACATAGAATAATTCAATTTAGTAGATTTCATTGCAAATATTTTTATGTAAGGTTTATCCAAATTTTATTTTAATTATAAGCCCATACTAAACAAAATAGTTGATTATTATTTCATAGTTTGTTATTTTAAAAACGTTAACTTTAATAATAGTTATAATACTATATTGTCGTTAATTAAATAGCAAAATATATCATCAAAGCTTAATACTTCTCTTTAAACTTTTCTTACTCGATATACCTACACATATTATAATGAGAGACTTTGAACACCTGCGATAACCTCGGATAAATAATGTGTTAGCAAATAATAGGGATCGGTACCCAAAATACTTGCGAAGACTACTCATAAATCAAATTTGTACCACAAAAACATTTTAAATAATCAACCCTGCTTAAGCTTCAACGCTATCTAATAGTGCTTAGCAAAATTGATGCTTAAATATATCAGTATAAACTTTAACACCATATTTTAGTCGGAACTTATTAATTTTACTTTTACTACAATTGGTCTCAAAATTACCCTATTTTAAAACGTCAACAAAAATATAATAAATTTTGAAAGACTTATGACAGTTTACTTTATGCAACACATTAAATTTAGAACACTTTTTGTTTTATCTCATTATTAATTATTAGATTTGTTGATTGAATAAACGTTTATTTAGTAAAACGTCATTAATGTTGTGTATAAAAATGCTCTGTATTTAGTTATTCAAGTGAATATGAAATATTGTTGAGAGACATCGTGTCATTGCCAAAAATATGTAGTTTTGACGATTAGTTGAGAAGATTTTATAATTCTTGTAAAAATTGTAATAACTAAAACAATATTAAAGCGATGTATTTATTTTCATTATTAACAGATAATTTCGTACTCAACCTAGGCTTCCTTTAGTGATAGTAGTATAAATGACAAAAGAAATTTTCAATATTCGTCGAATAAAAAGAACATGTACAAAAATCACAAAAGAAAAAAGCGTTCTCAAAAAGAATGTTTTGTGGTAAAGTATTCTCAACAGTTTTCCCATTTTAGAATTTCGTAGTCAAATTTACTTCAGAGGCGTTATAACAAACGACTCCCTATGGCGTAAACAATCTTTACTTCAAACCACACTAAGTCCTTTACATTATATGTTCATACTGAAGAAAAAGCAGAGTTGAAAAAGTTTTATTTATACAAACCGTCTTCTTAACACTCGGCGCAAGTTAGCGGATTATATTTTAAATCTTTTTCTACTGCCTTAGAACTCGATACATAGAACTTAATTCGGAACCAGGGAGTTTTGAATGTAATTGAAAAAACTATATTGCTCAGGGATAAATTTTTGTTGTTGCATTTGCTTGGAATGAAAAAATATCAATTTTGATTGATTATTGTTAACTGGTAATTGGTTAATGTCTTTTTCGCTACTGTAAAGTAAAGATATTAACTGATATATGCTCTGCATATGGCTCATTAAGACGGATTGTATAAGATGGGTAGGAGATTTTAATCTATTAATATATTAACTGTATAATAGTACACCATTGTTTGACTTATAAAACTATATCTGCTATTAATGTAGATTATCAGGACTTGTTACAAAAGCTTCCAAGAGTGGTGTTTAATAAGAGTTGGTTGTAAATCTATTTGTACTTTTCTTTCCAGATATAAATTGTACTTAAACTTCATTTTAGGATCGAGATTGGGTGTGTGAGAAAGTATGAAAAAGTATTTTTCTTACAGAATAAAATATAGAAAGAAGTGTGCGCTTTCATTTTGATCATTTTTCTACTACAATGACTTCTGTTAATGTAATGAACTATTTGAAAAACAAAATATGTTAACATTATTTAAAACGTTAGATATTTGAACAAATAATCACTATCGTTTTCTATCGATGAGAAACTATGATTATTTAGCAATAAAACTGTATATAAAAATTTCTTTACTGGCTCTGTAGTTTGGGTCAAAACGTTTTCTCTTTCGATCAGTTTTCTCCAATTGATTCGGCCCTCCGCCATCCAACAATGACCTAGGGGGTTCTCATTATTAGTAGGTTTTGCAACATCCCTAAATTCAAGTAAAAATGTCTTATATCAACATTGTAGCATACGACGCACGTGTGACATACGAGTCTGTACGACCCAGCGTAAGCTGAAAATGTTTGGCTCAGTGGTTGCGTCACCACTGCCAATGCTTAAGATGCAGCTTCTGAATGTCTTCTTAGTTAAAATTAAGGCTTTTGACCAATAAACAATAAACGTGAAAAGCAGGAGGATTTGAATGGTTTGTCCAGCCATAACTGTTTTTTTTAAACCGATAGATTTAAAAGAAACATACTTAAAAATTAATGTATCCATGCTGTAGTACGGAGATAATGTTGCAAAATATTTCAAGAAAAGTGAACGTAATTTAATTCCACTATTTTAAGCACCACGTATAGTGTCTATTGAGTATGTTATACAGCAGGTCATATGTTTGTGGAGCTACAAGTAACTTAGTACTAAGGCTTGTGTGTCAATGACAAAGTTGTGGTTGAAGCTCACGCGATGTATGCTTTGCCACCCCTGTGTTCCAGCCATAGCATATCATTGATTTAATTACAATTCCAAGAATTTCTTAATGTATTACGTCATTGAAATAGAATTAATCATCAAGATTTAAGCAATCAATTCCCAAAATTTTCCACAGGCTAAATAACATGGTTATTTCAGTATAAATTCTTCATAGAGGTGGGGCATTTAACTTGAATTTAGTTGAATGACATACATTTAATCGGAAAAATGAAATAACTATTCGATAAAAATATTACTACAGTATATCAAATAGAGTCAAACTTTTAATCATATCTGTCGTAAATAATTTACAAATAAAACTTTTTGTTGATAGTTGTTTGAAAATAATATCATCCATTTCAAGTAAAAAATACCAAACATGTAATTCTATTTTTAATCATGAAATATTCTGTCTGTCCACCAATAATTGACAGTCAACTGAACACCATTTAAGATAACTTTGGCTATTAGTTTAACGCATGGCAAAACATGAATTCTATAATAATATGTAAATATATATCGATGGCCCAGTTCTATAGGAAGATAAGTCAAAAAGTTGTTTTAAGTTTAGTTAGCCATTATGTTCGAGCACCGTTGCAGGAAAAGTACAGTTTGTAAAATGTACATATTTTCTCTCAAAAGACAAATATTTGCATATGGAAATCAGTAAAATTAAATAATTTCTCAGTTCCAAATACATACATATCGAAATATCGTATTGTAGAAATACATTTTTGTGAACCGCTGTGTTCCATAAAGGAACAATCTTTAATTTTAAAACTGTAAACTATTCACCACCTATTTGAATAAAAAAGTAATACAAATAATAAGCACTTTTTACGAGTCAGTTTAGATGAGTCAAAACTTTGATCGGCCATATCTCAAAACTACCAATTTCTCGTTGTATCACAATGGAACTAGGCCATTGATATAGTCTCGTATAAATAATCTAAAGATTTGAAGTTTACCTAGTATTTCGTTTTAACGGTAAATAATTATCCATTTTTATGTAGCTGTTAAAGCCTTTTAAATAAAATTATAATAATTTTGGTGAAGTAATAGTGCCGGAAGAAAGTTACATATTCTACCTAGTCATACTTGGAAGCTACTTGTATAAACCGAGTTTTACTTTGACTACGTTGCAGACAAAGCGAAACATTTCTCTGAAAGTTTTACTAAGCCGCAGAAGTCTTTTGCGAAGACTCCGGAATCCATTATTCTGAATGATGTCGCCATGGTCATTGAGATGATATAAAATAATGAGAGACGTTCACATTGCCGCGCGCTTGGATGCAATTTTCACTGCGTTTTCGTGCATTGCCAGAGCGATTTGTAACTCTCAAACGAGCGTATAAAAGAATCATTACTTTGACGACTTAACACTTTCAATCAATAGTGCTATGCATTATTTTTCAATTATAATACAATGACAACGGTTCCATGACCGAACAGAACATGATGAAACAGAGCAATTTGAAAATAATATTTTTGTCGTATCTATTATTTATTAAACATATATGAAAAAAGTAATATATTTATTAATTTAAATAGTATCGTCGGTGTTCTGGAAGAAAACACTAAATCGAAAAAATTACATATTGAGTTAGTTATACCAAAATGTTCTTCATTTCGAACTCTACCGAATGGAAGAGCACACTTATTTTTATAAATTATAATTTTACTTAAAAACAGTCTTGTACAAACAAACAAAATGAAAAAGGTAAAGCATTTTCAAACATTTGACAAACTTCAAAGTCCAATTACTGAAAACTAGTATTTTTTAGTTAGTTTCTTCTTCCAGAACAACAATGATATAATATTAAGTAATTTATAAAAACAAAAATGTATTAAAACTCTAATACACAATTAGTATGTGTTTATTGTAGATATTAAATACAAATATTTGAAAATGACCATACTGTTTATTTCATATAAAACAAGGCAGTTTTTTTTTAAATATTTTAAAATCTATTTGGAAAAAAAAATCTGATTCGCTAAAAATTTTGAAAATCGGAAAATCGTACGATATAATCTCGATGAGAAGTGACTCATTACTATAATCATACATTTTCAATAAATAATAGATATGGCACAAATATTACTTTCAAATTGTTCTGTTTTTTCATTATCTGTTTAGTCCTGTTACCAATGACAACACACATATTAAATAAGCATGCGTAAGTTTTGTTAATTTAATTACAAAAAGGGCACTTATGAGATAAAGAGGCGTTGTAAGTATACAGCTAACAGTAAATCAACATGATATTTTTAACTTAGTGACCGAGTGGCTAATGATTCTGGGTGACTGTTTTATTTCGTTGCACTGTTGATGGATTCAAAACCCCGTATAGAAATTCATTAAAAGATTTATCAATCTATTAATAAATATATGCCAAAGATCAAGATATCTGGATATACTACATTTCTTTCTACCCGTGAGATAAAAGCGAGAACAGCGATAAACTAAATATAAGTTCTTTAATTTCCTAACCATTTTAAAATTATCCTTTTCAAAAAAGTGAAGTTGAGCGGCTGAATAAGATCCAGTTTTCATATATTAATGTGATCCATTAGGGCTCTGTATCTTCCACATTAAGAGCACACATGAAAACATACCTTTTCGAATCTCCTAGAATCCTAAAATTGTTCCTGTAACCATCCACTATTGATTTTCAAATACTTCATCAGCGTTTAGTGCTTCCAAATAGTTACTTAGAGTGTCTAACTTAGAGTACGTCAAAATTGTGTTATCATCCATTCAAGTAAGCTACAGTTTGTTGTCATACTTTTAGTTTCAACAATAACATTCAATAAATCTATATTTTTTGCAGAGATATTTTGTAATTTAAGTTTACCAAAACAATCATAGTCATAAAATATCAATCAAGAAACGGAGGTGGTTAATATATTATTAATCAGATTTTTTTTTTCGTTTTTAGATCACTTTTCGATCAGACTGTAAACATAATTTGAAAAGAGATATCAACACTTCAACTGAAAACACTGAAAAAAGAATATACACATACAAAAAAGACTAGATCTATTCAATTACAACCTGCAAGGGTTGACTACCTAAATTGCTTTCTGGGAAACAACAAACGCAGTCAAAGCGTTTATACCGTACTTATCCACATGTATCAAACCATTGGAGCGTTACAAAACACCAAGTGTAATTTAGCAAACAGCGCGTCATCCTGTTAAAGTTAAATTCATTAATCGTCATGGAAACTAAACATGAATTCATGTAGGTGTATTAGTTTCCACTTTACAATAATTAAACTTACGACCTATATCTAGATAGTAAAAAAAACAGTTTGACTAATTATAAATATACTATTACTTATATTCAGAAAAAAAATGTTATACTATATTTTTAAGATTGGGTTTCTCATTTGTTTGCTTAAAGTCGCAACCATCATTTTATTATATCTAAACGCTTACAGTGCTTAAAATGTAATTTTGTTACATGTTCAAATCAAGTTTTAGTCAGTATTTTTGACTTTTCTGTGACTGCGAGTATTTGAAATCATTTGAGTCATTTTTAGTTCGAATAATCCTTTATTTATATCATCGTATAATTGATGTATAACTATTATTTTGTACATCGTGAACAGTAATGAATTAATTCGAGGTAGTAGAAAAATGTATTCGTCTGCAGTAAGATGAAAATGTTTCATTTCATCAAACTTTCGTAAACAATTTTCCCAATCTTTTTTTTTTTTTTTTTCCATGTCCGCTCCCAATGTGGAGCATATGGTCTCCTAATGGAGGTATCTTAACAGACTTTTTCTACGAGAACTGCATGTTACTCAGTTGCTCAACCTCTCTTTTTTTTTCAAAGAGAGTAGGGATAGAAGGATAGGGCTATGAGAGAACTAGTGGTTAGCTAATCGCTCTCGCTATGCCCCGTGAAGATGGGATGGGTGGGAGGGAAGGAGGACTCAGACTACGAACAGAAATCCATAAATCGATTGAAAGATCAATCTATGAAAACCGTCCGCACCGGGAATCGAACCCGAGACATCCGTTACCGTAGCGTTACCGTAGCCAGCCGTAGCCTACTTTATTCCGGAATAAAATGTAACACATATTTCGGGTTTTAAATATGTTTGAGTCAAGAGATTCTAAATCATCACGCACATGTTAAAACGTTCCTATAAATTCATTGTCAATTAAAAAAAATTGATGGTTTTTATTTCTACTTGACGTTTTCGCCCTCTGGTTTTCTCCCAATCAACATCTCAATAGCGGCCCATACGTATAATACATATAGTATGAAATAGTATTTCCATAAAATGATGATGCGTCAAAAGTTTGTAGATTATTAGTTTTCAAAATAACAAAATGCTATCAGCAGTTTGGGTAAGTAGTTCGACGAAAAAGCGATATGTAAACTGGCTTGTCCTACCCATCTTGTATACTTGCAATATTGTACATTTTTTTTATTTTCCATTGAATTCCCATTTTAAAGGATTTTTGCAATTCGTAAAAAATAAAGAAGTCAACTTAAATATTTGATTGATTAAAAAGTTTGCTTAATATAAAATTTACAAAATGATACACGAATAGTTCATATTTAAGAAAGATTACATAACCAGTAATAATGTTTTTCGGAAATAAGTTCATTAAGTATTTGTCATATACTCAAAAGGACGAGTCCAATAATTTATCGCATTTTCTTAAAATGCCACTATATATATTATAACTTGTAACATACTGTGTTAAGAATGTTAGTATAAATCTAGTCATTTGTTACTAAAAACATGTGTTGAGGCAATTTTATTTTTAACTGATTGATTATGTTTCACTTTCAATAAGTTGGAAATAACTAGCTATTACGATGTTGAATGACAAAGTGTTTTTTTTTTCTATTAAAATTCTTCCCCATGACAACATTGAGAAAATGACTTACTCATAATATTTATCTATAAAATAGTAACGTTACTGTAATAAGTCAACGTGTTTCTATAGAACAAGTAGAGATGTAATAAATTAAAAGAAAAACAAACACGTTTTAACGAGCTGTAGGATCGTTTTACAAACACTTTGGTATTAAATATCAGGCATAAGAACACACACATTCTCAATAAATTAATAGTTTTATTTATTTTCACTACATGAACAGTTTATTCTTAAATGTATTATTAGTGTTTTATTTTAAATTAATGTTTATTTTCATATTTAAATGCGTGCAATCTGAGAAAAATTACTAAGCCAAAGTTTGATTTTAATAACACACATATTAATTTTGTATCTAAGAACGTTTTGTTGAAGCATATTAAGTGAACGTTATTTTTTAATATACAAAGCAATATTTGATATTATTGTTTATTTACGGTAAAAACAGTTAAAAAGAAAAGTACTACAGCATGCTACAAAATTATTTACTATATTTTAGGGAAGAAAACAAACTATTAATTACATTAGTTTTTTTATATTATTTTCGGAAATAAATAAATATTGGTGTATCTTCCAAGGATAAATATTGTAAAAAGTGTAACACTATCATCTCATAAATATTAAGATAAGCTACATGCAATGAAATCAATTAATATTTCTCTTTAAATACTAGAAGTGATAACGAAAAAATGATTTTTATTTGGATCAGTTTAACATATATTGTTATTGTTGTATTATTTTCCTTTGAATGTTATTAAGAAACCGTTTAAGTTCAGTAGCCAAGTGGTCCACGCTTAGGCTTTCTTCCTTATCGGTTTTGTGATTAAGAGTGCCAATCCCTGAATGGAAAGGTTTATACATTGATTTTTCGAATAAAGCGTAGATAGAGTGGTAAGGTTAGTGTAGTATTTTTATGAGCATCGATTACTTGGCAACAGGACTGGTATATATAAAATAACTTTACTTTAAAATAAGCACTGCCATTAATAAAAATCGAAGTTTTGAGCATATTTTATAATGAATGGACCCAGTAATAAATTAAACTAGATTCACTACTGAATATGATTTGCTATGTCTGGTATATTAAATGTGACATAAAAATTCGTCTTCTGATTTGCAATGTCGGCATGCGGCATGTTTAAACAAGTAAGTTAAAGTATACCTTATATGTACGTAACAAATAACATAATTGCCTAGACATGAGATATTCTCCATTTCAAGGCGCGTGATGTGTATGTGACTGAATATTAATTTATAGCACTTTTGTAAGCAAGGTTGTCTAGTCTTGGCCGATCAAACCGTTTAATAACAATTATTCTGCCAGACATAATGTGACTAAGCTCATTAAGGTCTAAATACACTTAAGCAATAATAGCAGCAATATATTTTTATACTTGCAATTAAGTCAGTTATAAGTTCATTTGTATTCCTTTGTCAATACATTCTAGAAACGTATTTTATTCATTGTTTACAATGTAAACAATGTGGGGGTCTGCGAAAGGTCGTATATAAAAAAATATTTGTTACACATTTTCATTATTATGCTAATTGAAATAAATAGCAATACATAAATTGGCAGCGATTTATTGGGTGTTCGACACTTTTGCAAGCAGACCCACAAACTTAGATGAATCCATGCTAATACAGGAGCAATTCATTGAATTATCCACAAATGAGGAGCGGAAACCAACCATTGAATCATACTTATCATAATTTAAATATAAAAATGTTTTATTTATATTTCATTTTTACATCACCATTTACCATTCAAGACATCAAAATTAAATTTATAATTTTTCTATTATGAAGTTATATAGAGTTATTCGAATAGGGGGTTCATGGTGTGGTTTTTGATTTAAGAGTATCCATGGGCATATTAAGTTTGGGAACCACTGGTTTACATAAGCAAAAATAACTCTTACCCATTATGTGATGGAAACATAAAGATATTATTTATTATGTAAAACCTCTATTGTTTACATATATATTGTGGAGCGGGAACATTGTTACAACTTACAACCGATTGAGCCTAAATTAATTTTCAAAGGGTTTATTTAGTTTTTTATGTATCAGTAAATACATATTTATATCCTTGGATTGAAAATTTACTTGCTTAGACGTTTGTATAAAAAAATAATGTCAAATACAGAAAACAATGTTAAGGAATAATCGCTCCCAATATGAAGGATTTTGCATTACGCGAAATTTTTTATAAATCAAACTACCATGTAAATCAAAGGATAGGTGCATCAAATTTATTATATTTTCATATATTAAAAAAAAATGTTTGAACTCAAATCTTGGTGAAAATGCATTATCATTATAAGAAATGTGGAAGTAGTATAAAACAAATTGTGTAATTTTTTTAAATATTTCAAAACTATTAATGTTTATGGTCTGTATATTCGGCAGTAATCAAATTTGTTATTGATTAATTTTATAATAAATAAAATTTGAAAAACGTTTATAATTACGATTGACATATTTTAGAGATGCGACTATTTGATGATATTAGGATTGTATAGGTTAGCAGTCTTAAAATAATTGTGTAAAATTATTTAGAAATTAAAATATAATTTATTTAAAAATAAACTCCATTTTATTCAGTGAAATGAAAATGATTGATTAATGAATATAATTGAAATTAATTATATTTTTTTAATGTCACTTAACTGTTGGAAATTATATATGAAGAAGTGACTTTAAAAGTTGCCAACATTTTTGTCGAATGTCGGATGAAATTGTATAAGATGATTTAACAGGAACTGACAACTGAATAAATCATTTAAAAAAAAGACACGCAAAGAATAATACTGTAAAACAGTATATGAATAATAATCAAAACTACCGACGCGTATAGAATGGTGTCACAAAAAACGATATTTCATGTCATAAGAATTTTTCGCTTCCATTTTAAGTTTATATAAATATGTGATATGCATGTTTGAATGAAAATTTTTCGCAACAATTTTCATATTGCAAAAATTTCTACTTCTAACTTTGCTTTCGTCGTGACACAGAGGTATTTTTCGTGTATGTGGGTCTACGCCGTAGGTCACGTCTACGCTGCTCTCGCGGGCCGCTTCTGCTACGTGATACAAATCTCTAATCCCAATGCAGCAGAAACTCTCAAATTTAAATACAAAAATACAGTTTTATTTAAGCTAACAAACTCATAGCCTTATTTTTAAATTGTTATTAGACGTAAATGCCATTTTAATATTTTATTAAAAATCAAGCCTTTTATATTGTGTATTGTTTTTAATTTGTCAAATAAATGTTATTATTTTGAAGAAAAAAAACTGAGATGAATGATCTGAATTTTTTTTTTCTTAATTGGGGTTTTAAAGAAATAATCTATCGATCAAGATGTGTTATTCGTTTAAAGGCGCGGATTTTGGTGAAGGGGGGGGCACTGGCCATTCTAGGCTATTTCCCTTGTGAGGCCCTATTTAAAAACATATTTGGGATAAGCTTAAACAAAAGCATGAGGACCGTTTCATATTTTTTTCACCGTATATTACTGAAAACTGACGGAACTGATCACTTTATATAAAAATTGATGGATGACGTATTTACCTATAAGCTTCAGCCTAGTTAGTTTATAGGTGAATATGGTCTTGCTTATTTTTTTTATACAACCAATGCATAAACGGGATATAATATTACTTATGAGTTAGTTAACTACAAGTAACATATTTGAAATATGTAGTTTATTATATATATATGAAGATTTCACATTCTTTACAAGTAAACGTTGCCAGAAAATATTTTACGTACGTTTTTGTTTTGCACAGAAGCCCAAAAAATAAATCGAGAAAATAAAAATCAGCAAAATATGTAAATAGTTTTTGATTAAGAATAATTTGTAGATGCTTCGTGTTTTTTAACTCTGCAAATATACCGTCAGTAAACACATTCTGTAAGCTTCCGAAAATATGCAAGAACTGGTATAAGACTTTAGATGGGTGAGAAATCAAATAAAATCATACTCTTCGTGTATAGGTCGTCAAGGGACTCTAAACAAAAGTCGTAGCGTTTTCACAATTTGTCATGAATTGTGCACGCACGGTTTCACGCTATAGGATTCAAGAATTTGATTCAAAGTACATGTTTGCCAACACATTATTGAAAGTGTACAAAATAATCATACGTAAAATTTACGCTACTACATCATTTATGACTTTGAATTTATGGAACTAATAAACTTTATATTTTTAGCTGTATATATTTGATGATTAGAGATTAAACTATACATAGTATCGATTGTAAAACATTCTTAATGTTCCTTGATTAATCTCATAAGAATGGTTTTTCCTCGTTGGAAATCCATGTTCTTTGGCAAACACATTTTAAATCGAATTTAAATAAAATAAAATATGTTTCGTGGGGGTATTGGAATCAATCTCGTGAACAGTATGCTAAGATTCTTCACGCGTGGATGACTGGCTACACGAAGGGTGAATTACTCCATGATTTTATTTGTTGTTTTTGTTACCTTTATGTGTTGTATTATCATTAAAAGCTATTTAGTACAAGAAACATAAGTCAAATATCAAATTTGGATTATTGAGATTTTGTACACTTCCATGTCTTTTGTCACTAACGACCCGGGTTTCGCCTTTCGGCATCTTCAGGCATTTGAGTGCACGAATGGACTCAAACTGACGCTCGAATGCCCGAAGGTGCCGAAAGGCGAAACCCGGGTTGTTAGTGACAAAATACATGGAAGTGTACAAAGTCTCAATAATCCAAATTTGATATTGAAATTCCATCAAGCACCCTCAGTCGATGTCTTAAATTATAAGTCAAATAAGTGATAATTGAGTAAAATACTAATTATGGAATCCACAGTTTTGAATTACATTAATGTTGGATAATATTAGTGGGCCTCTAAACTAAACAAGAAACAATGGAAACATCAAACTGGAGAAAATTAGAACACATGTATAAAATCTGCCGCGTTAGATCATTCTTCTTCCTGTTCGGCTTTACATATGTTCCTTCCGATTTTATATATCTATCATACCTGGCTTGATATATGAACCCTTTCATCATTAATTGTTATACTGACTAAATTAATTAATAGATTCGAGAAGATGTTTGGTGGATTTAGAACGCTGTTAATGTAAGTGGAGTGTCAAGTATCAGATAATATTGTGAACAATTTCACTTTTACCGTAATTCAAAACTCTCCATCATTAAATTGCTTCTAGGCTGGGTAAGCCATATTGAACCTTCTTCGAATACACATACCGAAGAAAATTTTTACAGGTGGTTCTAGAAGGAAGGTACGAGTCGGGAAGCCATAGAATATCCGAAACATCGAATATCGTCTACAAATATGTGACCGAAGAAATTGCTCAAGGAACCGAGAAGGCCGTAGGCCAAGGCTTGACTTGAGTTATTGTGCCATAGTAAAAAATGAAAAATAATAAATGAATTGCTTTTATGCATTTTTATATAAAACATATCAATTTTTTCAAAAAATATGTAGAGTAATTTAATGAAGATATAAATATAAATAAATTAAAATTTAGCGGACATTAACAATTATCATCATATTCTACAAAACAGAAGATCTAAAAGTGATGATGTCAAATCGTGAAATAGAATTTTCATTATACGACAACCAAAGGATTACTGATAATTTGATACGAACATATACAATTTGTGATTCAAATATCACTCAGTTATTGTGAATCTTTCTTCACTGTCGTATTACGTGACATTGATTTCATATCGAACTGTTTTATGAATGATTCATGCCGTGACAACACTTTTGATTTATTAGGTTAACTATTATTTTTGGTCGCTAGAGCACCTCCTGGGAGTCGGCCGCGTGCCGAATAGAAAATACTAACTTTTTACTCCCATATTAAAGGTGAAAGGGCACCGTAAAAATCGAATAGGTCAAAAATGCCTTATCAACCTTTTGTTGGTTTTTTAAATTTTGGATTTTATGAATTTTTGATCAACATTTCATTTTAGTTGAGTTTTCCTTCAATTTTGTAACGCATAATAATTTTCGATAATAATAAAGATAATGTTGGTTTTCTTTTTATTTTTTTTTATGTCTAAAAATATTAAATTTTCACTAGGCGTAAATTTGATAGAGTGTGTGGGTTGGTAATTGACAATAAAAACATATTGTTATCTTTTAAAATATAGGCTATTAAGAATTATTATAAAAATTACCAGTCTTATCCAACTGAGCAAGAAGTTTATATTCTGATCTTTGAAAAGTAAAATTGATTTAATTTTCTTTTGTCATGCTTCATTCTTAATTTTTTCCATGTCCGCTCCCAATGTGGAGCATATGCTCTCCTAATGGAGGTATCTTAACAGAATTTTTCAATGAGAAGTGCTTGTTACTCAGTTGCTCAACGTCTCTTTTTTCGAAAAGAGTATGTATAGAAGGATAGGACTAAGACAAGACTAGTGGTTTCAATTTTAAAACTCAAATAGACGTGATTGCAAAATAAATACATATTAATTAAAGATGTATGGGAACTTACATTTAGTTCATACCTTAATCCTGAAAAGGGATAAGTACCATTATAAATCTGCGTGTATATTATTCTACCTAACAGTTTATTCAAGTTGTCTTAAACTCTGAAGAGACAATACATCTCTTTGCTAAATACACGGTCACTCTTAAACAATCCTTAAAAGTTACAGGTGATTTCAAAAATCTTGCTAATTAATATTTTCTTACCATAATTACTAACTATCAATAACCTAAATAAAAATAAATAACCTATTCAACTCCACAAACGCTTCGTTTTCATTTAAAATTGCCAGCATACTTTATTATTTAGTTAACCATTAGCCTTAGTCAAGATTTGTGTTATTAATCACGAATTATGGTTAAATTACCGCAATAGTCCATGAAAAAAATTATTCTTTAACCATCTATAGCAAAATATCATGCATAAATTGCAATCTCCTTGTTAGTTGAGGATGTTTGAAGTGTCTTTTTTATAAATATTAACATTTGTGATTAAAAAGAAAAACAATATTTGCTGAAAAAACAATAATATAGATAACGTGTTCATGTTTTTCTTTTAGCTATGTTTGAAGCGATTCTAATGATCATTCGTAATACGGTAAATAATGTATAAGACTCAACCCACTGAAGAATTTCAATCGATAAGTCAATCTGAAAGTTGTTTGTTGTCGATTGCAACCGTATCCAAAATCCTACCCTTAAATGGAAAGACGGCAAACCACTAATATGAAAATCTGTTGTTACAGATATTTTCTTAAAATGTGGTTGTTTGTATTCTTTCATTTAAGTGCGTTATAAATAATTAGATATACTTTTGTTTTGAAAAATTAATCGAGTATTTATTAAAATGAAAAAATGCAATCAACGCAATCAACCACAATACTAATGTTTTGATAATACAAAATTAAAAAATACAAAAATACACTGAAATAAAATATTATGTTTGCAGTGCCCCTATATTTTAAAGGTGTATTCTGAGAGGAGCCCGAGAAAGTTCCAGGGTGGAAAAAGAGAAAAGGGATACGAAAGAAAAAGAAAGAGCCACTTCAGCAATCGAATAATTCTTTTTCAGTTGCTACTGTTCGCTTGAAACCTGGACAACGAACTATGTGGATTGTGGAGATGCGGTTGTAATATTATTGACTTTAATTTTTTAATCTTACGAAACAATCAATTGTTGATGCACTGTATATTGATCACATGTAGGTATGAAATTTTATCATGAACTAAGCGTTCGAGGTGTGTATATAAAATAAAATGTTATGCAATGCATACACAGCTCCGACGTACTAGCTACTTTAGACATTCAGTATTTTAATTTCAATACCGTCATTTATGACGGGTACAGTTGTACTGGTTTATAATACTAATCATAAATAATAATTGCTTCTTGTCTTTTACAATACTGATTTTTATTGATATGTCTATGTGTAACGGTATTATATTGCAAGAGTATTAACCGTGAGATATGAATATCTATTTTAAAGTTAGGTGTGCTTTAAGATTTTACATCTCCTAATATAAAATTGTTGTAAGCCAATAAAAACAGTATTATAAACAACATGCAGTTCCATAGATTTAAAAAGTAATAGTGTATTATCTTTTGTCAAAAAATCTTAATGTGATTTTAATTAAAATAATTTCTGCTGCGTAAGTCTTTGCATACTACTTTCACTACACATGAAACGTTTAATTTTTAAAAATAATAGCTATATAAATTAACACAAACAATGGCATATATCTATTGAATATAGAATATAAAACAAATACTTACACACTCAATATTGTTAAAAAATAATATATTGATCGGTACATACGAATAAAAATAAAATAACTCGTCTAAATATAATATATTGCTCAGTATTTCGCGATCGTATATCGGTAATAAAGGAAATGGCATACAAAAAGTATTTTATTTCTGAGTAACAAAGATTAGTTTTCGAGTACATTTCCTTTCATTTATATATTCTGTAAAAGCAGGAACGCGTCGTTTTCAAAGGTAAATCTTGCACACTTATCTATGCGGACCGGTAAGTACGGGTTAAACTTACCCGTCCAGTGATAACCTTTTCGCTGCCAGAGAACTGCTAGAAACATAAAAAACCAACTTCCTGGACGGATCTTCACGATAAATGATATATATAAAATATTTGGTTAAATAAAAAAAATTATTTAATGCAAATATAAAATAAATAAACACTTCAT
Organism: Himalopsyche phryganea; assembly: GCA_022494535.1. Classification (NCBI taxonomy): domain Eukaryota; kingdom Metazoa; phylum Arthropoda; class Insecta; order Trichoptera; family Rhyacophilidae; genus Himalopsyche; species Himalopsyche phryganea. Next base: position 1,976,352 of record JAGVSL010000018.1, on the reverse strand, counting down.
ACATACAAACTAAATTTTTAAGATGAATTAATTGTTGACGAAAATCTGAGAGTCTTGAGAAATGGTATATACATTATTCAAAAAACGGTTAATGTTCAATTTTCAGAATGCCGTTTGATTTTTTTGTTGATACAAAGCATTACATTAATTTTCGTTTTAAACAAAACTTTCATGCATAATTTTGAACATCTTTCAGACGTTGTAAAATAAGTATTTAATGTACGTGTGTGCTCTATCGATAGATCTATCAATTTTCCAGTTGCAAGTCTAAAATTTCTTCTTATTTCATCCGCTCTTTGAAATTCAAATTTTTTCAAACATAAAAATGTCGTTTTTTTACACGATCTCAATCCTCGTTAGACGGTTGACACACTCCGAAAAACGACAGTGTAAAAGAATCTTTCTCTTTTCCTTATACACCGGAAGACACAAAACAACTTCAATTATATTATATTTAAAACTATTTTACTGCTCATACCAGTTTTTCGTGATTTACTCAAAACTCTAAAAGCCTTCAGGAGCGTGTTTATGCTGCAAATTAAGTGGATGAAGTTTTGTGAGCGTGAGGCGGTGCGGCGACCGCATGTTTTCGTTCACGTAGGACACTCCAATTGGCAGGGAACGATTGATATTTTCAAGCTAAGCCACGCTGCCTCACGCTCGCAAAGAATTCGTCCATGTAAGACACGACGATACGATTCACCGACTCAAATATCAAATGTATGTTGACAAAAAAATATTTGCACGATTTGAAAAGTTTTCTGATTCAAACCATGATCTTCAGCTTTTATGGCTGGAACAAAAGACCACGGCAGTCTTCAATTAATGTTTATAAGCGTCGCGTTTGATAAACACACTTATCAGAAGAAGAGCGTATTATTTGAAATATTGATTGCTGTCAAGATACCGTTTTTTATGTCATCCGGAGCGTGTGGAGTTTGGACGTTTAAAATAGATAACTTAAATCACATAAAAAATACTTAACATTGCAGCAAGATAGTTTAACAATCAATTTTAATTTAATTTTGCACAAGCGGAATACTGAAGTATACGATATTAAAATTTAAGGAATATTCAATTGTTTTGTGAGTTTTTATTGATATTGTTAGCTTATGTAATTCATTATAAAATGTTTTTTTAAATCTAAATAGTTTACTCTAGAAGAAAATAAAACGCAATGTCAGAGAAAAAATTCCCTGTTAGTGAAAGGGTTTTACCTTTTATAGAAAATCACTTATTGGCAATACGCTGCTAAAAAAAGTGAAAAGATGGCCCTTGAAATGAATGTATTCATGTTTGAAAGTACACTTCTCGGTTACCCACAATTCTTTAAATAGCACTTCTACGAATAGAGTCAGTACATGAAATATTTGAAGGTAAAACGTTAAAAGAAATACATTTGCTGTCAATGCTAGGCAGTTTATTTTACACGGAAATATCTTAATAGTTTTCTTATATCTTAATACCTTAGTCTTTTCATTTAAATTTTTTTACATTTTTATGATGAGAATTGGTCAAATTTACTGACGAACAAATAAATTGATAATATTGTAGAATAAGTGATTGAGTTGGTGCTTATTCAATGAGAATAGCTTCAAAAAGTTCTTTTGTTAATATAAATTTTTCTTTATTTTCTATTTCTATTTCTCTATAAATTTTTTTTATTTAAAAATTTGACTCTATTTAAAAATACACCACCCATAAATATATTAAGTTGGTCCGTTACTCTATAACACATTAGAAATCACATGTGGCCGGAAAAGTTAAAGACAAAAAATTACAGCTTTTCGCCAATGCGACAGATATTTTGATTTTTTTAAATCACGCATAGTAAATCTGATGAGAATATTTAAGTCATTCCAGTTGAGTTGCTTAGGTAGGGCTCTTGCCGGTAGGCTACATTATATTTTTTAACAAGTGTATTGCTAAAGAAATGTCTAATATAAGATTCTAGTATTTGTAATATTATACTTTGATCTTTAATATTTATAGTAAGCTTAAGTAATCTGACATTTTGAGGATTCAGTAAGACAATCAAGCGATTGATTGAAGTTTTTTTTATAATACTAGACATATGGTATCTCAATTCGTAAGAAAAAAACGGAAATATAATATTTTTCTGTAAGACATTCTTTGCTGTTAATTCTTTATAATGCACATAAATAGACGTTTTTTCAGTTGTAAGAAGTTTTCAAATATCGTATATTTTGGCAGAAAGTGAACATAAATTATTATTTAACTTTTGTATAAAAGATCGGTCTTTAAAAGCGTCAAAATTTAATTGGTGTTCTGTATAGGTACAATAAGATATTCATATCATACTGTTTTTAAATAAAAGACATAGTAATTTCACATCTGTTACACATTTCATTATTTCCATTGCAAAATTGTAAATTTATATATGCGCTTTCAAATTTTTGTATTATTAATACTGCAAAAATCACCCTAAAGTGCATGCGAAGTAAAATAAATGACAAAAATATTGCTAAGTAAATGTATTTAATATTAATTACATGATTATTATTTATGATAAAGCTATTTTTTAAGTTAAAATTTCGATTTTTCAAGATATACAATTTTGCAATGGAAACGATATTCTACATTTTATTCAAATGATTTAAGCGTTTTATTTTAAAATACGCCTTTTTTAACTGATTTATATTCATTTTTAATTGTTGTGTTACTACCGTAAATTAAATCAAAATCATTTGGATTTTTATAATAATTTTATAAATAATTGCTTAAATTAATTTCCCATTCATGTAACTATACAGAAAATAGATTCAACTATGTATTATAGGATAATTTTGGACACAATTCACAAATGATTAATTCCAAACTATGATTTGCTGGATGGAAAAATATTGTTTATATCCTGACAAACGAAATACAATACATCCGAAAATGCTAATTAAATATAACGTCGCAATATATGTGTAACATAATATATTACATAAAATGTCGCCTTGATGAAACTTTATACGATTTCAAGTTAATAATATTTTCCAGTCCACTGAATCGTTTTCGATAGAAAAGAAAGGCACAAAGAGACTTGCATCACCGCTAAACTCTGTTGGAAAACATAAAATCTCATTAACCTCTCTCATTCGAAATAAATTATTTCTGTAGTTGACATAACTGTAAGTTTTTGCTTAAAATTAAGACTTGTGCAGGCTTTTGCATTTTGCGACGAATTCAATTTGCCTGGTTTTTGTATCATGGGCACTGCAGTTGAGATTTTTCTGCATGTTTTTTTCAATTTTTAATTAAAATTTAATTTTGTTGAAAACTTTCCGACTCTACAGAATTAATTATTTTCTCGGCGATAAGATATAATTTACATATTGGATGTAATTATGGATACTAAAATCACACAATTATGAATAGTTTTGTTTTCAGCTTTTTTTGTGAAGTAGGAACAATATGAAGAAAAAAGGTAAAATGAAATTTTCCGGATGGTGTTCCTTTTATCGATACTTTTCATTCGAATATTGTATTTTATAAAGAACTGATAATGGCGGTCAGATAATAAATTAATAAGTTTTTATTGTGTGAATGAAATTGAACAATTTCAAAAATTGTTTCGATAATAATATTACTGCTTATATTGTAAAAATAAAACATAATGTGTTTTTACTACTTGCATGTGTTTATAATTATCAGGAACGGTTTTGCTTATCGATGAGATGTTTTTCCACCAAGAATTAACACCCTAAAACCTATTACTGCTTATAGTTTAAAAGCCATTTATAAAAATATAAAAAGATTTAAAAAATAAACCAAATTTCAACGTTTCAATCAAAAAATTATCATAAAATTTCACTCAATAATTTTGTTCAGTTTTCTAGTTTGAGGAAAATATTTATAAAAAATTTTTTTACGAAAATTAAAGAAAAATTAAATATGCATTGTTGCATTTTACATGTACGTACTACAAAATATTATTATTCAAACATTATTGTATTTCATTTGGAGTACGTAGGTATTTTTAGTATCGGAAAGAAACTTTCCGTTTATGTATCTGTATTATTTGTATTTTTTTGTATATATATTTATAAAGCAATGTGGCCATACCATTTTGTTTCTAATTAAAGATTATTGATGAATGAGTTATTATTGTATGATAATATATTTATTCTAGTAACGCAGTTTCAAAAATAAGTACACGAAAAGAACTATATTCTTACGAAAGATAAATTCTACTTGAAAGAAATGAAATAAAGCTAAATATATTACATACAAAAAAACTATCCCCAAGCAGTGCTATCTTGAATATTCCTGATTGATAATATTAAAACGGAACATGCGCAGAAAGCCTGCCAAACGGATTGGCTTTCTAACGAGCTTCGTGGACAACCTGAGCTTTTCCAGTGCATTTCAGTAACAAGTTGAACTTCGTGCGGATCAGTAGTTATCAGAGCTTTTTACCAAACAGTTAATTGTCTACATGAAATAGATCGCACTTATAATAAATGTATCAAGTTAAATACCCAATTTTAGTGAAATGTGTATTTGTTCCGGCACAAATAAATAAAAATAGTGAAAAAACCTTCAAATAAAAACGTTAGAAAACTTTTCAAATTATATATTAGCAATTCAAATAATTTTCCGCAGTACAATCAAGTCTAAAAGTTTTTAAGTATTTGCATATTTCTACATTGAAAACAAGCATTTTTTGTTCATTTTGTTTCCTGCGCTAATTAAAGCCGTACAAAAGGTTTCGCTGAAAAAGTTATCCAAGTTTTTTGAAAATAAAAATAAAATGTTTTATCTTCAGGGTATTGTGTGAGAAGGGTGAGGGAATGATTTTCAATTTGAAAAGTTTATTAAAACAGTTTAAATGTGTAACGAAGAATGGAACGTATGGACCAAGTGAAATTTAATTAAGCGTGTAATAAACGCTTCATAAATCAAAATGTAACAATGATGAATTCGTGCTATTTTTAATACCAGAAATTCACTTCTGTAAGTATATATTTAATATCCCTTTTTGTATTTTCTTATATTAATGAGATTTATCAAAGGGTAACAAGATTTATGTTTTACTTATTTATTTGGTTATATTTGTAAGAACTTTAATGTCAAATAGGATATGATAACACCGTTTTCGTATTGTTTTATTTAATTAAAATATATTGGTATCAAAAGCTAAGCTCTCTTTGATAATTATTTATTGTGATATAAATTTCGTCGTTTGGAATACGGATAATATAATAATAAAAACATAAAATTTTAAAAATTGAAAAATTTTGTTGAAAATAAAATAAAATATATTAAGTCACGCATAAGGTTATCTTTTTGCTACTGTCAAGGCAATGAAAGCTTTTCTCGTTGATTTAATTAAACAAACTAATAAATCTTGAAGCTACTGTAGTGTAATATTACTTGAGTACACTACTTCTCATATTATATTGAATATTTTTATCATAGGTTATAAAAATATCATGTCTCGATACAAAATGTTATGGTTAGCTTATCAGAACGATTTTTAATTAAGTATAAAGTTACACGGTGGTAAAAAAGGTTTTCTGATTGATAAATAGGCAAGAAATATTTCATACTAAAATAGCGTTAAAGTAATGTATCTTTAAACCACATTTGTATTGGTTTCCATGTTTAATTTTTATAGAATAATTTTACTTTGATTGTATTAGTAAGTATTTAACCCATAATGTAATCTTATATTCATTGACGGATAAAGAAAAACTCTTCCACATGGAGTGTATTATTGATATATATATTTTGCTAATATCATTGAACTGGGCAAATATTTATGTTTAAAATAATGGTGTATCTCTCTCTCTTTAGCATTGACTTAAATATTGTAAGACAATCATTTATTTCCCGATTTATGCCCAAAAACTAATTATAAAAATTTAACTACTTTATTAGAAATCCACATGATTCTACATAAAAGATTGCATTTATTTTAAAATCTCGCTATTTATAATCAATAATCAAATTTAAAATAAGTTTTTGATGACGATATTGCTAATTATCTTTTAATCGCAAGTCATTTCTCGGTTTTTTTTACTCAAATTCGTATTTCTTTCACTAATGGATTTATTGTACTATCGTATGAAACAGCTTATTATAGTATAAAAATAAATAACACAACCTACACTTTTCAGGGTAAGTATTTTTTTATTCCAATTTAACTACTGAGAGAGCCTTAAAAAATTGTTGGTAGCGTAAAAAATATTTAATCAAAATTTATTGCTATATCATTTTAAGGACGGAATTTATTCTATCACAGCGATGATTTTAAGAAAACTGTTAAAAAAAAAGATTTTCCGAGTTTTAATAACTTTTAAAATTTTTAACTACAGCACAAAAAGTGAAAAAGTTGTATTGTATTTTTTTTTAAATATCTAGGATTTTTTTTATCAAGATGGCTAAAATATTAAAATAATAATTAAAAAATATTTTGTTGGTTCACTTCAAAGCTACGAAAACGTACTGGATTTTTCAGAAAAAAGTTAAAGCAAAAAATTATCGTCATTGGCGTAATCTTTAAATTACTAATACCAACGCTTTCCACAATAGTTTATCCGTAGGATTCCTATTTTAAATAATGTTTTTAACCAACGTTTAGCAGGAAAATCTGTCAAAATAATATACTAACCTGATTGTGAGATATTGTCATTCAAGAATTGGTTTAAACTAAATTATTTGTTCCATGAAAAACAATTATACCTAATAAAGATAAATTTTAGGGACTTATTGATACCGAACATCGATGATTTCGTAACAAAAATGAAATTTCACGAAATACTCAAACATGAAGTTATAAAATTTTCTTAATATTGTTTGAAAAATCAGAATCTGTATGAAACTAATTTTTTCACAAATGTGACTTGGTTTATTGCAAGTATGAAAAGTTTTATTAATGTTTGATTATAATATACGCAGTATAAAATGGTGTACAATAATTAAAAGAAACGGAACCAATCTTACTACGCGTAGAGTTAGTGCTGTTATTATTAGGGAATTACTTAATATATTAGACGTTTGCGTTGACCAGAACTATTTTCAATTTGATAATAGATTCTATGAACAAATCGAAGGCCTTGGAATGGGAAGTTGTCTATCACCATTATTAGCGGAGTATTACATGAACCATTTAGAAAACCTATTTTTTAGCAGTAAAACAGAAGCTAGAAACATAGTTTATTGGTTCCGTTTCGTAGATGACATTTTTTGTTTATTCAATGGAACTGAGAGACAAGTTTCTAAACTTCATAATTTACTTAACTCATTAGATGATAAAATTCAATTCTAGTAGCGGGCATGAATATAAATTTCTTTATTCTTAATATTGATATTTAAAACTCTATTTATGAATTTAAAATATTTCGCAAATGTCAATTTCGTATACCGTTATACATAAAAATTCTATGCATCCTCTCTCATATAAATTGGCTGCGCTCCATTCTCAGGTTCACAAATTAGTCAATAAACCTCTAAGTAAATTTCAAAACCAAACTAAACATTAAACAAATTGCCATTAACAATGCCCATGAGGCGTTTATTATAGATAGTCTTTTATCAAAAAAACAAAGTAAATTAGCAGAAAAGATGTTATATTTAATGGATCTTGCCTAAACACGTAGACCAACCTAGGTCTCCACTTCTTGCCATCTCCAAAGCCTATCGAACCTGCTCAACCGATTGTCTTCCTGTTATGTTAGGAATTATTCCTCTAGACTTAGAAGTCCAACGAAGAGCTGCAACTCATCTTTTATTGCTCGGAAAACCAGCTCAAATTGGCACAACTCTTTAGAAGGAAAATGGGGTTAAAATGTTGTATCAAAACATCGGGGATCATAAATTCTTTTATCAAGAAACTTTGAAAATCAATAGAGCCCAGTTAAATTCATTACCAGTTCTGAAAGAACATCTGAATCTTCCAATCTCCTGGTTGCTGTATCTTCTACGCGGATAATTTCGTAAAAAACATAAATTAACAATCGGAAAATATTGATATTCCCATATTAATAAATTCATCTCATAGTCACCCAACAGAACTCACTAAATTTGGAATGATTGTATATATTTATCCTTTCTTCTAATAACATTTTTAAAGCCCACAATGCTATTATAAGTGTGAAATCAATGGTAATTCTGACGTTGGTTGGCCACTGGCAATTTGCTACTTTGTTAATGAGTTTGTTTTCCCAACAAAGATTAAGGCTATTCTCGAAATTTTTAACTAAGGTATCAATGTGGGTTTTAGACTTATAATATTTTATCTTATAAATAATATTTTGTCGTATTTGTATCTTGTATATAAACGTTAGACACTGTTTACTGTCTGTCAATTCAAGTCCATTCATGTGCTCGAATGCCTGAAGATGCTGAAAGGCGAATCCCGGGTCGTTAGTGATAAAATACATGGGAATGTACAAAATCTCAACAATTCAAATTTGATATTAAAATTCCATCAAGCACTCTCAGTCGATGTCTTAAATTTTCCACCTATTTCATCTCAACCATTCTTATCGATAAAACTTTTGGAGGCATCTGGGGTAATTTTCTGATTTTATATATTTATTTTGTTTTGATGTTGAAGCAACCATTTAAATAAAATACGATCGGGAAAAGAAAATCTGAAAACAATATCGGTCATATAGAAATTTCTAAATTTATTATAATAACACGCATCTATCTTTTATTTTTACATACATAATAATTAAAATCAACATACTAGTTTTTTGGTAATGTAAAGTATTGATTTGTATCCACAAAAGTTCTAAAATATTAAATGAATACTTTTGAATTATTGAAATGAGTTTTTTTTTTTAAGAAAAATTTTTGCACAAAAATATATGCTCCTAATTTTTGGTGAACTGTGAAGTAAATTTCTAATTATTGGTAACAAAAATGGTTAATATAACTGTTCACTATGATATTATGTAATAAATATGATTTATAAATGCTGCTTCGATAATAAGATTTGTCTTGCGATAACGTCTTAAGATGAAGAGTACGGAAAATTTTCTTTATTTTTATCTACCTAGATTTTATTTTTCTATTCTAAATAATTGTTTTCCATTACCACAAAAAAATAAATATCACATAACCATATATTTGTATATTTACTCCGTTCAAAAATTATTCTCAAAAATACCCTGGTATATTTTATCTCAAATGTCATTGTTTCCCTTTTTGTTATGGTGTTAAATTTATTGGGTGAACATAAAAACGTTTAAAAAGATAAGTTTAAAGAACTGTTTTTATCTATTATATTTTTTATGTACTGAAGGTAATTAAAGTAAACAATATCACAGTTTCAACAAATATTTTTAAATAATAGCTCTCATTCGTAAAAAAATTACACAAAGTGAGCGATAAAAGTCTGATAATGTACATAGTGTGTAACAAGTAATTTTACAATTATGTTTTAAGTAACAATTGTTTCTTAGTTTATGAAATATGATATTTTGACTAGTAATTGCAATAATATATAAAAAAAATATATTTTATCAATTATATCGACAACACAAATTACATGAATTGGTTAATAGCCAGTTCGGTTTAAAGCCACCGTGAAAACGATGATAAAGCTGATTTTTGCTTGTCTCTATATTATATTTATTAGTTTAGAAGAGATTAACACTCCTCATCTTACTTAATCTTAAGACCTTTATTTAATTTAATAATAAATTTGGTAATTACGGTTTTAGTTATTCTAGAACAAAACATACACGGTATTATTAATTATAAAGCAAATACGTTGAAAAACTATTTATCAAGAGAAACTCACGTAATGCGGTCTTTTGAAATTTTCTAGCTCTATTATTTGAGAAAACAGACAATTGAAAAACAAATCAGAAGTCATACGTTTTATGTGAATATATATGTGAATTTGAAGTGTTGTAACAATTCTTTATGAAATATATGTTAAAAATAATCAGTGTGCTCTAGTTTCACGAAAAATAGCTCAAATCTGAACTTTATTTTCGGAGTACATGACAAAAAAATGAGTCCACAACTCTATTCATATGAATTTATCTTTTTACTTGTATGCGGTATGCGGGTATGTCACATATATATCATTTGGACGTGTGTCTGACAGATATGCCATCAACCTTTTATTCGTACATTATTTATACGGATAATATTTTGGTATGAGAAGACTCACATTACAAAAACAACGATTTTTTAAAACGGTTGTATGTAAATATAGTCGTCACATGTAAATAGCATTTTTTTGCATCTGCACTCATTTTTCTCGATAGGTAGCAAAAGAAAATCATTTATAGTGAAAATTCAACATCTGCTACATATATCTTTCGAGGTCATTGATTTATATTTAATTCGTTTTATCAATCTTTGCGAAAGACGAAAATCATTTCAGCATAATTAAATGAATTTAAATACTATGTTTTTTTAATGCTAAAACAGATCGACCTACAATTTTGTTAAACGGAATTCACGAAGTAAAATAAACAATATTCTTAAAAAGATTATCAAGTATTCTTTTAGTTTAATATGCGACTATGTGATAAAAAAGGATTAATTGTTTAAAATAATATTACAATAAACGTTCAACAAAAATAACGAATGTTATGTAAATTATAAATTTCAGGAAAATTTTATATGTTGTTTTAAGAATACCCATTTGAATGGTAAATATGTTATATTTCTATTAACTAATGTAAATATTGTTTCACGCTTGATAAAAATAGAACGTATCAGATCTACCTTTATTCTAATAGAGTATTATTTGTACTTAATTTATTATATTCCTGAAAAATAGATTCATATAAGTCGCTTTCTTAACGAAAATCATCGGATTTAAACTACATCTAGTTTTTAATCATTCAAAGTAAAATAAACGTCGAAAAAATATTGTTTAATGTGTCGTTTCTTAATTAATCGAGTAATTAAACTTTAAATGTTTTTAAGACATAAGTTGGTCACAATACAACATATATTAAGTATATCTCAAATATTGTATTTTGCTGTACATAAAAAGTATTTAATTTTCAATATAAAAAGAAACAATTTAAGACATCGACTGAGGGTGCTTGATGGAATTTCAATATCAAATTTGGATTATTGAGATTTTGTACACTTCCACGTATTTTGTCACTAACGACCCGGGTTTCGCCTTTCGGCATCTTCAGGAATTCGAGCACACGAATGGACTCGAACTGAGTCCAGGAGAACTCAGTTCTCAACTCGAATGAGTTCTCCTGGACTGAAGTTCTCCTGGACTCAGTTCGAGTCCATTCGTGTGCTCGAATTCCTGAAGATGCCGAAAGGCGAAACCCGGGTCGTTAGTGACAAAATACATGGAAGCGTACAAAATCTCAATAATCCAAATTTAAAATGAAACAGTTTTATGTTTATTTTGATTGGAGTTTACTTAAATGCAATTTAATTCGTTATGAATTATGCATTTTTTCCTTTGGCGATACAAAGTACATGGAGAAAGTGAAGTGGTAAATTATAATAAATATGTACTTGCATCCAAATAAAACAGTACTCGATGACTTAGATTTTTTAATCCTGTTTGTGTTTTGTATTATGTCATAAATCGAAAATTTTTTGACCATTTACAAATCTCTTAAAAAGCTTTCAAAATAATAAAAATGACTGAATATCTAAAAATAGATCTTTTATAATAAAATTTTAAATTATCATTTAAAACTTTTTCTATTTATTTCATGATAAGCGATATAGAACGTAAAACGGCATGTATATATATATTCCCATAAATATAATATTATATTACAAATATTTCTTACAAATTTTAACTTGTTAAAATAGTTTTGTGTTCGCATGTACATTATAATTATAATAATTAGGGGGTTTAGGAAATCAGTAGCAATCTACCAACTTAATTAAACTAAAATTAGTGGCATAATTAAATAAACAAAACGCGACCTAGTAATTGTTTTATATGTGCTCCAAAGTAAGCAGCATATTAATCGAATGGCAGTTTCCTTATCAAAACATTTCATGGTGTAATATAATAGCCCCATTAAAACAGTGTAACTTTGAGCGATAAATTACGAGAAATCACACAAATGCCTTGAGGCGCAAGTAAACTACAAGAGTAACTTGTATTATTTTAATATATTTTTATAAATAAAACACAATTTGTTTTGTAATATTTTGGACTGGTTTTACTGGTTGCGAAGATTTTCAACTGATTAGCTGATAATGCTCGGGATGAACCAAATACGGATAAAAAACACGCCTTTTCACCAAGAAGTGACAGTTAATACTTTGAAAGTCAATTTTATATACTACAAGCTGTCCGTTACTGTTCACTACGGGATCACATCAACACATCAATATTAAACTTCTATTATCAGTAGCCGTAAAAAAAAATGTATTATCTTATGAAATAAAAATTTTGTATGCATAATCTATAGCCACTAGTCTCAAAAGATATACACTTAAAACCCGTCAATACGTCACATACACCAGGAAATACTCATTAATATTTTAAAAATTGACAGTTTATATCTTAATAGTGTTAACTATAGTGAAAACTAGATGCACGGCAATTGTCTAAATAGGTGGTTAAAAGCTAACTAACTTAACTATTCGACTCTACACTTATTATTTGTCTTAGAGTATTGTATATTCTCATACATATGCGACTATACTTACTATTATTATTATTAAACTAAATTGTCATACATTCTAATACGAATCCATAAACCCTTTGAAGAAAAAATGTGAAGAATATGCACTTCTAATGAGAAATCAACAAAAACAGGCTGAAAGTCAGTCGCTAAACATCTTTTGTTAAAGTGGGTAAGGGTAAGAGATGTGGCTGCCAAATGACAAAGGAAGGAAAAGAAGTAGTTAATTATTTTCTTTTTCTATGCACAGTTTTTACGCCCAGCAGGTGGTGAGTGGGGCGAAAAGAAAAAATCACAGATATCCATCCCTTTTCATACGTAACTATACATTGATTGAAAGTGAAAGTGTTTTAAATAGTAAATAAATAAATAAAAAATCGTGCGACTGAAATTTTTTTTTTTTTTTGATAAATAAAGAAAATTGAAAAGCATCTCGAATTCATTGATGTTTGCGAATACTCAACAAATGTCAAAAGGCTTTATGTTAGTCTTCTTTATTGGTCATAATATTGGATTAAAAAAAATGAGAGAGCTCAAGAATTTGCGTTTCATGATATGGAAACAGTAGAAAAAATATCGAATCCCAAAAATATAAATATGGTTTATGAGAAAAACGCCTACCAGAAATTGAAAAGGATTTTGTAAATATTATTCGGAACATATAAAATGAAGCTATTATACGTAACAGTATCCAAGTATTTGTCGATATTTATTAATATAATATATAAATATGTATAAATCCAGTTTTCAACTAACTTTCCTCAATTACACGCACCCTTAACATTTGAAGTTAGGAGCAGCAGGCATTGCTAGGGTGACGATGTGCACTTTAAAACTGGATCCATTTTGGCAGTAGTCCAACAATAGCGCGTGCAAACTTTGGGGTTGGTTCCAAATGGGGCACGGTTAATGTGCACCCTGTGTTATAACTGGTATTTCAACACGTTCAAAGTTACCCTATATTAACGAAACGGGCAATTGAACAAGCAAAGTTTGTGAATAAGATCGTTTAATATCTAATTGTTTAAAGCAAATGTATATTTACAATTTCATAAAATATTTGAAAGGTTTTTTATAATGAACATATCATTCCACCACAATTTATAATTTACTGGAGAAACTATGGCAAACATTTCTCAAAAAATTGTTAATAAATGAAGTCTGATAATTCTACTTTAAAAATAAAACACATTTGTTAGGTACTGATTCCATATTTTAATAATGATCAAAAACGGTTTCGCTTATTTCGATCATTACCAAAAAACCAGTCCTGATCACTATAAACATGAAAATGTATTGCAGATCTAATTGTTCTATATTTTTAAAAAAACAATGCCTTTCCACCAAGAATTGACAGTTGACACCTTAAATCTGATAATTTTATTTAATCATTTAAGATTTTTTTATAATTTAAGATATCGACTGAGGGTGCTTGATGGAGTGTCAATATTAAATTTTAAATTTTGAAATTTTGTATACTTCCGTATATTTCGTCACCAACGACCCGAATTTCGCCTTTCGGTATCTTCAGGTATTCGAGTGCAATACGAAACGAATAAACTCGAACTGAATCTATTTAAGTAAATGAAACTAATGACTATTTGAGCTCATATGCACAGTTCATATTGATTAAATTATATTATATTTTATGTTATGGTGTGTCAAATAAATTCTATACATATTATAGGATACATTTTATATTATATCGCAATATTCAGCATCGACCTGAACTTAATGTCATTTTTATTGAATATAACTCTATTAAGATAAGATAAAATAGAAAATGTCTCCAAGAATTGAGCAATAAATATCATATATTATGTGTAAAAATTCGTGTAGATTTAAGAAAACTGCTTTTAACCCTTTAATGATGTTTTATTTAGTGATTATATTTATGTACAGTTTATAAGTATATTATGTTGAATTTAATAAAGTAAAAGTTAAAGTGATTTCAATGAACCTTTAAGATTTCGTAATTATGTACCATAATTAATTATTAGCGTGTGTTTGAAAGCTCAATAAACTTTCACTTAAAAAGCAGTTTAATTTGTTTTGAAAACTTAAATGAAACCATTTTATTTCATTCTATTTTTGCAAGTAAAATTATTGTTTAAAAATATGATATCTAAGATTAGTAATGATATAATAGAGATAAGCGATATTCATTTAAGGTAAGTATAAATTATGCCAGTTAAAAAAAGCGATATTAATGCGTTAGAAAATATTCTCAAAAAGTAAGTGGGGTAAAATTATTTCAACCGTTAACACGCAATACAAAAATATTTCTCTTTCAAGAATATACGATTATACTACACTATGTCGATACTAAATCAGACGACTCCGTCACGGGAAATTACAGTAGGTGCCACTTAATATGCTCAATGCTTATTAGAATCGGCCACATTATCGTATCAGATGTGAAAAACCGATTCAGTATAATGAAATTCATATTGTTTGAATCGGAAATTAGAATCATGTCACCGGTTATTTGATTCAATGTGTTCATTAAATTAATCATAGGTTCGCATCGAGTTGAGCCAGTCACCCAACGTGATTAGTGCAGTGTAGTGTTTCTGAACTGCATGCGCGTATTGTTTGATTTTATTTTTGCCGAGTAAAATCATGTCAACAAATAAAAAGGGTCGATTTGAGTTTAAATGCCTAGTTCCCATTTGTTGAAAATTACGATCAATTGAATTCAAAATATATTGTCAAATTAGGCTTTTCGTATTCAACTATGAAACCTTTTGATATATCGTTATGAGCTATTCTGGTTATTAGAATCACTACTTATTAGTTCACTTGACAAAAATTTTGACTAAAATATAATGTATTTAAAAAAATATTAATGGACTAGAAAATTGTAGATCAGAACAAAATCAACTGGCACTATTTAAGTACTTAAGGTAGCCCATTAATATCGTATAAACACATTAGGGTAACAAAACCAAAATATTTAAGTCCAAATTAAATAAATTATAAAGTAGATAACTTTTCCCTCACTGCTATCGTCAGAGATAGTTCATCGTATAATAAATTAAGAACTTTTTTAAGGAAACTAAATACTTTGCTATCATTTACTTAAATGTAATGAAGAGCAATAAAAAAACAAATATTATTGCAATTTAGTCAGTTGAAAAAAAATTATTTATATGACACCGTAAAGTAATAAACATAAATTGTAAATTTTCCTAAAAATGCCTTTCATAAACTAAATATTTCATTACTAAATGTTATTGTTTAAAAAAATAAAACTGCTTTAGTAAAAACGAGTGTAAATTAACTTGTTTTGTTTAAGATAATAGATAGTTAATGGTAAAATAACAACACTATCTGTTATTAAAAAAGACGGCACGGAACTGGCAATTAATTGTGATCGAAGGTTGTCAAATTAGGGCTAATATTTCATTTGGTTAAATTTCGCTTCCAATGTAATTGCGTTAAAAACTATTTATTGATCCCTTTGTGATCAAAGTGCTGGTCGATGGTAGTAGCTTTTCGCCAAAAAAATATATTTACGATTTCTATCAACTTAATTTCTTATACACAGTGTATATTATCAAAAATAATAAATTATGTAAAGATAGCAACGTTAATTTTTAAAACGCTTATAAATTAAACTTGGCGCCAATCAAAAACAAAAAAAAAAATATTTGTATTCCAAAATAGATTAGTTTTCCTGGTCCTAGAATTAACATTTTGTATATTTTTATATTAAATAAATAATTATAACATCTTTCTATAATAAAGTAAAGAATAAAGTTTAGTATATTTATGAATCAAATTATGTTGATGTAATAAACCTTATGTATTAAAATAAGCTCTTAAATCCTATCATTGGTAATCTTAACTTATTCATTTAGGATTGGATAGTATTTTTACGAATAGACACCCATTGAATTGTTTTGAGTATTAAGTTTTAACCAGTAAAATATGTTTATTTCACGAAAGATGACCACTTATTAAAATTTATAGAGATTTTGTATATTATTACAGTATCAATTTTTATGTATAAAATATTATTTTAAAAACAAAATTAGTCGTTATTAGTTAGAGTAACACAGTTTAAAAAATAGTTTCATTAATGATACAATCAATGTAGTCGGATCTTGTAGCAAATAATATACTTTTTGAAAGCAATAAGTGCAGTTATTGTATATTTAAAATGAATTTTAAATATTGATTAAGTATTTCAATGATTCTTTAGTGAAAATTTAATGTTAATATGATAATGGTGATAACACAAATTGGTAAAAATATTGAGATATTAGGTTTTACCATGTGAATACAAAATTTTTGTATATGACAGAGCTCCACTGTCATTTTTACCATCCCATGGAGATTGGTGAAAGCGAGTTGTAAAAATAAAACCGATTTACTAGCAAAATGAGTTTCGTGATCTTTTTGCATATAGCCTTTTTATGTAGACAAATCTTTAATCGGAAAGTAATAAATTTAAAACCGAAAGACCACCAATGGTTTATTACAGTATTGTAAGTCCATGGATAACATCTAAATTAGATTTTATTCATAAGAATTTGATTTTCATTGCCGAATGGAAGCGTTTGTTACATAAAATGTGTTATTGACTTAATTTAAGACATCGACTGAGGGTGCTTGATGGAATTTCAATATTAAATTTGGATTATTGAGATTTTGTACACTTCCATGTATTTACTTCCATGTAAATACATGGAAGTGTACAAAATCTCAATAATCCAAATTTATTATTGACTGTTAAATGTTTGATTGGAATTGTTTAAATGCTGATGATGTGTGAATTGAAATTTAATACAAAAGAAAAAAATAATATGCTGATTTTTTGTGTTTAGAAGCCAATTAAAAGAAAATACAGTACTACAAATACATACTAATCGATTTTTACTAATGGATGTTAAATATTAAATAAAGTACACTTAATACTATTACTCTTTTATACGTTTCACTTTTTCAATATAATTTAAAACAGTTAATTCCGTATGGAACGTTCTAGTATAAATATATCAAGAAAAACTTCAATATTGGGAAAGAAACATAAAAAAATATTTTCGTTTTAATATTTTGTTCGATATTTCAGTTAATAATTCTTTTTTTTTTTCAAAACATTCTTGTATCAAACTGTATCAAATGAAAATGCATCGCTTGTATTGTAGTATTGTATAGACATTGAATGCTGTGATCCAAATAGTAATAATATAAATGGCAGGCTGCCAATACAATAAAAGCTGTTATATTTTGCTAATAAGGACTCTATATCAGGGTTGGTATTGCCAAGTTTATAACTTTGTGTAACTAGAGTCTATAAACTATTAAAGCCGCTATGAAAATATGCCTCACAGTATAAACGTTATTAATAAAATAAGTCAATATTGGTGCGCAATAAAAAGCATATTTTTTCTTCAATCTTAAAAAATGAAACTAATCTAGTTGTTTTGTTATTTTTTTTAATATAACCAAACAGAGATTTGGCGCGGGTTCTCAAATTCTCTTTTTGGAATTATAAACGGGTTTTATAATAACCATATTACTTTCAACTCTATGAAAACTTTCACAAAAAGTACAGTACTGCGAATATCGGTATTTTTCGAATAAAATTCCAAGAGTGATAGTACAGGATATAAAATTTAGAGTATTATGCGTTAAAGCGTCGCGTCAGTTTTCTCATGTAGAAAATTTGTATAATTCAGAGTCTTTACTAATATCTTTTGTATTCAAGGTTTTGAAAAAAATGTGTTTTTTTAACGGTGATCTTTTTATTTGACACAATGTCACATTTTAATATTAATATTTTTTTCCCCCACGTCCGCTTCCAATGTGGAGCATATGGTCTCCTGATGGAGGTACCAAAAGAGAATTTTTCTACGAGAAGTGCTTGTTACTCAGTTGTTCAACCTCGTAGGGATAGAAGGATAGACTAGGACAGGACTAGTGGTTACCTAATCGCTCTCGCTACGCCCCGTGAGGATGGGATGAGTGGGAGGGAGGACTCAGATTACGAACAGAAATCCATAAGTCGACTGAAAAGTCAATTTATGAAAACCGTTCGCACTGGGAATTGAACCCGAGACATCCGTAACCGTATAGCCAGCAACGCTACCAACTGCGCCACGGACGCCGACGGGGGATTAATATATACATGTAATACATACATAATTCGAGTAACATATTTAAAGTAGGTCTACATAATATACTATGTTAGGCCGTTACCAACTTTTTCCTATCCTAATGATAAAACATTGCATACTTGGCCGATGGCGAAGTTTGAAATACTGGGTCCCTAGGCAAAAATAGCCCAAGTTTCTAAATGAGACGTAAATTTTTGTCACAATTTTATCGTGTTAAGAGAATATTTTATAAAGTAAACTGTTACTTTTATTAAATTAAAAACAACATTAAGAAAATAATGATTCAAGAAATATTTAGATGATAAATAGTTTTTTTATTATGCATTTAAATTATATTTTGCAGTATATGGAAACATTTGTGTCATCTTGCAGTATTTTACGCCAGGTTAAATTAATTGATATTAAACTTTTCTACGTAAGCCAATAAATAATTGATTTTTACCTCTCTCTGTTGAAATTTAAAATGTAATGTTATTTATATAACTCATTAAACCAAAAAAAATGTAATTTGACATTTAAATAACAGTACTCACTGGATTACCTTGGCATTGATTCGGTTAATGTATTGAGTTAATGCAACTAAGAATTAAGCTAACTTGTTCACCTGGGCCCACTGTGTTTTGTATACTTATGCCATGAGGTAGATCCACTACTACGTTTGGTGCAATTCAGAAAATAATTGACACGGAAAGATACCACTATCACATCCCAAACGAGATTGGTCCAAGCCACTTACTTAATTGAATAAGTCACGTAGCTCCAAAGAACATTTTGTTGATTGTGAACAAGTTGTATTGTGGACTTAGCGCATTATCTAATGCACACGAGTGACTACGCTAAAGGCTATTCGCTTATACAAACACACCCCCGCACTTTCAACGAGAGCTTTAAGCTCAGCCAGTGGGTGTTTTACTGATTGCGAATTACTACTACTGCCTTAAATTACGTGAATTTGCTTTTCATATTTTTACTGTCGGTGAAACAGTTCAAATTTATTTGATTTCGAAACTACCCTTGGCAAGTATTGGAGTCATATTAAAGTTTATAGACTAAGAATAATGTATTTGTTTTTATATTATGAGAGAAAAATATAAAGTTTTTTTAACGTTTGTTTACTACAAACACATATATAAAAAAATATGTGAAAAGGCATAAACTACATGTGTTTAAATGGTAATTTTGATATTATTTTGGTTGCTAATAAAAAAAACGTAGATATAAATTGTTTACAAAACAATCATATTATTAAAATAATTATTATGGGAATATTTATAATTATGTACAATAATAGCACATGTTTGTAAGAATAGCAAACTAGTTTTGTTATTCTTACAAACATGTATACAAATAATATTTACACATTTGCAACAATATAATTGATATACATTGTACATATCGTCCCTATTTGTATTTTAAGTTGATTAAACCCAATTGTGTTTCGCCTGGCAAAATACACGCAATTATAAATTGAAATTACAGTTTAAAACATCAAGTTCAAATTCAATTCACATTTTTGGGAAATAAACCTCTATTACTGAGCACAAACATAGTCTCTAACGATTTACTTAAAATTGCTTTAGTGCCTGAATATTTCTATTACCATCACAAAAAAACCATGTCGCTTAATGAATTTATCAGAAATGTGTGTAATTATATTTTATAATGTTTCTTCCAGTTCGAATAGAAAAGTTTATAACCTTTTTTTTATAAAATGAAATAGAAGAGTTTAAACTGAAAGTGATAACTAAATAATATACATGCGGTACCTGACATGGCTTACGCAAGCTATCTAGCGTTAGGTAGGTGACCGTAAAGTTTTCGGTTACATCGATTTAGTAAGTGAAAGCACCTGCAACTACATTGCTAACCAAACTAAATCGATACTACGCCGATTTTTATTTTTAACTGCATGTGTGTAAAGTTTCACGTGCTTCGTGGTATGTTGAGAAGTTAAATTTGTTACATACATGAAAACTCTACACTCCACAGGCTAAACTAATACGCTTTTCAATTAAATTGACGACCCGATCGTCATTATTATCATCACGATCGTTTCTAGTACTTTTATGTGTAAGTTGCTCATGCATATTAAATTATTTGTATCTTGATGAATGTAGAAATCCATACAATCGTTAAAAGTAATATTTTAATGAGGCCTTTTGTGAACCAACTTTTTTTTCTAGGAAAGGAAGTTTTAATACTATATATCAATGGCTGTCATGAACAATCACAAATGTCAAGTTCTCTTTGAGTTTTTTTTGATTTTCTCATTTTAAAGTATTTATCTATATCCACATGTGTTCCTAAACACAAACAGTTGAATAATTTCAAAATTTAAAAATAATGACGCTGTCCAAAACACCACGAAATAATTTTGTTCAAATTTTTTTTTTAACCATACCCGCTCCCTTTTTGGAGCATATGGCCATCAGGCGATTTCTCCAAGCTTCTCTGTCCCTCGCCAGTCTCCTTGCTTCCTCTCAGGTCATCCCAGCGTCCCGTAGTTCCGCCGAATACATCCTATGGATGGTCATCAGCGGCCTTCTAGGGCTGACGGAATCCATCTGGTTGGTAGAAGAGACAAGCAGGATTCAAGCTCCCCTGGGGCATCCGCAGCACGTGTCGACGCCAGGTCCACCGTCACTTTTTTATATTGGACGTAATAAGAAGCTGGTCCGTCCGCTTTCTTACCTCCGAGTTCCTGACAAAATAAAACCAGCGTACTCCTAGTATTCCCCGTAAGAATCTGTTTTCAAAGCCCAGTATACAATTACCTTTACCTTGGTGAGGTGTCATGACTCGCAACCGTAATACAGCACCGTCAAAATGCATGCGTTGAATAAGTGGCACTTGGTTCTGACCGAGTACAAGCGTGAGTCCCAGACTTTCCGCATTGCGTTAAAGGTTGCTCCGGCTATTCCTAATCGGATTGCGAGCTCTTTACGGGGATTGCCATCTCCCGCGATGTGTACCCCCAAGTCGTTGGCTCTTTCGATGTATTGCCTCGCGCTCGTTAAAGGGTAGTCTAGGTCCGGACAGATACTGTTGCAAAGCACATTGGTTTTACTCACATTGACTTTGAGGCCAATGCGATACGAGTTGCTCTGCAGCCTTTCCATTGTTTCCTGAATACCCTCGATAGATTTGTCAAATATGACAGCGTCGTCAGTATACTTGAGGTCGCATAGCCTCAGATTGGGGGCAACGGTCACACCTCGGTTAGGTGGAATTGACTTCCTCAGGATGAAGTCGAAGATTATTATAAAGAGGAACGGAGCCAAAACAGAGCCCTGTCTGACCCCGGTTGAGACCTCAAAACATTCTGCAGTTACGTCGCCGATTCTAACACATGCTGTATAAAAAGTCGTCAATTTGTCCCATTGTGCAACCATCAGGAGAAGTTCACGTGTATTTGTGGATGTCTCTGTGGGGAAAGATTGCACCGCCAACGTTAAGCTCATTCATAGTTGCAAACTCGATGAGTCTCTCACCATTGTCGTTGGCTTCACCAAGGCCATGCCTTCCCATCACTGTGGGACCAAGCAAAGGATCCGTTCCCAGTCTCGCATTGAGGTCCCGCATTACGATCATGCAGTCTCTACGGGGGATTGTGGAGATGGCCATGTAGAGAGAGTCATAAAAAGCATCCTTTGCCTGTAAACCGGCTTCCTCAGTAGGGGCATACCACTGAAGAATAGTTACCGAGCTATCAGTCATCCTGAATGTGGCTCGTATTAGTCGTTCTGAGATGGGCTCTCATTTGACAAGGCAGCGGGCTGCCCTCCCTGACATCAATACTGCCACCTGTTAGCGATGGTATTGCGCCTGGCCTGAATATAAAATTGTAAATCCGCCCTCTAATAACTTTATCCCGGCGCCTTTCCAACGCACCTTGCTCAGCCCTAAAACATCAAGCTTATAGGTTTGCATGCTGCGAGTGGCGTGTAGGTCCTTTCATGGGGTCTGCTTAGCACGCACATTGTATGCGCTTATGCTTATTGAGTAGTTGTTAGAGAGTATCATGTCCTTTTCATTGTTGGGTCGTCGTTTAGCAAGCCTAAGCGTCCGAGGCTTTTGCAGTGATAGTGTCGTAATCTTTTTAATTTAAAAAGACCGGGTGATTAGCCCTGAGCTTCCGAGGCCTGAGTCACAAGAGCTCTACAGGTTGGCTCAACCCGGTTTTTCTGTCAGGGATTTCTTTCCCTTTGCCAGAAGACCGGTTTTAAGGAGCCGGAAGGTTCAACTTTTACCCTCTGCTATTAGCTACAGCCAAAATTGCATTGCCCGATGGTCGCCGCGGGGAGGCCAGCAGATGGACTTGCTGGGGTAAGCATTTCCCATCATTTACTATGTGCACATCCACTGAAATCGATGTGCTCACATGGGTTCCACAACCATTGACCACCAATTATTCAAATACAGAGGGAATATCGACATATGTTAGACTTATGTGATCAGATACTACATAGCAATGTTTTGTGATTTATTTGACGTTTCTTTTGTTGAAGAAAAGTGAGTTATTTATCAGTTATCAAAGTATTAATCATTTATATTTAAAAGAAAAACGAAAGCATAATATTTCTTAATTAATTTGTTGATTTATCGAAACTGAAAACTGTAAATCAAAATTATTGTATTGTAATTATTCAAATATTTTTATCACGTGCATAAATTAGTTGACACAGTAGCCGTTCGTACTGTGAATATTAAATTAGCTGTCCAGCCCTTTCCTTATGCGCACGTCTTAATTCATGAAATCGGATTAAACATAATATACCCACATACCCGTATGAGATTCTTAAAACAATCGAGGACGCTTCTAGGATATCTCAAAAAAGAAAAAATTGTGCCTTACCACCAATAGGAGATTTTAAG
Source organism: Himalopsyche phryganea (assembly GCA_022494535.1). Lineage (NCBI taxonomy): Eukaryota > Metazoa > Arthropoda > Insecta > Trichoptera > Rhyacophilidae > Himalopsyche > Himalopsyche phryganea. The sequence continues at coordinate 1,952,747 of JAGVSL010000018.1, read as the reverse complement.
CAATACTTTCCAGAAGAAAACACGTATAAATAAAAGATCAAGGTAATGGAATGATAGAAAATTTATACATATTTTATTTATTGCTTTTAAACATGTCAATTTTTTACTGCTCTTCTCTAAAGTTTTTTCTTTACCTAACTGATTAAATGTCACTGTCGTCACTAAATATAGACATTGCCATGTTCAGTTTAGGCCTATTATTTGTGGAACACTCACTGGTAATCTTTATTACAAAGACTGAGTCTTTTAAAGTTTTGTTTACTCTTTTTAAGTCACATTTTTTTATTGTCACGTCCTTGTGAATTTTTTCGTCTTCAGCATTGACCCTTCCGTATTCATGGTGTAACAATGAGATACTTCGGCACTTAAACCTTAAAATTATTTGTGAAATACGTCGTACAAAAAATTGAAAATTTTGCTATTTGAAAATAAAATAGTTCTACATTTAATTAAAGATTAAAAATACATTATAGTTTACGTCTTCGTTGTATACTAAATCATAATTTGAAAGCCTCGTCAATTCTACCATCGAAAAATACAAGATGATCGAACATGCGATAGATATATAAGAATAGCAGTACGTGGAAGAAAAAAAAAAAAGAAAGTAACAAACCCTATATTGTTGCCGAGTGAAACAAATATAAAGATCTTATGAGTAAAACAGAGGACGAAATACAAACAATACGCGTGTGAGTTTGTACATTTTTCATGGTTCAGGCGATAGGGGTCACCACATTTTTTATTCGTATTCCGTTACCTTACTTCATCAAGTTTTTTCACGTTTATGGCCAGATAATATCTGACACAGATAGAAACAATAATACAATAACATTGATTCATTTGTCAATTCTACGTAAGCTATTATACATATTATTATATTTAATTTTTGTTGCCAAATTTTTTACAATTCTTTTTGGAACTTAATATTATACTCTATCTATAGGGACAATTCTTTCGATGAGAAAACTATTAAAATATTTTGAACAATCTTAATACTCAATTTTATATAACTGTATAAATTTACTTTTAAGGTGTTAACTGTCAATTCTTGGTGGAAAGACATTATATTTAAAAAAATAAAACACAGTTGATAATGCTCGTGATGTAGTACAAATGAATTGTGTTTTATTTTTTAATTTATAAATTTAAGTTATTTTGATAGTACTGTGCAATTATTTACTGATTGTATACATTATTTTTTCTTTCACTGAATCGTTTTTATATATTAAATTTATTATTTTAATATAGTATTACAAGACTTCAAACTTTTGTTTCTTCATAAATAATTTAAAATATGTTTGTTGGTAATAAAACTTCATATTTTATTTGCAAATATTCAAATACTTTTGTGTCAAAAAGGTTTTTATAATGTAACAGTTCTTTCTTCTTGTACCTAATAAATTGTTTTATAAAGAGAAAGTATTTACGCGTGTGATTTATTATTTCAATGTTTACTTTTCCTTTCCACTCGCGCGTGTAAAAAACAATCCGAGGTGCATGACGTAGTCTGCAAGCGTTTCGTTTCAAACGTCACCCAGACACCTCTCGAGATGGTCTTACCATGAGATTCTTGCGTTTTTCGATAATTTCGCATAGTTTCGCATGTTTTTCAGGTTTCACACACAACATATGACGTAAACAATTATTTTACAGAATTTAGAATTTTTAAAATTGTCATTTCGCTTTGTAAACGCGACAAAACCTAGACGGTAACGCAATGTTACGGGATGAGATGCGGAGAGATTTTTTTAGCATGAGAAGGGAAAGGATAATATTTACTAGTTCTCGGAACTTAAAAGCACTTTCTACGTTTGGATAGATAATAATCATTTATATTTTATGCATTTTTCTAAGCCGCGTAAATCGAAGTTTTTGTGTATCACTGTCGTATGTATTCGAATACATAACAAAGAGAACGAGATTGGGTGGTATCCAACGACCAATGGTAACCATAATTTGATACAATCAAATTTATACAATTTTGAAATCTCAGCACGATTGCTAAAAATTTTATAAATGATATTTAATTAATTAGATTTATAGCTGTATACTTTAAATACAATTTTAAAAAATACTGCTTACGAAAAAGCACAGCATTGTCAAAATTTAAAAATTCCCAATAAATTGTTGAAATTTGAATAAACCTTTTTCAATACCATCGCAGTTTGTACAGGAATAATCTACGTTATGCACCCCCTGGAGCAATAAACTTATAATTCAGGTAAAGGCTTTACCGAAAAATCCCCTAAATAATTTCGATAAGGATCTTTCAATATTTACGTAGCCTGTGAAAATTTTCAAAACTCGCCACCCTTTGTCGACCCTTGCCGTTAATTTTTACGACCGGGAAACTTTTTTTGTCGAAAAGAAAGTTTTTGCAGGTGCCAAAAATGAAATATTATATAATGCAAATTTGAAAAACATGAAGGTTCTTGCCATGAGACATTATTGAAGTGTGCAATTTGTAGCCAAAAAGAGGTATCGATTTATGAAAAAAACTTGTATAACTATAGTCCTAGAGGACGTTTATGAGTATACGCCGTATAACTTTGCAATTTCTACTACACTTTACCCTTTCTGTATAATACACAGAGCGTGTCAGTGTATTAGTAGGTATGGATCCCGTGTATGTATCAGTATGAATCCTAGAGCCGAGTATCGAACCTGTAATCCGAAATCCTAGAGCCGGAACATACAGCCGGAGTGCAAAGCCCTACGACGTACACTCTACCTATAGTGTTTTTTTAGTTTTTAATTGTAATAAAGTTGAGAGTCTAATTTCACAATTTTTAATTTATAGTTATCCTTATGAATAGTTTCAACTACTACAGATTCAGTCTTACATTTTCTACTAATTCTAAAAATTTAGTTATCAGTAAACAAAATTCTAAACGTTGATGAAAACGTACACACAAACTTTGAAATTTTTCTTTTGAATTTCAAGCATTTTTATACGTACGTATATATTTTATATTTGAAGTATCTGAGTACACGAATTTTTTAAAATTAAACGATATAATATAAAAAGTCAACAAACAGTAAAATAACATAATACTAACTGAAATGTTTTATAAGTATTCAAGTTATTACTTTAGTACTCTTCATAAATATTTTTCATCATAAAGAATATATTTATATGAGCTAATTTTTAGGTTGTGTGAAAATTCGTTTATATTAATTAATATAAACCTTTTATGTATCAAGATTAACACATAAAAACAAGAAATGAATATTTATCAGCGTACTTCTATACAAGATTAAATAAAACATCAAAATATAAAAAAAATAAAGGGTATGTATTTTTCTTTATTTTGGGAATATCAATAATCAGATTATGGGGCGTAAAAATGATTTACGATTGCGCAAAGCGACTTTTATTTTGACTTCCTTTTGTATCTGTTAACGCAACATACGTGTAAGCATTGGTGTTTTTTTATCGTTTCTATCTTTTTTTATGGTATGAAAATCCTGTTATTTTGTTTTTAGTAGGGATTCATTCGATGTTTAAATGTATTTTTTTAAACCCAGAACAATGAAATTGATAAACACAAAACAATAATGCTTCACTGTTCTCTGAATTATCTATGTTAATGAAGTATTGTTTTACGTTTTCATTGATTAGTTTTCATTTAAAATAAATTGAATACATGACTACCACAACATGGATCCCGAAATTTCCACTGTTACTTCAATATCAACATACTGATTATGAAAAGGAGAAATCCTAGTGTTGCGATTTGGCAATGTTTATCCGTTTAATCATTCAATGACTGTTGAGTTGGTCAAACGAATTTTTCTGCAGCGTACTTATACTATAAGCTTTGGCAAACAAGCCCTTTTAAGGTCATATTTTAATGCAAAGAAACAATACATTTAAGTTAAATATAAGAATCAAGATTTAATGCTAATGAAAGACATATTTTAATACCGTTATTTAATATTAAATATCGAAATTCTAGTGTGTATTTATTTGTCCGGTACTGCGATCCTAATTGGACGTAATTTTTGTACTCTCATTATCGATTTTTGTAAAATCGGTATGTAATAACGAAAAACTTGTAATGATTAATAATATTCTTCCAGTATTGCAACCCTTAATTCAAATCAGTATAGCTTGATTTCAAACAAATATTTAATACGATATTACTAACATACCAATAAAAGTTCGTCATGTTTCATGAATCTAAGGATACATTTTACAAAAATGCTTTTATGAGTTATATTATGCAAATGAAAAACTAATCTTTACTCTTCACACAGTGTGTAACATCTGCAGTTACCCGATTATCTCTTTCTGATGTATTTTTAACGAGCACAAAAAATCAATTAAGATTGTTATTATTTCACGTATGAATCGGTTGGGAATCAGATATATGAGATTGACTTTGATAGTATATTATTGTTTTAGCGATCGAGACGTTATGCATTGTTATGTATGAACGCTTTATCCTGGTGTATTAGTAGCCAAAAAAAGTAATTGGGTAAAGTAAATATGAATGATTGTTATTCGATATCAAAACATATATTTATCTGAATAAGGTGGCCAATATTCTAACGTTTTCTTGCTATAGTAAGAAGAATAATAGAAGATTTATAGAATAAAATACAAAAGTTTTGTTACCAAATTACTTTTAATAATTAAAATATATAATTCAGGGAAAAGGTTCGCTTAAAAAACTGAATGAAACATTATCAAAATTCTTTTAATTTAAGTAATTACAAGATCTTTTTTTACATTTGAGTAGGTACAAATTCATTTTTTTTTGAAGAGAAAATATAGTAATATTTTTAGAATATTTAAGCAAATTCAAAAAATGTAGCTACTTACTCAATTTGGTATCAAAGTAGCGGTACGTTTATTTCCTTTTTGGAAGATGGTGTGTGACATTAAATTCTAAATCCATGCTTAGGCTAAGTAATTTCCGGAAAAGACACATCGTTTTTAGAATAAGAGAAAGTTAATCTAGAAAAAGCCTCTTTTGAAGTTCATTCTAAGGCTATGCCAATCCGTTACACAGTTCCGCACATTCCCAGTCTAATATCGTAAATTACTTTTTGGAAAATGATTTATCTTTTTGTCGTCAGCCATTTTTTGCATGTAAAATTGAAGTTCTTAATGAGATATAAAAATTTATTTAACATTATAATGGATATTCGGTTTTATCGATACATTTCCCAAGAGAGTTTCAGACAAGTATAGTTAAATGATGAAGTTATTAAAAGTACGTTCAAAAATCAAATATTTTTTTAAATATAATTTAAATTTCATTGGATTGCAATACAATTTATTTAAGGTAGTTTTTTGTGAATTTATTATTTGAAGAAGGAACCGTAGCTTGATTGGTGTTAATCATCGCGTGTTTCTAAACCATTTCTGTCTCAGTTCTCAAAAAAAAATCATGCAACAATTGTAAATATATATGATTTCCATAATATATATGAAACCGATCATTAAATGTATATAGAGTTAAAGTCCAAAAACTTTTACAATGTAACTGATGCATTCATAAAATATATCCAATAGTGACATTTTTTTGTTTTATTATTGTTATTAAAATGACAATTTATGTGCTAAAAATACAAAACCACAATTACCCCTCAAAACTTATTAAATTAATTATTCATTTGTTGCATGTACAAAAAAATCAAATAAATTATCTATAAAAAAAAAAAACTAGATGTTATTAAAAAAAGATATTTTCCACATTCCTTTTTGAAATAATATTAATATCCCACTATAAACTACAGATACATCTGAACTGCAAGATTTGGTTTAATAAATCATTGAGATTGTAATAATATGAGACATTTCGAGCATCTTAGACGAATACTGCCATCTTACGTTTCCGAAATTATTTTACCTCCATGAAATGCGAGAAACGAAGTGGTGAATACCATTTTACGTAGCAAACCTGACAGATAACTAATATAATGTCTGAAAATATGTGAAGATTATATATGAAACTGCAATATACCAAAAGTGAATATTGTGCTAATTGGAAATAATGAAGAAAAATATGTACTTGTAATGTATATAGGTTTATAATTTTTTTAGATAAATTCGACAATTATGTTGGGTAAATTTCTTTTTTAATAAAAAATTTATAATTTTGTTGGGTTTCAAGCATGCGACATGTTTCGCCTAATAAAACAATAAGTAAAATTGAAATAGTTGTCGATTTTCATATACAATGTTTCTATACTTATAGCAGTTGCACAAACAGATGGTCACTATCGAGAGAAAACGGATATTTGAATTAAAATCGTGGAATATATACAACACATTTTTTTTCATAACTCTCTTTAGAACAAGGATTAACAAAACAAATCCAAGATTTAATAAAGTTAAAAATGTAAAAAAAAATATTGGTTTGGAAACATTTCGACATTCTACTTATAATAACAACTACTATGAATTGCATTCTAATTAAACTATTAGAGTTTAATCTTGGTTATAGATAAAAATCTTTCATTGCACTTTTTTCTGACGGTGTTTTTTAAACGAGAAACACAATGTTTTTAATTTCAATTTCGTATTGAAAATTTATTTTTACTTAATAACCGCTGAATTCGTCAAATACTATCAAAATTATATGTATTAAACTCTGGAATACGGTAAATAGACGATTTTTTTTGTTGTAGATATTTTAAATGAGATACTAAATTCTTTAACGGAATATATAAATTTATATGTTGAGGCAAATGGCATATTAAATAAAGAGTCATAAAGTAGAATTATTCAAGACGACTTCATAGAAATGTATAAATGTATCATATTTATTAATACACGGAAAAATAATATTAAATATTTATGATTATCATAGAACATGCATGGTTTTATAAAAAAGGTTTTTCTCCATGATTAAATTCCAATCATATTATCATTCGTTCATATAAAGCGAACAGATTCATTCACGAAATGAACTTTGTAGTATTGTTGATGGATATATTACATTTTTTCCATGAAAATCGTTAAATAATACTCTTTAAATATTTTTATACAAGTTGATCATGTGGTTATGTAATGACAAATTAATTACTTAATTTTGTAACATTAACACAACGGAAGTATTTGGTTTTACTTCTATTATAATTATATTATAAATATTGTTAGCATATAATATGGAATCAGTTTAATACTATGTTTATTTTTTTACCATATATACACTCCTAGTGCTGAGTAAATGGATTCCTAATGAATGTGTCTCAGCAGACCTTTTTCTATAAGAACTGATAGTTATTTGTTCGTTCTACCTTTTTTTTCGGAGGAAAACAAGAATAGAAAGATGGGGCTAAGATTGTTGCATATGACCTTCTAATCTAGGTAACCCAAAAGTTTTTCTATAATAACTGCTTGCTAGTTGCTCAACCTCTGTTTTTTCTTAGAGGATAGGGCTAGGACAGGATTAATGGTTAGTTAACGCTCCGTTTTTGATAATCGGATGGGTTGGCGGGAATTTTACACATGACGAAAATTCATGACTACGAAAATAATCCATAAATCGATTTAGAGATCAATTTATAAAACTGTCCGCACCGACACTTGAACAACCCGAGATATATGTAACCGTAGCCAACGACGTTACCAACTGCTCCACAGAGCTGACAACAAATTTAATGTCATAAAAAAAATATTAATTGCACAAAATACTGAGTTTCGTTAAAAGAATATACCAAATAAAAACAATCAATAAGTGCATGTTTTGAAACATCTAAAAGCACTTTGTTTCTACAAAGCAGAAGAGTTAAAGTGAATGTTTGACAGAATGTTGCAAAAGTGAATGTAATGGAATAAAGTGCATATGATACCTGAAAATATTGTACAATATTGCTATGAAGTTTCTAGTAGATGAAACATAAACTTTATCAAAGCTTCTCTATGGCGAAGATAAACTATCAGTGATGAATTTAATTAATGCACACATGTATTCAACATTATTATGAAAAATAAACTAAAGCTTCCTATTTTGAAACGTTGTTAATGTTAGGCGACAAATATATCAATTTTTTTAAAAATTTTATTTGTTTTAAAGACTTTCACGCTTTCTATTTATAAATAAATCTTCGTTCTATGATTGGTAGTAACACTGGTAATCCATCGATATTTTGATCATATTCGAAAATTTATATAATTTTATTATTTTGAATGAAACATGCAATTACTTAGGGACATCACATTGATTACCAACAATCATAGCACAGTGTTCTGATTAAATTTTAATGTATATAATAAAATATTGGCTCAATAGTAATGTTTTTCAAATTTGTTAATTATAAAGTAAAAATTTGATATCGAAGCTTATATTGATTTTACAAAAAAAAAAAAAAATTAACGTTTAAAAAAAACTGAATGAAAATTCCAGAGTATATATTCTAATATGATTTTATTTTCACTTATAATTATGATTTTATACAATTACATTTTCTAAATGAAAACCGGATGAATTGAAATACTTAAATTGCATTGTACAGAAATTCTTTTTAATATCTGTAGAATCTTGTCAGCGTCCGTGTCGCAGTTGGTAGCGTCGTTGGCTACGGTTACGGATATCTCGAGTTCAATTCCCGGTGCGGACGGTTTTCATAAATTGATCTTTTAATCGATTTATGGACTTCTGTTTGTATTCTGAGTGTTTATAAAACTCCCTCCCACCCATCCGATCCTCACAGGGCGTAGCGAGAGCGATTAGCTAACCTATAGCCCTGGCCTAGCCCGATCCTTCTATCCCTACTTTCTTCGAAAAAAGGGAGGTTGAGCAACTGAGTAACAAGCAGTTCTCATAGAAAAAATTCTGTTAAGATACCTACAATAGGAGACCATATGCTCTACATTGGGAGTGAACATGGAAAAAAAATTAAGAATGAATCATCACAAAAAGAAAATAAATCAATTTTACTTTTCAAATATCAGTATATAAACATGTTGCTCAGCTGTATGAGACTGCTAATTTTCATAATAGTTCTTAATAGCCTATATTTTAACAGATAACAATATTTTTTTAATGTCAATTACCAACCTACACACTCTTAGAAACTTTCTCTTAAGATACCTTCCTTAGGAGACCATTTGCTCCACGTTGGGAGTGGATATGGAAAAAAAGAAAGAAATTTCATTTAATTAAAGCTTAATATTGGTCATGCATAAATATTCTAAAAATATTTTTATTCTTACTTTCAACATACCTATTAAATGAAAAAATGTTGCGTAAGTATCAAGAAAAGCACTGAAATTTTCAGTTTTAATTTATAATTTTTCAGTATAGCCAACTTTTAATTAAAAAAAATAATTCGTAGGATATAAATTTCCATGTAATTACATTCTCATTTTTGTGCATTATAATTATTTCCTACTCGTGAGTAAAACTCATTTATAATGAATTATAGTAAACATCCCAACCACACCCTTTATATGTAGAAGATTAGAAACATTTGCCTCCGTAAACACTTTTTTGTTTCATAACATATTCATGTTTATAAGATGTTGCGTTTTATTAGACATTTTCATGTAGAAAATAAAATACTTTTTTGAATACAAAATTTACTCAATATGTTATACATCGCTGGTCAGAAAAGGCCGTTATAAATTACGCTTTTGTAAAAATATAAAAAATATTTTCCACCACGCTTATATTAACTGTGTGTGTAATAACAAGCGATAAAGACAATATTTTAGGACTAAGGATAGACTATTTTTTCTGCGTGTATGTAATAAATTATTTTTTAAATTACGTGACTATTTTTGTGTTCATGCAAGAAATATATTGTACATGTTGAGTTTGTTCGAAAAAAACTAAATTTCCTATAAAAACTAATTGACTTTTTTTCAATAAAAGATCAATAATTAACCTATCGGGTAATGATGTGAGATAGTTTTTTTAATGAAAACATAATAAAGATGGTGTTTTGGCCAATTGATGTAACCCTTAAAATTAGAATTGTTATATGGTGAGTTACGTATGAAACTTTGAAATGCACTCATGTAAATTCTCATATTTGCAGATACGAGATTATACGTAGGGAGTGTCGATATAATAGTGGCTTACATCAAGCGGCAGGGTCAGAATTTAAAAATTTAAAACCAGTGTAAAATGATTTCTCTCCTTCCAAAGAGTGGTCAATTTATTTTTCTACTTCCATTTGGATTAATTCCATCTGCATTGTCGCCTTTAAAATGAGATCCAATCATTAACGCATTTTCTTATTTTTTAATTCTTACATCAATTAGCCAAAACACTGTCTATAAGATGTATCCATTTCATGACTTATCCTTTTTTAATCTCATTAAATGAGAATTCATAAATAAGATCTAAATTGGAAAATAATTACATGTCAAATGTCATGATGTTTACAGATAAATCACTTAAACTTACTCATGGTAGACTGATTTAAAAAAATATTTATGTGTTTATTGACATTTTTTGAGTGCAAAGAAAGTTGCATTTTCACTTTTTCCTTTGCTGGCAGGCTCTTTAGTCAACAAGTTTATTTCAAAGACGTCTATGTTCATGATTTAATGAAGGTGTTACCTACACATTTTCTTTCTCAAAATTCCTTAAAGCTCAATATCCACCAGAATGTTTATTTTGTTCAAAATGTTCTCCAAAGTAATGAAACCATACCTTTTTCTTCGAGCAAGACTAGATCACTGACATTCCTGATTTTTTCGAGAAATAAATTGAGTTAGATACTACCCTCTACTCAATAACTCCACGGGCAGCTTTATCAAAAACAAAATTAAAAAATATGTACGATTCAAAGTTACTCTTTCCGAGTCATGTTATTGTTTGAAAAGTTTTTCACTTATTGTTTTGTGAATATCATGTAGACTTATTTTGTTTCATTTTATGAATGTGTTATTCCTACCTGCACAGTTTTTTTATGTAGGTATATTATTTAGAGATTTTTCACGATAAGAAAACGCACTCACTCAATAGCAAAACAAGTATTTTTTTCCTTGGGTATTTGAATACATTTGATAAACTAAGGATAAGCCAATGTATTTATCGTGTTGTTTTTTTAGATCATTTAGTGTTATGACACAGTTGTTTGAGAATACTAAAGAAAAATACACAGATCCCTCCATATACACGGTTTCATTTAACGTGGCCAAAAATTTTTTAAATATTGATTCAAATTTGGAAAGTGCATCAAATTCGAAAGGGACCTGTGAACTGTTTGTGCTCAATACGAAGAGGTTTATAAAGAGTTGAAAAAATAAAGAAAACACAATCATTCATCGCAGAATTTCTAATTCAAAAATCTAAGATAGTTACTCTGTAAATGAAAATGAATTGATTATTGTTTGTGAAGTGATATCAAACCAGTAAAAAAGAAAAGCCGTTGTTTTAGAAGACAGCAGTGAAAATAATATCTCTGTTACTTTTGTTTACTCAAGGTTCTATACCTTGGAACTAAGGAATCTAGTCCCGAAGCCTTTTTATGAAATCCCGGGATTGGTCAATAAGTTCAATTTCATGTTTTAAATTATATATTTGAAGTTTTATTTGGGTTCATTATTGCTTTAATTGGAATGTTTATATGATAAAATATTTTTTATGTGCATTAGAATGCTGTTTTTCATTTATTGGGAATCAGACAGCCATTTACAAAAAATAAAAAAATATAAATATAGACGTAATTTTGACAACAGTTTTATATTTTATTTTATTTATTGCATTATATTTTCCCAATCTGCTATTTGCTTAATACATCAGTAATGTCAGTAATTTTTTTTGCTCAGGTAATGGATTTTTAATGTTGCTATATTTGTGATTTCAGATTAGTATTTATTGATTTGTAAGAGGTCCTTAACATTTTAATTGTAGACTATTTTATTTGGTTTCTATATAATATGTTTGATGATTAGTAATTTCTTGTTTTAGTTCACGAACCGATTGTTTTATACACCTTAATTTTTAAAACTCGACCTGTTATATTTGTATTTTTATCAGTTGATGATTTTCGTGATGAGCGAAACCGGATAAACATATGAAATCATGATAAATATTTGAAAGTAGTACAAATGAATTGTGTTTTATTTTTTAAAATATAATGCCTTTCCACCAAGAATTAACAGTTAACACCTTAAAAGTGCATCATAAAGGTTTGACCAGATGGTATCCAAAAAGAGGACACGTATTTCAATTCGACTTTACAATATTATATATCCTTCATCCATTTAAGAAGAAGTCTTCTCTTTCAAATTGGTTATAAGCGGTTGTTACAAAATATGAGAAGAAAGAGACCATAATAAATTGATATTAATTATATATGTTTAATAAAAAAACTATGTAATGACCATACTGAGGTACATCTTGTAGTTAATCTGGAAGAATTTAATTTGAAATACAAATTATTTTTAACGTTTGCAGTGAATCTCGAAATCCTGGGATTGTGTCATATCAATTCCAAGATTTCGGGATTGAATAATTGACCAGGATCAAAAGTCCTACTTAGAAGCATTTTATGTTGGATCGTATCTACTGTGTAAATCGGGGGAAAAAGATATTATACAGTGGTTGTACGTTGATACAAATTTTTAAACCAAGAAAAAAGATCCTTTTTATTGTTAAGTTGATATTAACAAAATTAAAAAAAGGTTTTAACATATGATAAATTTAGCGTTCATCGTAGTTCAGAATACACAAAATTTTTGGGAATTTCAATTCATACTTCAAAATGTATGAAAAAGAACTTGTAGTCGCGTCGTCAGTTATTTACACGCATAGATTTATACATTTTTATTTATACATGCGAAAAAAGCATTCATTTTTTATGGAAGAACATTTAAACGAATAACATGCTCCTTCCGTCCTATCACATCATTCATATTACGCCTTCATAAGGAAAGTAAAATGTGGTTATACATAAATAAATATGTCACCTTGTTGTTCCACATTTTTATGTTTTCCGCAAAGCCATCAAGGATTTCATGACGTTAGTAAAATATTTTGAATACGTGTATTTTTATTTCAAAGCAATTTAATATAAAATTACTGAAGAACTTTGTTAAGGATTGAATTGTACTTTTTAATAACGATAATGATGACAAATGAAATGCAAGAAGAAAATTTTAACAAAAAACGTTCGATAAAATCTCCATATAATAAGCTTTGTATTATATATCTCCACAATTGTTTTTGTAAAATTTTGATCCACCAGAGTTTTTCATATGATATTTTTAAATGTGACCTGAATATGCCAAAATATGTAATCCTAGTGAAATACAGATTGAAGAGTAAAAATATTATCGATATTGTTTTCTAGTGAAACCTATTTGATTGCAACGAAAAATTTAAGTCGATTTTTTTTCAGCAAATAACATTAGCATTTTCATTATTTTTTAATTGCAAATAAAAATTCCATATCGCATTACTAAATTAGGATAATGTAGTAACAATTTTTAACATTTGCTTACTTGTTAATGGACATCGTTATTTTTCTTCAAATAGAAATTATCTAACATGTTTTTTCATTATATCTGAACATTTTTTAATCCCACCAAAGAATAAAATAAACAAAATCACATTTTCAATACATTGCTGTATTCCGTTAATTCTAAGAGCGTTTTGAAAACACACACTTATCATAACATAGAAGTAATATAGTGCTAGGTCTTGCAGCCGACTGGCCGACGCTTTTGGACGTTCATCATATTAGGTTGAGGGGGTCCACTGGCTTAAATCCCTATATTTTATAAATCGATTTTAGTAATTGTATGCGAAGACATGATTGTCTTTTTAGCTTTACATTCCCTCTCACTAATTCGATCTATACAACGAGGCGTAACGAGATCAAATAACCTACTACTAGTCCTCTTTTAATCTCCGTCATAATATCTGTACCCTTTCCTGAAGTTGATCGACTAAATAATAGTTAGTTTTCTTTAAAAAAATCTGTTGATATGCTCTATTAAGTGTCCATAAGTTCCACGTTTGAAGTGTTTATTGTTAATAAATATTACGAAAGAATAGTTTTTAGTTTGAAAAATGTTTTTTTTATAATATTGAAAATCTGTTATTTTATTGATACGTCAAGCAAAGCAACCCATCACTTACTAAAAGTATGACGTTTATATTTTCTACTACATAAAATAGCACTTTATGAACTTTTAGGTCCATCGGGTGGTGAGGAAATAAAAGTGGCTGATGTAGATGCAAACGGAAATTAATGTGAATAAACCCTCTTAGACGTATGGCACCGAGCTGACAGAAGAAGCTTTTACCTTACTATCAAGGTGATAATAATAAATTTTTATGGCAAATGATTGTACTGTACAAATATTGGCATGAAGCATAATATATTTAATAACAAATTTTCATCCAATAAAGTATAAAAAGTATTCAATTTAATAAAACTATTAATTATAAGTATTCAATATAATAAAATGACCACAACTTGTAATTTTTTCTTTATGAACCATGCCCGTTTCTATTATAGAATATTTGAACAACTAAGAAAAAAAGGGTTTAACGAGTGGGTTGCAAGTTCGCTGCTCAACATTTCTTTTTTTAAGAGCTGAAACAAAGAAGAACAAGACAGGGAAGACACTTGTAGTTAGCCTCTTTTTGAGGATCGGATAGGGTGAGAATGAATGAAAAAAGCCTGGCCAATATGTTGTCTATCACATGCTGCTATATTAACTTTATTTAAAAATTTAATTAAATTAGAATTATTAAATTTTAAAACATTCACAGTACTGTATTTTTGCAGCTTAAAGTTCTTGGTTTCGGCCAGAGTTAATTACCCTAACAAATAAATTTATGAAACAATAAATCTAGTATAATACATCATTAAAATTTTTTTTAAGCAACGTATGAAATATTTATTTTTGATAAATGCTGGTATTTTTGTAATTATAGGTTTCATATTTCAATAACTATTTTATGTTTTTAGTGAAATTTATCAGAACTAAACCAAATGAAGTTTCATGCGAAAAAAATGTGAAGATTGTAGTCGAGTGGTAGGTAAATATTCCATTCCCCACTCATCATAAACATACGCCTAACGTTTTTTTTATATTTCATTTGGGTTCGTCCATTCATCACTTTGGGACTTGATTTATGTGGTTATAACACGAAGAAAAATTCAGAGGTTTTGAAGATAATAATGTGATACAGTGCTCGAGAAAATCTATTCCCAAACAATAAATAATAAATAATTTCGCCATAATGTAAGTACTTTTCATGTCAGTTTAATTAATTTTACCCCTTTTGTTGTACTGATTTTCAATATGATGCTATGTATAAGATAGACCTTAGTACCTTAGAATTTTTCACTTAAGATTTATATATAAGGCTTTTGTTAAATTAAAGAAAGCCTTTTTTAACTATATCTAATCCCAGTGTTGAGTATATAAACTCTTTTTATAGTATCTTAACAGAAGTTATCTTTATGAAAATATATTGTTATTCAGTCGCTAAACCTGTCTTTTGAAGAGAAGGTGAGAGTTAAAGGATGCGGCATCACAATATTTAATATTCAACTAATCGCTGTACCTGTCTACCATTTATATTATTAGATGAGTGGGAGGGAATAATGTTTTTGAGTACGATAAATGACATATTATTAAGAAACAGATTTTACCTTAATACAGAAAATGTTTAATATCACCATTTGTTCCCAATTTGATAATTTATTTTAACGTACCATATCGAAATATTTTTTTTTTGATATTTGGAAAAAAAAACTTAATTTCATAAATAGTTCTGTGCACAAGAAAAAGTAAGAATAATTTATGAAAAAATGTCGTTCTCATTTAATGCAAAAAACAGATCGAAGATTCACATTTACCGAGTATTTCCTGGTATTATTTTTTAAATGAATTAAAAAATCGTTACCTTAAAAAACACTTTCTATTTCGAGAAAAACATAGCAACACTTTCTGAAATTCTGCCGATAGCGAAATCGATATCACTGTTCAAGTAGATAATTTTTTTAGAAATACATGGTATTAGCTTTACAAATAGAATAAAAATAGAACGTATGAAGTATTTTCAAACTATGTAATTACATTTTTGAGACATAATAATTTGTAGAGAGTTCATTAAATTATTTTTAAATAAACAAATTATAAAAATAGTGACTGGTTGTAAGAAGTTTATTCATTCAATCATTTTCAAGTAGAACAAAATTTGGAAATAAATGATGATAGATGTAAAAAAATATCATAATATTTTGTCATTTTGACTTAGAAACAAAAATGCAACAGAATGTTGAGCATAGTGTATAAGAAAGCTTTATGATGTTCAAAGTCTATTAGTCAAAGAAGATTTTCTTTATAAAATCCCTCACAAAAAATGAAGCACAATAAGAAAGCAAACATAATTTATTCACGTCATTATTTTACAAGTAAGTAAGATAATACAATGATTTACGACTTCTTTCTAATAAATACAAAAATCCCAGTTATTTAAAGCTTTTTTGACAAAGACGCAAACAGTTTTCCAGCCCAAAATGACAAATTTTACTAGTTATGAATGTTTTAGCATTTATCATAATACTAAAGTGATATATTTTCCACAAAAAATGGGTGTGTTGTAACTTACATAATATGTTGTCGTTTAAACCATGTGAAGACTAAGTCTTTTAATGGAGCAAATTAATTGAAAATCTTTAACGAGAACTGGTTGAAATTAAGCAGAAGCAACTAGAAATTAATTGCCTTACGAAAGGTTTGAGTCATTTATTATTTAATTCATTTACACAAATATGTTGCTTAAAATTTAACCTTCTGACTGCTAACGTTTCAACTGTTGAGACGGCAGATTTCAGTGTGTTGTTAGTTGATACTCAAAAATATAAGAGTGTTAACAGTGTTAAAACTTTTGTGTACAAGCTAATTATTGTATTAAGATATAGTCTGATTTTCCTTGATATTCTCCATAAATTTGATTACCAACACCACTGAATTAATTTTTGAAATATTCGGTATCGGAATATCCTTTACACGGTTCAGCAGGGAACCGGTCAAAAATGTAATTGATATTTTAGTTGTATTTAAAGTATTTTTTTTACAAATAGAGATATAGAAAACAAAGCAGAGACGTAAGTCAAACACTATTGTACAGAATCATTTAAAACTTACTATGAAACTATAAGTAGTTTTTATTGTGGTCAATGTTGGTATTATTTTTGTAAATTTATTCATAAGAAACTAAAAAACCTAAATTCACATTGTTATTAAGAAACTGACCAGCAAACGCAAGAAAGTATTGTTAAATCTACCCACTTAAATTATTAATACAATTTAATAATATGTAACAAAATATGTTAATTTGTATTCTACAAAATTATACAAAATAAAAGTTGACAATCCGTTAAATTCATTGTAACATTTGATACAGTTTTTATTGATTTATCTACGTATTCAATTTGAGCTGGGGGAATATTGACTACTAAAAATGTAACGCAATAACAGCGTGCAGCTTTCGTTAGAAAGTTTAGCGGTCGTAACGTAACGAATTTAATCCGACCCTGACCTGCTACTAACTAAGGCTGCAAGAGAAAAATCGGCGCGTGAGTGTTTGAATTCGTGTTTGGTAATTTCCCTCTAATTTTCATGGTCGTAATATGATACTATCACGTTAATCATCATTATCACGAAATAATGATTCATCATACATTTTTATCGTGTTATGTTGCAATTTTTCATGAATTAATAAATTATTTAAAAAACTGTTTGTTTCTAAGCCCCGTTTCACAATGTTGTTAATTAATAAAGGCTGAAAATTTCTTATACACAAATATTCTTAGATGAAAAGTAATCAATCAAATTAATAAAACAGTATACTTATATAATGACACGACTTGGATTCAAATCTCGTAGATATGGTTAGCAAGAGCATATAAACGTTCTAATACTATTCTATTGGGTGAAGATAAGGGTAAATTCGCAGAAACAATTCATGAAAATCTTATTAAAAAATCGAGCTACTTTTACCATATATTTAAAAAAAATAAAACACAATCTGCCTGTACCACTTCCAGACAGAGCTATTTATATAAAATTGAATATTAAAAATTAAAAAGTAAATAAAACCGTTGATTCATGAGTTTTTCCACAAAAAAGTGAGAGTTTACACCCTAAATATTGTTTATTATGTATATATATATATATATTGTTTTAAATTATTAGATACAAGTGTCGCAGTTGATAGCGTCGTTGGTTACGGTTACGAATGTCTTGTGTTCGTCGGATATTTCAATCAATTTATGGATTTCTGTTCGTAGTCATGAATATTTGTGATATCTAAAACTATATCCGATCCTCAAAAACGAGGTGTTGCAAGAGCGATAAACTAAACGCCAGTCCTGTCCTAGCCCTATCCTTGTATCCCTACTCTCTTCTAAAAAAAGAGAGTTTGAGCAACAGAGCTAGAAGCAGTTCTCATAGAAAACTTCTGTTCAGATACCTTAATTAGAAGGCCATATACTCTACGTTGGGAGCGGAAATGGTAAAAAAAGGATAATATCAGGAATTGAATTTGCATTAAATGTTTTCTTTTTATGCATTTTAAAATACAAATTACGTTTATTTATAAGCTACATCATTCTTGGTGTGGAAATGTAAAACGTGCTTTTGAATAACGTTGAGCGTTGAGTTAAATGTTCAGGACAGACCATATTTAACCGTACGTGATTTACGATTTCCCAGTGGAGCTCAGGTTATACTATAGGTTCTGAGTTGCATTTCCCAGTAGTGGCGTTACAGGTAAGAGATAACGAAGGCACAATGGCATATATATTTTTGTTTGGTTATATTATTCATATGCCAATTTTCTCTATAATACCTTTCATCCAAAAGAATATATTTATAGATCCCACGAGACGTTTTGTAATTTTTCCAAATATGAAATGAAAACAATATATGAATTTATCTCAATAATACTTTCAATATGTAAACGGCAATAATTTTTCGTAGCATTTCAAAAAAAAAATAATAATACTGTTAAAAACATGGATAGCTCGAATGATAAAAATACAACTCGCTTTACGTTAGTATAAACAATCTTACATTTTGTTTCAATGTAGAGAATAGAATTTTTTTCACAATAAACACATTTCTGTATAAAAAACAATCGAAAATATATGTATGAGGTGCTTAGCAAAAGCATACTTTTTCCTTCTTTGAATAATTTCATATGAGTGGTAATGAGTACCCTATTTGACGTACAAATTTTTAATGAATTTTCTCTTGATGTTTTATACTCTAGTATCGTCTTTTTTTTCCATGCCCACAAGTGGAGCATATGGTCTCCTAAAGAAGGTATCTTAACAGAAATTTTCTATGAAAACTATATGTTACTCAGTTTTCAACATCTCTTTTTTTCTTTTCCAAAAAGAGTAGGGATAGAAAGGTCAGGCTAGGACAGTGATAGTAGTTTGCTAATCGCCCTCGCTACGCCCCGTGAGGGTCGGATGAGTGGGTGAGGAGGAAGTTTCAGACATCACAAACACTCAGACTACGGACAGAAATCCATAAATCGATTGTAAGAACAATTTATGAAAACCACCCGCACCGGTAATTGAACCCGAGACATCCGTAACCTAAGCCAACGACGCAACCAACTGCGACACGGACGCCGACTGTTTACGTGGATAATATTTCTAAGCGTTTTAACACTAGATAATATTTAATAGTATATCGTTGAATAAGCCTGCAAAATATTCTACGTTTAAAAATATTTTTGCGTACAGAAATCGCAGGTAGTATATGTCTGAGACTAACATATTACATTTTATAAATATCTACACTGACGGTAGGCAAAAATGTGTTTCCTTTCAATTTTTTTTTCAAATTGATGGCAAAAATTGCATTAATATGGTTATTAATTTAATTTCAACGACTGGAAATTAGTTGTCTCAAACAATAATAAGTATTTTTAGACGCGTTACCCTCCCCCTCCCTATGCTCTACGTCACCGATGTTTGGGTTTGAAGTTTTTTCATTATGCTTTTCTCTCTCTTTCTCTCCACGGTTGAAATGTTCTATTGTAATTTTTTATAACATTTATGATATAACGCTACTGTTTGTCACCCACCTTAGACTAGGGGCGACGGTCGCCTTGCGAAACGAGACGGCGTTAAGTAATTTCACTACCCGGGCCAAGAGATATTGGATTCATTCATGCCCATAAATAAAACACGCATCATTCCTTTTTTGAGGTATAGGTACTGCAGTGTTTATCTAATAAATTAATGTGATAATTTTCAAAAAACATAGTTTAAATGAGGTACGCAGGCTATTTCAAAGCATATATATTAGTTCCGTCATGTCTACATATTATATAATAAATTTCTCATCGCGGAAATTCAGATATATTGAATTACCTGTTTCCCAATTAATTCAAGGACTAAAATACCATTTATGGTCTCTGAAAATGTTGGTAAATCCTTGTACAGAAGATCTTTTGTGATTTCGCAGAAAGCCTGGGTATAGAGAAAACATATTCAGCACAAAATCTTAATAACCTGACCCGTAATATGATTCCAGTGTCTTTTTGTTCCATGGTCGTAGCCTTCATACGCAAGTTTCTGGACGGGAGGATTGTTTTGGGGCTAAAGTAATCATGTGATGAGAAGGTCTCTCACGCATACTAAATGTCTTAGTTTCCATTTCATTATGAAGAGTGAAGATTTAATTAGTTTACGTGTACAAATTGCTGGATGTAAGGATGTACAAATTTAGTTGGGTACAGAATATTGTAATATTATTAGGCCGATTTACATAAAGAAAATGTCACATGAAAATAGAGTTCCAATAGGAATAGTATTATCTAAGGTAAAAGTCTATTTTAAAGATATATATTTATTATCATTCACTCGTGGTTTTTCTTAGTGACTTATTTTCATAAAGAAATTTTCCAGTTGTTCACCTAACGTTAAAAAAAATCAGTAATTTAATATTCACTTGTAAGATGTTTTACGCTGGCAATTTTTGGTGGAGATTATATTTAAAAAAAAATATTTTTTGTACCACTTTCACATTTTTATAATACTTGGTTTTCGGTCTTCTAAGGTTTCGCTCATCGCAAACATTATCAACTGATAACATATAAATCTTAACGAGGCTTCTTACATGAAATTGAGTGTCAATGATTGCAAGATATATCAAACAATTGGTTCAAGAACTATGACACAAATTTACAGATAATTAAACAAATTATACATAAACAAAATTAAATAGCCTGAAATCATTAAAATGTTAAGTAACTCTTCCAAATCAATAACTACTAATGTGAAATAAAAACTAACTACATTATTGTCAATTATGTGAAAAAAATATAATAAAATAATTCATAAATACTCAAATTTGGATAATTGAGATTTTGTACACTTCCATGAATTTTGTCACTAACGACCCGGGTTTCGCCTTTCGGCATCTTCAGGCATTCGAGCTCACAAATGGACTCGAACTGACAATAATCCACTGGGCTCTATTAATTTCCAAAATTTCTGGTTACCCTTTCGTCGAATTGCATCCCGTCGAAACCCACAATGCTATTATAATTGTAAAATCACTGGTAATTCTAAAAGAAGTTGGAATGCGGCAATTCGCCACTCTGCTAATGTGTTGTTTACAAAATAAGGATTAAGGCAATTCTCGAAATATCAACTCAGGTATCAATGTGGCTCTCAGACGTATAATATTTTACCTCGTAAATAATATTTGTCGTATTTGTATCTTCTATATAAACGTTAGACACCGTTTACTGTCTGTCAGTTCGAGTCCATTCGTGAGCTCGAATGCCTGAAGATGCCGAAAGGCGAAACCCGGGTCGTTAGTGACAAAATACATGGAAGTGTACAAAATCTCAATAATCCAAATTTGATATTGAAATTCCATCAAGCACCCTCAGTCGATGTCTTAAATTACATTCTATTTAGTTACATTTTTTACTCTTTGTAGATCTGGTTCTTTACTATTATTTCATTAAATTGAAATTGAAAAAAAAATATTGGTGTGCACGTATACATAATATATTATTTAACATTATGAGACCGCTGTTTTCATTAAACTTGAGAAGTATTTAACATATAAAATTTACGTGGGTAATAAACCTAGATAGATAAATAAATATTTATGAATAAATCTTACAATTCAAATACAACTGTTTATTTACGTATGTTATATGACAAAACATTGTGATACTAGATTAGTAAGTTCTGTGATTTAATATTTATTGCCCTATCATATAAACAATATTTTTTTAACCAGGGCTTTTTTGCCATGTAACGTGGTGAAACGGCGTTCCGGCACTTTTTTACACGGTATTTTTAATGTAAGAAATTAGACGAAACAATTTTCCTACTTACGTATAATTCGTCGTAAAAATTAACATTTCCAAAACAAAAAAAACGTTTTTTATATACTTCGTGGCATAGAAGAAGCTACCTTAAATTTTATTTGAATGATATTTGTATATAATTTTAAATAGCAAAAATCTTGACAAGAAGTGAGTTCCAGCACCCTTTTTTTCTAAAAAAGCCCTGCTTTTAACCATGTGATTCCAATTTGGAGAAAGAACTTGGTGGAAAGAAATAGGGCTATTAAGTGTAGTTAGTATTGAAGAAAAAAAAATAATTATAGAGTCAATTGTCAGATATGGATTGATTTTCAGAGGAGGTACTGACACAGTCGTAAGTATTTTTCATTGATTTGGCGGTAATATAGTGGAAATTGGTTTTTTATATGAATTAAAAATCTATAATTTTGTTGTTAATACGAATGATTTGCTAGATTTATCACAGCAAGTGAAATAACATAGTTACGAATTTAAATTTTATTATAATGGTATCATTGTTGAACTGCTTTTTATAAAAATTATTAGAATGTCTTACAGACTCCAGCGTCGTATCACAGAACGGAATTACAAAGCTTTATTACAGCGGTTCCCAACAAATTTTTCCTCCATTCTCCCTTTCGCCAATGTTCAGAATATAATTCCTCCCCAAGATAACTATAACTCTAAAGGTGTTTACCAAATATGCATATATGTAGTATTAAAAATCTTTATTAAACGGTAGCGATTCCCCCCTTGAAACTCTAAAATTCTTCTATATGAAGGAACTACCGACTGATTGGGAACCAATGCTTTATCCCGAGACCACAGCAATATATCTTCACATTTCACAGCAAACTTGAAAGGAAATACTAAATAGTATTTAATTTTATAACCTTATTTAAAACACTACATAATGCAAAATTGTTTCTTGTTATATTTGTAATTAAGGTGAAAATAAATACCTTAAGTTTCAGAATTAAGAAAAATCAACCAAACATAGAGTTATACAATCAGAAAATAAGCCCTAGAAAATCTTTCATGTTTCTTTTCATTAAGACTTGTAGAACTTTAGCAAAAGATGTTTTGCTTCTCAGGTTTCACAAAAGATTCATGCATGGTCGGCGTAGCGCACTCTATCATAAATTCAACTTTTAATTATTCTTTTTGAAATATCCAGAATGTGTTCTCGCGTTACGTAATCTTTAAAAAGTACACTCAGCTACAAAAAGACATTTTTTTATTATTGCTCATAAAATAAAATAAAATTTTACTGTCATTACAGATCAAAAGAACCACAGAGCGAGGTAGCTTGATGAAACTTAAAATCGAAATTGATAAACAGTTTAAATAATGATTACATGATATATGAAACAAATGGACATCAAACGGTGAATTTTACCAGATCAGATAACCCCCAAAGTAAACACTCAAATTCATTTTTCATTAAGTCAATCTATTATTAAAATCAAGAAGTATAGATTAGCAGTTAAACATCAACCGTCATTTAAATAAGTGAAACTATATGTCTGAAGATGCTTCTCAAAGAGGCGAATCGCCTGGTTATAACTCAACCAGTGGAATAACAAAATATCAAATTTAACTTTATATTGAGAAGAATTATCGTTATTTAAGTCTTTAAACTAAAAAAGGGTTATTTTTAAAGCTTTTATAGCGACATGTTTGGGGATCAACAATACAAAATTATATTGATTATGAACTCAATACTCTTGCGGCATTTTAAATAAAAATTTATGATTTTATTAAGAAGTATGATTATCATAAATAAGTTTTAGAAATACCAAAGCATTAACAGTGAATTGGTTTGTTTTACATTATGTTTTTTTTTTGTAAATTCAAGATCAAAAAATATCTAATTTTATTTTGAAACACGCGGTATATTTTGCTGCAACCACATATTAGTGTGAACACTAACTCATACAGATACTGTATCGTAAGCCCTTTCTCAAGTATGCGAGTTGCCAGGATGAGGGAGAGATAAGAAAACATAACCAGACCGATATTATGTAACCATGCTTATCGATGATATCAGTAAATTAATATAACATGAATATTGTTGTTTACACCAATTATTTATGTATAAATACTTAAGGTTAATTTAATTTTAGGGAATGCAGTCGCCGTTATTGGTACGCTCAAGGTATCCAGGGGGATGGAGGAATTTTTTTTCATTATGGGCGACAAATTTGTTTAAATGTTTATTTGCGGTTGTATATTTGTGGTAATGTATTTATTTATTTATTTTTAAATTAAATTATCCGAAAACAATAATGAATAAGGTTTTTTCAGCCATTTTCACTCTCGATGTGGACTACTAATGGAGTATCTAAAAAGTATTTTACCAGACGTGGTTGTAATTCAGTCGCTTAATCGATTAACACATCTGTATTCCTAGATATCGTACGTATTTTGATTATTTTAAAAATAAGTACTATTTTTATTTATTATTTTAATAACTACCGACATAATAAAAGTCATTCGTAATATTTTATGAATGTCGGTTTATATAAATTATTAATTTAAATTCATATAGAATACATAAGTAAACCACTATTTTTACAGCAATTACAAATAAAGGAAAGGTTGAAAAATTTCAATATATGAACAAAACTGTAGTGATAATAGTTAAAAATCGTGAAATAGGTAGGTAATGCACATTGTGTGTAGTTTAGTAATTAAAATTAAAAAAAAGTCTTTTAACTCTTCATCGGCTGAAAACGGCTACTCGTTGAGTGAAGCCGAGACTAATGTGAATTTTTTTTTTTGTTTTTTGAACACAAAACGTCATTAAATGTAATATGGAACCTGGTATCATTCACTGTTAAAGTGAAATGCTAGTTTCCATCTCCGCCTACTGTGCAAGCTTTCGTATATCGCAGTCGGTGCTCGTTGAGTTTACAGTCTTGAAAAATAAAACACAAAGTGTTTTCCAGTGTAACCTTATTCTATAGTTGAAACGTAAAACTGGAAACTATGGTAGGCCGCTAGTTTCTTTTTACGGTGTATTATTGATTTCTGATTGATTAAAATAAATCAAAGTTATACAAAATATAAAAAGAAATACAATGTTCATAAAATTAAAACACAGTCTAATGAAAATATACCTTACCAGTATGACATGCTTTCAAATGAAAGCACGAAGACTACTAATTATGTCCATGGGTTTCACGTGAACATGCAGTAAGTCAGTCGCTAAAACTCTTTTTCTTGTAAAATATAGAAGACAAGGAAAACAGCTAGACCGTAAAAGTTTATTGATATATTATCGATCAATATATTACTAAAAGATAAAACAAAACCTTTAAAATAATAAAAATACAGTTCATTAATATTTGAAAATGATGATTTCAAATAATTTAAATGTTCTGACTATATTTTTTCACATTGAAAAATATGTTGACTTTATAGTTTTCGCTTTCTTTTAAAATGTTATATTCAAAAATATTTCCCCCATCACTTTTGCAATTCTTCGCATACGATGGTTACGCTATATTTAAGCGGCTGTGTTTTTATTTCATTTTTCCTATTTTCCTTAAGATTTAATGCAAATTTATAGGATACCTACTGTGTCGGAATATATGTTTATTGAACGACAAAGGTAATTAATTTTTATAAATTACTAGTGAGTACCCGACATGCGTTGTAATGCCACTCAAGGAAAGAAAGTGTTTGCATTTTAATTCTGTTTATTGGAATGCTTTTGGATACACAATGTTTTTATTTTTTTCTTTCTGGTGAGTACACGAAAATTAGTAGGTTTTCTGACTCGTGATCAGGCCACATACAGCTGTATATGTGATTTTTCAAATTTAGTCTACACACTTGTACCAGTTGTCCCTGTGCTTTGTTGATTATCATTGCAAATGTGCACTGGAAACAGCAGACGTTTGAATTCGACTGGCATATCTGTCGGAATCATTGGAATGTGTGGCAACAGAACATCTTCTCCTTTAAATTTTCCATTTAAGACCGGAAATTGGAATTTAACAATTAACAGCATTGGTTAAGTCACACACCATTGTAACTATTTGATTCTTTTTGTTTTAATTCTCTTTTTATTTAGAAACCTTTGAGAATGTGTGTACAACCACTCACCAAAGTTTCATCGCAATATGATGAATTGTATAGAAACACATACGGGAAAAACAGTCAATCAAACATTCATTTTTATATACATAGCTTTAAAAAAATATCTGTTTTATATTTTTTAACTCGTTGTGCATTACGAAAACAATCTCAATTTGAAAAACGAAAAAATAATCTAACGAACCCAGTGTTTCGTAAAAATAATGATTACATGTGAGTTTTATGTGTTACCGGCTATTTCAGTGTTTTGAATAAAATAGATATCAATAAACAGATGTTCGGTATTTTTCCAAAGGTAAGATTCCATGACTTTGAAATCAAAACTCTGAAGTAAAATTATGTCTTACCCAAAAGCTCAGTTTTAACTGTCATTTAATATATTACTTGCACATTCGTCAATATCCGATTAATATATATTTTTAGATTAAACTTATACACTTACAATGTCATTATCTTCTATATTATTTTCGTTAAATAAAAGTTTGATGTGAATAATTTACAACTAGTCTTATAAACGACTGCTTAATACGTGCACCGTTACAGGAAAATGTAACTATTTGTTGTTAAATACGTCGTGAAAAAATATGAAATATCAGGCAAATAAAATAGTGAAAATCTATTCGTAAAATAGCAGTGAATTTAGAAAAATCGGGAGTCTAAATTGTTTTTCTGGCATCTTCAAATAGAGTGCTAGCCGCGATTTAAGCTTTGTTTAACTCGAAAAACAATCAAAAGATGGCAAAAGATCTCCCTCTTTTCATCTTGGTCACGTTTTGACCTTTAAGTGTTTATTTTCACGTAACGTATGAAACTCTGATGCCTAAATGTGCTGACGTTTCAAGGCATCTCAATCCGCTTTCACACGAGTTAGTAATGCCCACTACTATTTTTGGGGCGTAAAGAGTTTGAGGCTTCGCAGATAGCTAGGAAACAGACAATTGATCGGTATAACATCCAAATAACACCTGAAAATATTTCCTGCCATAATAGTTATGTTATAAACTACTTTATAGCTTTATACATTTTCCTGCAAAACAACCATAATCTTGTATGAGGGTGCTTGAAAATCCTTCAAGCACCCTCAGTCGATATTTTGAATTTTATGAAGACACTTTTTTGAATTATTGTTGATTTGTTAATGTTAATTTTTTTTATTGAGACTGACATGCAGTCTTCACCAAAATTAAAATAATCATTTGTGATAAAAAGGAGTAAAGTATGCAAATTTACCAATGCAATTAAATAATTATATTCATCAGATTAACTGGTCACGGAAATTACGGTTTCTGCTTAGTTCATAGTATTTAATAGTAAAATTTTATAAATTACCTTACGAATAACACTCTTTAAGGCAACAGATGTTTTAGTTGGAATGGAGAACTATTAGATGGTAACAAAAAAATGTATTAACTGTCAATATGTCACAGATTTGTTTGTCACAATAAATTGAAAATTGACAACGCAAAACATTTTTGGGAAATAGATGTTTATTTGTTTTTATCACTTTTATTTTTAATATCTGTTTTGAATTACTAGATGCCGTTGTTCAAAAGATTTTGACAATTACATATAACAATACATAAAAAACAAAAAGTCCAACAAAAAGATAAACATTTTATATTCGTACAAATACGGAAATCAGTAACGAATCCGCCCACCCAAGCTATTAAGCGATCTTTTACCATATAAGTGAACGAAAAAAATCTCATTTTGTTTTATTTAAATTTATCGAGAATCGAGATTAGGGAAAATAGATGATAATTGTCTATGGCTTGAATTTACCCAAATAATAAATTATCACTGACGTTGAATTTGTGAAAAATTTTATCGGATTCTGTGTCCCACCTGTATCATGTTATCCTTTCTCATTCAATATTCATTTCAGACACAAGTGGAAAGATAAGATAAGATAAAAATACAAAACAAGTATTTTGAGTGACATCAAACAATTCTATCTCGCGGAGAGTTTGCATAAAGCTTTTATATCATGTTGTTTTTGTTACTGTCTTACAAAAAACTTCTATCGAAAAATTCTTTTAAAACTTTTATAAATAGTTATAATCTTTTTAAGGATGTTTTATTATCAAATTTTAATCTTGCTTTGGAATTTTGAAAAATATTTTTGACTGGTATTACTATTAAAATTGGAGAAAATTTCAAGATGCTCCTCCGCACAATTATTCAGCAGGAACTTTAAAATTATAATAGCATATCCATAACAGTGTTATTTTGTTGCGAAATATAAATTGTATTAGTAATAAAAAAATATGTAAGATACCTGATACTGCAGATTACGAAATGTAATACTCGCCTGTAGTGAAACATTGTGCTTTTCATTTTTGTCGGAATTATTTACTAAGCATTATTATTATCGATCAAATAATGTATTGTTTGATCGACATTCTACTTGGATTTTATTGTAGAGTATATAGATTTTGTAACAGGTGAACACTCATTAAAGCAAGTCATGACACTTAAAAGTAGGTCAACACGACAGTATAAATAAACAAAGATGGATGAACCAGATTCATTCTGTATCGACCGCCGAACGTAATTCTGTAACCGCCTTCTAAACGTGATTTCTGTCGTCACTCGACGAACGTACTCTGAACTGCACAATCGTTATCATCATCATCCACCGTACTGTTTATAGCGTCAAGTATTAAACATTGGACTCATTCCTACATTGGTGACCCCGACGTGATCTGAACACGCAACCTTCTGATTCTTAAAAATATGTTAAGCAATTGAAACAAATTACAATTAAAATCAATTTTTTTATTCTTGCTGTTAAACTAGATATGAGTGGTATGACACAATTTGTTATACTTCTTTGAGAAGTAAAAATTATTTAGAAAATAAGTTTCGATTTGCTGTATAGTGCCATATGATTGATTTTTCTCTACTTACTACTTTGAATAACTGTTCAATAACATACGCGCTTACATCCGACTTTCATAAATTTATCTTTAAATAGAATTACCTCCGCAAAATACTTACTAAAATTTTGCATTGCAGACTAGGTTTTGTAAAGGCCATGTATACTTGCTGAAAAAAATCTGTACGTATTATTACAATATAGTCAAAGGAGATTTAGACGTAAGCTAACAGGCATGCATATCTAGCTGAGTCCAAAGAGCTTTACACTGACACTGCAAAAGTGAGTAGAGACATAGCGGCGTCTATTTTGAGACGCGGTCGTAATGAAAAGCCATCGAGCGGTGTTTTTTAATCTCGTCGCCATGGAAATGGAGTCGCTGCCTAGGCGTCATGCTAACTTACTCTCCAAAGTAGACGGCAGTGTTTAACTACCTGTTATATTTCACCATGGGGAGATATTTTGAATCACAGCAGAAAATAAGACTTCAGAGGACTGTTCTTTAACGTTCATCTTGGCTTAATTCAGACTGCGGTTACATGATTTCCGAGACTAAATGTTAAATGATATTCTGGTTCCCAGAATATACTTTTTGCTCAAGTTTTTGTTAAATAAAGCAAAGATTTATTACGTAATGATAAGCGAAAGTTTCACGTTACTTGAGAATATTTTAATTATGAGAATAATTCATTATGTATCATGACAAATTTTGATAAATTTTCTCCCGATCCTGATATATCTTTAATTTTTAAGCTAGGCTTGCACCCAATGTTGGGGATAAATTGTAAAGGCTCATCGTCCTGGTTTAGGATAAAAAAGGTTGGATTAATGAAAATACTAGTTGTATTTATCGCTTTTTCTATTCCTCGTTTTCAAAATGGGAGTGGGTCACAAGGTTTTAAAACATCACAGATATCCATGGGTCATTAATGAAAAAATTTGTAAATTGTACCATTTTCAGTATAGGATTCGACTCTGCAACCGACGAGAAAAGCCAAAGAGCCTTTACAACTCTGCTTCATAACGTAATTACCATATTTTATACTAATGTATGTCAGGGATTAGAAAATTACTAACAACAAGTTGATTAACATACCTATATTGTATTAATTAATTTAACAAATAGTAATTAGGTTAGTATATAATTAAAGGTAGTACGCATTGATTAAATGGTAATTCCATATAATTATTACTTTTAAAATGTAAACCTTAGCTTACCAAACAATTGCAAAGTTTTTAAAGTTCACTTTGGTTAACCATCAATCGGAATTGTTCTATTCGTCATTGATATTAAATCTCTTGAAACATTCTTTCATAACATATTTTGATTGAGAAAAAAAATTAATTATGTTTTAAGGAAGTCGATTTTTATAGCGAAGTTTCACTTTTTTATTTTGACTTTATTAATTGGAAAAAGTATTTGGAAATTTTCTTCAACCATCAGTGAAAATTCTTCACCAAAGGAACAAACCTTTTTGCATTGTTTTTACAAAACAGAAATCGGCTTAATTTTCTTAAGAATTGTTCTTGACCTGGATGCCTATTTTTGTATCGTTAGTTATATTAGAAAAAGCGGTTATCTTAGACCCTATGATGTTATGTAATCAATATATTTTTAATCGTGCAATTTTTAACTTTTCATCAGTCATTTTTTTCGGCTAATCTCATTTGTGTTATTATAATGTATTATTTTACTGTCTGTTGTATTAATTAAGCACGGTGATTCATCATGGTTAATTTATAGAATTTAAAAAGGTTGATATAATAGATTATGCAAATAATTTTAAGCGGTGAATTATTAAATAGTGGATTTTTGAACAAAATTACTCGTTAAAAGTAGCAAAACGTTTTTTTTTTATTTTCGATGCAAAAATTTACAATCGATATTTCATTGTTTTCAACGATTCTAAAAAAGAGGGAACTTTCACATTGCGATTTAACTGAGCTTGCCATTTCCCGGATCATTTTTTTTTGCATTGTTTTACAGCACAATATCACGAAATATTTCAGTGCAATCTATTTAATGGTTTAACGTGAAATATTTCTTTTGAAACAAAAATACGAATTGAATTTTTCCATGGTCATTTTCAAAAGTAAATTTTATTACTTATTTTAACAGATTCTAAATAGTTATCAATTTAATTGAAATTGAACTTTTATGATGAATACCATTTATTCAAAGTTCAAAAACCAGTTTCTATTCATATCTGGTTATTTGTAAAAGAGTAAGGGTAATTTTTATTTCATATTTTGGTACTAGATTGTTTAAACTATTTTAAATAATATTTATTTGTGTAACACTGTGTCAAAGTGTCGATGGGATATAAAACGACTGAATAAATTTATATGACATAATATAGCAGAGTATGAAAGTAAACTTGTAAATTGTTCGCAAGTAGGCAATTTGCTTGTATTAGCATTGTCTTTATGGTAAATAAAATGGAATTTAATGTTATAAGTACTTGGGGCTCACTGCCTATAATGTTGTATGAAATTTATTATGTAAATCACAATATTTCCTGCGACATCCAAAATTCCAGTAAAACTTCGAAACCATCAAAAAGCAATTTGTATTTTATCGACAAACGTTTAAATTGGATTAGCTTCACTTTGACATTGTTTCGTACGTCAAATATTAATTTTGTTAAGTTCATATATCATGATGAAATGTTTTGTTTTAATAGCAAAAAGTTTACGCAAATAAATACTTTTTAATATGAACATGAAGTTTCTGACGGTATTTTGAGAGCGTAAACATGTTCCAGCAGTTATTGTTTTCAATATGTTGTACTACAGTTTCCGAGAATTTGAAAATCATGCTGCTGTATGTATTATTATTATAAATTTGAACATAATGAATGAGCTACGAATTATTCATATTAGCTTCAGAAATATACGTGAAAGTAAACATTATTCAACATATTTGTACCGTGATTAGTTGTTCATTATACACTTTAAATGTCTGAAGTAAATCATTCTTCAGTGTATTATCTAAAATATGTACAGCAGAAAATACATGTATAAATATGTCTGTATGTCACTTAAACTCTCCCGAAACGGTGAACGGTAACGACGTGAAATTTCCATATGCCATTCTAGCTGCCATTTCTAGGTTGATTGTGCTATTTTTAATTTTTTGTTGTACTTTTACCATTCAGAGTGGTATCAAAAATACTTCTTTAGTGCAGTTTTTACTTATTTTAATAAAATAAGCATCTTCCATGCTATTCTAATGTGATGAAACAAATACGCACAAAAAACAGTTATTTACTATTATAACTAGGGCCTTAGTGGCAAAAAATGTCTAACGCCGGCCCTGGTTATAAAGATAAAATAATTTAATACAAAACTACTTAATTTTTTTTTTTTGTTAGCTACTAAAAACTTGTTACTAATTCATATTTTTGGGTACGAGACCGCTTTCGAGCATCGCAAACATTTTCAACGGAACAAAAAAAATGTGTTTTATTTTAATAAGTATACTTTCCACCAAGAATTGACAGTGGGCACCTTAAAAGTGACATCTAATTATGTTAAGTAATTGTTTTGAAATTTGAATCACTCACTAAAAATGTATACTGCAACAATTTTTTTTTTCACATTCTGAGTAAAAAGTTTACGGTAAACAATACTATAGTTAATAAAAATAATGAATTAAAGTTCTGAGGTAGTATGGAAATAAACATATTTTGTCATAAATTTGATTTCAAAGAAAATAAACTTCTGTCATTTGAGATTTCTGTTTCTTTGCTTAAACTTCCACTTTTTTATATCATTCAACATTATTAAGTTTTGTATAACAATGTTACGAGAGTCATACGGAACAACTTTTTTAAAAGCTCTCTCCTATTATGAAGACGTCATATTTTTTATTGCGTTACTTTAAGCTATGGATATAAAAGTGGAAGTTCGCGGAAAATGCTATTTGATAAATTTGTTTATCCTGAGAGAAAATCGGAATCGGGTTATCTTTACTCTGCTGAATTGAACAGGATATTTAAAACAGTTTTCTTTTAATTAAATTCAGAATTTTTATTCAATTATGATTGAAATTTTTAGTTTATAGGTAACAAAGTCACTATTTTTATCAATATGTAGGCAACGATTAAAATGTAATCAACTTAATAAATTGCTTACTTGAATTTGTAATATTTAATGTGGAAACTGTGTACTTATGTAAATAGCAATCATTATACAAAGTTTATTTTCCAATATTGATTTGCCTATTCCAGTAAACTATAGTATTTTCTATTCAGATTTTTTTTACCATATCCGCTCCTAATGTGGAACATTTGGCCTACCAATAGAGGTATCTCAGAAGGGATATATGTATAAGGCTAGGATAGGATTGGTAGTTAGCTAATCGCAATACAAACAGAAATACATAAATCGATTTTGCAGTGGTGAATATAGAAACCGTCTACACCGGGATTCGATCCCTAGACATCCATAGCCGAAGTCAACGAAGTTGACAACTGCACCACGAACCCAATTCGAATTTAACAATCTAATATTGTTTACTGTTTATAAAGTTGTTTTTTTTTCACCTGCCACTTAAAACCTTTACCAAGCCAGTTATAGCTGGCTGGCTATCTCAAACTAATGTAATTGTTTTCAGCTATCCACGGCCTCTTCGTGCATTATAACTTCGAAAAAAAAACAAGAAAATAATTATTTACTCCTACCTATAATGTGAAATCAACTTTTCTTAACGTGATTATATTATAATACTTTTTTCGTTTTCAGATACTCCCTACACTCTCCATTAAGAATGTTTTGGTAAGAAAATTTATCTTCGAGATTTTAATCTAAAATATTTTATCAAAATATTCGTGGTTGATAAATATGTTGTAAAAAATAATCATATTTTTTTATACTTTAAAATTTTCTATCATCATACAATATGTCGCTATTTTATTCAGACTATATAAAAAATGAATGATAGTATTTAAAATTATATTCTATTAAATTACCCAATCATGGTATCACTCAATTAAATTAAATTTTTAATTAACGTTTTATTTTAAACATGAAACTAGTATTCAAAGAAATGTGATTATTTATTCCAGACATACGTTGTTTTTAAATGAAATAGATTATTATTATTAAATTAATACATAAGAATACTCAAAAAATAATTTGATTGTATAGTATAAAAGATTTATTTATAGAAGGCAAATAAAACAACGTCAAAACTGCGGTACAAAAGGAGAGCTTTGTAAATCTGAAGGATAACAAAAGCTTCAATAACTTAACAATAATGGCTTGAATCCCGTGTGATGTGAACTGGTAAATACGTCATCAAAGCTATTTGATCAGAAAACGTAAACCTTTTAGGAGTATCGAAATAGGATTTGAGAGCTTAATCTAAAACAATTTATCCAATTCAATCAAACAAACACAACATTTTGACAATAAGGGTCTACATTGAAGTACATTTAATGTTTTAAGTCATGACATTTTCACTTGCTTTGTGCACTAAAAATGTATTTTTTAAAGGTTTACAATTAAATGCTCTTTTGTTTAGATCATATTCACTTTTGTAAAAATAGTTTTCACTTGTAACAAATACATTCCACAAAAACAAATTCTTTCACTAAAAATATGTGATCCCACATTATAAAATATATTTTAACGTTAAAGAAATATATTACACTTACGAAAAAATATTTTCACATGGGTAAAATAGTTTTCACTCAATATAAATACTCACACTTTCTGACAGTCGAAAGAAATCGACAGTTGCACGAAGCTGTAATGAAATGTCACTTATTCTTCTACCCTATATTAGGCCACCTACATTGTCTTTGCTCCAAGCATTAGAATACATTACACATACCAAAACAGACTAACCCTAACATAACCTAGTAAAACTTAACTGACTTTGTTAAATGAATCCGTGACTAAGTGGAAACTATTAAAATCAATGTTTGAGTGTACTATGTTAAAACTATCTAATCCAAAGTAAAAACTATCTTAACAAAGGTTCAAGTGTACCAAATGAGTACTATCTAACACGTATTGCAATTATTTATAACCCTTTTTTAAACACGGTATTGGATATTTTAATATTGATGTTACATATTTTATTTGCATACGCGGTTAGGTTTGAAAATAAACGCTATATTTATATACACACAAAACAATAATTTCTTTATTTTAAATTTACACTATTATGATATATTATTATTGATTTACTCAAAAATTTGACGAAATGATTTTTTACCAGAATGACGATGGTATGATTACATTTATGTTTATTTACAAATTATTTTTATGCCAGTTTGATTGTAATTTAAAGGCAACTGACGTTTTACTAAGAAAAATTGTTTTCTTTTATACTTTTTGATGCCAGCTTTATGAATGATATTTTTTTATTATAAGTTTATAAGTTGATTTAAAATTACCTTTTTTAATAAGTAATTGGACTACTCAATTTTTTTTATTCCGTAAGCTGATTTAAAATACTACGCCTGTAGCAGAGTAATTAAAGATGTTGTCTTCGATTGCAGTGTTTACGGGATCGAATCGCAGTGTTGACAGTTGCATAAATTGATTTTTCAATTGATTTATAAATGTGTTCAAAAGTATGGATATCTATGACGTCTTAATTCCCTCCCATCCACCCGACCGCAAAAAAGGGGCGTAGTGAAAGCGATTAGCTAACCACTAGTCCTAGCCACATCCATCTATCTTTAGTCTCACCGAGTCTCTTATTAACTAAGATATGGAAAATACAAATTGTTTACTGGCCGTTGATTAAATTAGATACTGACAATTTATACATATGAACAAATGACAAATTGCCAATAGAAATATCTCATGAAAATAAAATAAATCAACACAGCTCCTTTGGAATGAAGTATCATAATATCGTCTCACAAATCTTGGTCCTTTGCCAAGAAGAAAAGAAAACGAAGAATACTTTGTTACATTAGAAGTGACCGCTGTTTGTATTGTCCGGGGGAAATCGGGCCGCTCGGTTGCCGCCCGCTCCGCTTCGACGCCCCGTCAAAGTGTCAAACCGCCGCACGCCGACCTCACTCCACTCCTGATGATTTATTGAGTCTGCTGTCACACAAACACTCTGTGCGAATAAAAAAGGTGGTTCATCAGGTTCAAGGATACTTCACAAATATTTCAGAATCTTGCTCTAATGTAAAAATTAATGTGCATTTTTTGAAGCCACGTTCGCTCCCAATATATGACATAAATAAGTTTTTCTACGAGAACTGCTTATTATTCAGTTTCTCAACTAAACTTTTTCGAAGAGTAAAGGACTAGGAGATAACTAGTGGTTAACTAATCACTCTTGCTACATTCCATTTTTAAGATTCGGTGGGTGGGAAGGAATTTTAGACATCAAAAACATCCATGCCTTCGAACGGAAATCCATAAATCGATAGATAAATCAATTTGTTAAATATTTGTGAAATCCGTCACCTAAGCCGAAAACTTTGATCACTTCACCACGGATCCAGCAATGTGCATAGTAACATATTTCTCCACAACTGCATACCAAATTTGAATCGAAAATTACACAGAATAGACTAAACTATTCGGCAACTTATCTGAGAAGTGAAATGCATCGCTTTGACTACAAACCAACATGATGTGATTCATTCAGCTATGTTTATACCAGGTTTGATTATAACATGTGATGATGGGACAAGAAACTTGTACAATCATAATATAATTATCAAATTATAAAATTAAAAAAAAAATTATGGAATGATATGGAACATCAATGTATTAAATTAATATAATATCAATGTATTATAATCCGAAGTTTTTCACTGACTTTTAATAGTTGGAAATAAATAGAGAATGTGCTTTTGTCATTATGGTATAATCACAAATAAATTGAAAACACTGCACAAAATTAATCACCAAAAATAATAACAATAATTTAAAAAGATTATGTAAACGACTTTAGAAATAATTAAATTTTTTATTTTAAACTATAATATTTATACATTAATTAAGTTAGGTGTGTATGTTATTAATTATCATTTGATTTTCTACGTGCGGTTTTAATTTTGAATAAAAAAAATGTTCTTTTGCGAACAACCTTTGTAACAGTAAAAACATAGTGGTCGCAAAAGTAATGGGGCAGAACTGACGCAAAAATATTCAGTTCCATGTGTTAAAACGAGTGTAGAAAAATTTGAGCTTTTGAGCTGAAAGCTGTCGCTTTTCAAGTTTTATTTAAGCACTTACAGATAAAATGCACTGAGAAAAGATTTTCATTATCGTTTCAGTTATGACACATCAACATTTTAGTACTTAGATAATTCATGTATCCAAACTTGAAAACCAGCTATTTCACAATACATCCGAGATTATCATTATTTGTTTGCTGTTTATTAATTAAATGAATAAGTGAGATTTAAAGATTTCATAATTATGAAAATATTTAAATAAGATTGTGGAGATAGCTTTATTCAGCATTTTAGAATTAAAACGTAATACAATTTGTAAACATACTTACGGCAGTCTTGATGGATTGTTTGGTATCTTCGTTTGACCTTGAAATATAACATTAAATTAATTATTTATTTTTAAGTATGTAGATAATGATATAAATATTTGTAGTGTCATTCAATTATTTAATACAAAATTAAAAAGAGTACATTTGAAAAAAATCATAGGCGTAAGGAAAACGATACTTGTCAAATAAATTTAAGCATAAAATATCTCATTGAATTCACACATCAAGAGAGCCTACCCGAAGCAGTGACTGATTTGGGTTGATTTCGTTAAAATATCTTTTGTGGCCATGTAAAGATATATTATTTACATATGAAAATATATTATCTTTGATATTACTGTATCCACCACTAGAATATGTTGGACTTCATTTGAGCAATACACATAAAATAAATAAATATTATTACAAAGTTTAATGAATGATAATATGGACGACCTAGAATGCAATGCTCGTTAATCCCAAAATACTTAAGATGATTTTTTTACACACTAATAATATAGGATTTGTAAAAAAATACTCTCAAACAAACAAAATCTAAGTTATGTTATCAGAAATGAATGACATGAACATGTTTCCGTATTTTTATTAAATATAAAAACATCGATTTGTTTATTGAAAAGTTCTCATAGAAAAAACATTTTGAAAAAGTAAAATTTAAATATTGTTATAATTTGACGATATGCTGAAACTGTTTTCCTTTTAGTCATTAATGTATACTTATTTAAAACATCACCGGTAATGTATATAGAATAGTAATTAAATTTGGATTATTGAGATTTTGTACACTTCCATGTATTTTGTCACTAACGACCCGGGTTTCGCCTTTCGGCATCTTCAGGCATTCGAACGCACGAATGGACTCAAACTGACTGACAGTAAACAGTGTCTAACGTTTATATAGAAGATACAAATACGACAAATATTATTTACGAGGTAAAATATTATACGTCTGAGAGCCACACTGATACCTGAGTTAACATTTCGAGAACCGCCTTAATCCTTATTTTGTAAACATCACATTAACAGAGTGGTGAACTGCCGCTTTCCAACTTCTTTTAGAATTACCAGTGATTTTACAATTATAATAGCATTGTGGGTTTCGACGGGATGCAATTCGACGAAAGGATAAATATATACAATCGAGTCCATTCGTGCGCTCGAATGCCTGAAGGTGCCGAAAGGCGAAACCCGGGTCGTTAGTGACAAAATACATGGAAGTGTACAAAATCTCAATAATCCAAATTTGATATTGAAATTCCATCAAACACCCTCAGTCGATGTCTTAAATTAAAGAATAGTAATTAAATAAATCTGTCGTTTTTTTAGTTTCATTTTACAAACGATTTCGTCAGCAAATAAATAAAATATAATATTTTACATAATGGTAAAAATATTTTTAGACAAAATCATCGAAAAGAAATTGCATAAATAACAATTTGGTAAAAAAGTATAGGAAAATTTCAATCGTAAAAATATAATATTTTTGGTTTCCATTTTTTTTCGTGGATTTGTTTTTTGTTTTATAACCAAAAATGAAAACAATTCTTTGGTAAGCTTTTATTCACGCAATTGAAACACAGAAAGGTGTGGTGGTTTGTTTACTAGGCGAGATTGAGTTTTGATGTATTTGTTTATTTTCCCCGGAGACAAGCGTATTTTTAGCCTTTTTTTGCACGTGTAAATAGATTTATCAATATAAAAAATTGCGATGCGGAGGCAAAATTACTCCTCAACGCCCCAGGTCTATCAAACGTCGGCCTTCGTGCTGAAATCGCGGGAAAAAAATTGCCCCGTGTAATAATTTTTAATCTGCCAAGTAATATGGAAGAAAACCACATACAGGAGGCCATACATAACTCTACAAAAGACAGAACAGGTCTTGGAGACTTTGATGGCAAACAAATGATTAAACTTAGTCACAAGGCAGGCCCACGAGAATCGGGTAAATGTCATTTCGTTGTATATGTGCCCCCTGCTATCCGAGAGGCATTAATCCATGACGACCGTCTCTTCCTGGGATGGGAGTCATATTTCCTCCAAGACTTTCTGGGAGTCATTAAATGCAGCAGATGCCATTTATACGGCCACATGGCGAAATATTGTTCCGCCAAAGATAAAGTTTGTGCTCACTGTACGGCTTCGGGACATGATAGGGCTGACTGTCCTAAAAAGGCAGAACCCCCCAAATGTGTCGCATGCTATAAATACAAAAAACCGAGCAACCACCCAACTCATAGTGCCGAATGCCCAGCACGCCAACACGCAGAGTTAATGGAGCAATCGAAGGTTGATTACTCGACGGCGCGGTGATTAAATTCGCACAATTAAATGTGGGAAGGGGTCGAGCCACCACTCTGGAATTGGTGAATACTATGCGAGCTGGTGACCTGGATGTAGCATTGGTTCAGGAGCCGTACCGTTGGGACTCCAGAATGGGCTTTGACGGTGGTCGCGTTATCCATGCGAGTCCGACGTCGAAAGCATGCATATACGTAGCCAACCCTGAGATTGGAATCTTACACCTCTCACATTTATCATCCGAGTATATTGCCTGCGCTGAAATTACCATTCCTGGAGGTGGCACGGTGGTGGTGATTTCTGCGTATTTTAACTACGAAAGCTCAACAGAGCATGTGGTACGACTGTTGGACTCGGTGATCGGTTCTCTTGAAGGCAGATATATCATCATTGGAGCGGATGCCAATGCACAGTCCCCTCTATGGGCTCCTATAGACCATCCAACTAGCGACGGTTCCGTCATTGAAGAGTTTGTAGTGCAGCATAGCCTGGTGGTCATTAATGATCCTGTTAGCGCACCCACATTTATGAACTCAATGGGAAAATCCCATATTGACATTACTCTGGCCACAGAGAACACTTTATTTCAAATCAGTGGCTGGCGAGTTTACGAAGACGCTTCTATTAGTGACCACCGACTAATGACATTTGAATTGAAGCAAGGCCTAGCACTGGCTAACACAGACACTGTCTCAGCTGCACTTTTTAAGAGGTTTCGAACGCGACACGATAAATGGCAAGAATTTGATAATGCACTTACCAAAAAACTAGACCGGGCGGCTAGGAATCCGGTATTAGATCTGCAGTTGGCTGCTTCGCGACTGACGACGGATATAGTTAATGCTGCTGATCGCACTATAGGCCGTTGCAAGCCGAGATATCGAGGACAATCACCTTGGTGGACGCAGACCCTCTCTGACCTCAGGGTTGTTCTTAAAAAGCTAGTAGGTCACTCCAAAATGCTCGCCGGACCGAAAGCTCACCTGCCACAATTGATCTCTTGACAGCTACGCATAGATCAGCACGATGCCGTTACCGAAATGCTATACTTCGGGCCAAAAGGGACCATTGGAGAAGCTTTGTCTCTTCGCTGGGAGGCTGGAATCCTTGGGGTCCCCATATCGGGCAATGAAGCTCGATTGCAGGCCGAATGAGATTGTTTGCGGTATCGAACGACCTCACGGAGATGGTTTTACCAGCACCCAATCAGAAACCGCAAAAGTGTTGCTGGACGCGCTCATTCTTCAAGATGATTCATCCTCAGATAATGAGCATCTAAAACAAGCCCGCGCTTTAGCCACTCTTCCGCTTGATACCGCCCACTCAACACTGCCCTCTGAGGAGGAGATTGGTAAAATCATCCAGTCGTTAAAATCTGGCAAAGCTCCAGGTCCAGATTGTATCGATAACACTCTTGTTAGACGATCCTGGGCTCTCGCTGCGCCAGAAATAACAAAACTTCTATGTCAATGCTTCACTAGTGGCATTTTTCCCGACTGCTGGAAAACAGGGATACTTATAGTCATTCCAAAATCTGGCAATCGGTTGCCGTCAGACCCAAAAGCCTATCGACCCTTAACACTTCTGCCAATTTTTGGCAAAATTTTGGAAAGACTCATGTGTTCCAGAATTGAGGCCCATCTGGCTG
The DNA here is from genome assembly GCA_022494535.1 of Himalopsyche phryganea. Classification (NCBI taxonomy): domain Eukaryota; kingdom Metazoa; phylum Arthropoda; class Insecta; order Trichoptera; family Rhyacophilidae; genus Himalopsyche; species Himalopsyche phryganea. The sequence goes on along the minus strand of JAGVSL010000018.1, from coordinate 1,911,042 downwards.
AGATAGCACCACTATCTAAAAATCAATTTGGGTTCAGACCAGGCAAGTCTACAGAAGATGCAATCCGCACTGTACTTGCCACTGCGAAATCTTCTTCGAACAAATATGTTCTGGGGATATTTTTGGATATTGCTGGAGCTTTTGACAGTGCTTCTTGGCCACTTATTCTGCTGAAACTTAGACTGAGATTAATCCCTGGAAATATATATGCTCTAATCCAAAGCTACTTCAATGGCAGATCGGTTCTTTATGAAACTGGTCAAACTATATTAAAACGGAACACCACAATGGGCTGTCCACAAGGCTCCGTTCTTGGCCCTTTGTTATGGAATATTTTATTCGATGATCTTCTATCGATCTCTCTTCCACCTGACTGCAACATTTTTGCTTACGCAGATGATGCCTTACTCCTGGTAAGTGCGAACAGTCGCGCAGCACTAGAAAAAACAGCAAAAGAGGCGCTTTCATCCATTTCAGCTTGGGGTATCACCAATAAGCTGTCATTTGCTCCCAGGAAAACTGAAGCTATCCTCCTTAAGGGTGGTGTTGCACTCAGTAGACATAGGCCTCCCACTATCCGCATGGGAAGTACCACGATAAAAGTTTCTGAAAGGGTCACTTACCTTGGAATAATTCTGGATGACAGACTTTCATTTGCATACCATGCCAAAACATCGGTAAGCAAGGCTACCACTGCTTTCTACCGAATCTCCCGTTTAGCTGGTAGTAACTGGGGCCTGAGGGCTAGTGCTCTTAAAATCGCTTACGAATCCATTTACATGGGAATTGCCGGCTACGCTGCTAGTACATGGTACAAGCGATGCGACCTTCTGTTCATCCAGAAAATCCTTCTAAGCGGCCAACGTAGTGCGTTGATAGCCCTAACTAAAGCATACAGAACTACTTCAACAGATGCATTGCCTGTCCTGGCTGGTATACTTCCGCTAGATCTACATATTCAAATAAGAGGTGCAACAGTAATGCTACATAAGGGTTTTGAATCTGAGATGGGGGGGATTCCTTTACTGCCTCCTCCTCGACTAAATCCATACATTCCTAATGTTCATAAAATTGCATCTCGTAGTGTAGCAATGGATGCTGCAATGCGGATATGGCAGAATCGATGGGATAACTCTTCTAAGGGCAGGCATACTTATAAATTTTTTCCGAAAATAAAGTGGCGAATGGAGATAACCAAAGTTTTGACTCCTGATTTCTGGACCAGCCAATTCATAACTGGCCATGGTCACTTCGCTGCCAAGCTCTTCCAGCTTGGCCGGTTGGTAGATAGTCCACTATGCAAATGTGGCAATATGATCCAGGATGCTGATCACATCCTTTGGGAATGTCCAGACATGAACAACGAACGGGAAAAATTGCTCAAGACGATACGACTATCAGTCGGATCTGTCGGCCCCGTCGGTCATGCCGACTTGGTTGCATCTCTGACAAATTACAAGGCATTTAAAGAGTTTACGGCGTCTTATGGAAAGCGATTGGAACGCAATTCCTTAACACATTAAACCCCTTGTTTTACCTTTTTTTTTTTTTTAACACTTATTTTAAACATAACCTACTGCACACTAGAGTGCATGCAACCAAGTCTTGAGGAATTTCTCCTCGGACATTCCTGGCAAACATTTGAAACACGCATAACGTTGTTACGCTGCGGAATACACTCTGTAAGAGTGTGAAGCCGTAGTGGGTGGTGGTGGGTACAACGTTGAGTACCCTAGGGCATTTAAAAAAAAAAAAAAAATATAAAAAATTGTTTCCAAATATTTGCTTCATATTTTTTTTCAATGTACGATATTTTTTAACAAAATGTATAATTTAATTTACCCATTACCCATTACCGTAATATAACACACACCCTAGCCTTGTTTTTTAATGTAATAATTCTTTTAATTTAGAAGTTATATACTATAGTAATTATTGATAAATAGATAAAATACTGGAACCAGTCAATTACTCAATTTAAATATTCAGATACACTAGAACCATGTTCTAGTTACAGACTTAAGACAGGATGTATTTATGAATGAGTTTCACAAAATGCTGCATACGTATGCTATAGGATAAAAAATAGTGATTCATTATTTAAAAAAATAAAACGACTGATAATTTTATAAACAAGTTTCTGTATTGAAACCTGATGATTGAACTAAATATAAAATTAATACGATATCACTTATTAATAATTACTAAATGGTTGCGTACAAACTCTCATTTGAAAACTGATTTCAAATTTATAGCGGTGATAATTTTTTAAATGAATATATTTTTTGAGGCACCGAGCCTTTAGCCTATTGGTCAACCTCATTGGCTTCCATTACTGTGCTAACAGTCTCATATTGACTTTAAAATAGATTTGTCTTTGAGGGCATGAATGTCGTAAATATTCAAAATTACATAAATGATCTTAAAACGATGCTTAACGAGAACGATTAACTAATTACTATTTTTGCTCTAGCCCTATGCTAACTCTTTTCGAAATAAATATAGATTGAGCTGATAAGTAAACTGCAGTTCTTGTAAAAAAATATGTTGTGAATAGCTGAGCGGATTTGTTAAAAAAAGAAGGCAGTTCTGTTAATTAAGAGTATATGTTTGTTTATTTTTAGAAATATAATATTGGATGTGAAATGTTACATTTTATGGGACAAAGATCAAAAAACACGTGTTTTAGATAATTTAACATTATGTTAAAAAAAAACAACGCCTCAAACTGCACGAATCTTGAGCGACCTCGACCTTCGAGAGCTATATTCGCGTGAACATGAAATGGGTAACACGCCATGCTAAGAATCAAACAGGAAACATAAGTATTGCATAAACATGTTTTCATACTACGAGTATAAAAGTGAAAATGTCTTTAGGGGTTGCTTACCTTAGTAAGGAACATTGCTTCCACACTAAACAGAAATTTTAAGTAAACCGTAAAATTTTTGATCACAATTACACGTTACATTAGCAGTTAAATTTAAAAAAAAGTTATTTAAATTTAATTAAATCATTTATTTGTAAATAAAAATTTACACGGTTATAGATTTTTTACAAAGAGACAGTATTCAAATTTGACCTGGTTAAACCTTTCAAAGGAAAGTATTGCATAATAGTAATCTAATGAACTAACGGCATTACAGTAGCGGCAGATTTGAATCCATGCAACATGGAATTAGGTAAGTTTGCATTTTTAAAAATCTGTCATATTTTTTTATGGCACTGTTTTTCTTTTGTTATATTGAATGAAATTAAATAGCTTTAAAAACCGACGTCATAATATTCACAGTTTTATGGATCTTTTTTATTTTTTGATATGATATCTTTTAAATGATGGGAATTATTATTGATATTTTAATTATTACTAATCTTACTGCAGAATGGGTGTTTGGTGAATTGTTCAATACATTTTTATAAATGAGAATATGCTAAAAGATATTCAGTTGGATTAATCGTCCGTCATAAAAAAAAACACTCCCCAAATAGTACACCCTATAGTATGATTTGTAAAAACGTTCTAATGGAAACCGTATTATATAAAAATCTTTTAAGGATATTGAGCACACAAAATTACGTTGCAATTGCACAATTCCTAATACTTCATAATTCTTTTATTTGTTAATTAAAATACATGGCATTACAACTGACACCAATGCGCCATGCATTTACATTTTTTTAAACTTAGAAAATAGAAAAAAACAGCATAAGATAATTATGATTGAATGAAATATGAAGATAATAAGATCATTTTAAAATGTATGCAGATTTGAAAATAGGGAATGGCGTCCTTGGCGTTGGTTTCTGGACAATGGATGGCGGATCTATACAAGTTATAATAACTTTGTTAAAAGCAGAGACTTCGCGTGAAATAAGCGCGACACTGAGTTGTTTTCTACTTTTGTTTAGTGACGTAACTACTGAGAGAGGGATGTTGAACCAATGAATCGAAAATAATCAATTAGTTAGTTGTAAAGTTATTTTATATCTGACCCTTTTGTGAACGTGCGCTGCAAATAAATCACTGGAATCTATATTTAAGAGTTAAATTGATTGATCATCGTTAAAATATTATATATTTTCAGTACGACAATCTGTTCATTTAAAAAAAGATTTTATAATGATAATGGTAAATATTTTTATTACAAACATAAGATGCAGCAAGGTGTTAATTAGTATATATATGTAACCGAATGGCTCCGACTATTATTTAGATCGCTGTATTGTAAATATTGTTTATAATCTCTCATTTTTAAAAGATATTTATCACTCCCAGATATCACAGTGTGTTAGATACTTGTATCATCCATAACACTCTATCGTGAGTAGTAAAGTAAATAAAAAGTAAAACGCGGTTACTCTCTGGTTTTTTTGTGGTCGGCCTGACGTGCTGGAAAATATAGAGCATGTTGAATTACTTGTGGCACATAAACGATTAAAAATAGCATTAATATCAATCACATATTATGTCAAGTAATGTTTGACAAGAATTTTAGCTCTAACAGTATTTAAAATTGTATAAAAACGAGATTTTGCGTCTATCAATGTGAACGTTTCTTCAAAGTTCAATCATGGTATAACATCTTAATAATAAAATCCGTTTTAACCATACATCTATCATTGGCTTATAAAAATATCTCGAAGATTTTAGTAAATTGTTTTTCATTTACTTGATTTCAATAAAAAAAGTTGTGAGACAGAAAATACTCATAAGAAGATTTTAAGGCAATCACTTACTGTATTTAGAAAGCCTTTTTTAAAAATGTAGTTTTGCATTAGCTCTTACAATATAATATTTGTAATCTATTGAAAATCACTGGTCGTTTATTAAAATGATTAGTATGGTTTTGTACAATACATCGCATGGTCTGTTAGCTTTCGCAAAGAGATATAAATCGTTACAACAATATTGTTGATCATGTTTGGATAATTGGTTGGTCAAGTTTAATAACTACCGATTGGCAAAAGTAGCGCAAATAGCAATTAGCAATGTACTAAGTTGTATGTTAGAATTTTCGAATAGTTATCAACAATATTTAACAATCCTATGTAACAATGAATATAGAAGACTAGAGGAATAATTACATTATTATTTAAATGCTATTGTGATGAAATTTTGTCAACTTAATGACAATATCACCAAGTACTTAGTATGACTCTAAACAAAAGCTCTTAAATATGCAATATAAAATTTTCCTTCAAGCTAGAAAAATGTTTTTGAATGTCATTTTGTGAAAGCTGTAGGCTGATGTAAATGTAAAGTCGGGTTACAAGTGATGTAAATCCAAATAAAAACATTGTTAAATCATAATATATATGATGCAAATGATGTAGCCCCATAGCGCATTGCTATACTCAGTTTTTGTTTTTATGTGCGTTAGTGGCAGTGAATATGTTCTATTCTATATTTATATATTGTATCGTCTATTTTATTTAATAAGGAAATTTTCAAAACTATAATGTTTTTTGTCACGTGAATTTCAGAGAGTCACAATTTTTTAGTTTCGACGCCGATATTCAATATATAAATTAACCTTTTTTAAACTAAGACATCTTATTAGATATGATACGAAAAATACTAACGTAAAAATCCAGTATTAATTTTTAAACATATACACTATGCACAATAAAATACTTCAAAAGTATTTACTAATAATATATTCACTATAAAAATAAACAAATAGGTTTTAATATGAATGTATTTTTTTTATAGTTAATAAAAACTGAAATATATTCATACTGCTTTTATTACTATTCACGAAAAAATATTTCGTTAGGTTTATGCCATAAAATGAATCAAATAATCAAAATTTTTGATTGAGAGTTTTTAGTATTCCTGCTATTTCCGTTGCCATTTCAATGAAAAAAACTCACCCTATGAAAAATTTGTTGTATTGGGCCACACACATATCTTACTTGTCATTCATAATCTGGCATTTGGAGTGACTCTCCGAAAGAAATTTTAGTCGAATTATTTTTACTTCTGTATTTGGCAGGTAGCTTAATAAATTTTCTCACAACCGTTAGTTGTTACGATGCTAAAAACTTCTACTCCTCTGCATCTCTCATTAAACTGAAAGCATTCAACTCGCATAAACATTCATGTCCCTATCTTATAAATACTAAAATTAACCCTCATTAGTTTACTAAAATTGTCGTTCTACAGCCCCTATGGTAATCAATATTGTTCCCATCACCACTCGGCACACTTTTGCACACTTCAACCGGGATATATTCTGTAGCCTAACAACGCTATGCGTGTTTAAAATTTTCACATAAATGTCCTGAATAGAAAGTCTAAACGCTCTGCATAGGATGTCTAGATTTTTAAAAATGAAAAAAATCGTTGTTTCCGTTGCAAAATTGTATATCTGCAAAGTCAGTTTTTTTTGGGAGAGCATAAAAACAGTTAAAATCAACTTTATTGAGTTTAAACAAAAATAAAAAAAGCACGTTATTTGTATAGCTATACATTTTATATTAATAAAGTGTTTTTTATTTTTGTTGTAATTCGATCAAGTTATCTTTTGAACTGTTTTTATACTCTCCCGAAAAAAATTGATTTTGCAGATATGCAATTTTGGAATGGAAACGACAATATGTGTTATTTGCCTTAGATCAGTGGTAGACAAGCTTATTCGCCAAAGAGCCAAATCTGTTTATTAATTTAGTAAACTTTTATTTTAATTTTAAGCTTTCATTAAATTACGGGTATACTGAATAAAACTTTATTTCATAATTAATAAAGATTTTACTTATTGATAATCAATAATATGAAAGTAAGGTATCCATAAATTTAAATCATGACAATGACTGAAAAACACTTAATACGAACAATGTTCTTGCATTTCCTCGGAAAGTTTGAGTGTCAGGTTTGTAACTTGCTGTTTTTAATTTTAGGCATCATTCCAGGTTCTCATCAATAAGACGACTTTTTTAGTTTACTATTGATAAAATTCATGCTTGAAAAAGATTGTTCGCATGAACATGTTGAACCGAAAAGAGAAAGAACAGCAGACGCGAATTTTTTCAGCTGATCATAAGTGTCAGGAATACTATTCCAGGCGTTGAACATGATCATATCTTCCTTCTTCAGATCTTTCAAAGCAGACCACTTGTGTTGTGAACTAAGTTCACATTTATTCTTCTCCAGTATTTCCAAATCAACACAAAGACGTTCAAATTTAGAGCTCCATATTTCCTTGTTTTTTTTAAATCCAGCGAATGTATTTCAAAGTTACCAATGTTAATGCCAAAAGGAGAAGATTTCAAATCTGTTATCGTATCATTATGAAGGGTTTTGACGAATGCTAAGGTCACTCTACTGTTTTTAAATTCTTGAAACCTTATGAGAAATTCTTCCCTAATATTTAAAATGGTTGTCTTGAAATAGTGTTTGTCAATAGAGGAATTATTTTCTTGGGGCTGCTTCAGCAGGCTCAGAAAGAGCCAAACTTTGCCGACCACTGCTCTAGATGAAACACATTTGATAGATCCGACTGATGTGCGTATTGTCTCGGAACAAATTATTCTTATAAGCTATGTTTTATTCAACACACATTAGCACAATACACTGACCCTTTTTTTCAGTCATATTTACATTTGTTGACGCATTTCTAATATAAACTTCCATTCCGTTGACAGCACTATAGAATAATATCGAATGCTAAAGTAAATATTTTAAATCAAATTTACCCTTCATAAACTTTTCGATATTTTTCTGTTACAATTGTTGGTAGTCATTAAGCCTACTGTATGGAATATGAAATATTTTTCACGCTAATTGTAGTGAAAGGACAAATAAACGTGCTAGGTGTTAAACATGACAGTACCTTGCGAAGTAAATACTTGACTAAAAATTCTTTATTTTATGAACGTTTTTTTCGATACTATCGTTTATTTCATGTTCCTGTCAAATGTCTATACGGGAGTGATGCGTATCGTGCACATTACGATTAACTATGTATTTTAAATAAAAAAAAGAAATACGACGATTGATGATAATAATCGCTTTGGGTTAAATTACCGTTCCAGCAGTATGTTCCAGAGATATGTGTTTTTTAAATATACATACAAATTAAGCGTATCATTTTAACCTGTTATGCAATAAGTTTAAAGTAAGTTTTAAGTATGTGGAATAAGTTTAAAGCGTCTCACTATTTATGTTTAACATTTTTTACACTTTTATTTTCGTTGTGTTTCATTATTAATGTCCTGATATTTATAGAAGATTTATCTAAAATAGCTGATATAAGAAGAGCGAAACAAAATCAGGATACATGTAGGAGCTGGTTTTTTTTTTTTCTAGTTTTTTTATAATACAATTTTATTGTATCTGTAATAACAGTTGCCACCGAATGTCATATACCAGATACTTACGATTTTAGATAAATAAAAGGAAATATAAATGTAAGGAAAACGGTGAAAAATACATCGAAATAATTAATCAAAACGAAAAACTTTAAACATTTAAAAAAAACTACTACATATAGATTTTTTTTCCAAAAAGCTTTATTTCGATCGAGATTGTTTTGAATATATAAATGGTAGTTACAAGAGTTTAAAAAAAAAATTTGAGAAGTGAGAATGAGTTTTCTATACAGTGTTTTCAAACACTATATTTTGCAGAAGATAATTATCAAAATATGTCCATGGTCAAGATGTTTAATAAAAGAAAAACTTTTACAACTCCCCGGGCTAGAACATGTTAACTCTAAGCGTATCGTGTATTGTGCCACAGGTCAAACCTATCACTAATAATCAGTAACTGTTTTTTAATAACTTCCTCACAAAAAATAGCATTTCAAAACGCGATGCTATGTGGCTCATGTTTCGTGTCACGCAATTCAGTTGCAGATATCAATAAATTTATAACTGCTTTACAATGGATATGTATTTGTCAGCTTCGATGTTTTTCTTAATTCTTCAACATAATTTAAGCGCCTAATATTCATTTGCCACGGCTAGAGAATATTTAAAAGTTGATATTTATAAATGCGCTAAAGTGGGAAAGCTGTTCCATATTTTCCGCATGTAAATATGATAGTTATGTTTCCTTTGAATCAAGGTTTTGATGTACAATAATAATTTGTTCAACCAAATTTAAAGATCGACATCATAATTAAATACATTTTAAATAAAACCACGTACAGAGAGAAAACATCAAATCAATAAACACATTTTATTTTATTTTCAAAAATTTAATTGCGAAATAACGCACTGATATGTCATCTCCGTTTTTGTAAAAATATCGATGTCGGAAAAGTCAACTTTTCAATTATTTATACCAAAATGATTCAATTTCTATCAATTGGAAAACTCACAAATTTGTTACTTATTAAATAGTAAAAAAATGAAAATCATTTAAAATACAAAATTTTAATAAAATGGGTTGATTTATTTTCTTCCATTGCTCAAAAGCAATTTTTTAGAACAATAAACAATAAATTGTATACAAATATTTATTAAAAAATTGTGTTTTCAACGATTTTTGCTAGAGAGACGATATAAAGAAACATTTTCAGCATTTTATTTTTAAAATAAAGACCAATTTTTTATAACTAGTATGTATGGTTGCAGTCTTAATTCCAATCATAAATGAAACATACGTCAACTTTATTTTACTTGGTAGATAATTGTTGTTTCAATATTTTTTTTTTTATAAATTTAGAAACATGCTAATTTGCTGCTGGGTTAAAACAATTAAATTTTGTACTTGTACTGTTCATAAATCAATGTGTACTGAAACTGTTACTGAAAGCTGGAACGGTAAACGATTAGAACAGTTTCAGCATAAATGGATTGATTGGAGCTCATTGTTATTCATTTTGACAATATACCACGCAAACTCAATTAGTCAATGCGTCATTTCAAGTATCATTTGTCTATTTAAATAAGTAAAATAATTAAATAAATAACAATAAATGAAAAGGATAAAAACTCATTTTTGTAACGATTTTTATTTAATCATTTTGAGTGCTCATTTACTCTTTATTTGCAAGGATCACAACATATAAAATTGAAATAAATAAAGTTGATTTTTTCTTTCACTGTTTTTCAATGAAAATATTCAAAACTTTCTGGAAATTCATCCTGTTGTTAAAATGAAGTGCAGTATCTACGATAAAAAGATTTTTGTTTTAATATGCTTTTCCAACAAGTATTAAATGTAACTAAAATTATTAAAACTGTTAACAATTACGGCAGTAACTTGTGTGAGCCTCATTGTATTAATCTTTTCATGCATTCATATATTCGTCAAGAAATGAGCGCAAAAACCCAATGGTGTTACAGCATAATCGTGCCTAATTTAAAAAAAACAATCCTCCAAAAATCGAGTTTTTTTTAAATGTATTTGCACCAGTTTATGATGAAGACATTTAGGGCAAATTACTTTATCAATAAGGAGGTTTATATATACGGCAGTAAGCTTTGCGGGTTTCAAGACACCACTTAACGCAAAAGTGTTACATACTTCTGTTATACTTATTTTATGCAATGAAGATAAAAAATTAAAAAAAATATATATACATCAAAACAGAAGTACCAGAATAGTATGTGGGTAGAAATATTCTTGTGTGCGCAGCCTCTATAAGTGGCTCAGTTTCTAATCTCATTCTGGTTTTGCAAAATAAGACCTATTTGCGCTCATTAACCAGTCTTCTAAAGACGACAGTTTCAAGAAAAGAAAAATAAAATTACAAAGAAAGAACAATAGTTTATTTTCATACTATTGTTGAAGCTGCATAATATCTATAGGTTGTGTGGGAAAATTACTTCCTAATTTTCTGGAGGGGGAGTATCTGTGAGAACTAACGGATGGAAATACTGACAGAAGCATAAACACAAAAAACTCCCACTATCATACTGACAAAACGACGTTAATACTCTTTCACTCACTGTCGACCAAACAAGTCTGTCTATATTTTCAGACAAGTTAGTTACCGTTCTATTCTTAAAATAAATTTCTGTAATTACATAAATTAAGAGCACGGTTGCTAAAGTTGTATCATTTGTGAATATTTTTTTCGCTTAAAGATGTCTCAATACCACATAAGTACTAAATAAAACTGAAGCTTTTAACTTACTTGTATTGAATTCAATTATTTTAATTTTACACCACTCAAGCAATTGATGTTGGTGTTGTCAAAGCTTAGAGTGACCTCATAGCATTTACACTGATTTCCTATTCTGTGATATCCTACCATACGCTTTATATTTAAAAGCACTCATTGACTTGGTCTATGTGGGCTGAGCTAATTATACACCATTGAATAGAATTATAATTACGCGATTTGAAATTTCAACGTAGGTCAAATTTATACTGTGAGCTTTTGAAATGTCGTCCGCTCACTAGTATCGATTTATTGGTCTGTCGGGAGCAGAGCCGAAGTGCATTGGGCCTAATGATTATCAGATGGTATCGCTTGTATTCCGGTCAAATATGCTAAAGCGTAAAATTAAGATCTTCTAATTGTCTTTGCTATTTTATGGGTACAAAAATAGTGTTTATTACAAAGTGTTTTCAGCCATAAATGCCCAAAAAAAGTCAGAGCAGAACAATACTGACTAAAAGTTATCTTCCTGTTAATTTTTAAATAATCTTTTCTGAATTTCAAATACATGAAATATCTTTTCGTTTTTCGTTTTTCTTTTTACTAATTTGAATTATCAATTGAACTATAAAACAATTTGTCAAATCATAAAACTTACACGTGTAAACTAAATTCAACCAACGTATACAGGAAGCTTTTATAAGGTTAGGTTATTAATTATACGATATTCATCGTAGCTAAGTAAGCTATCGACCTAGGTGGCGCGGTCAATAGCAGTAAATTACCGAAAAGAAACCTGCATATTATATTGCCGTAAGCAAAATGGTTTAGTATAGTTTATGATTTCTTATTCATTTTAGAATTACACTTTTTTAAAGAAAGACGTTAAAAGACTGATTCACAATCAGTTTTCATTTAAAATGATCCACTTTAAGAATTGATATGGCTTAAATGATTTATTTCCCACATTATTTTTTGTTCCCTTCAAAATTATTAGTTATTTTTATATCTCAAAAATAAAAATAGATATTTTTCCATTAGCTGACGATGATTTGTTATTTTTTTACAATCTGGCTCAGCATAACAAATGCACATTTTCCAGATGATAGATAATTCGAAAAAATAAATTGGGAAATTCAAACGAATTAAAAAGAAATTGTGTGTCTGAGCAGAGCGTGTTGAACAACTGCTGCTTTTTGGGGCTGCCCCTTATTAGTTTGTTTGCACGCGAACCAACAGTTTCAGTGATATTTTTAGATTTTAGGGTACGCTTCTGTGATCTTATCTTTTATAAGCTCGGTATATGGCACTGATGGTGTATCAAAGGTGTGCGACATTCTTTCGCGCTACTTGTATGAAGGTGAAAAGATGTGCTCCATATTAACATAATTTTGCGTTACTCAATTTAAATCTGTGATTAAATCCGAGCATGTCATTTTTAGATAAAAAATCCCTGATTAATGTCTTACTTCTGGAGTACTACTGGATTTATTAAAGTGTCCAACACATATCAAACCTTTACGATAAGCTATAATTGTTATACTTAACCCTCATTGGTGTTACTTTAATTGTTCTATAATTGCATGATTATAGGAGGCATATAATGGAGCTAGTTATAAGGTCCACCTTATAGCTTATGACGTATCATGATCCTGTAACATCTTTGCTCTAACATTTGACATCATAATGTGTTTTTTTTTTATTTGAGTTAAGTTCAGATAAAGGATTTAATAATCATAGAGGGTTCTATTGTAAAATAATTACGCTATAAAATTACATAAGAAGTTAGATCATACTGTTCCAGATAAAAGAAAATATATGGCATAAGTAAAGCATTATCTCTTAAGACTACGCTTAAACTTAGGAAAAGTGTAGTGATCATTAATTCACTGAGAGATTCCTAGTTTCTCCCTTTCCAAGACAGTTGCGCATGATTTGATTGTCATCATACTCCAGCAGGCTTTTTTACTCTGAAGAACTACTAAAAATCTAAAGCACAATCAATTGTGACCTGATGATGAAGATGAATATATATTGAATCGGTTTAAGAGAAGATAAATGCAGACAGAGTAAAATCAACGAAAAGGTTTCGGTATTACAATAAATACAAAAATATTAATAATACATTATATCTTCAGCGTAGCTGCTGTGAGCTATGAATGCAGCACGATTGATTTTAGAATGGTTTATTGTCTAAAAAAATCTCAGCCATATTCCATTTACTTATACGTAATTTGAAAAAGTCTATTTAATTTTATTCAATTTTTTTCACAGTATTATTTATTGGTGACAAAAAATATAATTGACAATACTATAAAAATAATTACCGATACTTGAATCGAATTCGTAAATTATTAACGAACCTCACAAAGTGGTTAGATTAATAAATAATGTTCAAATCAAATCAGTTGATAATGCTCGTGATGAGCGAAACCGGTCCTGATCATTATAAATATGTGGAAGTAGTACAAATGAATTGTGTTTTATTTTTTAAAATAATAAATAATGGTAAAAGTATGTAAATAGAAAGTCTTAGACTTTCTTAGAGATTTTCTTAAAAACCGATTATCTCTAAATAAGGTTTTGTGACACTATACTGACGACTATATATGTAAAATTAGTTGGCTCCGTGGTGCAGCGGTTAACTTTGTTGGCTACAGTTACGGAAGTTTCGGCGTGGACAGTTTAAATTGATTTTTAAATCAATTTATGGATTTCTGTTCGTAGAAGTGAATGTTTGTGATGTCTAAAATTCCTTTCCTGAATCCTGAAAAAAGGGCATATAGAGAGCGATAAGCTTACCACTAGTCCTGTCCTGGCCCAATTCTTCTATTCCTACTCTCTTCGAAAAAGAGAGGTTGAGCAACTAAGTAATGAGCAGTTCTCGTAGAAAAACTTCTGTTGAGATACTTGATTTAGTTGACCATATGCTCCACACTGGAAGCGGACATGGTAAAAAAAATATGCTCAGCAAACATTTGCTGTAATAATAAAATTTGGGTCAGAAATTATTTTCTGAATTAATATTACGAAGAAAAAAATCTCAAATCACGATGAAGTTAATTTAATGGACGTTTTAAATTAATTAAAACCTAGTCCCGCAACAGTTTATAAATTGTTTAGAAAGTTCAGATTTCGTGTCACTGATAAGTATGTCTAAAAAGTGTTGGTAAAAGTGTGGAAACGGTTTGTTATAAATGTTTTTAATGGTTAATTTTCAGCTAAAGCTTTTGTGTTGTAACAAAAAATATTGACGTCTTGTTTCAGCGAAATTATTTTGCAAAACATTTTGCCATTCATAGACACACTAGTGATTCTTTGAATTTATCATAATTCAAATATTTGAAAAACTATTTATATCTCTGACATTATTAAACAATAAATGAATCTAAATGTATTATTTGAAGCAACGGTGGGTAAAGCTTCAAAGCAATTTTTTTTAAGAAACATGCCGTCTTACGAAATAACATAATTTTACGATGATTATGTACAAAGATTCAACAACATATTGATTTTCACTTTTAACAACTTTCAAAAATCCTTTAGACTGAATTGTTTATTTCAATTTTAATCAATCTTAGTTCTTGTAAGGTCAATTTATATTTTATTTATTTTTGCAAGATTGAAAATGGGATATCTTTCCTCCTCGAGTTTTCCTTGTGTGATTTGTGAAAAGATTAATAATATAGATTAAATAAAACAAAATTAATTCGATGTTAAGCTTACGGTTCAAATTAATTCGGCAATTAGTTACCCGTAATATACACTTAAAAATGACTTCATTTTTTTGTAGCTAAAATTGATTGATAAACTCAAAATCAGTTTTTCTGATCCCTGAACAAAGACGGTTTTTAGGAAATTATTTAATAAGATAAAAAGAACGTTCAGTCGTAACATATAGATACTTCTGATTTTTTTATATCTTGTAGTTTTCTTCTATATCGGGTAGACATAAAAAATTGGAATTTAAAAATAGTCTTACTTGTATAAGCTTCTTTTTCCTAGGTAACTTATAAATATACTAAGTTCTTTTATTAGCTAATTTGGAATGTTGTAGGTATGATTATGACACTCCGTAATGCACCTCACTATGCATTATTTTCTGGAGGCCAATCACTTGATCCTTGGAAATAAATATGATACTGAATACCTGAACCTGAGAATCTCATTATGTGATCCCATCCCATCGGCGTGTTGCTGTAAACTTTTAACAGAGCCGCTAGATGGCTTGTCTGGATAAGCGGGAACATCTCATGAATACGCTAACGAGGCCGGGCATAAACTACTGTAAACCTTTTCTTGTTTTCGGTTTATTTCGGAACCTTGCGAGGCAATGGGGAACCGGTGCGTGAAAGCCCCGATACGGCGTGCATTTCAAAAAAAAAACGCTCGTTCGAAAATAGTAAGCCACAAACGCTGGTCATAAAACATTTTCCTTTTGGACAGAGTTTTCCAACGGTTTATCCTAAAACAGAATTGTATTCAAGCAGGGCTTCTTTCTCCCTGTTTTCAAATAGTATTTTAAATCAAATGAATTAAATAAATAAACGCTATGTTATATAAAGCGCGTTTCATAAATAAATTAATTTATGAAACGGAAACGATTTTATTTAATTGATAAGTTCTTCGAGATTAAATAAAAGTAAAAAATAACCTGTTCGTTATCTTGTTAAAACTATATTTTAACTGTTTTTTTTATTATGTGAACGAAGTACTTTATTTTCTTGAATTAAATTATTTAATAATTTCTTATCAGTGAAGTTCATTTGACCATGTATATTCAGAAACTACAACTAAGCAGGAGAAATTAAAAAGGCGTTTATTTTATAATATTAAATCTATTCTAGTGCTTAAGTAGCTGTAATGCTGTAGAGCGCTATTTCATGTATTTCTTTATGAATCACAATAAATTTAAGTCATGAGAAGTCGACATATAGAATAAAAATGATTAAATTAGGTATTTTTATGTTATTTCATTATAAAATAGTTTCGTTTAAAATGGAGTGCGTGAAAATGCGAGCTTTTAATTTTAGCCACCGATACTTCAAAAGTTTGTATATAGCTGTTTTGCTAAATAAACTAAAATGATCAAAATCTTGAGCTTTTTGGACCAACAAAGACGAGGTAAAGTGTATGGGACTCAACTTTGCGGTGATAAAAGCATAATATAACCCTACTGAAACGGTTTAGTCCTGTAAAAAGCATGCGTAGACTGAAAATACAAATAGTATAATGTGGGTATCCAACCATTTCTAAGGCTTGCGATATATGAAAGTTTATCTATACGCTGCCTAAAAAAATACAAATTTTGATTAGCAATTCGTGGAACCTGAAGTTGTTTTATTTAAAAATACAGATTTATTTATGATAAAATGAATACATTTTTACGTTTGGTTGAAAAAAACAATCATTTTCTCCAGCGTATTTTTATGACGTAATCTTATTCTATTTAATAAAATCCACAATTGATAATAAATAGACGACCTCGTCACTAGTTCTTTAAAAGGAAAATACTCTAAAAATATATTTTTTTTGTTTGCTTATTTAACAAGGCGTGAAGTATTTTTTTAGATTGTAAAAAATAAGAATTTACTATAATTATCGAAGAATCTTGGCAATCTTTTGCCTCCATTGAATCCTATTTACCCCCAATTTGCAAGAAATTGGCAAATCTTAGTGCTTATTAAATAAAATGACTATTTCTTTTCTTCACGCTATTTTAAAGAGCATTACAGTATATTTTTAAGTTATTGTTCGCACTAAATAATATTGACAAAACACATTTACACCCTTTAGGTTTTTTCGATAGGAAATAAATAATTTAATATATTCCGTATCAATTTTGGTATTTTTTAAATGAAATTTTTGACAGGAACATATTTTTTAACTGTGTCAAGAAAATGTTTTATATTAACATAATTCTTTTATATTAACATAATCATTTTTCTAATATTGTTTAATTTCGCACAAAATTCCATAAAAATACATTAACTTTCTCGTAATTGTTGAAATACCTTATATCACATCCGATTTCATTTTATACAACTAGAATTATATATTATAACTTTAGTATACTTATATTAAAATTATATTTACTTCCTTGATAGAAACATTTTAAAATTTGAAAAGATACATTCTTATACACTTCTATAGCATCTTAAGGATATACAGATCAGGAAAACTATTATTTATAATTTAAGACATCGACTGAGGGTGCTTGATGGAATTTCAATATCAAATTTGGATTATTGAGATTTTGTACACATCAGTTCGAGTCCATTCGTGTGCTCGAATGCCTGAAGATGCCGAAAGGCGAAACCCGGTTCGTTAGTGACAAAATACATGGAAGTGTACAAAATCTCAATAATCCAAATTTATTATTTATAAATAATTATGGAAATCCATTGTTGTTTGAATTTAGTAGTAACTTTTATTAGGATGTTAAAAAGCGAAATTATGGTATTTATTGATAAAACATATCAGCTGTCGAAAGGCAAAAGGACGTAACACACACAAAAAATATTGTGTATAGCACACACAAAATGTGTATTAAATTGTATACATTGTCATTATCGAAAAAAAATATTTGAAAATACCGAGGGATACGTTCTTTTGTCTTTCTGCAGTTGACATATTATATATATAAATAAACTGTACAGTTCTCGTAAAAAAAACTTCTGTTGTGATAAACTACATAAGAAGTTAAGGAGGACAACATATTTTTATTTATGTTTAATTTATAAACACTCTTTCAAAAATAGTAAGCGCAGGAAACCAAAAAATTCAATAGTCTCTTACCCGTATTTTAAAAACGATTTTATCGCATAAAAATTAAATCAACATATTTTTTGAATCGAAAGTTGAATACGTGAAGAATAGGTTATTGTCTCAGAAAAATAAAACTAGCAGCATACGAAAGCTTTCAGAATTTTGTGAGAGATAGCAAAACGTGCATGTTATACGGATACTCACGAAGAGATTTCGAAATATATTGAAACCCAGTTCAGAAGTTAGGTAATTCAAAGAGTAGTCTATTACCCGAAAACTTTGGATGTTTGTCACAGAACGATGTTTGAGTCTGATGAGACGCCAGAAGATAATATAATATATGTAGATTTTCTCTTAGACGGTATGGGATTCAATAAAGTAAAGGCAAAAGGATATACTTGAATCGCGATAAAAGCCTCAACCACTTGTCGTATCTTTGGAAGTCTTTGTTCAACTAAGCCAACACATTATACAAAGTTGCCTTATCCGGTAGCTGCATTGTTGAATAGTTTTTCTTTCAATCGGTCTTAAGGATGTTTTAAAGATAATTAACTGCCAGAAAGTGGTGTTTGCTATTGTCTATTTTATTAAATTCATTAGAGTATTTATATAAAAATATATGTGAGTATTAATTTAAACTTTATAACTATGGTACTTTATATTCATATTTCAAATACGAACATTATTTGCTTATTGGAAAGCGTCAATATATGTCATTACAGCTGACGTCAATAATACGCCACGAACAGATTTACTATAATGTACAGTTGTACACTAATCGTGTTTAAAAACAAAAACTCGAGTTAAATTGAGAATTTACAGGAAATAATATTTGTAGCAGTAGTTGACCGCTTAAGAGAAAAATTCAACAAAAATAACGATTAACGTTTAGTATTAGACCAAATGATGACAAAGCATGTGTATTCATAATGGATCAAATGTCTTAATTAATATAATAAGACGAAAATGAGGAAAGAGTCTGTTCCAAAAAAATTGTTTTCTATTTTTAACAACCATTTTAACATGTTTTTGTGTCAGTAGTTGACCATCTAAGAAATTGAAAATTCCAGTAATTGACAATTTTTTTTTCAGTAGTGAACCATGTCTAATCAAAGGGTTTCATGACAACCTTTCATCAGAAATTCCTATACGACTATTATTGGTTGAATCAAGTGGCATATGCTGACATTCACTGATATCCTTAACAATTCTCTTAATAAATTCAAGATAAAATACTTACTGCATAAGGTGTTGTTTCCAAATAGCCGCTATGACACCCCAATGAATATGGTCATGTGTTAGATCCTCAATCCGACAAAAGATGGTTTTACTTATCTGAACTCTACAATTTAGAGCAATCCCGTGTCTACGTTTCTTATTTTGGGAACTTTTATTAAAAAAAGGTCAACTACTGATACATGGTGAACTACCAGTATACCATACATATTCATTTAAGAAAAATTTAATTTATAAGCTATGAAAAAACCTCAACGCCGAAAATAACTACTTTTGACAATCTTTTAACCTGCCGGATAGGCTTCATGTTCATAAAAAAAGTTTTGTATATGAGAAGAGATTGTTCATCACAGGCATCCGTGCTGTTAGATACAAATCCATAAATCAATGTATAAAAATGACCATTTGACAATTCAAACCCCTTGATCATGCAACTAAGTGTAATAGAGCTACAGCTCAAGAGTTTTACCGATCAACTTCGGAAAAACTGAAAAAAAATTGTGCATTATTGTACCGCTACTATGTTAAATATTTTAAATTATGATCGAAAAATATTTACACTCTAATGTCTGTCTTCTATAGTGGATCGATTAGATAGATAGTGTAAGTACCCAATAAAAATATCTTCGTTAAATATTACACGAAGCCCTTCTGCGAAAATAAATAGGTACCCATTTAATAAATTATTTTAAACTATGCTATAAAATATGAGAGTATAACAAATAATATTCATTGTATGTAAATTGAATAATGAAAACGAGCGTTTACGTTTTCCCCCAGTTTTCATAAATTTATCGCCGAATATCGAAAATTGTAAAACAACGAAACTTCATTGCATAAGAGTGTATTTTTGAGGATTCGAGTACTCGAGTAGAATGAAAACCTACTTAGTTGCGGCAACCGGTACGAAATATTAATTGGGTTATATTAGCAATGAACGTTTGATGGAATCAAAATTAGTTAATATTTCTGTTTTTCACACTTTTCTATGATTTATTTGCAACTTTTAAAGCTTCTTTGCTACAGATATTTTAAGAAAACGACGAAGCAACGTAAAGTATAATTTTATATTACCAGGCTTCTTCACTGCGTATTGAACCTTAGTATGGTCGGTTTCTATAACTCATTTGAATATACAAATGTCAATAACTTCAAGTCTACCGTCTACCTGAGCTACGTTGGTATTTCAGGAAAAGCTTTAAATGAATGAATGTTAGCAAACTTTGAGAACGCATAAAGTTAAGTAAGTAATTATAATTTTTGAATAATACTACTTTACTAAGACGGAATACTAAACAATTTAATTTCGACTGAAACATGAATTTTCCATTGAACTTGTACTATTATGTAAAAATTATCTCATTTATAAAATTAAGTTATATGGATATCTTACCTCAGATAAATTATAAAATTAAATCCACACTTTATTTGTAATATACGTACAAAATCTTTGATTAACATAGTAATTATATGTTGAAAACGCCTAGCTAATAGTAATTACATTTAAATTAGCTAACACGAAAAAAAATTGATTCCTTTCAAATTTTTATTTAATTGATTCGCGTGAAAATCAAAGCTTATCAGAAGCCTGCTGGGAGCACAAAATTCTACCGAGGCCAAATGTGGCGCTTTGGAGAGCTCTGATTTATAACATAAAGCTTTTTTATACCAAATCTAAAAAAATAACAAAAATGATACCTTACTGTTAATAAAGACAATATGTATATCAATAAAACGGTTAAATGTTTTGCTATTGTGTTTCGGATTATAGTTTCAATTATTTTTTGAAGGTATTCTCGTTTTACTATATTTTTTATGCTTCTTTACGTTTTATACTTTATTGTAAATATTGACATACTTTTAAATGAATTTTGAACACGTATTTTACCATATTTTAGTAAGAAAGACACGAAATTTTAAAAAAGTACTAATTTTATTGTACGTCTAATTAGATTTGTGCCGAAGACTAATTAAAGAAGCTTATCATAAATTTGACAGTACAATTATTTTCGACATGAAATAAGACGAACAAATGTTACACCTAACTACACAATTAGAATACTAAAGTAATCGATACTAACTTTTTAGTATAACTCTTCGAAATACTCAATTTATTAACAACCTTATTCAGATGTTTCATAATATTTTGAATTGACTAATTCTTTTTTTAAACAATAAATTATATGGTTGTTAAAAACAAATATGACTTAATTCTGTAAAAAAACACACAAAAATTGCCGAAAAGCTTTTAATATATTAACATAGCTCTTTCTTTGAGCAAAGCATTTCCTTTCAATAATTGTTGACTATTTCCAATTGCCATACACCAGTTGGACTTAATCTTTGTACTGCTAATGTTACCTGATTTCTCTGGAGACACTTCTAATAATGATTGTGATAATATGAAACGCCTTATTTTATTGAAAGAAGATTTGACAGTAATCAGTTCACACCCAAAATTTAAATCATTTTTAAATTCTTAAATAAATGACATAAATTAATTATCATTTTAAGAAGTCCGTTTTGAAAAAAATGTTCAAAAAGGAAAAAAGTATTCTTTGTAAACATCTCGGTATTTAAGTATAGAATAAATATTTTTTATTTTAATTTATTAAAAAAATTAAAAAAATCTATTAAGATTGAATTTTTTACACTAGAGAATGATATTTATTAAAAACATTTCAATTTAAAAAAGTGTAATGTAAAGTTCGTTTTACGAGATAAAATCGAACGAGATTTTTCCTAACTAGCGTTCGACTCGACTGTGATCAAACAAACAAACACCCATATCGAAGATCTAAAATTTTTGACCTTGTTATATATCTTTTCCATAAGTCTTTACCATTTTATAAGGGTTTTATTAGTGTTTCATTTTACATTCCCAACGGTATTGGGTGTTGAACCCACTACTACTCGAAATGGCTTCACATCTTTCTTACATGGTATAATCCACAGTATGACTACGGTAAGCATATTTAAAATGATTTTTTAAAAATAGCTTGCTCTTCATAAGACTTCATGATTTTTTTGAAAGCCTTGTATTTAATTTTCCATGGCTACCACCGACAGATGCGACCGTTCATTGCAAGGTGCAAGTATTATCATTTAATGTTTATACATCTATGAGAAACATATGGATGCAAGTACAAATCATAAAATATTCAAGAGAGCCAAATACTTTTTGATTTATGAGGAGCTATGTTTGTTTTATTTAAAAAAATGATATTCCTCTACTTTTTTGTAACATAACATTCATCTTTCTGCCACTTATAAACATGATTATTAACTATGACATCATTAACTCATCTCTTCAAATTTTATACTTACAAGTATAGCTCTTAAGTTGAGATTGTAGTTTTGTATCAAAATTGCCTGTAAGGTTAAATTAAGTACTGATTATGTATTATAGTACACATGCGTTTGTTTTAATTATTTTTAATCATTTAATTCCTTCAAGGATTAACAGTTAATTAATATATAGCATTTATTAAAAAAATCTTTAAGTATGTACACGAAGTATTAGTATTCACGAAGTTGTGTAATTTTAATAATCGATTCAAATACATGTTAAATATTTCCACCTAAGCTTTCATAAATAATTACAAACAGTATTTTGAAGAATATGTACACCATCGACGTGCGGTGGATTTATCACTATCTCTATCGCACAACCTGATTTGGGTGTGAGCAAAAAGGATACAAGAGCATTCGCCGCATGCCCTTGCATCTCGCTTGCACCTCCACTTTTCATGTGATTGAGCGAGAAAGAGATAAAGCCACCGCACGCTCCTGATGTACACGTGGTATATAAATTGTATTATAAACAGCCATCGATTTGCTTTACGTTTTTCTTTTCTCTAAATATATATATTCGTATTCGGTTTCAATGTCAGAGAAAGCGTTGAATTTATTTTTAAATGTGAACCTCTCACGTTTTTCCAAAATGATAAACTCAATTCATCTCAGACCCCCAATATGAATCGATGAAATTATCAAAATTATATTAGGTCTCGTAAAAATGGATATCAGTAACCTTTTCTGAACGCCATTTTTTCTAGAGCGTTCAAATTATATTAAGCTGGAAATTCTTTCAAGGACCTTTTTAAGTGAATTTTACTTCGGAAAGAAGAGATATACCTTGGATAAAACTTCAAATAGGGTTTACGGTTAAATACATTTCACAGGTTTAAATTAAATCAAAATATACCGCAGACTACAGAGTTAAGTAAAATAATATTAGATGATGTATAAAAATGTGATTGAAAAAGTTGTAGGAGAAAATCTATTAAGATAATTTTTAGAGAGAGTAGTTTTTATTATACATTAATATATATACATTTATATACTCTATGAATGATAATCAGACATTGCACCAAATACTTTTTTAAGAAATGTTAATGTATTCAAATTAATATGCAATATTTTTTTCCTAAATGACGAACAACGTTTCACTTTTAAAAAATAAAGATTTTAATAAATATATAATTCTGAGTTCCGCATAATCAATGAATAAGGAGTAAACATGTATCCGCGTCCAAAGATTAAGTCCAAAGACGGTTAATGTCAAATGCTATATTTTTTCACTTAAATATTTTTGATGCGGTTAGTTGAA
This sequence comes from Himalopsyche phryganea, assembly GCA_022494535.1. Lineage (NCBI taxonomy): Eukaryota > Metazoa > Arthropoda > Insecta > Trichoptera > Rhyacophilidae > Himalopsyche > Himalopsyche phryganea. Next base: position 1,887,372 of record JAGVSL010000018.1, on the reverse strand, counting down.
ATGACAATAAGTGCTGCTTAACGCTCCTAGAATGAATCTGAAATTATTTAAAAAAAATTGTACAAAATTTTATGACGTCGTTTTCATTGCGAAAATGTATGTAAAACAATATATCTGAAAAAAACATAGTTGTGTTTTTTATTTTTGTTTTAATTCTAATATAGCTGATTTAGGCTCCTCTAAAAATTAAAATTTTGCAGATATCCAATTTTACAATTAATGAATTTAATCAACTTCGTTAGCTTTTTTGTGTTAGTTGATATTTTATTCTTCTTAATTGAGAAGCAAGAATTGCAGAGAATTCACCAATTCTCTAATATGCCAGAACTCGGGATCAATTGACTCAGTTTCACTTAATCTTCTTCCATCTTTGATAAGATTACCTGTTCATCTCATTAGAATACACAACATGCTTCCATTATGTGACGGACTGGCGTAAGTCTTTGATTAATTGTATTATTCATTATAATCGACGGTGTGTTGGCCAATTGATGTAACCTTCGAAATTGAAATTGTTCAGGAAAGAGTAAAAACTGTTTTTATCAAAAACATTATATGATGAGTTATGAGTCTTCAGATACAGGATTATAAGTAGGAAGTTCGTGTCGATATAGTAGTGGCTTACATCAAGTGGCCAAGTCAGAATTTAAAGATTAGAAAACCTAAAGCCAATGTAAAATGATGTTTTCCTTAGAAAAAGTGCTCAATTTTTGTTTCTAATTTACATCATTTGGCTGAGGCCTGTCGTTTGCTCTCAATCTGCTCTGTCATCTTTAAAATGGTTCAGTCATTAATTCTTTTTCGTATATTTTGAGGGTTACATGAATTGGTCAAAACACCGTCAATATATTATATAGAAAGGTCACATGTGCAGTTCTGGTGGTATTGAAGCATTGGTTTTTTTTTCAGTATACGATTCTGTCAGCATCGAAAACCACTTCCAATCCATATTTTAAAAGCATCAATTCCTTTCATTCCGCGTTGTGTAGCGTCAAAAATTCTATACAACACCACAATACGGAAAACGCCTGAGTGTGAAACAACCATACATTTTTATTCCCTGAGATACTGCGGTATTTCCCCACAAACGTCAAAATGAGTTGTATCGACAGACTAGTTTGCAAATCTCGTTCCTTCATAAACTGAACATGTTTAAGTGAGTTAAAAAATTAAATAATTTGACTAGGACAACAGTTCAATGTTTTTGTTGTTATGTACTTTATATTTATGTTTTTGAATTAATTATAATATTTGATGCAAAGAAGATTTCAATACGTTAAATGTAATTATAATGTAATCCATTGTCTTTGAAATTCGATAGATAAAAAGACTTGATACTGGTAACGGCATCCAACGGCAATGTTTCTTTTTTTGCGCAAATATTTTTGACTGTGAATATAAGGAGATATCCGGGTAAACGAAAGTGTCACACGCTGGGGAATCGATTTTAGACGGGGAAATAAACAACATCTCTTTTGCATATCAGGGATTTCAACTGTGTTTATTGTACATAGTTAAACCAATGTTTGATTGCTTATGCGCTAGAACATAACGTTGAAGTAAAACATTGGTTAACTCTGGTAATTGAATTAGAAACAGAAAGCCTGCTATCATTGTTTACTTACTAAAAACAACTGTTCGTCCGCTAGTTGAGACGCACACGGCACACGCTTTTGGAGTAACTTATCAATAGACGTAGATTTATAGGATGTTTCCATATCTTTCATCCACCCATTACCCAATACTGCTCTATAATCAGTTATCAGTTAACAACTACACTGATATGCAGAGAGTCAAATTTCTTCACATTGGAAGCGATCAGGATACAAAAAAATATATTATTTATTATCAATAATAATTCTCACTGGCGAAGTTTTAAAAACATCTTCTTTTCTACGTATTTATTGAACGTAAAGCGTATCTTGACCACCTGGTAACTAGTTTTCCCATTTTCTCTTTTACCTTACATGAAAAGAAAATGAAGCGTGACTTTCGTAATCCTAAGAGTGGAAACGACATATCGTCGTTATTTCGAAACAATTTCGCATCTGTTTTGCCGCGTTTTGGCGAGTCTTGTTCAAACTTAATCATTCTCTTTTTTGAGTTACGCCTATTATTATATACATATATTCAATAAATTCAAATAAACATAAAAACAAATGATTCGGTAGATGATTACTAGTAATTCTTGATGGAAATAAATTTGCCGTATTTATTCCATAAATTGATTAAAGTTATATTCAGAAACGATATCGCAAGTTAAGAGTGCATTTAAACTGAAAATGCATGCATCACGACGAAACACAGCATAGACGATTTAGTCGCATTCCCAAAGTTATAAGATTAATGTTTGATTTAAAAATAGGTCAACAATATTTCATATATAACAGTATGATTTATTTAGATGTGTTATTATTGTCTTCAGCTTTTTACGTATTTTTTGAAAGGCAGTTACTGACAAATTTTGGTGGAGTGACGTTATATTTACAAAATTTGTACTGGTGTTTCTTCATGGTGTAATGTATTCACTCGCTGAGCGATATATTTTGAAAATGTGGAATAATTTTTACAAATTATGTTTCATTCTAATACTTATTATTAATATTTTTAAATCAATTACCATGTTCGGAATATAATAACAATTTAAAAATTCCTAGTATTCCGAACGCAGTTTCTTTTAGGTGAGATTTACAATGCATTTTAAAATATGTAGTTTGAAAGTCGCTGCATCAATCGACATTTTCACTCTTGCGATGACATACAAATATTTAATCCACGACTCCGAGAAAACTTCTACACGAAATGCATTTTCGCGAAATACGAAGACAGATTTTGCATTTATGTCAAAATATCTGGCAACTCAAATATTTCAATGATTTCCATTCACCAATTCAAATTTTTATTTTAAATTGTACACGATCTGTGACTAATGTGGCTTTAAATAAAATATTTGTAATATAAACCATTTTTGTTAAAATAGTGCAGTTTTATCGCATCACATTTTATGAATTATATGCTATACAAATAATTTACATAAAATCAAAGCATCAGTTATTATTTTTAATCTTAAAATCACTAGTTGAAAAATAATGATCCGTGTCATAATATGAAATTGTGGAATGAGTGCTACACAATGTATTGATTGAATTGCTATATAGTTGTTAGAACCCCATGATAATTCGATTAACAAAGCGGTGATTTAGTTCAATAAGAATTATATAGCATATACAAGTATTTCGACGCCGCGCCATTGTCAGAGGTCTACCGATACTAAACAAAATGTTTTACAAATATAATATCAAATCACCAACTATTGACATTTCAATCGATTGATGAATTTTTATCCAAATCCCTTAAACGTTGTTTACCTCCTAAGTCACAACAACGATTTTTAATAAATTTACCGTAAATATTAGTTGGCGATAATGTCATATATGTATTATATTTCAATAGTAGCACTTATGCTCCAAAATATCGTCTTTGTGATCAAAAAAGAAAATATATAATATATTAGTATAATCTAATTGAAAATATTCAAAATATGCCTAGTATTGTAGTGCATCATATAACGAACATTTTAATACTAATACGGTACGTTAAATTCTTACTTTTGATGAGAAAATATTGTCAAAAATCATATAATGGAATCATGGAAACAATTTGGAAGTCTTAGCTAGATTTGTCGACTGTAAGTATCCAAAGTAAAGTCGTGTCTGGATTTTACTTCAAGTTAAAAGCTATTCGCCCTTATTCTCGGATGGAGACAAGTCTAACGAGAAGAAACTAATCAGCTTAAAAGGCCACCAAATTGCTTATCGAATCGATTTGATCGTCGTTTCTAGGTCGAGGCAATGTTTTGCAATTTTTGTTTTGTCTCAGACTACGTAATACGAAGAAACATTTTGTTTCTTTGCGATAAAGAAACACATGCATAATAAAATATCTTTTTTTACCATAAATAAGATTGCCGACCGCCGTCGTTGAATGGTAACGCTGTGGGCATGATAAATAGCTCGAATTGATGAATAGATATTACATTTGTTAATATGCCATATTTTTTTTCTGAATTATTATAGTGGATTTTTAATTTTGTAATCACTTTTTAGAAAATAAGCCTTTAATATTTGGCGTAAGGAGAAAGAGAGAGAGAGAGAGACAATTAGTATGTTCAACTACCAATCTTCTCCAAAACTTTGTAGTATTTGCGTGGAGTGAATGACTTGCAATTCTTTCCAAAGTTTCTGTTGAAATGTTCTATCACGATTTCATATTCTCAATGAACATTGTCAATTAAAACTTTTTGATAAATATTTCAAGATTTATTGAAAAAAGCACTATATTTAATATAATTTATAAAATCAACTGACGGTGCTTGTTGGAACATTAATATGACATTTGAATCGCATTGTGCATTCGTGCACATTAATGCACGGATGGCAAAAGCAGCCTTGGAGGGGACAATAATTGTGGTATTGCTAAACAAAATCACTGGTTAGAATTTTAATGTGTAAAATTTACTTTACCAACTATGAAAACCTCAGGAAGATTTCATTCTCATTATTAATCAACACACATAAATAATGTCAAAGTAAAAACAACAGACAAGCTGGAACTATTTCTAAAAGGTTTTTGATAAATATATACATAATTTGATGTAAATTATTTGAATTCTCCAGAGAAGCTATTCTTTAAAACCGAAAAATTTTAAGCGCCATTTTAGTAACCGCCTTTGGAAACATCTTTAATTCTATTTATACTTAAAAGCATTCATATAATTAGTATTCTTCGGCACGTTTCACTAGAACTCAGACGTTCGCCCTAACATCTTTAATAATCCCCTGACCATAGCTTTACCAATAGGAATAAAGAATTTAGCCTGGATTTATACATTAAACGTATTTTATCCATTACATGCTTATTTAAAATGGTAAAATTTTATTAAAGTTTATTAAAAGTCAGGATTTGATAATTTTAATTTAAAAAAAATCTTATTTTTATAATTTTTTTTAAAGCCAGATTTTCGCCCATCTTAATTATTAGGAATTTTAACGATGATCGTTTATAATTCAGTCAGTGAATCTAAAATTTCTGATAAAGTAATAGGATAGTAATAGGATAAAATATCAAAGTATTTAGTTCTACAAAATTTTAACTAAACACATTTATATCTTATACTATTATAATGAATTTAAATACCAATTCAATATTTAACATAATAAGGATCAGGTTATATTATAAAGTCAACGTTTTTAACAAACCTACAGATTCCGTTTACAAAAAACTATGGAGTTGAAAGAACTGAAACACGTATTAATTTACGACTAATTTTAGCTAGCTTTAATTTTTATTAATTAGATTATTTTTTGTCTATATTTTGTAATAATACGTAATTCTTATTTTTCAATACATGATTTTATCTAAGCTGACTGGTTTATTAATGAGGAACTCTAATCGAATATTCGTTTTTTTTTGATATTCGAATATTTGATAAACTATTCATTCATTGTACTTACGTACATAAAGCCACAGGGTTAGCAGACAATGTCATTTGACGTCGCATTATATTTTTTTATAATACATTTTGATAATTTAAACACTATCATACTCTCTCAAGCTTATAACTGTAACGTGTTAGTAATTAATGTCTCATCAGAAATATGAAAAGACAATATGATGCAATTTGTAAATTACGTTATTCGAATATATTCAAATACTGTATGGTTTTAATATTGTTATTCGAATATTTCATAATTTTAGATATCAGCTTACGGTTGTAACAGTAATATCTATTTTGGTAGGGATTTGCGGGTTTGGCGTGCCGAGTTCAAGGGCACCACGAATAATCATGTCGGTGTATCTATTTGGATAAAAGAAGACTTTTGACGCGTAAGTCCACTGTCCCGGTTTTAGTTGGGTGGAAATTGAATTTCCGCTCAGACAGAAAGTTCCATTAGTCGGCACTTAGTTGAGCGCTCGCCCGGAAACCCGAACCGGGTTTTACCGGAAATCTTCGTATTGTGTTTGAGACGCGTGTCTCCGCCTATAAGTTATCAATACGTATTTCTCGTGACAAATTTTACACATTTTCATTTCGCTTTGACAGATTTCGGACATCGAGTCACGAATGTGTCAACATTGAAAACAACAAAAGTCTTGATATCCGAATTTGAATATTTTGGTTAACCTTCTTTTACTGCTATGTTGTGGTAAGTAGCAACAACACTTTTAAGGTGTAAACTGTCAATTATTGGTGGAAAGACATTATATTTTAAAAAATAAAACACAGTTCATTTGTACTACTTCAATTTTGAATTTATGTGGAAGTAGTACAAATGAATTGTGTTTTATTTTTTAAAATAGCAACAACAGTGTAAATTATATTGAAAAAGAAATTGCTAGCGCGAGTTTATATTAATACCTGTGATTGACGGATGTTTGAAACATAGTTAAGCCATTATATATTTTTATATACTGAATGATATAAAAAAAAGAAAAGATTATTTCTTAATTCCAAACGGTATTGAAGTTTTTCCATAATATATTCATTTACAAAACGTCTAAGCTGACTGCTAAAATTTCATATTTAATCGAAAAAAGAATAAAATGTTTACCCGGGAACAAATTATTTTAAGCCAATCGATATTTTATCCAAATTTAAGCAACTTGACTATGTTGTAAATGCAAAAAACAATTGACTTATTGGAATATCAACGAAAAATTTTTATATCGACAAATATTAGTTTATTCTGATTTTTTTTACAATTAATTGAATATTTTTTTTTATTCGAATGTAATATTGACTATTTACGCACATTAGCGAAAGATAAGTTTCTTAAGACAAATGAGTTTGAATATTTTTCAGTAGTCAGTGCCAAGACTGCCAAATGAATACATAACAAACCAATAACAACACGCAATACTCTTTTTGTGGCATCCCATACCATAAGATGGTTTTCATCAAGGTAATGTTCTCATTGACAATTGCTTTCCACTACAAGTCAGTGAAACACAGTTGCTTTTTATCAAATATGGAGATTTTTAGGCAAAAAAATATTATCTAAGTCTTCCTATAAAGCACAAACATATTGTAATTAAATTTAAATTTGGATTATTGAGATTTTGTACACTTCCATGTATTTTGTCACTAACGACCCGGGTTTCGCCTTTCAGCATCTTCAGGCATTCGAGCACACGAATGGACTCGAACTGACAGACAGTAAACAGTGTCTAACGTTTATATAGAAGATACAAATACGACAAATATTGTTTACGATGTAAAATATTATACGTCTGAGAGCCACACTGATACCTGAGTTAACATTTCGAGAATCGCCTTAATCCTTATTTTGTAAACAACACATTAACAGAGTGGCGAATTGCCGCTTTCCAACTTCTTTTAGAATTACCAATGATTTTACAATTATAATAGCATTGTGGGTTTCGACGGGATGCAATTCGACGAAAGGATAAAAATCTCGATAATCCAAATTTGATATTGAAATTCCATCAAGCACCCTCAGTCGATGTCTTAAATTATATTGTAATTATTTTTGTATTGACGAAAGAAACTTATATTATTGTTTATTTTTACTAAGTGTATCCTCACATAATTTAAGACATTGGCTGACGGTGTTTGATATAATTTAAATTGATCAAATTCAGTTAGTTTTGTCACATACGACTTGAGTTTCACCTTTTGACATATTCATGCATTCGAGTGCTCGGTTAAATTTGAGCATTTAGTAAACAGTTTATTTCATTAAAATCTTACATAATAAAAGATACTCCTGCTAATTCTTGAAACTATTTTAATATTAATGGCGACTAATTTTAATAAATCACATATTTTACTTAAACGTTTCAATACTACTTAATTTCATTAGAAGATAAGTAATAGATATTTTGAGTTTGTTTCTGTCTTCAGTCTCCGCATATAAGTCATAAAATGAAATCTGAAGAATACTGTTACAAAAAAAAAAAAATAATATCAACATATGTATACTCATTGAAAATACATAATTTTATTGACAAAAGACATATTACACTATGACCTTGGTTCCATACTTTATTTATAAATTCATGAAAATCTGACGATTAAACACAATATAATAAATCACATATTACGTAATTTTTTTTTTTTTTAAAAGTATTTATCTGAATTCTGTTATTTTTTACGTGATTATTCAATTCGACTTCATATTTATGACATAGATTCATTCTACGCTTTGTTGAATTCTACAGCTATAAAGCTATATTTTTCAGTCTGTGATTCAAAGCATTTTATCTTTACCATAATTTCCTTTGAGAAGTATTATTATCACTGAGGCATGACATTTGAGTAGCATAGCGTCTAAGGCGAATATTTTCTTATTATCTGACACCGCGTCTGTTTATCATACAAACGCACTTTTCGTAAAAATTACGCCATTCATATTATAAATTTCGCATATAACATGGGTCGTATAATATATTACAAGATCTTTATCATTATTATTAGGTGGAGCGTATCAAAATGTTTGTGCACAGATTCAAATTTTTCATAAGAAACAAATAAATGGCAAGGTTTTAGCATATAGTTGATGCATGACAAAAATATATCAAGCATTAATATATCAAAACCATGTAGCGAAATTCTCTATAAGGTGTGTTGGAAAGTGAGACAAAAGAACAAACGATTGCTCTTATGTCTCACTCAAGCTCATAACTCAAACCCGAGTGAGCGAGAAAGAAAAAAATTAAACGTACGTGCCTGGTGTGCGAGTTGCCTTATTGTGATAACTATTGATAAAAAATTTCAACTTCATCTGAAAATAAATAAATAAAAATATATTATAACCATGAATCTTCCATAAAACTTTAAATTGATTACATCTCTAGATTTAAATAAACGTATATTATGGGATAATGTACGTATTTGTAAAGCTTCAATTAACATTATAAAATATTCATCATCTTCTATAAACATGTTTTAAAAGAAGTATTATTTTATTAATATATTGATTGAATTAGCATTTAATTGGTAGAACTCCATCATAATAAGATAAAATATCATAGTATTTAGTTCAACAAAATTTTATTATTTAGTTGATAGCTATTTCGGCTTAACGCTATCGTCAGAAGCATGCTTAAACTTATGTTAGCTAAGCTATCTCTTTAGTGACCAAACAGATATTCATGAATCACCTTTACTTAAACCATTATAATAAGATCACGTAATTACGCATAATCAATAAAATATCAATTTTAACGATTAATTAACAATACCATATAAGTTCCTTTTCCAAAAACATAATTAGTACGTTACATATTTTTATTTTAAATAAAAGTTATTATCTTAGAATAAATAAGATGACATAATATTGTCTATCTCTTCTAAACAATATAATACAATAGCTGAGTTAAAATAAGCGATGATGGCGTTAAGCCGAAATAGCTATCAACTGACTAATACAATTTTGTAGAATTAAATGCTTTGATATTTTATGGCCTGTATTTATTCGGCCAGTAATTAATCAAAAAGCTCAGTAATTAATTCGATAAATGGTCAGTATACACGTGGTCAGTTAATAAAATAAACCTTGTTTATTATTTTATCTTTTTCACTTAGTTAACCTAACCTGACCGTCCTTTAATATTTACTGACTGTATCTTTAATATTCACTTACCATTTTTATTTTTCTACTGACCGTTTTGTGCGTTTGTTACTGACCGTTTCTTTAATATTTACTGACCGTTGATTTGAATTAGATACTGACCAAATAATTAGTTGTCATATTTTATATTGTAATATGCCAATACAACAACACCTAAATTTACCACGTGTCTTTCAAAATCAATTTTTATTTATATGGAACTATTGAAACTTAGAATTATGGTTTTTTAATGTGGTATTATTTTTTTCAGAACCACGGAGTGAAAGTCAAGAAGCAAATTAAATACTGACAGTATTTTTTCACTCCTCCAATTAAGGCTCAAATAACAAATCAAATATTTTTTCCTTTAATATCAAAGTGCTTCGATCTTGAATCAAATATTGTGTAGTAAAAATTGTGTTACATAAAAAATGGATGTCGTGGTAGATGTGATTAACGTGTACATTTTAAAATGTCCCATATTTAGAAAAATTCCACCTTAAATTCAATTAAAAACAAACGGAAAACCCAGTGTAATGATGAAATTCAATTTTAAAAACCCTATATTAAAAGACACTTTGAAATCATATTTATACAGGTGTAAAGGTAACATAAAAAACAAAACCACTTAGATAAAGTGCCGCCAAAAAATAATGTATAAAAATATTTGCATGATATTATTAAAATCCCTTTGGATGGGAAAAGGGTTGCTTACAATAGTAATCCTTGCGGAAATAATTATTTCATTTCAGATTGCTTGCTTTGAAAGTATTTTGTATGCCCATATTTGGATAAAACGTTTTTATGTATATTTACTGTCAACTTTATCTTTCACGAAATCTCATATAATTTCCAAGACTAATAAATTATATTGAAACTGCTGAAAAGTTGAATGATCCATGAATGGTCAATGCGGATTATTCTGTACGTATATTAAATTAGTAATTTTGATACTTTTGTGTGCTTAAACCATTAAAACATAATTTTTTGCACCCGTTGATTATATAAATTAAAGAAGAATTAACGTATTTCTTATTTTTTTGTAAAGTAAAACCAATAGAAGATTAGAGATTAATTTTTTTTCAATACTGCTTTTTTCACAGGCTTACTTAAGGAAATTTTTGATGTATTCTTAATTAGGATACTAAATAATTATTTCAATATTTTTTTTGATATACGAATGATACCAGAGAACTTATGTGTATATGAAAAAATAATTGTGCTACATTTATAATATGACAGTATTATACTATAAAATGTATATTTTTCAATGCTTATTTAAAAAGGAATCTGTGTGAAAGCCTAGGCCTTTTTATAAATATTTTGACGAACAATTTATTTAAAATCAATACTCATACAACAAAATATTATGTTAATTTTTTTCAATCTCAGAAATATTCATGTGGCTTCTGTCTTGAGAAAAACATGACAATGATTTAAAAAAAAAATAATTTAAGTGAATTTTGTTCTTTAAGGTGATGCAGGAAAAGTTATATATTCTAACAAACAAAAACAAATTGAAAGTGTGATTTTGCTGTAGTTTGAATTGACTCATTGGTAATTTTTACAATGAAGACAGGAGTCTGATAATATTTCATGTTTCATGAAAAAAAACTATATCTAGTAATGAAAAAAGCGAAACGATTATATGGTATAAAACAGTCTTGTTTAAAAGATTTAGATTAGGAAAAAAACATGTGTTAAATGTATGTAAACATAAATTTTCAAAATAAACTTGTGTATATTATATAAAAAAATATTTATAACTTTGATCAGTAATGATGAGAGCGGGAAAACTTACCCTTATGACATAGCTGTAAATAAAAATAATAATACATAGTAAAATGCATTATTTATATAATAATAGAAAATTTATTCAACTATTAAAACTAAATTTATCTTGCTGTAATATCGTCCAAGAATATTAATATTTAAAATCCCTATCATTATATTATATTCTCAGTATTATCTGACAAGTATGTGATGTAACAGTGTATCTAATTGTAAAAATATAATTTTAAATTACTAATAATAAATGTAATTTGTAAATATATTTTGTTTTCAAACAATAACGTATTAATTAATACATTGTGGTACTCAAATAAGAATCTTTCAGTAAATCAGAGTGAGTGAAATTAAGCTTTCGTTGAGTGAACAAGGAGTAAAGCTTTGATGAAGTGCAAGTTATGCACCATCCCCTGAACGAGACGGCGTGTGCCGCCCTCCGCGAGTCCGTGCGGTGGGCGGACCCGGTGCTACTCGCTAGCCTTTCAGTTCTGGCGCTGATCAACGTCATGGTGATTGTGGGAAACTGTCTAGTCATCGCGGCTGTATTCTGCTCGTCTAAACTTCGCAGCGTCACAAACTTGTTCATTGTGTCGTTAGCTGTGGCTGATTTGCTAGTCGGTTTGGCCGTTCTTCCGTTTTCTGCTACCTGGGAAGTGTTCAAGGTAACATATTTTATTCATCTTTATAAAATCATTCCAAATTACTCGGCTCAAAATGTTAACTTTTATAAGAAAACATTTATAATCTATGTCACTTCATACTTTGTTGATTGAAAAACTATTTGTGAATTTATGGATAGCATCTGTTGAAAATATTCCGGATGAGTGAAAGTAAACCCGATCATTTAATAAAACTGTGGAATTAGTATAAAAGATTGTGTTTCATTTATAAAAATATAATTTATTTACCTTAAGAGTTGTCAGTTAACACTGTCTAAGTGACAGTGAGCAATATAAGTATGTGGAAGTAGTACAAAAAAATTGTGTTTGATTTAAATATGGTAGTCGGCGTCCGTGGCGTAGTTGGTAGCGTCGCTGGCTACGGTAACGTACGTCTCGGGTTCAATTCCCGGTGCGAATGGATTTCATATATTGATCTGTCAATCGATTTATGGATTTCTGTTCGTAGTCTGAGTCTCCCTCCCATCCATCCCATCCTCACGGGGCGTAGCGAGAACGATTAGTTAACCACTAGTCCTGTCATATCCCTATCCTTCTATCCCTACTCTCTTCGAAAATAAAAGAGAGGTTGAGCAACTGAGTAACAAGCAGTTCTCGTAGAAAATTTCTGTCAAGATACCTCCATTAGGAGACCATATGCTCCACATTGGGAGCGGACATGGACAAAAAAATGTTTTAATTTAAGTGAATATTGATTATTTTATTTAACAATTTTTCGGTTACATAATGCTTTTATTTTCAAAAGGTGACCTACGCGCCAGATATTTTTCAATTTTTAATCATTTTAGAGGAAATAAATAGTGTTTTACTTTTCACTTGATCAATCAATAAGATTTGAATTATTGAGATTTTGTACACTTCCATGTATTTTGTCACTAACGACCCAGGTTTCGCCTTTCGGCATCTTCAGGCATTCGAGCGCACGAATGTCTGAAGATGCCGAAAGGCAATAATTCAAATTCATTATTGAAATTCCATCAAGCACCCTCAGTCGATGTCTTGACAAGCCTGAAATGCAACCTATGACCTTTTGATTACTAAGCATTCTCTAACCACTAGGCAACGAATTCATTTTACACTACAGATATCAAAATATCGTTCATCAAAAAAAAGACGTCTTCTCAATCAACATTATAAAATTTGAGATTTACAAACAAAATAGGATAAAACTAATAATAAATAAATGAATAATGAAACATTAGCTCAATGAAAAAAATAACAATATAAGACGTTAAACGTATGCGTTTATAACAATTATTTTTTTATTTAAATAAATATAAAATAAAGCCCTTGATTGATAATTTGATTCTCGGTCGTAATGTTTCTTTTATCTTTTGATACTAGATTTTAAAAAATCACCCACCTCCGAGATAAATGTGCCTGAAGTAATAAAATCTTGTTTAGAAGAATAAATACATTCAAAAAGTTAAATTAAAAAGCTTTTATCCGCCTTAGTATATTCATTGCCCACATGCGATACGAAGCAAACGATGGGAAGAAAGAAAATTCACATCCGCCAAGTTAAATTATATCTACATTAATATTTTTACTTATATTTTATTTTTATTTTAAGCATTCTTACAAGTATAACTCGGGTAAAAAATAAATTTCACCTTTTAGAAAGGCAAAACGAAAATTCCCCACAGAGCCGGCTTAAACTTGACGACAAGTCTGAACCTTTTAAAGTTGAACGATACCATTTTAAGATTATTTCAAAAACACCTGTAACTTTTTTCTCCATAACGGTATGAAATGTGTATCTTTATTGCTTCCATGCTTTAAGGCGTTAGACAAGACATTTCAAAAGAGAGTCTGTATTCAATAATGTAGGATAATGTTAGTTTTTAACACAACATGTTAATGTTAGTTTTAGTAACAGTACAAAATTTCTTTAGAGACATTTATCATTTAAATAAATCGCATTTTTACATTGGAGTACGATATTATGGGACCAAAGAGCAAATATATTACAATATTTCTTTTCGTAACACAATTTTTAAAACTCGCCACTACATAAAGTACAATAAATTGTTTACCTATTGAAATTTATAATTTATTCTCTTTCAATAGGAAATATTGGATAAGTAGATAACTTTTATGACCGTTCTTTGGTTTTTGGTCGTATAGATACTTACTATAGATATATGGTTATTGACATGTATTTTATTTAGTCTGAATATTTGTATCGAAAATATTTGGTAACCACCAAAACACTACAATCCTGTAACCACGGTTTTTATGCTAACGCCTCAACACTGTGCTTGAATTTGATATCTGTTTTGTAAGTTGTTTTTGGATCTACTTTATTTTTTACCCGTACTTCTTTATTTATTTGAGAAATTTACTTTTTCGTAACATGTAAAATGAAAAAACCATTGCAACTATCTTCATATAATATTGCTGAAACATTTTTACTATAACATTAAAAAAGTCTAGTTTTGACTATGGCGTTAAGCCGAAATAGCTATCAACTATCTTATAAAATTTTGTACAACTAAATACTTTGACATTTTATCCTATTAAAAAAGTGGTTATAATTGTAATAAATATGATTGATTAGAGTATTATACTTGTTTCGCTTTTCACGATCATAGATCCTCAACTAAAGTTTGACATTAAAATGTCAATCAATATCTACCAATTTTACAGGGTTGCTATTTCATTTAATAAATAATTTTTAAGTACATAGATAAATGAAAAAAAAATAATGTTACTATTTTTAAACATATTTTTTTTTATACAGAAGAAATTTAAGAACAAAAATATTTTGTAAGTGAGATAAAGGGTATAAATGTGTATTGAAAATATTTTTATAGGTATAAACGTAATAATTCATACAAAAAACTTTAATAAAAAGAATGAAAAAAGCAGAGTCGAAATAATATTATGCATTGCATTCTAGAGATCACATCTGTAACCATGCCAAGTTACGTATAGAGAATAGTAGGAAAATTACTGTTTTTTCTAAGAGATTTAATTTACTCCGACACTCCATTTTCATGTTCCATCCCTTGCTTACTTCTTGAAAAAATAGACGACTCGCTAAGGATCTATTCTTTCCCTTTACAAAGTTCACGCTTCAGCCTCAGGCTCTTAGAATGTGAAGGTTTTTCTCTTTGGTTCATAAACTATGAGTCGTGTATGAAATTAACTAAGAAAATTAAAAAAAAACAATTTTACACAAAGGGTACGCTTATGGAATATTCGTCATGCTAAAAATATTTACTCAACAAACCTACTCTAAGTTCTGTAGTAGTTAAATATCTGAAGTTTGCCAAATTTTACAGTTATTAAAAAAAGTTTTTAGCAAAGAGCAGTGTTCATGCATTATTATTAAAATACGGTCTGTGTGCTAAACGTATCTTTTTGATCCAAATACGTATATTTTAAGACAAACTAAGAAAATTTTATAACATATGTGAATTATTTTAAACTATAAGGTGTTAACTGACGATTATTTGTGAAAAGAAATAATATTTAAGAAAATAAAACGCATGTATTAATTTCACAATTGAATGGCATAATAAAAAGTCAATTTTGTTTTAGTAGTCGTCTGAAAAAAATGCATTTTGAATTGCTTTAATAAATTTTTGAATGAAACGAAAAAATATATCAACACTTAACACATGTGCCTACCATTGAAGTATGTAAATTTTAATTAAAAAATATTCTATTTTGAACGAACGGCTTTGAAATATTCGTATCATATTATCAATATGTGGTTAAGGTTGTGGTTGAGTAAGGTACACTATATCGACTGTGGAAAGGAAAAAAGATTTAACCCACACCAAAAACTATTGTGTATAAACTCACGAAAAACGTGTTAATACATTATATGTATAATATCTACTATAGAAAGGCAAAAGTACGTATCCTTCCGTGTTTTAAAAATATTTTTTTTCTATAATCACAATGTATATAATTTAATACACGTTTTGTGAGGGTAATACACATTTTTTTGTGTCGGCTACGTCCTTTTTTCTTTCCACAGTCACAGGAAATATTCTTTCAAATGAGATGAAAACAAATAATTATCACTGGTAAAAGTTTGAGCGTGACTGCACTATTGCACGCCCACGGTTCAATTAATCGGAGTGTTATTCGTGTAAACATCGCAAGGCTCGAGTTACCCGGATACGGGAATTAAAAAAACTACAGCTCAGTACCAGCGCCATTTTCAGATTGAGGATCGGTTGGTATAATTTGGCTTGGCTATCACAGTTGCTGTGTTAATATTATACATACGAGGCTAATATGCTCTTAAATCCCCAAATAAAACGAAAAGATAAACGTTTCACTCGACGTTTATCGAGTAACGTTTATATTTTTGGAAATCATCGATAACGTTTTTATTAAGTTGTTGACAACATCATGGCAGCTATAAAAATGTCAGGAAATAAATTATTATATCATTGAATTCGTCGAAATAACTCATTTTACCATACAAATTTCTGTCATATTCTATGAAAAGATGAAAAGAAATGATAAAGTGAAGGCTGTTTCTGATTTAACACTATTTGCATATTCTGAAAATAGTATCGTTCATTTCCAGATAACCAAATAATCGCTAAGTTATTTATTTTTAAGAATTCGTAAAGTTACCTAATGATTCTTAATGAAAAAGAGAAACAAGTTTGAATACACTCATACGACAAAGAATGCTCGATTGATTTAACCATTTATACAGTGAAAAAGTATTATCTATATTTAAAAAAATATTTTAAAAACACGATTCATTTGTAATACTTCCACATATTTATAATGATCAGGATCGGTTTCGCTCATCACGAGCATTATCAACTGACCCTCACATAACTCTCACAAAACGTGTATTAAATTATATACATTGTGATTATAGAAAACAAATATTTTTAAAACACGGAAGGATACGTACTTTTGCCTTTCTATAGTAGATATTATACATATAGTGTATTAACGTGAGTATATACAGAATAGTTTTTGGTGTGGGTTAAATTTTTTTTCCTTTCCACAGTCGATATAGTTTATCTTACTCAACCACAACCTTAACCATATATTGATAATATGATACGAATATTTCAAATATATTTCAAAATAGAATCAAAAAGCACTTCAGTAAACAGAATTAAAACACAAACCCTTTCTTTCTTTGAGTGCCATTGCAGCGCATGCCGGGTACTCACTAGTTGTCTATATTTTTAAATTAATTAATGTTTCAACTAGTTTATTTGATTAAATAAATGTTTATTTTTAATATGATAACCTTCGAAAGTGAAACATTATTCAATTATAAGAAAGTTTGTTGAATTTTATTTATGTTTATGTATGTATTCGGCTGCTTTGAATAGGGTGTGATAGAAAAAGTAATATTGGTTCCGTTATATATCGTAAACAACATTTGGCGTGCTTTACAAAATGTGATTGATCACACTCAGATCATCAAAATATAATAATGTTGTCGTGCACAGGGCTTATAAATCCTATATTAATGTACCTCAATTTATATCAAATAATATAATACGGAGTATTGAAACGAGATGTATACTTGTTAATATTAAACTGTACTGTTTAAATTAGTAAAACATCCCATTTATAGAGATAATAGAACGATGTTTAAATCAATGATCAGTCATTGTTATTGTATTGTTCTAAGCCTGTATACATACATAATTTTCTAGCCAGTAGCCGAATGGTCAACATCGTGCTCTTTAGTTATAGTATCCATAAATCGACTAGCTGCCAAGTAATGCTGTCTACGGGAATATGAGACATCATTTCATATAGCTATTCATACGTTTTTGCTGATGACAGTTAAACTGGGAACTGTAACTTTTGGGATTGGTCTTGGATATTACCGTCAGGTGACTGAAAGCTGATTCATATAAGGGAAACCACCAGGAGCATAATTCCATAGCCGTACTCCAGTGCACATGTTCTAAAGTTATCAAATGTGATATCTATAAAGTTGTTATAACGACGTAGATTGAAAAAAAGATAATGATTAGGAAGTTTATGTAGTTAACATGATTTATAATATTATTGTGATTGATAAAATTTAAGACATGTGTGCAGCATTTATTCTTTCCCAATAAAATAGTTTTAATATCTCGGTTTATTTTTCAAATTGATATTACCAAAAGTTTTTAAATTTATAACATCTGATATCCTTGAAATGTTTACGAGGCGTATCCACTATCCAATGAATAACTTGGATGAATGATTAATCTTGCATATGAAAGACAATCGTCGTTTTATCAAATATTGTTCGAGAATTTTGTGTCTGTATATTCAAATTTCTCGTGAAAAAAATGTTTGCTTCGCTACGTTGTGAAAATGATTCATTATTATTACAATATAAAATGATTGATTTGCCTTCAACGGAAATCGTACATATTTTCTCAGAACTCTAAGGATGAATTTGAATTTGATTTATTTTTGTCTATTCATTTCAATGAGATTTGAAAAAAAAAAATAGATTATCGTAAATTATCGTAATTTTATAAGCTGTAGCATAATGACAGATTTCACCTGTTGGCATAAAATGATTATATCGTTCATAAACATAAGAGTTTTGTATTTATATTTAATGTATTTTGATACTCAAATTAATTAACTACTCTATTTTGCTTGTTTATAATTCTCTAATGATTAGACGAGTTACGATATCATTGTGTCTGCTTTACTGCGTAAATACATCCCACATAGAGATCCCTTGCGACTAAGCACTACCGACCTTCTATTTCAAGTCATAATTTTACGCAGTAAGAGCTTTTTTTATATTCAACCAGTTAACCATTTTTACATACCGTGTAGATCTTATTTTTACTAACAAAAGAAGGTTTTTAAGATATTATTTTGGAATGACGCTGTGTTATGATTGAAATAAATTTCGTTGTTAATGAACTCAAGAAACAATAGAGAAAAATTATATCAATAGAGATGACTGTTTTCGTTCAAACTCTTCGCGGTATTCAGCATAATCTCTCAGATAAAATGTTCGATATAGGAATGACTTTAATTGTTTTTCTCGGAGGAGTTTTTAGTTAAATTTATAGTCAAATTCAACCAAGGTTCAAAGCCTCCTGTGATTATCGTAATCGTAACGCAATATCTTACCATAATAATAACATCCTTAATACAAATCATGGAAGCCTAAAAATATAATAGTTGTATTTCGTATTTCTTCTAATCTATACCCAAAATTACCTTGAACAATAAATTAATCCAGACTAGTAGCAGTATCGAAACTACTATCGATCTTCCTTCAGTGATGAAATTACATATTATACCGTCGTCTTTTATATGACAGTTTAATTTCATGAAAAGGGTTATGATTGAGCGAACAAGAGCCAATAATAATTATACCTTAGATATAATCAATAACTCTCGTTGAATATTCCACACATATTGCATTTTTCAAATAGTATAATAAAATTAAATGTGAATTCTTTGAAATAATTTAAAAAAAAATAGGTTTGAATTCTTAGATGTGAGTACAATTTTCATGGGAACGTTGTGATAATGAAGAGATTCTTGCAACTCAACCGAAAGGAGGGCCCTACAATGAAGATAATTCGTTAAATTAAGACAAAATCCTGCGGCTACGAGGAACCTGAAAACCTCCAATGTTATATAGGATGTTTCACTATTTTTTGAAAGTTCTAATTTAATATAATATAGGTTAATGTATTACAATATTTTTTTGTTTTGATTTATCTGTCCCTCTGTAGTGAAATTATGTTCTTAGTAGAAAACTGTAAAAGACAATTAAACTTTTTTATTGAAATATTGTTATTGTTATATTTTTTTGCGATCATTACATCTGAAAATATCATTATTTGTTATTGTTTTTATATAATTATGAAATTTTCGTCATTGGTGATTTACTCGGGACGTGATTCATCATCGCGTATTGTTTTTATGTAAAAAAGTAAAAGTATAATAGATTAGTAATTTAAAACACTTTAAATAAATCTGATGCATCAACAATTGGCTGTAATGCTGCCTAAATAGAAAAAAGTTTCACAATAACGGTAAGTTTTGTTTAATAAATAAACCAAGAATAAACTTATTTATATACAAGAATACAGCTATAACATTTATTCTTGTTTTATTTTAATGGATTACACATTTGACGACACCATTAATCAGGAAATATCGGAATGGTCTGTACTGAGATAATAGGATAGATTTGAGTAAGATTGGGTCTGCAAACGACCAACAAAACTTAAGCTTTGATATCTCAAGAGTAAGCGTTAGAACCTCCAAAAGCCCACGGGTAAAATTCAATATTCAAATTAATTTTGTAACATTTTATAGCACCATTTATAGAATAGCACATATCATAGAATTCATAAAAAAACTAATAATAGATAAAATTTTATTGATTAGCACCTATTACAATAGAACAGTGGTTCCCAAACCTGTTATGGCTATGGACCCCTTCTTAAAGCAAAAACCTGGCCATAACTCTACATAAGTTTAAAATAAAAAAATTATAAATTTGATTTTGATTTTGATATCTTGAATGGTAAATAGTAATGTAAAAATATAATAAAAATAAAACATTTTGATATTTAAAGTATGATGGAAGACGAGAAAGCAATTAACATCCTCTGTACAGCGACCCATAATGCAAACATAATGCATTATGGGTCGCCATAGACTGGGGTGGGTCGCATAATGCCATAGACCCCCTCAGCAGTCACAAGGACCCCTGGGGGTCCGTACGAACTACTCTGGGAACCACTTCCATTAAACATATTATAATTAGCCAAGTAAAACGTCCAACATAAATTATAAAATATTAGTGACAACTATTTCTACATATAATTAAACTCAAAAGTGATGGGAAATATATCAAAAATTAAGTAAATTACATTATTATAATTAATTTCACATGTATTTTATTTATAAATTATTAATTTTTCCTATAATGACTTGGAATTAAAGCTATAATTTTAGATACAAAACAGATATAAAACATAATATACTAGTGATTACCCGGCATGCGTTCCAATGCCACTCAAATAAAGAAAGAGTTTGTGTTTTAATTCTGTTTATTGAAGTGCTTTTAGAATTTTTATACAATATTTTTTGTTTTTCTGTCTGGTTCAGAGATGTCGCTAGTTGTTCGTATTTGATACTTTTTTTTTAGATTTACATTTTTTCATCAGAAACCTTCACGGGTGTGCGCACAACAACTCACCAAAGTTTTATCGAAATCGGATGAATGGTAAAAGAATACATAGAGGACAAACAAACAAACAAATCTTCGTTTTTATATATTTAAATATCATGTATTTATGTTTATTTTATTGGTTTGTATGTATATTTGTTATATAAGCGAACAAATATTGATGATGCTGAAATAATTTTCAAAATGTCTTACAATTCTTGAAGAACCTGATGCATTACCATATTTTTAACTTAAAAATCGTTTTGTTTATTTTTGAGTATGTATTTAAATCAATTGTTAATTTTCCGCATTATTTTAAAAAGCGTTGAGAAATTGAGCGAGAGAGGCATGGATAAAATTTTATTAAGAAATAAACTTGAAAATTCATTTCATTTTACTGTCGTTTGATGCGAAAATCTTTTTACAGGTATAATAAAACAACTGTTTTTAACCTGGAAAAAAGAAAAATATATTTTAAAAGCTAATACTTAAAGCATTTTTGAATATTTTTACCTACACGGCAATAAAAGCGTCTAAATTTTTCATGAAATGAATGCTTATCACTTTATTAGGATACATAGGGTTTAGTTTCTATAATAAAAATTAAAACTATACAAAAGAATACTTTTACAAATATGTGGTCGTATAATACTTATATTATATTACATACATATTATATTACATATTAATACTTAAATTATATTATATAATTGTTTTACTAATTCTATTTCTTTTGTTTAAAATTATTCAAATGGTGATATACCCATAGCCCATAGCTATACTTATATCAGACAGGTTAATATATAAACATATATCAAACCCACTCAGATCGATGGGTAAAATGTTATAACTATATTCAAAATTAATATGTAGCCGTTTCTGGTATTAAATTAATATTAGCTGAAAATATAAATTGAATTGATTAAAATTATGAAAACTTCCATGATGAAACAATTGTATTGATCGGTTTCTTAAGTTTCCATATTACTATTATATGTCTAGAATTTTCAAATAATATGGGACGGTAGTTTCCGAGAAATATTTGTTTACACAATAATGGTGAGCTAATTATTTTGACCTTATAAATAATTGCACAAGTATTGTATTCTAATTTTCCTTTAGATGTTTTCTTATCCAATAAATGTTTTATTCTAATCAATTTATTTCAATAGCAGAAGCGAATGTTGTAATGACTTAGACAAACTTCTGATTATTTTATTATAAAATGGACGACTTTCTTCGACAATTAGCCTCGTTGTAATTTGTCATTGATACTGAAGGAATACTTGATTCCTTTCTTTGCGTTGGAAATTTTGTTTTCAATAATTGGATTTTCCTTAATTTGCAAGTCATCTTTGGAAGCTGGTGATGTTCCTGGAATACGCTGTAGATAAATTGAGATATAAGCAAAAAGATAAATTAATTATCAGAAATAATCAGAAAGTATCTCCTTTTAGATCAGATGCTTGTTGAAAGCATATTCTAGACGATTTTCTGTGAAAAACAGAACAAGATTTTTGTATTCAAACAATATATTCAATTACACCTAATGAAGCTCATATAATAATAATGCTGACGTCAGCTATTTAATAAAGCAAACTAAAACCAACTGCTTCATAATAAGTCAAGTCATACTACAATAATAACTTATATTGAATGAACAGATCAATTTATTACGTTAAATTTAGTATATAGTGTTAAAATTTTCATATCTAAAAAAGAAACTTTCTGCCTTAGAATTTTTTTTTAAATCATAAACATAATAAAAAAAGTTAACCATTTATTTTTAATTTATTACTTCAATGGAAGCTTTAGCTGTATCAACATCAGCAAATATAACAAGAAGAATATTGAACAATGAAGTCTTCATTAATAAAACAACAATAAATTCTGATATATATTGTATTTTTTAAATTAAACGAAGCCTTCACCAAATAAGGTATTATCTTTTGAACTAGTAATGTTTCAATAAAATTGATATTTCTTTGTGTTATCACTTGGGGGAAGATATTATGAAGTAATTTAGAACATACTTTTTTCATCATTTCTTAGTCATTACAATGTATATTTTTCTTTTTTTAAATATCTATGTGTTACGCAGCACACACATATACAGAATGCATGCACAAAGAGAAATTGTGTGTCTAGTGAGCAGAATATACATATTCTCTCTGTCAGTGTATCGTTCATATCAAGCCTGTTGAGTGAATGCAAATAGTGGCACTGAAAACTTGTTATACTTTCTATTAAAGTATAAACGTTTATAAACCTAATTCCAGTAATGGCAAAAACCAAAATCATTATCAAAAAATCAATATTCTTGTAATATTATATTTTTAAAAATAAAACACAATTCGTTTGTACTACTTCCACATATTTATAATGATCAGGACCGGTTTCGCTCATCACGAGCATTATCAACTGAGCTCGTGATGAGCGAAACCGGTCCTGATCATTATAAATATGTGGAAGTAGTACAAACGAATTGTGTTTTATTTTTTAAAATATAATGTCTTTCCACCAAGAATTGACAGTTAACACCTTAGAAGTGACTTGTAATATTAAATAAATTTCTTTCACTGGCAACTTTATATAACCATATTTTTCCGGAATGCAGGAACTTTTGCTTAGTATAATCGGAGTACATTGTTTCCGAATGCCTTGATCCTTTAAAATAAACTCTTACCTTTCATTTCTGTCCTGCTTGGAATAAACTTAATTAACATTTAACTGAAGCTAATTTTTTTGTCCTTTTGACCTCTCTGAAAGTTCTATTTATATTATTCTCGTTACCGAATGTTCATTTCAATAATTTCTAAACAATATTAAAAAGCTAACTTAAATATAAATATCGTTTTATGTTTTTTATTCAATTGAAAGTATATGTTATTATATATAGACAACTAAAACTGAACCAATTTCTTGCAAAACATCTTGATTTTGTCCTCAGCGTTCAGTAATGTATTCAAAACCCCATAAATAATTGTAAACACGTTACCTTTGATACACTTTTCTTTTAGTCATGCGACTTGCGTGTACATTTGGCTGATAGCTTTAAACACGTTAAGGCTATCTTTGCATAAATATTATAAAGATCAGAACAGATTCAGTAAAATACTCCAAGCCAGTTGAAAATACTAGTGAAAAAGTTTCAGATCATTTGATAGAACTGCGTTTAACTTTTATACATATCGACTGTTGAAACCACACTCGTAACCCACACTCAAAATTTATTGTGTATATCCCACACAAAACATCTATGAAATCGTATACGTTGTGATTATCGAAAAAAAATATTTTTAAAAGACGGATGGATATGTCATTTTGCCTTTCTACAGTCGATATGTTATATATACGTATATAAATATAATATATTAACACGTTTTGTGTGAGTTATACACTATATTTTTTGGTGTGGCTTACGTCCTTTTTCCTTTCCACTGTCGATATGCAGCAGTGTTATTTCGATTATGCGTTGACAAAAATTCAAGTTTTAATGATTTATAAAAAAAAATATTATATTGAAAATCAATAAACATGTCTTAAAATGCTTGTATAATTATTTTCAATTTTGTTTTACTGAAAATAAGAGACAATTTTAAATTAATTTTAGAAATGAATATTCATACATTATAATGAATATAAATATATTCAAAAAAAACAATTTGGATTGTAGTTGAATTGCTTGTGAATAAAAAAAATATATTTATCAAGTTTGCAGTTAAAAATATATTTCATGAACTGCAAAGCAAACTTTTTTACCATATCCGCTCCCAACGTGGAGCCTGTGGCATCTTAATGGAGGTATCTCAACGTTATGTTTCTATGAGAACTGCTTGTTACTCAACTGCTCAACCTCTCTTTTTTCGAAGAGAGTTATGAAAGCTAGAGAGTAGGGAGAGTAGGGATAGGGCTGGGACAGTATTAGTTGTATAGCTAGTCGCTCTCGCTACGCCCCGTGAGGATCGGGTAGGTGGGAGAGAGTTTTTTTAGACATCACAAACACTCAGGCTACGAACAGAAATTATCCATAAATCGATTAAAATATCAATTTATGAATCTGTCCGCACCGGTAATTGAACCCGAGACATCCGTAACCGTAACCAACGACGCAACCAACTGTGCCACGGACGCCAATCAAGCAAACTTTAATTTCATGTAACATGTTTTTAAATATAGTGTTTGTTATTTGTGAATTATTTTAAATACAAATTTAATATGAATAGTTGGGTTATAGAACCAGATGTCTTGTATAAAAAAATCTGTCAAAAAACAAAAAATCAATTTAGGTAGTTGAAAGCTGTAATTCAAAAACTATCTCGTTTAATGTTTTAGTAAACTTTAAGGTGTTAGCTGTAAAATGGTCTTACCGTGAGTTTTTCCGGATTAAAAATACTGCTTACCTTATAATTATAGAGGTGTTATTTTAAGCATGCGTTTTTATCGACACTACAGCATGCGGACGTTGTTTCCCCTTGAAAAAATATATTCCGGATCAAACACGCAAATGTCACGTTAAAATATTCCCTTACAAATATTTTGAGTTATTTTCAAGGAAAGGATTTTGAGAGATTTTACTTGCGAGAGATATTCAACAGACACGAATGAATGGTGGAGTAAAACCAGTTTGTATTTATCTGCACCATGTATGTTTGTCATACAACCGGCAATTATTACTTTTTTAATCATTATTTCAATGTTTTTGTAAAAGTTAATATTTGATCAACACTGATTTTGCGTATAATATCTTATTTAAAAAAATTGTATGAGTAAATATATTTTTTTAAATATTTCAAAAAATGTAGCTAGCCAGTTATCTTCAACTTTACAACTTTACAACTTTACAACTTCGTCAACTTTAATAATAAAAGAACTTATAAATAAATGAAAATTGTTTGATATGTAAAAGAAGTAAACTTTCTCTTACAAATGTGTCAATCACAATTAGTAAGACAATAATCTTAAGATGAAGACACATTGCCAACACCCGACCCCACATTTGTTTGTTTTGCGGTATTGAGTGAGTTATTAGTTGATATTTTAATATGGAGTAACGCGTCGGGTGGCGTGGCGTGTTACCAATGTGTCAAAACCTTTAGTGTTTCCGTTTTTATACGTAATCAAATTGATTTTTCAATGTTTATCTATATGGATTAATTTGCATCCAAAGGTATGGGTGGATGATGTTATATCAACTTCATTCCGACCTCCTCCGCAAGTGGAGAAAAAATCGCTTGCCCTAAAACCATTTCTTGTTTACTTATTTGTTTTCTGACTTATCACCTGTGGTGAAAAGCTACTGCATAAGATGATAAATTGAAAGTGATATAATTATTCCTAAAAAGGGTAGAGTTATGTGTTTTAAATTAATTTATGATAGTTGAACGAATTCGAAATATTTATAACACAAAGAAGGAATGAATTTATGCTACAAAATTAAAAGAGAAAAACTTTAAGTCTATCATATCTATCGGTAGTTATTTGAGACCTCGCAAAAATTTTGCGTCAATCATCTCATGTACTCGTAGACAAGAATTAGTAAAATTATAAAAGACGATCACAAATGATAGAAACGAACTCTGAAATTTAAGCCCACATATTCAATGATTATTATTTAGTATTCAGTGTATATATTTAAATAAATAGCAAGCTATAGAACTCTCAGCTCATATACATGAGAAAGATTTCATAGATTATCTGTTATAGGAGGCCTGGGCAAAGTAGGGCCCATTTCTGTTATTAAATTATTGGTTATTAAGGAATCACTTATTTTGTTATGTTAAGATTCTCTTTTCATGGTAGTTATATAGTTATATCCAAAAAAAAGTATTTTACTAACGGTCTGCAGTTTATTTTGAATTCTTAATTTGACCCTTCAGCCAAAAAGTTTGCCGAGGCCTGTGTTCTAGTGTAAGTAAGGTTTTATAATACAATTTCATAATCTATGAATGTGGGTCGCATTTCTTATTTTTATAATGAATATTTTTTTAAAAATAACTAATTATAATTATCAGGAATATTCAATTACTCAAAGTTACCAGTGAATATATTTTTAGTTGCATATTGGTTATGAAAAATATTGTTTCAATGAATCAGTGATAAGATTCATCATTTTTATATTGCATCACATATTATTTATCATTTCAAAAGACAAACCTTTTTTAATTTCTCTTTGTCGTAAATTTTTTGAACCTTTAAATTTTAGAATCGTCAAACTGCCAGTCGCAAACAAGTCATAAAACTTTTTTTGCATTACTGAAAACAACGAAAAGATTTTATCAAGCCAAGACCAATTATTATTAAGGCAAGCATAAAATTTCAACTCAGCAATAAAAACATCCAACAAAATTGTCGTTTTACGATCGTGAGCTTTCAAAATACCCTAAAATAGCTTTTCTTTTCATAGCATTATTTCTGGATTTCTGAATAAAATTTCAATAAATGCCAGATAATAAAAAAAATTATCATACTAAGTGACCACGCGTATTTATTTATGAATAATGCAACATATAATTTTATGGTTGAAGTCGATGTATGTTGATTGAAATATGAAACTGGGCCATGAATTGATGCAATGCTTAAAAACGACATCTATAGTGTAAAGTTGTTATAATCTTTATTTCTAAGACTGGAAATGATTACATCACAAATGCGAGTAAAAAACACCGTTATTTTTTGTTGCATTCTGTTCCGTTCCAATGTAATATTGTTTTTAGTACAGTGGAACCCTAATTTTTCCTTTTCAAGATACGCTGAAGAAAAAGCTGGTAAACGATGAATCTTGAATAATTATTTTCAGTCTCTCAGCTAGTATCTTAAATTTCTTTATAGGGGGCATTTTAGTTGCAAGTTAGAATTCACGATGCAAAATACTAGGCAAAAATTAACACTAACCGACATGGCGTGACGACTGAGCAGACAACGCTTGCAAACTTGCAGTCGCGGTATTTTTTACGATAGTGGTTGAATTACACGTGCTTATCAGGGGGATGACAAATGTTCGACAAAACAATATATCGGGATAAAATTTGTGATGAAATAGTAATAGCGGTTAAGTGCAGCCGTGTGTATTTCTGAGCGTGATGACAAATGTTTGACAAAAACTATCAATCTGGGTAATTTATGGCGGGAGCATAATATTTAACATATAAATGGAGGAAAACGATAGATCAGTAAGCAATGAATGCGGGATTATTTAACATTATTCTTATGGGTGCTTAGCCGGGAGTATAGAAAATTAGCGATATATGAATACAGAAACGATAGATCGGGGTGTCACTGCATACAAGTTTGTAATGAAGAAACAAACACACCACTGTCTTTTGTTTGAGGCAAATTTAATTTAATTTATCTGTTCAAAATTTTAATTTAGAAATAGTTCTTTTGGAAAAAAAGTCTTTAGTAATAAAACGAATAAAAGAGTGCAAAGTTGTTTTAATTCTCATTTATATGACAATAAATGATACAGGTTCATAAAAATACCGCTGATTTTTTTTGGTAATTACTTATTTCTATTTTTCTTGTTAAAATTTAAAGTTGAATCAATTGCTAATTTTGTAAAATTGATACGTGTTATTATTTAAATGCTACTACTTTATAAAAGAGATTCTAGTGAGACAATTAAACACGGATGGAGTTGGGAAAATGTTTATATAGAGCCATGGGAAAACCAAGTACATAAAGTTAAACGAATATTAAAAATTAGTTACTCTTAAGTAATGTGCAGAAAAAACTAACGTGTATTAATTACCTTGAACCATAAGACTGGTAAAATATTCTAATATACAATATTATGTATATTTTTTTAACAGTATATCATCTGAGAACATTATATGTAACCGACGTATTTTTCATTCATTCTATTATTTGTTGGATCTTTAGCTAAAAGTTTTACACTTAATGATATACAAGTAGTTATAAAGACCAAAAAAATACATCTGAAACCATTAGTTGTGATCAAAATATATATAATAATTTCGTTGTCATAACGATACTTTTTGCTTCAATCTGAAATAATAAAAATATTAGATTGTATCACTAGTTTTCGTTCTTGTGACGTTTGGCAATCAATAAATAAATTGTTCTTTTCATGAGTATCTGTAACATTTTCATTTTAGTCGTAAAAAAGTACATAGAGAAACCAAATAGTTTTCGTAACATGTACAGTGAGTAAATGACTGTCACGCCAAATACTTTTTGAGTGGTCTATCATACGTGGTTTAAAAATTTTAAACTTTATGCGGTTGTATTATTAAATTACTGATGGTCCTATTTCTGGTCTTTGTTTCATAAAGTACCTTACTTTCCTTTTTAAGTATTCAATGCTTTTCTTTCATAAATCTATTGCTAAGGGTCATAAAAATTCGTCTACTTTCCGGTTCCTAATGCTAGCATGCTAAATCTTGATGGAAATCGCGTGTCAACGAAACATTTGAGAGAAACAGCTCAATGGTCAGGGATTCAAGCCGCAGAACGTGTTTTTAGTGTCACTAATCGACGAACTTTGGATTCTTTTCAACGAAATTACAATGTTTTTGACCCATAACAAAGTTTGACGCTTTTCCCATAAACCCTCACGGAAGAAATGTAAACGTAATTTAGAATAATTTTGCTCCATATGTTTAGAGTGAAGTAATATATACCTAAAATTCATCTGTTTTTGAACGCACGTTCCGTAAAGTTTTCCCGTATTTCATGACTCATTTTTTTTAAGGAAATGATGCCAGCATACAAACTGTTATCCGCTTATTTTTATTAATATGGAATATTACAGCTAATATTAATTTGGTTTGGTCTATAATCACTGTATTACCCATATATTGATTTTTGACATTACAGATAAAAGATAAAATTCAATTTTCATATCCGATATTCTATTAAAAATAAATAGAAGATCAATCGAAAATTTTAATCTCAAGAGAATGTAACATTTTGTAATTAACTGCCTTAAAAAAGTTAATTACTCTTATTGTGTTGTTACTACCATTTAAAAGTATTTTATTAAAAATACGCCTTACTTAATTAATGTCAACCAAAACAAATGTCATTTTCTCTTTTTGAAAATTCGCGCTTATTTCTATTGTTCATTTAATTTATTATCTTTTTTTAACCTTTTGAATAGCGTGACATGAGTGAGTTACAAAGCATTTGACCAGCTTCTGTTTGTTCCAGCTCACTTATTAATTCTGGTCGTAATGTTTTAATTCTGTAGCTTTCAGACCACTTCATACAATTGAAAAGGTCAATTGGAAAACATTTGAGAACAAATCGTTTAATTTCACGAGATAAAACAGAATTTTTACTTATTTATATTTAAGTATACTATCTCATAAAGTTATACAATCCTCATCAATCCGTGAGTAAAAATAATTGTTACGAATTTTGTAGAACATTTTCAAGAACTGCTTAAACATATATTTTTTGTAATAATTTAAGACATCGACTGAGGGTGCTTGATGGAATTTCAATATCAAATTTGGGTTATTGAGATTTTGTACGCTTCCATGTATTTTGTCACTAACGACCCGGGGTTTCGCCTTTCAGTCCATTCGTGTGCTCGAGTGCCAGAGGATGCCGAAAGGCGAAACCCGGGGCGTTAGTGACAAAATACACGGAAGTGTACAAAATCTCAATAATACAAATTTGATATATTTTTTGATTTGGTTGTCCACAATATAGAAAAACTACTTAAGTAAATTGAACCCCTGATTTTTTCTGTATATATAATTTTGGTCACTTTTGAAAATCGCATTCAGCGAGGAAGAATATTACGTTATTCCCAAATTATATTTGAAAAAAGTTTTCAAAATCAAAAAAAGTCCGAAAGGGTGAAGATTCAGTTAAAATTATTATATTTATGTGTACTATTATATTATATTGATAAATCTTTACATTTATTTGAGAATTTATTCATTAATAAATACGAAAATAACGTTTTTATAACGAATACAACTATTTTTTGTTATTGATAAATTACAATTTTAAAATCATTTTTGTAACGTAATCAGAGTATATGCTTTACAGCTTTTCACTTTTTACCACATTGATACGCTTTGCGTATAATACACAGAGCGTCTCAGTGTATTAAGATGTATGAATCCCGTGATCTTAGATCCTAAAGCTGCACTCTATAGCCGGTGTAAAAAGTTATAAAGTGGTAACTATAGCAAACGTTACATCAGTGTTGTGCACAGGGAGTTTTGAGTACCACTTGCGACACTCGGTATGTCTCTGTTTTTGAAGAATTAAATGAATATTAAAGACGTATTTTTCCATATAAAATATAGTGAGCAAACGAACATGAAATTGTTGGAAAATGTAATATTGCTTTTGGTATATAAAATAAACAATAAAAATTTACTTTTAAAATCGACGTAGGAAAGTAAAGTAATATTGTAGAAGATAAATAAAAACCGCATTCATGAAAGGTTTGCTGATGTTCTCCAAATTTGTAGTTACGTCATATAAATATTTGAATTAAAATTATTCTATATTCATTGACGTTCTTCGTTCACAACCACCGTTTAATTTTTCTTGTCAAAGTGTATAAAATATGATTGAATGAGAACATAATGACATTCTCTAATTTTAAACTCATTAAATTCGTATAAACAAGAGTAAAATTGACATCTGATGCGCAAATTATGTTATTTAACATTTCTTAAACCTTTTCAGGATACAATTTATTTATAGCTCTGTAAACGTTTCTCCGAATTGCGAGGACAAAGTACAAAACACTTATAATTTGCTTGAATAAAACAAAAGAAAGAAACCAACATTAAAAGAATAATGGGGCAATTTTTTTTTCTTAACAGTACTAGACACCTAATTAATTTTGTGCGTAAGAAAAAAAAATACGAACAAGTGCGCCTTAATTAACATGCCAGTTTAGGGAAAATTGCGCAATTTTCACCTTTTTCAACAATCGTTGAACATAATAATACCTCACGTGAACTTTTTACGATGTTCGAAATCCGACGGAAATTTCCAACATCATTCAGTGTACACAGCTTATAGGGTCATACTGTACTATTATTGTATATTTTTATCCGTATGAGCCTTTCCATATGGATGTAAGCATATTGTCTTTGCTTAGGCAAAAAGTGTAACACCTCAGTTTTTTTTTAAATGAATTTATTTGGTACACAAATAAAATATAAATGTTCTGTTAAAGGGAATTTTTTTCCATGAACACTCCCAGTGTAGAGCATATGGTCTCCTAATGGAGGTATCTTAATGGAATTTCTCTACGAGAACAGCTTGTTACTCAGTTGCTCAACCTCTATTTTTTCGAAGAGAGTAGGGATAGAAGTATAGGGCTATGACAGGACTAGTGGTTAGCTAATCGCTCTTGTTACACCCCGTGAAAGTGGGATGAATGGGAGGGAGTACTCAGATTACTAACAGAAATCCATAAATCGATGGAAAGATCAATCTATGAAAACCGTCCGCACCGGGAATTGCACCCGGCACATCCGTAACCGTAGCCAGCGACGCTACCAACTGCGCCACGGACGCCGACAAAGGGAATTTAACTGCAAATTAAATTATTAGGCGCGTGCTTGGGGTGTCCGAATCTTAGGGGCTTAAAAGAAGCTTATGTGTTACATATAACCAACAAATTTTAAATTTATTTATTTATTTGTAAATAAAAATATTTAAATGCATGGCATTACAGCTAACGCCAATGCGCCATGCATTTGCACAATAATAACAACAATAATAATATCAAAAAAATAATGAAAATAAAGCATTTTTTAAATTATAAAATACAAAGAGAACAAGACAGTATTCAAAGAAAAAATATATTTCGGCAAACAATACCCAGGAGTTTAGTGTTAAAAATATCCAACTCTCTAGGCTCTCTAGCC
Source organism: Himalopsyche phryganea (assembly GCA_022494535.1). Lineage (NCBI taxonomy): Eukaryota > Metazoa > Arthropoda > Insecta > Trichoptera > Rhyacophilidae > Himalopsyche > Himalopsyche phryganea. The sequence continues at coordinate 1,854,245 of JAGVSL010000018.1, read as the reverse complement.
GAACGGCTCTTGCAACTGACGATTCAAATGACCGACGCGAAGAACAAGCTTTAAGAATAAAAATTTCTTGGTTATGGTTTCGGGCACGTAGATAAAAATTGGCAGCATGTAAGTTAATAGTCGTGAGAATTTCAGGATTATAAACTCGTCCTCGAAGAAGTGGCGAGAAATGCTTTAGAATTGAATACGATTTTTGTGCTTGAAGAGAGTGAAAAGATACCACTCCTAAAAGAAATTTGATTGAGTAGTACTGTTGAGGGTTATTATTAAAGGGACAATATTTAAATTTTTTGAAATTGAAATATCGTAGAAATTTCTTATGAATTCGTTTCAACTTCAACTTGTAGGAATTTTCATATGGACTGCAGATAATAGATCCATATATATATACAAGCGTACTGAGAACCAAAGAAATGTATAGACTGCGGAACACAGTTGGGTTTTTGAATGGTTTACTTTGCCTAACTATAAATACTTAGTTTTGTATAGTCTGTGATATCGGTAGTTTGACCGCCTCTCGAGAATAAATAACAAAATAAAAATTGGGAGTGAAATGCATGTATGCCTCCGGACGTGTGTGCAGTGAACTGCTCGAACCAAAAACAATAAGGCTTGAGATTATTGAATCACCAGCCGATGTCACCCCAACATCAAGATTACACCAGGAAGCCACATCTTTTTTTACCAAGATGAAAAAAATAACCACTATAGCTGCACATCCTCTTACTAGATGGAAGATAAATCATCACAATCAAGTTTTCAATAAATATTGATACTTACTTTACATGGAATAATATCTCAACAATAGTTATCGTTGAATAAAAAAACTAATGCAATGTTTTTCAATCATTCCTTTCATTGAAACGTCTTCAACATTAATAATGAGATATTTTTGGTTAGAAATCATTACAAATAGACATTTTATATACTTAAATGAAAATCTCAAATAAACTTTGCTACGATTTTTTATCCAAAAAACAGGATTTCCTATTTTCTTTATTCGACACTGATTGTATTGAATATTCTTCCTTAAACAACGTCTTCAGTTATTATTCGTTCAAGAAAATAAAACAATAATATATCGGTAAAGTTTACGTAAATTATTCATATTGATTTTTAGTGAAAATCTTCAGAAAACCGTTTTTTTACTTACACTTGTTCTATGAGTGTAAATCGTTTTTTGTATAAACATGGTCGATATGTACTCATAATGGAGAATCTAAATATAAATTATTTTGGGAGAAATGAATATTGTTTACTCGGTCAAATTCTATCTTTTTTATTCTTTCCAGAAGAATCTATTCGTAAATTTTCTCTTCAGAAAGAGTACAAATAAAAGGATAGTGTATGGAATAAATTACTATTCATTTTTCTAATCGAACTCTCTGTCTCACTCTGTATTTTTACGAGGTTTATATGATGTAATAGGGAGTGGATTGTAACGAATCAAATACGTAAACGCCTCTGAATAGAAATTCATAAAGTAATTATTGAAACATAAATTAATAAATAATTTACAATCTGGGATTCTAGTCCATGACCGCGTTAGAACAAAATCGCTTTTTACTCGGTTAATAGAAAATAAATTTATTTTAGTGGAGTGTATAGTAACAAAGAAGTTCCGAAAACATATTTTATGCCGCCCACTTTTTTATATTGAAAGTAAAACACTGAAAAAAATTAATAAGATAATTAGTTTATTTGTAACTTAAACTTAAATTTGTAACTCAAATCAGAATATGAATGAAAATATCACTGATTGGGAGTATTTTTGTTTACAGGTGTGGATATTTGGAGACGTGTGGTGCTCAGTGTGGCTTGCAGTCGACGTATGGATGTGCACAGCGTCGATATTGAATTTGTGCGCAATATCGTTAGACCGGTATGTCGCAGTCGCTCGACCTGTCAGCTACCCCAGCTTGATGAGCAGAAAACGGGCTAAAGCACTTATTGCTGGCCTGTGGGTTCTCTCTTTTGTGATATGCTTTCCACCGCTGGTCGGCTGGAAGGATCGTGAGGTGAGTACTAGATTATACACGTCATTATACATGTGCATGTTTAATGTAAAAACCCACATCAAACGTAACAAACTCAATATTTGATAAAACACCGTAAATGTTTTAATTTTTAATTTATAAATATTTTTTTTTTGTAAGAAATTATAAAAATAATATTTGGAATTACAGTTAAAAATAGTCTTAAAAGAACAAAGATAATTTAAATCACATGAGATAAACTCGACTGAGAATTTTTAAGGTAAGTCAAAACCAACTTGAGGAGAAAAGACATCACAAACGACCAAGCCCAAAATCTTTATTTAATACTGATCGTGACGTGACTTAAGCCCCAAACCATCTGATCGCTAAGATTAAGCTTTTACCATTACACCATAGAAAATAATGGCATTAAAAAATTACTAAAGGTAGCAAGGCATGTAGTCAAAATTCGTTCACGAAAGAGATGGGTTTGGAAGAAAAAATAGTATTTATTTATCATAAAATTAAAATAGATGTATTTACAATTTTACCCATTAAAAACAAATGAAATCATAATTACATATACTGAATAAATATTATATTTACAAATTTAACTTTAAAACAAGTTTATGCCTAAGATGTTTCACGGTCGCAAAGGGTGGATGAGGGGTTCTGATCCCCCACAAGTCCCTGAAGGTAGCCATTAATATTTTCCGTTTTTCTGGTGACTTTTATGTTCAATATCAAATAAATATTTTTGTATGGTAATCGAACATGTTCTTTTTTTTTTTAAAAAATCGGATGTTTTTTATCAAATATTTTTATAGCTTCGTTTTAAGGTAGAGGTAAATTTACATTGCTTTTTTTAATTTGGAGCTTATTGTTAAAGAAGTTAAATTAAATCACGATACATGTTTTTTTTTCTGTTATTCCATCGTTTTTTTATAATTTGATAAATAATAAAACATGTTGTTGCTTTAGTATAATAATTGTAAACAATTCTCTTTTTAAAACGCCACAAATGCTAGGTTTTTGATTAAACATAACGTATGCTATTTTTATTATAGGCAACACAAACAAAAGACTTTGTAAAAGCAATGTACAACACCGATATTTTTATCACGATTTTCTTAATTTATAATCATTTCAAATAAACATAAAATCTAATCTTTTTATTGTAATATTTTTTATTTCCAAATGGCAAATTACTGAAAAAATGCGCCTTCAGTATCTCACAAAAAAACACTTTAACGTCACACAATATGAGAACAAAATATGTTTTTTTTATTACTATCTTGAAATTTATTACTACTATTCTTATTACTATTATATGAAACTTTTCTAACATAAATAGATTTATTGATATAATTGACATTTAAATATAGATAAAACAAAGTGGGCCAAAGTTTGCATCCAAATCGGATAACTTTGGCCCACGAAACAAATAAACACTGTAATTACTATAAATTCAGTGATTTTAAAGTCTTGGCAATTTTTATTTATGCTTTCATATATTCTATAAGAAGTTGAGATGGGGAAAAAGAATACAACATTTGGTTTACAGATTAGCAAATTGAAAATATGGCTAATCCATTTTTTTTCAAAATAATTTTTTTAATTGTGTTTTATCATTCCAACCTGGCAGCGTACAAATTCAACAATAAAATGAATTATGTTGTACATTAATTCATAATTTTACCTCCAGGGGCTACTCAATACCTTTGCTTAACTAAAAAATATTAATATGGCATTAGTATTGTCATGGTATAACAACAGCACCTTTTTCCATGTAGTGGGAAAATCTTGGACCGATGGGTAAACTTGCCCAAATTGATGGTACCAATGCTATGGAAGCCAAAAGATTTTTTTTGTTATACAATAGATCTTCATAAATACATTTTTTTCTACGAACATGAGTGACATGTATTTTGTTTACCTAAAAAATTATCGCCTCATGATCTATTAATACCAAAAAAAATAATCTCTTTTAAACGATATTGTAAATAATTGATCGACGTTGAATAAATTTGTAACGGCTCTTCAAAAAAAATCTCCAATTGATAAAGTTTTAAAATACATATTTGCAATATTCATGTAATTTTTTTAGAATAGCCAGTAGATAATATAGAAACCATAAACTTTGTCATAAAGGAAAATCCTTCCGTATAATGAGCCTAGCTGCATTGGTTATAATTGCCTCAACTTAATGCAATTAGTTAGATCTAGTCATTATATGCTAACGTTTAATAATTTGTCGCTGTCAGATACACTGAAACTATGCAAGCGATCGTGACTTAATCAAAATAGTACGTATATAGTGTGCTTACATTATAATTATTGACAGCATTTCATTCATTTGTAGTTGTGGATACCTGTCGGTTAAAAAAGCGTCATGAAAAATCATAAATTTGTTTTAAAACCGTGACAAACAATATCATGTATAAGTCAAATTAGGTTTTCATTGACTTTTGATGTAATTTCAAGACAGAGCGTTAAATACTAAATAGAAAGTATTTTGACGTTATTTTGACGTTACCATACTGTTTTCATTGCCCAAAGAGTAAATTTTAGTCTTCATTTAAGTATATTCAAACTGCAAAACACTTCTGAAAATCTACCGTTTAACTTCACTTATAGAGAATTTCCAGGAAGAAATAACTTAATTATTCGACAAGCAAGATATTCGATTTCAAGAAAAAGGATTTAGAATGTTCCTTTATGAGCTTAAATATGACAAACCTGTGTTTTTAAAACCCTTTTTCTCCTTTTCTGATCATTTCTACTGATATCGGTGAATATTTATAGCTTCTAGGATCTGTAACAGAATGCTTCAGTGCGTAATTTGTTGTAATACTGATCCAGCTCTGGTGTGCTATATCTAAATGTCAAACTGATAGCCTGTTGATTCTTGCTTTTACATAATATGTGTGTACAAATATACTTCCAGCGATTCTATATAAAAACACATTGTTATTTTTAAACAACTAACAAGCAATTTGATTTAATTGTCCAAAACTAATTAAAACATCGCATTATATACGTAATAGCTGTAAAAAAATTATGAAAAATCTATTCTAATGTGTTTTATTTATCCTATAAAATTACCTTTCCACGCAAATTGGGGTGAAGATGACCCGTCGCAGGTTACGTGGCTATATAAAAGGGGGTCGGGAGTTGAAATATGTGGATAAGCCGTGATCTATATGGTATTTTTTTACAATATCTTTCTATAAAGTTGAAGAATTGTAGATAATTCTAACAAATTGAACTCTAGCAAAATCAATAAAATATGTAAAGATTACGTCACAAAAAATTAAAACATTTCAAAAACACATACCATTAGATATACATTCATATATCTATTGTAAATTTAAAAGATTACAGTGCCAATTTGATAATTCAAGCCTTAGTATTTCTAAATCGTTACGCAGGCTCGCGCTCTATATTTATTTTTAGAAAATTAATTCTTTACTAAATAGATGAATACAATATTATTTTCGTGGAAATTGTACATTTTTATAAGTTAAAGGTCATCACATTACTAATTAGCAAATTTCCGTAAAAATGTTTCATCATTTTACGAAATTTTATATTTAAGTTACGTGTTTTAGGTTAATTTCGAGAATTATTTGAGTTTTTAACTAAAATTCAACAATGTGACATTGTATTTTTCCATTAAAAAACGAACGAAATGTCACACATGCATTACAGGCTGCCGAGGATAAAATTTTGATAGGAATAGGTTACATGAAACGTAAAAGTATTATTTATAAACGATTTTTCCTTTGTTAATCCTATCCTGTTAATTTATAGTTAATTGTGGAATATTCTCACACCAACACAACACATTTCATTATAATTTTAATTTGTCGGTTGTGCTTATCCTGAAATCATGTGAAAAACTCAGCATTATTTGATTTTGATTGATTAGTTATTAATGTAAATGACTTAATTTTTCGCAAATTTTGTTTTCGAAAGTTAAATAAAGGAATACATTATCAAAATGTCTAAGTATTGATTATTTATATTAAATTATGAAGTGGATAATCAAAGTCTAAGAACTGTTTGATAAGCTAGCAAACCTTTAATTCATTTCTGTTTATGACAATGGGTGTGTCGTAAACTCGTAACTAGGTAGGATAGTATGCGAAATTGTAAATTACATGTAAAATTATTCAAATTGATATGAGGGAATAGTTGGCAGCATAAACAAAACCTGTTGATTTAGTTGAATGCCGTCAATCGTTCATTGCGTGTAGGTACATGATGAGTTTATGAACATATTTTGTATATGAAACATATGTCTAAAACATACTTTCATCAGTTAAATAATTTATTATAAGGTCACTAGTTAAATGAACACGAGTTTCAAATAAATGTTTTAAAACATACGGATTTTTACAACATCTAATAAATACTTTAAGAAAGTTCACAATTCTATTAGACAGCGTTTCTAAATTTTAATATGTAGTCGTTTGTGGCTTGGTACAACAAGACTGTATACTTGGTGTAGTTTGCCACCATTACTCCATACATTATGTTTCTTAACATTTATTAAGTGTCAATTAAACCCATTAGTACATTCTATTTTCTTTCCAGTATAATAATTATAGAATCTTTCGCATTAACGCTAGTATTACTTAATATCTTTATCAAAACCATTTCAAACTCGCCGTTAGGTTATAACTTATAACTATAAAAAGTTAACACCAAAAAAACTACACGAAACATAGGTATACTTTTTTCTTAACTTCTTCGTGGGAAATCCATCTGTTTAGTATTGCCAAACACTGTCAAGGGATATGAATTAATTTAATGTTAATGCTATATGTTAGCAATTTAATTAAAATGTACTCCTAAAACTTAAAACTGTTATCTCATATTGTGTATACGGTATAAGTAATCTGTTAACAACAAAATCCTGTCTTATGCAATACATATATAAGTATTCAACAATTTCACGAAGATACGATTAAAAATGACAATATAACTTTTTCATGTCTTCCTAGAACAAATAAAATACGCCTAGTAATTATGTTTCATTTATACGTATGACATTTAAATAGGATTCGCTCTTTGATTTGGATTTTTTATTCGATCACCATTTTAAGTAAATGTTATTTTTATCGTTTAAATATTGAAACACGTCTGATCGTAGACATTGCTGAAATTAATATTGTTAGTCAAATCATGTATGTATTCAATACCAGTGAATCCTATAAATTTATTTACCAGATAATTTGTAAACGGTAACACACTTTTTCTACAATATTTTTGAAATACGACTTTCAAGACGCAACATATCACCTTCAAATAATTATAATTAAAGTATTTTGATTAATTAAGCATAACAATTCTAATTATACTTTTTTATGCTTTAAGTTTATCTTTCATTCATTGTGGAAAGATAGAAATCTGTTATTAGGGTAAAACAGTTAATTGGTAGATATGTATAGCGACATTTATTTTTAAACTGAAATAAAAGTAATTGTTAAGTATTTTTATTGTTCATCCTTCAATTAAGCAACATTGTATTGATATTCCTAAGACTAAGTTAATTTCCCAAAATTGTCAATTATTATTACGATTTAATTCTGTGAAACAATACCATCTTAATTAACTGTTTCCTAGTCATTGCTCGCTTGTTCAAATCAACTGACTCACTAATGGCCCTAAACTCATTTTGACAAGCTACAAAGCATATCGATTTTCAATTATCGGGTCTGACTAGTGCTGAATTTTGTATTGAATTGTTCATTCCATAAGCAAAACGGTAAATAATATAACTTATTTCCTTAGTAATGATAATATACAAACATATCACTCTAATGATTATTTCTCTGAAATCAATAGATTTCTTATTACAAAAATACAATTATTTTACCATTTACAAAATGATTTAGCGGCATATAAAACGGTCATATTTGTCATTTTAAAAAGATATTCAAGTTTGCCTACAGTCGGCAAATTCACTCATTATTTTGAACGAGAATGTGTTTAATATGACTATGTTTTATTACCAGATTATTCTTAATGGCCGAACAATAAAGTATGGTGACAGCTATTTTACAAATTCATGCCGAAATAAATGTTTTATACATGCAGTGGAAATTTAAGCAGGACGATAATTAATTTAAAACTAAAAATTTACATATTATAATACTATTCTCTCTCATTACAAAACTTAGATTGACAGCGTTAATCTTAAAACTTAACGGATAGTACTTGTTTTCATATTACTTTCTTCGACTACATGTCGAATGCAAAAAATATATCACAATTTAAGATATTGTTTAATGTGTTCTTTCATTGTGAAACATTTGTCAAAAATCAAATTGTTGTACGAAAGAAACGATGACAATTTTGACGTCATGCAAATTGCCTTTAGATTTTTAATAAGTACCATGATCATGTTTCTATCGAAGTCATTTAATACACAAATATTAATAATATGCAATACCAACCATACTAATTTTTAAAGGTTTTTATTTACAAACCATTTTGTCCATTGTGGAGGAATCATTTCATTTACATTACGTATGCGTTTATCATATGAAACAAGTGATATAAAATAACTGTAAACCGCATTCATTCTCCTGTTTGTGTAAAACCAGACTCAGTTAATCGAATTAAAAGACTATGTTTTCATAATATAATGGCGACGTGTTGATTTCCTATGGATGAGATAACGAATTTTCCACTAATATTCTTATTTGCTTAGTGTTTGGACATGACTAAATTGTATTTTTTTAACGCAAAAAGGATCAAAATCTTCAATTTTAATACCCATTGAAGGAAAACCTGTCTGTTTCGGAAAAAAGAATAATATTATACTATTTTAAATCTAGACTTATTTTGAAAAGATTATTGAACAAATTTTGGAAAAAAATGTTTCTATTTATATAATTTAAACAATCGTTTAATTTGAGAAACTATACTACTCACTTCAAATATGTGTTTGTAAATGTCACTTTCAACGTTTTATATGTGTTAAAAACAAGGGACAGTATTGAATACTACTGCATAGTTTTTATGTATTTTTAAAATTCAAACACAAAAGAGACGATGAAAATTACAGTTTATTTCAGATATATTGTTTTCAGGTGTCTTATATTTAACTTTTTTTAAAATAGGTTTCCTAACTTACAACCAAAAAAATATGACGAAAAGGATCAGTCCATTTTCCAGTTCAATTGAATTCAGTGGTCTTAATAAAAACATCCGATTCCAAAAGCATTGTCTTTCTTATTGCAAAATCAGAAACTTCCAGTATTAAAACAGCTTAATGACCGCATGTTTTTTGCAAAAAACTGTCATTTCACTAAATTCACTATAATTTGTAAACCAATTGAGATATCTTAACCAAATTTGATTTGATGGCTTTCAAATACTTTGCCGCATAAATCAATGTCATTTGAGCAGTGGTTCTATATCTGTGGATTTCATACTTATTTGGTGTAGTGAAAAAACCTTAAATCTAGTAAAAATCCTTGCTTCAAATATCATCCCTGTCGCAGATGCTACAAGTCACCCCGGGACAGAACACGATAATCATAATGACTCAAGCACCATAAAAATGCCATATGGCCCATTCAATAAATCAATACGCAATGTGTAAATAATAATAACCAATACTACAAGAGTGAGAAAAAGTAAACGTGTACAATCTAGGGGTAGTTTTACAAAACTGTGTGGTAAAAATATTGTTTATGTTTTGTTAAATAATGTGTTGATGTGTATACTACCATCTCATACAATAGAATGTATGGCGTAAGACACGTGTATGAGTCCGCGACCATTAAGTTGTTTTAAGATCACTTTTAAGGTGTTAACTGTCAATTCTTGGTGGAAAGACATTATATTTTAAAAAATAAAACACAATTCATTTGTACTACTTCCACATATTTATAATGATCAGGACCGGTTTCGCTCATCACGAGCATTATCAACTGATGAATTGTTTTAAGATGTTATTTGAGAAATTTCATACATTGTTGGTAATATTAGTTCAGGTTCAGTGATATTTATGACTACTGACAAAAAGTCTGTAATGTAACTTGAAATTATGTGATTCTTATAAATATTTCAGTTTTTCAATAAAAAATAAACGTCAGCTTGACAAAGCTATTTTGACGAATATTTCTTTACTTTGAGGCCAGAATGTTGTAGGGATTTTACCCTGAGTACAGAAAACTTATAGTGCTTAACTGCTTCGGATTATTATTTTTAAAATTTCTTCTTAAGGTGACATGAATTAATTTAAAAAAATACTCGTTTTTATCATTTTATCATTCAAAATACAATACTTGGTACTTTATAACACTGGAATTATTTAAAACATGACAACATAGCTATATGTAAAATACATATGCCAAATACTAATTTTAAGCGAGAAGATTTCATCGTCGAAGGATGATTTTGTTGTTTACAATTTTATATTTTATAAAATAAATAATAACAGCAAAGATTAATACAGCTTATAAAAAATGTATTCCTATAATAACGGAGCGTAACTGTAGCAATTCAAAAAATAGTTCACTCCCAAACTCTGTTGAAGACAATTATAATAAACGCTGATAATTTATTTTACTTTATCTAAAATATTAAAGAATTCACGATAGTTATATATTTTAGGATTATTGTTTTACAGGATTCTGCTCGAAAACATATGTATCGGCCATATTCGTTTTCAATTTCATTTATAACTTTAACTTAGAGACAAAATTTAACTTTTATATTTATAAGAAATATAAATACGTGTATTTATTTAAGAGACAGTTATATAACTTTTACTTAATTATGGGTAAATATTTATTTTTTAGGTATTCCCTGCATGTAATTTTCAAGTATATTTATGCGCAGTTAAAAATGACGTCTATGTATATTTGTAGACTATCATAGTGACGTCGATGATCTAAGTGACGTAGAAAATACGTCATAACTTATTCATACCTATCGATTGCCTCCGCTTGAGTAATGGCTTCTCGATGGGCAAGTTCATATGAATATCAATATTACCTTAATGAAATATTTAAGAGAATCGTAATTAGCAGTTTTATGTTATCTCTTTTGCGGTAAGTGCATTGAATAATTTTGACGCTTAAAAACAAATGTTTTTTATCATAGATTTCTATTTTTTAGTAAATTTTAACACCTATCTACAGTGTACTAAATGTTGTATCCAACTACTCTTCTCTAAAGCTTCACACAACCTAAAGGATTATACTATTAAGCATAACAATCGTGACTGCGATTATTTTTCTGCAGGAATTTTCGGAAAAACTTTGAAAAGACATTGTTGCTTATATAATTAAAACAATATAGCATACGGAAATAAAAATTGAACGTACCGTTAATCAAAAAAGACCCGCTGCATGAAGAGATCTATATGTTGAAAATTCTCACGATGTGTGAACCCGGTTCTAATAATTTGATACAATTGTAAAATAAGTACAGAAAGTTTATTTATTTGTATAAGTATTTTTCTACCAAGAATTGACAATTAGCAGAAAAAAAATTGAGTAGAAATCTATTCGTTCTCCATCAATGTCAGATTTTTTTTAAAATTCATTGTAACTTTCAGCCAGTGTATCCGACAGGAATGACAGATTCAACCCTCGGTTACATCGACGTTTTTACAAGACAATAGATTTATTTTTATAATTGGATGGTATTATTAACATTAAAGAGTTAAAAATAAAGTATAAAATAAACCTTGCTGCATGAATTTTTTTACAGAATTACTTTTTATATTGTTCTATAAGTCATCTTTTCCTAATTTAAATGTTCCCATCAATAAATATTATTTGGCCAGAAAAAGTTGTTAGGGGGTAACTTATCATTACAATTTTCAATAATGAAAATATAGAACCATTACAATTACAATCACTCTCTATTTTTCACTAATACGTAAACATTTTAAAATGAAAGAAAGAAAAGAAGAAAGAAAGGGTTTGTGTTTTAATTCCGTTAATTACCCGGTCTGAGCCCGTCATCTTCAGTCCCAGCCCGGTCCGAGCCCGAGTCTCAATATCATCACACTTGTTACCCGAACCCGTCCCAAAGTCCAGATTTATTTTTCTCAGCCTGAAAAAAGCCTGATTAATTTTATTTCGTTTTTCGCTTTTCAAGCAATATAATATGTTATTGTTTCCATATTTCCAACGACATTTATAGCACATTTGAAATAAACTATTTAAATTATGAAAACTATTGCCTTATGGCTGACTCATGACCCGAACATAGTACAAAATGTTTTTATTAAATTTGAATTCCTTACACGGGCCCGGCCCGAGCCCAAACCCGAATCTTTTCTTTACTCGCCGAATATATAAAAAAAAAAATTTGTTTTTCCATCTGGTACAGAGATGTGGTTAGTTATACGTATTCGATTATTTTTTTTAGATTTTAGATTTAAATTATTTTCTTTAGAAACATTCACGGGTGTGCGCATAACAACTCACCAAAGTTTAATCTAAATCGGATGAATGGTTAAGGAATGCATAGAAGACAAACAAACAAATAAATCTTATATATATGTATATATATATATATATATATATATATATATATATTAAATGGATATCTAATACTAGTACATAAGAATGCTGGCCTCCTACCAGTGTAAAAAAATATTGAAATATTTATCATCTGATTTTAAGTTTGTTCTTCTCATATTAATTTTATTATATAATATTTTTACGATTTTATCAACTTAAAAAGCTTCTAAGACAAAAAGTAATATCAGATATAATATTATGCTAACTATGTCCGAACTTCTAAAGCACTCGGGGTTATAATATGTCATGGGAAATTTTGAATTCAGACATCTTGTGCAATAATATTTCACATTATTTACCAACAAAATGGCTGAAAGACTGGCAAACATTTGGTCATGGCAAACATTACAATATATCGCAGGACATCAATCATATTGCGTCATCTCTCCCTTAAATAAACGCTCAGGGGATAGGTCAACTGCGAGACAATTGGTCGTCGAAAATCTCGCAAAGAATAGAACAACATTATTGAAATAATAAATGAATCCGCGTGTAAAGAATACGGGTCTCTTATTTTGTTTTATAAACATTTGACTTTGCGTATGGTGAATATAAATACCACAGAACACCTTCCGGATCGTATGTTATCCAGTCGAGCCCGAATGCTAACATCTGCGACTGTAACATACGGACAGAATTTAACTGTATTTCAGAATGCCAGTTTCTTACCGACTTATGAAAAAGAAGGCAGCATTTATGTCCATCTGACTTATGAAAGTGGATGTAACAGAGAGCATTTTGTGATTTTGTTTCACTTCAAAACGTTAAAACACCATTACCTTTCATATTCAACGGTAGCAGTTTTCTGATATAACAACCGTTATTTACCACGAAATTTTCAGTGTTTATATTAAAACACCCAGTATTATTTTATGATTTGTAGTTTTGACGAAAAAAAGCTTTACCGTACCATTTGTAAAAATATAATATGTTTCGCAGCAAATTGTGTGAGGCAAAATTCGAAATTTTCCCTAAATAAACACATGCCGCGTTGCATGGAGAATGAAATTTGAGGACGGGTTGGAGGCACTTTGCTGAAAAAAGGGAAAAAAACTTGAAGGATTTGAATATGGCCGGTACTCCACTTGTCACTCTTTCAAAGTATTTTACATCGTCCTTTTGGGGAAAAGAGTCATATGAATTGTACTGCAAAACATATTTTAAATACGACAAATTTGAAAGCAAAATCATAGATCAATTTATTTTAAATATTATGACAAGTCTGTTTTTCACTTCTTCGTTATGGAAAAATAAAGGTTATAAAAAAATTGTAAAAAAACATAATAATATAAATATAAAACACAGAATCGTAATGAAATATATGAAAAATGTGTATTATCACGTACATACTAAGGGAATAATACACTCTCAAAAGAAAGAAATCTATATGACACTCTTTTGTCCAATCTATACTATGCCAAAAATAAAACTAACGTTGTAAAAGTGTTTTAAATTTTATTTTTCATTGAAAAACCTTTAGTCAGTTAAATTTAATAGATTTATAAGTGAATTAAACCAAATTCGAATTACACGAAACATTTATAACGGCAATGATTTTTTACATCGTTTATCACTTTCTGGTCAGTTTATACAAGCTATAAAATCCAATTGGAAAATTTGTACCCACAATAATAGAGTGACGACGAAATATGACAGACTATTTTGTTTTATTCTTGTTATATTATGAATACGACCTAGCGATAAAAGTGGACTTCAATTCAAACGGATGTGGCTTGAATTTGTGAATTTGGGAAACATGGGTATCTGTTGTGTTTTCAATCGTAACTAATCTACCCATTGCTTGAAATTGGGATCCTTTCCTTTTTATATATACAGCGTTCATTCTTAAAACAAGATCATTGGAATTTCTTTTTCTCTCCGACCTCTTCAAAAGTATTATATAATAAAAACAAAATAAAATATTCATTTCGGAAAAGAATGAAGCTGATAAAGAGAAAATCATCGAAATTTTTTATCCGCCCTTAACGCAAAAAATATACAAAAAATAAAAGGGTCACACATTTGTTTTATACCCCCAAATGTAAATAAATTGATTGCGTAAATATACGGAATAAAATACTCAAATTTACCATTCTTGTTGGATCGCATACGTTTGTTTTGTATTTTTTAGATACTGAAATAAACGCACACAATATATTCTTTAATCAGCAACTCCAGTTATAACCAACCGGCTTATATTATATATTACAAAATGATATTACAGTGGTGCCCATTATTTTTTCATGCTTCATCTAGTTTTAAAATGGAAACCTTAATACCACCCGTAAGCGGATGTAGCTTATTTATATTACAATAAAAACATAAAATCGATTTTCCTTGTTTTACATGAAAAATAATAGGATAAAAAAACTGTAATGAATAAGATAATGTAAGAAAGGAGTATTTTATCATATATTTCAGCATTATTCTGTAAGATTTTTTGATAACATTTTTTTCACCGATCACGAAGAAAGTACTTGTGTGTTGTTGTTAACTGTCAATTAATCGAGAAAAGACAGTATATTGATCAAATAAAATTGATTAAATACAAGTTATCATTAATATTCTACATTGGTTAGTATGCTAAAGCCGGATCAATTGAAAATGCTCACCGTGTAAACAAAGCAAAACTGGTAATGGCCATATTAAAAATTGTTGAAAAAGTAATAAATTTTCTGTTTTATATTTTTATAAACACTTTTTTTAAATAATATCGCAAATTCATAATATAAACAATAGCAATTAATATGTTCTCTAAAACTTATCAAATACATTTAAGAGCTATTTCAACATCATGTCTTAGTCAGATCAACATTTTTAAACATTTAGATTTTAGTGGTCTATAGATATAAAAATATAACTTATTTACTTTATGAAGCATTTAATTATAACTTATATTGCGAGAACTGGTTAATATTCAGTTGTTCTACCTTCCTTATTGAATGAGAGAGTGGGGATAGAAGGAACGCGTAGGAAAGGAATAGAAGATACCGCTCCCTAGCTAGTTTTAAGGATCGGATTAGAATTAAATTTATTACTCTTTCATTGTATTATAGTTTTTCCAAGTAAATGGTAATTCAATTAATAATATGTAAAATACAATATGTATTTACAAATGAATAGCATATTATCGTCGATCACGAGAAAGTGATTGTTCAAGTAAAGAAAATTTTCAAGAGAATTATTTGAAAATTTGTAATCAATAAAAAAACCCTTCGTATTGCATAAATTCTTGTTTAGTTTTTCGACATTTCTGAGTATAGATAATATTATATATAATCAGTAATCTTGAAAAACTAAGTCATATATTACGTTATTTTTAACATTTTTTCCAGACAACTATGATGTCAAAAAGTAAAGTTCAAAAGTTCATGTTGGTGAAAAATGCACTTGGTCACTTTCTCTTGTTACGACGTCATGTACTAAATATATTATTTAGTTTGTATTGATTTGTATTTTTAGTGTGTTATTAATTAATTCTATTTCGTTTACAAACTACTCACATGTGATGAGTGAAAATTATTCGTTCTCATAAGCTGCTTTAGTAATCAATCAAACGTATAGTTAACTTATGGTCAACATTGTAAATGACATGTTTGCAGTATACTTGTAGCGTAGCTTGTGTCCGACGCATGTAGTGCACGCGATCCCATAGCATTGTGGGGTCAACCGGATTCTAGTATGTATTATTCAACAATGAGCGGTAGCTTTAACCACTGAAACATTTTTGTAACGTAGAACAGATTTTCTTAATTAATCAGAGAAGATGTGGTTATCTCCAGGGAATGCCATCCTGGAATCCCAAAATCCCGGTTAATTATTATATGTTTAGATGTGCCGCTGACCCCGCCAGTCTAACTTCTCCTCTTGTTTGTTTTTAATATTAAATTATCATATAATTTAAGACATCGACTGAGGGTGCTATGGAAGTGTACAAAATCTCAATAATCCAAATTTAAATTATTATAGTTCCTCTTAAAATACTTTTGGTCTTATGAGATTCATGGTAAATATCAAAACCAACCATGTATCGTTGCATAGCATAAAAAGGGCTTAGCGTTGTTTAAATAAATTAAATATATACCAAAAATATAGAAATTCACAAAAAAACTATGATCATTTGGAAATGCTTTTTGTAGTAAGAATATGGAAAATTACTAAATGTAAACAATTTAATAATGAATTAAAATATACTCATCTTTGTAGAATTTTGCTAGGAATAATTATGTTTTATTTAAAATACAATATCCCAATTTCATTTGTTTCCTCCGAAGCTTTTATAATTAAAAAACAATATTTTTATATTTATGTGTAAATATAATTTAAGACATTGACTGAGGGTGCATGATGGAATTTCAATATCAAATTTGGATTATTGAGATTTTGTACACTTCCATGTATTTTGTCACTAACGACCCGGGTTTCGTCTTTCGGCATCTTCAGGAATTCGAGCACACGAATGGACTCGAACTGACGTCAATTCAAGTCCATTCGTGTGCTCGAATGCCTGAAGATGCCGAAAGGCGAAACCCGGGTCGTTAGTGACAAAACACATGGAAGTGTACAAAATCTCAATAATCCAAATTGTGTGTAAATGTATGCCTGCATTTTTCTAGTCATGTGAGTAAATCTAAAATATATGATTTTAAAATTTGTATTCACTCCTAAAACTAATTTTATATAATTAATAAGACTAGGCGTTAAGTAAAATTTGATTGAATATTCTTTTAAATATAGTCGTAATGCGGTTTTAAACCATGCCCATATTATGTTTAATATTATGTTATCAAATTTATACGCGCTTTATGAATATTCAACATTTTTCTTAAAAGGGCCAATGAGATCCTTTTCAAAAGAATTGATATTAGTTTAATTTAATTAAATAATTATTGGAATCATGTCTTAATTTAATCATTCATTTTTAATTGTTGACTTTTTATTCTTCATTCATATATATTATACATGCTATCTATATAATTTATTTTACCTCCCTAATCAATATTATTTTCTCTTAACGGTCATATTCTTAATAAAAACATTTCATCCTTTTAGTGCAGAACTAGAGTAACTGATTTTTGATTGAACTAGCTTAACGTTGGTTAGGTTAATTTGTTCAATAATGTTTTTAAGATTGAAGTTAATGGAATAATCACAAAAATCAGTTAGGCTAGTTCTGCACTAAGGGGACGATTTTAAAGTCAACAAATGTATATAAAATTATAAAGTCATTCAGACACAGACACAAATTTAATTTAAAACCTGAAATTATACTTAATGATCAATCTCGGGGTCGTAAAAAGGGTATGAGATTAAATGGCCTAGTTATTACACGTTTTTTATGGTAAATAATTTATGTTGTATGTCATACAAAGTTATTTACGACATGAACCAGGTTGTGAAAAAATTATTTTCCTATTGCTCAATAAAACATTCAACGGTTAATTACACCAATATATGACGTAGCAGTGATTCCACGTTATTTTGGCAAGAACGTTGCCTTTGATCAGTTTGGTTACAAAACTGTACACTTAACGATAATAATTTAATGGCAGATGATATGAATCTTAAATCTCTATAAAACTATTACATCATAATATCTATAATATAAATAAAACATCTCAAATGTGAAGAGTATTGATTCCTTACAGAACTACGACAGAAGAATTTCAACGGGCAATGGTTGTAAACCAGTCACTCAACTACTGTTTTCAGATTGGGTAGTTACAGAATGACAAGCTAATTAGGCTAGGAATGACAGTTCTGACTATTTCATGATGCAAAAATAGCTATCAGCGTCTTGTAGAAATGTATTTTTGTTTTTGTAATCTTGTTTCAATAAAATTCTAACATAAACGACAATTCAATTAAACAAGTTATCGTCTTAATCAAGCAATATTCTGTAATTATGAAGATATTGTGTTATTGCTGTATTTTTTAAATAAAGCTTGATGATAACAATTTTTTCCAACTAAAAAAAAGTGTTTGACATCCTTCAAATCAAAACGTTTTCTGTAAGCCATCTTTTAACTTATCGTCACCTTGGGTAAACAAGGTTCTATCTGCAAAAACTAAAACTGTTCAGGAGAAACAATTTTAGATTTCAGAAAATGTAACCTTTTTAATGAAATACACTTATGCATTCACGTACGTGAATGAAAGAGACGACCTTTCTTGAGACTGTGATTTTTTAATTATATATTCAGATTGAAAATTGATGCACTGTAACTTTTGCATATTTTTCAGATAGAAAATTTTTCTAATTTGAATTTTTATGGATTGACGGACAATTGTAAGGTTTTTTTAAATGCCGATATAACCATATTTTTAATGCAACTAAAACTGCATTTAAAAGTGATTTTGTAAAAAAACGTCAGATGGAACCTTGTTTACTTGGGGCGACGGTATGGTAATGTGGAAATCCTTGTTTAATTTTTGGTACTAATGCAGAGTTATGAATACACAACGACGATAGCTTTGAATACGCATAACCAACATTATTCTGTTAACGAAACAAAAGGTTTTATTCTTATGTGTACCCATGAAGCATAAGCCCTATTTATCCATGATTTATAAGCTGTAATCAAAACAAAGTATTGGCATTACTTCACGTCTTCAATTGTAATTTCTTATTCCTTGGAGAGCTTTCCCATTGTAAATCGTAACGCCGGCAATCATTACGACGATACCTTGTTACCATCTAAAAGATGTAAATAAATAAAAAGAAATGGCCCCTAGATGTTTAACAGCATTTAATAAATGGCCAAACATTCCAGCTAAACACGTGAAATAATTACATAAGGATTTTTTTTTTTCATTTACGTCCGCTATCAGAAAATTTGTGATGACAACAGTATGCTCATATTATTTTCAAAAGTTTCTTAATTACACTAGCTGAATTCAAACCCTTTTAGAACCTTCGATTTTTCAAAAGGTTATTTTTATATTTCAAAGCACTGTGTACTAGAAGTAATTACATACTAAATCAGTAATATCTTATATATAATAGCCCAAACCGGTTTGTAGGCGTTGATGTAGACGTTTTATTATTATCACATACACATGTAGGTATGAAATTTTCTCATACCCTAAGCGTTCGCGGCGTAAGCAATGCACACACAGTTCCGACGTACTTTAGACATTCACTATTTCAATTTCAATGTTCATCTATGAAGAACGTTCCGACTAGTTATTAATATTTAATTAATCTTGGGACGGTGCTAGAACGGTTAACGTCTTTGGCTTCCGTTTCGGTACTCACTGGTAACGCAAAGAAGTATGATCGCATATGAAATAAAGTATTTAAACTAAGAGACTAACTCATTTCATATTCAGGTTATATTTTAAAATGTGTTTGAAAACAGTATTTTGATTTTTTATATGTTCTCAAGTATTACAAAGATCAATAATTATTTTGAAAATAAATGATTATGTAATTATAATTTAAGATATAATTTAAGACATCGACTGAGGGTGCTTGATGGAGTTTCAATATCAAACTTGAATTATTGAGATTTTGTACACTTCCATGTATTTTGTCACTAACGACCGGGTTTCGCCTTTCGGCATCTTCAGGCATTCGAGCACACGAATGGACTCGAACTGACCATTCCAACTGAGTCCATTCGTGCACTCGAATACCTGAAGATGTCGAAAGGCGAAACCCGGTCGTCAGTGACAAAATACATGGAAGTGTACAAAATCTCAATAATTCAAGTTTGATTATGTAATTGTCTACCAATAAATGTGGGACATAGTTTTTAAATTTAGAATTTATTATTATTAACATTTTGTGTAAGGTATTTTCTTCTATATATACAGTCTAATTATTATATGAATAGATTATAGAAGTATTTCTTAGTAAAATTTACATAGTAAAGTTATTTTAAGCCACATGGCTCTATTTGAATAGAAACCCTACAATATCTGTGTTGAATGGTTTGAATACATAATTTTATTCATTAGAATAAAGTCAAAATGGTAGATGAATGTAAATCAGTTTGTTACCAATTATATTAATTTATTGTTCTGAAAATGTTTAAAATAGTTTTTTTATCCCAATTAAAGCTTACTTGAATAAATATCTGGATTTAGTTATGGATTGCAGAATTGTTGATCAATATTCAATATAGGTATGATATTAAAAATAATTACTATCAAATTTACATATTAATGTTAAAGTCTTTTGATCCGTTATTATAATGGGAATGTGGAATGTCGTAATTTTTAAATAAAATTCAAAAAAAAACTTGATTTATAAGATTTTTAACGTTGTAACTTGACAAAAATATATGAGAAGAACGTGTTCAAATAAAATTTACAATGAATTTCAGCAATTTGATTATATATCAACAGTCTCAAAAAAGAGGAATACATAACGCGACACCTTTGAAATAAACACACAGTTACATAAAGTTTTTACATAGGATATACGGGCGAAATAAAAATAACCTTTTTTCTACTTTACCTTGGCAGATTTGAAAAATTCTGTAATTAGTTGATTGAAATAATAATAAATTAAATGGTTGTTTATTTATTAATGCAATTTTTATATAATGTCACCGTAGTCGAGTGAGCTCCCGTTCTACCTAGCTGCGTGGTATAATTTCAATTAACGAGATTTAATTTCAATTTTATTGAGTTCGAGTTTCTTAATGGAAACTTTTAAATAGAAATCTGTAAAACTTTCATATGTTGGCCAGTATTAAAAATATTTCATCGCCTCATTAAAAATGAACTTTAAAAGGCTTCGATCTATAAAAATCATTTCTTGAATTATTACTATTTGAAAAAAAGAATCGGTCCCACAGCCGAGTGGTAATGTTCTAGAGCATTCGCATTACTCAGTTGCGAATTCCCAAAGGGCCACTTTTATAGAGTGTTTTTATCGTTCGATATATAGATTTGTATACAAAAACATGGATGGCTAGGAAGTTTTAATCTCTTTCCACATACGCTACCTATGCCTGATATACGGGACATGGAAATAACAATTAATTTACTACAAGTCTTTCCCATACCGTGCCCTCCTATTCTACCTCTATCTGTATAGAATCTTCTAGAATTTCATATGCTCCAAATTAACAATAATTTGTATACTATTATAGACTATAAATTATCAGTTTTTTAATAAATAAAACGAAATATAAACTCCAAAATTAAGTGCTCAGTCAAAAGGTTTAATTTAAAAGTCTCTTGTCTGTAAGCATTGTTACATTAAAGTGAAAAAAAATCACTCAAATGTCATTCATTGTAAAGTCGAATTTGAACTACGGTAAAAATAATTGCGCCCTAAAAATAATTACATTAAACGCGGAAATTATTCTTCTCAAGTCCTTGATGCCATCTCTCCCTTTGAATTGCAAATAGATGAGAAGTTCTATTTGAATTGTAAGTTTGTCATCTAAACCAAATTATGATGTCAAATTAAGTTTTAGTTAGTTTGTAATCTCGGGCATGAAGAACTTTATTGCTCATTCGGGTACATACACAAGTTTCTCGCTACCGATTGAATTTATGACTTAAATGTAGTTATAAACGAAACACCTAATTGGTAGCTTTATACATATTTATAGAATTAAGTTTCAGAATATTTTGTATGCGATTGATATTCAATTTATCATTGTTTACATAATATTTCACGAAAATTACAGTCCCAGTGATACTGTAAATATTTACTTGGGTGTTCTGTAAATTTCTTTTATTTGTGTGCATTATATATGAAACCCTTGAATATTTTTCCTTTTATGTATTAATTACAATAGTCAAAGTTATAAAAGATTAATCGTAATAATTGATCATTAAATTGTATACAAGTCGTTCATTAATTATAATAATTAATTTACTTTAAAATTTTTAACTTGACTTATTATTGGGTATTGACAGGGATGTGGATTTGGTATTATTTATGGTATTTTAGACAGTGTTAATTTGGAAAGCAATTAACGAAGACTGACGATTTTTTTTTTTGACGATTAAATTGTGTTTGTGACGAACGAATAAAATATTTTTTTTATTTCTAAACATACCACAATATTTTCATCAATCAATAAAATATTTATAAAGGTTTGACGGCAACAAACAAACAAGCGTCGGCGTCCGTGGCTTAGTTGGTAGCGTCGTTGGCTACTAAATGTTGGTAAATTTCTCAGCCAAGGTAAAGAGGTACTCAACCAAACTTTTTTAATGGAAAAATTAGTTACAGAATTGGAGTTGAAGAAGGTGGCTTTTTAACGACACACAAACATAGATTATGGGTAACAGTACAAATACTTAGTTGATTTTAAAAACAATATTGGATCACGAATAAATCATGCCGTTATTTATTTTGCATGTACCATTATACAGTACAAAAAAAAATATTTTATGATTTTGGGTATAAAAGAATCATGATTATTTTGTTGGTTGCGATTCCACAAGGAAAAGTATTCTGCTATACTGACATTTTTGAAAGTTTTTCCAATGAATTTTTATATTTAGAATTTTCCAAATTCTGCAAACATAAAAAAGTGTTATGTATGACTTTGAATTTATACGTCCGGGGAGTAAAACTCAATAAAGACTTTATGGAATGACAAAGTATTGAAAGTCTCCTGTACAGATTACTTTGAGAGAATTGAGTGATTTTCGGAATAAAACATTTATAATTTTTAAATATTTATAATTCTCGGGTATCAAGTATCTAAGTATCAATCGTTTTTGCACAGGGTAGAAGATAGTCAAAGATTACGGTTTCATGTAAAAACTCTCGTAATTCTAAAATTGTAAACTTATGATCACTATTATATAACTTGTTTAGTGGTATAAAACATGTCTGTTAATACTCATAACATAAAAGTAATCTAATGAGCACTATCAACTAAAGATGCTTGGTGGAAATATAACAGTTGAATCGTTCAAATTTAATATGTGTTCATATATTTTGTCATAACGAGCTGATTTTTTTTCATTTTTTCATTAGAGTATACAGACAAACTCGGACTGACAGGCAGAAAACGGTACATCTGTTTTATAACAAAAAAGTGATATAATATGTTGTTGTACTATAGCTGAAACTAGGAAATCAATTTATTTAATATACTAAACTGATAAAATACATAGATTATATAAAGCCAATTTGGAAAATATTCACAAAAAATATTAAAACCTTACAATGTATCCATTATCGAAGCAGTTATAACTAACTATCATATTTGTTAAGGAATTAGATTGTATATTGAGTAAAATGTCTAAAAAATATATTTTTTTACACAGCTTATTATTTTGGTGGTTTTATTTTAAAAATATATATGATTGGCAAATTTCAGCTTCTCGATATCGTCAGAACTATATAAAATAGCGCGAAACCTATGGAGATATCAAACATATTAAATAATTTTTAAGGAACTAAATCATATGCTATTTTTATTTTATTCTAATAGAGTTTTACAATAAAAAACCACTCAAATCAATATTAGTCATGATTAAAAAAAAAAACAAGATTTCTTCATTTTATTTGGTTCATATCATTAAGTTATCGATTACCATTCATGGAGGCAATCACACCAATTCCCATTTCTCCCGGGGTCGTCGCGTAACCTTTTCTCAATTTATAGCTTTCGAATATCCATTTGTGAGGCCATCATCAGGCTAGTTTATCGCGGTGAAAGAGAGAGCCTGTCAGTCAAGTTGTCTACTTCGAAGAAAACTCCTTCATTCTCCTTAACTTACCTTAGTACCTACATAATATTGTCTACAAACATCAATATCCAGTTATTTATATCCACTGAAAGCTTCTTCTGTTTTCAATACTGGTTCCAATGAACATTATCTTACTGAAAAAACACAGCTAGTAAGTTATATTTTCTCCGCAAGTTTCCGTTTGTATTCAAACGTAAATTCTTACTAAATCCATTTTTTAATTCCTTATTGACAACAGCTTCAATGACAAACTAAATGTAAACAAACCAGTCAACAAATTAAGTAATTAAGTAGGCAATTAATTTATTAATTAATTAATTAGTCCCTTAAGCTTGACTACTTGCAAACATAAAACATGAAAAACTTATTTGTATATGTGTAACGAAAACACTCTTTAATGTTACATATGAAAATAAATTTTAAATTAGTAAAATCTTTCTTATACGTTATTATATCAAAAAGTCTTCTTTTTTGCTATTGTTTACTACTAATTCAAAGCAGAATCTGTTTTACATTTATTTTAAAAATAACATATATGAAATTAAATAAACGGCAATCGAAGGAAGACCTGTATCATAAATAGACTGACTTATTTTTGGGTGTACTGAAAAGTCAAACAAAGACAAAATGAATCGTTTAAATTTTCAACAGTAGATAACCGTCTCTATTTTTATTTTGGTTGCTTATGCCTGTCACTTGTTTTGATACGTTCTTTATTCAAATTCATTCTAAAAGATAAATACAAGAATAGTAACTTTATACCAACTCCAGAAATCCTGTAGTAAATAAATAGAAACTAACTTTGAAAAGGGTAAAGAATATTGATATAGATAGTTATTCGTTCTTTGTAGTGCGATTGGCTTTATTACAACTATTTAATGAATTTTTTAAAACACATAATAAATATATCATATTATTTTTTTCATAAAAAAATTATATAGATAATGCGAGTAGTTTAATTTATGTGATTTGCTAAATTTGTAAGAATTTCCAAATTATCGTCTTATTTTGAAGCCAAAATAGTTTATAGTTCACAAATGAGAACAATCAATACATTTGTAAATAGCTAATTGTATGAATTGAGATACGCTTTGAGGAATGTGTTTTTTTGAATACGGAACATATTTGAATGTAATAAATATTTTTATCGATAAAATTGATAAGTTTATTAATTAAACGATAATACAAAAACCCAAAAAAAGAAATAACTCTGCTATATTTTATAAAAATTCTGTTAAAATAATTTATCTTCTTTAATAATTATTCCGTTATTAAATAAAAAGAAATCTTGACAATATTTATAGAATCGCCTGTTTGAATTTTCTTTAACTTGCGGTAAGGACAAAACGATAGTGTAGAAATTCAGTTAAAGTTTTAAGAATTTTACGTTTATTTATAATTTATTATTATATTATATCCCTAGACGTTCAGAGAACATCTGACAGTAAGATTAAGGTCATGAAAATGATTATCTAAATTCAAAGTTATTAGAATCATCCTAAGAAGAATTATATTTAACCAAATTTTGACATTTGCTTTACGGAATCGTGACATTTCCCATTACTTTCTTTTATCCACAAGACCAAACCCTCTCTAAGTTAATGGTTATTATTAATATTTCTTTTGTCTAATAGCATGTTTACTGGAGCTTATTTTGAACAACTCTATATTGAGATTTTTGTAATGCTTTTACTCATTTATTTATATTTATCAGCCTATCCTTCTATGTATGCATACAGTTTAATAAAAGAAATTTGATAAAATTGTTATTTTAAAAAATCGAATTTCATTTTAATAATCATGGACAACGGTATCGTTAAAAAACATCATTACAAAAGTTGCGTATTACTGATTTATAGAAATAATTTTTAAAATAGAACATAACGAAAAAATGGCTTTTAGATTTTAGATATAATAATTTATTTCTGTCGTTTTGTAACTATTTTCAAATTACATTTAAAATATATTAATGTTCTCTGTAATGTCCCTAATGGTTTCTAATAATCGATGATTGCTGCTTTGTATAGAATAACATTGTGATATTTTTGTTTATAATAATAAATATACTTAGGCCATTGTTCTGTTTACAGAAATACGGCAACTGATGCTTTATATTATCTTACATGAAAGGATAACGACAAAAACGGTGCGGTAAAATTTATAAGCTTTGTGAAAAACATTGTATTTTTTTTCGAAAATGAAAGTATGTGCACAGCGCTTATAGAAAGCTTTTGACATTGTTTTATGGTTTATCTTAGGAGGCTAGATTTTTTTTATGAAAGTGAAAAGGGTCAAATCTAGACTGGTACGTATTTCTACATAGATTTTTTTTCAATTTAAAATGTTTTTTTTTATGTTAGCCACGCATGCATAGAGCATAACAACTTATTGTGAAGCATCTAGACAATACTTGTTCTTACGAGAACTTTTTGTAATTGAGTCACTCAACTTCTTCCTTCAAAGGTAAGGAAAGCAGGATATAATTCGCAAAGGACAAGTAAAGAGCCAATCGGTTTTTCTAATTTTAGTTTTCAGTGTAGGATGGTTGGTGGGTGGGAAGGTATAAAAAGATCACAGAGTTCGATGCCTTTGAATACTAATCCATAAATCGATTGTAAAATCTACAAGTAGATATAATATATTTTCAATTTTATAAATAAAGCCTACTCTATAAATCTTTTTTTCTGTGTTTAACCTTTCTTCCTACATAAAAAAAAGTCTGTTGTCAAAATATATCTTAAGATACCTTTCGTATTTTTCCAATATAGCACTGTAAAGAAAAGGTTCCTTTAGGGGGGCATATGTGTCAGATTGCGGTAATATTTTTTCCAGCGCCCAATAAACGTTATCGTATTAAATTTATTGGAACTTTGTGTTCTGAGAGGTGCGGGTGATTATTTACCACCTGGTTGAAAGGAGTTTTGCTTCAAGAATAAAAGATCCTCTCAATTTTATTCAGTTATGCACAATAAATGAAAAACGTAAAAGTACATAATATATTGTTTAAGTTTTATTATAAATCTGTATGTATTAATGAAGCAGTAATAAGATAAATAATTTATTTAAATAAAGCATGAACATTAAAAGATATCCATTGGAAGTATACGCATATTATAGTGGATAGATTATGATCGTTTATTAAAAAATAAAATCTTTGTAAAGTATATTATTATTTACATCATAATAGATGCTTATTTATTCGAAAATAGTTCAATGTGTGAATAGATGCTAAAATCAGATATGAATGTAAAATTAGTTTATTTTTTTAGAGAATTGTTAAAATAATAAACGATCATAGCACGTATGATTAATGCTGCTGATCAAGTGTCATTAGTGATTTGATTATTAGACGACGAAAATATTGATTTATAGATCATACTATAGTTAATTTCATATTGCGAAACCAAAAATTATGCACAGTTATTAAAATTATTTAACGCTATTTTCTCGCAACCCTTCAAATAATTATTTAAAATAATCTTAATACAATTATTTACGCTTTCATTCAACAACAAATAAAGCACTTATAGCAAGTAGTCATATTCCCAGAAGGCCTTGACTTATATTTTATTTTGTATACAAATTTTCTTTTGCTTTTAAAAATAAGTTTATTTAATTAGCGTAGTGTAATCAATCATCGGCCTCTCTTCTGCCCCACCATTAGGGCAAACATGTCAAACTCTTCCACAATAAAGGGTTACTGGTTTTACACAAAACAGAGGTTGCTTTTTGTACATTCAAAAAATACACAAATGTATCAAAGTTTTTTTTAATATTTTAATTATAAATAAATAAAAAAATAATTGTGTTAATTGAAATTTTCTTTAATGTCGTATCATTAATAAAACATAGTTTGTCGAATAAGTGTACGTTAAGTGAAAGAATTAATATTGAACATTTAAATAACAAATAATCATGTTACGTGAAATATGATAGCGTGACGCCGAATAACCCATAAACTTTATTATTAAATTTTTGAGGAACTAAACACTACAATTATTTACTTATTACAATGGAATTTGACTAGTAAATGCCAATTCAATCAAAATAACAGAAAGGCAATTTTTATCTTAAATTATTTTAAGCAATGAATCTAAAATTTGAATTGAGATTTTGTAAGTTCGAGTCTCACCCATTCAACAAGATGCCAAATGGTTCTGGTAATAAAAAAATGAAATAAAATCAAACAACTGGACGATAATAAAATTGTAATTAATGAAAATATCAATAAGGAGGCCATAATATCGTCGCCCATAATATTATATATTACATTTAGATCAAGTCACCACTTCACATAACAGAGATAAAAATGGGATATTCCTAAATATGTGATTGTAAGAGAACACAGTCTGCAAACGTGATAACTACCAATGCGATATTTGGAAAACACAATATGATGAATGAAGTATGGAGAAAGGGGACCGTTAGTTTGTTACCACACCACAAACGAGAACCATCTCCTCTAAGCTGCATAATCGTCATCATCATTATCCATCCTACTGCTTAATCCAGTCACGCATTAAACATTGGAATCATATTCCTATAAAAAAACAAAAAAAAATCATTTCAATCTTTGAGTCACCTGTGTTTTCATTTCAAAATACTAAGAAACCACACGATTTATTCACTCTATAAACACTGAAAATACGTTTTTCTCAAAACTCTTTATGCACAAGTGGACTTTTTTGGGGAAAGTATCTTCTCTATGGTCATAATTGATGAGCAAATAAGAGTTTCCAATTTTGATATTTTTACTGCAAGCTGATTATTCAAATACCTACTGCGATCATCAAAACTTGAAGCAACGTTTCCCGTTGCGACAGGAAATCTCTTGTCAAACGGCTGTCACTAAATCAGGGAGAGGAGCTTACATCAATCTCACGTTGATGATATGCAAATCCGGTTTGTTCGGTCCTCTTCTCACTGATAATTGAGATGTGAAATGCTTGTTATAGTTTAATCAATAATATGTGCCACAGTATGATTTAAATAAGGCACTTTTCAAAATCAGCTTTAAGATAGACCATACATAATTATTATAACAAAGTACTACTATATTTTAACAAAAAACTAATAAAAATGCTTCTAGCTAACAGGGGCAGAGTGAAATAAAAATAAATATTCCATTTTTTTTTGATTTTTCAATCGGTTATTTGGGGCCTCCTTTTGCATAATTGTGTATGTGTATATTAATTCAATGATACATCTAAATTTTATAAGGAAGATCTCTGATGTCAACAATGATAATATAATATAAGAAGTGTTAATTGTATAAGAAGTAGTTAATTGCGGGTAAGTAGTCACAATAAAATAATATCTCATCAATGGAAAATAACATTTTAATTCATGACATAATTTTATTTTTGAAAATTAGAGAGTAATAATAATGTTTTCCCTTTCATACTTAGCTAAGTTTCTTCTTCACAAAAATTTAACACCTTATAAATTGCATATTGGGATACTATTTTCAATTATAAAATGACACTATTTTCACAATATGTCATCTTTGAAAATGTACTTCCGTTGTGACTTAATTTAGAACTGTTGAGATTTTGTACATTTCCATGTATTTTGTCACTAACGACCAGGGTTTTGCCTTTCGGCATCTTCAGGCATTCGAGCACACGATAATGACAAAATACATGGACAAAATCTCAACAATTCAAATTTGATATTCAAATTCCATCAAGCACCCTCAGTCGATGTCTTAAATTACATGTGGTTTGTTTATAAAGTGACCTCTGCTTATAAATATTTAAAAATTAAAAATAAAATAGTAAAAATGTAGTGCGAAAATTCCTAAAAATCTTATTTTTCATTTCGGTAAGTAAATAAAACAAAACTACAACTTACAATAATAATCTATGTGCAATTATTTATACTCGGTAAAGTCTTAGTGCCCGATTTTATTATCCGTGAGACTTCAATATATTGTAGTAACCCATGAATGAAAACGCGCTGTTAAAACTTTATTTGATACATTTGATAGTCTGCAGTTCATTAACATGTAGATCAATGCTTAATTTATTGCACAGCGAAAGAAGATTCTACACAAACATAAAACCTGTGCGAAATTCATTTATTAAACAGTGTTAACAACACACAAGAACTATTTAAAAATGCTTTCTTAATCTTGAATAATTTGGGAAGGTAACTATATTTTTTGTTTTAATGCAAAAACCACATTTATATAATTGACAACTTCATTTAACTTGGTACCTTTATAAAATTAGAACAAAGGAAACAACAATATAATTACAGTAGGGAATAAAATTTTCTTTCAAATCTTTAGATCTACCTTTTATTTGTGTGCACTAAGTGCACCTCTTACCAGCCGCTACTTAAATCAGTGCTTACAGAAGTCTTAAACCCTGGGAAATAGTTTCTTACTCTTGATTTAAGAGATAGTTTAGTAAAAAAACATATATTTTTTGTATTAATGCAAAGAAGACATATATAACTAACTGTTAACAGCTTTCAGGGAATCAATAAAATAATTACTGTAGGATGCTTCTTTTACTCTTTGTAAGCGCTGTGAATTAATTTCATGAAATATAAGTTTGATTTACATTTTTGAATGAAAAACTTACCGCAGTATTTATGGGCTCATACAAGATGATAGCATATGCCAATCAAGAATGGGAAATGTGTAAATTAAGTCGTATGCCCCGTGAGGTTTAATATGAACCAGCAATGAAATCCAATGTTCATAAATAGCATTAATCGATGGTTGTTTTTGAAATTTCAATATAATACAATATGCATTAGATATTTGACAATATCGGCGGACAATAAAAATCGATCATCAATTATGAGGTAAAAACGCCAGATAAAATAACACGAGCGAAGAGGTTAAATGCATGAAAACTGTACATCTATAATTTATCACTTTGAATGTTCAATATTTCATTCCAGAAAAACTGTCTTAATAATTATTTTGACGTGGTAACTTATATATAGTAAAACGATTGCTGTAAATTACAATATTATGTAACCCGGCGGTTGATATAGTACATTTAAAATGAATTCCCAGATGAATATAAGAATTACAATATTCCTTTAACCGTAGATTTTAAATATTCCAACATAAAAAGGTGGTAGACTAACAATATTTTTTATCTTATTATTATATTCCTAGTTTGTGGCATGTTTATGCAATAATAATATGAAAGAGATAAGCTGAACGCATATGTGACCCTTATATTTTCTAGAATACCGAGCAGTTGTTTACACGAAATTCCAACGCCTTAAAAACACCTTGTATAATATAATATCAAAACTCATATTATGATAAAGAGAATATTTTAATGTAGCGAGTCCGTACGGTGGATGATAAAAATAATTTTGAAACTTCCATTATAATGTTAAATTTGAATTTTGTCTGAAATTTAGTATTTAAATCTGTATCTTCACCAATGTATCTCAAACTTACAACATAATCGTATTTTCCTTCTTGAAACATAAATTTATTTACTGTTGTACCCTCAGTTTTGACAAAACAATCAAAATACAGGGAAGCTACATAATAAATTACGGGTAAAAATACTAATTAAAAATATGAAATGTTTTATGTTAGATATCTTCTGTATATAACACGTATAAATTAAATGGACGAATTTTTTTTTAAGATATTGACTGGTTTTTTTATTTTCGTGTGAAGGCATATTTTTGAGGTCATTGAGGTAGTCAATAGGATCAGCAATAAATGTGAAAAGTTGTCTTCGTGGAGGGTTTTCTAAGCCTTAGGCACGGCGTCAGACGGTCTTGTTCACCGCTTACTTCGACTTGCGTTTCGCCAGGAGATATAAATTTCCTAGTTTATGTAAAACTGGTCTACGCATTACGACTGCATAATTAAAGAGAACAATCCGTGCAGCTCTGAATCGGGTCAAGAACATGATGAGTAAATTCGTTTCTTTTCTTTGTCTTTATTGCATTATGGTAGGCGACTGTGAAACAGCGGCTACATACACATAACAGGTAGAGATGGGGAAACCAACATGTAATTCTCTGTAATTAGACATGTAAAATCTCAGTCATTATTAAAGCATTTCACATTAAGTTTAACTTTATTATTTAGTTATTGTATATGTTTAGTATTTTTAGAAATACTCAGATAAAACATTATATAAGTTTAGTATCAGCATGACAACTGTGCTGTAATGAATGAAGAGATGATTCAAAAATGTCAGTGGAATATTTTTGAAGTTGTGAAACTTTTCGCTCACCACGTCAGTCATTCAGTCTTAGGTTCAACAACATCATCCCTAAAATAGGTACGCCCAACGTGTTAAGCACAGTTTTGTTATCTCGTCCGCTCGACAATTCTAACGGCCGTTAATTTTCCCGTTAACAAGTGGAAATTTCTCCAAAGATCACGCCAGTACGTTAATGCCGTTATCGTTAACGGTTGGCTTTAAGGCCTTTTTGTTACGTGCATATTTCTGCATGTTATTTGTGCTTTATAGCGTAATTAAGATAACCCAGTCCACTTCATTCGCAAAACTCACGGCGTAAGTATACTTGTTGATTAAATTTTACAATGGATTTATTATTATTTTCCTTAAATAAATGCGATAAATTACTGTTAACAGTGTTAGCAACTTTTACAATTCTCGGATGACTTGGAATATTCATATATTAATTATTTATTTAATTTTTAATAAGGAGCCCCAGTTCATAAAAATGTTGAAAATATCTCAGTGATTTAATTTTCATATTATGATACTATATTTGTATGTGTTTTTGTTTTAAATAAATCTTATAAACAAAAATCACTGACTTTGTTTCAAAAACTGTATGAAAAAAAAATTATAATTAAATCATCATACTTGAGTAATTCATTTTAATAAATTTTGCTAATGTTCTAATTTACAGAAGCATCAGCTTAATTGTTCATTTTAAACCTATTTTTAATGCTTATTGTACTGTTTGGTTGACTTTTAAATGTTTATAAAATCATTTAACTTGCTAAAATGATTAGTAGCTATGATTGCTTACTAATCGCTCATTCTACTCACCATTTTTTTAGATCAGATATTAGTAGATGGGGAAAGTAAAAAACATCATGGAAATCCCAAAAAATTGTTTCCATACGAGGATTCGAATCGTTGGCCGTGCAAAGGGATGTAAAAATAGCCCACTCGGTGACGGGAAGTATAAACAAACCAATTTATTCAGTGAAACCATTATAAAAGTAATTAAATTAATTTGGCAATCCGTAGTTTTAAAAAGACAGGATAGGTCGTTTTGTAATGTAAGTATATAATAATTCAAAACTGTTCAGTATTAATTTTACCGTTATAAAATACTTAATTCCCGTTGAATGTGGATACATACCCTCCATTCACAGCTCCATGCTTAAAGATAGCATTTCCTGAAAACTCATAACAGATTGAAATTTTGATAACAATGCTACGGAGATATGATTCCCGATTATCATGTAATAAATCATGCGCACGCCACAAAAATTATTCAAACTTTGCTCGATTAAGAAAAATGATAAAAGCTTTATTATCAGTGAAAATTTTTTCTCTAAATTTTTAGCGGCTTTTAAGCTATATAGACCAGTGCAAGGTGGTCAAAGAAATATGAAGAGGGGAAAGTTAACAAAAAAATTATTTACTTTTGAGGTATTAAATATTGATTAAAAAATTATTGATTTCAAAAAAATCTCTGTATCAACCGGTCAAATCAGTTGTAAATTTTGTCATAAAACAACTTTTATATTTCTAATTTAAGATATCAATATCAAATTTAAATTGATGATATTTTGTACATTTCCATGTACTTTGTCAAAAACGACCCGGGTCAGTTCAAGTTCATTTGTGTACTTGAATGCCTGAAGATGCCGAAAGGCGAAACCCGGGTCGTTACTGACGAAATACATGGAAATATACAAAATCCCAACAATTTTTTTAAATTCATGTCCGCTCCCAATGTGGAGTATATGGTCTCCTAATGGAGGTATCTTAACAGAATTTTTCTACGAGAACTGCTTGTTACTCAGTTGCTCAACCTCTCTTTTTTCGAAGAGAGTAGGGATAGAAGGGTAGGGCTATGACAGAACTAGTGGTTAGCAAATCGCTCTCGCTACGCCCCGTGAGGATGGGATGGATGGGAGGGAGGACTCAGACTACGAACAGAAATCGATTGAAAAATCAATCTATGAAAACCGTCCGCACCGGGAATTGAACCCGAGATATCCGTAACCGTAGCCATCGGCGCTACCAACTGCGCCACGGACGCCGACTGCCAACAATTCAAATAATTTTTTTTATATTCCTCATTAATTAGAGCACAATAATTAAAATCATTGGAATTACTTTACCGTATGTATGTTAGACGCGAGTTATCCGATCCGCTGAAACTACCGTCAAATGTAATGTGATAACTAATTTGTATAGAAAATGTTTAAAAAATTCATAATTCACATATAAATATTGCATTGTGTTGACCACCCTGAACTACGCTAAGCCGTATGAAAACCATAAACCTTAGTAAAAGCTATGAATTAAATTACATCGTTTCTTGTTCTCTTTCTTTGTATTTCGTGCTTTCATAATTTTATATTGTTAGTAAATATAAATATTTCAAAACAAACAGCATATAATTGACTGTAAATTAAAATGAAGTAATAAATCGTCATTGTTTGGACTAAGCGTGCTATTTATATTTAACCGAATTTCTGAGAATTCCACTTTACCTATCATATCTAAATATAACCAATCTCTCAGTCAGAATACGACCTATTCACATCCATTATATTATATTAACAATTATATATGAATAAACTGAACCCGTTTTAAAAATAATTAAATTATTTTTAAAGTGTGTTGAGTCTTCTTTAAATATTTAATTTAAACTTACATGAGTTTAAAGCGGAAAAGAGACGATTAATTTAGTATAAATTGAATATTTCTTATGGTATATCCTTAGCAAGGTGGTTAAATTGCTGTAAAACAGCTAGTCATTAAAACTCACAAACCCTTCTCCTTGAGAGATGGAAATGCTTTCTAGATAAACGAAACCGGTCTTGATAAGTAAACAACAATTAAAATAGAAATAAAATTACATCGAAGATTGAATGAAAGTAGCATTAAATAATAAATAGTTTAATAAGCAAATAAAATTATATAAATATGAAAAGTTAGACAAAAATTCAAATAATAAGAACGGAATTTCTATGAAGCAGCCAATAGTGTTACATTGTAATTTCAATACAAATAAAGAAGCTTTTAATTTAAACATGTAGTAAGTTTAAAAAGCTTTCTCCATGAGGACGATAGCATTTACTAATGAAACTTTAAGTATTGTGAGTTTGGTATGACCAGAGCAATCATAGGTTTACCATTTGTGCACGCACTGTAGTTAGAGTACTTGCCGCAAGGCCTTTGTGCGATTTGAGAGCCTTTAATTTTATCGCGACCTCCGCCGGAAATACGCCATAGATAGAGTATTTTAGAAGAGCATACATCGGTAATTCTAAAAAAAATTTTTGAGGTTTTAATGGATAATGAGAAAGAGGATTCCACTGTATTTTTTTTATTGCTTTGATTATTTTAATCCTGACTATTTGCCACTATTGAAAATGTAATGCCCTTCCATGTTTCACCAAGAATTGTCAGGTAATACTATAAAAGTAATATGTATAGTTTCAACATGAAAAACTCTACCAAATATGAGTACATACTTCATGTGTTGCAATATAATACAAATTTTAAAAATATAAATGTACCAATGTACTTTTTTTATTTAATGATTTTTCTGTGCCAGAGCTAAGTGCTCGATTTTCTCAAACATTCATACTACGTAGATGCAGGGTCAGGAAAGCATGATCTTCTAAAGCTAAGCATACATTTGGACATTAAGTGTCTAGAGCAGTGTCAGCGCTGTCTATATCTGGACACAAATAAGTTGCTAGAGCGATCTAGCTAAAGCAGTCTAGCTAGAGCAGTGTTTCGAGCGTCCTCACCTGGTTATTGTAAACTTTTTGAGACACTCATATCAGTTAAAAAAAGTCGAGCGGCCGGGTAATAAAGTTATTACAACCTTTTTTAAAGCCCGAAGTATTTTTTTTATTATTATTTTGACTATCGTGGTTTTAGGTATTTTGAAATTATATGTATTGCACGGTAGTATATTTATACATAACAAAGAAATTCTCTTAATAAAACTGTCTAATAATGTCGGATCCATGGCGCAGTTGGTAACGTCGTTGGCTACAGTTACAGATATCTCGGGTTCAAGTCTCGGTGCGGACAGTTTCATAAATTGATCTTTCAATTGAGTTACGTATTTCTGTTCGTAGTCATGATTGTGCGTACTGTCTAAAACTCCCTCGCACCCATCTGATCCACAAAAAAGGGTCGTAGCGAGACCGATTAGCTAAACAATAGTCCAGTTCTGGCTTTATCCTTCTATCCCTACTCATGAAAAAAGAGAGGTTGAGCAACTGAATAACAAGCAGTTAAAAGCAGCAAATAAAAACAAAGCATTATTCACATGTCTATGCATTGTTTTTAAATAAAAAAAATTCTGCAAGTAGAACTTTGTAAAAACACAATTTAATGCAGCCAACATTGACTCATTTTCAGTAATTATATGTGAATCAATTTCTCGGATAAATGACTTTAAATGAAATTAATGATTATATGGACATGAATTTACAGTTTTGATAATACGTTTAATACATATAATTTAATGCATATTGTAACTATGTACTAATGTTTCAACTGATCTTTGTTATTAAATTAAATGAATATTTTGCAATGCTTAAAAATGTGTTTATTGGTAAGTAATTTTAAGCGGCTTCTTTTCCGTCAAGCTATTAAGTTTTGAAACAATTGTTTACTTATTCACTAAAAGGTCAGGCATCGTTCATGTTGCTGTCTGCGCTCTAGCTAAAAATTTCTAACCAGTTTGAAAACTGCTAGAATAATTGAGACACTGCGACACTGACTGGCCACACTACAATTTCAGCAAAACTGACGCAGTCTAGCTAGACCGCAATGACACTGCTCTATTTGACTGTCCACACTTGGAGACTCATTCTATCAACTGATTGCCTAGACTAAAGTGTCCAGATGTATACTTAGCTTAAGTCTTTTTTCAGTCATTTGTCAAATGATCTAAATATATTAGATCACTTAAATTACACAAAGAACATAATATTATTTTATGTAATTACACAGTGGTTAGGATTATACCTTATATAGCTTCTTTATATCGATATAACATGTTTATATTTCTGCTTTTCTCCGATACATCAAAAGGATATTTATTTAAAAATAATTAATCCATGTTGAATTTGATATTCGTCAAATGATTGGTTTATGTATATCGCGCAACGGATAAAACAGTGGGTGAAATTATAAGTGCACTCTAGCGAAGAGTGTGTGCATTGTAATTTCCGGTTTCCTTTGTTAGCCTCTCTGATTAGATTTTTGCCTCCTTAAGGTGGTGAAACAATCCAGCCGTGATCTTTATGAATTTAAGTATACCTTAAAAGTTTCATAGAGTACTTCCAACCACAATTTCCCGAAAATCATTTAAATTTTCTCAAGAAAATACAAACGGTTTCGTGTGGGTTTATTTATCTTGCAGAGACACGGTATTTTTCAATTAAATATAAATTTTAAATATTTGCTAATTTCTGGGTTGAGTAAACGTTCATTTGAGTTAAATTTACTATCTTTGGAGACAAACTATTTGATATTTATGTTTTAAAAAATAAAACACAATTCACTTGTACTACTTCCACATATTAATAATGATCAGGACTGGTTTCAGGATCAGTTGATAATGCTCGTGATGACCGAAACCACCAAGAATTAACAGTTAACACCTTAAAAGTGATATTTATGAGCTTAAGAAAGACCCAATGGTCTCTTAACGGTTTAGTTGATCATTAAGATAATATATTTGCCAAACAATATTATTGTTTTAATTTTAAAGAATAGTTTAATATCGAATAATAGAATCTATTAATAAAATAATATCCTAATATTTTATATGTCACATACTGTCTCTGCTACCACCAAAGACTGTTTATAATATATAATATAAATGACATTAAATGACAGTTTACATTTTAATATATTTTGAATATGTTAAATTAAATGGTGAAATCAATTTCTTTACTATGAGTTTACGTAACAAATAAAAAATAATTATTATGAATAAATAAATAAATCAATCAATTTTGTTTTCAAATATTGCATACAAAGTTTTTCAATAAGATAAAATAACAAAGCATTTAGTTCTAAATTTTTTTATAAGATAGTTGATAGCTATTTCAGCTTGAATGCTTTGTTATTTTATCCTATTATAATGGAGTTTAACCAAGTAGATGCCTATTCAATTAGTACAAGTATTTCATTTCATTTTATAAAAGTAAACATTAGTTTTATTGTCGAATAAAACAGAATTTGTTAAATTTTATAATTTATATTGGTCCGTCTGGTTTTTGTCTATAAATATATTATATAGATTGATTGATGGTTTCCGTAGAAAATACTGGCTGCTAATTTCTAATGATAAAGCAGTAGCATAAAACTGATAATCATTTTTGGTATCGTCATATAAAAATAACGATTTAAAAAAATTGAAAACGCTGATGGTCACATTTTTTATTAAGTACTACCAACAGTGCCGTTTAAACGATCACATTGATATACTAAAAGAAAATGTATCCAGAACAAAATATAAATGGTAGAAAAAGGGCTAATATGGTGGTCAAGATGTTCTTCGTTCTGGGTCTGGATTAGTCAACACCAAATGTATATTTTTTCAATTTAACGCGTTGTCGTTTTTGTTTTTCTTTCTCGTTGGGTTCATATTTAGTTTATTAATTTCTCTTTGCGTTCAAGTAAATTCGTTCAAATTCCAAAAATATCTGACGTATTATTTGATTTTGGCAGTATTTTTTCAATTTAAAAAAAATTATGAGTAATCTTTTTTTTTTTTTTTTTTCATTGCAGGCTGCTGAATCACTTTTGTACAAAAATAAAAATCATACCCTTGTATCCTTGACTCCACCTCCGCCGTGTCCCTGGACCTGCGAGCTCACCAATGATGCTGGCTACGTGGTCTACTCGGCTCTTGGATCTTTCTACATTCCTATGCTAGTGATGCTCTTTTTTTATTGGAGAATATACAAAGCAGCAGTAAGAACGACGAAAGCGATCAACCAAGGATTTCGGACCACCAAAGGAAAAGGTACGTCAGTAATACTTTATATCGTTTTTTTTTTGCTTATTTGCAATATTTATTTCTTCAGGCTCAAATTGTAGATGCAGGTTTTTTTCCTAAACTCAAATATCGACTGTTTTAAGATTGATACATACAATACATCATTTCCGAAGCTCAGATCGTAAAAAAGCAAACAAACTAGTACTGCCTTAGATGGAAATTTTCTATAAACATTGAATTTATTTTATGATTCCTGTATATTTACTGTTTTTATAACTATATGACCAATGTGGCGATACGTAATTGGTATATAGATAATAATTTACGAAAATTACGTATGTATGAGTAAAATTATCATTAATATTCAATTGTACATGAAAAATTTTATAATGACGTTATAATTAACTTATTAATAATCATTCACAAAAGTAAAGCAAAATTGGAAAATTGATACCATGAAATTGATTATAGATAATTGAAAATATAAAGGAAAGTATAAAATAGTGTAATCATGGGTCTAACATGGGTTAAGCA
Source organism: Himalopsyche phryganea (assembly GCA_022494535.1). Classification (NCBI taxonomy): domain Eukaryota; kingdom Metazoa; phylum Arthropoda; class Insecta; order Trichoptera; family Rhyacophilidae; genus Himalopsyche; species Himalopsyche phryganea. The sequence goes on along the minus strand of JAGVSL010000018.1, from coordinate 1,814,308 downwards.
TGTGAGAATAACAGGGCTAACTAACTAATTCGATTGATGAGAGACAGTTGATAGGTATCTCAAATGTTTTATTCGGGTATTATAAGATAAAACCGTTTCTATAGTAATACAAAAGTCCGATGAATATCAAAAACTGTATTAAAAAATACTATTGTATGCCACAATTTACGTTGGCATAAGTTTACGCATTAATTAAAAAAAAAACACTGTAAGTGAAACGATTATCGAACGAAATAGTATTACTTTACCGGAACGGTAAAAAGTTTTCTACGAGACAAAAGTCACGTTTACACTTTTTCTATTTTCTGTCAACGTGCCATCCTATTAGCGATACGATACGTGTATGGAAGTGCCAGAAGTGGCACGTAAAACGCGAGCAAGGACACTCCCAGACCTTCGTCACGTTGGAACTGTCAAAAAAGCGATGAAATAATTGATGACGAGACTACACGTCACGCGGCAAGTGATTGGATAAAACTTCCCTACTGTAAACTTTGATTTGGAGGTTTTATAGCGTCCATGTTTTCTTAAGTCGTCGCTAAATCCATCATTTTGCAACACAAGTGATAAATATTCACATTTCAAATAAATATAATAAATTCTTGCGTCACTGTCACATTTACAGACAAATAACGTTTATTTCACAGAAAATTTTAAACGTGACATGAATTTATACGTTATCTGAATACATGCAAATATCAAAATACAAAAATCATGCCAAAATACCATTTCTTGGTTTCCTCAAAAAAAGTAATCGCTTTTGGTTAATGTATTAAACGTAGATCGCTTTAAGCGAATAAGTAGGTTTTCTTCTCATTTCGCGAAAATCGTTAATCGTTTCCGTCGCCTAAAAAAACTTTTTTTTAATAATTGCACTCTCAGAGTATTTGTTTACACTATTGCACTTTTATTCAAATGGAAATGGTAAAGTTTTCAAGCCTGTCTAGCAAAGAGTTGATACCTGTTTTTCAGATATGCTTTTATTTGATTAGTGACTAGATTAGGGTTTATTGTACGCTATCTAGGCTTGATGTCTGAGACAAAATTGTAGAACAAAGTATTTTTAATAATGTGATTCTGATGGAATTTGCAATTTATTGAATATTACGATTCAATAGAGATTTTCGAAATGTACCAAAGAGTTAATTTTCCTGCGCTTTTTCTGACTGGGATTTAGAGTAAAATTATACAGAATATATTTTTAAAATGACGCAACAAGAAATATTATTATATACGTCTTTTAATAAAAAAAATCTCAAGATGAACAAACAGGCATCTGCGTTCATGTGCGGCATATTGTTAGCACTATATTATTTACAATCATAAATTAAGATGTAACGTTACCTATGTAAATTCAAAATGCTGTTTTCACTGCCCAAAAACTTGAGTCATTTGCATACCATTTTTTTGTACAATTTATCGTATTTATACAAAATATGTAAAAGCTATAATATGCAAATTTTCCTAACATAAGTTTATTTTTTGTGATATTTTCACTTTAAATGTTTCTAAAAGTATGCTATAAAAGTTTTGAAAAAATTAAGTATATGATACATAAAAAAGTATTTTTTAATTAGCTTTGTTTTATATGAACAATCTTTTTAACTTTAATTAGTACCAGTGACTATTTACAATTTGGTGTTCAGAAATTAATACAGGTGTTTTAGCAAATAATTAAATATGTAATAGAAAAAAAAACATTTCGATTCTGACTAAAACAAATGAATATAATGAATATGATTTAAATATGGTATTAAAAACCATCTTCTTGGGAATGTGCAGCGTTATTTCCATTAAACAGAATCGGTCAATATTCAACCGTTAAGCTAGGTAATGTCTTTGTTGAATAATTAATAAAAGCATTAATACACCCGCCTTCCGAGTCTGAATAATCTTAAAAAGAAATGGCTCTCCTCCGATATTAAAACAATGAAAATTCTAAAATCTGTTTGAGAACGATTCTTCTCAAAGCGATACCCGGATCGTTTATATTCAAGATGGATAATATTATTTAAAACACGGCTATGGAAAATAATTGAGAAGATGAAAAGCGAGAAAGTCCCTCTGGATACGTAACAGATAACCACCCACCCAACCCACTGCAGTATGATCGATACATTGTTTATTATATAGGACTGTGTATAAAATTACGAAAATGCAGACTAAGAGTCAAAGCCTTTATTTTTTCATCCCATGGTAATTATATTTTTTTATCTGTAGTGATTAAAACGTGTGAAGATTATTTTGTTATATGGTTTTACAGAAATTATTATGTCACACTTTTATTTAGATCACAAAATACATGTAAAATTTCTTCTCTGAATCCTATTATTGAAACTTTAAATATACTATTGTAGAGTGTGCTTATCAATACAAAGCCAAACAAATCCAAACCTCAAATTTCTTTATTATGGGTTTCAGAAACATAACAATAAGATTTTTTTACACTTTATCAGCAAACAGGTAATCTCTAATCCACTTAAATCATATTTACGCTACTAGTCAGTAAATCCATAGCTCCATACTAAGCCTTATCGTAAAAATAAAATAGAGGAAAGCCACTCTTCAGAAGCTGTCAAAGAAAAATTTTATTCTTAAAAATGAAATTTCTTTTGTTACATATTGATAGATTTATATTTGTGAAAATATGATTAGTTGAAAAATGTGAGTTGTTGTGACTGGATTTCATTGCAGCATATTATTTATCCGATCGATAAAATTTAATCTGAATTAAATATGCTAATGTGCTCAAATACGTTCTTTGTCAGCTGCTGACGAATGGTACTAATACAAAAATAGATTTTATTTATAAAACTAAATTATAGTTCACGGACACTCGAGTGATTATTCAACAGCAGTGAGTAGGAGTTAATCTCAAGAAATTTATTATTCCTAGTGGAAATAATCTACGAAGAAAATTTGAAATATACAACATGGTGGTATATCACTTGATTTATTCTAAAGCTTTCGATATCAACCGACAGCTTTTCACTCAAACGCTATATTGCCAAGCGCACCCTGAAACATAAAATTGTTCGCGAAATATTAAAATCATTTTCTTCTTTGAAAAGCAAATTGGTTCGCGCACATATTTATTAAAAGTGTTGAAACTCAAAAAGAATACGAAAACGGGTGTTTTTCGAGAAAAGTTTTACGAGTTATTTATTCTTTGCTTCGACTCCGTTGAACTTTACAGGATTAATCATGTTGTCTTTTAGACCAAAGTGCTTTTATATGTGTGTGAACGGTACATTTTCAATTCTAATCTCACGGAATATGTATATCACTAGAAGCGTTCTAGATGTCAAGGGAAATAATATGTTTTCGTTATCTTCATTGGAATTACTCGTATATCATAATTTATGAAACATTATATAAGTACTCATTTTATCAGCTGGGTTTCGATCGAAAAAATATACCCCTTTTATATCTATTTGATATATATTACACCGCTTTGGTTTATTACCATTGTTTTGAATAAAAAAAACTAATTGACTTTTACGACAAATATCTTTTCAATAACCTTTTGTAATGATTCGTAGAGTTTATTTTCCCATATAAAATCACATCAGCAGTGCCTCTTAATATTGTTTTTACTATTATATGAATCTTTATTTCTTTTTCGTTATCTATTGCGTCTAAATTTATCGTTTGTTCAGGAATTTTATCAATTTTAGCTTTTGAAAGATGCTAAGAACAAAAATAATAAGTGTTTTTGCAAATACTCATTACATTATAAAGTATAAGCTCAATTCTGGCTAAAAATGACTACACCTTCCGTGAATTTTCCCTGTATAAACTTGATGTTTTGTCATGTATGAATTTTGTGGCAAAAACTCATTAATAAATAAAAGCATTCGCTTAGCAAATTGGTAATTATTACAACAAACTCAAAGAGCGCTTAGAATTTATGTTGTGAAAAAAAATATAATGTATAAAACACTCACATGATCAACACTCTTTGTTAAGAGTCTATAGTAAGTACGACAAAGACGAAAGTAATCCAAATTAAACTTACCCGTTGGAAAAAAAGCTTCCTACGTATTCGAAAAATGAGTACATTATACAAGTTGATAGCCACATCAAAATCTCACCTACTGCCAGAACATTTTTATTCTGTATATAATATTCTCCTGCTGGAAAAATACTTTTGTGTCATCAATCCTTTAACGACCAAACATATAAAATCATCCTGGTTCTTAGATTTCTCTTTAATATCATACACGACAAAAAATATGTAGTGTTGCAAAAATGATAGATTCAATATTTTTTTTACCATGTTCGCTTCAAATGTGGAACGTATGGACTCATAATGTAGGTATCTCAACAGAATTTTTCTACAAGAACTGCTTGTTTCTTAGAGAGTAGGGATAGAAGGATAAGGTTAGGACAAGACTAGTGCTAATTTAGCTAATTGTTTTGACCATGCCCTGATTTTTGGAACGGATGGGTGGGAGGCAATTTTCAACATCACAAACATCCATGACTACTAACAGAAATGATTGAAAAATCAATTCATGAAACTGTACATATGAGGATTTGAACCCGAGACATCCGTAACCGTTGCCAATGACGTTGACCACTGCATCACGGACCTGGCGACTACAATTTATTACCAATATAAAAACTTTTTTGATATTACGTTATAGTTTTCATTCATATTTTTATGACATTTTCACAACACATTGTTTAACTTTGTGTAACTGACATAATACTGAAAATCAAGTTAACCAAAACTGTTATTACCGATGTATGTAATAATATAATTTGACAGTGTTTACGCCGATTGATGTAACTGTTTTGATCGAATACATTATATGGTGAGTTGTGTTAATAATTTTTGAAATGCACCCTTGTAAATTCTTAAGTTTGCAGTTACAGAATTATAGGTAGGTATTGTCGATTTGACTTACATCAAATGGCCGGGTCAGAATTTTTAAACCAATGTAAAATGATGCTTCCCTTCCAAAAAGTGGTCAATTTATGTTACTAATTTACATCATTTGATCGAGACCTGCTCTGTCGTCTTTAAAATGGGATCCAATCATTGACTCATTTTCCTATTTTTTGAGTGTTAAATACATCCACTGGACAGAAAACCGTCGATATGTAAACAAAACATTTTACCTTAAAATATCAAATAATTCATAAATTGTATCGTATAAATAAAGAGTCCGAGGGATGTAGAAGTGTGAAGTATATTCGCCGTGGAGATAATTAATTTTGATTCCAATAAACCTCATATTGGAAAATTTAATTATAACTTGAATATAGAAGTAATATTATCTTATTAAATGAATGGATTTGTGATATTCATTACGCAATCGAATTTCCTGGTTATGCGTGCTCACAATCGAATACAAACACAGGTAAATTTTAAATGAACGGTGCATATGCAAAGTCATGAGTACGTTTTTCAATTGTCTATGGGAATAAATGTTTATTTGATAAAACAATTTACTCTATTGGTTGCTTGTATTTTATTTGTGTTCTTCACATTATGTGTGTTATAAAAATTACGTTTATAAATTGAATTTATTACGTTCAAAAATGTTTATAATTCGACTGTGTTTTGGCCAATTAATGTAACCCTCAAAAAATACGAAAACGAGTTGATGATTGGATTTCATTTTAAAGACGGCAATAGCAGGTCTTGGCCAAATGATGTAAATTAGAAAAATAAATTGACCGCTTTTTGGAAGGGAAACAACATATTACATTGGTTTTAGGTTTTAAAATTCTGACCCTGCCACTTGATGTAAGCCACTATTATATCGACTCTTGCTACGTATTGTCCTGTATCTGCAAACATGAGGATTTACAGGAGTGCATTTCAAAGATTCATAACGCAACTCACCATATAATGTTTTCGATAAAAACACTTTTTATTCTCTCCTGAACCATTTCAATTATGAGGGTTACATCAATTCGCCAAAACACGGTCGATGCATTGTTTTACAACATCTTTGTATTGAAAAAATTACAAGAAAATGATTTATTCGGATTAAATTATACTTTGTCAAGTGACCATAGTTGAATAAATGATATTTTTGTTGATGTAATAATATACTACAGTGATTTTTTTGTATAATATAACGGAGTCTTCAGCTATATACTCTGTATATATAATTCATAGTAGAAGGAACATGTTTTACTCTATTTACATAATTCATGTCGATGTAAATCAAAATAGAAACAAAGTTCAAATATATTCGATTGAAAATTAAAACCAGTACACGAAGCGGATCGTGTATTTTGTAGCCGTAGTATTTTTAAATCCTATGAAAAATGAATATTTGTTTTACAATATCGTCAAACATCAAACTAACGCATTGTAGAATTATTCAAACTCAAGTAAAAAAAAGATAAACTCCAAAACGAAAAAAGGTCAATAAAATCGGTTGTATCTTATCTATATTCCGCTTGAAATAGGTTAATCGACTGGTATTTATGTTCACAATGTAACAAAATACACGCCTTTGAATATATAAAAGATACAAGAAGATAAACAGAAATAGCTATACACTGTATTCATTCAGAACCCTTCAACCTTACTTCCTTTTTTTACATTTTGAATTTTTAATTTAGCGTTGTAATAAATAACATTTTTTTCCAAAGTCTACCTTTATTTCAAATATTCTTTTTATCCGGCAACATAATATCCTGTTGGCTCTGGAGTCAATACTTAATTTACTTATATCCTTATAAACCCATAGCTATTTGCGTTTAATTATTACAATGTTGTAAAAGGTTTTCTTATTCGATTTTGTAAAAATTAAGTGAATCATTTCATCAGAAGACATGATTTTCTACATAGAAAACTATCATCGTGGATATTATATCACACCAAATATTGTTTATATGTACCTAAACAATGAAATGGAATGACTTAATGTTGTTTAATTCTAATACTTTGTGAATTGGAAATTTCAGTAGGGTATATATCTTTCTTTTTAAAGGTTTCAATGTAGAAATAGTTGACTTAGTTTTAAAACCCCAGGAACGCTTAAACATAATGAAAACTCATATGTAAAGCTATCTTGTGTCTGGAATAGTATATGATACAGCTCTTAAAACCTGACGAAAACCGTGAGTCTTTTATAATGGAGATAAATATTCATATTATCCGAATGTTATTTGGCAAATTGAAGTAAAATATATTTTATCTTCATTTTAGGCAAGTCAATTTCTGATCGGCAAAGGTAATTATGCAGCAAAAATATTCAAACTCAGAGAATAAGTGGAAAGGCGAGTTTAATACAGCATTACAGTTACCAATTTGTCTGGGAAAATTTGCAATCGTTTGGTTTGATACTAGACTATCTGGCTTTTTCAATTACGAATGTAGGGATGCTTACACAAAAAATTAATATTTCCACACAGTAAATATATATAGGCTTCATTTCCGGGAATTTATTTTTAAAACTACATATCTCTTTTTCCAATATTTACTTGGGCGACAATGTGTTGTGAAACTTAAAAGATATATATGATTCTATTCTGGGAACGGTTTGACGATATAACTTAAATAATAAAGTAAATTTTTATTCAGATTTCCTCACAATTACTGAAGCATTTTTATATCAGGAAATAAATAACAATCGTAACACCATACGAAAACAAAGCATTCGATAAAAGTAGAATGTTTTATGTTTGAATGAGAGATAAATAAATATGTTTATTTTGTTGTAAGTAAATACATACGAAACCAATTTTTCCTCTGTCATTTTCGTGACTGCCTTAAGCAGGGCGCAACGGTCGGGTTTACAACCATACTGAAACCAATCCAAAAATTCAATTTAGTCTAGGCAGATGGTGAAAAGAGAATTTCCTTTAGTCTTAAGTATGAATGTTACGAGAAACAATTTGCCTTTAAATATAGACACATTCTTGAAAACCTTATTTAAGTTAGGTTAACTTATTTACTTTTCTCACGCTTAAAATTTCTTTATTGAAAATTCTGAATGTTGCGAAGCTTATTAATTTTTATATCTGCTAATTTTTATAAACTTTGATAAATTTAGGTAGATTTTTTCATTTTATCATTATTTTTGTACATTTTCAACAGAAGTAATGAAAGAATTAAGACTCATTAGCAGAATTTATCAATAATAATACTGATCTTTATAAAAAAAAATTAAACAGTACAAGCAGCTGTTTCTTTGCATTAAGTAAATGTCATGAAAATTAAATTGATATATTTTTAATTAACGACAATTTTACTATAGTTATTAGAAACACATTGTTAATCCGTTATTAAGGAATGCATGAAAAATGTACTGTATTTTAATGGTTAATTTAGAACCATTACGACTACTTTATTATGAACGATGTAACTGATTGCAAGTATTGTAAAGTTTTAATAGAATTTTGTTTATCTAATTATAGAATAAAAAAATATATTTAATGATACTCGCTGATTTAACATCTATAATATAGTTACGTATACAAAGTGTCTTACTATTATTACACATTACGTAGACGAATGTTTAAATTGTTATCCTAAACGACAATTTAATTTAAGAAAAAAATATATAAGCAATTAAAACTGGAATTCCGCTGTCAACAAAATGGTTTAAAAGCTTGTAAAAACAATTGTTTACAGTATTTGCATCCGTGTTTTGCAAAACATTATATTTGCAATTATAAAATAAATAACGCAACTTTGAACTGTCGTTTGTCAAAAAAGCAATAAGACAAAGAGCAACAAAAGTATGACAGCATCTTGAAAGCTGTTTAAATTTTTTTACGGCAAGCTTTAAAAAAGTCATTTATCATCTTTAAACTCCGAGTCAAATGAGTTAACTTATTTTTGTGTTTGTGTATGAAAAAAATTAAAGAAAATAATTGTTTTCTCTTTTCAGATTACACATAGTAAAATATTTATTAATAAAATTAAATATTATTTTATTGTTATTATGTCTCTGAATTTTAATCTTTTTAAGTTGCCATTATTCATGATATCAAATAGAATTCATCTATTGGCATTTTTGTATATAATCTAGCACGCGAATGATTCAAAGGGTAATTTTATTTAAAATTCAAAGGAGTTACTCAGAAAGAATAATTAACTAACTTGAAATACTTCCTCTTACAATCTGTCAAAGTAAACAATTGGACTTCTTTCGTCTTTTTAGAAGTGGAGCCCACTTTTAAATGTCAGGTTATCGTTAAGACATATCTTTTCTCTTTTGAAATGACTTATTTTTAGAATGAGTCATTAATGAATTACTATTACGTCATACTTATAACCAATTATTATAATGAATTAATACTAAAGCTCACTATATCTCCAAATCATTAAATGCAAATGTTATTATTAGTTATCAACAGGATGTGTATAACTGCCCATTTAAAATATGTAAACTCACAAACACACAGACGTTAATTAACACTTTTTTTTTTTTTTAAATAAAACACAATTCATTTGTACCACTTCCACATATTTATAATGATCAGGACCGGTTTCGCTCATCACGAGCATTATCAACTGATAAAAATACAAACATTACAGGCTTATTTATATAAAATTGAGTGTAAAAATGAAGCTATATTAAACTGATGGTTCATGAACTGAGACAAGAAAATACTGATTAACAAACAAATTATACATAAATCAAATGAAAGAGTCTACTATTAAAATGTTATGGGCCTCTTGCAAATCATCTATTTTTTCTATCTATTTTTAATAAAACTAAAAAAATTGCTTTATTAAATGTTAGCTCTGGCTTGATTGTTGACGATCCTGTTATCAAAAAACAGTGGGTCAAATTAAGTTTCTTAGGTAGAATCTCAGAGATTATTTCTAGAAAAATAGATAAAAAACTTTTTAATGTCACTTCATATCTTCACAATCATAGTCGTTCGTCTCTTATTATATATATGTTTCCAATGTAATATAACCTACTATTAACTGTTGGCGGTGTGGTGTTATAATAATATATTATGAAAAATGTACCGTACATATTTCACCATATTTATTTAAGAAGAGAATTGGTATTGCTCATAGCTATAAAGCATTTTCAATTGAATATTGAATACTTGTGCGCCATATAAATTGTCAATTAAAAATATTTCATTCCGACATTTAGAAAAATAATATTGGAAAATTTAAGTCATTTTTATTCTGGGTCACTTCAACAATATATGTTATATATTTCATTTTCTTACCGTAACTCCCCTGATTAAGTTTTACGGGTTAAGTGGTTAGTTGATCGCATTCATTTCTGTATTTTCCGATTCGTATTCAATACCAGCTAGGGTTAATAAAGAAAAAATAATTTATTGCAAAATCAATGTCTGAAAGTGTCCCTTTGGAATCTAGAACTCTTGAACGAAAAGTGAAAAATTACTTGTTTATACCTTGAATAAATAGTATCTTCAAAGTTAGGTATTGCGATGCAGAGATGGAGTCTTTATTATTTTTAAATTTTCTGTTTATTAATATTTTCGAATAACACGCGAAACCGAGAAATGATAATTTAAATTACTAATTTTTCGCTAAGAGTAAATTACTTTTATTTCAGTTTTAAAAATAAATTTTGTCTTACAACATAAAATTTACACTCGAAGTAAATTTAAGGAAATCATTTAAACGTACACCGACATGGGAACCGTTTTGAAAAGTCATAAAACATTTCATCGCTTAAAGGTTTTAGTAATAAAAATAAAAGTACTCTGAAGGATATATTGATACAAACGGGGGGGTTAATGTATTTATCTCATTTGGAATAGATCATTTACTGTCAACTGGTGATCTTCGAGCGTTATTATTGTAGTGTGTCATTTTTTTTCAATTTATTCACGATTTTTTTTTTTTTTTGAATATTATTGATGATGTTCCCGATTGATTGATTTTTTAAAATTCTAGTAACTAAACTAGAAAATAATTAAGTGGAAACATTATAAGTAGTGTAAATGTACAAAGTTATTGATATCAAGTAATATTTAATACTCAACATTACAAATTTCAATGTTACTAATGTCTTCTTACATTTATCATATACATTAGTAGAATAACATAATATTATAATGAACATATAATGATAAAATCTATGTATTTTAAAATTTATTCGGAGACTTATTAGGTATACGATTAGCAAAAAATCTTGACTGTGAAAAAATATGTGACAATGCCTTACTGTAAAGATGTGTGAAAAGATTTTCTGTCTTATGTGAGTTTTCTGACGGTGATTAAAACTTCCAAATTGTCCGACACAGACTTTATGCACAGCTGTGCCTGATTAAATTAAAATAATAAAACATCTTTAAAAATAAGAAATTAAAAAAGCTTGTATTCCCATATGGTTACCAAAGTGTGTAACTTCTATATATATTATGTAAAGCGCAACAGGTGAAATCATTCACAGGATCTTTACTAAGTGAAGCCAGCCAAATACATCAACGACAGCAACGATAATCTTTTTAAAACCAAAAACAATGTCCACTGCAGAACCGAGGCGTAATCAAAACAACGTGATAGTGGAAAGAAAACGGTTCCAAAATAAAAGGAAATAACCAGAAAAGATCATTCGGAGAAATCCTAAAATGTGACCTTTCTTATCTTTTTTTTTTAAAACGAGTCTTTATTTATTAAACTATGAAATTTCCACCATTGAAAAAATGGATAACTGTCAAAATAAAAGTATGCTCGGACAAAGAGTAAGAGTGGTCAAGCGTTAATATTTTCATCCGTTCCACTCGGAAGCTATTAGAGGTAATGTCTTAAAATATCCTTAAATAAGCCTTGTAAATCCGGTGATTTTACCGTAGAGAAGCTTTACTTGAAGGGTCACTAGGCGTCATTTAAAATAGGGATCCCTTATAATACATTGAGCTTAGTTCGGAAGCGGAAAATTGGACAGATCACTCATTCATTAAAGACCGAGTGACAAAGATGGAACACTATTATAACCTATAAGTTGACGTAAATCGTAAGAAAACGCTCGATAAAACTATTTTTTTAACATCATTATATTAGCGACCTAAACACATTTTTGTATAACAAATTAGACTATGAATATAGCGTTAGAATCTTGTTTGATTTTCTTTTACACTCCACTCCTAATGTCCACTCCTAATGTGAACTATATGGAATTTAAATATAGCTTACCTGATCAAAAATTGTCCTACGCGAACCACATGTTCCTCAGTCGCCCAACATCTCTTTTTCCGAGAGAGTAAAGATATGATATGAATACTCTCGTCGAGTCCCATTTTTAGAATTGGTTGAGTGGGTGGGAATTGAGATATTTCATACATACGTGCCTGCGAAAACAAATCTGTAAATCGATTACAAAATTAATTATAAAAATTTCCTAACTCGGATTCGGGCCCATGACTACCGAGACTGAAATCCATGACGTCGAATAGTCGACCACACACCCGGTGTGATTGAATTATTAATAAATAACAGTATTCAGTCGTCAGTAAATTGGTCAAGACACAGGATTTGCAAGCTCTTCATATTTATTATAACATTTTTTTTTATTATTATTTCTTTAGGTTGCGTATATAGACGAAGTCAAATGCTGACAAATTTATATCAATCAATACTCTAATTTGTTTTTATATTTCATTAACCCTTCCGTATTCATGGTGTAACAATGAGCTACTTCGGCATTTAAAAACAAAAGGTTAAAAATTTTGCTATTTGTAAATAAAATACTTCTACATATAATTAATAAATGAAAAATACATTATAGTTTTTGTCTTATTTGTATAATCAATCATACTTTGAAAACATTGTCAATTTTACCATAGAGAAAAACAAATTTGTGGTACAGTATACTATTAAATATAATATAGTAACAATCCGAGATGCATGACCGTTTCGTATGCAACTGTTTTGTTTCAAACAGCACCGAAACACTTCTCGAACTTCTTCTGCTATAAGGAATTTAGATTCATACGTCTTTTGATAATTTTGCATTTGTATTTCAGGTTTTATACACCTAAAATATTTATACTTAAAATAATTACTTAATACTACATAAAACCATATTCCACTTTTTGAAATTGTCATTTCGCATTATAAATGCGTTAATATGACAAAATTCACAAGGTAACGAAATGTGACTGCATAAGATCGGAAGACATTTTTTTAGCATGAGAACGGGAAGGTTAATTTGATTTTTATACTACGCTTAAATTATATTTTAATAAATCGTCATAGTAAAAAGGTTGTGCGTCATGGATATAGACTTTCAAAAAAGGATAACGCGAAGCAAGTTAGTGCAAGTTTTATTACAACTTTCCGTGATGGTATTCGATTTCACAGAGCTTTTCCTAATGGGGGGGGGTAAAATAATACTTCATGACTTTGATGTCACATAAAATAACAGATACCCAAGTAATAAAAAAGTCGACTGCTTTGTACGGATAGCATCTTTATTATGTATTTCGATCAATGGATTAATCCGTCAGTAATTTTATAAAGTAATTAAGTAATTTTCTCAATTTTATATTATTGTTTAATAATAAAATAATAAATAGTAATGTATTTAGTAATGTTTCGATTGTGCTGTAAAAATGCTGACAAGAATATATACAGCCTGTGTAGAATTATAGAAATGGTTTAATTCTGTCACTTCCAATTTTTTGTGACACGGCGTGTATTACTAGACAAAGTGTATTTTTTTAAGCCAATGGGGAAACAAACCAATTCACGACCGGTTTCGCTCAGTGATATTGATTCTACTTAACTGCAGCTATTCCACAATTTGAAAATAATCAAAGACTGCAGACTATTTACAAGATTTTTTCCGGATAAGGAACAAAATTATGAAATGAATATTGTATGATTGGTCACAAGATATTTTAGTTTACGGCTTGATTTACGATTCCATACGTAGTTTTTGTAATATTTTTGTCGAAAAATAATGGTAAACATTATACTAAAATACACCATAATTTTGCTGCTGTTTGTTTTTAATTATTATTTTAAATATAGCCATTTATATTATGCCCTCAATAAATAAAACGATTTGAATTTGGATTATTGAGATTTTGTACTCTTCCATGTATTTTTTCACTTACGACCCAGGAATCGAACTGGTACATTCATGCGCTCGAATGCCTGAAGATGCCGAAAGGCGAAACCCGGACCGTAAGTGACAAAATACATGGAAGTGTACAAATTCTCAATAATCCAAATTTGATATTGAAATTCCATCAAGCACCCTCAGTCGATGTCTTAAATTAGAATAATATCATTATGATATTAAGTCAAAATAATATTTATACAGTATTCTTTAATGTACTGCGCTATGTTGTCAATGTTGTTCGCTTCAGTTACGTCGGTCACTGGCTCAAATCCCAGTAAGGAGAGCTTAAAAAATTGTTTACTGAGTTGATTTCTGTTCAAAGTCATGGATGTTTGCAATGTCTAAAAATTCCCTCTCTCCCATTCGATCCTAAAAACAGGGAGTAGCGGGTTAAGTTAAGTTAACCACCAATCTTGTTCTAGCACTATCCTTATATTCCTAATCTCTTCGAAAAACAGAGATTAAGCAATTGAGTAATAGGCAGTTCTTGTAGAAAAATCTGTTGAAATACTTTCATTAGGAGTCTATATGCTCCACATTGATATGCGGACATGGTATATATATTTTTTAAATATAATAATATCTCTTCTTTTATAATTGGCAGTTAATACTTTTAAAAATAAAACGTATCGTTTATAAATCTGACATTATATTATAAATTGTTTCAAGAACCGAATGGCAAAACCCGAATCATAAAAATACACTGCTTATTTGACAACGGTGTTCTTGTAATTGATTATCAATTCTACAAATAAAAGATGTTTTAACAGTTTTTAAACTAAGATTAGATGTGACTTTGAAATCTCATTGCTCATCAAACTTTATTTTATAAAAGTATTTTCTCTACACTTAATCTTTTCTTTTGCAATATTCTTTCAAACCATGAAAACTTTTTAGATCTTCTGCTATCAAGTAAAGCATTAAACTATTTCTATAGACAAAACGTGACCGGGAATAAATCATTACTCTACGAGTATATCTGGCATTCTAAAGGAAAAGAAAAAAAACCTTTCTGGAATTTTTCACAGAAAACTTGATGCCGTCTTTTTGCGCTCGTGAAATTTTCCTGAGTGATTTTCTTTTCCTTTCAATTACTGAACATTTCTTTGCTTCGTATTATTTTTCTATGTCCGGTAATGATTTTCTTGCATAAAGTTTCTTTGTGATCAACGTTGTTTCGTTTTAGATACATTGAAAATTGACTTGCTTTAGGCTAAGAAGTCGAGCAAAAGGAAATAGTATCGAATTAATTTAAAAAACAAGCACTGATTTATTGCATCATTTCTTTGATTGTAGTACATTTTTGTATTTGGATAACGTCCCGCGTTTACTGAATTACTCTCCTATAGTTGACGCTTTTAGGCGTTGGTCTGGTGGGTAGCCAAATCATGATATCGAATCCCGCAATGAAAATTTTAAAAGATTGATTTTTTTTAAATAATTATGGATTTGTTACCAAAGATAACCTTCAAATCTGTAATTATGACTATAGGCCAAAATATGAATTAACAGTATGTCTTGAAAATACATAAATGATTTTTTGTCTGTAGGATATAAACTAATTGAAATTAATAAATATATTCCTTACTCCTATGTGGTTGTACCATCCATTAATCATTTAAATGAAATGTGTTAAGGAATTCAGAGGCATTTGAGAACGTGTAAATTTTAATAATTGTAGTATTGGTTTTGCACAAGACACCTCAGCCGACATTGTTTATTAATAAAAAAGAGTGTATAATTCAATATTGGAAAGTACTGATATGAGCGGTGAAAATAAAGCATGTTGCATTAATGTTAAAAATAAATTTTGCAAATTTATTCCACAAACGCGGAAGCGAAGACCGTTGCCAACTTTTCATACATTAAAAATTAAATATTAGCATAAATTTTAATCAGAAAACCACGTTTAATATTTATTCGGGTATATCTTAATTGAAACGGCGGCAGTTAATTAATATTCCTTTTGTTCATATCCTAAAAATAAAATATCTATTTCCCTTAGAACGAAATATTCGTTATCTTAATAGTATTTATTGATTCCTATTATTCCGTAATCTCCCTTATGAGAATTATAACATGCTATCTATAGTCGGCAGCCAATCGCTTTGAGACAGTAATAAACTGCGTTAATTGCCCCAATTTCACGTATCAATACAGATTAATCGAAAAATAACTTTCCCATCGAATAACAAATGAACATGAAGAAGTTTACCGTACAGTGATAATTCTCTTTCATACGATATCTTACCAAATATGATCCTTAAGGGATATTTTGTCCAGTTGATCGCGTGCCGTTTTTGATACTTAATGATTTCTACTAAATTTATTTTCGATAACAGTCATCTTTTGACAAAAGTTTTCTACTCAATGAGTGTACTATAAAATATTTTATAAATAAAGTGATAAAGCATTTTTTATCTTTAACTTCAAGTAATTTTAATACTATTGGAATCAAGAAAATTACGGCATTTCATGTCTTCAATCCCTGGATACAAATAACGAGTAGGTAACCAAGGGAACTCAGTTTTAAAGTAAATGAAGTATTGACTACAAATGCAGATACTCATTTTTTTGAGCACACACACATATGACGTAAAATTCTTATTAATTATATAAATGCACAACGTACAAAATAAACAAATTATGGTTTAATAAAAAGTAATTTTCCATTAAATGTATACTATATTTTATCAACAAAATTTAGCTAGAAAATTGTATCATGAAAGGAATGGAAAATTTCAACAGAATCCTTTAAAATATCCGTAATGCGAAGTCTTGTTTAATTAACCCTTCGAAGCTATTCAGATGTTATTGTTGACTTCAATATAAAATGCTTTTCAAAATGTATCATAAAATGTTGAGCCCAAAATGTTTTATTATATCACTCTTAAAATAAAGAAAACACATGGCGTTATAGCGCATTAAATAGGGGATGAAATGGAATAAAGGGCGCGATAAAAAACATTCGAGGCGCCTGCGAGTAGAACTTTCTATTAGAGAGATTCGCACGGCTTCCAAATAATTCGATCAGACAAAGGATTTTCTTTTTTTTCACTCACGACGTAAACTCGCCGAATTGTGAAATCTAGTATAGGCTTTTCAAATCCATGACAGCTTTCGAAAAATGAAAATGATAACTTTCACAAGTTTTTCTTCATTGTAATTTCAACTATCTCAGTAGGTGAATTTCAATTATCAAGACATACTAAATCTACAACAATGTGTTGCGATTTATCAATGAAGAGTATTAAATCATTTTTAATATTTAAGCCAATTAAAAATAAAAAATAAGGTGTCATTATTTTTCTTTGTCCATATCTGCTTCTGAACTGAGACATACATGGCCACCATTAAATAATTGCTCACACACACTTGAAACTCGTACCTTCCTATTATTTATCTTTTGTAGTGTGATTTTATACTATTTTAAGAATTAATTTGACCATAGAGCTGTCATATTAAATATTTTATGTTAAATGTGTTAATTTTGTGAATGTGTGTTACTAACTAAATCTATAAACTAAATCGCTGCGTCAAAATTTTGATTAAAACAGCAAAATGCCGTCTCTATGAAGAAATTAAAAACAAACATTATTATACTTTTGTCTAAGCAAGCTCAAAACTCCAAACAGTATTCAATTAGTGTATACTTACAATGAAAGCTGAAATAATGCCGAAATATCTCATTCTCATTTCCAAAATTATTTCCTCAACAAAACAATCAAAAGTTTCTTCGCCAAGGATTAAAACGTACAAGTGTTTAACTTTGAAATTTAATTATTTGAACCGCAAGACCGGCAAAGGTTGACGCCCATTGATTGCGGACGCAATTTGCGGCGCGGTTTTAAATACAGGGAGTTTTCTAAGCTTTTAAGCTCCCAAAAAGTGTAATTATTATATTATTTTGAATCGTATTCGAATTCTGAAATTAACTAAAACACTTTGTTTTAAATTATCAATTTATTCTTGTTCCAATTTTAATAAATTAAATATAAAAAATACAGCTCATATAATCAATCATAATATATTGTATTATACAATTAGCATTATTCGTAATAGATGTTTAGTTATTTTTAGTTTATGGATCGAAATGAAAACAAAATCGGATTAATACAAAGTAATCAAAAAACAAAAAGGTGACACTCATAACTACAAGAAAATAAAAATAGTGAGATGGAGAGAAAGATTTCAAAACGATTAATAAGAATTGACTAAAGAAAAGTGTTCCTTCAATAACGTATTGTATAAAATCCTTCGCAAAAGACTGATGTTTGAAGACAGTTATTGACGAATTTATTTTAAAAAGGCTGGAGTTGGAAGTATGAATTTAAAGCTGGCTGATTTGGTCGTATTTAAACAATATTCATTAATTCGTTTGGAAAATCCCGGAAGTTCTTGTGCGCACCTATACCTGACACTTTTAGTTTTTACATAGAAAACATTTATTTTACACGTCTCTTATTTTATCTATGAAAAATAGCACCCTTGTCATCGAATGATAAAAATCAAGGGGTTCCATTTCTGAGGATTACAATACAATACAGAATCACTATTCATGTGAGAATGCATAGTTGCCACGTCAAACCACAAAAGTATTGATAGGTAATCGAAATCTGCTAAGTTATGCCTAATAGCCATAACATGTTGTTGTCTATTACTAAATACATTGAAATTAAAAAATAAACAAATGAAAATCGATTTGTTTTCTTTAAAATACAGTTTAAGACGTTTTATTATATATTAAAACTTATAACAGAAAAAAATCCTTTATATACATCAAATCTCTTCATTAAACGTATCTGAAGACTTAAAATCGAAACAAGTCTAATAAAATCATAGCAGTCATTTAACATAAAAAGATTAAGTTGTTGTACTGATACAATATATAGATTTAGATTGAGTTTTAAGAACAACAGTGCCATATTTCAAAGTGACTGAAATAAAAATATCTTAAAGATGATAAACAAATATTCTACCGAAGACGTGCTTTGTTCTCAAGAAAATAATAATGTAATTATGGCACCATTACCATTGTTATAATTATCCATTGTAGCAAACGACAACCATCTTTCATTCAGAGGGAAAATGGCGTCACATTTCGCATAATTTCTTATGCGTCATTAACATTACAAACATTATTGGGTGTTATTTAATAATTTCTCTTTTTAATTTTACGGCCATTGAAAAAGTCGTTCCTTAGTATATCGAAATATCCTTAAACATTCATAGTATTTAGTTGTTCAAAATGAGCTTATACATACAACAATAAAACACTTGTTCTTCTGTCATTCCATAAAGCATTAACAATATAAAAATTAAATTAATTACTGGCTGCCCGATACAGCTCCCTAAGGGATCACGAGACATTACCTCTAAAGGCAGGTTTTTCATACGTTTCTGCTAATCACAATAAAACTCGAAACTATTACAAATGCAATTGGATTTTAGATCACTGTCAGATGACATTAGCATCATTTGTATTAAATTTAGCAGTATTCCAGTTTTACTTGCCCTTTAAAGTAACATCTGTTATGTTGTCACAACAACTCAAATTATATTGAAATCGCTTAACAACCAAAAATATTATTCGAAATCCAATATAACGAAATAGTACCCGTTATAATTTTAATATATTATTTAGATTTAGAAAGTAAATGAAAATTCGTTTCAAAATCATATACATTAGAAGGGGTATTGCGATGTATGTGTAATACCACACAGGCGTTTTCAATGTATATCTGTTAGGTTTTGGTCGTTTCAGTATTTTAAATGCTAAATGATGG
This sequence comes from Himalopsyche phryganea, assembly GCA_022494535.1. NCBI lineage: Eukaryota > Metazoa > Arthropoda > Insecta > Trichoptera > Rhyacophilidae > Himalopsyche > Himalopsyche phryganea. The sequence goes on along the minus strand of JAGVSL010000018.1, from coordinate 1,794,477 downwards.
ATCATTTTATGCTTTATCTTTTAAGTTAAATAACAAACAAATTTGAAGCATAAACTATTGCCAAATTCACGATTGAAGGATGAAATTGCATTATTAATGACTTTTAAAATATATGTATTTTAATTTCCATTACTTTAACAAAGTCTGTGTTGTTATGACTACCAGCTGAGATTATTTCTCAACAAATCAGTACAATTAGCAGTTGAAAGACGGATTCTGAATTTTAAACGGACCGCTTAACAACGTCACCTTAAATTATTACTTTATAAAGAAACAATTGTATTACTATGATTTAAAAAAAATGTATACTTGAGTATCTGGAGAATAAATATGTCTGTCTAAGATTAAATAAGAATACCTATCAACATTGGTCAGATTTCATAGGCAGTCAAATCCTTCTTCAAACCAAATCTATTATGGCAATCTGTCCGGTGATTAGCGCGGCTTAGGAAAATTAAAATGGCTGGAAGGGCATGTAAATCAAATATGGCTGCAAATAATAATGATGATAACCTTCGTGTGATTAGGTTTTATTTACAAGAATCAGCTTTCAGTCATCTGAAAGTCATTTCTAAGTTCAGTTTCCAATTTGGCTTCGATAAGCAATAACAGTAAAGGAGTCACAGAACTAGTAACTACACAACTATTAGAAGGTATTTGTTGCGGGTTTCTGTACTCAGAAGTGGATAACTGTATGTGGCCATGCTTCGTGGTCACTTAGAGAGTAGTACATACCGGGCAGCTAGTATTTTTTAAAAATAATAAACCAAACAAGCAAATTGAATATGAAGAAAACTTTTTTAGGAGTTAATTTAATCGAAGAAAAAGCCTTTCTTTGCCACTAGATACCTACATTCTCACAGTCCCCAGTGGCATCAACAAATTCACTTAACCCTATAAAAGGGTTAATTTTGAATCTGCTACAGCCATCTGCTTGATATTTTATTCGCAAAAGACAGTTAGAAATAATAAACATGTATCTTCTCTTTTTTCGTTGAAAAGACTCAGCAAACCGGCCACATCTGTAAGAAAAATCATTTTTATTCCGCCATTTTATGGGTATTCGTTTATGTACCTATATCTTTGAAACCGGAATTCATTTTTCATTATTTGATTATGATGTAGAGTCGTGGTGTTGTTTTTTTCTCTATAGTTACGAGTCAAACAGTTAGTCACACGTTACTAACGATTTTTGTTTTAACTTAACCGTTTCACACCAAATCTGAATGTCGGTATAACAGTAGAGATATTAATATTTCATAGTAATTTTTCTGAATTACACGCTTGATTTAATTCTTCAACAAGTTCAAAACCTATTAAGGTATTGTCTCTATTTTTATCATACAGCTATTAAATTTATGACCGTATCTGTACAACCAGATAATGTCAAATATTCAGTTGATCAAATTCAACGTTTCATGTTTTGTTTGAAAAAAGATTTTACTTCCCAAATAAATATATTTATCTCAGATGAGGACTTCTGGAATACAGTGGCAAGAAAAGGTTTCTATCCTTAAAATTTTCTGTGAAAAAATAGGTCGTGCCCGTCGCCCTATCGATATTTTAGAATGTGCTCCAGGGTACAAAAAGGTTGGGAGCCCTTGGAAGTTTTTTTGACTATTGAATTTTTTCAAATGATAATTTTACACTATTTTATTTAAAACTCTAATAAATATAATGTATAATACTTTTTACCACTCGATATTTTCCATTCTACGGCTACGGTTTTAAAAAATTTTATTCCAAATAATCTTTTTTTAATCTGGCCACTCTCTTTGTGTAGCGTATGAACTCCTTATAGATGATCTAAACACAAGTTACTCTGCGACGACTGGTTGTCAATTCAGTCTATTTTCAGAGAGAGTAAATACAGAAGCATGTTGCTAAAAAAATACTAAAACGATTTCGCTACGCCCCGTTTTTTAAATTAGATGTTTGGGAAAAAAACGTTAGCATACATTCATACCATTGGATTTGACACGATTGATTGATAGTGGGATTAAAAACTCGACTTAAGTACCTGATTTTATCTTCGTAATTAAATGTATTTAATAACGAAATAATATTTTATTTATAATGTAATGAATCAACGTACATATTATTTTTTTATATATATTATTATCAGGACTGGTATCGCTCGAAGTTATTTATTTTTTATTTAAAATTTCATCAGTTGATAATGCTTGCGATGAGCGAAACCGGTTCTGATCATTACAAGCATGTGGAAGTAGTATAAAACAAATTGTGTTTTATTTTTAAAATAAAATGCCTTTCCGCCAACCAAGATTTGATCGTTAACACCTCAAAAGTACATATTCTTGATGAATATTTTTCTAATAACAAAAGGTAGCAATTTGGTATAAAATATTTAATTACATTTTCCACTTTTCCTCATTAGAAAATATGTGGTGAAAAACGTGATAATAAACAAATGGGAGATTTTTGTTGGATTGAAAATATTTTATTGGAATTCCGATCAAGTAAATCTGAGAAGTAAATATTCAAAGTTTGTTCTCATTTGATATAAAAACCCAGAAAATCTATTGAAATACGTCACCGTGAAATACGTTCGACATCACGTTCTTTCGTGTTTGCCTAAAAGCTCTAATCTCAAAGTCTTTTCTGAATGAGTATTCGAAAAAAGCTTTCAAATATACTCGTCCTGATATTTAAATGGCAGCTTTTGGCATTTTAATATGCACTTGCCAGGGCTTGGATAAGCTCTTATATCAAATGCTTTTTTGGGTTTATTGGTAACGTATTAAGCGTATCCAAACTGAAAGGAATACTTTCAACACAATACTTTATTCAGGAGAGATCAATACAACATTTGAAAAAAAATCATGTTTCAAATAAACTACAAACAACTTATCATAATTAAACTATCGTTTTAAATTAATTTAGATTGACACTATTTTTTCCCCAATATGTTAATGTATCCTAAAAATTTGTATCCAAAGTCATAGTAGTATCCTAAGTTTTTGAAAAACTCACTTATCCTATAATATGTTTCTGAAAACGGAAGAAACTTCGAAGATAGAACTATTATCTAACTACTAATCCTTTTCTAACCCCAACAGTCTATCCTTTCTCGTTCTGAAAAAAGATTTTGGGCGATTGACTTAGAATCAGTTCTCGTTAAGACTTTGTTTAAAAAATCCATCATTAGAGAATATAATTCGACAGTGTTATGGCCAATTGATGTAACCCTCAAAAAATACGGAAAATGAGTTAATGATTGAATCTCATTTTAAAGACGGCATAGCAGGTCTCAGCCAAAAGATGTAAATTAGAGACATAAATTGACCACTTTTTGGAAGCGAACATCATTTGACATTGGTTATAAGTTTAAAATTCTGACCCGGTCACTCGATGTAATTATATCGACACTCCCTACGTACAATGCCGTATCTGCAAACATGAGAATTTACAGGAATGCATTTCATAGGTTTATAACGCAACTCACCATATTATAATGTTTTCAATAAAAACAGTTTTTACTCTCTCCTAAAATATTTTAATTCAGACGGTTAAATCAATTGGCCAAAAGCACCATGGATATGATTCACATAGGAAGCAAGTATGCATTAATATAAAATGTTTTCTTTGACATTGTTCAGTAAAGACAAATTGGAAATAAAATAATAAAAGAATAAGAAAAATACTGAAGGTTGTATTGAAAGTATAAATTTGAGTATTTATAAAACAACAAAAAATTTAAGCAGATACTAAATTTATTAAAAAAACAATTCAGCATTTAAATTTGCAAAGATATACAAGTGGTTTCGAGTACTATAATTCCAGAAAAAAACAATCATGTCACAAAGTGCTAACCACGCAAGAAGTTTAAAAACTTTTTTCATTACGGTAACGATAAAAAAAACTTTCTTTTTTTCTATTATCGGTAAAAATTTATTATTCGAGATTTCTTCTTTTAATGACTATCGTTTTGCAAGTATTGTAGACGTAAAACAATCGTAAAAAGTGGCTTCGCTTCGATTTATACACAATAAAAAGACTACAATACAAAAGTGTGGTTCGTGAATTTGGTTTTTAAAAAGGTTTTCAATGCTGAAGTCAGGATTGTGAAATAAATAACTAAATGTGGTGCTTAATAATAGAAGTAAATGTGTTATGCAATAAATAAAGGTAATAGCCCAAAATATAAGAATATATTATTTAACCCATACTTTTGCACGCGGGATCTTAGCGCGCCGACGTTTGCACGCAATATAAGATTATTTTTTTATTATTGACAGCTCATTTAAAGAAATTTACTTACATATGATAACTTTTCTGTTAAAATTATATCTTAAAATTAATTAGTACTTTTACAGACCTATCCAAGAAAATTTTGTCGACTGAAAAAAAAAACATTAATAAAGGAACCATAAGGACACAATTTCACCACGTGAAATTTTATTTACAATACCATCAATTTGGGTAAGTTTCCCCATCGGTCTAATATTGGCCCAATACATGGAAAAAGACCATGATAATACTAATGGGTGCAAAAGTCGGCTCGCAAAGGTACCATATAGTATGTTATAATGGAAATTATAAAATTGATATTATGTGTTTTGGGCTTTGTTGAAAAAAATCCGCCATGATTTATTTGATTATTGTGTAAAATATGATTATACATGATATTGCTGTTGATTAATTTAACAATTATTATACTTTAAAGAATACAGAATATAAAAAAAAAACAAGTCAAACAGAATTGAAATAAAAACAATAATTCTTTTTTACGTTAAGCGAAAAAATTTATCATACGGAAAGCTCTTATCTGATCTACACGAAGATCAAAAAATAGAACGGTTTTCTAGGGTCTATCTATATCTTATATAAGTGGCATTCTTTAAAATACTGACTAAACCATAGCATCCAAAACTTTTTTACTCTATTCCCCCTTTCACCAATGTTTATAATATAATTCTTACCCCCTAAGATAATCTAACTCCACCTCAAAAGGTACTTTCCAAATCTTTAATAAGCGGCGGCAAATTCTCCCCCCCCCCCTGGAAATCTGAAATTCCCCAATGGTTGGGAATCCCTGAACTGAACCAATAATTGGTATCATATGACTTCTTGTATTAAAAAGATAAATAGTTTGCAAATCATCTTTGATCCTAGACGTAATTTTTCATGATTGAATTAAGGGTATAATATACAGCATAAGCAAACATATATTTTTTCTAACCGAAATATCGGTTTTAATCAAGCTTGCAAAATGAACGAGAGTTGGGTGAAATTGTTCTGCTGTTTTCAATTATTTAGTAAAACAATAAGACATAAAAGTTTTATGTTTCTTGCAAATTCAATTTCGTGGGAGTTTGATTGCGGATTATCAGAGACTTGGATTAACCGATTAATTATTTTGAATTAGTAAAGCAGTAAGCAATGTAAACATCTATTTAATGTTTTTAGGTTACATGCCACTAAAAAAGTTCGTATTCATGTAATAATAGTATCTACATAATATAACATATTTTTTAAGGAAGTTTTCTTATTCAAATGTGAAAATTTAATTTTTATAATTACGTCACCATGTTTATCTTTAATTTAACTTATTATAAAACGTATCGCAGATATAATTAGTTTTGAACATATCTCTTCAAGGTATTTTTAAAAAAGAATGACATTGTATCAATCCCCAACTTATTTTTTGTGGAAAACTGAATAGAAGAATGCGTTAAAAAGTATTGGTTCTAAGTAGAGATTTCAACTATTTGGATAACGAATAATAAAACTGAAACTGTTTGAATGGTTTCTGAAGTATGAAAATAAAAATAAAAATTCGATTTGAATAATTAATAACGTCACATTTAATGTACAAAAGAGCTCATTTATAATAAAAATTACATTTATTCAAATTTTATATCATTGATATACATAATGCAATATTTTCTTAATGATGTAATACCTACATCTTATAATAATTTACGATTAAATATTTTCTCACTTCTGTCAAATCCCAGTACAGACAATTTAAATACACATTCAAATATCGTTCCATTGTATTACAATATTTAAAATGTACAGCTGTGTCAGATTACTCTGACGGTATTTTTTTCAGTCACTGAAATTGCGGTATGTTTAAAGGGTTTTTTTTAGCACCGAAACATTCGTTAAATTCGCTTACATATTATGACTTAATTTTCTTGAAATCTGGAGAAATTGTTATCTGATCTTTCGTCAATTTTGTAAAATAGTTCATTAAAATTATTACGAATAATATTCGAATAGTTTCACAAATATTCAATATCGAATACTTAAAAGTGGGTCAAATATATTTAGATATTGAATAGTCGAATATTCGATTTGGTATCCCTAACAACCGCTGTACCCACTTTATCTGAAAAAAAAATGTTTTAGAATATCGACATCAAAATATTTCAAATTGAATTATGTGGCAAACAAGTAATTTAATAATATATCAAGATCACCATTACAAAATGTCTGGTCGTCTGATATTTGTAAACTTTTCTTTGATCTGACTTACAAAGAAGTTTTGATAATCCAGTATGATTTTCAAGCAAAATCTTCGATGTATTGAAATAAAACGTGTTCAAACTGTGTAAATGAACAAAAACTGTTTAATAGCCCGTAGATGCATTTCGGATGTATGCTTCCTGTACTTGTTACTGAAGCGTATTCCTACAAATTATTAAAGCATAGATTGACTATTATAAGTTATCCATTTAGAAAGGACGCTAGTGTCACAAGGTAATTTTATCATTACCTTATTGGAATTATAATTTTTTTTAACAGTTGCCATCTCCATAGAACTGTCTTCTGAAAATTTAAAATAACCTCCAGCATATTCACTAAAATTGTTTTCGAAACACTTGACATTGCCTATCGTATTTATATCCTCAGCATTACTTTTCAAAACAATTTCCATGACACTCGTAAGCTTACGTTTGACAGCTACAAGCCCTATTTTGACTATTTTAATCCCGACTTCTGCCGGCAGCCAAGTTATAACGGTAGATTGATAATACTTTAAGATTTTGCATTGCATCCGAATAGACGTAATAACATTTTTCTGAATACTAGTAACTAATCAGTTTTGAATAACATATATTTCAATATATGAGTGATTCAAATTTGATATCGAAAATCTATCAGCACCCTCAGTCGATCTCTCAAATAATATGAATTTAAGCTATTAATTCAATTGTATTACAAGAACGAAAATAAAAAATAATACAATTCATTATGATTATTATATATTCAGCATCTATGTATGATCCAAAGCTCACCTGTTCCGGGTAGAAAGACAAACAGACTAACAAATGTTACAATAAGGTTATCCTCGCAATAAATAGAGCACATGTGCTATTATGACTAGAACCATAAGTAAATAATTGCTAATCTTATATGATACCTGTATCATTTATCATAGACTTAGTACCTGTTTTTGTTTAAAAGCAAATATTCGTATTTACGTTGTCGCATTCGTTATTTTAGAGCTTTCATTCCAGGTGGTTTTAGAATTATAAATCAAATAAAAATGTCTAAATAGTAATATTTACAAAACCGGAATTGTAATATGTCATGATTACATATATTTTATGACCTTATTTGTATAATAATGTTTATCTATGTAATAGTAAGTAGTGTAGACTGTAGATTTTCGGTGGAATAAAATCACTGTAAAACCTCAATATAACGGACAAGAATGAGCGAGGAGGTATGATTAATTTTTTGTTTTTTCCATGTCCGCTCCCAATGTGGAGCATATGGTCTCCTAATGGAGGTATCTTGACAGATTTTTTTTTCTACGAGAACTGCTTGTCACTCAGTTGCTCAACCTCTCTTTTCTTTTTTTTTTTGAAGAGAGTAGGGATAGAAGGATAGGGCTATGACAGGACTAGTGGTTAGCTAATCGCTCTCGTTACGCCCCGTGAGGATGGGATTGGTGGGAGGGAGGACTCAGACTACGAACAGAAATCCATAAATCGATTGAAAGATCAATCTATGAAAACCGTCCGCACCGGGAATTGAACCCGAGACATCCGTAACCGTAGCCAGCGACGAAACCAACTGCGCCACGGACGACGACAATGAGTAAAAGCCGTATGATTTTATACTGATAAAATAAACGAAACAATACATCTGTATACAAAGGCCAGTACAAATACCGTAAATGGATTAAAAATATTAGGTGACTTAGTTCACATCAAATCATCGGTCGATACGCTTAAAACTGCTACAGCTGTGTGATCACACGATATCATTCGAAAAACAATGTTACCCAGGTGTGACTCTTGCTCGGTTTAAACATGTGTAATATTATAAGGATGTATTAAACAAGAAATTGTGACTGGAAATTTAGTCCGTTTACTGCAAAGTCCGTTAATTCAGTGTTTTTTTTTATATCGCGGTTTTACTGTGTATGAATACAACCAAATACGTAAAATTATCTCTTATAACACACACTTTTTAAATATCTACTTACTCTTCGATAAATCGAATTAGGATAAAACAAAAACAAAAGTACAAAGAAGGTATCTTTTTTATATTAATTAGCCTTGTAAACAAAATAACCATTCTAAGAAAAGCCGCAAAGACGAAATTCATCGTTATAATTCTGTGAAAAATGTTTAATTAAAGTCAAAAATATCCGCGTATATAGTATAAATTTCCAAGGTTGGGTAATTTCATTTTTTGGGAAGGAAAATTTGTATCTTTATTCACGAAATACTTGAAACATGAAGTATGTGCAAAATCAGTCTCATTTGGCTGCTAAAAAATAATTAGTAATGCTATTATTTACTGTAAGTTTTAAATTACCAGTATTGAAATACTGCAGTTGCTGAGGTAGGTGTTCTGCAGCATGGTATTTAAAGGCAGGCCGATATATCAAATAGTTTAGTATTTTGACTAAATTTATCCTCAGGCTTAATACATAGGAGTCCATTCCAGTGGACCACTGGACGAGCTAATTCATTACGAGACACTGTGGTTTTACTGCCAAGATCTTTGAGCTTAACCGGTCAATGGAGAGGCCAACATGCAAATGTTGTGCTATGAAGCTGGATGCTGAACACATCCTGTAAGAGTGTTATTGAATGTATGCGCAAGGGAAAGAGCTGCGCAAGTCGATCCAACTGTTCATTGGAACAATCGGCTTTCAAAAAAAAAATGCGTGAGTAGACCTGAAATTATAGAAGCTTTTTATTTAAAGGATTGCACACCACATTCGTGGTAGTTTCTTCTGAGACACTACCGTTTAAAGAAAAAAACTGTACAGTCGCTTAACATTTTCTACGGATCGGGATACTGACCCAAAAAGAGGGTAGTAAGCAGTCCATTCATTACTTGTAATTTTGACTACCTTGGCAAGCTCTCTCATCTGGGCATGGCAGATTTGAAAATTGACAATAAACAAGAGAATATCGACGGTGTTTTGGCCAAGTGATGTGACCTTCAAAATTGAAACTGTTCAGGAAACTAAAAACGGTTTTTATCGAAAATATTTTATGAGTTGCCTTATGAATCTTTGAAATGCACTCCTGTAAACTCTCATGTTTGCAAATACGGGATTTTACGTAGGTAATGTCGATATAATAGTGGCTTACATCCAAGAGCCAGGGTCAGAATTTTAATCGGAAAACCAATGTCAAATGATGTTTCTGACGTTTCTGTACATTGTTTCAGTTAAACATGACCTACCAGTTGCATCAATGTTTTGAACTACACTACAATATAGGTTTATAAGGATTTTTTGACAAAGAATAAAAGACTCTGATAACGGCTTTAATTGAAATCACGCTAACTACGTTGTTGAGAAAAAACAAGGAAAAACGATCTTGCCCTGGGGTCCATTCTAGCTAGTAGAGATGAGTTTCAACGAACGAAATAGAAAAAAACAATCTTTATAACCGATTGATGACGAAATGGAATAAAAATCAGCTTTACTGGATATTTTTAAACTGTAGACATTTTGTACAGTTTTCATTAGTGATTCCCAACTTTTTTGAGGTAGTGGCACACTAGACTAATTATGATCTGGCGACACAAGTTTGTTTTGAAATAATAACACTCCTCACTTCTAATAGGTTTTTTCGCGACACGCCCGAGTTGCTATGGAACAAATTTTACATAATTATATTGTGTGCATGTAAATTCGATAGAATAAAGCCGTAATTTGTTCTTTGTGAAAAATATAATTTTCAAAAATAGACCGTTTTAGTTGAAATGAAACAATTTATTGATTATAAATAAGAAGCCAATATATTAGACGGAAAGTGAAATAGTATGAAAATTCTTTAATCAACTGAGACGTTTCCAAAATTCTTTGTTGCAAGATTTTATCAAGTATTTTACGTAAAGTTCATTAAACATAATATTTTTTCATTGTCATTGACTCAGAATCTGAAGACTCTTACTCCCCTTAACCCTTACAGCGCGATCCATTTACCCACGAATTTATTTTCAGTCAATTAAAACGCTCACTATGGTGTAAGCTAAATCTTTGCCTAAGCCAACCATCTAAAAAACATACCCCATCCTTTCCATCTCACTACATGCACCCCAAAGCCAATGCTGTTACTCAGTTTTCCTCAACAAATAACAAAATGTCGCAAATAACTCTGATAGAGGTCTGTGGGGAATATGAGCTAAACGAATTTTCGATAACAAGGTTTTGTCAAGAACGCTTATATGAATCGACGACGACCATCAGAGCCTGTCAAGCGGAGTAAAAGCCAGTTGAAAATGCATGATGTCAAATGAAATGGGTATTCATGCAAAAGGCTAATATGCTCAATGGGTGAATTTTCACAACTAAAATATGAGCAAAATTCAATGCAAACTTTTTGGTCAATGAAAATGATTGAAAATAAAAATAAAACTATTGTATGGTTTTTTTCTACCTCATAAAATATGTATCTGAATTGAAAAGGCTAACTTAACTGGCTCATTGGGGCTACATGTATTGTTTATAAGTAAAATATAATATTGTAATTGTAAAGAGTATAAAAGACATTGCAACTATAATCCTAACTGTTGAGGAAATAAAGTAAGTGCCTTGTTTAATATTCAAAAGGGGACAGCACTGTTAAAATATACAAAGATACAATATTTAATGTTAGTTACGTTGTTGTAGTCTATGAACAGGAATTGTATAGGTACTGATTATTAATTATGACATTATCGATATCAAGCCACATATGAATTAAATTGCAAAAATCCTATAATAGTAGTTTTTTTTATAATAAACATTTTCATCTACCTTTGAAATAATACGGATGTGTATTTGTGTAGTGTTAATATTTGTATGTCATGAATTATCATTATATAGTATTAACATATAAATTTGACCATTTTACTCCCAGATGATTATGCCTTAATATGCGAGAAATGCCAAATATTTTGGTATAAAATTATCATCCTTCAATAATTTTTTTTGTTCATACATTCGTAAAAAAGAATTGAAACTTGTCATGTATTCATGAATCATGAGCACAATAATATTAGGGAACCTGGATTTAACCCAAATAGAAGAAAAATTCAATGTTAAATTATTTTATTTCTTGAAAAAAATAACCAAACCTCTCAAAAAAAATTATTTTTTTTTGGAAAATTTTATCATATAATCCAGCCAGGGAGTCTTAAGGCAGTATGAGACATTGAAGGGCATTAACTAAAATCGTCACATTCTCGCTAAAATAAATCGAAGATAATGAGGAGGCTGAAAAATATTTAATCTAAGACTTTTCAAGCAAAATGGCTGCGGCTAGTCTTCAAAACGAAAACACGCACGTAGCAGCATGAGTATGTCTAGTATATAAAGCTGACGATTTATGCTGCGTATCGGCAGTTCAAAGCTGAAATTAGAAAGACTGAATATCGAGAGCTCATTTAAAAAATATATTTCCTTGTCTTCCACTTGACATTTTCGTGATCTGTTGTCAAATTTCTCCACATAAAGGTTTGAACTATTTTTTAAAGCATATATCCACAAGTGTTTCTTTCCAGTTTGGCCGGAAATACGAGATAAAGTCTTGGACATATAAATATGTCCAGTGCGTTCATCGGGTCAACAGCAAATTATCATTCAGATATGAAATAATGTGAAATACCATCGTTGACATTTTATACAGAGATACAAAAAGGTATTGACATAAATAATAAAACTGATTCAAAATGGTTTGCTTAATATGTAAACTGCTTCACACGACTGATCTTATATTGATGTGGCATACAATGTTTCGCTTCGCAAACATTCAATGTCAACCGAAAAGCCTATTTATGAACTCGAAATGCCAAGAAGAGTATGCGATGATAAAAAAAAGACAAAGCAGCCGAGAGATGTCAAATGAAAAAATATCTTCCGCAAAATTAATATTTACAAATAAAAACGGATATTGACTTCGTTTCCAATTTTTAAACCCACGTCAAATTTATTGCGGTAAAAATAATTTCTAATTATAATATAATTAACTTCGCTTCCAGATGTAAATATAATAATAAATTATAAAATTTTAAAAATAAATGCGACAAAAATTTTATAACCTTCGACAAGATTCAACATTATTTTCGGAAAGAACAAATTCATTAAAATCTACAAATAAGCATAAAGCAATTTGGGAAAAGAGTAAGAATAATTTGTTATAATGCATTTACAAATTCTAAAAATAAGTAATTAAAATAATTTGATTCGTTTATATCGACTGTGTTTTGGCCAATTGATGTAAACCTCAAAGAATACGAAAATGAGCTAACGATTGGATCTTATTTTAAAGACGACAGAGAAGGTTTCGCCCAAATGATGTAAATTAGATAAATAAATTTACCACTTTTTGAAAGAGAAACACATTGGTTTTATTGATTGAATTGGCATTTACTTGGTAGAACTCCATTATAATTGGATAAAATAACAAAGCATTTAATTCTACAATTTTTTTATCAGGTAGTTGACGGCTATTTCGGCTTAGCTATATTTAGTTTTGACGATGGCATAAAGCCGAAATAGCTGTCAACTACCTGATAAAAAAATTGTAGAACTAAATACTTTGTTATTTTATCCTATTTCATTGGTTTTAGATTTAAAAATTCTGACTCCCCCACTTGATGAAAGCCAATATTGACACTACCTACATATAATTCCGTACGTGCAAACATAATAATTTACAGGAGTGTATTTCAAAGATTCATAACGTAAACTCGCCATATAATGTTTTCGAGAGAAACAGTTTTTACAATGAACAATTTTAATTTTGAGGGTTACATCAATTGGTCAAAACACCGACGAATTATCTACAATACTTAATATATAGAATGTCATATTATCTCTTGTGCAGTTCTATAAAACGTAAAGCTTTATAAAGATTGGTTTTACTATCTCTTTTGACGTATAAGCATCCTTAGCAAAGCTTTATTTTTTGTATTAAAGCTTTTTGGTATTGGATAAGTCGTGGTCTTGATAAAAAACGTTAAGTCGGATTTGCTAGTTTTGAACTTATTGTTACATGAATATTTGTGTACTCATCAAATTAAGTTAAAAATATTATGTAAGTATCTCATAAAACTAACAGCTATTGAGCAATAAATAGTTGGACATGAATCTTGTTTTTCTCATTTATACTTTTTTTCTCTTGAAAAAGCTATTTTAATATTTTAACATTGAACATTAGTACCATTCTTTTAATTTAAAAAATATTAATTATAAAGCTGTGCTGAAACAATTGTACAACATATTTATGCTTGTGTGTGTAAGAGTTACCATTGTTTTTATTAAAATTGAACGATTTTTCCATAAACAGTATGTTTATTCACCAAGGAGATATTTAAATAGTTTCTTTCTAATAAAGTGAGGTTTTGCACAGAGATTTGTAAATGAAATTTTGGTGCATGATTAATATAACAACGATCGAATCCTAACGTTTAAAAGGAATTGGAGCTGTACATAATACAAATACAAATATTTGTTGTAAAATTAATTTAGATTCACATAAGTAGCTATTAAAACTTGCTGGTTCTGTAAGCGAGTCAACGGTATTGTGTCCATGGGATCGATTCCCCCCACTTTCACACAGTAATGTTTACATAATTTAAGACTTCGAATGAGGGTGCTTGATGGAATTTCAATATCAAAATCTCAACAATTCAAATTTAATGTTTACCGTAAATTTATTGATTTCTGTTCCAATGCATGGTTTGTCCTACAAAATTGAAGTATAAGCTAACTACTAATCCTTTTATATTCTCATTCTAATCTTCATCCTTCATCCTTACCTTTTCACAAAAAAGATGTTGAATGAGTAAATAGCAACCTATTCTCGTTAAAAACATAATTTTTTGCTTATATGCTCCAAATATGGAGCGGACATGGCTCAAAATAAATATTGTGCTTTGTTATAACGGTGTTATCCATTTTATTAAATATCAACAACAAACAAAATAGCTCATCCAACATTCATTTTAGAATAATCTTTTATAAGTTTCAATACCCTTTCATTGTTTAATTAAATAGATAACCATATTTTTCCCTTTATTCCAGCAAAAGGAGTGGGCAGTCGCTTCGATGACAACCGTTTGACTCTTCGCATCCACAGAGGAAGAGGTGGAGGTGGAGGCACGAGAAGGGGTCCTCAAGGGTCTCCTTTGAGTACAGGGTCGGCCCATAGTACCACTACTTCACTGGGAAGTGCCTCACCTGAAAGACTGCATAGGTGTGTAAGGATGGTTGATGTTGTGTTTAAAAAAATATTTATATTAACGATAGGTATAATGAATATGTTTTTTCATCAGATAAAATTTCAAAATTTAATTATAATATTTTTTGTGATTTCTTTATATTCAAATATTATCTCATACTGATATTTTCTTGCAAGTACTGATTTTACCCATTTATTTTACAATCGTCATTTCTTTCTGATTGTGCGTTATTTCAATGTGTGCCATCTAAAAAAAATATCGTCATCCTTCTTACTTAACAAATAATGAAGACGCTCGTAGAAGATCATTCACAAAAACTATGAAGAATTTGTTACATTTCAAGATTGAAAGAATTTGTCAAGTACATACTTACACTTATATCCCAAAAGTACTCTCGTTACATCTTTCATTTTTATTATAATACCATACTTTAAATCTGACAGTTTGAGAGTTGAGCATGAAGGTATAACTCGTATAAATTTAATTACAAAAAAAATAGGCAAATATGTTCGTGTCGGGTAAAGATTTCATTTAATTAATGAACCTATTACTGTAATATTTTGTTAATATATGCTAATATTATGTTCATAAAATAAAGCAACCACGCTTTTTAATTTAAATCGGTTTTGGTAATTAAACGCGTTCCTAACTTGTATTTCGCGTATTATTATAGTAGCGATTTAATTTAAGAATAGAGTGGCCGACGGCCAGGGAGAAAGTCTTGTCATCCGTTTCTGTTGAATGTACGGTGCGTTCTGTCCGTAACTATGCTTCTCACCTAGTATTGTCATCTCTTCTGGGTTTACATCAGTACTGATAAGTTCCTCACGAACGTCATATTATACCATAGTTCTACCAAGTACAACTTGTATATTACCATTGACAATTCTGATAAAAAGAACAAATCAAGCTTGTTATTTGTTTATATGTGAAACAATTTATTTATATAATTTTTCGTTCTTTTAGATATTCCGCTCAACGACGCAGTCATGAGAAAATAAAAATCTCAGTATCGTACCCATCAACTGAACAGATCTGCCCTGCTGGCAGCCCTGGAAGTCCACCAGCATTATATGCGGTGCACTACTGTTCCCCCGCTGGTCAAGAGCTCACGTCGTCTGCCCTGTATCGAGGAAGAGACAACCACCTAAGAGTTACGGGGCAAAGATTGTCAGGATCACGCCATTCGAGAAGATCGTCAAGTTGTGATTCCAGCTCCGTCACAGCCGAAAGAGATATGAGTCCATCGCCTTCGTCAGCGATCTACGAAGACCCGAACAAGCCTAAAGCTCAACGAAAGATGGGCAAACGAAACATAAAGGCGCAAGTCAAAAGATTTCGCATGGAGACAAAAGCGGCCAAGACTTTAGGGATAATTGTCGGTGGATTTATTGTCTGCTGGCTACCGTTTTTTACAATGTATCTCATACGAGCATTTTGTGAAGAATGTATACACCCACTTGTTTTTAGTATATTATTTTGGCTGGGCTATTGTAATTCAGCTATAAATCCTTTGATATACGCGCTGTTCTCTAAAGATTTTAGATTCGCGTTTAAAAGAATTATTTGTAGATGTTTATGCAACAGACAAACTCCAAGCGGACCGTCGAGAAGAGGATCTGATGGATCTCAGATGCGACAGGGAAGAAGCCCTAGTTATAACCCCCAAGCGCCTGGGAACTCACTGGGAGAAGATTCAGATCCTGCGGTTGAAGGATCAGATTCAAGGTGACGTAAGGACAATGCGTTTCTTTGTGAGAAATCTAACGGGCATCCACCCAACGGCTCATGCAAATGGGTCGCTAATAAGTCAAGGGGCTCCGGCCAGTCGCTTAAAGATAAAAAGCAACAATACAATCAAGCCGTCCACAGGTATGGCAGTTGCTGTCAAGATTTAACCAACTTCACAGACAAAAGAGAACTATTTGTTTTCGCTGAAGAAATGCTATCGCCGAGTGAAGCAAAACTGCAAAAAAAATTAAGAAACATAGCTCTTAAAGAAAGAAACTCTGAGATTAGACGATCACAAATATTAGAGGGGAAAGCTTCGAAATGGAATGCTAGGGTGAGTAAAAAAAATAATGAAATCGAAGAAAGCGAGAATGAAATAGGTATTAGTAAGGAAAATAAATCTTTACTCTCAATGGACTCTAGAGATACGGTGTGTTGGTCTGAAAGCAATATTAAACGAATAGCTGATTCAACTTGCTTGAAGAGACATGATACGTTTTACATGTAAAGCAACATTTCGTAATAGAAAAAAAACTGTATGGCTTATACTTTCAATGAGCAATATAAGTTTTCTTTCAGCAAAAATACTTTAAAACCTATCTATTGAATGTGTGTAATCTTAACTTATTTATTATTATAAAAGAAATGTGATAAATATTATTGATGATTGAATCATCAGATTATTGATAAATAATCGTTTAGTAAAATTATATTTTTTGTATTGATTAATTTCAAATTTAAATATAATATATATGTTATGTTTCATTTATATTGTCAGATGTTCATTTCTTTATGACATCATAAAAATATTTATGACAAAAGAGTACATTTACCTGATAGTTAAATAGTCACGTCGTTGACAACTTAATATTATTATGTATATAAATAATCAAAAATTCTGCTGCTGTTTCTAAAACTTTCGAGCAATGTTCATATTTTAGGATAAACAAATAATGTTATTTCTTAGGTACTATTTGTATTGAAATAATATACCTAAATAAAAATTAATATTTATGTGTTTCATAATATTACCTTTAATATTGGAGAGATAATGAAAAATTTATTATGTCGCATGATAATAATGTATACTCATCCATGTATTTGCATTTAAAAATTTCATGTAGGCTTATTAAGCTAGCTATGATTTTTTCAAGTTCTCTGGCAAATGATCGTACCCTTAGCTGGGCATTGTGTTATTTAAAATCATGAATATATCTTTTCACATCAAACAACAAATAAATTTCTCCAAATCAATTATTTAACTTTCAAAAACTTTAAAAATGAGCCGAGTTTTTTTTTTGACTAAAAAGACGATTTATGATTAGCATTAAGAGTTTTTCAGGACGTTGACCAATTTCTTTATTTGAATGTTATAACAGCAAAACTCTTTTTACCTTACCTGTACTGTCTAGGAAAATAACACCACCGCCAGAATCGTAATGTGTGAGCTAAAATATGTCTATAACTGAGTTGTAAGATTATATTTAAATTTATTATAAAATAAATATTGCGACTGATGTTTGTGAAATTTTAATAAATGTGTTACTATTATGTGTTCCAAATTTATCAATAAATCCAAAAATATGATATTGCATTATCGAAGTTTTCTTATAATGCCTAATATGAAGCTTATTGTATAATTATTATTAGATACACCATAATCATTTGAACCATGATTAAAATCGAAATTAATACTTGTTATCAAGAAGGGGCTTAGCGTTAGTAGACATGTATAATCCATTGATTTACCCAATGTACCATCTTTATGAATAAAAAAGTCAAAAAAAAGATTAATGACTGTATTTCTGAGATACAATATAAATGAATAAATCCCTTTATATAAAGTTGCTTCATATTTATGTTATAAGAAAAAAATGCAATAACATATTTAATCCATAAAAAGTCGTTTTATTTTCAAATAGGAAAACCTTTAATTTACAACCATGCTTTTTATTTAAAATGGTTATTTTACAATTCAACGTCAAGAACAAAATAGCACAAATGAGCTTTTCACCGTATCAAATAGAAACTTAATATATTTTCTAAAACCATTTTTTTTATTGTATGCATTATTATAATATCTAAGAAGTCCAAAGAGATCATTTTTCAGGGGAGCGAAAAAAAAGTTAAATTCGTAAGTCATTTTCTAAGCAATAATGATGTATTTCTAGATTTTTTTAATGAACAAACTTCTACTATTGGGACCAGAAATTGATAAATTTAATATCACATATATTTCAGGTATAAGTTAATTATAATAGACTGTTGTGATTTATAAAAAAGAATAATTAAAATGTGTAATGCAATGAAATGAAATGAAGTGATGCTACTATCAGCGGGAAGGGGAGGAATCACAAAATATGGAAAATGGGAGCTCAGCGGAGAAATAGGATTGAGTTATTACAGGGAATTGGATAAGGTTTGCCAATCTCGGTACACTTTCCTTTGTTCTGTAAAGAGAAATATATGGGGTAATTAAATTTTGGGCGCCAGACATGAAGATACACGTCGAATGAAAAAATAATAATAATTATAATACGGTTACCGTTAAAAACACATTTAATAGAGATGCGGAAACCGTAGATGCACAGAATTTACATTACGAACAAATAAAGCAGAAATTACACGACGAAACAATATTTATGAACATATGGTTACACTTAAACAAGAAAACTATTATAATACATATATAAATATAAAATTACGACCTTGGATGATAAACCATCGCGGCGGCGAACTCTGATGTCCGAGGCCAATCGCCAGCGCGTTACCGGCACGTCCTACTCGTTCCACATCCTGGCGCGTCAGCAAGTTTTAACGCAACTCTTTGCGAGGCTTCCCCTTCGTCTCCTTCCAACGACGCAGCGAGGTACGTATCGCCGATAGGTGACGATTGTAATGTTGCGACGAAATCGTAACAAGACGCATAAATTTATAATATTTTTTTTAGAACATTTGCGACGTGTAATATACGTTGCAATATAATATCATTATATACCGTTAGTCCTACTGCAGAGTTATAATATTTGGAATGTTCTTTTTTACTTATCGTAAAATGATCAAAGATGGAGTTATGCTCATAATGCCTCCCATAATAAATATGATGTTTAACACGATTAGTGCTTAGTGGGCTTCGTGAGACAAAGTAAAAGTTGAAGACTTATTTTTTAATGTCTGAAATACATCAGGTAATAATCATCTGAGATAGTTTTCAAGACATATTAAATTGGAAAATTACAGACTATTGGTAGTAAAATTTAAGTACCACAGCTTTGTTCTAATATGTTCTACTTTGGGATAAAAAATTAAGTAGAAGTTACTATTGCAAACTGTTTCACATTTCTATTTGAATAGAAAAAGATTTAAATTCAAAAAAAAAAAATTAATGTAACAATCCAAAATACTTAAATATGTAATATTATGAGTAGCCGTGTACCTGATACTTACATCCCTACTTCAGACACAGCAAATATCGAGTATATTGAGAACGATTTTAGCCTCATTCTTAATTCTGAGAAATGCTAGAGAGCTACGCCATCTCGGAGGTACCTAAATACATCAAATTAAATTACAATTAACTTCCTTTAAAAAAGATTTTTTTACATCAGAAAGTTACCTGGTTTATCTTACCTTAACCTGGTCTAAATGATTTTTAAATTACACGTTATTATAAAAGTTACCTCAGCAATGTTGCTTACCTGATAAATTTTATCCTCACTAGTGTACTGGTGCACTGGTCCACTACTTCATGCTGCTTTAAAAACATTGACGATTTGGGATGTAGCCACTATTAGTTTGTTTTCTTGTGAATAAAATTTCCGACTCGATGGGCTTTGGAAAGGTGATTAAAAAATTGGAAGTGAAGAAATTTCAAACAATATCTACGTATTTAAGACACGGTGGTCCAAGATACGTCATAATTTTGACGTGTGAAGAGCCTAATTTTAGAGACTGATTAATCAATGTTTTAATCGAAAAATTGTTATTTTATTTCTGAATAAGTAAGTTATATCCAACTATTGAGTTACCTCGGTTGACTATTAAGATGGACAAGCCTTACAAAAGGACACAGGTCAGTAATGATTCAGACAAAACATTCAAAATTAGTTCATTTCCAACTCTTTACATAACAAGATAATTTGTTATTTGTAGTACATCGATTTGGTACCAAAAAGTTTTACAGAGATATAATAGGTGTTTTTATTATAATAACTCTAAAAAGAAAATGCTACTTTTGAATGTCTGTTATATCCCTGAGGTCTGTTTTGTTGCCGACATAATTATGTTCTTTTCAATTAAGTCTTGGCTTTAGTTAACATAAATAAATCTTATTTGGCATTTGTCATACTTAATCGTTCGTCGTAACAACTTTAATATTGATGGTGCTGAACCTCTTTTTGATACCTTTTCTGACAAGTATTGAAAAATAAAAACTCTTTTAATTTTCCACTAAATTCCATAAATGACATAATTCTTTTCTATAAAAAGACGTCTAAAGTAAATAATGATGATAAATTGATACCGACTTTTCCCATTATAATAAATGTAATATAGGTACTATAAGCCTCAGGTACAACTATGTTTATTTTTTAATAAAATATACACTTACCCATACATTAATTTTTAAATTGAACCTTTTTATCTTCTTGTAATACTGCAGTAGTGACATCTGTGATCAAAATTAAATAATAATGATTACTGATGGCAAAAGGCTGAATACTTCTTTCATATAACTGTTAACAGATGGTATACATAAAATTTTAATATTTATATTCGAAAAGACTTGTTTTTGTGATAAAGTATTATTATAGTTTATCAATAATAATGTCTTATCGGTGGAATCTTTCTTATAAATTTCACTTCTTAGAGCAATCACAATAAAAAATACATTTTATTTCATTTGTTTTTGATCATGAATTGAAAAACACAAAATCGCCATAGAATGGATTAATCTCTTGTATTGTCATCTAGCGATTGAAAAAGGCGACAATTCAAATTTACCGCGCATGCGCAAAAGAATATTGATTCCTTTTACTTCCATACGAAGAGCGCGCTTAAAATACGTCAAACCGCTGTTATATTAAATTAAATATTGCATCTACTCTAGAATAATGACAAAATTGACATTAGTTTGCTTTCTGTTTATTTCACAATGTATTTTCGTGGCCTTTGGCAATTTGGAAGGCCCGTTTTTATTTTGGGGACCAAAAGAATTATCATCATATAAAAGGCCAGCTTTAAAAAGCTTGGAGCAAGACGATTTGGTGGATATTTACGAAAATCAGGCTGCAATAGTGGTTTTCAATAATCAAGATTCTCTTCCGCTAACCAGTGATAATTTTCCGCGCCTCAGAAAGCTTCTGGAAAGAAAGACGATGCTAGTTTTACCACAAGACTTTTTAGATGTCCATCCGGAATATATAAACAATGAAACACAGGTAATTAAATAATTTCATTACAAATTAATGTTAATTGCTATCTGATATGTATAGTGGTGTTGGTAAAATTGATTATGTTATATAATTACAATTTTTAGTATGTTTATAAGAAACATTGTTGACTATTCAACAAGTAAGTGTTTTCGATTATAAATACATCTTTATTTATGAGCTGTATTTTATAGCTGTACCCTTAATATCGCGTATCTTATATAGAAGCTGGTTATAGATGCATGGTTGAAAATTTTTACGTTTATAGAGTTAAAAACCAGGTATCAGTGTGAATCCTAGACTTGTAATATTTTATCTCATAAATAATATTTTTCGTATTTGTATCTTCTATATAAACGCTAGATACTGTTTACTGTCTGTCAGTTTGAGTCCATTTGTGCGCTCGAATGCCTGAAGATGCCGAAAGGCGAAACCCGGGTCGTTAGTGACAAAATACATGGAAGTGTACAAAATTTCAATAATTCAAATTTGAATCTTTTTACTGTTTTCAATTATTATTGCATTGCTGTTTATCACAATAGCTTTCTGTATTTCTATATATTATTATCGATTTCTTATTTAAAACATCTGTGCTTACAATATTTCACGTTATTGAATTGAGAAACTTCGGAAAATGATTGAAACTATTTTGATTTTAATATTGGGTAAATGTGCTACTCTTTTTTTCCGCGAAAATTTACTTCCGATGATAAAAATGCAATTCTGTAAGACATTTTATTACGAAAACGAAAATGTCAAATTGTAATCATGGAAATCAGGCAAACGGATAGTTTATATGAAATATGAATATAACATCAGTATGGAAAAATCACAATAATAGAACAAACCATAAAGCAATTTTGAAGATTTACTTAATATTATCTCGTATTTCGTACAATTTATTGGTTTTCTTGATTCCAATGTTTGATTTTTTGCCATTTTCCTATCCACAATTAAAATTCCTAATGAATGGCATTATTTTAGCAGCATCGAGTAATTTTTCAAGCAGAAAAAAAAGTAACATGTTGTTAATCTACCATTCATAAATATTATGTGATATGGTTTTACCAAAATCGATAGCTTCTAGTATGGATTTTAATGCAGTATTATCATATCAATGAAATGTTTACCCTCTTAATGAAGTTATCACTATAATCTTCAGGTAATTACTGTACAAGGTCCCAATTCTGAAAGAGATGCAGAAATAACTGAAACCTTTGATCGTCTCGAAGACATATACGGGGAAGGAAGAGTCTTGGGTGTATTGGGAAGCTCTAGCAGTCAAGAATCGGTAGATGACTCATCGGACTCTTCACCAGCTGATTCAAAAGGTTACGTGCGGGATAGAAGAGATATTGCCACTGAAGACGTCAAGGAACCACCAACAGAAATTGTCTACAATGCTTCTGGTATATTTTCAAAATTATTACAATACTATAATAGAATATAATACGTATGCTAACTTGGTTCTAATCAACAGTGGTGGACTGGCTCTAAAAATATTGGTTGGCAGGAGTCAATGTCGGCTCATCCAAAAAATGGGAGTGCTCCACTACCCTATATACTAATGCCTGTGTAGTGCACTAATAATTATTTTATAATTACGAAAATTCACAAGTTACAAACAGCTAAAACAGACATATATAATAAGTATGTAATCATGATTGAAGAAAACATATTTATTTGTATTGATGAAATACCCAAAATGCTTTATGTTGTATATTTTTAAACACGTAAAATGAAATAGTTAGAAAGTTATTTGATTTTACTGAGAGCCCCTAACATAGAGCGGGGTCCACTTGTCATCGGGCAATCTGGCTTACATGGACAGTCCGCCACTGCTAATCAAGATATCAGAAAATTTCCTCAAGAAAGGGGGGCTCAGTAAAAAAATATCGCCATTCAACAGATGCGAATCCAAAGGTGGGAATTTAAAAAAAATCTCTCCCCTTCTTCCCACGAGTCAAATCTAGATGTATCCCTTATATGCATGCTTTATAAATATTGTGTCGGTTCTATAACACAGTGGTCAACACTGTCAGACTTTTGTCCACTCGATTGACGGGTTATGGGCTCGAATGCCAGATTGAACACTTTCATACATTGATTTTTCAATCGATTAATGGATTTGTATCCAAAGCCAGAGAATATGTCTATTGTGTTTTCATACTTACTCTAACCAATCCTGAATCAGCCGATTCTAGCCGTTTTCTGGCTACATCCTTCATTGTTTACCCTCTCTGTAAAGGCAAGTTTTGTAAAAATGCTCCATAAACTCAACATTGGCAGCGCACATTGTTAAACACAATATAATATTTGAACAGTAAATTGTAACCGTATGTATATATAAAGATACTAATTAAAGTAAAAATATTAAATTAAGGTACTATCTAACTATTGTAGTCTTATCGTGTTTTCAAACGAATCTGGATATTAACAGAGTTGTGGTAAACATATTATTTTCATTAAAATAATTTAGTTTCTAAGTTTGTTTGCAATCTTTATAGTGTCTTTTTGTTTCAGGAAAGATTCTCTTCTACTCTAGTGATTATATAGTTCTTCGATACGCGGTCGGCGAGAATGGGAGTGATGATGAAGTATTCAAACTGAAAGCCCTCGTTATGGTTTCTGCTGATGAACGAGCGGAATACAGTAGGCTGATACTTGCTTATAGTACGCCCAATGGAAAGGTATAGCATAATAAATATGAATTGGCATAACTCACCAAAATAATAAAGTAGTATATTAAAAAGTGACCATTATTATCTATTTTCAAATTAGTTTAACA
The DNA here is from genome assembly GCA_022494535.1 of Himalopsyche phryganea. Classification (NCBI taxonomy): domain Eukaryota; kingdom Metazoa; phylum Arthropoda; class Insecta; order Trichoptera; family Rhyacophilidae; genus Himalopsyche; species Himalopsyche phryganea. The sequence goes on along the minus strand of JAGVSL010000018.1, from coordinate 1,769,856 downwards.
TCTTCAGACATCTTGTCATCGACAACACTTTTTTGTAGTAGTTTTTGTTCGATTTAATGACAATGAAAAATATAAGATTTTACTGCGACTTTACTAAAAAGTATCCCTCTCGAATGGAGTTTCACCCAAATTCTCCACGCCTAGTCAACCGTAAATTTTCTCCAAAAATATGTAAAAATAATCTAATATACCGTTGTAAAACAATCAGTGAAACTAATTAAAAGAATTATAAATATATTAATTTATCATGATTATATGGCGAGCATTAGGTACTGTAGGTAGTACTTTATCATATACTTAGTTCTTAATAATAATTCATACTTAAGGCTTTAATCTAATAACTTGGCCGCCGCCGAATTTGGAACTAGAATTGTCAGTTTAGAACAAATTTCTCCAGTTACCATTTTATATAAAATAAATATCTTGTCTACTTTTAAAAACCGTCGCTAAGATATCAGTTTTGAAATTTATTGAAATTTAATTTCTGGTTGAGTATGGCAACATTCCTAACGTCACGTTGGCACCTCACTAGCGGCCAAGTTGAATTGGTACATCTATTAGATTTATATTTGATTTCTTTTTCTGTTTCTGTTTCGGACCGAACAGTTGGTTTAGTCAGTTTAGTGTAAATATCATATTTTTCAGGTAACATTACGGATCCGTTTCCCTGACAGCATATCAGGTTACTGGAGCCTAGGTCCAGTAGAATACGAAGACTCCAGAGGTGGAGATCTTCTGCTGATGGCAAAACCAATCGACGCATATCTTGGAGCACCTAGAGGCTTTTCTTTCAGGTGCTCTGAACCTATTGTCTTCTATAATGGATCTGTCAGCGTAACGTTCGCAGAAATCCAGGTACAATTTAGCTCTATTACAAATGTCTTCTATTAAACAATGGCATTGAATTATTAGTATAACAGTCAATTAAAGTTGTTTGTGTGATATGGTGTATAATAATTGCTGATAATTATTATTTTAGGTTCAACCTCAAATTGCATCAACTCTTCGGTTTGGGTCAGCTTATAATTGTATTGGATTCACCACTGTTCCAATTTGGTAAAATATTTTTATAAATAACACATTAACAGTAACAGATAATAAATCATATGTGTCAAATCATATCTAACCTTTTGGTTATCTTGGGCCACATTGATTGAAGTTAAGTTGTTCTGGGCCACATAAGATATTTCATACAAGGTACATAAGATAACGTCGTTGGCTACGGTTATCCGTCTCGTGTTCCCGGAAGTCCCGGTGCCGACAGTTTCATAAATTGATAAATGAATTTCTGTTCGTAGGCATGAATGTTTGTGATGTCTAAAATTCCCTCCCACCCATCCGATCCTAAAAACGTGGCATAGCGAGGGCGACTAGCTAACCACTAGTCCTGTCCTAGCGATATCCTTACATCAATAATTTCTTTGAAAAAAAGAGGTTGAGATACTGAGTAACAAGCAGTTCTCGTGGAAAAACGTCTGTTGAGATACCTTCATTACGAGGGCATATAATTCACACTGGGAGCGGACATTGTGAAAAAAAACATAAGATTAATTTATTTTTTTCCAACCATATTTATTATGAAATTAAAAAAGGACGTTTAAATAAAGTTAATGGAATATTTGAACTTGTTTTTGTTATACCAGCGCATCAATGTCTGGTTCTATAAATTTTTCAGTGCTTAATTAGTAACATTTTTTAAAATTCAGGTCGGGAATTGCAGTTTCCTTTCTTCTGGCTCTCGCAGTTGGCTTGGCAATCATTATGATAACCGACATCAAAACAATGGACAGGTTTGAAAACACTAAAGGGAAAGTGTTGACTTTTACTGTATCTGAATAAATTAAGCAATAAAAACACGATTAAAAAATCCACCAACAATTATTATTATGATAAGGCGTCTAGAATCGAACATTACATTTTGAAAAATCATCCTTTTTATTCGACTCGTGTTTTTTTCACATAATATGCCGGGTTATATCATTAATATACTTAAGTATTTGACATAAATAGTGTTTTGTTGATCTATTTATGTTAAATACTTTTATATGTCTTATCCCCGAGTTGAGTAAAACGTTTTGAATATTAATATCGATACGCACAAAGTGTAAATTGTAATTATTAATGATTCTTTACGCCTATGTGTTTAAAACTCATAATACATAATGACCAAGTACATAAAAAAAATATCAGGTTGCCAAAATTTATAATTTCGAAGACCAGTATTGTTAAAAAAATGTGTTTATTAATTTCAAAAAAATTAATTGAAAAGTGTGCCCTCCGTTAACTAAAGCATATCTTTAAATATCAATTGAATATCTGGCCGCTTAGCTTTCAGACATGACGCTTTTCAATGTTGTTACATAATACTTACTGTAATTATGAAGAAAATCATTAAGTAAGCGACGTATTTTTCAAAATTAAAATAATGCTACTGTAATTTATTCAAAAGTATGGTTTAAAAACAACCGAAATCTAAGCAAGTACTGTAAAGTTGCCAATGCAATAATATTTCTTTAAAAGAAAAAAACACTGGTTATTAATTAAATGTCAAATAAAATTCTACGTAAATTCATTAATTTACAGTTTTTATTAAAATAACAACTAAATAAGAGATTGTTTTACTGTTAAGATTTTCTACTACGATTTAGATGATTTTTTTATTCAAAGATGTTTAAGTCAACATAATTGAAAAATATTATTTGTCTGTTTGTATTTATAAATTACACTTGTTATTAGTTATAATGTTGTTCAATTGCATAGTTACCAAGATTAACTAAACATACCAACGTAGTTAAGATACGTAATGATTTTCTAACATTCAAAAAATAGGTTAGACTTTCCAGTAGTGTTTTATAGGTACATCTACTTACATCAATTATTGGATTTATTACATTTAAAATACTTGTTTTTGTTCTTTCACTATTTTGTATTCCAACAAAAAATATTTTTGAAACACAAATATACTTAGGTATATAAATGATTTATTTTTCGACAACATATCCAATGATACATTGTTTTCTATGATCAAAATATCCTATCTTATTCTGATACTCATATCCATGTGAACTATTTTAAAATGTTTGTACATATTACCTAGCTTTATAGCTTTTGTGATTTTTAGTACGTACTCTTAGTTATTACGACAGTTTAACCAAAGAATATTGTTAATGTGTTGTAAATCTTAGTAAAAAAAATATTGAAAGGTTGAAATATTGTACAGTGCAATGGTTTCCAATAGTGTTACAGCTGATAGATGTAGTGATGATTTGTAGTTGAATAAGTATTAAAAAATGTTTGGGAAGCCTTGCATGTTGTATATATGTATGTAATTCATATCATTGTATTAAATATAATAAACAATTTAAATATATTTTTCGTCAAATTATTTTTTCTTCCTTAAACATCAATTTTACCATATTTTAATTGGATAACATAATATCCCTAACTTCGAAATATCATTAACTTGAGAAAAAATCAATTGGAAAGAATTTAGTACAACGCGCGAATAAGATATGGTAGTAATGTTTAATATTACAATTATTTTAAATGTGTAAGAAACATCTTTATTGGTAGACGCCCTTAGATTGAAGTTACAAATTAATACTAGAATTTATATGAAAAAATGATTCCGTGGAGTAAAAAATATAATGAAAACTTCATTAAACACAGTCAAATGTTGATGGTTTATGATAAAAAAATATATGCGTCCTTAATATTAAAAGTATTGCCCACCTTCTCGACTTTTGCTGTTTGTGAACGAACGAATCCAAACGATCTCAAGTTTGTAGTGAATGAAGAAAACACTTGTTTGGTTCTATGGAAATATAAGAATCGTTTGAATCGTACCGCTTACCCTATAAAAATGGACTCAAATTATATCTTAAGACCATATTATAAAAATACTTGCGTACCATATACAACAGATTCGGTCCTTTTACTTAATCCATACAGAAAAGATGAATTGTATGAATCTAATTTGAATTGTACAATCAATCATTATTTTCTTATACTTTGTCAACAGCTGACATAGTGGTAAAACACATTAATCCATATGTATTCACCTTGAATATTTATCACTTTCCTTAAACCGTTCTCTAAGTATATTTTTAATATGTACCTCAACTTATATTTAGGTTACCAGTATTTCAAAATAATAGATTCGTGTCACTACTGTAAAACACGCTTTTTGCATAGTCAAAAAACTTATTTTATTGGTTTACTTTGTCCATGTTTATCAAATTGATATTTACCAGCGTCTTCAAATAAATAGAGCTTAAAAATGGTTGCGGTTTTCATAATATAATGGTGAAAAAAACACGATTCGAACATTGAGCATTTTGACACTTCTTTGCATATCTCATTGTATGCTGGTTACTTATACCGTTACTTATAACAAAACATTCCTTTTTTATTACTATTTCAATTCAACCTAAAACAAAACTTAAATATAACGATTAAATTAAGATACAGAAATTTAAAAATGTTTTATTCATTTTTAGGGTAAACCATTGTAAATATTTTCGATACATTCTGAGGCAACGTCATTCAACTCATTTTTAATATAAAATTAAGATCGACAGCTCTGTTATTCCACCGGTTTTCTAACTAATTGTGACACATGTGTTTCGCCTCTTTGAGAATGCTTTTAAATTAGTTACATAATAAGACGGATAACAAAGTCACTAATTTTAATTATTTGTTGAATCATTGCAGTAGTAAACAACAACCTTCAAATGAAATACAAATTTAAGGGATACTGTTCAATTAATTTTGAAATAGTTAACCTTATACAATGTGTAAGGTAAAAATGTTTTCGTTATCGGTCCTCTTCATACAAATTTCAAGCAAAAATATTTTGTTATATTAATCGGACACTACTAGTCAACTGGATAGCATTAAAAAGTATCAATTAATACTTTTTATTCATAAATCACAAAGTGACATTTCCTCTACTTACTTACTTACATTAACTGGAAGAAAAGCTAATGACATATCGATTTATCAACGTCAGTATAGGTATCGAAGACAATTATCATAATATATACAATACTATGTGCACTGTGAATTGTCTTATATGACCGGTTTCTTCGGTCGTGAAGAAAACATCGTCGAATGCTAAAACACAGCATTAAAAAGGTCAATAACAGTGTCGTATCAAAAGAATACTCTAATTATTATTTTTATAAATAATTCGTATCATTGGAATAATCAAAAATTATATCTATAAAGATTATTGTTACTGTAAAACATACTTTGTTTACAAATATTATTATAGTATGTAGTTGAAAACTAAGTAAAAAAACACATGTATGCAAATATTTACCTATACTCTATGTTTAGGATACTGACGATTATTTGTCAGTCATTTTTTCCACGTAATAGTTTATTTGTTATATGTATATAAACAACGGCGTGGGCGTCCGTGGCACAGTTGGTAGCGCCATTGGTTACGGATGTCTCGGATTCAATTCCCGGTGGGGACAGTTTCATAAATTGATCTTTCAATCGATTTATGGATAATTTCTGTTCGTAGTCTGAGTGTTTGTGATGTCTAAAAAAACTTCCACCCACCCACCCGATCCTGCAACTAGTCCTGTCCAAGCCCTATCCCAACTCTCCCTACTCTCTTCGAAAGAAGATTAAAAGAAGATTTGAACATGGAATTTCAAGGAAATAAAGATTGGTTTGACAAACTTTAACTATAAATGTACCAATTTATCTTAGCCGCTAGCGAGGGCGTCACTGTCGCGTTAGAATTGTTGCCATAATCAACCAGAGCTGAAATTTCAATAAATTCCAATACCGATATTTTAGCGACGGTTATTAAAAGTAGACAAGATACTTATTTTGCATAAAATGGCAACAGGAGAAATCTATTCTAGACTGACAATTCTAGTGCCAATTTCGACGGTGGCCAAGTAATATCGGTAATACTATAAAATAAGTTAAGATTCTTTTTTACCATGTCTACTCTCAATGTGGAGCATATGGACTTTTAATGGAGGAATCACTACATACATTGTTCTACGAGAAGCGCCTGTTGCTTAGTTGCTCAACATGTTGTTTCCGAAGAGTGTAGGGATATAAGGATAGGGCTAGGACAGGAGTATTAGTTGGATAACCGCTCTCGCAACTCCATGTTTTACGGATGGGATGGGTGGGAAGGAATTTCAGAATTTACAAAGATTACAAAATTACCTTCGAACAGAAATCGGTTGAAAAATCAATTTATGAAGCTGTCCGTAATAAGACTCGAGCCCGTGAGCACCGTAAAAGAGGTAACCACGGATTAATCAATCAATTTTTTTTTACATTTCTTTACGTTCATTCATTCCAAATTTGTATATATTGTTAGAAACCATTTACGTACGAAAGTCGATGGATGCCTGTGATTTATTAAATAATACACCCCTGTGAAATAGAAATTATAAATGTTCGGGGTGACCCGATGTTCCTTCACAATAATCTTATTGACAAGACCGACGACAGGCCGCCGTGTGTGGTGTGCTGAATGCAGAATATTTCCAAGCAACATCATCGTGACATCTAATGCATAGAGAAACTTCCATTGGTTCTTATAAAATGCACAATCTTCTGACCCTAATTTGCCTCATTTTCTTAATTTCCCCTAGATTATTGATAGCGTTAAATAACTATAAATAGCAACGACGACCACTAGAATTAACATAAAGACAACTGATCATATTATTAAATATTATTCGAATAACTATACGGATGACTATACAAAGGTCTCTGTGGTCTAGCGGTAAGTTTTTACCCTAGCGATCAGGTGGGTCCTGGCTCAATTCCCAGCAAGGTTAATATCAAATTTAGATTTTTTCAATTCAAATTTGTGGTCTTGAACATGAATGACTTCTAAAAATTCTCATCGGGTTTATCTGGTATGATTTCAAAATATTTGGAGCATTGACGGTCATGCCAGATATTTTTAAAAGTTTTTAATTAATTATGCAAAATTAATATATATATATTATTATGTAGAAGCAACTACTCTTCTCCGCACTGTCCAAACATATTCATTCCACAGATATAACACGTCTTTTTATTCAAAATTCATAATAATATAATATTTACGTCGTCATGAATGAATAATCATAAAAACATGGAAATTCATTTTGAATGAATTCAATAGAAAATCAAAATAAAAATACCGAAAAATTTCAAAAATCTTTACTGGTAACAGTGGTAACATTATATTTATGAAAAGCATTATTTTCCAAATGCGACTTATTCACCTGGTTAAAATTTGTAGTTTGTTGCTGATTTGAAATCTTTGAAAGCTTCGTAATAAACCCTTATAAATTCAACAAAGCAATATTATATCTTATTTAAGACTGAGGGTGCTTGATGGAATTTCAATATTAAATTTGGATTATTGAGATTTTGTACACTTCCATGTATTTTGTCACTAACGACCCGGGTTTCGCCTTTCGGCATCTTCAGGCATTCGAGCACACGAATGGACTCGAACTGTTCGACTGTTGAATGGACTCAGTTCGAGTCCATTCGTGTGCTCGAATGCCTGAAGATGCCGAAAGGCGAAACCCGGGTCGTTAGTGACAAAATACATGGAAGTGTACAAAATCTCAATAATCCAAATTCAATATTATATCCATGGGAAAACTAAACATCTTAAACAATATTGAGCGTTATATGTCTTGTTATAAAGAATTGTGTATGATATTTCTGAAAATAAACCGTATACTCCTCATTTAATGCAAGCTAACAAATGAATGACGGAAAAACACTTCTGTATACAACAGTAATTTATTGATAGTTTCATCTAAAACAGTAATGCGTTTATCAATATTACTTTTTAATGATAAAAAATATTCTCGTGTTTGAACAATCAATGTCTTTTATGTGTAATTATTGCAATGAGGATGGGTTAATAGCAGACGCCGAACCTGAACGACTGAAAAATAATAAATTGCAATGCCCAAATATATATAGATAATATATAAGAGACAATGTCTAGATGTGTTAAAACGCCAACAAAATTGATAAACACCGAAGTCATTATAATCGTGACACATATCATTTTCGATAAATGTACCATTTCAAGATGTATATTTGCATTTTTGAGTAATTTTTTATAACATTTCATTTCCTTTATTGCTTTTCTCTAACCAAAAACTAATATGCGGTTTATGCATCGTGGTCATAATTCTGAATGAGATATTTTTATTTAATATCAATTTTGTTATTGACCACAAAAAAATCTTACATAAAATTACATGATACTTTTAGATAAATATTACTCTATTGTGAATAAAAAAACATGGATGATTACTATTAAGCAGCGACTGCAATTGAATAATTATTGTCTGTACAATTCAAATTTAAGCTCACTTCTCTTCGTTTATATATTTAGCGTATTATGATAAAAAGCTGTTTATGAAAAGAAATGAATTAAAAAATATTCATTCGGTCTATTAGGATCAAATAAAATTGTCTCATTTTTCTATTAACAAGTCAATAAACTATTGTACTATCTTTATTTTTTCTTAACCTTTCAGTGCATCTAATTTTTAATTTTTTTTAGTGTGACCAGTCCTATACGTAACCCAAAATTGCCAAAACAGTTGTTTGACTAATTGTCCAAAAAAAATCTTTATTACCATTCAATCTAAAACTCAATTTTTATTAGTGTCACAGTTATATTCACCTGAAACCATTTTAATCTTGTAACTAAGTTATTAAATCGGTGTAATGCCTTTTGTGTTCTGAATAATAATTTTAGAAAAAAATAGGGCAATAATTTTTTTTTAATATTAATCAGTAGATAAATTGTAAGTTAAAGAGAGAATTATTATCTGTATTCTTCTCAACAGTTGTAAATTTTAATTGAAACATTGTTACCATTTTATAATGTAAATTATTTAAACAAAGGCGTAGAAAATCTTATTCGCACCTTAAATAAAAAATAGGATGCGCAAGAATAATTGTCACACGATTTCAAATTAATTTGCGAGATTTTCTCTCAGTAGATTCCAAGAAATGTGCTCTATTGAAGCTGCCTTCAATTCAAGACTCGATGCGTTTTCCAATTCACCTGCTTTTACATATTGTATGGGTATCATTGTGTTCATCATTGTATCATCTACATGATTGCCTGTTTTGGTAGGACAATACGTTCAATATGCTTCGATTAAAAATCATTGTTAAGATATCGTATAGCAAATAATAATTATTATAAATAATCACAAAGCTAATGTTCAATCTCAAATAATAAATAAATTAATAATAAAATATTATTTTCACTGAAGCAAATTGCAAAAAATGTTTCATATACGTGTGGATTTTCGGATAATTCGAAACAACCATAAGACAACAATATCACTCGTAATCAACTCGGTGATAAAAGATGTCACAATAATAATTATGTCTCTCTCTACATCTCGATTCTAGAATTATCTTAAGTGACACAAGATGAAAACATCACAAAAATCTATTCCTTTGAATACAACTTACAACATGGGTGCTTTAAATGATTACTAATTTGTATATTTCAAAGTCGATTTTGTCGGATATTTTTTGGTAGTTTTCCGTGCGATTTTTACTAAATTGACGTATCCACATTTCAGGTGTTTTTATAAAAATCAATTTATTTGAAAAAAATATCGAGATTCAGTTAATTCCCATTAGATTAAATAGAACTACTCATGAAAGTACTGTAGCTTAATTATTATGAGTGCAAAAGTAACGATATTCTTGCGATCTAGTCAGGGTATGTGGTTTAGTACGATAAAATCATTATTATTTACGTTGCTGTTCTTGTGAACTTGCAAAAGTATCGCGATGACACATAGTTGTGAAAGTAACCGATCAACAAAATCAAATACATGCAATCTCTTAAAGCACGGTAATTTATAATTATGTATTATCTCCAAAAATTATCACTTTCAATGCGGGGGTCTTTTATGCTCCTGAAACATATATTTGCTGTCTGTATTTTCTTACATTGCATATTGACATTGAATCTACCTTAGTGCAGATTTATAAAGAACCAGCCAGCCCGCCATGTAGTGTCAAACGCTTTAGAAATATCTCTAAGCCTTACAATCATCGCCCACGAGGACATTAATTCAGAATATATTGCACAATTTCAGATTTATTCTGTTATCCATTTTTCAATTGGATAGGTTTTTATATTAAAGATTAAAGAAACCTTTTTATTTTATTTAGTTTAACAATCATCATTTCATATAGCTCTGATTATAGCATAATGTTAATGGTACTTAGAACTTGACTGTTTTTTACTTTTACTATCAACGAATGTTGGGTCCGTGGTGCAATAGTCAACATCGCTGGTTTCGGTTACGGATGTCTCGAGTTCAAATCCCGGTACCGACAGTTTCATAAATTGATTTTTCAATAGATTTATGGATTTCTGTTCGTAGGCATGGATGTTTGTGATATCTAAAATTCCCTCCTGCCTATCTATCCGATCCTAAAACGGGGCGTAACGAAAGCGATTAGATAACCAATAGTCGTGTCCTAGCCCTATACTTCTATCCCTACTCTCTTAAAAAAAGAGAGGTTGAGCAACTGAGTAAAAAGCAGTTCTCGTAGAAACACTTCTGTTAAAAAACCTCAATTAAAAGTCAATGTAATTGGTAAAAAAACAACCATTTGCTGAATATCTGAATATTTGACACAACAATCAACTGCTAAATGACACCAATACATTTCAAAAATGGAGAGTTGTATGGTTTGCGTTACCATGGCAATCACATGATAGAATCTATTTTTTTCTTTCATCCAGCTTCTTTAAAGTATCATTTAAAGAATCATAATAATAAAAATTTATGATGAGTATATAGGAAATCACATTTTTGAAAATATTCTCTATGTTGTATTCCCTTTTTGAATGTTTATTAAAATATATCATTGTTCGAATTGCTTTGTAGTTATATAAAATTCTTGAGTAGAAAGTGTTAATTAATATGAAACGAGTTACAAGAATAATTATCGGACGAGCTTAATAACCACTAGCAAAAAGTTTTTCGATAGTAAGCGTTCTATTTATGACACTTAGGGATTTTTTTTGCATTTTTTATAACCAGTCATACCGGAATGTCTTGTTTATGATTTATCGCATCTGTGAAAATATGTGATAGAAAGAATTCTGTAGTAAAAAGTAGGCTATTTTAAGAAATCTTTATTTTAAATAAGAAATTATATATAAGAGCGAGATCAAAATTGATAATTAGAGCAGTTGTTCTACCCAGAAATTAGGAGTGTGAAAGTAACTAGTCACTTATATAATATAATATAAAGAATTAAATTAAAATTTGAAAAAGATTCATAAAATTAGAATAATATTATTTCTTAACAAAAATATTCAATTCTGGGGTTTTGCTTAATTGAATGTTTTCTCTCAAATGATTCTTCAGTAATTATTTAGATTGGCCGTGATATCACAGTTAAAAATATATTCAATTTAGGAAGAGTTGCTTTAATCCATGTTTGATTATTTTTATTAATAGAATTCATTTATTGTTATTTTTTACACTTCTGTGTACGAAAGCTGGTAAAAAATAGTGCTCGCGTGAGAATCATCTATAATATAAGTGTAATGTACATATCTAAATATATCCATGATCGTTATCAAAGTGAAATATAATATGTATCGTTTATATTTTGTTTTAACAAGAACAGGATGGGAAACATAAAAATACCACAAATTCTCTGATAAATCTATGAAAGAATGTTTCCTTGTGGGATTTGAATCCCGTCATTTTGCAACTGTGTGTGTAAAGAATGAAACCCAAGCTACATGATCGGTAAATTCATAATTCATCTAATTGGTAGATTGTTTCAATTTCAAATATATTTATTTCTTAAAAAAAAAGAAATAAGTAGATAGGTCTTTTTGAATATCCGTAGTCTTAAAATATTTATTGATTGAAAAAATATTGTGTCGCTGTAGCCGAGTGGTCAACACTCTTTTACATTTATTCTATTCGGTTGCAGTCTTCTCGGGCTCAAATGCCTCAACGGATACTTAGATTTCTTTTCAAAAGCATTTATTTCAATGTTTACATTTCGTTCTAACGGTTCGATCATAAAAATGTGTCGAAAGGAAGAGAAATGAGCTGACGCCGATTAGTCCTTTCCTAGTTCCGTCCTTCTATTTTTGCTCCCACAATTTAAGAAAAATAACATCTCTTTAAATGATCCATTAAGAGTTTCATATGCCTCAAATAGGGACCGGACATTCATTTTTTGGTACAGAGCTTACAAAACCGATGCAAAAATGGCCGTACATTTTTGTTACTAAGAGTGTGTAACTAAAACTACCACATGGAATGTGTAAAATACCGGTCAATTGTTGATATTTCGTGTAGTTTTATTATTGTTACTGTCGAACTGAGCAATGGGCAATAAGCAGTGGGCAGTAATGTTTGGCAGTGGTCACCTAGTAAGACCACATTTTTCAGCCTCGGCCGGACGGCGATTTTCGGCAAGCAAGCATATTCGCTCATGAGATCAAGTCGAACAAGACCACTTTCTTTTTAACCCATTTCAACACGCGATACCAAAGAAGAGTATTGAGAATCCTACTTGCGTGATAAGTTTCTATTTGATTAGAACGATAAAAAAACTCTGACTAATAAGGAAAGAAGAGTTTTTCATACTTTCATCACTTACAACGTGTTCGCACAGTTGTACATGGAATATTGTAGTTTTATTTAAAAAAAATTACAATAGCTAATTATTTGTCCAATAACTAAATTAATAAATTAACAGTAACTGTTGAAAAAAATGTAAATACACTCATAAATATATACGTATATTTATCTTTAAATCTAGCATTGGATAGAATATCTTGCATTCATTTGTTGGCGATTAATCAATAAATTTAATATATTTATTTATAAAGTTTCTTAGTATGATCAGTGTTATAATAACAAAATGTTGTAGGAGAGGGATAGAAATATTGATTAATGTGTAAGCTGTCCCGCTTTTTTATGGCGAATCTATTAACGGACTTCAGATTGCAGTTCACATTTTATTCGACAACAGGGAAAAAAAATATTTACAAAACATTCTGGCAAATTATCAGCATTCTTGCGACACATTTTAGTGGCTAATTAGCCTTAGCGAAATCTTGTAACAAATGTCATGCTATAGCCGAATCACTATTTCAACCATTGATAAATGTAATAGTTTCATAATACAAAGAGTTACCGTAAAGATAAAAAACTATGTTTATTTTAACCATATCCTTAGGCGAGTGGTAACGCTTCAGGACTCTGTTACGTGGTTCGAATTTTCATATCGTCAACTTTCATAACGTATTGATTTTCTTATATTTTTTTTGCATTTGCATTGAAATGCATAGATGTCTGTGAAATTTGTCATCTTTTTCTACCTACCCTTCCTGAAAACAGAGCAAAAAGAGAGACTGATTTTCTAACCGCAAGCCCTGTTCTTATAACACCCGTACAGTGGATCAAATCCTGATTATTAATCATATGCTTTACATTAAAAAGAAACATGAATTTCAAAAAACTTACTCAAGTTACTCAAATTACTCATTGAATTGTATTTGTAAACTGATAATCAATATTCAAAATGTGGCAATATCTTTTTCCTTCTAAATACAGCGTATTTCCTCGATTATAAGTCGAATACTTTACTTATATCAGAATCTTTCTATTTGGAGTGCATCTTATAATCGATGACGTCTCATAATCGCTGTCAAAAATGCATATGAAGATAATTTCTGGGAAAATAATGATAAAAGTAAGATAATAAATCCAAAGAAGTTTCAGGCTGATTGATGGTAGAACGTAAGTATCTAATACTTTACTTTAAATGTCCCTTTGCCTTAATAATTGTTATTTAAAAATATGGATTCGTATTATAATCGATGACGTCTTTTATATATAGAAACATAATGAAAGACAACAATTGCTTTCATATATAAATATCTTCATTATTCGCAGTTTGAATCATTTTACTTAATTCTTTGTTTGTTGTAGGTGTAATAATATTAAACAACTCAAATTTCATGATATGACGTTTATAAAACAATCCACTTTAAGAAGGAAGTATATTTATTTTTTACAACGGATATTAAAAAATAATTGACAGATGAATTATGTAGACTTGCCTTAAATTGTTACATCGTTCATTGTTTGACACTTTTACCTGTTCACAAAATAACTTACGAGACAACATAAAATGGCATTGTGCGTATAAACACAAACAATAACTTTTCTTAGTTCTCAATTCATTCAACAGCTATTGTTCCAAACAAGTGTTCTGCAAGTAGCAATAAACTGAAGTAACAGTCACTGTAACTGGGCAGTGATGGTCAAGTTTAGTAAGCGCAGCATGTTGCTTCTCCGCCGCAGGCTGTAGGTCACCTCTTCTCCGATAAAGAGGAGACAGCGCCAAACATTTCATTCTTGAATGTTGAATTGCAACGTACGGAAATTTCTCTCGACCGAGTAAGTGTACGTCTTGTTTCTTGTTGTATGTTTGATAATTGATTGGACTCTGTGGTTACTTATAGTTTACTTGCTTTAAGCAAATTAAAAAAAAAACTTTCAGTCGGTAACAGTACAATTATTTGGTGGCCATTAAAAAACTAGAGTTTTGTTTGCTATTGCTGTCATTTGTGTTTTTGTTTGGTGAAGCAACCAATGACGTCACTTTCGTATAATAAATTATATTAAATAATATATTTTTACTCTCTTAGCGTGTACTTTTGGTTGCTTCTCAAGGTTTTTAACGTGAGCTAGTACATCGATCTCTCTTTCTATGAGATAGGATGAAAACATCAATGACATTTAACAATAGATTCTTTTGTTTTACCATGTCCGCTTCTAATGTGGAGCATATGGACTCTTAATGGAGGTATCTCAACAGAAGTTTTTCTACGAAGATTGCTTTTTACTCAGTTGCTCAACCTCTCTTTTTTAAGAGAGTAGGGATATAAGGATAGGGCTAGGGCAGGATTAGTGGTTAGTTAATTACTTTCACTGTGTCCCATTTGTATAATCGGATAGGTGGGTAGGAGGAAATTTTAGACATCACAAACATCCATACCTACGAACATAAATCCATAAATCGATTAAAAAGTGAATTTATGTAACAGCCCGTATCGAGACTTGAGCCCGAGACATCCGTAACCGCAGCCAATTACGCTGACGACTGCACCACGTACACCCTGAATTGGAAAAATCATCGTTCAAAAATATCTATTCAAGGATTTAAGCACGTGTAGGACGAATATATACACATAGTTCACACTCACCTTGACATATTTTTCAAAATTTTTAATTTCATTTTAGGAATCATAATTGAAAAATCGATGTTTTTTTTATTGAATATTACTTCGAAAGTAATTGATCAAGCATATTTTTGATGCAGTTGTGCTGCAGCAGCAGAGCATACCAAAATAAAATATGTGGGAGTAACCTTGGTAACCAGAAGCGAAAATTTCGGTGTAGTCGCCGTAAAAGCAAATCTTTTGAAACATTCCTATTTCAAAATGCTGAAATATACAGATGCCGAAATTACTTTATTGTACCCTATAGAAACAATCCCAGAATTGAACCATTTCAAACGTATACGCAGTCATTTATCGCGGGAGCAATATTTTCTTTAAAATCTACAATCGTTAAATACGCAGAAAGCGTTAACAAGCTGTAAAAATTAATATATCCTTGGACCTCGTATAACACCTTCATATAGTTCCACAAAAACGTCGTGTTATACAAATCCGTTCTATACGAGGCTTGAAGTTCATACAAAATTATTTTATGCGTTCCAAAACATATCGAAGTTTGTTAATATCCTTTATTTTTTTTAATAAACAATCCAAACAATATACATTTACGGATCTATTGAAAAAAAACTTTAATAACATAATATTATAAAACATTCATTCATCATCGCTATCACTTGCAATTCTATATGTTCGACATCGATTGTAAGTTTTCATTATCGAAGGACTCTGAAGTATTTTTGGATTTAGGCTTTAAAAATTCTGTAATAAACGATTGTTTGCTTTTAGCGTATAAATCCATACGTTTTTCGTGATAAGGAGAGAAGATCTGTTGTAATTCCTTCTGGAACTTCAAACTTTTTTCCATTATATGATCATTTTCTTTAAATAAATACTGAAACCGTGTTAAATAGTTCACAATTCATCAACAGTGTTATATCAAAACCGTGTTATACTAGCCCCAGATGTAATACACATCATAGAAACACGGTCCGATCAATGTTCCGTGATCAGATCTTTCAAACTATGTTAGCGACAGTGCTATATTTGACAACAAATAAATTTAATTTAATGCCATCAATTTACAGTGTGAAACGATTAGACACGTGCTCAGCGGTGCACAGTTAAAAATGCAAAGATATTGCTCTAATAAGACTCTCGCCAAATGACCGTCTGCGGTTTTTTTTTTGCTCAGTAAAGCAACACTAAACTTGCCAATATGAAAATACATCATTGAATTTCTAAACAAGCCTTCTACGGTCAATATCCAATGTACGTGATTTTATTTGCTTAAATTTACAATGATCTATAACGAATACTAAGTAGGTTTTAATATTCTAAGCCACATATGGAGTGATATATTTAAATAAAGTTATTTTTTGTAAAATTAGACGTTATTTTAGTAATTATTTGATTTACTAATACAATTATTTTCAGTTTATTAATAACGCTTTTACTGTAACATGACAAGCGTTTGAAGATTGAAGGAACAAAGAACAGTATGCCTGTAAAGTGAGTGAATGAGACACTCGTCTAACTTATGCTCTTTTATTTAGCTCGCCTTACATTGTCATGCTTACGTTTGCCTGGGTTTAATAATAGCTGATGTTATGTTATGCTGGATCCAAAAAAACCCTTTTTCATGTTGATTAGTTCACGCCATCGTTTGGAAGTGTTTCAACATAGAGTTCAGAAGATGACAAAATGGTAAAAAATAACTATGAACAACATACGATTACTTGGTGTGTATAGATACTTTTCTATGTATGCTTCATTACGGTCAATTTCTACAAAGTAAATTTAATGAATTGTTTGGAGTGTGGTGCAGTGCTCAACATCGTTGGCTACGGTTACGGGCGTCTCGGGTTCAAGTCAATAGATTTTAATCGATGTATGAATTCATGTTTGTAGGCATTTATGTTTGTGATGTCTAAAATTCTCTTCCACTCAGTCGATCCTAAAAACAGGGCGTAGCGAGAGCAATTAGCTATCCACTATACCTGCCCTAGCCCTATCCTGCCATCCGTACTCTCTTCGAAAGAGAGGGGTCGAGCCACTGATTAACAGGCAGTTATCTTAGAAAACTTCTTTTGAGATGCATCCATTAGGAGGCCATATGCTCCACATTGGAAGCGGACATGGTAAACGTAAGTTTCAAAGTATAAAACGTTTTACTATTTTTTGGGGAAGAAACGATACATCCACTCAAGGGAAACCGGCTTAATATTTAGAATTTCGGTCAGACAAAAAAAATAGAAAAATTAAGTAAGATTAATTCAAAATATCTTCTTTTTATAAATGTAGTTATTGATGTTTTGGACAAAAATCGTAAAATATAAATGTAAAAGTTTTCATTAATACTCGTTCTCTCAGTGCACCAATTAAACTTATCAATTTACTCTGTAATGTTTCGGAATATATTAAACGGTAGTGACTTGCATGACCACAGTGCTTAATTTAAAGTAAGAATATTCTATCATGTCATATAAGTAGGTTGATTAATATTTAAAAAAATGCTCAACTGTAGCCGGTTCCCCATCAATAACTTTCTTTACTTCTTTCAATCGGTGAGATTTGCTTTTTAACTAGACAGCTTGGACCCTCCATATGATAATTAAATGAAATGTATGCAATATTACTCAACACATGCACATATATTATATTATATCGCATTATTTTCTTCCCAGTTATGATTTATTTTTAAAAAACCTACCCGTCCTATTAAATTATAATATAAACCAACCATTATTAAGACTTTAGCCGGTTTTAGACTCACGCTTTCACGCGTAATTGGGTGATTTATGTGCTTTAAGACGAGAACTCGCTTTAAAAGGAAAACGTCACACAAATTTCTCGCTTTAAAGCACACTGACCATCCGATCGCGCATGGTGGCGTTTGTGTTTAAAGCTGGCTAGTGCATGTTTTGAATAGAAATTTTGTCAAATAATATTTTACGTATAAACATAAAATTTACGATTTCTTAACCACATTCAAAAGAAAGTAATTTTGTTAAGTTGTTTGGTCTTTCATTATTATTTAAGCGCTAATTATTCTAACGAAGTACAAGAAAGTAATTTTTTACACATTCAATCAGCAAACACTTCGAATATTAGAAACCTTTTTACACGATCAATTATCTTCTTTAACCGGTAACAACTCTTAAACTTTTGGTTGTTAGGTTCTCCCGCTTGTTTTAATCAACTGAACAATAAAACAGAGGTAAATGAAAGTACAAGTCCAAATTTGTTGACTGCTTTTTCAGTTCATTTTTTTGCATTTCGAAATAATTAGTAAAGGTTTTCTAATACATGCTTTTGCAGATTTTACGCTAAAAAACACTATTTCTAAAAGTGCAGATATAAATCCGTTCTCATAGAGCTTGCTACTTGAAACAAAATACGGTTTTAAAGCTATGAAGTCTTTCTTTTTTCAGGTGGTCTTTGACTAAACTTGAAGAGAATGTAATTTAATTTAAGACATCGACTGAGAGTGCTAGATGGAATTTCAATACCAAATTTGAATTGTTGAGATTTTGTACATTTCCATGTATTTCGTCACTAACGACTCGGGGTTTCGCCTTTCGGCATCTCCAGGCATTTAAGTACACGAATGAACTCAAACTAACAGACAGTAAATAGTGTGTATCGTTTATATACAAGATAAAAATAAGTCAAAATATTATTTATAAGATAAAAATACTACAAAATATTAGGTCTAAGAACCACACTGATACCTGAATTAATCCCAAAAAATCCGACAATATCCTTAATTGTGTTACTTAGAATAGTAATGGTGTAACTCCAGTTATGAAGTTTTGAGAAAATCAAGGTTTTGTAAAATGTTCTTAGTATCAAAACACAACCATTAATGACTGTGTGTCAATCAACTGAAGAAATTAAACGTTAGTGTGGTAGTGAAGTCTGTTCGGACACTTCACTCTTATTCTGATATTGGAAGTTCTTCACTATTATTCTGAAAAATATTGTTAAATATGGGAATATAAAAACAAAAAACAGTTTTTTAAAGAAATTATAAGTATATATGCAGGTGCACCATTAAAACTAATAGAATAACATCTTTTGAACGTGTTTGAGGTATAAACTCATTTTTCGTAATTTTGGGGTTACACCATTACTATTCTAAGAGACACAATTCTTGTTGGGAAAACAAACGCATTAACAAAATAATCGGACAATAGCGATTGCAGGTGGCCAAATAATGTTGGAATTACCAGTGTTTTTACACTTTTAATAGAGTGGTGGGTTTCGAGTAATCGAATGCCTGAAGATGCCGAAAGGCAAAACCCTGGTCATTAGTGACGAAATACATGGAAATGTACAAAATCTCAACAATTCAAATTCAAGAGAATGTATTCATTCTTTTGTTGATTATATTTAGAAGATTTACTATTTATTTATTTCGGCCAGCCACAACTCCTACGCAAAACAAGTCTGTACAATCAGGTATCAAGGGCCTCATAATACTTTTAATCGAAAACTATTCATCATAGAAAGTAGAAAGTGGATATAGCATGATTCTATTGGGCGAAGGTTTCAGATAAAAGGATAAGGCTGGGATAAAACGAAAATCGAGTGGATGGTTATTTTTAGAAAAGTATGATAGTTGTATTAGAACGAAATGGTCTAGTGATGTGTTGATTTCAACAGTTAATTTATTATAAGTCGTTTTTGTTGTTAAATATACTTTATTTATCTTTAATACATATCAAACGCGTCTTTATTAACAATATTTTATTCTCGCCAAGTATTCTATTCAAATACTTATCATCTTACTGGTTAGCTCATTATTAACATAGTTTTGAAGATGAACATAAGTTTTCATAAATACCATTGGGGTTTTAGTTGGATATTATGACCCTACTACCTGTCTTAATAAAGCAGCAAACATATCATCATTTTGCATAGCATTTTAAGTGTTACAGTATATTTATACATGCAGCGTTTGCAGTGTTAGTAATTATCAACTCGAGGATTTCTTTAGATAAAGTGGAAAGCAAGTTATCGGTATTCCAGTGGCGCATATGGTTAGTTCTAATGATTAACTATGTCAATGTTTATTGATTTTTAATTTAAAATAATACGAGGCATTCAATACCAACAACAAGTAGCGTATACTGAATAATAGTGAGGTTAAATAATAATCAAGAATCTCAAGACAAACGATAATCTAAATATATAATTGCGGGAAACAAATTGGTAATCTCATTTTTTTTAATTATAAGACAGTACAGATAAATGATAAAGGAAACTGAGTGTAAAATCAAGTGAATAATTTTATTTTTTCAATTATAAATGCAGTTTTTAGTGTAATAATAGATTGAAATAGCTTCATTTGATAACTTTTTCTCACTACACATAAATATTATTGTACTATTGTTCTGCAAAAACAACCATTGTGATATAGTTTCAACCATAGATAAACGTTTAATCATAACACACTTACAATACCCTTTGAAATTATTTATGTAATGTCTTCAATAAGATGTTGTCTAATTAATTTTAAATTATCCGCTGATAAGTCCAATAAAGAAATGGACTTTATTGTTGGAACAAATTATCAAACGATGTAAAGTTCGTAATATCGACTAGTCGAATTAAGCGAAGTATTTAAAATAAATTTTCTTACCATAGCAAATTTCTCAACAATTGAAATTGAAGTAGCACTTATGTAATGTTATAAAAATAGTCAATATTATATCATACATAGTATGGGTATTTACAAAATGTGTACGCCATTGTCTGTTCACCAGGTGTTCAATGAATGTTTCCCATTAAAGCCGCCATTTTCCTAATGGTCTTTTCACGTGCGTTAAATAATGCAGGTGTTGCTAGATGCGCGACAAGTAAGTGTGATTCCCCCATGTGCTCTAGGAAGTAATAAACCTTTTAATTTTATTTGATAACCGTCTTCTTCCACAGGCAACAGAATGGTGTATCAAGTTTTTTTTTATATTGACTCTGTTAAAACAAGAAGCAAAGCGCCACTGTAAATTGATACAAACATAAGAATAATTAACAGCGTTTCTCTTTAATCCATGCAATAAAACTTACGTTTCAATTAAGTAAAAAATTACAATCAATTAACTAATTTCAATCTTTAACATTGACATTATTTGTGAGCCATAAATGGCTAAGAGAAAATATTGAATATGTGTTAATCTATTTGATTTGACAGACAACAGATATTACAGAATCAAAGATAACATAATATTCATGTACATAAAACTGTTGACCTTGTGGTTACAAAACTGTGCCTCCTCAAATTTCCCACCAAAATTCGTAATAAATTCCTTTAGATGATACTGATTTGTTCGGTGAGATACCGACCACTTAGACAACCACAAACAATTTAATAAAGGGTTAAAAATAATTGCACTTTGTGTTAGATAGTATTTACTTGGTACACTTGAACTTTTGTTTTGATAGTTTGCACTTTGGATTAGATAGTATTAACTTAATACACTCAAACTTTGATTTTAATAGTTTCCACTTAATCACAGATTCTTTTAACAAAGTGAGTTAAGTTGTAGTAGGTTATGTTAGGGTTGACCTGGTTTGGTTTGTGTAATGTATTCTAATGCGTGGAGTAAAGACAATATAGGCGGCCTAATATAGGGTAGAAGAATAAGTGACATTTCATTACAACTTCGTGCAACTATCGATTTCAAAGTGTTAGTATTTATATTGAGTGAAAACTATTGTATCTATGTGAAAATATTTTTTCGTAACTGTAATATATTTCTAAAATGTTAAAATATATTTTATTACATGGGATCACTTTATTTTTAGTGAAAGAATTTGTAATTTGTGGAATGTATTTGTTATAAGTGAAAACTATTTTTATAGAAGTGAATATGATCTAAACAAAAGTGCATTTGTAAGCCTTTAATAAATAGAAATGCACTTTATAAATTTCCAGAATTCCCGTATATATCAAGGGAAATTCATGGATTTATTATTTTACTAATCTCAATTATAAGGATATACATTGGTTATTACAGCTGCATACGTTTTCAAGCCATCTCTATTCTCAATGACAAGCTTATGAACTCCTCATGGAGCATTACGACATAAGATGTTCATTGATCATTCGAATGATGAGGTTGGGTAATTACTAGTTCTTATCGCTCACCCTCTCTACGAACCATTTTCATGATCCGGTAAAGTGGATGGGAAGAAATGAAAATAATCACATTTATATATATATATAGCTTTGGATGAAAAAGTCCATTGGAGGGTTCCAGAACTTGACCGCAGAGCCAAGTGTGACAAATACCATAGTCACCACTCTGCTTCAGCACCCTACATAAATATGATGACTGCATAATAATGATGAAAAATGATATTTGGTTCTTAGTGATGATATTATTTTATGATCTCACAATATTGTACGCCATTTTCGAATGAGATTTGACCCTTTGATAAAAAGCATTCTCCAAAGGTTTTCAATTCAGTCAGTCTATTACGCGATATACTGTATTAGTATTGCGGTACCCATCATAATACACCAAGTCAATAGTTTCTTAATGGTTCCGTAATTCTATGCCACTCCGATTTCCTATGTGTCACACACCGCATAACAACATTGTTACTACCAAGATCATGGCTAATGTATTGCTCTGTTTATTAAAAGTGATATTACTTGCAATAATTTAAAACAGACATGAGAAAATAATTAGACCGATTAAATATGAACACGTACGCTTTTTTTCTTTGTGGTAAAATAATCAAACACGGACAAAAAATAAGTAGTTATTTATATTAAATCAATAAAATTCAATTTCATTTTAACTTACATGCTGAGAAAATTATCTTTAAGTTGATTCATTTGTAGCACAAAATTATTGATATGAGATCTAAGCATTTTTTTCCATCAATTGAATGATTGACATGGCATTACAAAATGTATCATATCTAAAAGTTTGTTAAATATGAATAATATGATAAACATATTAATTTATTAAATTTGGATTATTGAGATTTTGTACACTTCCATGTATTTTGTCACTAACGACCCGGGTTTCGCCTTTCGGCATCTTCAGGCATTCGAGCACACGAATGGACTCGAACTGAGAGACAGTAAACAGTGTCTAACGCTTATATAGAAGATACAAATGCGACAAATATCATTTACGAGACAATACATTATACGTCTGAGAGCCACACCGATACCTGAGTTAAAATTTCGGAAATCGCCCTAATCCTTATTTTGTAAACACCATATTAACAGAGTGGCGAATTGTCGAAGGCGATTGCCGCTTTTCAACTTCTTTTAGAAATACCAGTGATTTTACAATTATAATAGTATTGTGGGTTTTGACGGGATGTAATTCGACGAATGGGTAAATATATACAATCATTCCACATTTAGTGACATCTGTTAGGTGTTTCAACGTATTGGATATAATAGCGGAGAATTAGGAAGGTTCGTGTGCTCGAATGCCTGAAGATGCCGAAAGGCGAAACCCGGGTCGTTAGTGACAAAATACATGGAAGTGTACAAAATCTCAATAATCCAAATTTAATATTGAAGTTCCATCAAGCACCCTCAGTCGATGTCTTAAATTATATTAATTTATAGTATTTAGACAGTGGGTATATCTGTAACACACACTAGCTTATATATATTATTCTTATTCCAGTAATGAATTAAAACTTTCTTAATAAAAATTTATTATTTGGTATATTTCTTAATCTCAAATTTATTTGCCATTACTTACTAAGTATTGTAAAGACTCTCAATTTAAGACATTGCCAAAATATACTTAAAATATATTTTTGAAACTTACATTAAATACGATCTTAAATAACTAGTACCAATTATTTATTTCCGGAGAAACCAACCCGGTCTATGTAGTTTAGTTATAAGGTTCTTCTAGAAATGAGAATTCTCCAGGTTCAAGTCATGGCAAGTTCAGTAGTAAGTGGCAGTTTTTAATTAAATATTTGATATCTTAAATACTCTTATTTACTTTCTTCTCGAAAATTTTCCATGAGTTAATTTCAATTAATTCTAGGACACAGCTGTAATGACTAATTTGTGTTGTATTTATTCAAATTTACAACCATAACTGCAGTTTTTTAAGCCATGCAATATTGACCGATTAAAAAAGGTCAATTATGTGTTGTCTGTTATGCGTTGAAATATAATATACCGTGACCTATAAATTATGCCTGTAACTAAAAATAAAATTAGCCTTCAATGAAGCAATCTATTCAGTAAAATAAGCAATAAAAGTACATCCTAAAATCGGTACAAAAGTCTTAGCATACATTGTCTCATCACAGAGGCGTCAATCGTCGCGAAATCTTGGCTCCGAGCGTTCACACGCAGCATGTCATTTTTGCAAGCAGACTCGCCCCTGCCGACGGGCTTCGAACGAAGACCAAGTTTAATATAAGTTGGCAAAGTGTGCCAGTGGCACGTTCAACTTGTTCTCGCTCGCTTTCCAATGTGGATGCTTCTTTTTTTTATGCATCTGAAGATGTTTTCTGTCCAAGATATTTCGTGATCGTATGGGAGAAGTGCCGCACTGCAGCAGTGCCGAATGCAGTCATAACGAGTGCAGTTTACCAGCATCACAATAAAACGCAGAACCTATAATTTTATTCAATTCATAAAATCATCTATTAATAAAGTACGGCAGCTAATTTTATATACTACATCGATTAAAAGTATTTTTTGCAAATTTGTGTGAGAAAGGAAATTACAGTTTTTTTCTTACTGATTAAATTCACATTTACTTGAGAACTACATAAAAAGGTAAAGATAGGGAACATTGGAGCATATAGACTCCTAACAGAGGTATCTCAACAGAAGTATTTCTACAAGAAGTGATTGTTACTGATTTACTCAATCACTCTTGTTTCCTAAGACAGTATGGATAGAAGGCTAGGGTTAAGAGAGGGCAAGTAGTTAGCTAATCCCTCTCGTTACGCCCCGTTCTTAGGATCGGATGGGTGGGTAGGAGGGAATTTTAGACATCACAAATTCATTAAAACGAACGGAAATCCATAAATCTATTGAGAAATCAATTTATGAAACTGTCCGTACCGGGATTTGAACCCAAGACATCTGTAATCGAAGCCAACGACGTTGACCTTTGCACCACTGACAGGAGCATTTAGTTCCACAAAAATTATTTTACAAAGATGAAAGCTTTGTCAACAGCATGCTATGATTACAACTTATAATTCTTGAATATGTTCGATGGATTCTGCGGTAGCTTTGTGGATATTCATTATTAACTTTTATGTTAGAATTCTTCTTTACAGGAATTACATTAAAGACAAAAATATGCCAAATAATCTCAGGTTATGAAATTGATTGAATGATTACTGATATTATTTTTTTCATCTTTCAAGAGAATCTTTATATGAATAATGAAGAGAATCTTTAAAATATGTATTTCCATATATAGAAAGTTCTTTTCAATTTCATAAGCAGAATTAATTGATTTTTGAAAAATAAATATATGTGAATTGGAACAATCTTAAACTATTTTTTACTTAGACCAAAAAATCGATGCATACAATAATTGTTTCTATAAATGGTATTTCAAAATATTTTTTTGTTACAGGTTAATATTTATCGATAATTTAACTTGACAGTATATTTTTCGATAATATGTATATTATTTTCAGATACGATGCGTTTATCAAATATTCAATTGGAATTCCTAGTTGCATGTATGATTCATATTTAAATAAAATATTATTTCGATGATGAGTTTTTTTTTTGTATTACTTTGTTCTTTGGACCTCGTCCGCTCCTTTCCATACGTGAAACGATTGGAAGAAATCGCAGATGTGGAATGTCTGGCGAAAATAATTGCCTTCGGCTCTATTTGCAAAATGAATCGCTATACTTATGTATTTGCTGTTTGACTAAGCTGATCATTTTGTATCGATTGGATGTAGTAAGAAGAGAATGCTGATTAATTATTTGCTGTAAAGTCATGTGTCTCTAACCTGCGGGTAATTGTTTTGAGAGCAAAAACATAATTTTATATCTATTGATTAATAAAATCTTCTCCAACATCACCTGTCAATTTTCAAGTGAAAAAAATGTTGTTATAGAATAACTAACCCATGAGCTTCTCTAACGTTTTCAAATAATAACGAGATGAATTCGATTAACGACGAATGAATATCAAAGTTGTATGAATTAATAGCCAACTATTTTAGGCCAAGTCTTCATAAGCCTAAATCAAACAATCTTCCAAATTTTCAATTTAAGGATTCGCAGCAACAAAACTCGTCATCAAACAATATCTTTCAAATAGTTAGATTAATTTTTACATTTACGTTTAATCTCTACATATAAAAATAAAGATTTGTTTGTTTGTTTGTTTATCCTCTATGCATTCCTCTATGCATTCCTCTACCATTCATCCGATTTTGATCAAACTTTGGTCAGTTGTTGTGAGCACACCCGTGAAGGTTTCTGAAAAAAAAAGTTTAAAATATAAAATCTAAAAAACAATCAAATGCGTACAACTAGCGACGTCTCTGAACCAGACGGAAAAACAAAAAATATTGTATGTCCAAAATAGAGATCTGCACGGGCCGGGGCTCGGGCGGGTAAAGACAATTCAGATTAGGGCTAGGGATCAGGCCTGGGTAAGGAATTTAAATTTAAGAAAAATATTTCATGCTATATTTGGGTCATGAGTCAGCCATAAGGCAACAGTTTTCATAAATGAAATAATTTATTTTACATGGAAATTACACGTTGGAAATATGGAAACAATAATACATATTGATTTAAAAGTATATATGAATTACTACATAAAAAAATAAATAGGGTTGTTTTCGGAATGAGAAAAATAAATATGGGCTTCGGGTCGGGTTCGGGTAATAAGTGCGATACTGAGACTCGGGCTCGGACCGGGCTGGGCCTAAAGATGACGGACTCGGACCGGTTATTTTCATGAAATTTCGACCCTGCTGACCTCTAATCCAAAAGCACTTCAATAAACAGAATCAAATCACAAACCCTTTCTTTTTTTGAGTGGCATTGCAACGCATGCCGGATACTCACTATTGAGCTTATAAAACCTTTGAATTTAACAAATACGCTATGTCATATATAAAATAGTAAATCAAAACAGTTACGGCTCCACGCTATCTTCAGAACTATCTGATGATGACGTCAAGCAGTAATTGGTATCAATATCTTAAACAAAATTTCTGTAGAATTAAAGCTCATCATTATTTATTAATTTGCAACTACGTGAGTGTTGAAAAATGATTAAAATATATAAAATATCAATTACCTTAGTGTATTTTTTACAAGGCTTTAATAACATTAATGTCTGCGATTAATAATAATGTGACATAGAGAAAGATAAAATTTCATCTGCTCGGTGATCTTCAATTGTTTTATTTGAAACACTTTCACCCCTCTCACTTAATGTGTTTTTTCTCAAATACAGCATCAGTCCAATTATATTCACGATGTATTTATAATTTTTTATTATATTGAATACATTATTTAATATAATATCATATAAACGATATCTATTGTGTATTATTTTTTGTTTATTTAAAAATGCATTCTCAACCGATATTGCAATTTTATGTAAAGAAAAACTACTATAATAGGAGAACTTGTATAATAAATACGTAAGAAATCGGTTTTTTAATATAAATTTCTTAAATGGTTATTATGAGAAATCGGTAATTTGGTTTTAAAAATATTCAAAATTTCAATTTTCAATAAGTGAAATTCATTGAAAAAATATTTTTTTAAAACCAATATTGCTTGAAATCCATTCACTTATAAATGTGCTCTTGAAATCATTTAAAATAAAGAGTAATTTACAGTGATATTGATTGTTAATGTATAAAATTATTGTTTTAATACTAAGATCCTATGAAGAGGTAAATTTTGATTGATAGAGATTTCGCGCATTACGATATAAAGATTAATTAAGGTGTTATTCCGATAAAGTTAATTTTGTTTTTATTAAAATATTCTCTCTTAAATCGATTAAGGAGCATTTTCTATAATTATCTTGTTATACTTTCTCCACATTGTTTCCACTCAATAATTATTACTCAATAATAAAACCACATTAAAACAGTCACAGACAAAATCGCGGCTTTTTGGCAATTTATAAACAACTCAATTGCAGAAGTATAATTTTAGCTAGTCTGCTGTGTTGAATAATAGCCTGCAGCCATAATAAAATCCACTTCAAAATTCCCACGGTTTTTTAGGTGACTGAACAAAAAAGATCTTTTATAAATCATGGATTGTTAAGCAAAAGTGAAAACTATCACTTTTAACAGAGACCGCTTATGAGATTTTTTCACATATTAAAAATACAATAAGATTGATTTATTTGCCACTGTAAAATTAAAATAAAAATATCTTGGAATTGAACGGCGAAATCTATAATTACTTTTTATTAGTTATTCATAGAATATTTAAAATTTAAAATTCTCAGTCTTATAAGGCAATAAATTAAAATCGTTTTCTTAAAAAAAAACAAAGCACCACTCTTGAATAGAAAATAAAAACAATATCGACATCAATTTAATTCCAATCAATTTACACATCGTTTTAAACAAATAAATCTACTTCTTTTTAAATATTATTTTCAAGCAAGACGTTTATTATTTCTAAAAAGATATTATGTTTAAAAGGTAAAATGATTTATTATAAAAAAAATTGTATAAGCATTTTTTCAAATAGATTTACCACTATTCGTTGCAATCAACAACTTATTACTAATAATCTATTACTTTTTTTTTAAATATTTCCGTTTTGACAAGAAATGAAACAAATCACCTGCAACTGGTGAAAACTTACAACGAGTAAGGATAGGAGTGAGGGCCAAACGTAAAAGCTCTAGAATATTGTTTAAGTAAAGTTCTTTCAATACAAATATCCTGTGGTTTATCTAGTTTGAACATGTACTGCAGATGCCTCAGGGAGCCTAAATCCTGCCTGTATATTTTACCAATCAGATGTATTGTATCGCCCCAAAAGGCTGCTGATGGCCATCGATAGGATCTACTCAGTAGAGCTACGGGAGGCTGGGTTCACTTGTGAGAAAGCAAAGGGGATGACGAGGGACAGACAATCTTGGAGGCACCGTGTGGTTGTCATCTGCTATAAGTAGAAAGCAAAAACGGTTGAAGTCTTTTTCTGTTCGATTAGTAAAACCTCATGTCAGATATATTAATTTGAATCAATACTTCACACAGAGCTTTCGTTTAAATACAAGCAATTTTTATTAATAGTATAATTATATCTTCTATATTTCAATGACTGTCAAAATGAGAATCATTACACATAATTATAGCAGGTTTTATGTTGGTTTGCATATAAACGACACATGAAAGTGTGGCATATGAGCATGACGGCCTAAATCTGAAATATTAATAAAACTACTTATAATATGTACCTACATCGTTAAAAATGGGCAAAAATAATTCTCGAGAGTCATATTACTTCAAACTATAGTTAAGGAATCAATATATTCTATTGATTTATTTAATTTAATTATAAACTTTTGAAAATATTTAATCAAAGTATCAATTCATAAACCTTTGCCAACATGATATAATAAAATACATTCTGTTAAATTGTAGTAAATGTTTAATTTAGAAAAAAGTATCAACGGCTCTTCTCATTCTCCAGTTTATCAGATAAACATAAATTTTGTTTGATGTCTACTAACTGCGGTAAGCATCTTTAGATTTTATTATATATCGTAAAACTGTAAATCGTTACAGTACGTATTGGTTATACAAGAGTGGATATGAAAAAGAGAAAGATTTATCACTAGTGATAATATTTGTGGGGATATATTAATGGTAAATAAATTTACTAAGAGGTGTCAAATGTTTTTGTGACACTCCCAATGTAGAGCACATGGACTCCCAATGGAGATTATCTGAACAGAAGTGGTTCCACGAGAACTGCTTGTTAATTTCTCGAAGAGAGTAAGGATATAAGGTTACGATTAGGACAGTACCAGTGGTAAGTTTATTGCTCTAATTACACCTCACTTTTAGGATGTGTGGGAGAAAATGTATACATCACATATACATATCTTTGAACGCAAATACATAAATTGATTGAAAAATCATTTTATAAAACTGTCCGTTCTGAGACTAGAACAGAGCAACCGAAGCCAAATGTCGTTGACTTCTCGGCTACAGGCACGAGTTACGATTTTATTTTAAAGCAATACAATTCTTAAAAGCAGCAGCTATTTTGCATGACATTTACAGATACCTTTAATAAAAATAAGTAGATAGATAGTTAGCCATGTCAATTATTACCACTTACATATGACGAGAAGACGAATTAAGATATTGAACTGGCCGCTTTATTTATCTTACGAAAGCAAAAAAAAGAAAAATATAAGACTTCACGATAGAAATACAAAACCGATTTATTTTATTAATAACTGTTATGAAATTTTCCGGGTAATACACCCTAATAGGTATGATTATTCGACTACAAATTGATGTGCACGCTGCATAATTTTCATCCTATAAAAAAATAATCGGTATTGCTGTAATAAAAAAACTCATCGTCGAGAAAGTCCAGCGACTTATCGTCAGTAATTTTAATATGTCTCAAGGTGTGGGAACACGTTCATGATATTCATTAAATTTTAATGCCACTTTGCATACAGCAATCATTAGCTGAGATATGGCGGATGCAATACTCTATCATTACACTTTTCACTCTCTATGACAGACGTGATCAACCATTTAGACCAATCTATATCCAAAGGTCAAATATGCATAATGAAATCATATTTGAAAAGAATGCTATATATTGTAGTATGTTTTACAAAGCAATTACTATTATTAAAAGCCTGCAACTCACCACACATCAAGCAAATAAACGTTATCATTATGTCAAATTTGGATTATTGAGATTTTGTACACTTCCATGTATTTTGCCACTAACGACCCGGGTTTCGCCTTTCGGCATCTTCAGGCATTCGAGCTCACGAATGGACTCGAGCTGACAGACAGTAAACAGTGTCTAACGTTTATATAGAAGATACAAATACGACAAATATTATTTACGAGGTAAAATATTATACGTCTGAGAGCCACACTGATACCTGAGTTAACATTTCGAGAATTGCCTTAATCCTTATCATTATATAGTATTTTTAAGGTTTCTTTTTAATGCTAAAGAGTTAGACAGCTATGAAGATAATGACGTTTAGCTATAACTGTCAAATAGCTGTCAACTTACCTACATAATTCACGATGTTCAAAATTGAAATGTAGTTCTGCTAATTAAATGAATATTATTTCATACTTGTATGAAACATATTGAAAAAGTTTTGCGTACTACATATTCCACATTTGCATACTCAAAAAAATAGCCGTTTTCACTAAATCTGAGAATATTCAACTGATATTCATTAACAATATACTGTAGAATATTTTAACAGTACATAGTTGATTCATAAAATATTACAAAGTCTTCTCACCAAGCATAAGCAGTAAACAGAATTAAAGTATTCCTTTTTTTATCGTGTCCGCTTCCAATGTGAATCATATGAAATCCTAATAGGGGCTTTTTAACAGAATTATTTCTACAAAGACTGCTTGTTTCTCGGTTGCCAAACCTATCTTTTTTTGAGATAGTAGAGATAGAAGGATAGGGCTAGGATAGGACTAGTGGTTTTTGACTAATCACCCTAGTTGCACCCGTTTTTAGGATCGGAAGTTCGGGAAGAAATTCTAGATCACAAACATCCATGCCAAGTACAAGTGGTAAGTTTATTGCTCTAATTACGCCTCATTTTTAGGATGCGTGGGATGGAATGTATACATCAGACATATATGCCTTCGAACAGAAATCCATACATCGATCGAAACATCAATTTATGAAACTTTCCGTACCGAGATTTGAACCCGAGACATCCGTAGCCGAAACCGACGATGTTGGCTATTGCACCACAAACCTGACTTTTTTATGATCCATAAAATGGCCATAAAAAAATATGAAAAATATTCTTTAGAATTCTCCGAATGAAGACTATAATATTATGGCGTCCCGAAAGGCCAGCGATGATCATCTATGACTTAATTTAATGTAGGAAAACTTTCATAGGATTTTTCTGGTAACCTAATACATTTCGATTTTTACATGAAACTTTTACAAATAAATATAAATAAGAGAAACTAAAAAATAGCGACATTTTGTTTCATGTATAATAAACGTAAATATAAGATTGATAAATACATTCTAAATGAATACTTTGATCAACGGTTAACGATTGCTATTACCCTATACAAGAAGACATCAAGTAAACTCGTCTTCTAACTCTGTCGAGGAACTAATTTAGAAGAATTGTTGGCTAGAAAAGTAAGACTAGTTTTCAGTTTCATCTTGTAACATCAAATTGATTGAATGATAAATCCAGTTGCTTCTCCTGGCACCATTCCACAAACCAACTTCCCATGATTCTTAAGCCATATACGGAAGCTTTATGAACCTTGTATTATAAATGTATAAATATTTTAATACATATTACAGATGTTTAAATACAAAACTATACATCAGTAACCATGCGTAAATATTTGAGTAATTGTCTGGTATTAAGTCTTGTTTAATTATTTAAAAAACCGTTAAGATGATTAGTATTTAAAAAAAATGACAAAAACTGTCGTTATTTATATATTCTACTATTATTATACCTAATAATTAGTGATAAATCAGTGATTTTTTAACACATTTAAATGCCATTACTTATGCTATGTATTCGAGATATTTTATAAAATATAGATCAAAACGTTGCACAATAGATTAGGTTTATAGAATATAGGGTCAATATGCATCTACAGTTTCAAATAGTCTTTTGTGTTAGCAATCGTAAAACAAAAACATTAAAACACTGCTTTCCACTAGCACGATATAAATATGAGTATCTGCTTAACTTTTCAGATGACAAACAGTTAAATCTTCGGTGGAAAGGCATTAATAAATAAACCACCATGTGTTTTGTACTACTTACACATGTTTTTAAAGATCAGGACCAATTTCCCTCATCACGAGTATTAACAACGGAATTTATTTTACACTGATCTCTGTACAAAATGAGTTATCTTCCTATCTTACCTAAACCGTTAAAGTAAAATAATGACAATTCAAATTTCAATAACATTTTTACGTAGTCTATTTCAATAAAATTTCAGACGCCATTTGCTAATGTATATATTTGTATCTGTTTTTAGTTTCTAGAAAACAATAACGTGGTATTTTTAGAACAATATATCTCTATGGCCGGAAATATAAACTGAAGTCAATTTAGCTGGATCAACATCAACAAGCATCCGGCGGCAAATAAAAAATCTCCAAAAATGCCTTTTATTTTCGTAAATTTGCTCCGTTTTTATCAATAGTACCTATCAATCATAGATGTAATGAAAATAATTGGCCATATGTATGTTGGCATCGATATCCGCTAAGCGTTTAATTTAATTTTTTTTATAGTCTATATCAAATAGATTCTTGTTCATGAATAATTGTAAAGCTCTCTAAAAATGACTTGCCGTTTTTTAATATTTAAATTTCTTTAGAGAATAGTTAGACATGCATTCAAATAATTGATACAAAATTTATATTCACGATCCAAATCTGGCATTCAAATCCATCTCCAATTGAATTTAAATCTCAATAATAGCACATAGAAAGTGAAAATGTCAAGATCATTGATATCGTTTTTATTTATTGCATGATTTGTACAAATCGTTGTCGTGCTTTCTTTCATAGCTTTGCAGAACGATACTTGTTTAACAATTCTAATTTGATGTACATTATTTCACAAAAAGTTTACTGTATACGATGATATTTCATTTCTAAATATGGTTGATATAAAATTAAAATTGATATTAGTTATTCCACTGGTGTGTTTCGATTCTTCAAGAATCTTTTTCAGACTCACTATATTGTAAGGTTATTTATTTCTAAGAGAAGCAATGATTCTAATTCTCAACTTAAATATGACGGGTGGTGTAGGTTTATTTCCTTCTACTGGACGTGGGGAGGGAGTAAGACACAAACGATAATAGTACTAATTACCATAACATTACTAATTACAAAATTAATTGCTGAGAAAAGTTGAGAATTACATTGTTTACCTTAGAAGATGAAGATAAATGGAAACTAAAGTTATAATGTAAAAACAATTTTTAGCCATATACTCTCCCTACTCGGAGGAAATCCAACCAACACACGTTTCCTCCAATAATCTGTGTTCCCGCCAGTTTTCTAGCTTCCTCTTAGGTCATCTCAGTGTCTCGTAGCTAGGCCGAGTATTTCCTATGGGTGGTCATCAACAGTTTTCCAGAACGAAGGAATCCATCCGGTTGGTAGAAGAGACATGCACGATTCAGGCTTCCTTGGGGCATCCGCAGCACTTGTCCAAGCCAGGTCCATCGTCGCTTTTTTTAAACGATATTATATCCATAAAATTTATAAAGGGAAATATAACAGACAACGTATTAAAAAGAAACGCTATAAAGTTTCTCAAGTCCAGTCGATAGTGTATCTAACTCCATTCAGCTTACTCAAGTACTTACTTACTTTGCACCTGACATCGTGAGAACCATATCAAAAGAAAGAAATTTAGTTGATACAAAAAATTTATAATTGTCTGTTGGCTCAGCTGATACAAATCTAGAGTTGAGGTGCTTTAGAAATCGTTGTCATTTTATAATATGAATATATACATAAAAGTCTTTTTAAAATGGATAAGTTTCATAACTTTCCATATTTAGAAGTTGGTATTATGGAAGATTTTTAATATTCGCAAAACTTCATTCAATTTTATAATATATCAGAACTGATTCTACTATATCTAAATGTCACAGGAACGAAATAGTTGGACAGCAACCTAGTAATGACATAATTAAAATATTTTGTAACATTTAGTATTATATTGTGTACCATTTTGAACAGGGGCTCCCAACCAGTGAAAAATTCCACCTAGGAAGAGAATTGTTATCTTTTATTAAAGATTTTCAATTTCACATATCGTCGTTTTTATTACAAAATTGTATGTTTGCAAAATCCAAATTTTTTTGGGAGAGTCTGAACAACTTTGAATTGTTGTTTTTTAAGCTGTTCTAATTATCTCTATGCAATTTTGCAATGAAACCGACGATTCAGGTCTATGAAGCAAATTCCGAATGCACTTTTTCACTGTTTTGAGAAGGGGGAATTATACTCTATACCAATAGTGAAAGGGGAATGGAGCAAAAAAGGTTGAGAAACTCTGATTCATAAATTAAACATTTTAAATAGATAGTTATAAGCCATGCGTTTTTATTACAATATCATCTTAAAATCCTTCAAGTTCTGCAAATTTTCACAATAATTTTTTGGTACAATATGAAAAATGGGATTTATGAGATTAAAAAGCTTTTTTCCGTAGTTAATAATATATTAATACAATTTAAGACATCGACTGAGGGTGCTTGATGGAATTTCAATATCAAATTTGAGTTATTGAGATTTTGTACACTTCCATGTATTTTGTCACTAACGACCCGGGTTTCGCCTTATAATATCTTACCTCGTAAATAATATTTGTCGTATTTGTATCTTCTATATAAACGTTAGACACTGTTACCTGTCTGTCAGTTCGAGTCCATTCGTGTGCTCGAATGCCTGAAGATGCCGAAAGGCGAAACCCGGGTCGTAAGTGACAAAATACATGGAAGTGTACAAAATCTCAATAACCCAAATTTGATATATTAATACCTTTCAAGGCTAAACATTTTTCTAATATAATGTAATCAGAACAAAATGTATTCCTCTCTAGGAAGATAAAATAATGCCTTCAAATGGAGTAATGACGAATCTTCTTTAAACTACAGAAGCTGAATTGCTCAGGATATACTCAGCGTACAAAATAGTTCTCGCAGGAACCCCCGGGGGCAAAAGGAACCAATGAGGAAACCGCGGATGCGATGGGAGGACAGCCTAGTGATGGATGAAAGCGGGTTTCTTAAAATCCCCAACTGGAAAAGGAGCGCTGACGACCGTGCTGGATATAGGAAATTGAGAAAGGAGGCATTGGACTTGAGTTGTTACCGCACTGAAGAAAAAGATTACTTCTTGCTCTCTTGTTGAACAAATTTTAAATTTAATTGTATTTTTTCTTCACGTCAAAAAATTCTTTTATTTTTTGATAATTTTCTGTACTCAATTATTATTTTTAAACGAATTTTGCTTTGCTACTAATTTTTATCAACGCTTATTATCTTTTATTAATAATTTGTTTGGGCGAAGACCTCCACAAATCTTGACCGTGAAATACAGGTTGTTCCTAAGCTTTGGTCGTAAGTCGAATTCCTTACAAAATATTAAAATTAAATATTTTTCTGTTTAGGTCAGTTTTCGTGACGTCAATTTCATTTGTGAACATAAAACAACTGCAACCAAAAATAGTACGAATATATTTTAACACATCAGACCGCGCATTTCAAATCTTATATTGTAACTGTCGAACGACAATCACAATATTTTTGCAAATTGGCTCTCCGATCCTCTGTTTTTAATAAATATAACAAAGAATAAAACGTTCTGAACACAGTTTTACTATTTGCCTTGTAAAACATGTGGTTGGAATAAGGTTTGGCTGCAAGAATTGCGTTGAAAATTAAAATTTGCTTTATAATGCAAGTAGATAAAATAAGGTTATGCATGAAAGAATTGCGTTAAAATTCAGGAATATGTAAATTCAAAAAACAATCTTTCAAAATAAATTGCGGCATCCACCCTTTTTTTTCGAGGCGGTAATGTAATAGTAAAATTAAGTATTTTTCTAAATTTTTGGTCGTAAGTGCGACTCGTCGGTAGTCGAACCGTCATAAGTCGAGGACTATATGTACATGATACTACAATTTAATGAAAACATCAACAATTTGATTAGGTATTTATTTATATATATCTCTAAATTTAGCATCTCAATGCAAAAAAAATATGGACTTTAGCTTATTTTCCATACCAAAATGTTCAATTAAATAATATCGAATTACTTTGTCTGTAACCAGTTGAACCGTTTCATTGGCCTTAACCGAGCATGCGCATATATACAATTAATTTTATTTTTTTATCAAGCATTTCACAAAATGTGAGCGCTTTCGTACATAAAATACATCACAAACATTCACTGTTTTTCACATCAATTTATTTTTCATGCGGTGCATAAGTGCACTCAAAACGTTTTTCTTTATACTTTTAAAGATTTTTTAAAATGGAGATTGTATTAACATACTTTACGAATAAGCCCAATATTATAAATTAATGCAACTCGTGATTCTGATATAAAGAAAAGAGGATTATTAAGTAGCACTCATCTTTATTATAATTTTATTAAATATACTTAAGTTACTAAAGCACGATGAAGAAGGACGGTAGATTGAAATGCACCTTTCACTCTGAGCTTCCGGTATGTGTATGAGAGGGTAGGAACATAACCTGGCCATAAAATGAAATAATTCTCCTACAAAGATGCTGCTTGTGGTATTCACGCCATTTTATCATCTGTAATGCCGAGAAAATAAAATGATGAGTTGTATAAGATGAGATATCACATGCAATGTATTTATTGGAAAATTCATAACAAGCTCTACATCATTAATAAAAATACACTGTCATTGAAAGTCATCTATTAAGATATCTTATCACTTCAAAGACAATGTCATTGATATTTTTTTATTTCATTTATCAGGACTTTGGATTCATAAGTGAATTCATCAAATATTGGTCAACTTTTGCGAATATGTAAACGTGCTCAGTATTTTATTTAGATGTAAACTATCTTTTTAATAATTGACGGAAGGCACATAAAACATTTACACGAACGTCTCAGTGATTGCTGAAATTCAAACTTTAGGTACCCGGGAGTGAGATAATGGTATAAGAAAACAAATAGTCTCTAATTGGTTTAATTGGAGCAATAGTCGGAATAGGTATGTTTTTAAACGAATTACTTATGATTTTTAAAATGCTAATAAATAAATGTTCAGTAAGCTATCGAAATCTTGTACCAAATGATCTTCTTTATTAGTATATATATATAATAAGTATAAAAACCTTCTTCAGAAAATATTTGATGGTAGTTTATTTAAGAATCAGATTAGTTTTTGGGGTTTTATAAGATTTTCTGTAAACTAGCTTTGAAATATTGTTAAATCTAGTATATAATGGAACCTAGATCTATCGTTTTCTTACATTAATCCTTTTCCCATATTCATCGTTTTCAAATAGCATCTTAAACGACGAAGATCTTAAAAATGATGTTTATCGGATTATTAATTATTTTTGAAACGTTTTATAAGCGAAACTCGATTTGTTAATAACAGACAGTTTGAAATTTACTAATCTGGGATCAGTTTAAACTTTTTAAAACGTCTCGAATCAACCAAAAATTTAAACTTTTATATTCCAATATAAAAACTGCAATCGTACGCTCCAACAAACCTTTTTATTCCCAAATATCCGTCATAATGACATAATATTTTTGTTTCCATTGGTTAAGAAAGATTTTTATTTTATACGAGTTCAAATCATTCATTGTAAAATCGAACCAAAATCTTTGTCAATGTTAGTTCAAAATAAGGGTTGTTTCCATTAAATGATATCATACCAACGAAATGATATCATTTCGTTTAATAACAAGTTTCAGTCAAGAATATTTGCACAAGCATATTCACTGTTAAGTTTTAATTTGCCCAAATTATCATTTAAAATCTTGTGCAGAAATCTTTGTTTAATCGGCACTTTCTCATATCTTTAAGTGTTTTGCTGTCTAAATGTCAGTTAAAATGTATGCTCAATTATTTTACAATAATTCACAATATAATTTAAGACATCGACTGAGGGTGCTTGATGGAATTTCAATATCAAATTTGGATTATTGAGATTTTGTACTCTTCCATATATTTTGTCACTAACGACCCGGGTTTCGCCTTCCGGCATCTTCAGGCATTCGAGCACACGAATGGACTCAAACTGACGAGTCAATTCGTGTGCTCGAATGCCTGAAGATGCCGGAAGGCGAAACCCGGGTCGTTAGTGACAAAATATATGAAAGTGTACAAAATCTCAATAATCCAAATTTGATAATTCACAATACCAAGTGAAACCTTTTGATGGAGCATAACTTTAACTGACTGATAATTTTAATTTAAATTTCCAAAATATTATGATCAATTTTCAGTACCTATCTATCTTGAAAATTAAAAGAATTCTCAAAAATTTAAGAAAAAACTAATGTTTCTACATTAAATTTGTGTATGTTAATAAAAATTTAGGAAACAGATAGCTAAAAATGCCTCGAACTCGATTTTTTTCTCACCGAGTGCATTGCCCTTTCCACTGCGCCACACCTGTCGCCGCATCTACCTTTCTCGGACTCAACCCGCGCACCTTTCTTGCCGCAGCAATGTGCTTTGCCCATCGTTCCGGCAGTCCATGTCGAACCCGCGTACCGCGTGCTGCGAGTCAAGTACGGTGACTTAAATCGCAGATGATTCTTGATCTTCGCTGGCCCGTGGGTGCATTTTATTTATTTGTCGACAGGTGATGCGCGAAAATTGCACGTGTGGAGTTGCTCGATATCGATATCTTGATTTTAACATTTCCGATTAATATTCTTGAGTATGACATTAATGCCGCGATTATATCATGTTTCAGTGATAATAAAACAATCGAAGTGATCCATCATTGGAATAGTTCATGACGCATATATGTTTTTGGGAATAATTTTATAGTAAGTTATTATTAAGCAATACCATTATTAAATATAAGAACTTCACAACGTATTACATCAAACAAATATTGTAATGAAATATTTTTTCCGTTTAAACAATTTACACTGATTATTAGAGATGCATATAGGTATTTTAAATGACACATTGCTATATAAATTATAAATATTGAAAGGTAGTAAATAATTGAATGAATTATTACGTTAAATCTCAAATTGTCCATTGGAAGAATTTCAACCAAGTTTTATAATTAACTAGGAGTCTTACGAAAATATTTATAATTGAAGATCGCAATCATATGTATGAGTATTTCATTTGAAGTGTAAGTCTATTATGTTTATAATATAAAACTTTTACTTTCGGAGAACACTAAGAATATTTGATAATTGACACCCTTCTACATTGAAATCATAAGCACAGTAATTCCATTGTATATTTATAAAATTGTTAGACGTTAAATTATTCCATTATGAATTATGCTATTTCATTATTATGCAATTATTATCAATACATGCTATGCTCAATTGAATGAATAATAATACAGATATTTTCTC
Organism: Himalopsyche phryganea; assembly: GCA_022494535.1. Lineage (NCBI taxonomy): Eukaryota > Metazoa > Arthropoda > Insecta > Trichoptera > Rhyacophilidae > Himalopsyche > Himalopsyche phryganea. Next base: position 1,729,239 of record JAGVSL010000018.1, on the reverse strand, counting down.
CCCTACCAATTTATATTTCATAAAGAGACTTCTAAGTCAAATAATTAGAATTTATACGTAATCAATACTTTTATTGATTGAATTGGAATTAACTTTGTGAAACTCCGTTATATAACATAAGATTCGAATTATATTACATAGATATTTAAATCTTTGGAGTACTAAATGAAGTTTATTTTATAAAAACATTTTTTTCAATCTTAATGCTTAAAATTTATGTTTGTAACCATCCGTCAACATAATTTAAGATCCATCCATCCATATGTTGTCTATTAGTGATATTTTTTTAATAGGATGAGATTTTTTTTTAGTATGACTTAGGTTATTAATATATATTGAATTTTATGAGTAATTTCACCAGTTAACAGGTTTTCCTTTCATATAAGTATACTCATAAATATAAATTCGAACACATAAATATAAACCTACTCACTTCACGTGGGAATTTTCTTAATAAATACATTGTACAAAAAAGCCGTTAAAGTGGTTTTCCAGCTAGAAATGCGTTTAGAATTTACGAGATAAATAAAATGATTCTTTCACCGCCTGTCGCCCTTGACCGCAAGTCTGACTGACTTATAAGGTATGAACATGGGACACAATGACAATTTACGACAATTACTATAATACTTTGAATGACATGGAATTATTTTCTAGGCGTGGGTCTACTTTCTTCTTGACTACACGCAAACACCTGTATTTGGTAAATGTATTATAAAATATCATTACGAGCAGAGTTAATATTTTTTATAACCAGTGATATAGTGAAGGGCACTCTGCTTTATTCATCTAAATAGTGTATACTCTCTGGTGAAATCAAAATATTAAACGATAAAATAAAATACCGTAATATGTTATAGGATATTCAATATCGCACTAAATAATCATTTTCGTAAATGCATATATTATATAAATCATGTTATCATAATCTATTTCAATAATACTTTATCATTCGTCGGTTAAAAATGATCAACCATTATTCTAGATTATGTGTGTAAAGATTTTATTTTGATTATACATTTAAAATAATTATTAATTTAGCAATCTTTAAACCTAGATAATTTAGTTTAGTTATCAACGAATCTTAAAGAATGTTTTAAACTTTTTGTTTTGTGTATATAGAATCAAGCCACCACTTAAATATCAATAATTGATATTGAACTTGTCAAAACTTAAATCGATAAACTAATATTAACGACGTCTTAAAAATTCAAACGTAGACAAAATTAATTCGATAGTAAACAAAAGTCATCTACATTATACTGGTCTCATACAAATTGTATCTTAAATCTTAGTTGATGTAATAAAATGTTTAGTTGTATTTAAATTAGTTTTCATCAACGATTAACGACGTGTTATATTAAATATTATTAGAAGGCTTTTACTTTAAATGGAACGGAATAATCCGTTCATAATCCATAATATAAATTCATAATAAAATTCATGATACAGCATAGATTGTGTTTGAAATTACTTTATTCAAGTAAGATCGAATGAAGATTTTAAATGCTATTAAAAAAAGAGAGAACGTTAATTCTAAAGGAGCCTTTCATGATCAGGGTTACTTGTAAAAATGCCGTCCAACTGGTATTGGTCTAAAGTTGTCACACATTTGTCCGGCTCGACCAAAAGAACAGACTTTATTAGTAATGATTGAAAATGAAACTAGCGATCATGAATAATCAATATTACTATATATAATATATAAACGAAAACAAAAACTTTTAATTAATGAGAATTTAAAAATAAATATATTGATTTCAGGTTTGGACGCGTAATCCGTTTATTTTTCAATTCATTTAAATGTTGTCTTCTATCTCTAAAAATCATTATTTAAGCAATATTTTTATTTTCAGTAGTTATTCAGCGATAGAAGTGCTGTTTATATTCCTGGTTTGATTAAAAAAATAACCTTAAACAATGCATAAAAAAAGTTTTCTTAAACGGTCATATTTTGACGCAATAACTTACATCCACGGCATAAAGAAATGTGATATGTTATATTCATCCTATTTTTTTAAATTGCACATAGAATACTGAGCTGACAATGCTCATTGCGTTATTAAAATCAGCCACGGTCATAACTAATAATTGCAACATAGAAACATAATTAAATATATTTCATTAAAAAAAATGATTAAATTTAACTGTATTTTTTTTACCTAATACTTAAATTAACACATTACTGTGTTTAAAAATGCAATCTTAAAGTTTACCGTAAATTCAATAAATCTATAGTGAGTAAATACAAGACTGAAACGGACCGTGAATTGGGCGGACCGCCTAACTTCTTGACTTGCCTGCGGCTGGCTCTGGTACAAAGTTGCGTCTTGGGGGTGGTCACAATTGACGGCATTACAATTATTCAATGAATACAAAATAATCATCGTTTTATCTTTTACGCAAATAACAAAAAAATATATGTTATAATATAAATACTCTGCCTTGTAAGGCGTTAATTGTTAATTTTTGATGGAAAGGCATTTTATTTTTAAAATAAAAACTATGGTTTAATTTTGAAGATCAGATTTACGATTAACCACTTACATAAAAAATATTCAATTTCTTATATGATAGTATGGGAGACTGTAATATTTTCAATTCTCATTACACTAAGCGATTTCTGAAAAAAATGGCACAGATCTAAAAAGCTATAAATATTTCTAGGCCCTACTACGTTTTCCTCGGATTAGTGACTATTTCACAACCGGTACTTTTTAAAATTATTATTATTATTAAACCATATCCGCTCCCCATTCGGAGCACATGGCCATCACGCGGTTCCTCCAAGCTACTCTGTCTCCCGCCAGCCTCCTCGCCTCCTCCCAGGTCATCCCAGCGTCCCGTAGCTCCGCCGAATACATCCTATGGATGGTCATCAGCGGCCTTCCAGGGCGACGGAATCCGCCTGGTTGGTAGAAGAGACAGGCAGGATTCAGGCTCCCCTTTGGCATCCGCAGCACGTGTCCAAGCCAGGTCCATCGTCGCTTTTTTATTTTGGACGTAATAAGAGGCTGGTCCGTCCGCTCTCTTACCTCCGAGTTCCTGACAAAATCAAACCACCGTACCCCTAGTATTCGCCGCAAACATCTGCTTTCAAAGCACAGTATACGGTTACCCTGTGCCTTGGTGAGGTGCCATGACTCGCAACCGTAAAGCAACACTGTCAGGATGCATGCGTTGAATAAGTGGCACTTGGTTCTATTTTAAAATACCTACTGATATTCTTTTCTGATGAGCTTACGTTCAAGTTAGGTGCAAACTTCCAAATAAATTTTGACACATTGCCCCAAAGGCAAGTATGTATGTGATGTTTGCATTTGTGTGCCCACACAAAGCTATCTTGGAATCCCGGGATGTAGAGAGAGTTATTCACCAACTACAAATCGTTTCCTATCTCCATCCTTCTATCCTAAACATAATTATTTTCTGATACTGACTTTAATATTTAATTAACGGTTAAAACAAATTTTTTATTTAAATTCTGTCAGACGTATTCGTATACTTTAGATGTTGCACTAAATGAAGGTAATAATAATTTATTATAATGGTAATTGACGCTAAGTCAATTAAATTTCTTGTGTAAAACATAAGTTACAAATATTCTAGTAAAATAAACATAAGGAATACAACGTAGGACTCGAAGTATTCGCTTTATTCCTTTTATAAACCCCACATTTTGAACAACCCACAGTGTATATAAGGACATTAAAGTACAAGAACAAGTTGTCGGTATGTGAACTAACAAGTTAAATATTTATTCGAATTGTACCGTTGGAAACGATTTTTATCGGAATACTGGTAACTGATGACGTAGACATTATAACCCTTAGAGGAACGAGTACGTGATTCAATAATAGAAATTCATTATTAGAGGTTGATGAAATAACTCAATTAAAAATATCAGTTAACTCACTAAAGATTACGATAAATACTCCCGAGGTTGTACAAATGGCTGACAATTAAAATTTAACAAGTATATCAATGCCCTAGTTCCATAGTGATACAACTGTAAATTGATAGTTTTGAGATGTGACCGATCAAAGTTTTGATTCATCTAAACGGACTCGTAAAAAGTGATGGCTTATTATTTGTGTTACTTTTTTATTCAAATAGGTGGTCAATAGTTTATAGTTTTAAGATCAAAGGTTGTTTCTTTATGGAACGCCACGATTCGCAAAAATATATTTCCACAATACTATATTTCGATATGTATGTATATGGAATTGAGAAATTATTTAATTTTGCTGATTTCCATACGCAAATATCTGCCTCTTGAGAGAAAACCTGTATATTTTACAAGTTGTACTTTTGTGAAACTGTAGATGAGCGGTTTTCGAATATAATGCCTAACTTAACTCAAAACATCAAATATTTGACTTATCGTTCAATGGAACTGGCCCAGAGTGGTTATTAAACATCATCATTTAAAATAAAATATTTAGAAAAACCAAATGATTAAGAAGAATTACTGACATTGTGTGAAATAACAATCATATTACTGATAAGTTTTGTAATTTGAAAGTAATATCGGAATGACTAGTTTTGAGCTAATCAATTTCAAATCTTACGTTTTGAACATAAATTTAAATTGTCTCCGTCAGATTTATGTTTAAAAAGTTTTTTTATTTTCGTAAAATGTATTTTTTCCAATGTCCAAGTGTTTTTCTTTTTATACTGTTTTATCATATAAAAAAAACAGTATGCCATAACGGGGTCGATATGAGTATTAAAAAGTGGAGAATAGCAATTTAACGAATCCAATAAATTTATCTTGTCAATTTATAATAGTTTTATGTGGCCAAATATCAGAAAAACTCGTAATTCACCGTTAGAATCATATTTAATTTTCTTATAATATTTTTGATAACATATCATCGGTCCATTAATTTTTATCCAGAACCTTCGCAATCATTGATTTACTGTTGTCTTGAATAATTGTAAAATATAGACATTCACTAATTATTTTAAAAATTACATCCAGTATAAATTTATAGTCAAATATATTTACATATATTAGACAAAATACATTCCATGTCTGTGTATTATACAGTAGGTCATGTTTGTTCATTTGTAATAAAAGCCCTTTTAGAAAACATTTATGTGTGAAAAACAAACACACTATTTCTTTGTTATTTACGGTTAGTTATTTAAAATTTAACGATAAGTCTGTAAGTCTTAGTCCATGGTTAAGTACATCAAAACATTTTCCAGGACATGTTTCATCTATGGTTCTAAATTAGAAAACGTGAATAAAATAATAAATGTTTTATCGCAAAAATGAACAATGAAATAATTCTCTTTTTCGCACGCTTGATTTTCGTGAATTATTCTATTAATTATATTTTTTAACTCGTCAATAAAGTCAAAACATTTTCCCACGTCTACGTCAAAAAAAATATAATTTCCAATCTTTAAATTGCAAGTTCATTCAACTATCAAGTAGCACCTCTAGCATGTGAATGTTTTTAATATATATAAACAGGTGTATTATGTTTAAAACAATGTTTTTTATTATACGAGAAAAATTCCCAGAGACTAACTGTTCTTGGTACCATAAAAGTCTTCAAGAATTATCATAAAAATAACGATACGGAAAATAATATATTGATTTTCGTATGTCAGTCGGTGTTTTAAAAATACAATATTGAATTTAATTGACAAACTACATGAAATTGATTGTCAAGCTAATGAATAATGCAGCTTTTAAAATCTTTATTTTTAAGTTAAACATTTCAAACGAAGTATTAAACGATAGATACAAAAAAAGTTAGCTCAAGTCTTTTCCAAATACATCATGATTTTGCGTCTTTATAATATTATAATTATTTATCTGAGAAAAATGTTTCTTAACCAAAGGCAATCACGTATGTACGATTTTACATCATTATTAATTACTATAATAAATGATTTTTATATCAACATAATTATTTATGAACTATATTTTATCGATTTCATTGTAAACGTTATTTGAATACAGTTTATTCAATAAATATCACTTTCTGAAAGAAATAATATTTGTATGCAAGAAAGAATCCGATCGATTTGTTCATGGCCAAAGAGTGTTTAATAAGTGCATTTTTTTACCATAAGCATTTTCTAGTATTTTTTCAAAAAAAGAGAGACAGAATAATATTACATGTTTTTATAATATTATTCTGTCAATAAATTCCATAAATTTTTGAAAAAATTGATTCCATGTGAAGCATTCAATCAGATCACACACTAATACTTTATTGAGACCATGCAGTTTAAAGTATGTTGTATATTTAAACGGGATTTCTCAAATGTTTAGTAATATAGCGTTATTATATAATACATATATTTATTTCCAATAGATAAATATACACATGATATTGTAAAACCAGATGAACCATTTCAAAGCCACAAAATCGTAATACAACTATTGGCCAAGTACTAATAATAATATTGACCACTCAGTCACCACCTAGATTCTGGTGAAAACTTGTAATATTCACCTGGAAACAACTTTAAACCGCAATCAAAAATGTTAAAAAAAAAAAAAAAAGATCGCCGATGCAAAACGAACGCCTTTGTAGGTCTAGGAGTCATCGCAGTATATCAAAAAACGTATATTCAATGATTGAAACCGAATTCCGAAGAAGTCGGAACATTCCATAAAATAATTGTCGTTAAAAAAAAGTTGTTTAGGCCACTTCTATGGAAATATTAACTAGACTACACGCAAATATCGAAATAGTATTAAAAGTTTTTAATAAAGTTACTGTATAAATAATCAGTTATTTATCTTTATTCATAAATGCTTCTGCTATTATGTTATTCCATAAAGATGCATATATTTTACACTATTAAGGTGTTGACCTCTGAATTATTCTTATTGGAAAAGTCTTATATTTACAAAATAAAACACAATTTGTTTTTTACTACTTCGACCTTTCTATACTTATCAGGACCGGTTTCGCTCATCACGAGCAGGTTAAACTAATGATCCTGATGGTCCTGATCATCATAAAAATGTGGAAGTAAAGTATTACCAACACTACTTGGCCGCTGCCGAATTTGGAACTAGAATATCCAGTGTAGAATAAATTTCCTCAATTGCCATTAAACATTTTTCGTAAATACACGTCTACTTTTAATAACCGTCGCTAAAATATCAGTTTTAGAATTTACTGAAATTTCAGTTCTGGTTAAGTATGGCAACACTCCTAACGCAACGGTAGCGCCATCACTAGCGGCCAAGTTAAATTGGTTCATCTTTAGTACACAATATATATTTTTATTTCTATACCAAACATTAAAAAACGATTCCCACTCTCAGAGCAATACATTAAAAATATATACATAAAAAATGACCACTCGCATTTTTAAGATTTTATATGTTCCTAACCCAATAACCGATTTATTACTTTTATGTAAAAAAAAACACCTGTGTATAATTGAAACCATTAAAAATAATAAAAAGTAATGTAATCTAAGGGTTTGCATATCATTAAGGATCCTAATTCTGGAAACGATATAATAAAGCGCGATCAATAATACAGCAAAATAATATTTATAGTTAAATTTCTTTTGTTCAAATGCTTCATTAGAAGTTTATATGCTTAATTAACACTAGAAGTGAAATTGTTAAAAATATCCAATTTGTTTTTGAAATACATACTAAATTTAATATCACGTGATTTTTCAGTTGCTTGCCGAAATTCAAAAACAAATTAAATTCTACCAATAACGTTAATAAAGCAAACATGTTTAATGGAAATTCCTTTTGCTTTTTAAAATATTCATATTATTACATCGCCGGTGTTCAAAGGTTGATTGTATATTTAATCAAAAAAATTTGCATATGTTTTGACGATAGAATTCATAAAATATCTTTCTGGGTTAAACTTCTTTTGGACTAGTGACAAAAAATAGAAAGAATAAATTTTTAAAATCTTAACAATTGAATTTGAACATTTTTTTATAAATATATTAAAACTTTAACAAATGATATAAAAAAGAATTATGAATCGACCAAATATGTTTCAGTTAAAAATTTTCATTGAAGACATAAGTATTTATAATTGAATAATTGTAACACAATTTTCGATTTTTTTTTTTGCAGAAACATCGTTTTTGAAATTACTGTGAATCAACCAGCAGCCGTGAAAAGGAGAAAAACTACTATCAGTGAAAACAATAAATTTTATACTTCATGAAGAAAAAAAATTGTGTGTTTTCCCAAGTGAACATTTTTATTATTTTAATATGACAAACTAAAATATTTGTGCTTAACAATAGATATTATGATAAAAAAATAAATGCTCTTTAAAAAAGGTGATCGAAGAGTTGTTTGTACATTTTAAAGTTTTTTTAAAAAGTTTTTCGATTCAAAATGAACGAAAGCAGGGAAAGGATAAGACGAGAGAGAGAGAGAAAAAGAACACATATACATCTCCCCGTCTCGCTTTGAGAAGAGTGCTTCTTCTGTCTGAAGGAAGGCAGTTCCGGGAGGCTGCCGCGCTCTTGTCCAGGCTCGGTTCAGCTGTTTTGCAAGGCGTAGCGTCTGAACTTCCAATTGACCTCTTGGCGGAGGCTTTACCGCATTCAGCACACTTGTTGGAAACATTGTTCAATAGGTAAGCCTCAATATACATTTTTTCTTGTACGAGTGACAAATAAAAAATTCTTACAAAAACCATTATACCTTTCAAACATATAATTTATTCCTACATGCGTAGACTTATATAGTACTAAAAATGCGGTGTCTCGAAAGACATTTTTTTTAAATTATTTTCTTTTCAATTATATGAAATCGGGAAGATAAAATATAATGTTAGATAATATGATACTGACTATTTATGAATCATTCTTTTCATAAGAACTACAAAGTATATTATGATGAGACGACTTGAAACAATGAATTATATTTCACCCTTTGTAAAAGAAACAATAAATTTTGGTGGCCGATCTAAAATTTCAATCCAAAACATGTAGCATAATTATGAAATCGCAATGCTATATATAATATTATTATTCATCACACTTTTAGATCATATGTAATATCAATAAAATACTGAAGTATTACATAAGAATATAACTAAATTTCTTATCTCTTTACGTCTCGTTTCCCGGGCGAAATGATGAAATCTAAGATTATGATAACTGGTTTGAATTTGCAAATATCCGTTTACCCACTAAAACAGGTAAGTATACAATATTGTGTAGGTATTTATAAAATGGTATCTTCATGACGATGGTGGGCGAGATATTCTAGTATTATTGATGCAATCATTTATGTAATATTATAGATTAATATTGCATTTGTAACACCTACTTAATTCTGTTGGATGAGAATTTTTTCTTGAAAATTTTATTCAGAAAACGTTCATCTATTGTATAATATTATAATACACATGAATTAACTTATTGCAGATAAATTAAGTATGAAATATATTCACGTTTAATTTTGCTTAAATACAATAATAGTATTCTTATTTTTATATTGTTTGTATTAAGCGAAACTTAACTTAATTATTTTACTTGAAGTGTTTTAATTCAATTATATTAAATGATGCCTTAAAAGGTTCGCTGATTATCTGTTTCATGAAATAAATACGCAATTAATAACGGCATTTCTTTAACGCTATAACAATTTAATAGCAAAAGAGTTTTTGCCCTCAGTATATTTTTTCGTGATAATATAAAAAGTTGCCATGTATAAATCTTTCAGCTTGCAAAATAAATGTATTAAGCTCACGTAATTACGCCTTATTATTACACGTATTGTTTTCAATATCGATCTGTTTTACTTCTTATTTTTTTTCTTATAAAATTTAACCGAAGTTAATACATGAAATAAAATATAAATACAACTAAAGATGTTGATTATGTAGGATAATTTAGTGTATATTCATTATATCAACTGTGGAAAGGAAAAAGAACGTAACTCACACCAAAAATATTGTGTATAACTCACACAAAACGTGCCAATACCCAATATAAATATATATTATATCGACTGTAGAAAGGCAAAATGACTTAACAAATTTCCGTCTTTTCAAATTTTTTTGTCGATAACCAATGTATATAATTTAACATAAGTTTTATTTGAGCTAAACATAATATTTTTCTGTGTGGGTTGTCCGTTTTCCTTTCCACAGTCGATACATGTTAGTAATTAATTCATTTTAAGCATATTTCTGACAACGACCTGATGCCGATATAGCTACCAGATCTATTACATAATTTTTTTGAGACTAAATACGTCATTAACCTCATGACTTTAAGACTTTAAATGATTTGTTGACATTTTAAACTATTTCTCTCAAATTTAACAGCGTATTCTGTATTCTGAATAGTCATAGTTAAAACTAGGATTACCTATTCAGTGTTAACATAAAGTATTCTATTTTCTCGATGGTAAATTTAACAGTAGGATTACAAGATTATACAAATGAGATAGACTGCGTTTGAGAAGACACATCGTTATTTTGTCAGCAACGTTACTTACAATGTGTTTTAGTTGCAAATATCAAGCTTGAATCATTTTTTTATGAAACCTTAATGGTGTAATTAAAAGAAGTTTCTTTTAACTGTTTCAAAACATTATTCATTTAAATAAAGTTAGAAGCAAACAGTAATAGTTGTAGGTTTACAGTTTTATTGGAATGTAAGTTTGCACTTTGGTCCACTCCGTAGTTATTACTGCTAGTAACGGTTGAAAAAACATTTTCAATCATGGCCATAATAGTAAATGAAATTTAAAATATTATTTAATTTAAACTGAAACTAATCACATTGGTCCAGAAATTATACAATATTGTATGTTGTGATTAAAAAAGTATTTTTTCATATTTCTGAAATAACATTAATTATAAATTTTTGAATTACCGTATTTCCTCAATAAGATGACCCATGTTTTTACATATTTTGTTAATCTTTGAATTCGGAATGCGCCTTACAATACTTTACCTACATTAAATGTTTTATCCTTATTGTCAATATGACTTATTTCTTAAAACAACTTTTTCGTGGTGTTTTTTATTATTTGTACTCAAAAACTATACTGCGTCTTATAATCGATGGCATCTCATAATCGAGAAAACATGTTTTATTGAATTATCAACATATGAAATATAATACATCTTTCATAAGAACTATTTCTGTTTCGAGCACATGTGCTCTTAATTGATCATTTTTACAAAAGATGTTTATAGAACTGTTTGTTTAAAGTCGAATCTACATCGCGAGCTATGCTAAGTTAGTACTAGCTTGGGTCACATAGCTAAGGGTAATTTTCATAGTTACGTCTCCACCGCGAAGGAAAAGATTGTATGATCCGACTTAACAATTTATCAAGCTCTTTTTTGTTCAAGCTCAATATAGGAAGATAAGTAGTAAGTCAGTCACTACTCCTATGCCCTGTGTTTGGGGCTAGATAGTGTTGGTTTAAAAGGGTGACATTAGAAAAATCAAAATACTGATTGATAAAGTAACAATATTTTAAAATAGGGTGACTGCTATAGTAATTGGACGGCGATAGTTATTGGACACTTCAACTTTAAACGTCCAAAATAAGAGTTGCTAAGCATTCTTGTTGGTGTGAAGGAGACAAATATATCAAGTCTTTTTATTTATATGTAACTGCAGCTTTAATTATCCACTACTAGATAACAATACTGAGAATTGTATGTGATGTCAAGTCAAAATCGCAAAAAAACGTGTATGTATTAACAGATCCGTTAAGAAACAGTGATATTTTAGTGACATTTGCTTTATATAAGTTTCGTGAATTTCGTAACGAAACTTGTCAGAAAAGTTTGAGAGGCTAGAAGCTGTCAATATTAATTGAGATTTCAATAGTGTGAGAAGACCCCGGATGGAAGAGAGGCGAACGGCTGGTTATCCAACGCCCTGGAAGGGCTGTGATCTCAAACAAACACCATTTCAAATCCGGTTCAAAACTTATTTAATTTCCATTGAAGATGCAGTGGTTTACATTACACAAAAATATAATTCCTAACACATAAAATTGATTCTTCATTTACATTTACTTAGCAACTGAATTTACTTTAAGTTATAATACAAATGAAAACGATTTTAAATTAAGTCCAACGCAAATTAAGCACAAACAATTCAAATCGTCACCTCCGCCACGACGAGGCCGCAACTCGCCCGTCTTGACAGATCGTAATCCACTGTATACACATAGCATTAAAAAAACTCCCTGCATCGTCGGAGCTACCCCTTCCCGTCAAAAATGGACTCGTCCAGCGGGCGTGGCCGGTGGCTATTGAATGGCTTGGTAACAAGAGTGGGCCGATTCTGCGAATTATTACCGTTGCCGCTGGGTGATTTCAGTTCTGGACACTAATGAAACTTATAAAAACCAGGGTGTGTCAAGTGGTACAACTAACCTAAAAAGTAGGTGTGTCCAATTACTATGTTGTTCCATATTTTTCAGTCTAATACAAATAACTAAAAAAACCTTTTGTTTTTATTACTGTTGTGTTCATTTCCTTGAAGCTCATTAAATTCCTCATCTCTTACATGTTTCCTACATACTTCATTTTTTGACTTATATACTGTTAAAGAAAAGTACTTCCTTAAGTGTCCAATTACTATAGCAGTCACCGTATACCTAAAATTCTATTCATTCAATTCTATGATACGATTTTTATCTAACCCTTGACCACACTCCCAAGTTGTAAGAAAGCCATAAATCTTTACCACACACATGATCAAAATGAAGCAAAAAATATGAAGTATTATGAAAAATGCAATGCATTTTTTTCAATCATGTATTTATTATTGTAAATAATTTCAAAATAATACAGTTGCATTTCTATTGACCGCACCTCAATCAGTTTTATATGAAACGCCCAGTGCCCATTCACCTTATTACGGTATCTTAATAGTAGTTTACCGAAAATAAATGCATAGTTCGTAATACGTGATTGGTTAGAGCACGGGTTTCACGCGTGAGTAAGATAACGATTACGCGTTGAAGTCTCTTTTGACCTTACGTTGCTACATACGCTTACGAGCCGAGAAAGAAAATTGGACTTTAATTATTATGCATTTGAAATACCTGAGTATGATATTTTATTTTATTACTGTTCTAGCTGTGGCTCTTAAATATAATAGGTTTATTAGAGCCTGAAATGAAATCACACGTGGCCAATCCTGACTGGCGAGTTGTAACTGGATTTTTTACGCACTAAATAAACTGACAGGATTTATAAATTATTGTGCTTCCTCAATGAAAAATTAAATCCTATAGCTATCTTCATAATGAAGTAGTTGAAATATTGAATCTTCTATATCGAATATCAACATTCAAAATTGAAATCATAATTTGTAAGAAAGATTATAAGGATTGTAAAAGGTAGCCCTTAATCACTTAAATAGTTTCAATTTCAGAAAGCTTAAAAATATTGTTTTTGTAAATCCACTGTCATAATACACATATTTCACAGTTTTATAATACGATCCAGTCCAGTTTCTCGCATTATTGGTTATCGCGCAAGCAATAGAAAATGATTACGCCAGGAAAAACCAACCATGATCATATTATTAGATTAAATGAAAAGGACAATAAATTTCATTTATTTTTATTCGACTTAATGAGGATAATTTTCTTCAGAATCCGTTAAAAATTAATTAAAATACCTGTTTTGTTTATGAAAATAGCAAGTTCCTTGAATATTATCAAGAAATTCATATCTTTAATGATACCAACTGTTTTTGTGTTAAACAAAAATATACTAAAAACATTTCGAAATATCGTTTTGCCGACCGGAAACTGATTTACTGCATCGTAACAGGAAAAATACCGCTTGCACAGGTGTCGAAATAATAATTTGACTTTTTAATACTTTATGTCTAGCGAGTCTTGAACTTGCTTTAATACATTACAATAATATCATTTATAATAGATGGTATGTGCCCACGCAAAATTATTCCGCAGTTCATGGACACTTCACCTACACCTTTCCTCGCAAAAACTGCAAAGAATTGTTGTAACTCAATGATTGAACAACAAAACGTGGTATCATCATCGTTAAGTCACTTTTAACCCACTGATATGAGTGAAATTATCAGTTTATAGATATATCAATATTGGTATCAACAGTCACCTTGGGTGGTTGCGTATTTGCACAAAATCTCATCATCACACTTTTCTAATGAACTATTTACTAGCTAATGATCACTAAGTTACTGGTACAGATAATTGCCCAATTAATGGTCAGAATTATTATTCTGTCCCTCAAAAACTATGCGATGATATGGATTTGGAAAGAAACGTGTTAGAAAGAAATAATAAATGACCGGATTAAACATTCAGTTTTTTTCCTCTTATTGAGGTTTTAAAAACGGTCAGATAAAAATTTATGTTATTACAAATAATTAGCAAACAAACAAATAAAAATAAACAAACGAATTACAAATAATTTCGATGATCTGATAACATATTGACAACCAATGATCACTAAGTTACTGGTACAGATAATTACCTAATTAATGGTCAAAATTATTATTCTGTCCCTCAAAAACTATGCGATGATATGGATTTGGAAAGAAACGTGTTTAATAAGGAATAATAAATGACCGGATTAAACATTCAGTTTTTTACCTCTTATTGAGGTTTTAAAAACGGTTAGATAAAAATTTATGTTATTACAAATAATTAGCAAACAAACAAATAAAAATAAACAAACGAATTACAAATAATTTCGATGATCTGATAACATATTGACAACCAATGATCACTAAGTTACTGGTACAGATAATTACCTAATTAATGGTCAAAATTATTATTCTGTCCCTCAAAAACTATGCGATGATATGGATTTGGAAAGAAACGTGTTTAATAAGGAATAATAAATGACCGGATTAAACATTCAGTTTTTTACCTCTTATTGAGGTTTTAAAAACGGTTAGATAAAAATTTATGTTATTACAAATAATTAGCAAACAAACAAATAAAAATAAACAAACGAATTACAAATAATTTCGATGATCTGATAACATATTGACAACCAAATGGGTAAATCTATCGAAATAATGAAAATGAGATTTTAAAACCACTTGGAAACTTATGTTTTATTCCATAGTTTACAAAGCGTCTTTCTATCGTCTGCTTAAAAGTTCTTAAATCAATTTTTTTATAAACTCAACAAACCGTTTGGGTAGTAATGAGCTATGCGTTTATTATGCTAAGAATTAAAGACTTTTTTCCATGGCTTGTTACTTCTTTTTGAATTAACAAATATTAATATTTCAGTCCTCTATTTACTTTGTATTGCTAAAATTCCCTATCTCTTGTTCGTCGTGGCTTGAAGATACGATGTTTTTCGCTAAAAAATGCAATAATAAAAAATGTACTCAGCAAAATAAATATATAAGTAATTGTTTACACAAAGTTATTACAATATGAAAAGAAAAACTATATTTAGTTAATATTCCACAAATTTAATTAGAAATCGCGACCGATTTCCGGAACTAGGCATAATCAATTGATGAAAAAATGAGACTAATTGACAAACTATGTTGAATAAAATATTCAGTAAGAGAGAAAGAACATTACTATTTAAAAATATAACATTTCATAAAACAATGGCAATCAATAAATTTGCCGTTGATAAAAGTATTTTCGTGAGAAGTATTTTTGTTGCAAATGAAAATCCATTGTCTTAATTAGAGGCTTGTTAAAAAAAACGGTGGTACATGTACATTTGATATTTTATACACAGTTTTAAAAAATTTAAATGAAATATTTAATAAATACGGTCATATTTCAAAACATCCTTTGTGTTTTAATTTTAAAATCTCAAAACTATTTTTCACACAGAGCATAAAAGGAAGACGAAATAATTATTTTCCTCCGACCGCAAATATAATTATGCATTGGTTCAGCTTCCATATTTATTATCTTCAATCAATTTACATACAAGTTAATAAAAAAGTATTCATTTGTACCGTGAAAATTCTACCGTAAGTACCTTCAAATGTATTCAGAAAAAAATATTATAACCATAAACTAGCCAAAAGCTATTGTAGATCAATCATAACCAGTTTCATTGACTGCAAAAAATACGAGGAAAAAAGCTTCATTTTTTCCATACCAAATTTATAGGCCAAGACGTACCAAATATATATAGATTCATTATCGATTTATACCAGTAGTTCTTTAACGTTTTTTTGCATTTAATATTTATAAATACTATAGTTTATCGAAATGGTTTTTAAAATAACTTATTTTAATACATATGTATAATATGCTTAATATTAGAGCACATGTGATACAAATAAATGTTTGTTATTATTTTGCATACGTTTTTTTGAAATGTTACATAATATGTTTTATTTTGACTATGTGCTTTGAATATTCTTTTAACTTTACATCAAATACAAATAAATTCTTTTAAATTTAAGGAAAAAAAGCTCGAAGGAATTAATATGTTACACAAATATATCAAATTTGAATTATTGAGATTGTGTACACTTCCATGTATGTTGTCACTAACGATCCGGGTTTCGCCTTTCGGCATCTTCAGGCATTCGAGCGCACGAATGAACTTCGAATGCCTGAAGATGCCGAAAGGCGAAACCCGGGTCGTTAGTGACAAAATACATGGAAGTGTACAAAATATCAATAACTCAAATGTGATATTGAAGTTCCATCAAGCACCCTCAGTCGATGTCTTAAATTACACAAATATATGTTTGAAATATACTGAACCGGTGCTTTATATATATAATTTAATAAAATACCTATATAATTACTGTTTTGGTTAAGTAAAAGGCTTAAAGCTTCAAGAGAATCTTCATAAAATCAAGAAGTAATTTAAGACATCGACTGAGGGTGCTTGATGGAATTTCAATATCAAATTTGGATTATTGAGATTTTGTACACTTCCATGTATTTTGTCACTAACGACCCGGGTTTCGCCTTTCGGCATCTTCAGGCATTCGAGCACACGAATGGACTCGAACTGAGAGACAGTAAACAGTGTCTAACGCTTATATAGAAGATACAAATGCGACAAATATCATTTACGAGGCAAGACATTATACGTCTGAGAGCCACACCGATACCTGAGTTAAAATTTCGGAAATCGCCCTAATCCTTATTTTGTAAACACCATATTAACAGAGTGGCGAATTGCCGCTTTTCAACTTCTTTTAGAAATACCGTGAGTCGAGTCCATCCGAGTGCATATCGTGCATATCGAGTCCATTCGTGTGCTCGAATGCCTGAAGATGCCGAAAGGCGAAACCCGGGTCGTTAGTGACAAAATACATGGAAGTATACAAAATCTCAATAATCCAAATTTAAATCAAGAAGTGTTTTCTCCACCGAAACTTCATAGTATAGTTATCACCAATAAAGTGGTTATAAAATATTCACCAGTCAGACAATTATATCAATTTGGTGGAACGTAAATAAATAGTTTGACGAGCTTCGGCAGAGATGCAATGAATTAATAATAAATTTTAGAGCGCGTTGTGCGTCCATCGCTCCAGGCGCCCGCCATCCAAGTATTCGACGCCGACCCGCGCCGCGCCTGGTTCGCATGCAAAAAACTTAACTGTATAAAATATCGCCAAGTTCTTCCACCTCTGTCAAAAAGGCTTTACCGTTAACGGTCATCGTGCCATTATCAAGACGAGTGATAAAGTAGTGAGAAAATACAAAGAAACACACCGTTTACATCCTTTAATTTTGTAAAACTGTTTTATTAATGAAAACTATCATAATATCGACGGCGATCTGAAAATAGTATCTAAATCGGAAATTCAATCACTAAAAAGTATAAGAAATCAATCCTGGTGTTAAATCATTTACGGAAAAAAAACCTCTTGAAAATTGACTAAATTTCAGATAGATACTATTGTCAGATCACCGTTGATATTTTTAAAATCTTCGAGGTATTTCGAGGTATATTTACCAACATGAAGGTTTTTTGACTATATCTCTGGGAGGTTTTGCCCATTTTAAGTTTTTTTCAATTTTAAATAGTGGATAATTTTGAGTTGAGATACTTTATATTGAGGGGTAATTATTACTACAAAAATTTTCAAGAAATTTACGATTTTATACTATTTGTGAAATTTATATAATATTTTTGGTTGCTAAATACTTATAAATAGTTTGAGTTGTTATGACGACATAATGTCAGATTTAATATCTTTAGCGCATGTGCACTGCAATACAGCTGCGGATTTTACAAATATAGCTCCTAATAGTTTCCCTTATATATGAATCAGCCTCCAGTCACCGGACAGTGATCTCCAAGTCCAGCTCCAAAGATTATATATATAGGTATATATATATATATATATATGAAAAATATGAAAAGCTGTATGGGATAGTTGTCCGTGATCCCCTAGCAAATATCAGCCTGAAATGAAAATTAAGCTTCTGCACTTATATGTAATACAAAATTTGTTTGAGATTTGTTGCTGCATGTTTGAAATAAGTTGCTGGATTCTTAACTCTAATGACGTCACTGCAACAACAAAAATTGTCTCTAGATCACAACTGGTCTAGTGTACACATAAAGTAATAGTTTATGGACGCTTAGATAAACAACCGCTATAATTATTTGATCGTTCTGGTATTGAACAATTACGTATGAAATTATTTCTTTGCATAGTTGTGTAACTGTTATCATACGTAATTAATTTCGCATTTTCCATCAGTCATAACAATAAGGTACTTTTGTTACTTGAGAATCATTTGTCCATTATAAGCCATATGCTACAAAAATAGCTGTTCATTATACAAACCTTTTTATCGTTAAGTAATATCTAGACAAATCAAATTCCAAGAATTCTGTTAAGATACAAGTTATCGCATTATTGAACATTTTAATACTGTTATTCTTCATTAGAATTACAATCTGGCATTGGTTTGATCGAAACAAGACAGACCTATCTTAATGAGAAAGCACTTTTAACTTTCTTGTTGAATTTATTTGGTAAGTTACATTAAGCAATGTATACAGTACGTAAAATTAGAAATAAAATCAAATGTTTACAATTCCTTAATAAAGTAACCGTCATTATTAAGATAAGTACAATATTATGTAATCATCAGTCAGACTGGAAACCTTTGTTACTGAACATGGAGATCGTCAAATGACTGTAGGTTGATTTATACAAAGGAAACCAACAGGATAATCATTTGTAATACCCTTAGCCTTTTCCACATGCCTTGAAGTTATCAAATTAATGTGACATCGATAACGTCGTCATAACAACTAAAACTATGTTTAAGCTGCTGCTTCCAACTCTACTATGGTACTAATTTGGACATCACTCTTAGATGACCGGAAGTTGATTCATATAATATAATGAAGACTTCCAGGTGTATTATACCCCCTGTAATATGCCCTTAAGTAAAATTAATATTAAATATTTGTATTTTCATAACCACGCAAATAAACAATTATATAAATGTCAAAAATAATAAAATCGTAAATTTCTTATGCATCATTCTAGTGACAATAGAGATAATCGACTCAAAATTTAAAGGCGAAAATAACCAATCATTCAAAAATAAAAACGCTTAAAATAGTCCCAAATGTCTAAATTATAAAAAAATCATAAAAAACATGCGAGACATACACCACGAAATACTCCTTACGAGTTTGATATACATGATTTTTTTTATTATTTTGAATGTAATTAAAAACCACTTTTACCAATGTAATTAAACTAAGTCATTCATCAGTTTAAAAAGTTTTAAGAAGTACGCAAAAATTTTGGGTAGAATAATTTTTTGGTGCTTATTTCATTTTTTCTAAACATTCCTGTAGATACATTTGTTACAAGTAAAACCAAAAGTAGGCATGTTAACACTGTCTCAACTTTATTTGGGCAAGCTTCATCTAACATAAATTATAATCATTAATAATACATGTCATAATTCCGAAAGAGCGTTGTGAATGACGTTGTTGTGATGTATCAACAGCTGCTATATATATTGTTTGAATTTCTTTAACAGCTTTCTAAGTAATATTTTTTATAGAAAAGTAAATTTGATAAAAAGTCTCAGAAACAAAAATGATGTCAGTGGAAGAAGACATGATTAAATTCAGTGCTAAAACTAAACTACTTTGATGAATTCTGTCGACTCATTTCAATCGACAAGTAATCCAAAAGTGCAAGAAAAACTTTGGTTTTTAAACTACATTTTGATGCGCGGTCATCCAAGTTGGTAGACGAAATTATTTGGTCATTGCGCAATGATTTTAAATGAATTTCTAAACACATACAAATGCAGATCTTCTATTGAATTCTTTAAAAATATATTTATTATCAAGTAAGGTTAACAATTAAATGAACTTTTGTTTAGATTATGTTCACTATAAAAATAGTGTTCACTTATAACAAATACTTTCTACAAAAAACAACTTCTTTCACTAAAAATAAAGTGATCCCACATAATAAAATATATTTTAACATTGAAGAGATATGTATTACACTTACGAAAAAATATCTTCACACGCTTAGATAAAATAATTTTCACTCAATATAAATACTCACACTTTGAAATCGATAGTTGCACGAAGCTGTAATGAAATGAAAATCGTTGTCGCAACTCTACCCTATATTAAGCCACCTATATTGTTATTGCTCCACGCATTAGAATACATTATACAAACCAAACCAGACCAGACAGAAGTGAATGCTATCTAACACAAAGTTAATGTATCAAAAAATTGATGTTGTTGAAACTTGGTTTGAAAGTTTATTTTTTCTTTTATAATTCAAAATAAAAACTTTAATATATATGTTGGTAAAATGCTACTCAAGTTGATGTAGTTGCTAGTTGCTATACCGTTATTCATGTATAATATTAATTAAGATATTTGGTACACGTGTATTATGAAAAGTAATCAAAATAATTTGATATGCATTAGTCAGTAACGTATTCCTATGCTGTTCCATAATAATGCTACTCAAAGAGGTGGAGCACTTGTCACAATAATTTGCACTGCCAGTAGAATAATAAAACTATCAATTTCATATTAAAAATGTGTTTCTACAAAGAAGCTACCGCCCAATTGATCGAAAATATGTGAACAAATCTATGAGTATTTTATTTTAAAAAGAAGTACTCTACTTCTGAACAAAATTATGATGTCATTTGTCATTTTACAAAAACCTCTCTTGTATGTGCTTTATTTATAAAAAAAACTTGCCTCCACTGATTACACTACCGTGAACGGTTTTTGCTTATGCTTACTTCTTACGTAATAAGTTAGAAATGGAATTAAATAAGTGAAATATATTGTAAAAATCTGCAACAAAGAGCATAGGATTGTTATTTAAACATTTCTCTCGATTTAGGTATTTATTGAACCCCAATCCTTTTATGTCGAGACAAAATAAAATGTATATCATTAACTTTCCTGCGATTTTTCAACACACAGATGTATCTTCTTTAAAATAAACTATACAGTCTAAATTTTGTGATAACAGCATTTTAAAAGAAAAGATAATATTTTAAATAAGTATGGATTCAGGAATTTAAGTTTTCAATGGAGCGGGTATATTTAAAATTACTGTCATTAGTTAAATTAAATTAATCGATCAGTTTATAATTCTCTCGATGAGTGAACCCGGTCCTGATCGTCATAAAAAAAATGAAAATGTAATAAATAAAATGCCTTTTCACCAAGAATTGACAGATAGCAGTGTTAGCACCTTAAAAGGCAAATTTACATGTTGATAGGAACTTATATTTAAAGAATTTTACGGTATATTAAGCAAATTAATTAAAAGTTGTGATTAACATACCGTTTTTAGTAAAAATGTGACGTTGGAAAGCGATGTGTTATTTTTTACGTATACACTAAAAAATCAATTAAAAATGTAATTTAAATGTTTTGAAATCAACAGGAAAATAAACAGTTTTTGTTTTAATTTTACGTTTAAACTAAGATTAATTTAAAGTAATATGTGTACATTTAGATTTCTCTTATCTGAAGATAAACATTATCTTCTTTAAAATTAAATAAATATGCTTATGAAGTCTTGTGATCATTGTGTTCAATTATTTTGAACGACTGTTTATTTTATTAAGTTTTAAAATAAAAAGAAAACACACTAAGCGCTGTTTATGTGTCGTTCGTTACATGACAAAACAATGTGTCCATATGCATCACACATGCACTAAAGAGTCGGTGTTCGTTTTTTATTGTTATTTTGGTTGAGCATTCGATGAGAACTACATAATTATTTTCACTGTCATATTTATGTTCTTAAACAGACATACAAAAAAGTTGAATGTACAAATTATTCTTACTTACACTATTAATGTTGACATGTTATAGAAATCAGCAGTATTACTTTATTAATGCTAATAAAAATACAACGAAATAACTATATCTCTAGAATACCACAGGTAACTTAATTTTGACGACTATTTAATATATTTTTATGAACATATTTTGGAATTAAACCAGATATGAATTGAATCAGACTTTGTATGATTTTATTTTAAATCTGTCAGCTGAAGTAGGTAATCAACATAGTATACAAGCTCGATAATTATAAACAGTTGTTATATACGGATGAAAGCATTATTATTAAAATTAACGTATAAACAACAATAGCTTCACACTACTATTGTATCACTTCAGTGTTGTAGGTAGGTATATATCAGACGTGGGCAAATGCGGCTCTTCGTTGGGTTAATGGTGGCTCCCAATATCTCTTGATAAAAATACAGGTATTTTCTTTCATCATGATACTTGTATTTTCGCGAGTTTTCATTTCTAAATGCTGTAAGTTTGCCGCAAACGGCTGTAATAAATTTTACACCAACGTGGTGTGGCTCTTCTTATACATGAAAATTCAGAATGTGACTTTCGTTGACCTCATGTACGCCCATTTACGTATATATCATGTACTTAGACGAATACGATCTTGATCAAATTATAAAATCCTAAAACTACGAATTGTATTTCGTTACGGTGATATTTGAATCACGCTTAATAGCTTTTAATTTCACTATATTCTTTCAAATAGTGATTGTTTCACAAGGATATTAACCAACTTTTAAAACCGCACACAATTTCTTCACTTATTTCTTTTTCTTTAAAGTTTGGTGTAACGTAAACCTTCAAAATTTTCTAGAAACAATATTGCAGTAGTTTTTCTTATAAACTTCATTTTATTCAAAGATATTGTACAACAGTGTTTTTATTAAATAAAATAGTTTTGGTATTGCAATATCCACAATTATTTTATTTTTATATTGCCAAACCAGGAACAGGGTGTAGCCATAAATAGGTATATTATTTTACAACCTGTTTACTGGTTTTTGTTCGAAAGCATTGTTTTTTTAACGTCTACATTTCCTTCCACCCATTCGATCCTAAAAAAAGAGGTTGAGCGACTGAGTAACACGCAGTTCTCGTAGAACAACTTTTGTTGTGATACGCTACAGAAGGAGCCTATATGCAACACACTAGGAGCGGACATGGCTTAAAAAATATAAAAGGATGGTGCAATTTAAATATGAAATAGGAATAACAACTGAATTTTGTATATTATAATTAATTTCACTAGAATTTATATACTAATGGTATCATTCACACATTAATTTGGTAACAATAACGGAAAGCCAAGTAATAAATAAATTCCTACTCGAACTTGAACTCCCGCATGAAAATGCACTTTGCGCGTTATCGTGCCCAATTTTATTTCATCCATTCTTCTGGGTCATGTTTCCGCCAAAGAAAGTGACGGTTTATCGTGATTTCTACTCGTGACTCGTAACACAGCTATATCTACTGAGTTATCGATAAAATCCCTCAGATAGTCACTTTAAAATACAGTTTACTTATTTATTAAGCTTGATATGTTATTTCTATGAATGGGAAAGTAAGCTTAAAAATTCACAACCTCGTAAAATGATTACTATCCGGACGTAAATTTATTACTTGTATTGATAATTTGAACTTGCTTACCGCACTAGTCAGATCTGACATTTTACGGATATTTTGGTCACACTTTATAACTGTGTTGGAATTTTTGTGAAAAAGATAACTTTTACCTGTGCACTGTAATTTAAGACTTTTTTCCTTACAGATTTTATGATAAAACACATCTTGAAAGAGATACCAATCACACAGTTTGGCCATCGTGTTTTATGCGAATAAGTTATGATCTGTAATTTAATGAATATAACGTAAAATGATGTTCTACAAATTTTTTGTTTGAACGCATGTATGTTAATTAATCAATATAATGATCTTTAAATTTACGGATAAACATTTTACATATCGAAATCTTGGAAACGTATACTTGGTGTTAACGCAACTTCTAAAAAAAATCAGATTATTAAAAAAAGAAAGCTTTACATAACAGTTATACTTTTAGGCCATAAACAATTATTATTTATCGCCATTATTAAATATTATTTCTTTGAATTGAAAATGGTGCAAATATTTAAAAAAAATAGTACTTTTAAACATTTATTGGAGTTTTCATTTAATGACGCGAGGATAGATATTATTACAAAAGAAAATTTTGGATTACTGTAGTTATACATCTCAAGTTTTTTTGTTTATTTTAAATTTGCAATTATATATTTAATCAGTATACACGTATTCTCAATTTTCACTTTAAACGAATCATTAAAACATATCAGCTATTCTATAATTGGGCGCACAGCTGCACGAAAGGCAGCAGTAAGCTTTCGCCTTAAAAGCCTTCAGGCAGTGTGTGGAGAATGTGTTCCAACATTATTTGGATATGTCAAATAAATTTCTTAAATACCAGCTGTCAAAATGTGAAGTGACCGATGATATGACGCGGGCAGTAAAATGCTAATGAGTTGTGTATTAATAAAAAAAAGAAACCAATTATTTGTAGCTTTCACACACAATCACAAAGTGTCTAAAATAAGAAAAATAACCTACTAGAAATCAGTTTGATGTTATTTTATTGCTTTACCAATACTACTTCGAAAAGTTCTTCCTGTCAATGGTTATGCTCAAAACAGGTAAGTAATGTCAGTCTGTATTTTCTGTGTATGCATCTTCACGTCTTTATCTTGGGTAACACCTTCGATGGTATTATGTTCTAGTTAACGCTAATTATATTATTCACCAACGTGTTATAAAGTTGGTGAAACGTAGTTTTGACTGAAGATTTCTTATGTAAATTTGACAAGGATTTTATTATATATATTATCAATCATTTTACTTCGATAGCATTTGCATTGTCTTTATGGATGACAGGTTTATTACATAATTAATAAAATCATTACGAACTGTTTTATCGTGAAATAAGAATTAAATATTATTTTAAAATAAGAACTATTTTCACACGTGCAACAAATCTATAAAGTAACTTAAAATCAGAATTACAGACGACCCGGGTTTCGCCTTTCGGCATCGTCAGGCATTCATGCTAGTGAGAAAATACATTGTTATTGACAAAATACATGGAAATGTACAAAATCTCAAAAATTCAAATTTGATATTGAAATTCCATCAAGCACCCTCAGTCGATATCTTAAATTATAACTATAAAGCAAGTTTATAAATTAGGATCATAAAATGAATCACAATATTTTTTTGTTTTCAATTGATGTTTATGAAATAAAAGGAAAAAGTATTTATTTTTCAATTCGTGTAAATTCTGATTTTAACTTACTTTATAGATTTGTTCAAAATTCAAATTTGCTTTATAGTTGTTTGATGAAACCATACGACAGATATTTGCAAGATATTTCTTTTTTCTGGTAAGAATTTCGTAATTAAAATTGAAATAAAAAGAAATCGAGCATTTATTTCAATGCCCTGAAAGTTTAAGACTTTTTGTATATCCACTACGAAATTATCAAATGTTCAAACCATCTGTCAAAATAATTTGTGTCAAAGACTATAATCTTCTTTGATGATAACTTTCTAATATAAAGTATATATTTTACTCGATCTTAATTTTAAATCAGTATTACTGATACGAGATTAAAACAAACAGTCATTGATGAGTACCTTGGTAATTTAATTTTAGGTCAACGAATGTAATCGGATGCCCATCTTTCGACAGGTCTCTTTTTTGTAGAAATGCCTTGTCAATATAATATCAGTGATACATATTTATATACGTAGTCTTCGTGAACATGACGAAGGAAAGTGATAAGTGTCAAACATCGGTAAAAGTTAGAAAGTTCCGCCAACAACTTTTAAATAAATGCACATCATTCTAAATCAATAATACATATGTCAATATCAATAATAATTATCTGTTATTTGGCAAACTTTTATTTATTTATTCGACATCTGCATCGATTATTTTTCTAATCATTACAATTTATCAGCAAAATGTAATAGGAAAGTTATTTTCAATTTTTTCTAGACATGTCACCTTTCGATTTCACAAATAAATCACTCAAAACTCTACAGTTTTTTTGCCATCCGCTTGTTATATTACGAAACACAAAAAGCTTACGTATAAAAATAACGATTTAAATTCTAATTACTACTGTCTTAGAAATTCAATTATAATTATAAAAAACAAAGATAAATAGTATCAACTACTCTGTATAGGATATTAAAGCAGAGTATAAATTAATGTCTATTTATCGATAAAGCAGACTATAAATTTAGGAGCTTGTTGGAAGCACCACTTATCCTGAAAATCGTGTTCTGAGATATTCAGTGTTAAACATTTCAAAACAGTTTCTTACTACTATAGGATATATTTACATGTTAAAGTTTTTGACATATATTTGTCCACCATTCAGCTACAAAAATAACGAAAATTAAAGCCTTGAAAATGACCCCATATCTTAAGTTCAATTCCACCCGGCAAAATAAAATTGAAAATAATGCTTTTTTTAAATAAAAACTAAGTAGAATGAATGATAAAGGAAAAATTTTAAAATCCACATTTCCCTTAAGTTTATTCGTATTAGAGACCTTAATAGGCCATTTGGCACGTTCTAGTCTAAGGAAGCATATAAGGGAGAGAACATCATTCATAATTTATAGTATTTAAGTCTGCTACTATTTTTTGGTATTGTATAATGCATGTTTATAGTTAAAAACGAAGATATGATTTCACAAAAAAAAATGTGATAAATAAATAATAAATACCACCAAAATGGCCGCGTATAATCTTAGATAGAAGAAAAACTTGTGAGGTGTCTCAACTTCAATGACTGTAGCGTGCTTTATTAACTAAATACAGATATAAATTGTTGAGGGCCAGTAGCCAATATATGACCCTTGCTAAATACACTATAATCGGAAACACCACTGAAATACCGTTTTTCTTCCACCAAGCTCCTTAATTATATAAAAAAATATGCTCGCTACAAACGTCAGTAAGGAATATGTGCATATATTATTCAAATAATGCTTAACTCATCACGCACTAGTTTTTCTATTGTATTACTTAAAATTCTTTCTATTGTGTTACAAAAGAGTTTAATGTATCTAAACTGTCAGCGCTACGGGAAAATTTATTATGTCTTAATGTTAGACTAGTTGCCACAACACAATGGCTTACACCGCTAATAGTAGGTAAGCTGGCTTCAATTAAACACATTAAGCATTAGTTGCAATCACATAAGACTCTTTCACCCTTATTCCGACTCCATTGACTATCAACTGCATTTCGTTTATAACTATTTTTATCTTTTCCTCAAATGAAGATCAATATTGATAACTGAGTAAGCACTAGTCCTGAGACTCATATATATTGTCTTAACAGTACTACAATAGTAGGATATCAATATAACACGATTAATTTATGGTATAATATATATATTTTTAAATATAACACAATTTGTTTTACACTACTTCTACATATTTATAATGATCATGATCGGTTTCACTCATCACGAGCATTATCAACTGATGAAAAGTATAAAAAAAAGTGTTTTTGTATAATGTATTTCCACCAAGAATTGACAGTTAACACCTTAAAAGTGGTATAACGATTGCTTTTTGTAGACAACTTTATTTCACGGTCATATTTTAAATTCATTTTAATATATCGTCACTGTTGTGGAAGAAAACACTTAATGGATAAAAATTACATATTTAGTTAGTAATACCAAAATGCTCCTTATTTTGAACTCTACCGTATAGAAGAACACACTATTTATTATTATAAATTATATCTTTACTTAAAAACAGTTGTAGACAAACAAACTAAATGAAAAAAGTAGAGCATTTTAAACAATTGAAAAACATCAAAACTAGTTTTCAGTTAGTTTCTTCTTTCAGAACAATGACGATATGTAGCTAATAAAAATATGAATCTCTGAAAATTTCAAATAGAATAATGCTCAAGTAGACGAAATTGTACTTCATTATACATATTATTTAATGCATTGGTATGGATACTCATGGCTTTTATTAGTGCATGATTTCACGAGAAAAATAAGCTTAAATTAAGATGTTTTCTTTGAATCACAAAAAGGAGTTCAAAATAATAGAAAAAATATGTTGAACGTCTTGAAACATTAATTAAACAGACTCATTTTTTGTGAAAACCGTTTCCGTACATTATATTCTAAAACATTTATCCACATATCTGTTGCAATTTGTAGTTCTCTTACTAAGAATGTAGTGTATTGTTCTTTTTCTACATTGAATAAAATATATGTTATACGAATCCGTAATAACGAAATACATAGTTTGCTTTTTAACTTTACCATCTTGTTTTCAACGATATATTGTTAGATAACTTGTGTATATTTATAACGGACTGTGATTGAAACATTGTTTTGTTATTACGTAGAAATACACACAATTTCATGATTAACAATTTTATTTGATAACGCATGTACACTTTTGGCACATGCAATAAAGCGTCAAATAAAAGTTCAATCTAAAAAATAAAATATCATTCTACAGATTTACTACAAATTGTCATTGAAGCAGAAATTCTAAAAAGTGGACGACTTTATGTCAATGTACTTTTTGTATTACTAAACTTAGCGTGACGTACATTATCTTGTTTTTTTGGAAAGCATCTCCACAATTTCGAATTTCTGAAAAAAGCATTTACGAATTAGAGATCTTTAATATTTCTATAACAGGCGATTCAATAATGATCTCAAAAGAGCAAATAAAAAGTATTTCTTCAATAATCAAGATTTTTTATCTTATGTAACTATTATTAAAGTAATTAAAACTTTTGTCGAAGATTTTTTGGCGGAATTTCAATAGTTCAAATTTATACGTTTAAATAATTTCTTCATTTTGAAAGTCCAGAATATACTTAAAGATAAATAAATGTTTGAACATGTAGAAATGAATTGAACTGTAAGCTAAAAACAATGTTTTCCCTAATTTCGTTGACGAGGATCATGAAGCAAAATTTATTATTATACATTGCATTTTCAGCGCCATAGGTAGGCTATTTCTACTTAAAATAATAAACATACGCTCTCAAATCCTTTTTCATATTTTACTAGTGAGTACCCGACATGCGTTGCAATGCCACTCAACGAAAGAAAGTGTTTGTGTTTTAATTCTGTTTATTGAAGTTCTTTTGGAAACACAATATTTTTTTCTGTCTGATGCGTACACGAATAAATCAAAAGGTTTTCCGAGATGTCGCTATTCGTATGAAGTTGATTCATTATTTTAGAATTTAAATATATCTGTATTGTGAGATTGATTTTTATGTATAATAAGACCTACTGCAAGTTAAAAATTAAAACATTGATAGTCGGGCTTGGGCCGGGCCGGGCCTGATTGTACTATGCCTATAGTCATTGCGCAAGTGCAAGCAATAACTTGACAAAGTTTTATCGAAATCGGATGGACGGTATGGCAGTGCATAAGATACAAACAAACACACATTGATTTTTATATATTAGATTTGTTCCTTTTTTAATTGAATAAGAGAAACAACTCAACAATTGAAGATTCCAATCAAATATTTTTGTAGTTGTAAATAAGTCACATATGTGCATTAACCGATGTAAAGTAACCTGTACATTTTTAACATGAACTTATGTTTTGATGGCATCTTAAACGAATTTCCGTTAAGTAACATTCCGACTCGGTCGGTGGCAATAAATTCCGTCTTTGATAGTTGATAGTAATAAATTGTCAAATCGCGTGATGTTCACGATTCTCGCATATTTCTTCTACAACGAACGTCATAATAATCGTCTCTTCATAACCATTACGAACAGGAAGCTGCCATATAATGATTGTCATATACATAGATGTATCTAGCGTATTTTGAAACATTGTCAAGATTTTCAAATTATTTCCTACACAACAATTTACAACCAAAACACATTTAATTAAATATTTAATCTATATTGTATTATATCTCATATTTATTTCATTCAATATGGTTTTGCTAATCATAGTTATGTAAAATTAGTATTTATTTAAGGTATTCCGCTTCCACCGTCACTAGAACTATGAAGCCAACAAAGAACATTTTAGCAGAACTTAATATTTTGCTATTTTAACCAATTATAATGAAGTTAAGTTCTTTAATCATTCAATACTATTTGTGAAATATTCTTATGATATTTTAATTAGAGTGGTGTCAAATGCTCATGCTACATAACGTAAGCAAAAATCATTATTACATGGTAACGGACATCGATCACGTTTTCATAAATGTATGGCTATTACTTTCCCACACCTTTTTGAGGATGATATCATCATGTAATATTTCTTTATAAATCATATATCCCTTTTAGAGAAGAAAAAATTTCTTAATTTATATTTTAAATATAATACAACTTTTAATTGCTTAATATATGCTTAAGAATTAATAAATGCAGTTATTCGAGAATTTATTGCGGTTTGTAATAATAGTGACTGATTGTCCCAACGTTATTTCAATGAAAAGTTCAATCGATTTTCTGGTTAACTGTTTTATATCACATACCGCATAGTTTATTATTTTACAGCTAAGTTGTTGAATGCATAGTTCAGCAACATTATTTTATTTGCTTCAGGATTATTTAAAGAAGTCTTCCGATTTAAAGCTTTTTTATCGCCACTTCTAAAAATATTAATTTGATAATTTAATACAGTGATACATGTAATTAACGCTATCAAAATTTACATTTTCCTGCCGTTTGTTTGTTTTATGTGTGATTTCAGCCGTGCTTTGGAAGAATACCTTACATAATAATAAACAATTATCAGTGAACAACAGAATTAATCAAATAAAATTCTTGTCGTGATACAAAAAAGTACGAGAATGATACATTAGCATAAAGACAATATTCTCGATCAATCATTTTTAACATTCTTGCAGGTTATGCAACGTCGAAGTTGTACCTCGACCAGACGTTCAACCGGAGCTGGTAGCATGGAGACTTGTCAGACTATTCAGCAGACAGCAGGATTCTGGATTGAGACAAAGATGCGGTGGATTGGCGCATGCCTTGGCACATTGGCATCCTCAGCTCAGAGATTTACTACTGGCAAGAAGAAGAGAGCTCGATAGAGCAGTACAAGGTGAAACAACCAGACCATATTGACCAAATATCACTTAAGCTTTGTCATTTCGTGAACTGTAGTAACGAAGTATATCTTTGCATTTTTTGCTACACTGATACGCTTTCTGTATACTGCGCACACAGAGCGTGTCAGTGTATTAGTATGTATGGATCCCGTAATCCTAGTGTAGTGTATGGATCTTGTGATCCTAAATACTAGAGCCGGACCTTGGAGCCGGAGTGCAAAGTTATACGGCGTGTAAATATTCTGTCTCTGTTTATTTTTCTTTTTCATTTGGTCAGAATGTTTCCTTTAAGGCTGCGTATTCGATCCATTAATAGTAATGTATATTCGAAAGTAAACCATATCTATGACGCATTTAGATGACTTAAAATATTTGAATATTGTTCTTAATTCTACAGTGCGAAAGTCTTCATTTATTACCAACAAAAAATTGATAAACTTGAATTAATCAATATGACGAAGAATGGATTTAGATATCTAAAAAACAAATGCTTTTGGAATTAAAGTTCCTTGTGTTTTGTATTCGTTGACTACTTATTATCGATGACTTGTATATCCAATTTCTATTGAACGTTGTGTCCAATGCAATCAATTATCTACGGGTACAAACGGGATTTATTTAGAATCACTTAAATCTAAAATAAAAATTAAAAGAAAGTTTTTATTTCATAAATTAGCAACCCGCCGTGACACACTTGGTACTACTCTACACATTCTTGGTGCCATTTACTTTTCAAATCCTTGACTTCTTCACATATCAATCTCAAGAAATATTTTTAATTATCTCTGAAATTTTTTACATTCCTTTCCATGAAATATATATAGTGGCATA
This sequence comes from Himalopsyche phryganea, assembly GCA_022494535.1. NCBI lineage: Eukaryota > Metazoa > Arthropoda > Insecta > Trichoptera > Rhyacophilidae > Himalopsyche > Himalopsyche phryganea. Next base: position 1,696,950 of record JAGVSL010000018.1, on the reverse strand, counting down.
TTGAAAGCAAAGCTTACTAATTTATTTATTGAATTGGTATTTATTTTGTAAAACCCAATTGAAATAAGGTAAAAATAGCGAACAAATATATCTCTAATTATTGTAGAACTAAAAAAAAATATATTGACGGTATTTATTACTTTCTAATTTATAACAAGATACTAACTGAAAAATACTAGTTTTGAGTTATTTTACTTTGAAGTTTAGCAAATGTTTGAAATGCTATACGTTTTTCATTTAGTTTATTTGTACAAAACTGTTTTTAAGTAAAAGTATTATTTATGAAAATAAGTGTGTGTTTTCATACGATAGAGTTTAATATAAGGAACATTTTGGTATAACTAACTCAATATGTCATTTTTCGATTTAGTGTTTTCTTCCAGTACAGCGACGAAATATAACGATATAAATTAGAAAGGAATAAATATGGTCAACATATTTTTTTTGTTTAATTCTACAATAATTTGAGATATATTTGTTGCTTATGAAAAGACAGCTTGAATTTGTTTGCAACTAGTGCTCGTTAACTACATATTGTTCCCTTATTCAAAATATAGATGGAGAAGATTTACAAACTTTTTTAAGTTGCAACCAACTTGTGTAACGTAATTATATTGGCTGAACATTTAACGTTATACACAATGTGCCGACATACCTCGGTCCGATAAAAGCATTAAATCAGTGTCTAATTCCATTGTCCAGTGAAAAAAAGTGAGAAAACCCGTTGTCAATTATTACAGTAATTTGCGAATAGTTCGACACCTACAATTTGTAAAAAAAGTTATCTTTTCAAGTGGTGCTTAACCATTCTTGAGATAACAATACGCAATCAACATATAATTTCTGGATGTGGTAACTGTGTATTTACCTACACAATTCTAATGAAAGACAATCGCATCTATAAAGCCAAGTCTTCTATATAGTTTTAAATTACAATAATTATATATGAATGGTATTTGCATACTATAACGCTCAGACAGTTAATGATGTATGCGCATACGTAAACAATTAGAAATGTACATGCATTATGTAAACTTGTAATTCATTATCAATGAGAAAATAACTGTTAGTAATCTATCAGCTTATTGTTAAAACTATTTAAGTAACGTTATTCTTACTTGTTTGCTAATTTTATCATACAAACATAGAAATTAACATCTAGCTGTAACAAAAATAAAGAATATTAATTTAATTTCAAACAATTATATCGACTGTAGAAAAGAAAAACGACGTAACCCACATCAAACAATATTGTGTATAAATCACAAAAACGTGTTAATAGAAAGGCAAAAGGTCTCTCCGTGTTTTAAAAATATGTTTTTTTCGGTAATCACAATGTATACGTTTTGTGTGGCTAATTAACAATATTTTTTGTGTTGGTTACGTCCTTTTGCCTTTCTACAGTCGATATTATTTTATTGCCATCCTGCTCGCCGTACGAAACCGCATTTAACAAACAGGGCTACGATATTTCTTCTAAAATTTAAACATTTCTGGCATTACAGCCAAGGCGCCAGATATTTTTAAATTTTCAAATCACAAGAGATTAACCCAAATGAGAATTTTTCTCTCGAGTCAAATCGATGAGAAGAGACATCAAAAACACCCATGTTCAAGATCTCTAATTTAAATTTTAAAAAATCGAAATTTTGTATTGACCTTGCCGAGACTTGAACCCAGACCCACCTAATCACTAAGGTAAAGCTCTTACCACTACGAGACTTATAAACTAAACATTGTAGAATTTGATGTATCTTTTTTTTTACATATAATTTGCTAATAATTGAGGTGTATATACGAATAGGCATTCATGAGATGATTACTTTTAATAGAATTTAAATATTTATCTCATCCAAGATTAAAACACAAAAATGATTCGATAACACATATTTATGTTTGCTTTCTAGGACTGGGAACTCATGGACTGACAGCAGACAGTAATGGAGATTTAATCTCATTGCACGTAGCTCTTAAAAACGAACTCCAGAGACACATAGAAACCTACAAAACTGCCATCCATAAATTAGACGAACTTGTAAGTATCAATCAAAGACTTAACATACTTTTTCTCTTGACGTATCGTTACATCAACGATTGCTCTCCACTGACAACGGTTCCTATCAACATCCAATCTTGGCACAGTCGTCATCCACACAATTGATCCATGTTTTCCTAAGTGTGTCCTGTATGGTACTTGAAGTCATGCCGTTTGATAATTTACCATCTTTTATTCCTTCAATATGTCCCTACTATCGCTTTCTATGACAATATCGATGGTTTAATGTTTAAACCATAGATATGATACGTCAATTTAGGCAATATTGAGCTAGGCATGTTTTTCAGTTTATTTCGTATGAATCTTTCAAGTGCATAGATTTCGTGAACATATTTGAAGAATCAATAATAAAATCGAAAACTAAATTTGTTTAATTTTGTCAATCATGTTAACATTCAATTTATTGTCGTTTCTCAAAAACTCAATATTTGGACATGATACATTTTTGTTTTAAGCCGCCGATATATGAAATGATTTTTCTCAATAATTGATTATTCCAAAGGTCCCAAAAATAAATCATTATAGCTTATTTTTTAATTCATCCATATGATACTATTTTCTTACTCATATTTTTCTTTCAGTTAACGTGGCTAACAATAATAAACGTAAAAAATATTATTCACAATATATCCGTTGCCTTTAACAAGTATTTTTTTATCATTTTTAGCATCATTTAATTATGTAGTAACTTGAGAATCTTATATAATTATGCGTTATTACACTTTACGGCAATAAAGTTCATATTCCGTAAGTATGAGGTTACCATTCAATAAAACAATAAAACATTCAATTATCATTAATTAAACTTTTATTAACTACAGCAAAATCTATTGACTGTGAAGTGTTTTTCGATAAATTGGAATGCATCCAAAAAAAATCGTTTCATACTTATTCAATTTAAATAAACATATTTATTTTCAAATACAAACATATACGGCTTGAGAAGACCCGGATCGAAGAGAGGCGAATGGTTGGTTATCGAACCTCCTGGAAGGGCTGGGATCTCAAACAAACGCCATTTCAAATCCGGTTCTACACTTATTTATTTCTAATCAAAGATGCAGTGGTTTACAATACACACATATAATCCTAACACCTAAAATTGATTTACATTTACTTAACACATGAATTTACTTTAAGTTATAATGCAAGTGATACGACAAACGATTTTAAATTAAGTCCAATTCAAAACAAATACAAACAATTCACCACGTCACCGGTGCCAGCGACGGCCAGCGGCTAGCACGGCTTGACAGATCGTAATCGCACATAAAATCATAAAGGATGTTTCCTTTCCGTCATAGATGGACTCGTCCAGCGAATGTGCCCACCGTCTATTGAACGAGCGCCCTTCGAGACAAGAGTCGTCCGATTTCTAGAAATCATTGTCGTTAACACTGTGCGATTTCAGTTATGGACCCTAATAAAACTTAAAAAACCAGGGTGTGTCAGGCTATGTCTGGACAAATTGGCTGTCCAATTTCAAAACCTAGGTTTTTCAACGGAAAATCTTCAGGATTATCAAAAAACGTGTTCATGCACATCCTACGTTCAGCGTATGTCTTTTAACAACAGAATTGCATTGAAACGGAATGTCGAAAAAAAATCAGTTACTAGATCAGTCGAAATAATCAATATTGAGACTTTCTGTCATTTCATTCCTAACTTTTCCGTGGTAACATTTTTTAGAATTACAATTGTTTGACTTATTCAAACTGTCAAACTCATACCATTTATTTCAATCGAATATTGTCATTTTAATCGTAATAGTTTAATTACACTTGAAAATTACAGATAATAGTGCCTAATCGAATAACCAATCAACCTCTTCTCACTATAGCATATTCTTTATTTCTTGTTAAAATATTATAAATGATGGTCATATTAGTGTGCACGCATAAAAGTGAACTAGTCAAATTTTTTGATGCGTGAAGCTATCGAAAGTTTTTTTAGCCTTCCTAAAAAATAATTGATTCTTACTAATTATTATAAATCCTGCAAGCGATATATTACAGGATTTGGCCAATTTAATGCCACAAAATATTCATATATTATTTTGCCATCGCATAAGAATTTGCAATGCAATTCAAGAAATGATCGTTTCACATTGACAACAAAATTCTATTACTACGAAAAATATCATTTTATTCTATCTTTGCGGAAATTCATGCACTCGGCAGATAATTTGCTAATTCATGAAGGAGGCAATGGGCTTGTACTTTTCACGTAATAAGCAATTTTACACATTCGGCCTAACATTACAAAGTTAGTGTACAATGCTTCAGAGTCTTTCATATATTATCTTATTTTTAGAAAGACAGCTGGTTATCGATATTTGAAACAAAAAAAAAATTCTAGTCATTCAACATAACAAACCTGATTGTAAGCAGTAATAGAAGTCGACAAAAAATGTATTTTTTCGTACAGCTGTAGGAAAGTTTGAAATATGAAGGCTTTTGATAATTCTCCAATGTGGTAAATCCTCATCTTTCATTATGTGTAGTTTCCAACGTACTATAACGACTGACTTGAATGCAATATAAAATCGCATTACATAATTATTAGGTCGTCAATAATAATATACAAGGATATTAATTCATCTTTTCTTTTATTTCTCCCTAGTCAAATGTGACTTTAAATCAAGACCCAGCATCCTCGTCTCATCAGCGACTTTTAGCGACCACGCGAGGAGACATCCAACGACGGCTCATCGATAATAAAACCCTTCTGACTCTCATCGACAGACCAGCACTACGCCAACTTCCTCCACTGATTGCCCAGCTTACTGCAAGAGTTCAAAGTGACAAGGAAGTCATGCTATGTGTTGGCCAGATCAAGAGGTTGGACCCAACGGTGGAGAACGTTGACGAAAGGTAAGGCTTGATCAAATTGGGAATAACTAGAATTTTTTTTTTAAATAGAGAAAAATAGCTGTATAAATATGTATTCCTTCAATAAAAAGTTAAAGCATAGTGTCTAATTAGTGTATAAAAATAATCAGTTATTTTTTAGTTTTTATCTTCGAAAAATAAAAGACCCGTTTCAACGTTACTTTTATCATATGTTTTTCTTGTTCATATTGTATTTAAATTTTCATTCATGTTTATTTTCTTATTTGAATATTAGTCTCAGAAAAGTTTTGGACCAATCAGGGCACGTAACATCAGCATATCTAAAAAAAGTATATCAAATAAATGCCACTTCTACGACGACAAAACTCTAAGTCATTCGTTATTTTGACGATTCCCAAAAACTTTTATTTTCACGTTGTAATTGTTGTCATAACTTGAACATCAGTGCAGAATAGTAGATTATAATTGAGGTCATTCAATCGTTTTTGAAAATAATTGAAATATTATTTTACATTAACGAAAATCTATTGTTAACATGATTTGAAAACTTCATATATTTCACGATTTAAATATGTAATGATTTCACAAACAATAGAAGTAACATGAGACTTAGAATAGAAATATATATATTATTTATTTTTCCACGCACAAAACGCAAGTATGTAATCATAATATATTATGACAGAATCATAATGGCGTCACATTAGTACAGTTGCAGTTGACCCTCTGTGAGAAAAAAAACATCACACAATTTTATTATGATTGTTTTCGCAAACTTGATCTCGATCCTATTCAGTGAACTTAGATTATTATTCGTTTTACATTCCATTTGTATAAAAAAACTCACACGGTCTTGTATAGTGTAATAATAATAATTACAGTCAGCAATTTTCACCTCAGTGTGTATTTATTACTATAGAAATGTTTCAAAATATTGTCATTCACTCTTCAGCGCATTTAAAAATATGCCAACAACAATTATTATTGACTGACCAAAAATTCTTTAACGATTATACTAACATATTCGAGTAAATATTTACCAAAAAATACTTTCATTTTATGGTTTTAGCTCGTAATGTAAAAATGTAATTAATGTAGATTATCAAAATATATTTGTATAATGGCGTACAAATCAATATAACTCCCGTATATGGTGAGACCCGACTTCTAGAAGTTACAGTGCAACTAATCATAGTTAGCCAAGCTCATTGAAAATATTCGGAGAACATTCTCGTACTGCAAAATGACATCAGTTGTTCAACGTGTTTCCAAAAACTGAAATTTTTATTTCGAATTGACATTCATCGAAGGCCCACGATTTTAACAGACTCAAATAATTATGGTTGCTGTGAAGTCATTTCTTTTTAATTTTCTTTATTCGCTTCCTTTATAATATGTAATCAAAAAAAAATGAAAGTCTTAGACATATTTTTATTACTACATATCCGTTGTTAAAAACTAAAATTATTACTGTGTTGCATAATCGACAAAAGAAGTCCACCGCGTCAACGCCTCTGATCCATTTTTTGATTAAATATTACTGGCCATATCAGACTCGTTTTTGTCTTGATTACATTTTAAAACATAAAACCAACAATTTTTAATGAGATTAATAAAGCCTCGCGGTAGAAAAATGTGAATAATTGTTTTAATCTGAGGAGTGTATCCGTAGATAATAACGTTTACTGATTCATGAAATGATGAATATGTAAAATAACATTTTAAAAAATGAATAGTTTATCATCATTAATGTGAGTACAACTTCACTTCACTTACGCACGAAGTATGACAGTGTCTATGTGTTTATACGTATTTTGATTAAATGTTGACATATAGCACTGTCACTTGTATTATTTGACTAGTGTTCGATTAAGATCATATTATACTTATATTATGTATCGAATAATCTTTGAGCGGTGTAGTATCGAGTAGTAATATAGGCGAGATATGAAACAGATGGTCGCATGTAGATTCATAGCTACTTTTCACAACGTGAAGGAAAAAAAGAGAAAATTTTATCTTAAAGCAAGCAAGATTTCCTACGCTCGAAGAAGACAGAAGGGAGTGCTCTATTGATAGAACATCACATCCTTATGTCAGACAACTTCTGAAAATATTTACTCACTGATTATTTAAGGATAAAATCTTCAGCCACTTACTTGGCATACGGTTCTCTGGATCCAATAAATTAATTTATACACAAGCACGTGGGACGATAGAAAGCGTTGTACACATTCTTCTTGATAAAATCTGAGGAAGTCATTAAACACTTTCAAGGTGTAATTTTCAATTCTTGGTGAAAAGTCATTTTATTTAAAACACAATTTGATTTGCACTCCTTCCACATTTTTATAACGACCGAGACCGGCTTTACTCATCTCGAGCATTGTCAACTGATGATTTATATTTCATCATAAAAATTAATGGAAACACTTGATTGCATTTTTATGAACTCTACAGCGAATAACTTATTATTTGTCAAACATCGGAGTTATTATTTCCGTTACGATACTTTTAATTTGTAATTTCCTCTTTTGATACAGAGTGTAATAGTAATATAATACATTGTTTGGAGTAACCAAGACGGAAAAATTAAGTAATTTTTAATTAAATACAAATTTGTGTGTAAAGTGTCTAAGATTCATAATTGACTTTTGTTTTAAAACAATAATACCCACTCCTTTTCACATCAACTTACTGGTGTCGATTCACTCCTGGGTAAAGTATCTCTCCGACATTTTCCACACCCTTATCTCATACGAAACCGCATTATTTCATAGATTCAACGATTCTAAACGATTCGGTTTTGTAATTTTGCAATTATCTGGATTTTCATAAACATATTTTCTTTGGGTGAATCATTTTTGTCGTTTTATTGATAGAGTGGAAAAATAAAAAGCCAAAATGTTACGCTGATAATAAAAACTATTTCAACTGTGAATGCAAAAGCTCTATGTACATTCCAAATACCAGTAAATTCAGATTACTATTGTTGTCTAATGTAGGAAGTCAAGCAGAGAAATTTAATGCTGTGTTAGCGAAATTGAATAACAGAGAGATTTAACTCAAACCAGTCACTGAGATAATGAAACCAAGATTGAACATATCCGTTTGATGAAATAGCGGAGGCAGTGTGAATCTTAGAGCAGGAAAAATGTAATACATACCAACTCGTCTTCAAATATACGTTTGTAATATTGAAGCTGAAAATATACTAATTCAAGTATACGAGACAGTGGTGACTAGGGATTCCAACTCGAATATTCGAATATACAATATCCGAATATATTCGGCCCTTTTTTTAACTATTCGATATTCGAATGCTATTCGTAATAATTTTGATTGAAGTATTTTACATTATCAACGATAGATTACATCACCATTTCTCTAGATTTCAAGAACAATAATGAATACCCTGGGTAGTGGGTTTCTTTTGTCTTCACCCAACTCGGGCGCTTTCAGTATCTTGTCGTAAATCATATTACTTGAGTTTGACAAATCCCACGGGACTAAAAGAAACTTTTAAACATGCCGTAATTTCGGTAATGAAATAAATGCCGTTGGATTAATCCGACGCAGCTGCAAATTTTAATTGTTGTAATACAATGGAACGGTATTAGAATCTGTATTTATATTGTCTCAATCTGGGAGTTGACAGAAGTGGGCAAAGATGTAGTCGTAAATTATTATTATTAGATGTAGGCATTTCATCCTTAAAAAAATATTATATGTATATCAGTGATTTAAAATTTTAACAAATTTGATTATTATTGTAAATTTAACGAGACCGTTTTCTTACAAACATAAATGTAAATACTATTCAATTATTGTTTTAGTTTATATAATGGTATGTTATTAATTATTCAAATCGAGTTTTTAATATTACTTTCAAACTTCATAAACTATTTGAATATATTCTAAAAGATTCATTTTTACTATTCAATATCCAATTAGTTGATAATGATGAATAGTAAGACGTGGCGACGGCCTGACACTAAATGATTATTTGAAAAAAGAGCGTGACTCTGAAAAAGTACTTAAAAAAATTAAGATTAAGCGGCCCAAGTACATTGGAAATGTAGTCTATTTCCTGTAAATCAGCATATTAACAAAATTCAACATAAAAAAATATTTGATCAAGCTCACTTATGTGTTAAGTTACTGAATATAAAGCGATTCTAAATATTTTAAGAGTTTGGAATTAAAACTTTTAGTACCTTATGTTATTTCTTTCGGGAAGAATTAAATTTATCTAGCAATCACTTGTGAAGTAATGTTATCTAATTTACAAAGCATTGTGTTTTTCATTGTGTCATACAAGATGTGTATACAATAATTATTCTGTACATGGCTAAAATTTTCAGTCAAATTGCACTTCCGTGCTAATATTTTTCCACATTAACACATATCATCTAACAAACTATGGTTTGATTTTTATTTATTTCTTAAAATTGAACTATTAAATATTTCAAACGATAGTAACATAGCTGTAGATAATCATTTAGTTCTGTTAATAATTTCAGCAACTTTAAACCGCTTTGTTTTCGTTATTTCCTGATTGTTTTTTATCTGCTGTGAAAAAAATGCTATCTTTAAAATGCAGACTCACCGAAATCGCTTTCTTAGAATCTCTATGTAAACTCTTTTCTAAAATAAATGGTTTAAAGTATATCTAAGCCAATCCACTCCGTGCATTGTATTCAGAAAACACGGGCGAGTCCTATGAGACGATTTAGTGCGGCCAGGATTGTCCGTCACACTAATTTCGTTTAGTTTTTTATCTATTATAATCTTCCTAACATACGATCATAGTTATCGCCATACTTTGATATTCGCTCACTATTATAAAAAGGTTATTTCAAATAGGCATTTGTTGTATTGATTTTCGTAAATAACATCGTCAAAGTTTTCATCGGGTAGTTTTTAAGCTGGTGAGAGACCTTCTGGAACTTGCAAGCTTAAAGCATTTAAATATTTACCGGCATATAATAAGTAATATTAATACCTTGATACACAAAAATTCATTGATTGAATTGGCATTTACTTGATGGAACTCATGATAATAGGGTAAAATATCAAAGTATTTAGTTCTATAAAATTTTATTGAGTAGTTGATAGCTTTTTCTGGTTAACCCCATCGTCGGAACTATACTTAAACTTATTTTAGCTTAGCTAAATATTAGCTACATATGACGATGGCTTTAAGCCGAAATAGCTATCAACTACCTTATAAAAAATTTTAAAACTAAATCCTTTGATATTTTTCCCTAACATAAAAAATAATCTGGAATAATTTAAGACATCGACTGAGGGTGCCTGATCGAATTTCAATATCAAATTTTAATTATTGAGATTTTGTACACTTCCATGTATTTTGTCACTAACGACCCGGGTTTCGCCTTTCGGCATCTTCAGACATTCGAGCGCACGAGTCACGAGTCAATTCGAGTCCATTCGTGCGCTCGAATGCCTGAAGATGCCGAAAGGCGAAGCCCGGGTCGTTAGTGACAAAATACATGGAAGTGTACAATATCTCAATAATTCAAATCTGGAATAAGATAATAGCTACATGAATAAATAAATATGCTTTAATTTTTGCATCCTGTAGAAATTCGTAAAAACATCCTATCTTCGCTGTAGCATATTTTTTTTCAGCTTTATTGTGAAACAACAATATAAAAAGGTATCCTCTCTCATAAGTTTGTTATTTTTCTCTTCACATCTTCTTAAAGTTTCCTATATACCATAACTTGGTCATAAAAATATTTTATAACAAAAAAATACAGTTTATTACACAGTATACAGTTCAACTTTCAGTTATAGAAATTTATCATTAAATACTCATGTTACAAGTGTTTCACGATAAACGTCTGATCATTATTTTATGGTTTCCAATTCCAAGCACGCATTGTTTGATACGCTTCTGGTTTCACAACGAAGATTTCTTCCTCTTTAAAGATTGATGGGTGATTGTCTTTCCATTTTTTATGCATGAATTAACTTAGAGTTTCACGGTACACTAAGTCGCAAGTGAAGAAAAAGTAATTGATGAACGTAACAGTTCACCACCATGAACTTTTTTGTTTTATTATTATCTCAGAGCAGTATTTTTAAGAATAATGGCCGTTTATTTCATATATTCGCGGTTAATTATATTTCTATGAATAGTAAAAAATATTATCTAATATTCAAAAACAAAAATTATCACATAATATCTAATGTGAATTCGGTAAAAAATATGAAAGTAAACGGTTGTATTCTCAAAGGAACCTTTGTTATATCTGTCGCCTAATGCTAGAAGCGCCTATGTCCTTTTTGATTTAAGTATCATAAATTAATTCTAAATGTTCATTCTTTTAACGGTAAAAATTCCCGTGTCAGCCGATTCAAAATCAATTAAATAATAGAGAACCTATAATGTATGTCACAATAACGTTAAAGCACATTTTACACCACGAAATGCTTATGTTGACATAAGTGATTCATATGTTGGGATTTACTAATACTAGAAATGTATATGTTCACTTGGACAGCTTTACCCAAATAATGTGAAAGATAATGATATATATTCTTACTGAGAAATACACAATCGCCTAAATTGATAAATTTGACATAGGCACTTGTAGCATTAGGTTCCAGATATAGAAAACTGTATTATAGGTACATCTTATATATAATAGCCCAGACCGCTTTGTAGATGTTTTTGTTATTATTACATATCACATGAAGTTACGAAATTTTCTCATGACCTAAGTTGCGTTTGCGGTATTATGCAATGAACACGCTCTGACGTGCGAGCTACATTAGACATTCCGTATTTCAATTTCAATACCGTCATCTATGACGGGTGAGATTATACTAGTTTTTAAATAAAAATATATTGTCTTCTTCTCAGCTGTTTTGCTGCCGAATTGCAGAATGTGTTTTGGTTGTACTGCATATTATTTTTACAAAGGATTTTTTTATTAAACTTTTTTCCTTTGCCTTTCCTCCATCTATTATTTACTAGTGGCTCTGCAAATAAGATATTACTTCAGCGTCAAGCAATTATGAGTGCTGTCCATAAAGAGGACCACTCTGATAAAAGTATGACAATTATAGCATGCACTACGGTTTTGGTAAGAAAAAGGCTAGGAGTATATTTTTAAACTTATGATCAATGTGATTTGATCGATTAAGCATTAATCAACGATACTGCATCTAATATACCATGCCTGAACAAACTGCAGAATGAACGGTGGGCCGTAAGTAAAATACTATTTTTAAATATTAATTATTTTTTCGATGAAAAGAATTTTCCCCATAAAACAAATTGAGATTTTCTAATAAGCCATTATTTAATGAGATGAATGACCCACATGCGTAGTTTTCCAGACAAACTCCAACAGAATATTACTCTGTAATTTCTCAAAAAAATAAAACTTTAATTAATTAATTATACATATTTTTTAAATATTATAATTTATTTATTTTGTATGCAGAATATATCATGATCAGTCAAAATAAAATATTAGTATCCATTCACTCAACTCTTGGAATAAGGGAACGTTGTGTTTCATAATGGATAAAAAAAATATTAGGATAATTGTCTTAATTCTTGAATGGTAGACTATATTTGTCTAGCCGGGAATATTAATTAAGAAAATGTTAATTTGGTTATATCAATGATAGCCATCCAACAAAACATTGTTAACAAGAAATAAACAATGATTTAATTATAATATGCAAATACTTTTAAGTGAATAATACGGAAAATTAGTAAATTGGCTCATTCAAAATGTATGCAGTAAATAATTTATTCCGATTGTGATCTTGATACATTATGAATATGTGGTTAATGGATTTTCTCACAATAATAATTAACTCACGTTTAATAAGATCTATTCTCTCATTTCGTTTTGGAAAACTTACTTTCCTGTGTGAGAACACAAGAAAAACAATTCACAAGAAAATATCATAATTGTGATTGTGCACGTATTTATAATATTATCATAAGATTTCACGGTAATTCACCGTTTTTATATTTGTTATAAAAGTACACTACGCCCAAGAATTTAAAAAATCTTTCACTTTAATCACAGCTGTAGAATTTGAATAGAAAAATTTACTTAGATGTTGAAATCATTATTCATTCATCAACCTAGTCATGTGTCTATATTACATATAATATTTGGGTAAGTATCTAAATAAAATTTGGCTCCTTATAATTAATAAAAATAAAAAATTTATTTGAAACGTTTTCTTACACATGTCGGTTAAATTTCTCACTTCTAAGATGAGACGCTGTTTATTTTATTATGTGAATCGCTGAGTCACTATGCTCGCTCCCGAAGGTTTTTAGAGTTCTGAGTAAATCACGAAAAACTGTTATTGACCGTATAGTAGTTTGAATTATAATTTAAATTGTTTTGTGTTTTCCGGTGGATAATGAAAAGTAAAATATTCTTTTACCCCGTCGTTTTTACGGAGTGCGTCGACCGTGTAAGATTGAATTGATTTATAGATTTGAAAATTGATAGATCTATCGATAGAGCACATATGTACATTAAAAACTTATTTCATCAAAAACTGCCAGGCGCGTGTTTAGCGACTCATGTATAATAAGTAATAAGTTATCTAATTATAATAATTACCAACAGAGGGTCACTGCAAGCAAGTACTTTTACTGCGTATTAGGCTTAAACAAATTCCCAGCTTTTATGAAATCTATTGAAGCTCGCTGCTAGTAAAGTTTGTACAAAAACAAGCACGCAATTTCAATCTATATGCGTTTCCTCTTAGTAGTATCTCTATGGTTCAAAAGCAACGAAAAAACGTTCAATGATATTTCACACATTTGTTTATTTTAAACTAAATTTTTTAAAATAAAAATATCACAAATAGTTCATAAACGTTTGAGCACCGTGTGGTTTGATCGAATAGATCTTTTTATCATTGTGATCTTCATGAAAGTGAAAAATTTAGAAAATGAAAGAATTTTTAGTTAAATCATAAGTGAAATTACTATTCATTTCATCGTTTTATTCTCATTGTTTATAAAAACAGTATACATTTCTATACGATTAATCAAGAGATTTATTTTCGCATCCAACTATTAGATTACTGTTTGTTTACATTTAATAGAATAGTTATAAAAACGAGAACGGATTGTTTTGTATTGCTTAATTTGTACAAAAACTGTAAAGCTATAGGTATTTTTTTTTACTTTCATGTTGAGTAAAATACCTTAACATATTCTGTGGAAAATACTTTAAAAAATGTTTTCATTTACAATTAACGACTATTGGTGCTTAATGAAACTTCAACAATATCGCATTCCAAATGTTTTTTCACTAGCGATACGGGTTTCTCTCATCGGCATCTTCAAGCATTCAAATACATGGATGACTTCAAACAAACCGGTTTATAACAACACACGTGGAAGAGTACAAAGCTTTAACAACTCAAATTTAAAATGTTGTAATTTGTCACGTGTGAGAAAATTATTAATTAAATATATTAGGCCATTAATAAAAAATTCGTAATTATATTATAAATATTTCTCGTAACAATATTTATCATTGTCTATATAGCATCAATACTACAAAATCAATCTAATAGTTATAAGCAATAAATAATATGTTTTCTTTTAGGGCTGCAGCGGGGCTTTTAATGAGTTTTTCCCGAGGGTGTGGAGCAGTACTAGGTCTTCTTCCAGCTCCAATTGCTCCCCCATCTTCACCACCAGCACTTTCTTGCTGTTCAGACGGTTACCACTCAGATCCTGATGCATCTTCTGGAAACGAGCCAGACTCCAAAAGGTAAGCCAATTCTACTCAATGTTTTACAGTGCAAATCATTCAAAGCTGGTTTGAAGACCGTATTATTATCTATCAACAATCCTTTTTACGGTGAAGTACATTTTTATCAATCATATTTTATCAATGTATCGACTAAAAAATTTAAATAAGTTTTTTTTATCTATAAAAACTCTAAAAAATAAATAGTTTTATTTATCTTTAGCATTTATTATTATCTAGGTTGGATCTAAGAATGATCATATTAATGAAGCGACCACACAGGACGTTCGACAATCAGAGCGAAAAAAGTGACCTCAATTATTTTATTTTGTTTTTTTTTCATCGAAGTACTGTACTTATTCGCGCAATTAATAATATATTGCATGAAATAGTTTGAAGGACCCTAAATAATGCAGTCTCTTTAAAACAACAGCAACAAATATTTATATTAAATTATTTTTTACACCAATTTTATATGATGATCAAGACCAATTTCGTTCAGTGAATGAGCATATTCAATTGAGATGAAAGTTTCTAGTTCAAATGCTCCACCGGTCCTGAGCATACATTACAGTTTTAGAATAAATACTACAAACTGTATATTGATAGAATTGGCATTTACTTGGTAGAATTCCATTATAATAGGCTAAAAATAGAAAGTATTCAGTTCTAGAATAATTTTATCAGTTTGACTTCACCCCATCATCAGAACTATGTTTAAACTTAATTTAGCTTAGCTATTTATGTTGTTGGAAGAAATCGACTATATTATATCATCTCACTAATTCCAATATCTCAACTTTAATTCAAAATATGTAACTTGTGTTTTTCAGTTGTTCTAGGAAATGGAACATACATCGTTTTAACAACAAAAAATTGCATTGAAATTGTATGCGTAATTACGTGCGCTTCTTGTATTGGTTTATGACAGCGTGATGAATTAATGTTTGCTCTTTCATTAAGGGAGCTATAACCTTGATTATGTCTATTAATTTCTAGTTGCCCGAAGGTATTAGCTCAAGAGCTTTAATATATAAAATATAAGTTATGTTGTGTGATTTATAATTATATAAATTTTTCAGTCACATTCTGCTTGAAACAGCGTTAAATAAAAGTCTTAATATAAAAACGTCCACAGGTCGGAGCTCATCACTAGATACGGCCAGATGTTCAATAAATCTAGAGTAGATATCCTGGAAGCCCTTGACGCCCTTCCTCCTCTACAGCATGCCCATCAGCTAAAAACTAAAATATTATTCTCAGTTATTGTTGTAAGTATCTAAAAATTAAAATTTTAAAATATTTAATAATATGCGAGAAGTGCTTTAATTTTGATAGAAATATACAATAAATAATGCAAACATATCCATGAAACGAAAATAATCTTTTTTTTCTTTGTGTTAGTTTTATTGTAAATATTAAGTGCCTAGAACGTATCAAATTTTTTCATTGTGGTAGGGCTTATCTTAGCGTGCATTTTATAATAATTATTATTTTCGTATTTAAAATTCATAATATATACTATATTCAATCCCAGTTAAGAAAAATTCATCTAAGACACTTGAGCATTTTTCACTTGATAATATTTCTTTGGAGAATAGCCATTTTATGCGTAAATACTTTTTATTTTAATTTTAAAACAGATTTTCACAACGATAACGATCGTTGTGAAAATCTGTTTCTTAAAATACGATGCAACTTCAGTAAAAAAATCACAAGCTTATTTTTAAAGTGTAAATATTTTTTGTAACATGGTGGATTATTTTTCACTCATAATATTTGCCATATTTGCCAATTATATCGATAAAATATTATATTTCAAAATAACTATTCATAAAAGTACTCAATGCTGGTGTCAAACTATAATATCAATATTTAGTAACTAAGAAATCACTTAAAGAAAATTGTATTCTACTTTATCTAGATTACTGTTAGTTTTATATTACATTAATTATTTTAAATATGATCAGTGCCACTTTTGGTATATAAAATCTAAAAGTACCACAAATCTAGCTTTGTTTTTATGAATATAATGTATTTCCTTCTACGAAATAGTATTTAAGAAAAGAACGTAAAGTAATATTGATAACTAAAACATTTCTTATTAAATTGAATGCGTCTTTCAGCTCGCCTTTCGATCCTGTCAAACATTACGTGAACGAAAAGTGAGCGAGGTTCGTTCGAGTTTGGGTTTACTGACAGGTACCCAAAGCCCATCGTTGGATTCAGCAGTGAAGCAAACTTTGTCTTTAACCGTTGACACATTCCCACTCGGAGAAGCTGAGAGACAAGTAGCCAACCAGGTAAGATACCGTGTGAGCCACCTAGTTTATCAGTAAAAAAGGTCAAAGAAAATCATCAAAATCTCACTACCTGCCGTCACGCGTTTGCAGACACACTTACACATATTCACGCAATGAGTTCATAGGTTACATAACTGAGCATAATTACTATTAGCTTCACGAAATCTATTGAGAAGTTAATAATGAGTATAAGTGGAATCGTATTATTCTACCGCAGTACCTATTCAATGTGCATATGACTGCCAGACCATAAAACAGTATGATCGATGATAAAAATAATACGTGCTTTCTACAAGAGCACTTAAATGAAATGATAGCGTACTTTAACTGTCTATTGAGATGATAAAAAAATAAATACCAGAATTTAAATACGATACACTGTATTGAGGTGTAGGTGGGAAATTAATTGGAGTCAGAATAGCAACGTACATAATTCATATTTCGATTATTATTTCTTTTATTCAAACTTCCATAATAAAAATACAATAATTTTATAACAAATATGTGCGCTATGAGTAGTCACCGTCATTTTCAAAACAGATATAATATTATTATGTGATGCATTGCTCTCTTCAAATATGACTAGTCAATACCATTTTAAGACATAAGTCATGCAGACATTATAAACAAACACATTTACAAATGTTTTAAAATGTATCATACATAAATTATTATTTTCCCTTTAACCAGTTCTGTTCCCAGAATGAAGCTTTTTAACTTTTCTATCTCGGGATTGCAATTCCAGGATCTTAACTGTGTTTTATGTCTCTCGATATCCACGGATCGAAAACATAAAATATCGAGACTTTCGGTATTTAAATCGTATTGAAATTGCTAAATCGGATGTAAATATTTTATATAAATGATTTATATTATATGGACGGTTACTTTGTAAAACATTTCCAAGCACGTATGAACATTCTTGTGCAAAATCTTTAATTGAATTATACTCCGCCGTATTATGATATAATATATTATTTTAAGTACTGACCCAATCATTGTTCAAAATTGTTTTTGATTAACATAAAAATCACAAAACAAACTAATTCTCTACATTATAAATAAATACCGTTATTCAATTTTGAACAGTAATATTTTAAGATACTTAAACAACAGTATTCCTAATGTGTGCATTATTTCGCATTATAAACAATTTAAAGAACCATTTAGCAATAACGTCTCACGCCATCACGATGAAAGGTTAAATATGTATGGCCACAGTGCTAACTCACTCAAACGGTTCCTTCATATTATGTTTATTATGATGTACTTCATAAGAACTCATCTATGGAATTTCATATTCATTCATTATCATACACAAATCTTTTTATGTATATGTGCCGTTATATCGTGCAATAAATGTTTCAAGTAACACCTGCTTAACAATAATAAATTTGAATACGTAATAATTCAAAAAAATATATTCTACTAACACTTACTAGTCTAGTTTCCTAAACTTAACTCTTCTCTTCTGCATTCCAGGGTCTTTTTTTAAAAAGATTTTTTCGTATTCTCAAAATCTATGACAGGTGATTTCAAATCTTATTTTCTTTATACTAAAATATGTAAGTATACGAAATGATGGCTTCTTATTAAATTATGAGTAATTTTTAAATATTTCCTTTATATTATATACATAATTACCCAAAATTCGAATTTTCTGTCGCCGCTGTATTGAAAATTCACACGCTCAATAAAACGTGATTGAACAATGTTTTGTGCAAATATAGTACGAACAATAGCCGTCAATGATGTGTGGACTGTGGATCTAGTAAAAAGATAAAAATTTAAAATGTTTTATTCCAATTAAAATGTGTAAAATGAAAATTAATTCAAATTTTTATTTATAATTCATTAAATTAGTAGGCATTGTGTACGATACACATATTTAAATTCAATCTTGAGCCATTAATATCATTTCGTAATCGATTAGATAATTTATAGTTTTAACCTGGGCTTTTTGTTTGTCATTTAACGGCGCTTCGGCACCTTTTTTCACGGTATTTTTAATAATTCAAAAGAAGTTAGACGAAACAGTATTTGCGTTAAAATATATAACAAACCATATTTATATAACTTTTCGTCAAAATTAACTTAAGATTTGACATGTCTAAAATAAAAAAACTGTTAATTTTTTTATGCAATTCGTGGCATAGGAAAAGCTACTTTAAATTTTATTTGTATATAATTTTCTTTAGTAAAATGCTTGAAAAGAAGAGAGTTTCGGCACTTTTTAGTTAAAAAAAGCCATTGATTCAACAAAGAATCATTGTGTTCAAAATAGATATTTGCTTATTGCAATAAATTATCACAATTATATAATATTATTATCACATTTTTTCAGGTCCTCTCAACGCTACATGAGTATCCTTGCTTGGAGAGGTGTGGTGGACTTCTCCAATATGTATCCGATTGCTGTCGTTTAGCATGGACCCTCTGCAATCAGACGCCGCCGTTTGGGGTTGATACTGATTTCACACCGGGTAAAATATTGCAGTACTAAATACAAACTGAAATACCCACGCTGTACTTTTATGTTCAATTTATTATTATAGCAGTCTTAGTATTAATTAAATTATTTAAAATTGGATATGAGTAACATGTATTCATTTTTGTTTAATGGATTTACGCGTATTTCATTACCATTTAAAAAAATGTGTACTTAAGTTGGTTGACTGATGTTTGTGTCAACTTCTGAGTTCGTAAGAAAAAGGGTGAATTCATGAAAAAAAAAATTCATTCACTTATTGTAACATTAAGCTAGATATGTAAATTTAAAACCTCAAAATAATCGATGTCGTATGATAAATAATTATTTGCTAATTTAACTAAAATAGTAGTTTTAAGCTAAAATGTATTACCATCGGTAAATGGGGTTTCTCCCCCTTAGCTACGCCCCTGGTTGTATATTGTATCGTGCACTGGCGCTTTTAAAAGGGAGCCAGCGATATGTTATAAACTCGTACATATTATTCAAAATATCGGTTATAGTTATACTGCCCTGCTAAGTAAAAACACAGTTATTACAGAAAATGTTAAATTAAAGTAAGTATATTAAATTTGGATTATTGAGATTTTGTACACTTCCATGTATTTTGTCACTAACAAAACCCACAATACTATTATAATTGTAAAATCACTGGTATTTCTAAAAGAAGTTGAAAAGCGGCAATTCGCCTTCGGCAATTCGCCACTCTGGTAATATGGTGTTTACAAAATAAGGATTAGGACGATTTCCGAAATTTTAACTCAGGTATCGGTGTGGCTCTCAGACGTATAATGTATTGCCTCGTAAATGATATTTGTCGCATTTGTATCTTCTATATAAGCGTTAGACACTGTTTACTGTCTCTCAGTTCGAGTCCATTCGTGTGCTCGAATGCCTGAAGATGCCGAAAGGCGAAACCCGGGTCGTTAGTGACAAAATACATGGAAGTGTACAAAATCTCAATAATCCAAATTTAATATTGAAATTCCATCAAGCACCCTCAGTCGATGTCTTAAATTAAATTATAAAGTAAGTATGATAAAGTGCAGAATTTGGAATTTTATACGCAAGAGAAACCACAGTAAAATTTATATTTTGCAATAAAATAGGTTAAAATGTTTACATAATTATTGAAAATTAACTTGACTTTGTAAGTAAAAACACAACATCATAATGTTTGTAAGTAAAGTGGAATATTTCTTTTTGTGAAAACACTGTGTTTCTACTTACAATTATTTACATTCTTTGTACATTATTTAAAAAAATCATTATCCAGATATAAATATTACTACTCTAAAAAATTAAAATAAGAGGTATGATTCAGAATAATCGTTGAACATGTAATTACCGAGTTTTTGCTTAGTAGTTTGGAGAATTAACGTTAATCAGAAAATTTTATTTTAATTCTTGAATGCGACTTTATTTTCGATTTATATTATATAATTAAGCCACTGCTGTTATGAACCTCGTGTAATATTTACGACAGCTTTATTTTATAATCTGAATTCCCATCTTCTGCTATAACAAAACTAAACTTATATTTATGTATATTATTCTTATTGAAGAAATATTTTTTGCTTGTGTTCCAGTTCTGATGAGATCAGATAAACACGTGCGCTTCCATTCTTCAGACCAGCGGTCTGACCTGATCAGATCTTTCATCTGGCCTGCTCTTATGGATGACGATACTTGTGTTTTCAAAGCAGTTGTTATGACCTGAAATTTAACAACGATTATTTCTATTATTTATAACTATATACATATGTACATAAAATATGCTTAAATAATATAAAATAATGTTATCTGGAAAGTCACAAAAATTTTAAATGTGCTGTAAATATTTATAATATATTAATAATAATATTCTCTACCATAAATAAATTTATCGTTTGCCACACACTATTCAGTAAAGTTAACATGCCATAACTTTTATCATGAATAATGTGTCTTTACTTTTAAGGTGTTAACTGTCAATTCTTGGTGGAAAGACATTATATTTTAAAAAATAAAACACAATTCATTTGTACTACTTCCGCATATTTATAATGATCAGGACCGGTTTCGCTCATCACGAGCATTATCAACTGATAAAAATACAAACATAACAGGCTTATTTATATAAAACTGAGTGTATATAACTTCATTTTTACACTCAATTTTATATAAATAAGCCTGTTATGTTTGTATTTTTATCAGTTGATAATGCTCGTGATGAGCGAGACCGGTCCTGATCATTATAAATAAGTGGAAGTAGTACAAATGAGTTGTGTTTTATTTAAAAAAAATGTGTCTTTAAGTAATAAATGTTTTAATATTATTTTTAAGTGTTAAATTATATGCCATTATTTTATTTAATTTTTTATTATTTATCAACAAAATGATATGTATCACTCACGTCATGTTTAACACAAAATACTTTTCAGTTAATCGAATTAAACACTTTTTAAAACAAATAATGACTATTTCTCAATCTAGTAATTCAGCAGGACGACCTTCATTTAAGAGAGTTAAACGTTTCACAAGCACTGCTCTCTTCAATATCTGTATAGTTTTTTAAACAAATAAGGGTAAAATAATAAAGTCCTTCGTTAAAAAAAATAAAGTCATGAAAATGATACATTCAGTTCATCTTTCCTAAATGCTATGTCATGTTAGGTAGCTAGTGGTATGGCATAGATAGATTGAATAAATCTAAAGAGAAAATATATGAGATTAAAAAAATACAATATCAAATTTCTATTTCTGGCGTCCTTTACAAAATGAACTAAGTGGAGCCAATTCTGTTAAACTTATTGTATATTTTATAAACTGTAATTGACTACAAAAGGTGACTGTTCATACAAAACATTCAATCAAGCCATCATCACCACCGATATTGTTAGTATTAATAATACTCGCATTCATGACAAATTACACATTTATCTCGAAAATAGATTGCAGGCGAGATCGGAATGGCTTTCAAACTAATATAGATAATATTGTAACTCCACCCGATCAATAAACGGCAGTGTTTTTTGCATATTTAATCAACTTCATTTTTAATTTAACCAAACAAAAATGACATTGTAATGTTTATAACGACCGATAAATACTTATGAAATAATAACTCAATAATAATGAAGATTTGTTATATGGAACATAAACCATACATTTGTTAGGCACTCTACAAACAGGTTTTCGAATAATTTTTCGATTGATCTATCTATCACTCCTGGGTTAACTGTACAACAAAATCTTCTTGTGACTCTGATGAAAAAAATATTACATAAACTTTAAATGAACTTATACATAATTTCCTTTTTATATTTGATTCAGAATAACTGTTTTTAATTAAATGAAATATTTTCCAATTAGAATCTGTATTAGATATTAAGTACAAAATATAAATAATTAATCATCAAACTAGCTACGCTTTAAAATAATAATAGCTATAAATAACATGATAAATAGGGGCTATTTTGTTGATTCATTATCATTTAGTTACTATAAGAAATGTTGTAGAATATTTTATACTGAATAAATGATTATAAAATATTTTGTTCGATTTTATTAATACTTGGATGGTAAAATATAAACGCAAAATACAATAACGGCAACTAATTATTTGGTCAGTTTCTAATTCAATTAATGGTCAGTAAATATTAAAGAATCGGTCAGTAACAAATGCATAACACGATCAGTAGAAAAATAAAAATGTTAAGTAAATATTAAAGACACCATCAGTAAATATTTTAGGTTAGGTTAGGTTGTTCCATTTTACGTGTTCATTTATCTGGTCGGTAAATAACCGACAAAAAAAATTGCTGACCCTTTATTTTATTAACTGACCACGTGATTACTGACCATTTATAAAATTAGTTAATGAACCAATAAATACAGTCCATAAATAACATATTAGGAGACCATATTGAATTCAAAATTAAACATAGTTACCAGTAGATTTATGAATCTTTCCCTACTCTGAATTGTGAGCATATTTTATAGTATCACTTTTATCAGCCTCTGGTATTTACATACTATTTACATACTTCAGTTTTCAAGACAAGAGATTCTTGTTTTTCTAAAATTGTTTGTAAGAATATTGAGATAAAAGAAAATTTCAAATTTGCCACTACATTTGCAAAGTGATCATAATAATATATGACTGGTTAACAAACATTCTTAGAAATTTTAAAGCGCAAATGCAAATCTGCGTAAATTGCTCATCTGTAAAATTTGAAAAATAGCAGTATTTTTTAACTGTTTGACACAAAATCATTTTCATTCAATACAAAAAAATATCTCAACTTATATTGATAACGTAACGTTGCCAAATTGATAACTTTACATAAGTTCAACACAAAAAAAGCACATAAGTAATATTTATGCATTCTTCTCACTGTAAAAAAAAACACATCGACATAAAGCGAAAACTATGCTTCAAAAATATACATAGTCCTATTGCTACACAAAATATAATAGATTTTTCAGTATACAATAATTATATATCAAAAAAGATAATAGACTGTCGGACAATTCGTCAGATTGCTTATGCTTTCATGTATATATTATTTGAGACTTCCGATAAAAGCTTCAAATATCGAAAAGAAAATCTCGACTCTTCGAGATCCAAAATATTCCGAGAAACCGGTATTCTCATATCTCATGATAACAATGAGAAATTACGACCTCCGCTGGCAATGCCCATACATTAGACAAGCGTCGTTTGCAAACAAACGAATCCAAACAACCTAATCTTTGAAGTGAACGAAAAGGACGTTGTCATTTTAAAATATGGAATTGCGACTCACAAATTGGGGTTGTTGTTGGCGAACGATAATAAATCTGATCTGTCTGTCATACATTATTCTTGGAGTCACCGGTGTGCGAGACTTATTACATCTAAGACACCAGCGGCTGCAAAACTAAATATAGTTAGAAGATTTATTGTCATTCGCGATCAACAAGTACGATTCGCGAGTCCCGGCTACTAGTATAAATACGCTTTCATATTCATAATTCATACCTATTAGTTACCTAAATTGGGCAAAATGACCTGCGGCAAACAAAAAAGTTAGTTAGCATATATAGAAATAATATTTCCGAACACATAGTCGTGACCATTTGACTCGATTGACTAATCGAATCACCAATAATCGATTCATTTCCCAAGTCTACTTACTACTCATGAAACTTCTCACAAAATCTTTTATCACAAAATATGATATCGTCTTCCTATAAAAATTCATAGCAATTTAGACATTATTCTTTTATTTCCCGTCACAGTGATTGGTCTCGTAAGACGTCTTGAATTTTCCATTTACGAATATTTGGCTAATTTACTCACCTACATCCATTTTCAATAAACAAACGTTAACGAAGTTTGTCTGACCTAACTATGTATAGTAAAAATTTACCAGGCGTTCTTAACTTTGATATAATATTAAATGAAAAATGTAGTTTAATAAAAGATTTTTTGTTTCATAAAAAAAACTGCATGAAATGATTTTAAAATATCAACCCCGTTCATTTGTAGATATTCAATGAGCTTATGATAATAATATTATGTTTTTAGAATAATACTTATTGTTTTACAGACGGCCATTAAGTTATCAGCTGTGGATACAAAACGGATGAGTGGTACGTGATATTTTTAGATCAATTATTATTACAGTCAAGGAATTAGCAGGAAAAGTGTTTAATATAAATAAAGAGGATAAATTCAGTTGTGTGATTTAAATTGTTTGAGTGTACAATGAATCACATTCTTTAAAACAAAATCAACTTATCCAAGTAATAAATACTTCGTCCGCAAAACGCGCCTTGATCTACATGAATGTTATTTTTTTCGCATATATAAATACATGCATGCTTACATCAAAAGTTAACATTTTCGCGTGCTATTTTGTACGTATATTTCTCTTCCCAAAATTCTAAGCTCTCTCTTATGAGGCTGAGGCATAACATTTTTTTTTTGCATACAGTCTACAATTGCAAGAACTCTCAAATACAGATATATATATCCACCAAATTACACCTAACATAAAATAGAGTTACCAATTTATAACTTTGCACTTCGACTTTAGAATCTTCGATCGCGGGATGCATACACGGCCCTAGGATCCATACATTCTAATACACTGACACGCTCTGTGTATAATACACAAAATGTATCAGTATAGCAAAAGGTGCAAAGTTATAAAGCGATTATTCGAAATATAAAGCAAAAATCTATTATTAGACACTTAAATAAACATGACATTATTTATTAAAATAATACAATTTAAGTCAAGAATAATTGCTTGACATTGTCCATTGAGCGATCTTTAGAAAACGTAAATATGGTGGTTTAACTCTTGCAGAAATTATTCGGAATACATGTTTTTACTTACGTGAAATATCCCTGGTTACATGCCGTCATTCAGCTTAATTGGTCGAGCGTATCACTCAAATCATCACTTACCTCTACAATAAAATTGACCCACAGGCAAAAGTGTGTCCACCATTTTATATTTATTTCTTATAAGAGAATCATAAATAGAATATGTCTATATTATCTGTGTATCAATGCTTATATTATATTCATATACCAATTGTGGTTTTATGAACAATAATTTTAAAAAATCAAATCATTGACCTTGTAAAATCATTTATATTTAATATTTTCCCGTTAGTGAATAAGATAGTAACAATTCATACATCGAATCAGCAAGCTGTTGAAGTGGTGATAACGTAAAATATGTCTATAGTTTTACGATTGATACGCATTTGAGTATATGAATATTAAAAATATGACGTTTCGAGAGTGCATTTACTTAAATGCTTGAAGGGGCCGAAAAGCAAAACCCGGGTCGTTAGTCACAAAACTTATGAAAGTGTACGCTATTTGAACGATTCAAATTCCAACAAGTTCTTCTATTATAAAAAAATAACGTAAATAAATTGATGACATTGCTTAATAAACAAACATAAATAAAGATTTGAAAATATTATACCTAGTCGATAAATGACTCTGCTATGGATGAGTATTGTTTAAATTAGACAAACAATACAATAACATTCAGTAATAATAATTAAAATAAATGAATTAAAATGGTGCATTAGGTTATTCAATATTCAGCACGTTACAGATATGTCAAAATTATCATTTACGCAAAATATAAAGAGCATCCACCTAATGTCAGTGGCATCCACCTTGAGATGTGATAAAAGTGGCTTTAATTAATTAATTGGTTCAGTACTGTCCGCAACACAAAAGTCACAGTACGTACTGTAGCTTTTACTGACAAATTTAAATCGTTGAATATTTTACGTGCTAAAATGCCAAAATACTATCATTTCTACAATGCTACGATATAATAACATTGCTTGATTGTGCTAAACGCGGTTGGTATGTTTGGTTTATTCAAATATTGGTGCATAAATAAATTAATTTTGTACACCTCCGTGACTTTATTAAACAGAGAATATTTAATTCTTATTGTGAATAAATTAAGATATTAAATTTATCAGTTTAGTTAATTACAAAAATATTATTTTATGTTCAATTCTGAATTCCGAATAGTTCAAGTGCAATTATGAACTTTAAAATGGCAACACTTAACACAATAAAGGGTTGGAGTGAAAATGATGTTTTAACATTTTTGGATAAAAATAATTTAAGTGACTACAAAGCGTTTGCTGCTAGTAAAGGAATTGATGGATATAAATTACTGGTGAGTTAAATGCTTAAAAAAATAGTGTTTTGGGCTTATTTGAATTTCGATAACAAATTTGACTCTTTTTTCTTCTCGACTTGTAAAAGTAAACTGTTTAATTTAAAATAAGCATATTGGGTAAATTTTTGTGAATCGCATTTATTTACTGGATTCAAGTTCCGGTATGGTCAGTATTGAATTTTATTTTTTAATATTTGCATTTGAGAACTTGGGCATGGGTGTTGTGAGATTTTTTCTATTCGAGTCTATGTTGAGTAAATTTGTCGAAGTTTTTCTTGGAATGGTTTAAAAATATTTCGCACATTGGCAATTAGTTGTCATGTCAAATATATATATATATAAATATATTATATATTAGATAGCGACCTTACAGAATAATTTTTTCATATTAAATTTATTTAAACTAACGATTGAAAATTTTAGTTTTAACAATATTTTGTATGTATTAGTTTATTGTAAAAACAAATATGATTATTTTCAGTCTTTATCTGAAGGTATAATTGCGCTTTGGAGACCAAAGTTAGATCCCAAAAAACTGTTATCTGCTGTTGATGACTTAAAAAGTAGCTATTTTCAAGCAAATACAAATCAAGTTGAAATAATCAAAGAATTAAACATTGCTACTATTGATAAATCTATGGAGCATTCATATAGAAGAGTTAAACCCAAAATACCAGTGAGAAAAGACTCTCTTAAAAATTACAATGAATCTATTAAAAGGGAAAAGTGTGTCATGAATAAAAATACCTCAGTTGAAAAAAAATGTTCATTTAGTCACAATTCAAATTCAATAACAGATAATGTGGATTTTAACAAAATGGTAGCACCACAAAGTTTTCTGTACAGTGAAACACTAAAAAAGGCTGCCACAAAGGTAAATCCATACGCTCCAATGGGTAGTATCATTATAGAAAAACACGATAATCCTAAAAAATTTGCAAATAATAAAAATAATGCAGATGAAATATATCTACCAGAAACTATGACAATGGCAAACGTGGAAGATGGAAACTATATGACGATCATAAATGATAGAGGATATTATGAAATGAACAGAAAAAGTTCTGCTAGTAACGAATATTGGGATGTAAATGTAGACTTTGACAAAAACACATACGAAGAATTACTGTTTAAAATTGATAATGTTAATGGGAATGAAATCAGAAAAGAAAAAATGGGAATAATAAATCGTGTTTTACGAATGCCAGTGGCAAAAAAGGATAAAAAAGAAGAAGCCGTCTCACAATGTGCAGACCGAGAAGGAAATCATATTGACAGAAATGTCGATAATGTTAATTTCCAACGACTGAATATGATAAATGATTGTGTCACTAAACGATTTTACTCTTCACAAACAAATAACTATCAAGTAAGTGCAACAAACAATTCTGATGAAGTCACACAAATCGATAAGTACGAGCAAATACCAGAATACGAAGTATTAAAATCTTTTGAGCAAGATAATAATCAAAAAACTACAAAAATAACAGTACACGAAAAAATAACAGATACCAAAAATAAAGAAACTACAAATAATTTGAATACGCCAACACACTTTTACATGGAAAATGATATCGAATTTTACGAAGAGCCTCCTAATATGATGTCGAATGATGCATTTTATAATATGGACCTAAAGGTACTGAATGAAAATTTATATGAATCAGCAGACCTAATTAAAGAAGAAAAAAATGAAATAGAAAAATCTCGCGATTGTGATGAGCCAACTATTGATGTTGAGGATTATTTAGAACCACGACAAGTTATCGGATTTAGAGAAGAGAATGTAATGGATACGTTGGCTGAAGAAATTTTGAAACTCTTCGATGATAATATGGAATCCAGAATTAAAAACAAAGGTAAGTTATACAGTTTATTTTTTACAAAATTGACTATCTGAAGAAACGATCCTGTATTTTGTTTTATAATCTTCAGTGCATTCTCGCATTAGAGAAATTTTAAATGTTAGTGTGCATCTCGCAATAATCTTTCTAATAGTCCATAAATATCTATGTTTATAGCTTCCGAGCCAAAATATTTTACATTTTTCGGTATACAATCACACAATGTTAACAAACATACATAGGGAAATAGAATAATACCAATAAGAAGCCGACCAGTTGGAGCTCCGCTTTTTTATTAGAAGGTATTGCCTCCAACAGCGAATGACGATTTTTACGTAAATATGAGATTTTGTGTTTATGATATTATTTCTCTTCGAGTACATCTCAAGTAACTTAAAAAATAGAAATGTTTATTCCTGGAAACTCCTCAAATACTTGTAGAGCACCTCTTCTTCCATATTACAGATATATGCAACCCATAGTTATACCACTGAATTCGTATACTATGTGAAGCGTGTTATACAGTGGAAATGTATGCTTTAACATGTGCTGTACATTTCAAAAACAAGTACGTACTTATATTCTCTATATTGAATAAATTCACGCCATATGGTAACATAATTTTTCGTTTTTACCCTTTTTTAATGTTTTATTTCGTAATATAAATGATGAGGAGTGAGCAAACAGTTCATATATGATTACTTAAGGCTTATAATACAATATCAATACTCAAGTCGGTATATAAATACATATTATCCTACAGTTACATTATTTTTTTTTTCTTCGCCAATCAAAATTATTTTTAAATTTAATATTGTCATTCTTCAAATAACGTGTAAATGTGTAGTTGCCAAATCAAACGCCATCTTCAAATTATATTGTTCGAGTTTTTTCATGGTAAAAATAAAAATGTTCACAATCAACTAATTTTAATGAAATGAAAATACTTTAGCCCTGTTGTCTTTCAAAACATTTATGACCGTTATATGTAAGAAGACGAAAAACATTTTCTTGAGATATTTATATTTAATCGTAGTTATTGAAAAAAAAAACGAAAATTAATGGGACTGAGAATATAAACATAAAAAAAACATAATCTAGATATGAAATTACTACTTCTGATACCAATTCTAAAAGAACATTCTGAAGGGATTTAACGATCAAAATATTTCAAATAACTAATTTCCCCCTAAATAATTGCCTTACGTCTGTTTAAGATATATTCTATCTTTAAAAAAAGACAGGTATGTAGATATTTTTCTGTTTGAGAAAACACGATTTGTTACTTGCCGAAAAAATCACTCATACAGAAAAATTATTTGACCTAAAATCATTTTTTTATCATCATCAAGCAGAGGACAGCCAACTTTTTGGTTGCCCTTTCTTCCCGCCACAAACGACAGAGCATTATAAATTTTAGTGTGAGCTCAAATCTAACCGCGTTGCAATCGTTTAAGTCTTTCTTGTGGTTTTAATTATTGTGCTGAATGTTTGAAAAAATAGTTACATTAATAAATTAAAATTGTTCATTAAAATGTATTTAAAAATCAATAATTATTGGGTCTGGAATAAATGTGTGAATTTTTTGAAACAAAATAAAACACCTTATTTTATATTTTAAAAAAGTTATTTAGGTGAATTTGTGAAATATTATTGATCATGAAAACAAATTCATATTATTTATTTGCGATAAATTAAGCGGTAACTTTTAGGAAATTATATTTTAATATAAAATATTATTATAGTTCACACAATGCCTGCATAAGATTTTCATATGCTTAGGATTCTATATTAAATATGTTTTTCTGGTTTTCTTTTTTCAACAACATTAAAAAGTAAATTTGACAACCACCTGAAGAATTTTTTATGAGCAAAGTCAAAAAATATGAAATATACAACGTATTATTAATCGCTTACGTATTAAGCAGTCCGTATTAAATCGATAATTTATTTTATGAACTATTTCTAATCTATATCGATTTAATTAGTCCTG
The DNA here is from genome assembly GCA_022494535.1 of Himalopsyche phryganea. Taxonomy (NCBI): domain Eukaryota; kingdom Metazoa; phylum Arthropoda; class Insecta; order Trichoptera; family Rhyacophilidae; genus Himalopsyche; species Himalopsyche phryganea. The sequence goes on along the minus strand of JAGVSL010000018.1, from coordinate 1,665,938 downwards.
ATCGTGTTTTCTTTTTACAAATTCCAAGAATGGTTTCAAAGCTCATTCAAATTTAATTATCGTTACTGACTTCAAAAATTCACACATTTCAAACCAGACATTAGACAGAGGATAGTTAATTAAGCTGCGTAGAAAGCTGTGAATGTCTAAATGACGAGCTTTCATTCGGACAGTTAATAATTGTGCAGTGAATAGTGCGGTTAAAAATAAAATTCTTCTCTTACGAATGATGGGAGAATAGTTTTATCTGTGAATAACTGTTGGCTTATATTATATATAGTGTATGGCAAAAGTGGGCATACACTCTTCAACTAATACTTTTATAACACTTAATTAACCGTGGAAAATTCGTATTAGAAATCGGTAGTAAAACTAATTGCGTGTTAACGCTTAAGTGAATCAAAAAACCAAAACACTCATTACACCTCAAGTCAAGGTTTAAGACTATCACAAGTGCAATATGTTTAATTTAATTTAATTAAAATGATCTAGGTTACATTTCAGTCAAAACAAAATGTAAAAATTTTGTTTTGTTTCCAAGCATTCCATACATGGTTAGCTTTTCTTTTCAATATAAATATATTTCTTTAAATAAGTCTGGAATTATAATGTTTGAATGACAGATATGGTTGGATTCGTAATTTTTTGCTCTATTTTTATAAAATATGTCGATATCTTGAAATCAAATAGTGTCCGAGAAAATGCACTTAATTCATTTGATCACATATCAAGAAACGGTTAAATTGATAGTAAAAATATCTCAGTTTTTATTTATTGTAAAGAAAACTAAAACTACAGTTGTAAAGAGATCATGTTTTTCCAAAAAACTCAATCAAATTTGTGAAAACATTAATTATTAAATTCGATTTATTAAATAATACTGTCACATTTTTATTAGCATGCACTTAAAATAAGTTATATAGTTTGATTATTGAAGGTATCCAAATATTTTATGAATAAAATATAGTTTGAAAGATACCACAGGGAAGGACTATTTATATTATAATTCTATTTATCATAGTTAAAAAATACGGGATAAACGTGTGCTAAGTAATGTATACAGTGCATAAACGCAATGTGTTGGTGTGTGGTGCTAGCTTGCCCTCTACTCTTGAACTTGGGATCTCGCGCTTGTGCGGAAATCGCTGATTTTCTTTCGTACGTCGTTATGGGTCAAGCATCCAGTGCTACTGGTCAAAACCATATCAACGAAAAAGGTTTACCCAATTATTTTTGTCAACTTTAAATTTTTAATTTTAAAAGAGTTTTTTTACTTACAATATAAATATATACACTGTTACTTTTTACAGCTGTGGTTTTTATTTGTTATAATAAACAATAGGTTTAGCTTGAATAGCTTGACATAAATAATATATCGACGGTGATCTGACAAAAGTATCTATCTGAAATTTAGTAAATTTTGCAGAAGGTTTAAAAAATTGTTTTTTCCGCATCGGTGTTATTTTACATGAAAAATAAAAATAGCACTGTTACGGAAAAAACAGTTGTTTGTAGGTACCTACTGAAAAATTGACTAAATTTCACACAGTTAATACAGAGAAAAATATTCACTTATTATATAATATGAAAACACTTTTGTGATATAGCTTTGCATTCTGGGAATTCATGTCATATAATAGTTTACAGGAATGCTCTGACGAAAGATGACATGATATAAATATAGTATATCTTTAAAATAGCGGAAATTTAGGTAACCAATTATGAAAATACAACTGAAACGATTTAATATTTCTTACATAGTCGTACCAGGGCCTCGGGGTCGTTTAAAAACCTATCGACTGCTATTTTAAAAATTCAAACTGCCTTTTTTTCTTACTCGTAATCCCGTATAATACTAGTATAACTGGTGGCAGTGCCACCTGATAATATTCAGGCAATACACACGATGCGTGACAGAGAGAGAGTGTGTGTGTGTGTATGTACTGTGAGTTATAAACAAACACACAAATAATATTGTAATAATTCCTGCCGTCACTAGACATAAACAATAGTATGCTTAAAAATAAGAATGATAGTATACCATGATCGAATGACAAAAGTAACGAAACTCGTAGATAAAGGAGTAGGGGTCGATTTTTTGATGACTCCAACTCTACAACCTGACCTATAGATATTTTTTCAGGATGAAATTAAGGATAATGCACAATTATACGTTGTATTTCTTATGCTAACGTCGTTTGCAACTATTGTCATAATTAAATAAGAAACGTTATTTTTTAGACACAACATCAGCGATTCCCAACAAAGACAATTTAACTTGTTCGGAAACTCCTGAAATTTCTTCAAAAGAATGTGAGGCTGAAGGAATTACTCCTGTCATACAAAAACCACCAACGCCAATAAAACCACTCTATCTTCCAAAGCCACTTCCTAGGAGAAAACTTCCAAGCTACCCAGATGTCACTCCTAAAAAGAATTTATCGAACATAGGAGATGATTCTTCGAAACCGATGCTGTCGTATTCGACGGGTAATGCGGATCGAAAGCCTCTATCACTACCTTCAATCAATACAGGTCAAAATTTTGGCCAATGCGATGACGTTACGATTCACCGTCCATTTGAGAAACTACAAAAATGGAATGAGACTCTCGCGAACAGTATTCGAAAGAAGAGAGACAATGTGAAAACCAATATGGCGGAAAGGCCCTCCCGGTCCCGGTGGAAAATGAGTTTTACTACATGGATGTTAGCAGGCAGTATGCTGAGAAATTACTGGAGGGTCATGCCGATGGAACATTTATACTTCGTCCTTCAAGTCAGGTAAATTAAAAATCAAATCACTATTTATTTATTTTTAAATCAGTCTATAATTGGTCTATGGTCCAGGCGAAAGTATTCTTTGTCTCAATATTAAAAAACTATCTTTGATCGTTTGACATTCTTACTTTAATTTCATGGAACCCCTGATTCCAAGAAACAGCATTTGAGAAAGGCTACTTTTGTGTATACTTTAAATTAGAGGTGACAAAACTGCGGCCACTTAGAATTTCAAGTGCGGCCTTTCGATTGAATCCAAATTTTTCTAAATTTGAAAATAAAATTCATTGTTTTCCTTCATTTACAAAATAATTTACATACATTTTTTGAATGTTATTTATTTGATTTAAGATAAATGAAAGCAGCCTACCGACAGGAAAGGCATCGCCCTGTTTTAAACTATTCACATACATCTAATGTTATTGTAACATTTCAATTAGCCATTTCATTTTTATTAATTAAAATCTTAAATACTTACCAAACATATAAGGGCTTTTGTTTGTATTATAAAAACACAAAATACATTTTTTATTACTTTGATTGACAAGAATGCAAATTATTATTATTATTAATTCCTTAGTCATTAATAATTATTAAGTACAAATGTCCGCAATATTACTCGACTGTTCACCACATTAGGTCAAGGTATATTGTTATCAACATAACCAATGCATTTAGAGTAACATTTTTTTCGTTCATTTTGTTCATTTTGTTCATTTAGACAGGAATATAATAAATCGATGATGACGATAGCAAACCTTGTAAGTAAAAAAAAAATTATTAACACTTGATATGATAAAAACTGATTTATTTGATAAAATGATTTTTAATGACAACAGGAATTTTAATAAAAATACGAGTAATTATTGTATTAAACTGGGTTATACCTCTGTTTGTCAGTGTAGGTTGTTGATTTTTTAATACCATTAAGTCAATATCGAAAAATTTTGCATAGATATAATAATATATGGTAATATAATCGAAGGCTTAATGTCAAACAACACTATCTATAAAAGTGCAACTATACACGAGAGTCAAAAAACGTTTTTTTAGTTTCTTGTAACTAAACAAAGCAGATGTTTATTTAAAACCTATTGCTTATAGTTTATAATGCATTGTGCATTTAATTTTTTCTTGTGACAAGAATTTCAAAATGTTATAAAATATATTTTTATTAAATAGGTCCGCAACTTTATGCAGTTATCATTAAACTTGATAGGCGATTTAAAAGAAAAGATTGACATAATGTTGTTTGACTAACATGCAGTCGAGAAAGATAGAAACATAGTTTTTTAGATAACGTTGTTTCATTTTAAGCCCTCGATATATAGTATATCAATACTCATGAACATAAGAAATAAAAAATTCACATTATGTCAACTTAATAATTTATTTCATTATAAAAAAATTCTCATTGATTTTGTAGTTTTCTAGAAACATTTTTACATAAATATAATGAAAATATTGATGCCATATTGCATAATTATGTTTCTTTGTTATAAGATGACAATTGATTTTTATCATCGAGTAACGATTTTCATACTCGTTAGTTAAGCAATCACCTTCATGATTTTTAAGTAAAAATTGGGAATTATGAAGCGTGTACTTATATTATGACACAGTTTTTATTGAATTGCTGAAATTTATTGAAACTGTGCATTTTGGAACCATACATTTTACATGTATTTTCATTAAACAACTTGTACTAACATCTGACTTAGCATTTGGAAATACTAATATTACAACTGGCGATTAAATATAGTGCAACAGTTGACATTATATTTTAGTATTTGGCGCACAAGAATATACATCACCAATATTCTGAATACATTTTTTATCAAAAAATCTCCACTCTATAAATATTCATTCATTTAAAAATTCTACATGAGTGAAGCGATTTGAATTCTATATTAACATTTATACATTACCTGAACATCAGGACATAAAAAACCTGCATTTAAGTCATAAAATGTTTAAGATAAATAATTCTATAGATATTGTCAAATTGTTTTGTTTAATATAGTAAAAAGAATATCTCTACATTATTCAATGTACTGTCAGATTCAATTGTATTTTTAACAGTGCTTAAAAACATTTATTTACAATATTTATGTAAGTCGAAATAAATGCTGTTAGCAAGATTTCATCTTTGATAATACAATACGCCTTGCATTGATATCATTAATAATTGAAGCAATAAACCAGAGTCTTTGTAGTTCAGCTTGGTTGCTGATTTTTCAATAGCTTTAAAGACAGCAATAAATGGGTAATCAACTAGTACCAGGTATGATTGTTAAAATTTGGTCTGACTGATACTGTTTGTTATCTATATTCTATAAATATAGGAAGAAATAAAGCGATTAAGTTCTAGTATTTAATGACAAAAAGTATGTACATATTGTGTAGAAACCAAGCGCGTATGGTGAATCATTGTCTTCCTCGCACTTTCATATATTAAATGTGAGTGGAACATAAGAGTAAGTTGGCGCTTACTCTTGCATCCTGCTGACACACATCCAAGTAAGGCTGCACGATTGAGATGGAGAGAAATTCACCGCACACCACTGATAGATATAGAATAATATTAACTTACTTCTCAATCTAATGCTATAAATTATTATTGTGTACTACTTACATATTGTAAAACAAGTAACTTTTCCAATAAAATGACGTTGTAGACATGATAAAATCAGACATTCCATGATTAATCTATCAAAGGCGTAGAAATTTTTATATCAGCCACAACACTTTTCCGTCAAAAGGATGAGGTGGAATCATAACTGGTAGTTGTTTCAGAGGAAGATCTATTACTACCATAAATAGCTGAAAATACAGCTTGCTGAATTTTTATTTGCACAGCAAGTCGCTTCGATGGTGAAAGCCTATCCAAATGAGGCAACAAAGTCATTACAAAATGATAATTTTCATTTCCTTTCACAACTTTGCCTTCTGTTTTTGACTCATCATTTGGAATTGCGTCTGCGCTGCTGTCATTGTGTGTTCTCGACCTTTTCTTTGGCGGACCCCATGAGTTACTACTTTTAGCCTGGGCTTTCATTAGTGTCTTAATTTTGACATTGCGGAAGGCTTCTTCACCTTTAGTAACTGAATCGAGATTTTCCTTTCTTGTATTCATTATTTCCATATCTGCAATATCACCTTCTCTCGTAACTCCTTGAGATGGTGATATCACATCATCATTTTTAGAAGTACCATCAATTGGTTCCACAACTTCGTGGTCAATTTCCTCACACTTCTCCAGTTTGATTTGAGACGCTGTCACTTCTGTGACTGACGATGGTACAAATTGGTCTTTAAGAAACAAAAGTGATTTATAATGAGACCAAGTGACAGCTGCGTCAGGATCTATAGGCGCTCCTGGAATCCTGTTTTCTTGTTCTTTGCGATATTCTTTCCTAAAGTGATCTTTAAGATTTTTCCACTTGCAACGTGCTTCTTTAACTGTAACATAATAATATGAAAACATACAATTATAATAATATGGATAAAAAAAATCAATCACTTAGTCAGAATTGAAATTAAAATTAATAAATGTTGTCTTTCGTAAATTTATAAATATGAAATTAACTAATTCAAACGATGATATAACTACAGTTTGGGGGTCCCTCAACAAATTTTCCAATGGGTTCATTTCCATTTTCAAACAACATTTAGTTTTGCCTAATGCATAAGTCATTTTCAAAAAATATATATATTTATCTTGAGTAATACTTTTCCAAAAGTCAGCAGCCAATAAATTAATATAATATAAGAACTTCCTTAACTCTCCAATGAATAAAATGATTAATTCACAGGGAACTTACTAGAACAATCCATAAAGAATGCGATTTCAGTCCAAGCTTTCTGTAGCATAAATCTATTATGGTGCTGTTTACTTCTTTTGTCCCATAATAATCTTCTTTTGCAGACTTCGTTTATAAGCATTTCGGTATCCATTTAATTTATGTTATTAGCATTACGCTACTGATATCTCTGAAAAAACAAATGAATTTTGATGTAAAAAAATATGGTAGGCAGTCTAGGCATTAAGCAAATATTTTTCAACAAGATTAGCAGCTTGTTGGATGTACAAAAATCTTTTTTTTTAAGCGATAATAATAATGATTCTTGTACTTCGTGAAAGACACCACTATTCTTTACTCTGTACCATGGTGAAAGAAGTGTAGGTGAACTGGATCATTGTTTTTGTAAAATTTGTGACATCACTTTGACGAACGAATTTTTATTGTCACTAAAACACTGTTGTAAACATAGTAGATTGTAATTCAACAAATGCAAAAATGGCGGCTCTCATTTTCTATCCAACTCACCTATACTTCTTACATCATGACCCTGTACCATTTATTTTCTATCTGCTTATATTCAAACACATTTTATACATAATGTATGTACCTAAATACCACTATTTTTTGAGATACTTAACATTTTAGGCAGCTACTTTTTCAACTTTGAAATTGCTAATACTGTTTAAAGCTTTCCATTTTGAAAAAGGAAGCCTCAAAAATATCAGATTGCATTCAAGCATAATTTTAAAAGTCATAATCTTGCATTCAGGAGACATCAAGAATATTGTTATTTTGCATCAGATTTCGGTTTGAATAACGAATTATTTTCATTTTTTCCCCAATAATCCATGCCCACCCCAAATTCATTTTGATATATAAGCACTAGAGGTCAGCATAGGCCCAGAATTTACCCATGGGCGTCTACCCGTTCTGGCCCGTGAACTGGGTAAAAACAATTGACATTTGGGCCAGACTCGGGATGAAAATTCATTTTTCATAAAAATATATCGGACTATGTTCGGGTAATGACTCAGCCATTCGGTAATACTACTCATAAAGTTAATAGCATAAATTATTTATTTCTCATTTTATGAATAGCATTGTAGACATAATTATCACTAGGTATTGTTTGAAAAATATCGCGTCATGTTTTTCGGAAATTTGAATAGGAGAGACCAATAAAATTGTGTGAGCTAATTGAAGCTAAATGTAGAAAAATGCTTGATTTATTTGCAAATGACCAATATTTATATTAATAGTTTGTACATAAATAAAGTGTGAATATTATTCAGTAGAAGTTATCCATTGGTATAAGATGGTTGGCCGTTCGCCGTGCCAGAAAATTCAGCATTAAAAATGAGTTTCAACGAAATTGTAAATTGTTAAAAATTTGGGCTGAGAAAAATAAATCTAGACTTGGATTAACAAGTGGGACATTAAGACTCGGAACGGGTAATTTTATCACATCTCGGCTTGTACAGACCTCTAATAAGCACCCATCGTTTGAGAACCAACTGAAAAGCACAATATTTTTTTACATGCTGGCAGCACCGAATATTTCTAAAATATTCGAATTTTTTCGTAAAAATTAGTCAAATCAATTTTCGTTCATTTTGAATAATATAATTTAAAAACCTATTTTAGTATCAATACCACTTTCACATTTTTAAAATCTTGTTTGGATGGTAATTCAGTTTTTGAATTTTTCAACATCCGAACGTTTATTTTGGTAACACTGGAATCATATCTAAGAATTATTCGAATTTACTTGTCTTCCAAAGTTGATTATGTTCAACAGAGTTTAAAAAAATAAAACACAATAATATCTTCCTAACCGTTCACTTGACATCTGATTCGCTATAATATCACATACAAAACATAACCGTAAAATCTTACTGGCGTGTACAATATTATTACATAAACCTATAGTCGCAAAAACATTATCCAATTGGAGTTCCACCTAATATACAAAATAAAACTCACAAGAAACAAATTGGGCTCACCGGCTTATTATATTACTTTTTCTATATATTTGACATATCATTTAATCAATGCGTGACTTTATAATAAACACCATACGCTTAGAATGACGCTTTATTACACGCTGAACAAGACGCGCGGCATCATTGCACGCCCTGTTAAAAGCAGTATTATAGTATGATTATAAAAGTCGCGCATTTTCAAATAAGATATTCTTTGTATAAAATAGGTATCCATTACAAAATCAAATAATTTTACAAAAAAAACTAAAAATTAACGAACGAAAAGTGGGCCATTTGTATTATATATATATAAATTCATTTAATTTTTATGTCGATAATTTCTGGTGCAATATGTCATCCGATATTACAAATGTTTTAATAGTGTTAAACTTACACAAATTAATATTAACAGAGACTCGTATTTAAAATATTCAATTTGTAATTACTTTAATTATATATTGGTGTCTAAGGATCATAAAGAGGAAACAATCAAAAATGATTATTAATTAACGTAAAAAATATGTTTAAAATCTTTCCACATGCCAATTATTGGTATTTATAGCTTCACCCGTATGACCTTATACAATAAATATAGTATGTAGCTATGTACATAAATATGTGCATATAAGTAAGGTGACCAACCGTCCTAATTTATTGAGTTTTGTCCTTCCTTGAAAAGTACGCTCCTAAATGTCCTCCTTTTCGATATTTGAAGACTAATCTGTAAATCTTCGTATTCGATCGATTCCTAGCCTAGCCGATTCGTTGCGTGCAGTGTGATGTATTTGACATGAGACACATTAATCGGGATGAAGGCACAATTACAATATAAAATGTTGTAAATGTTTTTATTAAATATTTTTCATATTATAGTGTACCTATTATTGCAACGAATGAAATATTTCATTTATTTATGATTTTGTCCGTTTATTTCTATCCCTACTCTTACTTACTTATCATTGTAAAAAGTTGGTTGCCTTAATATAAATCTTTACTATTTTATAATATGTTCGAGAAATTCAAGTGTTTTAAGACTAGTACTGAATAATCAATTAAAATATGAAGGTACTCAAACAATTGATTTCAACCCATAAAATATAATTGTTGTATAATTTTAATTCATAATTAATCGGATCACGATTGACGATACTTTAATATATTGATTACATCCTGACAAGTTTGCATAGCCCGTATTATTGAGCAGTATATTTGTATATACTGCTCAATAATACGGAATAATAATATATAAACTATTCCTCAAATAGAAATATTGGCCGGAAAACTTAAAAAAAATAATAAGGAAAGCAGTGTATGAGTGTGATAAATTTATTCTCTCTTTCTATATATTTTTTTGAAAATGGATGAGTACTTTGTTTAAATCAATGACACCATAAAAATCTAGTCATAGGTTTGATACTATTTTATAACAATATATTTTACATAAATATGAATTTTTCTCTTCTATGAACACCCGGTAAAGCGTTATACATTTCTCGCTCTTTTGGCGATCGCCGCTTGCCGCGCCGCTCTAACCCGCTGTGATACTATTTGAGCTCAGTTGTCCGCTATCAATTTGGCAACAGCGTAATAATACTATCGACTTACTTTAAGAATTCTGATCTCGGAACAACAGCTTAGTTGGTCCAAATTAAATGTGAAGAGTTCTATAAAAAAACAAAAATACGAACATATTATTACTGCTACGGTTGTAGAAGTAACTACTCAGCTGATATGAATTGAAAAAAAATCATTTCTTACGAAATGGAATTTGAAAATATATATTTTTTTAAACCTGCCAAAAATTAGGTTGGTCACATCTACTGCAACCTATCAAAGAGCACATGCAGCGTGCAAACTTATATCATTTCATTCAACACCAACACTCTTTAGTTAAGAATATTCCTACAAACCTTTAACAAATTATCTCTCGCTTAGATTCTTTAGACATAATTATCATTATTTGACTCGGTTGTAAGTAGTTGGTTAAGTTTTATTTTTTTACGAAATACCAATAAAAAACTGATAAGAATCATACGGGCTTCAAAAATAACATAAATTATAACCCACATATTTTCAATATATATTCTCATATAGTTGATCTCATATTAACAAATAGATTATACCTACTTATTAGTGTAAAATTGTTATTATTACATTTATGAATACATCCCACTCATCTCTTATTTCTATATTTTATTTGGTTAATGTCAAATTATTTTATGAAAAACTTATTCATTTTTCATCAATCGGATGCTCGCCACTACTTTTTAAATAAAAAAGTCAATATTGAAACGTTGTACTAAACAAGTTGAACATCTATATTGCATATTATGGTTTACGAGTTGCAAATGTTCAGGTACGGAAAATGAAGTGAAAGTCATTTGAGATATTCCTGGCTACCAATTGAAAATGCTCAATTCCACTGTTAACAGGATACCCCCAGTATAATGTGCTGTAAATCCAGATTATGGTTCAATTTGAGAACCCTGGGTAAAATTTAGAAATTTGTATATTCAAATAAGTAAAAAATAAAATTTTTAAAAATTCACAAAGTAAATGTCATTACTTTTAAAATAAATAACATAATTTATACCACTGATCAGTACAAACGAGGGCTTTGAATGCAACGCCTCAAATTTTGGCTGGTGTAGAAAAAGAGATTCAATTGCCGTCACATTTTGTAGATTTACCTAAATGTCATACCTTTTTAACTAGATTATTATATTTATAGCAATAGTACATACATTGGATAATTTATAATTAGACGAACTAGAATTAGGTTTTTACTGTGTTTAGTTAGCAGTCAATACAAACCAAATACATAACTTTTCTCTCAATCGCCAAAACAATTCACAAATTAGAATTATAACAAAAATTATTAATTTTGTAATTTTTCCATTGCAGAGTCTTCATGCTTATACTGTGACACTAATCTATCATGATCGTATCTACAACATTGGTTGTAGACGAAGACAAGATGGGCGCCTGGCATTGGGATTTACTAAAGCATCAGAGCAGAGTTTTCTTACAATAAATGATCTCATTGAGCATTACTACCATGAAAAACTTGTACTACTTGTCGATGGAATGAATGTGGGATGCACAGTATTGAAAAAATTGAATGCCTAACCTGTTATGTGCTAAAAATGTATTTGTTACTTCTTCAATTTAACCAGAATATTTTTGAATAAAATGAAAATAATTATTGACGTTACTACAAAAGCTAGGTATAAATATTAAATTTAATGATCATGATGCCTTCATAAATTTAAATTATTTCCACAAAAAAAGATCATTTCAAAAGTTTTTGTCCACATATGTAAGTTGATTCTTACCATTATTAAGATGTCTTAAAATTAAGGAAGCATATAATTTTGTATTTCATCATCTTATTTATGGTCATTATTATTACATATCGTAAATATTTGTATAATTTTATGTATATAAATCACACTATATTTAATATTTATAGCTTTATAATTATTTCAGAGACAAATTAAAACATTAAAATAATTATATTAGTTCAAAATCATCCTATTCATAAATGTCATCAATATAATTAAGAGTTTGTAGGCTACCTAGTCAAGTAAAAATCATTTCAGTCTTCTCTTTTATGCATATGGTACCTCAATGATCCATTTCCACTCCATCGAGCCATTAAAGATGTGGTCTACTAGAATTCCGCCTTCCTCCAAACTCAAAGATGACCAGCATCTTTAAATAAAGAAATTCTTGCACAAAATGAGTTCACCTCACTGGAGATATTTGTTCCTGATTAATCTGATGATAGCTGGTTTAGCATATTAGTTTTACTACCAAATATTGGTCACGCAAATTGGATCAAAACTTACCCAGTGATTTTCTGTGTATGAGAATGGTGCTTATCCTTTTTATATATACATAGTCTAAATGCAAGCATCGCGCTTTGCACTGATGAATTTTGAGGTAACTTGGCAGACACACAGTTTGATTTGAAGTGCTTGTGAAGTTCATATAAATATTTGCTTGCTTATAACTCGATTTTGAATCTCATCATTTTCATGACTGTGGATGTGAACCCATCTGTACAATCTTATCGCTTGTAAGTTAGGTTATAAATGGCAAAATGAAGATTGAGTGGGTAAAATATTTTTTATTTTCTTTCTTAATTATCTTGAATTTATCAGTCATGTACATAGATAACTATATATTTGTTTACATATAATTATATTTATAAGGAATGATGTCCAATACATTGTTGGATTATTTGCAGCAGACAATACACTAAATATTGAGTACGGGCGATAGGTGACTGAAAACAAAAAATTATGAAACCATTAAAAAGTTATCAATTATATAAATTTCTTTTCATTATTATTCTTTTAGGTGAGTCGCACATAATAAGTACAATCAACATTGTCGCTATTTAGCCAAGGATTGTAATGCGATTCCAATCAAGGAATGTCAAGCATTGTGAAATTTGTTTTGTAAAAACCGCTAATTTATGTTGGAAATAGGGTGTTCGTAGATAAATCAATAAATATTATGTAGAAAACCAAATGTAAAAGTATTCCTTCAATTTCGTATTCCACAATATTGTGTTGTCCATAATAAACCAATAACTAGTTATCAAATGACATTGCATCTTGTACTTGTATTGCATATCAACATTTTATTTCAAAGTGACATTTCAAAGGACTGCCATTTGTATATTGCTTGTACATTAATGTTTTTCAATAATCTATTAAGTTTAATTAGTGCCTGTGAATATGATAAAAGGCAATTAAATTATTTATGTCAGATTTGCTTAGTTACTATTCTATGTGCAAAAACACTTCTACTATTGTACATTATAATATGATGTTGCAACGTAACGTTTGTGTGCAACCAGGCTAATAGTTATATTATTGGTGTGAAGAATCTGATAAAAAATTAAATCGAGAAACTGATTTCTCATTATAAAGTAATCACATAAAATATGTATCAAAATTCCATTTATTGATATGCTAATTATCTATTCCTAACTTACTAGAAAGAAACTGAAAAAAATAAAACAATTGCTTTATTGATGTCTGATATCTGATAAAATAATATTAGTTTTAATTACTAGGTTGGTTGAAATAAATTTGCATTCAAATATTGAATGAGGTCGTTTTCTATTTATATACTATCAATTACTTAATAATAAACCGCTCATCTGAAAATATTAGTAGTATAGATCAACTGTAAAAATAGCAATGACATTTTTGGCCATCTTGCAATTGGTTAATTTCATAAAATTGAGTGTTTCTATTTTATAAAAAACACAGGTGTATACAAATGGAATAAAATTAACCTCTATTAGCAATTATTAATCCAACATAAACGATGGATTTGCTATATTAATGTAATAAAAATAAATACTACAATAGGGTAAGGAAGTTTAAGTGAAACTAATGAATGTTTATATTATATTTTTAAAGTTGATATAACAAATAAAAATAATATAATGTAATTTGAGAGTTTTTTCATTCATGAAAAAGTAAAATTGCATAAATTGGAAATGTTAAAAATATTAATCTTTTTCACTTTAAGGTGTGTCAATTCTTGGTGGAAAGGCATTATATTTTTAAAATAAAACATAAATTGTTATCTACTACTTCCACAAGCTTTCATTCTATATCAGTTGATAATGCTCGCGATAAGGGAAACCGGTCCTGATCATTATAAACATGTGGAAGTAGTACAAAAGCTGCTTTATTTTTAAAATACTAATCTATTTAAACAAGTGGAAAAAAATAAAGCAAAATTAAACTGAACATCAAAGAATACTGGTAAGTATAGATAAAACTGTAAATTATTTTTGTTTGTGTACATACCCTTTTCATTTGGATCCCTTACTCCACACTGTCTATAAGAAATGGTTTTCTTTCTTTTTTGATTTATATAACCAGGTACGAATATACTCGGATCATCCAATCTTCCAGTAGCCATGAGTTTTGAGAAATCTTTTTCCAACTTAGCTGCTTGTGGTCCTTTAAAATGTAATAAGAACTGAATGCAAGTATTTTGGTGAAGGGGTTTTGTCTTGCGGGAGTCTACGGTGAGCATCCATTCAGGTGAACCCAATACATGACGAACTTCATCCATAAACTGAGATCTATGAAATAAGAAAAACAAAAAGCATGTTAGTACCTACATAATTTTAGATTATTGTTTATTAAGTATTTGAGTTAACAGCATCAAATTGTAGTGAAAATACTGCAAAATATGTGAATTAAATATTGAAAGTAATCATTTAGAATAGGTATCTACCACTTGTTTACATCTTTAATACAATTTAAGATGAAGTGGAATAAACAGTGTAGATTTACAGGTGGAAAGTGAGACATTATTCTTGAACGATTTCTTCACATTTTTGATTTAATTTTCTAACAATATTGTGGATATCGTCATTGATTTTGCAATACGTCGGATATTAAAAATAATTCAAAATGATATTATACTACAATATTACGTTGTCAAAATACATAATATCTTCACAACATATCAAAGAATCACATGAAAGCAAAACGTCATTAGTAATCTCAACATTGTATGGTAACAGTAAATAAATGGCGGCAGTTTACTCGTTTCCTGAACACTTGAAGTTTCTCGACATACAGCTTTTTGGAGTATTATTATTAGTTATCATTAACAAAAATGTTTCAGTTCACAAGACTTACAAGACAAATAGTGGTGGTTTTCTCAGATTAGCGTACTTGACAATATCATGATCTGGTTCAATGTTGGCACATGCAAATCTTTCTGAGCCAAAGTCTGGACTCATAATCACAATAGATCTTCCAATAGCTTTCACAGCACCTTCGAGAGGCATATTAGGGTCAGTGAACATTTGCCTGTCAAGCCCAATATCTATAGATAAACCGAAATATTGTCATTACAAAACATGTTACAACTTTATAATTTTATGTGAGAATATTGGTTAAATTCTCTTAAATTTAATGAGAATGATTCATTTACTGTGTAAAATAATCTAAATCCCCACCCATGTCAAAATACAAAGCAAAAATTACTTTTTTAAACATAATGGAGAAATAACTTGGCCATTGACAAGCATCTATTATTTTTTGTACATATTCATTATATTTAGCTTTTAACCTTTAAGAAGTAATTCAAAAGTAATTACCAAGAGTTCCAACTCTAGCAGATATATCTCCAACATGACATCTCAGTGGATTATCAGCTCCACATTCTTGATTATAAAGATCTTCCTGTAATTAAAAACAATGTTTCAAATTAGATTCTCATGAATTTTATTATTGTTGATGAATATTGTCATGAACACATTAATTACTGTGAATCGCTTATGTAAAAATTCTTACATTCAACGGGTCGGCCAGTTGCGTGTAGTATGGGTTCCATATATATCCTCCAGCTACACACCGTGTACCGGTTGTAGGGACTGCAGCGTCTACACCGACGGGATTTACAAACACTGCCCATTTGTGATTTCTGGTCTAGAAGTACAATAACATATATTTGTGATTTGTTGGTGGAATTTTGCTTGCGATTAATGACTTCCAATAATGTTGCCATGATATCCTAACTTTATAGGTTTCGAAGCTTAAGAATTCAGAGAATTAGGTGCCAAACTCAACCTAGCCAACTCGACTCGAATTTCACGCTGTTTGTTTTTGATGTGCTACATGTGTATTCGATCATTTGGAATGACGATGATTTATGTTTTTATCATGCAAACTCAGATTATGTTTAGATGCACCTGGCGCGTAATCAGTGACTCTTCAATGTATACGATTAAGCTCCTAGTGAGTAATCAGTATCCAACGTGATAAAGTTAAAAAGTAAGGAAATTCGCATGGCTTATAAATAAGATTTGTTCAACCTCCGTGAACAAAGGTATACAGCAACTTAAGCTATATTTGTCGGTAGTTATAAGTTCACATAGGCACAAGTCTGATGATATGCAAATTGTGTAATAAACAAATTACGATAATATAAAAATGTCATACTTACAACATTGCGATCTCTAATTCCTGGATGCCTCAACTTGGTTTCAATTATGGTATCACTTGCACTGCCATCGTTATAGACGAGCTGTGTCATTCTAATATAGCCATATGCAAAACCTGCCGGATGATGAAATGATGCAATGGCTCGTAATTCTCTTGCTTCAGCTGGACTGTAGCCCCGTTCTATAGAAGAACATGCCCACCTACGACTTTTATCCTAGATAAATTTTAAAAAAAATGGTTTACAAAATCCAGATAATGTAACACTATGCAAATAAATTTGCTAACTATAAATGTATATTAAAGCTATTCATTTTTAAGATACACTCTCATAAATTAACACCTGTTGAAGTTTTCCTGAGTGTGTGTCACTAACGTATTTAAATATTGCAAGATTTTTTAAGAGTTACTATATATAAGACATATCTTAACTTTAAAAGTTTGGTAAATATCTGAATAGTAATCTGGTTCCTATAACAATAAATATTATCAGAGTCTCCATATTGACACTTACAAGAACATGAAATTACCGGAGATGGATGTGTTAATTTGGTCAACATGTAATGATACTCATAAATGTACCAATATTCATTGAAAATAAAATAGTAGGTATATCCAACCTTCTGATAATTCGAATTATCAGTTTGATGGTGCAGCCAATATATTGGTAGTATTAAGAATAACAATTTAAAGTTACCTTTTTATAAATGACTAATGACCTCCCCAATATGCTCTGTGGTCCAAAGAGCGGAAGCAATGTATCATTGAATGCACCAGTGTATTTTTTGTGATCTAGCAATGTTCCAAATTTACCACTCAAGTCACCAATTTCATATTGATCAGATGTTCCTATGAAATTTAAAATGACATCTTTTTATATAATCACAGTGAAAGATAAATAATAGAACACAATATGGTATAAACCGTTTTGACAGATATTCATAAAAAAATTATGTAAACATGACTATTTATCAAATTGGAAAAATACTAAGCACATTTCTAGTTTTTACTATTTTACCATTGCTACAAAAACTATGACAACTTTTCATTAATGATATTATAAAGAATTATTTATTGCTTCTTATATTTGATTATTTGTAAATGCCACTCAAAGAAAATGTAGCAATTCATGTGACATGTATACATTAAAAAAAAGTATTAAAACTCAAGTAATATTTTTCATATTAAGTGTACATTACTTAAATGTAAGCATAGAAAATAATAAATTAGAGGTGTGGTGTAGAAAGTTGGTAAACCACAATAGACAGTTCTGTAATGATTTATGAAGCAATCTAGTTGTTTGTTTTAACACAAATAATTTACTTCACATTTGTTATGAATACATGGTGCAACATAAAACTGTGTGAGTTAAATCTGAAACACTGCTTTATTTATGAATCACTAATAGTAATATTTTTCATTCGTAGATAAATCTTGTCTACGATATTGTAAATTTAAAATAGGGCTTTTATTGGGTTGAGAAAATTAATTCTGATCTTCGGGTTGGGTTCGAGTAACAAGTGTGATATTAAGACGGGCTCAGGCCAGGTCGGCCTTGAAGATACCGGGCTCGAAACTGGTAATTTTATAAAATTTCGGTCCATGCAGACATCTAGTTTTTATGCATTGAATTAATCTATTTAACCTGAATATTTATATTTTTTAGCGCTTTAGCAGGTTTTTACTTCATCATAAAGTAATAAATCGAGTGGCGACAAAAAATGTAAGCTTACTAAGATATCAAATTTGGATTATTGAGATTTTGTACACTTCCATGTATTTTGTCACAAACAACCCGGGTTTCGCCTTTCGGCATCTTCGGCTGACATTCGTGTGCTCGAATGCCTGAAGATGCCGAAAGGCGAAACCCGGGTCGTTAGTGATAAAATACATGGAAGTGTACAAAATCTCAATAATCCAAATTTGATATTGAAATTCTATCAAGCACCCTCAGTCGATGTCTTAAATTACTAAGATATACTTTTACACATTTATAAATTAGATTTTTTTACAATAAAATGTAGAATGGTTAGTTTTTAGGATAGAAATTGTTTAAAATTTAAATCAACCTTAGCGCGGACTAATTAACTTCCTACACCACACCTCTCAAATAATATATGCATTCTGTCAGTGCATATTCACTATAAGTGACGTAAATTATTACCTTTCGCTGGTTCCGGAATATCTTTTTCTTTAATTTTGTATGGATTAAATGTACCATATAGTGATACAGGTTCACATGGAAAACCTATATCTTCTTCCACAGGAGTCTACAGAAATACAAAACAGTTATAAAAAATCTGATTATGCATTTAATAATACACTGCTACCCTCCAAACTTTAACATTATTATAATAATTCTGACACCTAGATTTTTTTATGTAACTTTTGAAGCAACACTTACTCAAATGTAAAAGATAAAAATAATATAATCGAACATATTAAAATTCATACATTTACATAATTTTTAAGGTGTTAAATGTCAATTCTGAGTGGAAAGGTATTATTATAGTTAATTTGAGTCTTGCTCGTCGCGAGCATTATCAATACATTAATAAACAATGAGAGTACATATAAAATGAATGTTGATAACTTTGTTATTTCACTGGCTGTGTGGAATAACAAAATTATCAACATTTGTATTATATTAAAAATGAATTTCCACAAAGTTAGCGCTGAATCCATGGAAAAAAATAAGAATACAATTTAAACATTTATGTTTGGACAAACTAGCTAGTTAAAATACTAATTTTAATAACATTTCATAGAAGCGATGATATCAACTTACAATATGAATTTTATAATCGCCTGCGTCGTGTAATCCTTCTAAGTAAACATCTAAATTAGTTGCGTCATACTCTGTCTGTTGAAGGAACTCCAGCTTTCCAGAAACTTCTAACGGAAACACATTTGCATACCAATCTTTAGCAACTGCTTTTCTTCGATACAATCCTCCAATACTGCAATAGGAAACATAAAATAATAAATCGAACAAATGAAATATTATGGCAAAGGAATTTTCGCTGAATATGTCTTACTAAAAGACAAATTCAGGAATACATATACTCACATAGAACATGCCATTCTTTCACCTCTGGCTTTAGGACCATGGTCATCATAAATAACTAAAGATTTTCCCATGATTGAATGTGTTCCAGTCAACGGAAGTAAAATGTCTGTGAACATTCTTCTTGAGATTTTCAAACCCTCAGCTTTCCTACCAGCTACTCCAAGCATGCCATGTCTATGAAATAAAAAAAATAATATTATAAAAGAGCTAAACAATTTTAAAGTAATCCACATTTTATGTAAACAAGAAAATCCTTCATCAAAAAAGTATAGCATATATTTTAAAATAAGAAAATTGATCCGCATGGTGTGCACATCATCCAGGCTTGAAGGGTTTACCAACAAAACTGATAGTGAGTATGTGATAGTTGTAAGTGATTAAAAGGCGACTTCAAAAACAAAATGATGAAATTTGTACTATAAATTGATTAATTTTTCATTATACTGATATTATTATTATTTTTTTAATACATGGTATTACAGCTTATAATAGACAAAACTCCAGATATTTCTAAATTTTTAAATCACATAAGATAAACTCGATGAATCTTTTCAATGTCGTTATCACTCGAGAACAACTCGAAAAGAAACACATTACCCGTGCTCAAGATCTCAAATGTGAAATTGAAAAAATCTAAATTTGATAATAGCCTTGCCAGGACTTGAACCCAGACTCTTCTGCTTGCTAGGGTAAAACTTTTACTACTAGACCTAGAAAGATGGTTAAATAATTTTTGTATTTATCTTTCATATATCGTCGGATATTTTCTTCAAACACGTATCTCAAAAATCACAACAGTTCAGGAAAGACAAAAATATAAACCCTTACTTCCTAACTGGAAAAAAGTTGAGTATTTTGTGAACAATATTATCAACTTATTTATGAATATTATTTACGTTTTATTGTGATACGTGTTTTAAATAATTCCTTAAAGTTTTAATGTTACCAGGTACATTTTGAGATAGGTGTTCATTGACTATGTGCATATTAAAATTCTGTATTTTAAATAATTGTTATTCAAACAATATATTATATGGAGGTACCTTGTTGATAAATCCCCTACTGTACACATCCCAGGATGAGCAAATGAGCATGTCTGATCTGAGGTCTTCGCATTAAAGTTCACTTTGAATGGATTATAAACTGCTTTAGCACTTAGACATCGTTTGGTCCAATTATAAAAATCTTGGTTTGGGGGTGATTCATGAATAGCCCATCGATGTTCAAAAGAGTTGTTTAAGTTTGCTCCATCTGCATGGACGAGATACTCAAACAGGATTGAAGTATCTGTCCATGGCTCACCTTTGGGTTGACGCATTATAACTCTTCCAACTAATGGATACCGTAATGTCACTTGGGCAGTGAACATTTGTGTTTGATAATTAGTGTCTTGGTCATACAATGCAATGCTGCCACACAATGAAGTGCTATTTTCTCGCCTGAAATTTACACACAATTGTTTAGAATGCATTTTTTTTCTATAAAACATTGAGAATATGACAAAATTATTTTTGGAAGATGCATTTCAATGATGTAATTTATAATAATATATGTAAATAATTATTTATTTACTTATTTACAGACAGCACAGGCAAAGAAAATTGCCAAGTCAATTTGCTATGAGGAAAAAATACAACATATTATTACATAACATACAAATTTAGAATAGGCGTATAATTAAAATCAACACAAATTTAATAATAATTACAGATAAAAACAAAAAATATTTTATGAAAGAGCAAAAATAAGATTTAGCTGAGAATTAGACACAGCGAATAAAATATCTAACATTCTGAGTTGAGAGCTCTCGAGATCAGAGCCTTATGTGCTCTACGAAAAAAATAAGTAAAGAAGTTTATAAGACTTCATACAGGCTCCATATTATTTATCTATATTCAAGTCGGCTAAGAACTAATGAAATGTACTCTGCGCAACATACTTCTGTAAATTTTAATGATTTCGTTGTCTTGTGAAAAATATAAGAAGTTTACTGGCACACTATGCAGAAGAGATTATGTGAGAATGAAATGACATGGCTGTGTCAAAGAATAAACAATTACCTATCTTTAATGCTAGACAAATTTCAATTACCGTTGCTTGCTTGAACCCAGTCAATGGACAAAGCTGAATGTTTATACGAAGAGCTTTAAATTTTACAATTATTGTTACTGACATAATTGAGATAAATTATATTATTTAATAATAATTTTGAGTTGATAATGTTCAAATTTGTTCAAATCATCATTCACAATGTTATTCCGCTTCTTAATCGCTTTAATTAAGTAAAAAGACAAAATTATCTGTTCAGTTACAACAAACCTTTTAATCAGCAGAGATCTGTGAACAACACTATGTTGTCCTTGAAGCGGTAAAAATATATCCCAATATGACCCACTT
The DNA here is from genome assembly GCA_022494535.1 of Himalopsyche phryganea. NCBI lineage: Eukaryota > Metazoa > Arthropoda > Insecta > Trichoptera > Rhyacophilidae > Himalopsyche > Himalopsyche phryganea. The sequence continues at coordinate 1,643,913 of JAGVSL010000018.1, read as the reverse complement.
AGTTCATTACTTATTCCTGGAAGTAAGTATGGATGAGTTAGGTACTCAGTTCTGCCTTTCAATTTTCCAAAAAGATCTCCAATTGCATACTGGTCTTGAGTACCAAGTCCTAGAAATCAAAATAAAAGGCAAAAACAATTAAAATTATTTAGATTATTGAGATTTTGTACACTTCCATTTGATAATAGATTCTATTCCACTTCAATTTGATAATAGATTCTATGAACAAACCGAAGGCCTTGCAATGGGAAGTTGTTTGTCACCACTATTAGCAGAATTTTACATGAACCATTTAGAAAACCTTATTTTCAGCAATAAAACAGAAGTTAGAAACGTAGTTTATTGGTTCCGTTACGTAGATGACATCCTTTGTCTATTCAATGGAACTGAGAGACAAGTTTCTAACCTTCATAATTTTCTTAACTCACTAGATGATAAAATTCAATTCACTTTAGAAGTAGGGGGCAAGAATATAAATTTCCTTGACCTTAATATTGATATTAAAAACTCCATTCATGAATTTAAAATTTACCGAAAACAGACGTTTTCAGAAGCCACGATCCATTTTAAGTCAGACCATCCTTTCTCATATAAATTGGCTGCTTTCCATTCTCAGGTTCACAGATTAGTCACTATACCTCTAAATAAATTTAATTTTGAAAACGAACTAAACATTATTAAACAAATTGCCATTAATAATGGCTATGAGGCGTCTCTTATAGATAGTCTTGTATCAAAAAAACAACGTAAATTAGCAGAAAAGATGCTATATTTCGGGAACTTGTCTAAAGACATAGACCGCCCTAGAATCTGGCATAGAATACGTTATTTAGGTTGCACAAGCTTTAAAATTAAAAAAACAACTCGCTGATAGTGTTAGACCGGCGTTCTATTGCAAAAACTCTCTAGGCAAATTACTTATTAACAATAAAGATAGAGTAAACTTTAAGAACAAATCTGGTATTTATAAATTACAATGCAATGATTGCCAACATTTCTATGTGGGTAAAACCACACGTACATTAGATATAAGGGTATCAGAACATTTAGCTGCCTTTAGATTAAAAAAGAAACTTCGACATTCGCAAATCACTTGCTAATGGAGAACCATACGTTTAATGCGGATGATGGGGTTAAACTGTTGCATAAAAACATGGGGGATCATAAATTATTTTATCAGGAAATTTTAGAAATTAATAGAGGCCAGTTATACTCCTTACCAATCTTGAATGAGCAGCTGAACCTTCCTAATTCTCCGCTATTATATCCGATACGTTGAAACACCTAACAGATTTCACTAAATGTGGAATGATTGTATATATTTACCCATTCGTCGAATTACATCCCGTCAAAACCCACAATACTATTATAATTGTAAAATCACTGGTATTTCTAAAGAGGTTAAAGCGGCAATCGCCTTCGGCAATTTGCCACTCTGGTAATATGGTGTTTACAAAATAAGGATTAGGACGATTTCCGAAATTTTAACTCAGGTATCGGTGTGGCTCTCAGACGTATAATGTATTGCCTCGTAAATGATATTTGTCGCATTTGTATCTTCTATATAAGCGTTAGAAACTGTTTACTGTCTCTCAGTTCGAGTCCATTCGTGTGCTCGAATGCCTGAAGATGCCGAAAGGCGAAACCCGGGTCGTTAGTGACAAAATACATGGAAGTGTACAAAATCTCAATAATCCAAATTTAATATTGAAATTCCATCAAGCACCCTCAGTCGATGTCTTAAATTAAATTAAAATTATGATTATCTTAGTATAACTCTTTTTTAAATTTATTATTAGTAACAGATTTGTACTCTAATAAGTATATAATAAATACATAGGTGAACAATTATTATCAGTTTATTTAAAAGATAATTATTAAGCTGTTTTTGAAATTATAATAAAATATTCATTGAAGATTAATAAGAGTAACTTTGGATTTCTAACAAGATATCTAAATATACACAACTAAGCTATTCATAAAACGAAATAATGATACATATAGTGAAAATCAGCATTAACTAGTTAATTCTAGTTGCCATATTATTTATTGAAAAATAAATAAGTTAAAACAGTCACAAGTAAGTATATGATACATGGAAGCCCAATCTATTAATTGTTCTCACATACATCTTATTTTTATAGTCCTGGCAAAACACTGATGAAAAAAGTGATAAATAATTATGATGGCTAAAAACTAGTTTACCTTCTGGTGGTGACTTTTCCATATCCACTCCTTTTGGATTATAAACTGCTCCTGTAGTATTGCAAACATCTGTAAGTCCGTCAAATGTTTTAGGTGGAAGTTGTGGAAGTTCTGCTATCTGATATGTGTCAATGGAACTAGCATATCGGAGTGAATTGACATAGTTTCCATCGGATGCAGTCAAATTAAAGTTGATCCAGGTGGGATCAAACTTGGATTGCTGCTTTAATTCTACTTCTCCTTTTATTCCATCTGAATTGATAAGTACTCTAAAATAAAATTGATTTATAAATCAATCATTAGTTCATCTAAATTTAAAAAATCCCATTACGTTTTCAACATTTCTATAATATCACAAGAGACCACTGTATTAGGTCATTCTTGTAATTCTAAAGCAGTCACACGTTTCTTCAAAAAATAAACAGATGTAAATTGAAACTCAAAATCGCTCCAAAGTCAATGGTTTATAGCCACTGAAGTTGAAAAAATCGTATTAAAATGTATGAGAATTGAAAAGTAAAGAGCTTCCAGAATTAATGCAGGACCATTTTTTTTATTTCTATTATTTTATAAACGATAATATAAGATACATATTAAAATATCTTAAGATTGTTTTCATCACATTATCAGTTCTTGAATTTATGAAAAATATATATAATATCGGTTAATGGAAAAGTCACCGATTACTAATAACGACAATCACAAATGGTACCAATCCATTGGAGCTGCCTTCTGTGTCTGGATTTAACTATTTCAGCCCATTGAGCTATATAAAATCATTTTTTACTCACTTTGACAATCTTGTTTGATGGTGTCGAATTTTACCGCACGCCAAAAAACTATCGGAATGTTTTTCTTCGAAGATAACAATATATAAAGTTCTATGGGGTCCTTCTATATCACTCGGCAATAATGTCAAACCCTCGTCTTTGTACAAACCCTTCACTCGTTGTTCCCTTGGGTCAGTTGCGACCTTTATGTTGCCTAACCTTGCGTCGATATCTCCGACGCTATGTCCGCGCCCTTTGTTTTCTGGGTCAAAAACCAGCTGCAAAATATTACAGTTTTCTTCCGATTTGTCCTTTCCCGAATCAAATATGTCGGTAACGTAAGCTTTCCACTTATGCTCGGTGTAAATACCTTTTGATTTGTTTCCACTGACATGATACAGATCTGTTTGGATATATGTGTCAGTATGCTCAAATTCTTTAGACGCAATCCACCTAAAGTAAATTGTACCTGAGATTGGCGTATTGAATTTAGCCACAGCTACTCTTTCTACAGTTCTATCATTAGAAACGATTGTTGCACAGAGAGTTCTTTTTGTTTCTGGTGATTTGAGAACAAGACTTTTCCCCCAGAATCCTTTATTTCCTGTCAAATTGTTCTTGCTCTCAAATTCTATACTTTCTTTTCCTGGAAATTCCAGAAATCCAAGTTCATCTGTAAGGTCTATGATTTCATTTCCTAATTTATCGTCGGCGCACCGATCTTCGTGTATTTCTGAATAGTCCACAGGAAATTCTCGAATACCCCATTGCCATACTTGGTCAGGATATTCGAGGGTGGTTTTTAAGTTAGTTCGTATACTGACGATGTTGTCAGCTTTTTGTGAAAATTCTATCTCACCATGTAATCCATGCTGAGATATATATGCTCTCAACACAACACCATGTACTAAGCCTGTAAAATATAAAGAATAGTAAAATGATATAAAGATTAATTTATGATATCGACTGAAGGTGTTTGATGGAATTTCGATATCAAATTTGAATCGGCATCTTCAGGCATTCGTGTGCTCGAATGCCTAAAGATGCCTAAAGGCGAAACCCGGGTCGTTAGAGACGAAGTACATGGAAATGTACAAAATTTCAACAATTCAAATTTGATATAAAGATTATTTTAAAATAATGCATTTTTTATTGAATTGTTTCATTGAGTTACCAATTTTATTCAACGTCTTATTTAAGTGAATAGTAAACAGAATGATATCATTAAGATATTAAGTCAAAATGATATTTATACAGTATGCTTTAATGTACTGCGTTATTAAATTTATTAATGAATTGACTTCCTCTCACTTTTAATTTTTATCATTGTTACATGTCATGTATTTTGCGATAATGAAATAATTGGTAGGCGTTTGAAACAAGGTTAAATAAAAAAAACAGCTCACTGTCACAAAAAAGATTGAAAAATCATTGTCTGAATTCAATAATTATAAAAATAAAGTACGCTTTCATTGTTTTAGATTCATATTTTATCAATTTTAATTTTCTGATGTTAAAATTTACTCAATATAAAAATCGCATTGTTTGCTAAAACTCATTTCCTATCTACTATTTAATTGTCGTCAAAAGACATCAAGCATTAAATTGGATATCAAAAATAATATTGAATTAATCCATTCTCGTAAGATTATAAGAAGAATAAATTCGTAACACGATAATTACGTAGATCACAATGGTTTCTGTTTTAAAGATTATTGCTATTATTAATTTAATTGTCGGTATCTTTCCTATAAAGTTTCTAGAAAGACAGTGGTAGGTAATATCAGTATATACTAATACAGATAATATGAATTCCAAATGTATTGTAGTACATATTGAAGTTAGTTTAGAATAATACTTACATTTAGAAAGTAGCACAAACACACAAGAATAAAAAAGATATCTTTTAGTAATAGACATTGTAAAAATTTGGACGGATATATCACAGAACACAATTCTTATTAGTAACTAGTAGCTTCAACTTTAATCCATATTGAATGAATACAATTTATCGATGATTCATAACCTCAAAGCTATAGTCAACACTGCTTAACTTGAAATTCTTTTCGACTGACTGCATATTAGGCAGGAAACCATTGCCTTGCTGAGATTGTAACAGTAAACAACTGCTGGAGAAAGTTGTATGAACTTGGAAATAGAGTGAGATAGTGTAATATTAACATCGTACTATCGAAAAGAGACAGCAATAAATTTTCGCAAGTTGTACGTGAACATCGTCCAAACCATTTTCGTAATTTATTTGAATGAAAATGAATAATGACAAATAATAAGTGTACATTTCCAAATTAATTTGATCAAAATTGATCAAATAAAAATTGATCAAATAAAAATTGTTCTACGACATATCTATCACTGTGCTCGATACTGAATGAAATAGATGCATCGTTTTCTATTTGGTAAATTAATTTTGTACAACTATTTAAGTAAGCAATGTAAACCATTACCAATAATTTATTAATTGCATTATTATTATGTAATGATATTAAAACTAATGACATAGCTAGAGTGTGTACATCGTTCCGACGCAGAGGCGCTTAAAAGCTTCGAAGGCAAAACTACATTTTTTGCGTCTTTTAATTAAAAACTATTATAACATTTTTGATCATATTCTGAAATTTACATTCGAAAAATAATTAAACTTTAAAATATTTGCAGGGATTTTGCATTTGAACTTAAAATACCATGGTAATTGTGAGGTAGTGATTGTTCTGTAACTAATTGATGTTTTGGAAGGTGCGTGGGAATAAAAGATGGCATGTACTTAATAATTATTTATTTTGTAAAAAGATGTTATTAATTTACAATACTACGACCGGGATGTTGTTTCGATCGTAGGCGCGTTAGAAAAGGTTGGTCATTCTTCGTCACGCAAACAAAATGTAAGTTGGGACATTATTTTAGCATATACAATAATAATAAATGGAAAGAAATTTCATGACATTATAATTAAAAAAACAAAAAGAAAATCTAGGTACCGCTGACATATTCGAATCGATAACATAAATAAATTATTCTTGTCTTTAGGTATAACATACACTCGGACCAAAAATCCGCATCATGATTTTGATGACAAATAAAAAATGCGATATGATGACATATTCAATAGTTTAGCGGCAATTAAGAACCTGCTGACAGCATCATTGGACGCTGAATAGCGCGTTCCTTTTCTTGGTGTATCCCTCCGGTGTTGCCAGACTGATGTTACTTTTGTTTTTGTTTTTATTTTAAATTAAAAGCAGTCGGAGTGTGATGATTTTCAGTGAAGCATGTTTTAAATATTTTAGATGATTACGCGGCTTCACCACCTTCCTCTTCTTCAGCGGAGGCGGTCAACATGGTGATGAGCTTGTTGGTGTCAATGAGACCCTTGTCGTCAATTTCCATTTGGTCGTATGCTTCATCGACCTCATCTGCGGAGAACTTATCTCCCCAGGTCATGAGGGCGTGGCGCAGCCTCTCGCTGTCGATTTTACCTTCCTCGTCGAAGGATTTGAAGGCGTTGATGACGACATCGTCTTCATCGGATCCACCAGCCATCCTTGTGGCGAAGAGGTTCAACAGCTGGGTGAAGTTGATTGGGCCGGGTGCTTCGTTGACCATCTCGTCGAGTTCCTTCTCGGAGGCCAAGCGACCGAGGGAATCGAAGGTGGCACGGAGATCGTTCTTGCCAATGATGCCATCTTTGTCATGGTCCATTAGCGAGAAAGCCTGCAATTTAAATCAAATATTTAGAACATTTCGTGACGGATACTAAAAAAATATTTAACGAGCATATTAAACTCATTATGTCATTATTTTACCATTATTATCTTTGCAAATCATTTCCATTTTTTTATGTATACTGTTCAAATCAAAAAGAAAGTGCCACTCTCATGAATATGAGTTATTGACGGCTGCAGAAGACATTCCTATTAATCCCCAGATAATATCGACAACATTGTAGTAGAATAATGAACTATAGATGTAAGGGTAACTGGAGAAACTTTCCAAATTCTTACACAATGGATTATTTATATATTTTGTTTTAATTTGTGTGATGCCTCACCTCCTTGAACTCGGCAACCTGCTTCTGTGAGAACATAGAGAAGACATTGGAGCCGGTACGCTTGGCTTTGCGGGATCCGCGGGATGATTGCCTTTGTGAGTCTCCCGAGGCGGGTGCGGCGGCGGGTGCCGCGGCTTCAGGCGCTGCATCAGCTGGTGCGTCTTCCTTGGCCTTCTTCTTCTTGATCTTCTTGTCCTTATCCGCCTGTAATTAAAATAAATGATACTTCGATTACTTTTGTTGTATGAAACTAAATTAAAGCTTTGGCATGAGAAGGCTCATGCCGTCGTCTTCGAGTGACTCTCAAAAGTCAGTTAGGGACTAAGCAAGTTACATAAACTCTTCAAGTTTAATATCATATTAACAATGCCCGATAAGAATTGTTTACTAAACACTCATACTCATCATTCGTAACGAGGTTTCCTTAATTGTTTTTCCCATTCAAAAACTGTAGGTGACAAATTATTCTTTATTAATACAGGTACTTAGCAAGAATATATGCGAGAAAGGGATATGAAGAATTATTAGTCTTTACTCAGCCTATAGATAATAATAATTGTTTTTATAGGTGGGAAAAATTAATGAATAAAATTTTCTTTCCAAAAAAAGTTATACTAAGTACTGCTTAATACATTTTTTATGATTTTCAATAAAAATCTCCTAGTAATCGTATTATGATCATTAAACTAAAAGTACTTTAGGTCAAAGTTGAAGGTTGATGCAATTAATATTTTAAATTTCATTATCCAAGTGCTTAGTAGTGCTCTGTGGTCTTATATATATGGTATATTTTTAAATGAATTAAACAAAACTAATAATCATCGATATGAAACAAGAAAAGCGATAACGATTGGAGTTCAATAATAATTAAGTTAGATTACCGTGAATCTTATTAATTTCGTAACCGATAAAGTAAACAATCAACGATGTTTTTCGCGAAATAGATTTGTTTTCAAAAAAGTCAAGACTTACGAATATGTATTTGATTGTTGAAGAAGTTATATTATTAAACTATTATTTGATTTAAAAATATTATTTTTGATTGATTGTAAACCGATACTACGTCGCCGCATTGTATTTCATCCGGTATTAGCTGGCAGATGTCCATATTTAGATTGGGCGCGTTTGTTGGCAAAGGAACAACCATTTTATAAAAATAAACTTTTCGGTACACATAACTTCAAGCCGTTCATCTCACATAACAGCGCGTTCTAAGTTCGTACCGACACATCTACTACATACAAATTTTTGAATTTAAATTTAGAACACGAGGCGTGATAGAGACAATTGAACAACGATTGTTTTTATATGGCTACATTATACGTAATACGCATGTAAAAGTGTTTAATTGTTAAAATGCATATTAGACTTTTACAAATATAATTAATTACGGGACTATGTAGTTATTAGATATTTAAATAGTTGTATCGTGTATCTACAATGCTTGGACGATTATTGTTTGAAATTAGTTTGGTTTTTGTTTATTTTTTTCACGATAGACGTAATTTTTGCTTTCTGAAAATAAAATACTATAAGAAAAATAAAATCATTACTTTTCTGAACACAGCGCGCAAGAAAATATATCGAAGAACCGATTATAAATCTTTTCATAGTATATATCGATGTAATTGAATACTATACTCGATGTTTCTAAATACATTTAATAATAGCTTGTTAAATATTTGCAAAGGTACTGAAAAAGTTACTCATGGTTAAATTTATTTTATTTGCACCGGCACAGCTGTAAAATATTATTCTTTAAGAAAAATAATTCCCTACTCCTCAATACATTGACTCGATGATATCATTTTATTGTTGTTAACGATTGCTTGTAATAATTTTAATATCCATAAAAATTAAAGATTTGAATTGGGTGCATTATCGATGTTCTAGCCATTAGTCAAATAGAAACTAATCGCTTAATCAAAATTTGTATCAACTTTTAATATATATTCAGTATGAGTATATTCACCGGTTATTCAATATGCTAAATTGTATTCAAGTTTGGCGAACTAGAGAACAATCATTTACAACATGCAAACTTGTAATTTGAAATGTTTTCAGTCCGATTCAGCTATATTACAGATATGATCCGCGAATTTTCAAAGGTTATTCAATATGCTACATTGTAATCTAGTAAGGCAAACAAGAAACAAATTATTAAATCAAATGCATATTATAAATCTGATTAGCCAGGAATATTCACAAGTTTATTCAATATGTTGTTAGCTTGCAGTCAATTTATGCGAACTGGGAAACAAGTTTTTAAATTTGGAAAATTGTAATTCCAATTTTGTTTTGATTTGTAAAATAAACAAATGTCAATATTGCACAAACGTAATAGAATCATATTATTATTTGATTATCCGAGATGAATTAAATGTTTAACATTAGAATCCGTTGCGCCAGTTACGATGCATTTTCACTAAATAATCACATTTTCCGGTGTAACAATGACCAAGGAAACGTTATGTATTTAAAAATAATCACTATTGTTTCACTGAAGACACGGAAGCACGGATACGAAACGTCATTTTTTTTATCTTGGTTGTAAAATATCTTGATTATAATTTCGTTGGTTTTCGAAGTCCATGGGACTTACCATTTTGTGCTATTGAAGAATGACCGTTAACCCTTGGAAGACAGCGAACGACTGGCGCTATGCATCGACCATAGTTTTCCAAGTCACCTAACGAGAGGCATCCCCACTTTTAATTTTCCCGGCTAAATTCTGTATCCGTACGACTCCATATTTAGTAGGAGCCGTGTGCTAATTTCGTACGATCGGTCCAGGCCTGTGGAGCTTTTGCCGACTGTTGATACTAACTTGTAAACAGGGACGAGCTTTTCAGTTTCTGAAGAAATTAACCCGATATTACTGTACTCATAGTATCCTGGTAAAAGATAAATGTTTTTATTTGTGAACTAGTCAATTTCTAGACTTACACATAATCTTTAATCGAAACTTCCTAAATAGAACACAATATAATATTTGCAGTTAATATTTGACTTGGAGTTTAACGGCAGATCAGCCATAATATTCTAATATATTAAATATTACAGAATTTAAATATCCAAAATGTTATGTATAAACAGTATATATCACGCCACGTCATAAAGTGCATTGTAGTCAAAATATTCTCAGATAAATCAATGAGCTGATAGAAAAATTTAATTTGTGTGTACTAAGTTTGTATTTCTATCATTGATATGATAAATTAGCACAGTGGTATTGGAAATATAAGTGTCATCAATTCTTTAAAAATACTGTGCAATAATCTCTAATTGGTACCGTAGGTACAAAAATAAATCTTCAGAAAAGACAAATTAACTATCAGCAAGTTTAGACAATTATTCTGAATTCCTTGACGTACAAATAAAGCACAAAAGTTGAGAAATATACTGTTTGCAAAAAATGCGGCATGCGATAATATGCATTCCTGTAAATCTGTACACTTAAAGAAAAAATCAGTAATATATCATTTTTAAAATCAACACTCTTTTTTTCAGTGCTCTATGAAACACCTATACTTACATTGTAGGTGTATAAGACAAGTTTTGAATGTTTAAATAAAAAAATATGATCAAAATCTATCTTAGGTCTTGACAAACTAAAAATGATGAACGCAGCTACCTGCTACTGGGAGTGACGGTTTACGTATATTTTGTAGAATTATTTGTGTGATGTAAGAAGCTTATTTGTTTGTTGGGTCGTTGAATTATTTTCTTGGATTAATTATTATTGACTAATTCTAAAATTTATAGATCACCTCTTTTTAAACCATTATAAATTTTAGTTAAATAGTTTCATTACCTATTTATATTTAGTTAAAAAAACAATTTGTTTTGTACTACTTCTACATTTATTATGAATGCTTGTGATGCACGAAACCGTCCTGATCATTATAAAAAAAGGGGGTGAAATAGTGCAAGACAAATTGTGTTTCAATTTTAAAATATAGTAGCTTTCCACCAAGAATTGACAGTTAACACCTTAAGAGTGAAAATATTTACTTACAGAAACTATATGGTACTTGTGTTGAAAAGCCCCCTATGATTACAAGCCATGATGTACGGCTCGTCAGCCGGTATTTTTGCAGACGAATGGTCTGCTATATTTACTGCGGAGTCATGAAATCGATATTTTGGACTAATTACGATGAATTTTAGCATATTTTAATAATGTGAAATAGTGGGTAATTAAATGTAGTGTCTTTAATGTTAATAGGAACAAAGATAATTTGGATGGATTCGGTGGAAACTTTGGTGTTTTAATATTAAATTAAGGTTGATAACTTAGTTATTCCACTGGCTGTGTTACTAAATGTAACACGTTTCGTTTCTTTAAGAAGCATCTTAATTAAAAATGAAGAGTAGAGTGGGTTTGTTTCCTTCTACTGGACGTGGGGAGGGACTAAGACCCAAACAATGATAGTACTAATTATAAAATTAATTACTAGTGTTTGGAGGTGATATAGTTAGTTACGTTTCAATATAGTTAGTCTGAAGATGCTTCTTAAAGAAGCGAAACGCGTTACATTTAGTTACACAGCCAGTGGAATAACTAAGTTGTCAATTTTAATTTCACATTAGGGATAAAGTTGTTTACCTACTTTGAAAGACTATAATTATAGAGCCTAGTCGTAATCAATGGTTGTTATTAATCGATAATTCAAAGTGTGTATTTTGCGATAAATTACGATTCTAATAAATCTACCCTGCCACACATCGCATTTCGTGCCATTCACTACATATATTATGACGACTGTGCGATATAATTTATAGGGACGATTTAATTATTGCTTAACATGCACATATGTTGGTTTTCGATGAATCGTAAATTATGCAATGATTATAGTAAAGAAACACTGAATAAACTCACAAGAAATCTTTTCAAATATATGTTACATTCGACGAAAAACGGAGTTGAGAGACGATATTCGTACAACCGCCATACAATTTGTTCATAAAGACTGCGACTCCTAGGACTACCCGTAAATTGCAAATTTTCTTATAGCATTGCTTGTAACTTAAGGTTGCTTTTGTAGAAGGCTTTCAGCTACCTTGCTAATTTCTGATGTACAGACAGAGACTAAGGGTTTATGACCCTATCGCACATGTTTTATAACTGCTTTTTACAGGATTCTGTCAGCTAAGGGCTTTGTATTTAAAACAATAATATTTACCTCCGTACGAATAAAGATAAATTGTGAGTGTATTATGAAAATGTTTAATTCTTACCAAAAATTCAGAAGGACATTTTAAGTTTCATTTGACAAATCCAATCCTTTACTGACATTCGAGAGTTACTCAAAGAACAGCGCGTAGACTAGGGGGTAACGACCCCTAATGGAGTCGTCAGCTGAAATAGAAAACTAAAACAAAATAAAATTCACTTTCAAGACTTAATTTTTTTGGTGTCTTGATAGTTTAATAATATAATTTTTGTGTTCAAAGTTGTTGTCATTCTATGAAACGTTCAAAAACTCATTCGTCACATAGTGAAGAAACATTCAGAACGTCCATAGAAGGAATTGAAATTCCAACGTTAATATGAAACAAGCTGCAAACGCGAGATACTGAATTTTTGATGACCCTGCGTAACACAACGCATTCAACGGGAGATGGTCGTGCGATATAAAATAGATTTTGTGGTGGGTATTATTATGTTGTATGTGAAACTCACACGATCCTCTGACTATGATGTCGAGCAGGAATCCTTTCACACGGAACCCTCGTCGAATGCCAAATATTCTTTGACTTAATCATGTTTACGACATGTTTTTCTTTTATCTTACTTATTTCATGACAATTGTTTTATCAGACGGTCATTTCTTTTTCGCAGCTTAAAAAATAATATGGAATGAAAATTAACATATATCTCAATTAATAACATGAATTACTATTACGTTGTGCTTTATCTTTGTGTTATTATACGTTATTTTGTAATATTATTAAATATTTAATACAAAATTCATCAGCAAACCTGCTTTAAAAAATAAAATCTACCTAAATTATAAAGATTATAGGCAGAAAATTTATGTTTTTTTGTTATAAAATAAAAAATATATATCAAACAAAAACTTCAACCTAAACTGATGAAATAAACGTCAATATTTATAGTTAACCAACTAACAATGTATATATCGTGATCATTTTTTCGATTTATGTAAATAAACTTGGTTTTTTATGTGAACATAAATAATTATCGTGTCGTGTTTCAATCGTTTTAGAATTTGACAATGGGTAATAGAAATAAATATAGTGGATTATTTGTATGTTCTCATATTCGTTAAAAAATTATTGAACAATTCAAGTAGTGTTAGGAACTATTATTAACAGGTGACATCCTAAAATTTAATGGAGCAATTGTGACAGTTTCTCCCAGAACTGAACACTGTGGATATTTTCGATTGTCATTTGTCAATAATTCGCAACATTTTATATGTTTGATTTATTTGTTTTCATTTTGAAATTCTCATTATTTTTTGAAATCATTCAAGTTTCTTAAAATTAAATTATTGTGAAATACGCATGGAGTATAGTTTTTCATTATTTCTTTGGGTCTATTTCGTTGACTTTCATTCTCTCCTTGAAATTGTTTTCCACTGCATGGGTATAAATACGTATTTTAAAATGTAAAACTGATGATATTTATATCACTGTCTTTACTCATAAATTTGAATCTTATTTGGCCATTTTAAACTGTTGCTTATTTTAAATTTATTTTATACAGGTTGATTTATATTTTTATTAAATAAAATAAAATGAAACATCCTTATTAACGAAGAAATAATTCATTGGCACGTTTTTAAAATGAGTCATATCTTATATCATTCAATCTCATCTGTTTTGATAAATCTCTTTGAAGATTCACTAAAGAATCTCATTTCTAGTTATGTTAGCTTTAGATGTTAAGCACTTTTTTTCTGACGAAGTACCCTTTTTCCAATTTGGCATATACAAACCAATATTGAAAGTAGGAAAAGATAATCATTTTCTTTACAATAACACAACTATATTATTATATTTTGTCTAGAGAGAAATGTAGTGAATTTATGTACATGTTTGACAGCACTGTTCTAATATATGACATTTTAGGCGGAATTGGAGCCGTCAGAAATAGATTGACTCCGACCCTTTTTTAAAGATAATTTGTATTTGTGTACGAATGTACTGTCTTGTTGCATTCATTAACATTTTACCATTATCCTTCCCCAATATAAACGATACTATATTACAATAACATAGACTGCAGGAATGTTTTAAATTATCAATATTATTCGTCACAGTAGTTAGTCAATTGATGACTTAATGTATCATGATGTACCGGACAATGGGATTATGCCTAGAATAAAAGGATGACCGGTCTGGGATTAGGCGTTAGAGTGTAAGAAATGTAAGATAATATCGCAGACAGAATCGGTTGGTGCTTAAACAATAACAGAACCTTAGTTTTATATAAATGGTTTAAACCGTTAAAATTTTGTACACTTTCAAAAGTGTTTGTCACTTACGACCCAGTTTTCGCCTTTCGGCATTTTCAAGCATTCAAGCGTACGGTTAGATGAAAATTTATTATTAAAGATCCAGCATGCACCCTCAGTCGATGTCATAAATTAATTAAATGAACCTTTTTTTATACCACAGAGACAATTTTCGTACTAGTATCGTTAATATTTTTTTTATCGTTAACTGTTAACCTTCGATAGAAAGACATTATAGAATATAATGAAAAAACTTTCTATCATACAAAATACATATTCCAAAAATTAAATCTCTATATAAATCTCCCTACAGTGATAATATGTAGAAAGTGACCAATTTTGATTTTTTTTCATCAATAATTAGATATTTTGGCGGTTTAATTAAACTTATACGATTTACACTTGCTAGGTATTTCATTGTAGCTTTTGCTTTAATTTGTAATATGAAATATTATACGACTTAAGTTTAGTGCTTGTTAGTTCTTTGTTCCGAATATGGGAGAAGAAGCGGAATTTTCAGACGACCAACATATCAATATCACCGATAATATACACATATTATTTCATCTCTGACAAATTTTGTGTACATGATATTATATTCAATCTGAATACGTTCTCTTATTAGGGGTTTTATGGGTCACGGTCTGCTTTGGTATAATAATAGTCGATCTTATTATAGAAAATTGTGAGTCAGTAGCAAATACCTCAAGTATGTGTCTTCTGAATATTTGTTAGCTGGGCAGGTAGGCTGGTTTTCATTTAAAAATGTACAAAAGGTTTGAAAACTACCCTTGATTTTTACTTTATTGCCAAATATATTATATAATTAAAATTTACTCAAGGTTATGAAAGCTTGAACAAGTAAATACAATAAAAATTATAATTATTCAATTTTTTAAATGATCAGAATTGCTATAATTCAGCGAAGTAGCATTTCCACACTTGTTACATTAATAAGAACGATATTCGTTGCTGTGTATTTGAAATAAGTTTATGGACTGTAATTACGTTACTTCAATAACTTTGCGGATCACGCGAACCCGACCCGAAGTCCAAATTTATTTTCCTATGTCTAAGGAAGCCCGATTTTTTAAATTTACAATAAAATATTCTGGTACTCACCTAATTATACAAGTATTTGAAACTTATTTTCAAACAATCAATTTTATTGGAGGACAATAATGATTGATTACCGCATGGCTGACGAACAGAGTCCGAAATAATATTCTGAAAAATAAAGGCGATGCCCGGGCCCATGCAAACCTCTCATCTCTAATGTATATACATGTAATGTCTTTCAACCAAGAATTGACAGTTGACATCATTCAAATGACTAGTAAATATTACTTAAATATATTAAACATAATAATTATATTGTGCATATGAAGATAAAACTTCTAAAGTTGGAATATATGATATCTGGTTATCAGTGATTTCATTCTCTAGAATACAATGATAAAATAACAAACTTTCGATACAGTTTATTCTAGCATCACAATGGTGTTGACTTGATGCTCTATCTACAGCAGTTGATGACGTATTAAATTTGTCAAATTACGAAAATGCCGAGCATGATACTGTGTGCGAAAGGAAAATGCGTTGTGTTTTAAAAATTGAAAAACGAGTTGAATATGCCAAAATAACTACAATGCATATATGCATGTAGGAGAAAAAGAACCAATCAAATGCAATGCTACTGCTTTAGTCAATTTCACGTTAAAACATCACATTTTTCATCAAAGTTCGTATAAACGCACTTTTTATTTTGGCTCTCCTAAGAAGTAACGATTAGACTTAACACCCTTTCGCACACAAAATATGTTTTGAATTTCGAGTTACATTAAAACTATTAGGGGAGGTAATGAAAAATAATGAAGTGGTTTTTACATATTTATGTAACGTGTTGAGAATCTGTTTTTGTTATCATGAGATGAAAACTATTTATTTGATAACAGTGGTCCACATAATAACAATATAAATATTATGTACAACGTGAGCGTGAATAAATTAACATTCTTGCTTTATATTGAAGACAAGCATAATGAGAATGTTTGTACTTCCATTTAAAAAACTTAAAATTCTAGTTGATATACCTACTGTTTGTACAGTTTGATTTGTATTTCTTACAATTCTTTTAACTTCTTTAAATATTCATGTTCATAAGAACATTTTAACCAAATTATTAAAAGATTTTTTTATTTCTACTGCAAATTTCCTGTGTCGTTGTTTCAGTGTTATTTAAACTGTTTATAATTTAAGACATCAACTGAGGGTGCTTGATGAAATTTCAATATCAAATTAGAATTGTTGAGATTGTGTACATTTCCATGTATTTTGTCACTAACGACCCGGGTTTCGCCTTTCGACATCTTCAGGCAATCGAGGACACGAGCGAACTCAAACTGAAAATACATGGAAATAATTTAAATGTACAAAATCTCAACAATTCAAGATTAAAATTTAACTTTTAAGGTGTTAACTGTCAGTTCTTGGTGGAAAGACATTATATTTAAAAAAAAGCACAATTCATTTGTACTACTTCCACATATTTATAATGATCAGGACCGGTTTCGCTCATCACGAGCATTATCAACTGAATTTAACTGTTTATAGTTTGAAGGAGAAAGTCAAAATGATGCGATATTGGTTTTTTTGACAGTAAGTTGTTTTGATTCCTAAATAATTTATTAAATCGAGTTTTTGTCAAATTTAATAAGATTTTGTGTAACTTTATTTTTCTTAATTTCTTAAATGCCTGTCATGACTTTTGATGTACATAATTATCAAAAAAATAATAATGTAAAGTAATACATTTTTTTTTTTAATTTAAACAATAATTTTATCAAAACGAATCCTTAAATGATACATACTCTTAACGCGGAAGATATGGTAAATCGTTATGAAACAAATTTTGCTGTTGCCTTTTTGGTAATATGAAAAGAATATTCTTAGAATTACTGCTCTCCAAACAACTACTATTCACCTAAATGATACTTAAAACCATTTGGCTTTCCAACACATGCATAACTAGTCGATTTGCATTTCTTCCATCAATTTGAGTATAGCTGAGAAAATCATTGACAGCAAATTTCAGTGACCATAATAATAATATGTCGGTTGGTATCAAATTTTATTGCGCTTTTCCTAAATATTTACGAATTGACGTAGGGCAATATTGACATCGGCGTCCAATTCTTTTAATAGAAATACTTGTTCTTCAACGTCTGCATAGAGATATCTATTGGCTATTCGAGCAGCGTCCCAATGGTCTATTTCCAGATAGTGGGAATTGAACATTGAACAACCTGCGAGAAAATCTCATTATATTGTATTTCCGTTGTCTTTTTAACTGACATATTTAAAAACACCGTTTGGAAATGCTAAGGAAATAAACAAATAAATATAATTACATTATTTGTATGAAAAGAAAATAATATAGCTCAAGTGCCAAAAAATATTTCGTGAGATCTTTATCTAAACCAATAACATATTTCATTTTTTTTTTTGGATTTCTTATAAGATCAATTATTATGAGTTATTTTATCGAAGAAAAATAAAAATTGAGTTCTTTTAAAAACCATATTTAATGATGTACATATAAAAATTATCTGTTTGGTGAAAATATTTTAAGAATACCACTGTGGTTTACTTTTAATAAGATATATATACTTATATCAAATTTGAATCGTTCAAATTGTGTGCACTTCCAAAGTTTTATGACTAACGACTCGGGTTTCTGCATATTCATGCATTCACGGATGGACTTCGAGTTTCGTGCACTTGAATGCCTGCACAAAATTCGAACGATTCAAATTTGATATTGAAGTTCCATCAAGCAACCTCATTCGATATCATAAATTATATACAATGTACAGTAATATTCAAATGGCCACGTTCATAATTTTATAATGTTTATATTTTGATATGCTTTTTAGAAACCATATAATGTATTATGAATAAAATTATTATGACCACCGAAATCTAATTTAAAGTGAAGGATTTTGAAAGGTATTTCGCGATATATGTTATATTTTAGATAACACACTTTTTTAAATTTTATTAGTTAGGTTGAGTTCATAAAAAATATTTGTCATCTTTTAAGCCACGGATATGGCTTAGAAATGCAATAAACTTGAGAGCAATAAATTAGCGAAAAATGACAGAAAGATTTATAAGTAATTTCAGCATAAATTTTTCTGCGAGAAATGCTTGTTACTCAGTTGCTCAACCTCTCTTTTTCGAAGAGTGTGGAGATAGAAGGATAGGGCTAGAGGACTAGTGGGAGGAATTTTTTAGACATTGCAAACAACCATGCCTTCACACAGAAATCCATAAATCTATTGAAAAATTAATTTATGAAACTGTCCATATTGGGACTCGAGCCCATGAGTTCTGTAACCGAAGCGAACGAAGTTGATCACTGCATCATGGGCTCAGACACCGCAATGATACCGGCTAATAAGTGCAATTGTTTTAACGATTTTTTAACGAGCAAATCTCGCAGACAACTAAATAATGTAAAAGCTTTTTTGAATTAAATGTATGCTTGCCATATAACGTTGTTAAACCAAAGGGCACGAAAAGTTTTAACGTTTTTGCTTATCATTGCTTCGATTATTTAATGTACGACTGAAACCATTTAAAAATGTGTCTTTGTTATTTTATAAAATCAAGGAGGCGCCAAGATCTTTTGTAGTAACATAATGTTAGGAAATCACTGTATTAGAATAATTATCAACACTTTTACCGTTTATCATAGGACTTACCCTGTAATCCCTTATCTACATTCCGTTTTAATTTACTAAAATCATGTTTTTAATCTCTATCCTAATTCCTAACGGTCAACTGGAAAAACCAGAATTGGAAAGCAGTAAATCTCACCAACCATATTTATAATTGGACGAAATTGAAAATTTAAGATTTTTGGGAAATACGTTTGCATTACAGAAATAACCACTGGTTTGCGTGCAACATTCTTCCTTCAACAAAGCTCACCAGGGTCTACAGAAATAGGAAAAAATGAAAGATGCCCCCAATGACTCAAGGACTCCGAATAGCATCATCGTGCCACTGAAAATATGAATACAGAGGTGGAAAACTGAATTTTTATTTTAGAAATGTTTATGTTCCAAAGAGAAACCCTGATTTTCACACCGTGCTAGCACATTTAATTACTTATGAATGGTTTATCGTCACTTCAGCCACCTGTTACAGGTATATACCTACATAATTGTTACGATGCTTTGGCGTAATTCCAAATAAATCATTGACTTAAAAATTAGGCGTTGAATTATAATGGCACCCTTTAAAGATACGTGTAGCGTAATATATTTATCATCAGCCTTAATTATTGAAAGATGTGAAGCAGAAAATTTCCAAGCAAGAATTTCACAAATGTTGAAACAAATGCTCTCGAAAATAAGGGAAAACAAAAAAATAATGAGCTGTTTTTAAAGATCACGGCTAGTTCTTATATTTTTTCTTATATATTAACAGTAGATCATTTAGACGCTAGCGTTTTTTATTAGGGCGCTATTTTGGTGAAGCTAATGTTGAGAGTTGAAAATATTTTATCGACCACATCTCATATAACACCCACAAAATATAGCCCATCAATTAATATTAACGTTAAAACATGAAAATATCGCTGTCGATCGTACTTAATGTAACACCCACAAAATAGTATTTAGTTCATCAATTAATGTTAATGATAGAAGTTGAATACTGAAAGTTGAAAATATGACCGTTGACGGTACCTCATGTTACACTCCATCAATTAATAATTATGGTAAAAGTTGAGAACGCTCAATTGAGCTAGACATGGCAGCCAAAATGACATGCGTAAATTTCATGTCGCTACAGTTCACCGTTTGGAAAGAGTTCTTGTGACAGACAGACAGACAGACAGATTGATACATCTATTTACAGCTGTTGTATAAAAATGTCATTAAATCAAATAATTATTTCAATATTTAATTGGTATTTTAATATTTTTTTTTTGTCTTAAATGACACCACTTTTTTATTGAATCAATTATTGTTATATTTAATTTGAAATAATAATTATTTAAGTCATTAGAATCCTGATAGAAGTTTTTTTGCTGAGCTGGGGTTAATATTTAATTTCAAAATAATTCGGAATACGTACATAGTATATTCTTCTACAAACCATAAATATTACTTCATTTCCTTGGCTTTTTTGCTTTTAAATCTATAATTATTAAGTAATCAAAATTGCTCTATTTCATTTTCTGTATTATGTTAATTGGTATTACACTATGTAAGATCGTTCGAATCTAATACGATTAATAGAAAAGAAAATATTATGCTCAGTTGAAGACACAGCAGATTAATTAATAAATTGTCTACTTGTCTGACAGATTATTTTCAACAATTTATTATTTCATCGTGTCAAGACAGTGCAATTTTTCTGCATTATTGATCTTGATTTTTTAAAACAGTTCGGCTCCTGACAGCATTTGAATGAATATTTTTCACAACCCAAACTCGCAAATTGTATGGTGAGCTTGTGTGGTGGACTTCGGGGCGGAGCCTTTTTAAAGGTCAAAAATAATACCACCACAATGTAGCTATTAGCGATGGATGGTGTGTGTACTTTAAAACGAGAACTCGCGTGTAAACGAGAACGTGACACACACTCTTTCTCGTTTTAGCACATATACCTCCCAATCGTATGTGGAAGTGCCCGTGTGTAAAGACGGCTATACATTCAGGCGCTTCCACGCGCGATCAGGTAGTTTGTGTGCTTTAATACTAGAAAGAGTTTGTGTGACGTTCTCGTTTTAAAACAGATTAACCACCAGATGGCGCGTGGAATCGCCTGTGTATAAAATCGGCTATTGTCGACATTAAATTGAATGTATAGACACTGCTGAGGGTATAGAAGTGGCTTACAATTAAATGCACTTTTGTTAAGATCATATTCACTTTCATAAAAATAGTTTCCACTTATAACAAATACTTTCCACAAAAAACAAATTGTTTCACTAAAAATAAAGTGATAAAATATATTTTAATCTTGAAGAAATATATTACACTAACTTACGAAAAAATATTTTCACATAGATAAAATATTTTTAAATCAATATTAATACTCACATTTTCAAAATCGATAGTCACACGAAGCTGTAATGAAATGTCACTTATTCTTCTACCCTATATTAGGCCGCTTATATTGTCTTTGCTCCACGCATTAGAATATATTACACAAACCAAACCAAACCAACCCTAACATAACCTACTACAACTTAACTCACTTCGTTAAAGGAATCCGTGACTAAGTGGAAACTATTACAATCAAAGTTTGAGTGTACTAAGTTAATACTATCTAATCCAAAGTGTAAACTATCGAAATAAAAGTTCAAGTGTACCAAGTGAATACTATCTAACACAAAGTGCAATTATTTATAAACCTATATAAATATCATGATATAGGCAATACATTTGTATGTAAGTATATTATAATGCAAATGTACATATTATTATAACTGTGCATATTATTATTACAGTATTTTTAATAAAAAAAATATTTAGCAAGCCGCGTGATTAGCAATGTGTCATTTGGCAATCGAAAAAATAAATGCGCACTGTTTTTTGGCACCAGAGATATTTTATTGGTGTAAGAAATGTAAATGTTTCTAATTTTATATTATCAATTTATTATTTCATATTTAAAAGTTTGTTTCAATTGCAAGAAGTTTCAATAGTAGAATTGTAATTTTACACAATGTTCAGTTAAGTAGATAACAAACATAAGATAATAAAAGCAGTACTAATAAAACAGTTTTATTGAACAATGACTTGCTAAAACGTGAACCCTTGCCAGGAATAATGTTGTAGGTACCTACCGAACAAACTGTATTGCAATATGTATGTAATAAATTCAAATTTAAACGCCTTCTTTCACCACTTTACATTTAAAACTCTTAGAACGGTATGTTTATTGTATTTAAAATATAAAATGTAAAAAACAAAAGCAATTGCTTCCGTTTTTTCAATTGTTCTCAAAACAAGAATATTGTAGGATGTAACATTATTCCGGGTAAAGACTGAAGTAAAGAATACTTTGACAACAATGTTTTTAGGTGTGATAGGTTCCATGAAATAATAATTTTTTCACGTTATCAAACTAATACAGGCATGTAATTCATTGTTATAGTATAATGCGGGGCTTTTTTGCCATGTAACGCGGTGGAACGGCGTTCCTGCACCGTTTCCCATAATATTTTTAATATAAGAAATTATGTAGTCGAAACAATTTTACCGCTTACGTATAATTCGTCGTCAAAATAAACTTTAAATTTCTAAAAAAAAAACGTTTATTTTTTATATGCTTCGTGGTATAGGAAAAGCTGCCTTAAGTTTTATTTGAACATAATTTTCTTTAGTAAAAAGCTTAATAAGAAGTGAGTTCCGGCATCTTTTTTTTCTAAAAAAAGCTGTACGTTAAATGAAGTTCATCAACAAAATCATTATTTTCATTTTAGCCAACAATAATTTGGTGTACAGCCAGTTGTTACTATTATTATGATAGCTCTCTTTTTTACTGAAAATACATGTTTATTAAAAAAATAAATGTTTTATCTAATCTACATAGTATAAAATACAAATAATTGGTCAAATATTATGAAAATAAGTTGGATAGAAATTTATTCTATTTTTTTTAATAAAATAAATTAAGAAACAATACCTACTTTACTATTAGAAAATCTAGTTATTTCAAACAATACCTACCTACAATCTGCCATGCATAACATTGATTTTTTAGTGTTATATCATTAATATTAGTTTATTTCATATGGCTACCCGATTACTCACAAAAATGAAATGTCAAATTGAAGGCCGTTCCTAAACGCAACATGCTATTGAATTATGTTTTTAATATGTATATCCAATGAAAAAATATATCGAAAATGTCTAAGTCAAGTATTTTAGAAAAGGCAGAGAAAGCGCTAGAATTTCTGAAAACAAACGACAATTCTAATAGGTTTGTAAAATTCTACATACAGTTAAAATAACAGAAGGAAAACAACTCGTAAAATATTTATGTTTTCCCAATTTCACCATTCTGTGTAATCTGTCATAAATAATGACGGACTCTCAAATCGATGATACGTTGGTGTGTGTTTATTGTTGGCGTGTTCACAACTCCGTTTGTTGAAAATTATGCTTACTTTATTACTTCCTGCCCTAAAGAGTGAAATGTTTATCATTTTGATTTTACAGTGATTTTGCTAAATTACTAAAATATGAAATGCATTTTGTAATGTTATTATAGAGTTAATGAACTTCAACAACATGCTGGTGTCTTGGGACAATGTATGGGAGCAATCGGAGGACATCCCTCATTGCTCGGGAAGTTTTCTGATTTGCTCCAACGAGCTATACCAATCCTTCTCGGCCTCTGTTCCCACAGCAGTGTAAGGCATTTTTAATATATCCACTCTTCTATCCCTTTTAGGTTGATATTGTTATTCGATTTTCAATAATCAAAAATTTATTACTGCCACAAGTAATAATAGATAATCAAAAACTATTAATTTGATATCTGTAGTAATAAAATGACGAGAATTGTGAAAGTTTATATAAGAAATAGGAAACATCAAAAAATTTAAGCAGACTAAAAACCTCATGAACACCCATGACCTAGATCTCAAATTTAATCTGTAGCTGAAAAAATTAACAATTGTTGTAGACATTGCCAGAAACTGAACCCGGAACCTTCTGGTCTTCTTTAAACTGGAAGAAAAATTTACACCCCATGTAATATTAGTTGTGGCGGTATGAGACCTATAGTTACTTTAACAGATTAGTGTAGTGTGGGAAGATGGAGACTCTTAAGAGATTAGGACCACATTCTGATAAATAATATTTCTAGGAAATATTAAATTGAACGTAAACCTTTTGAAGACTGCTGCACTAGAAAACATATACCCCAACAATAGATACTCAATGTTTATCTACGGGAAGCCCAAATAATCATACATTGGAATCAGTTAAAATTAATAAAAAGTTAATAACAAAATACTTCATTGAATGCTTACGTGGCGTATTATCTATGGCAAGTAAACATACTGTATAATATGGCTTTATTTTATTGGTTTCAAAAGTGACTAATACCAGTACTGATTTATATGATCCTCAGACTGTAATTCAAGACTTAATCGGGCAGGCTCATTGATTATATATTTTGGAGCTCCTAATTATCACAATTAATATGAGAGGATAATTTGCCATTGTGAAAATTTCTAGGCTTTATGTATTATTATTAAGTAAACGTTTTCAGTTTAGTTGATTCTAATGTGTTACTATTTGGCCTTCCCATTTGTAAACATGAAGTGTCCTTGTAAATGGCGCCCTTGTATGGGATATTTCATAACTTTTTCTAGTGAAACACAAATGCCTCTTTCTTTTTGGAAGGTTTACAAATTTTAATATCTGTAAAGTTATTTTCATACAAATTTTATATTGTAAAATTGAAGAAAATTATCTACAAATATATTTACTTCACAGGCCGAAGTCCGACTTGTAGGAGATGAAGCTTTGAACAGGGTGGTAATCGGAGGCATGCCCTTCCATGCATCAAAGGTTCATCTTCATCTCAACAACAATATCATCGCTACCAAGAGCGCAAGGTAAATTATAGGTATTTTATGGTCAGAAAATTAAAAGAACACATTAAATTTCAATTAAACAACAAAATAATTATTTCCTGAAAAATTTTTGTTATAAATACCTTCTAAGAATCTATTATAATATTGTTAATCCATTTATAAACATACCCTCTTAAATTTTCTCTGCAATCAGTTTACTAAGATTAGAAATAATAGATGAAAGAATTTTTCCAATGAATTCATGTCTATGCTGTCAGAAGTTGCCATTGGTGATACAATGATCATTGTTTTGGTATTTATATGAAGGGTTTTTGTTATTTTGTTGTTTTATTTTACTGATTTTGACATTGATAGATTTTATGATCTCGGTATTTCACCTATGTGAAAAAATTTGAGCTTCTTTTAAGTAAACCAATTTGTGTTACAGTAAACATCAATTTAAGATAAAGGATTTATTCCTGAGATATACTGCATTGCATCATGTTTCTGAAAAATTTCATTTATTCTCATATAAAAATTCTATACAGTTGTTTTTTTAATTTTATATAGATGGCTAAGAGCTGCTCTATCCCGAATATGTCTCGGAAGAGGTTGGTTGCGTGCAGGCAGTGGTCGAGGAAGATTGTTTGCTCAAAATATTTTCCCAAAGTTGAAAGATACAGTGGAAAAAGTGGGGGATGCCACCGTGATTGCTGAAAAAGGAGATGTTCTATTGATGGAGTGCATGGAAGCTAATTTGCCGAGAATTGTAAAAGCTCTCTCCCCTTTCGCTACCAAGGATGAAATGTTTGGTAAAAACACATGCATTCTTTTTTAAATGACAGCATCTTTAGCTAAAAATATAAATCTTGAATGTATCTTTGTATGAAGAAATCTTTGCTTTGGGATTGTAATCCTTGTTTTATTGTTTTAGAGCTATATGTTATTGTTCATTATAAATTGTAACGATTGCAACAGGCAAGTAAATAGATTCATGTGATTTTATTTAGTAGTCCAAAATTCTTCAAAACACTAAAATATTAATAGGGTAAAATGTCAAAGTAAATTTTATTAACTGGTTGATAGCTATTTCAGCTTAACGTCATCGCAATACTTTTGTTGAACTAAATACTTTGATATTTTACCTTATTACTTTAGTTCTACCAAGTAAATGCCAATTCAATCACTAAAATATTGATTGTGAATATTTAAAAGAATATTTCAAAAATGGATATTTTATGTATGTTTTGCTTGAATTGATTAAATAATGAATATTTCGAATTTTTTAGGATTATTGACAAGTTTGCTGGTACACATTGATTCCTCAATTGCTCCAATAAGAAGAAGCTCTGCCAACTGTGTTGCGGATTTGTGTCAGTACCATCAGAAAAAATTCATCACCCATGTTTACAATATGGCGATTGGTAAGATTGTTTTTAATAGCACGTATTAGCAAATGCTATGTGAATGTTACATTTGTAGTGTTCTTACGTCATCATCCCTCATTTCAATTTTAAAAGTTAATACTGTATGATGTAAGTAAGTGTTATTCATAATGTAATTCTGAAATGAATGTACTTAAATTCAGCACTATAGAGCGACTGTTATAATTTTGCCGTTAAGCAGGAGCTACGAACCTTATGGGACAGTGTGGCCACGATATAATCGATCAGTATCTCTACTCTTGCATTTATTGGAGCCCTTTATCTGATCAGGAAAGTTTCCTAACTAATTATGCGGGTTTCACGCATCATGATCATGACAATGCATTGCTTCACTCTGATGATGTGACTCAATATCTTTTCCAATTTACATTGTTTGTTTATATCTTGGATGTTAAGTGCCTTTAAAAAGTAATGGAAATTATTTTTATGGAACGCTAAAACACAGGCATTCAAAGATTTGATAGCTACATATACCACGCTCATTTAACTAATTTAAATGGGTTTTTTAAACCAATGTCAAGTTTAGGTCTATGGTGATACATCATGGTCAGATGCCCCATGAAGGTGGGCGATATGGCTGGAAGTAAGTTAATACTCATTTTTTTTATTTTTTGTTCCAGATGCCTTGACTCTTGAGTCTGCTAGTCAAAATTCAGTAATTGGATGGTTTGGTGCCTTACGAATACTATTTCATTCCAACTCAATCAACGAACTACCGTCAGATATAATGCCAGCTGAAAAATGCATGAAGGTAATTAAATTTTTAATAATAGGTTGTTTGTGGGTTTTTGTTTGACAACAGAAATTTTAGTAGTTTTGATTGAATGCTAAAGGAATATTTCCTTTTCTAGATATATCAGGTGTGCTTGCACTACATTGAGTCGAATACCAGCGATCACAACATTCACAATGCCTCAATGGAATGTCTCAATGTGTTGCTAACAGATCCAAGCACGTCTTTCAGGTCGGCACTGCTAAGTATTGACGGGGCGATATCTATTAATGTAAACAAGGAAAGGTCTAATGGTAAAGGTCACTGTAGATCTGTCAGTGAGTAAATGTATTATTTTTCCCTTTAATTTTTTCACGATTCAATTTACGTCTTAAGCTGTATTCTATTGAACTCATTTATTTTAATTTGGAATTATTTTAAATGTTAAACTTGAATTATTGAGATTTTTTACACTTCCATGTATTTTGTCACTAACGACCTGGGTTTCACCTTTCGGCATCTTCTAGCATTCGTGCGCTCGAATGCCTGAAAATGCCGAAAGGCGAATCCCGGGTCGTTAGTGACAAAATACATGGAAGTGTACAAAATCTCAATAATTCAAGTTTAAGTTCCATCAAGCACCCTCAGTCAATGTCTTAAATTACATTTAAATGTTAAATTCAAAATGTCTTGCGTGTTTGTTTGTTTATGTGAATATTTTCTGGTAAAATAACGTCCAAGTAAAAGAAAAAACTACTTTCTCATTTCTATTTATTTTTTCTATAAAGGTTCAGTGAGTATGGTCCAATCCATTATGTCAACCCCATCATCAATGATAAATCTATCAGAAGATTTGCTTCTGAGTGAGCAAAATGATTCTTTTGCTTTCCACGGTGCTTTACAATTGGGGAATATGTCCCAACAGCAGACACCATTTAGAAGTATGGAAGATTTGAGCATAAAGGTAAAACAAAAATCTATTTTTATCTACAGTTAAAATATTAACAAAAGTGTGAAAAAAAATATATTTTGTATAGGGTATCAACACGCCGGACTCTCCTTGTGATTCAATGATTAGTGATATAAACTCCGAGAGGATGACATCGGAACAGATATCTTCTTATGTAAATGAAAAATTTGAGAACAAACAAGATGAAAAAGATGATGTTCAAAGCGATGAAAGTGAAATTGAAGATATCCAAGAAGAATTACAATCAGCTAAACCAAATCAGTTAAAGGTAGGAGAAAAGATTTTGAAGAAAACTCTTTTAATGATTGAAGCAAATAGACAGTTCTTGATACAAATTTCATGTACTGTATCTTTTTAGCTCAACATTGGAAACTTTTACGATGCTGACGCTCCTTTGAAATTTTGTGCACGTCTGTTAGCTAGCCGATTTCTTCTAACAGGATATTCAGGTAATTTTAATGAAATTAAATTTCTCAGTCAGTTTCAATGCTCTCAATTTCTACTGTTAATCTAATTACCTATCTTATAGGGCAAATAATCTCTGACAGAAGTGTCAGAGTGTCGGTGAAAGCTTCAGCTATTTCTTGCTTGTCTTCCATAGCTGCAATGTATCCTCAAGTTTTGACCTTGTTTCTCGACAAAGAGGGGGATTTAGCCGCTCAAAAAGTGTCCGGTAATTGTTTTTTTATGAAGATATATAATGTGATGTTAATTTATTTAAATGCATCTTATAGAACCTGTAAATGTTGAATTTTCAGCCAACTCTGAACTGAGCAATGTTTCCAATAATGAGCAATTAAATGATTTTGTGTTAGAGAGAAATATTTGCTATCAGGAATCGATGACTGATTCATATTGCCAAGACCTTTTAAGCAAAAGTATTGATAGGATGAGTCAAGCGAGTGGTGGAGGAAGCAATATTTCTGGTATCAGTCATAAACAGACATCGTCAGCTGCTGTTAAAAGAGATAAATACAAAACTGCCGTGCAAGAGAGCACTGAGAACAGTTCATCATTAGCCAATGTTCCGAGCAATATCTTGGATAGTAAACCGCAAAGTACATTGCAAAATTCGAATCAAAACCAAATGGGCGCCAGCTTTATGAGCGGTGACAGTGTTAACTTGGCTATGACAGCCAGTAATTTTACTATGGGAAGTAATATGACGGCTTCAAATGACCCTCTGTCTACAGATTTTTTGATGACAACCAGTATTGACCCATTGACATCGAGTTTAGATCTTGAAATGAAATTCGATCATTTCGGTGAGTCAACTACAAGTCTGGAAAATGAATCCGAGCAGTTAAATGTCACAACACAATACAATTTAGAACAGAGACTGCAAGACATGCTTTTGAAAAATGATGGGGGTAGTAAGATCATTGATAGACAGATTTCAAATGAATCTAAAAGTTCTACTTCGAATTCTTTAGATGCACCAGATCAATTGAAACCATTGAGTACTCGAGATACGGTTGTTCGCAAACATTCATCTGAACGAAACATTATTAATTCAGATAAAGTGTTGGAAACTGTAGAGGAAAACTGTAATAGTGACAATGTATTTGTCGAAGACTCGCGTTGCCAATTTGAAAGCAGTCAATCCGGTGAAAAAAATGCAAGCCGTGAGGTGCAAAGCAGACAAGAGTGCTATGAGCAAATTGAAGAAAGCGAATTTGTCCATCAGCACTTGTCTGAGTTTATTTTTTTATTGGAGAATCATTCGGATCCGCAGATCCGCGGCTTAGTGAGAGTGTGTATTGGCAGCTTTTTAAATTCTGCTCTAGATGTTTCATTAGGTGATTTTTTCAAATGGTTGCCATTTTGTTCATTACCAAAAAAGTTTGCAGATAAAATGAATATAAACAATTTGATTGCGATAATGTCAAAGGTTTGTACATTTCAAAATACACCGTATTTCATTTAGCATTGTCTCGATGTTTTTATTTACAATTTTTGCAATCTTTCAGGGTTTATCTGATGAAATCCATTCATGTGTAAATAACTCTTTAAATGCGATTGGAAAATGTATCAAGATGATTTGTTCAAGTTACCAGAATTCAGTTGTGAGTTTGGTGCTCAATGCTCTCCGTTGTATTGAAACAAATCCATATTGGCTGTGCAAAGTCAATCTATGTAAATTTTATGAGAAACTTCCGTTTGAAAAGTATGTTCATATAAAATTATTTCACAAAACATTTTTTAGGAGATAAACTTAATTTGAATGAATCTGATAATATATGTTATTCATTTTTACAGGCTCTGTATAATATTACCTGACTGGCATTCGCGTAGCTTACGAATACTAGACATAATTATATGTTTATTGGGAGACCAAGATCAGAGAGTTCGAAAGGCCGCCTCTGAAGCAATAGCTAGGTACACATTTGTACTTCTTTAATTGTAAAATGTTCAAAAACTTTCGCTTAAAAGGCATTAACTTGGTTTATTATAAAGTCGATCTTTTTGATAAAGCAACGAATAATATTTTCTTTTCAGAATTATTCCTTCCTTGTTAATACCCTCGTCATTTGATATCAACAAGCTCATAACAGATTTAGCCAAGAAGCAAACTGAAAATCTATTTTTCCTCGGATGTCAAGCGGAAGTCAACTTGTTGGCGGATTTCAAGCAATCTTTCGTTTTGTCTGATTTACCGGGACCACTGAAAGATATCCGCGAAGAAAGTAACGAAAAGAGTAAATCGAATGATAAAAACAATCAGCTGTTACATAATTTGAAAACTGTCTTATCCACCCTTACTTTTAGGCTGATGGAATCGAATTGTAAATATTTCTTGGTAAGTAAGTTAGACTATCCTCTGAATAATAGGTTTCATTTTTTTCTTGTGGTTATTACACGATGATGTTTTATTTTACAGCAAGGATGCTTAGAAACTCTGCTTGAGATCAGTTTACAGTACCCACCTACAAAATATCCTGATTCATATTCAGAGTTAGGATTACTTGATGCCTGTTTGCAACTGTTAGAGTACCGGACTTTACCGGTTTCATGCTGTGAAGCATTAATTGCTTTTGTAACGCAGATATATGCTGGTAAGATGTAGGCATATTTGGACTTATATTATAATAATTAATGAAATTCTAATTTTTGAAGCTATATTTTTTTAACTTTTCTAGTGGAAGCATGGAATACAATACGACGTTATGCTGAAGCGAACAAATATGACACATTACCGCCCTTGAAACCTAGTGATAATTTAAAACCCGTTGTTCCCCCAAAGCCTTGGTTTCATTTTGGAAGTGGCAATTTTGCAACTAAAGCAGAAACATTATTAATAATTACTCTAAAACTATTGAATGTTATCATTCATATTATAGAAGATGCGGTTCCAATAATAATTCAGCAAAAGTCATCAAGTATTATTCCGGCTAGTCCGATCAGAAGAAGAACAGGTAATAGTGACCCTTGTTCTTGTGGGTTTTAAGTAGTGTAACCATTTTGTCTTTTTGCCAAGCAACACTTGAATAAATGTACATTTTATCGATGGAACATCAGACTTTTGTTAGTAATTAATTGTAATATTGTTTTATGTTTCTGTTTACTCAACTAAATTATCTTTTCTCAGCCGACGTCACTCCGAAGCGGCATTCTGCATCTTCAAGCGGTGGAGATGTTCAACTGCCAGATGATAAAAATACTCTTCGAAAGAAAGTGCCATACAATTCAATTTCTGGACATTTCACTCCGATTGGTTATTTTGCCAATGATGCTGTTTTTATGAGGCTCTATGGAAATTTAAGGGCTACTTATTCTAGTCATAAGGTTTGTTCAATAGTTTAAGTACTGCAATATTATACGGTGAAGTTGTAGATTTCCATAATAGACGACAAAAAAAAAGTATTGGCCATTGATTTCATGACTAATATTGGCAGAATTGAATGTAGATGCCTAATTTTGTACTCTTCATGTTTTTATTTGCCCACTTCTAGACTATGTTTATTTATGATGTGGTGTTTTCTTTTCGACATGCCGTAAAGTTTTTAGCTGTATCAAATTTGGTATTGTAAATTTATTAATTATTAAAATATCTGATGAAAGATTTTATTTGTTTTAGGTTAACTTGGAATCCACAATAAGTATTTTCTTAAAATTTGTTTCTACAACACTCGATAGTGTTGCCATACAATTAGAAGTTATGACTGACAAGGAGGCAGGAAAGGTTGCCGAAGAAGTTTTGTATTATTTAAAATGCATACTGCCAATTAAACCTGATAACTCTGTTTTCTGCGTCACCCAGATGCTGAAATGCCTATCGTCTATTAATATGACAGCATATCGTAATGATTTGAAAACCTTTTTCACCAAAAGTAATTCCACTGACACAAATGAATGGGATAGTAAAAGCGATTCAAAATGTTCGGTATTAAGTTTTTATAGAGATGTTATGATTGTCAATAACACTGAAAAATATGTAAATTTTGATTCAATGAAGGATTATGATGATGTATCTCTGAATTCTCCACGGCATATTTCTAATGGAATTTGTTGGAGTTCTAAATCCTTTTCCACCGATAACTTCTTGCAAATGGATAAAGATTGTTACATAAACGTTAAAAATTTCTCAAAATGCAAGATTGATAAGAAATGGAGTACAAATAAACAGGATTTAGCACGTTATTTGAGACTTATAGAACCAGTGGTTATTCAAGCTCTCAAGGTAAATTATGATTTTTTTTAACTAGGTTAATGATATTAATTTTTGAAATGATAAATAACTAAACATTGAAATCATTTCTTTCAGAGTTATACAATACAAAATAATATTTCTCTACAGTGTAGAGTGTTGGAGTTATTAAATCAGCTTTTGGCTCTGAGGGTAAATTACTGTTTATTAGACAGCGATCAGGTCTTTATAGAATTTGTTTTGAAGCAACTGGAAAATATAGAGCATCATGAAATACTGTGAGTTAATACTAAAAACTATTTTAGATAATATCAAGATAGAGAAGATATCATCTTTCATATCTTAAGAAGTATTGCCATGTTTCTGATAATTATGATTTTTGATATTTTTGTTTTCAGTAACTGCGGAGAGCTAGTGCGATGTATTTTCACATTCTTGGTGCATTTGTCGGCTGCAAAACATCATACGAAACAACTTATGGATATTCCGAAGGTAATTTATATTACGTCAGTTATGTGAAGAGTGTTGTTGAAAAACCACTTGGGGGTGCAACCTACCAAGTAACCTCAAACCATAATTTTAAATGAACACAAAATAATAAAGTGACTCAAATTTTTTTACATATTTTCATTTTATGTTTTTTTTATTCTTTGCTAATCATTGCTAGCTCATTCAACTCTGCGATGGTCTAATGGCAAGCGGAGTCCATTCGGAATGTGTAGAATCTCTTCATCCAGTAGCCTATCGAGTTTTTGTGAGTGGCCAGAATCTACAGCCAGGCTCCTTGGGTCGGCAGCAGGCTTTAGAGGCGCAGGTCACAAAGGAAGTCATTTTTGCTATGCTGCAGAAACTTATGCACGATGCCAAGGTATAAACATTTATGTATTTTATTACTCTTCCTATTTTATAACATTGCCTTCAATGAGATCATTTCAGTACCGTTAGATCTTAATAAGACAAAGATTGAGGGAGTAAATTGTTTAACATTACTATCTCACCTCTTTCTAGAAATATTTTTTTAGTACTGTTATTCACAGAGATGATGATTTAAAAATTCAATACATCCGATATATGAATTATGTCATCATTTGAATCCGGGACATTCCTTTTATATGCTTTTAATAATAGCCCATTGAAATAATCCACGGACGTCTAATAAAACATTTAAATAATCAAATTTGAATTATTGAGATTTTGTACACTTCCATGTATTTTGTCACTAACAACTTGGTTTCGCCTTTCGGCATCTTCAGGCATTCGACCGCACGAATGGAGTCCATTCGTGCGGTCGAATGCCTGAAGATGCCGAAAGGCGAAACCCGGGTTGTTAGTGACAAAATACATGGAAGTGTACAAAATCTCAATAATCCAACACAATAATTTGATATTGAAATTCCATCAAGCACCCTCAGTCGATGTCTTAAATTATACTTAAATTATATTTAAATAATCATTGGTAAATTTACCAAATTGTTTTTGACCAGCTGAATACAAAATATTTATTTTGTTTATTGCCCTTTGATTTAAAAAAAAGATATACACAAGAACAACTGGAGAAATTCTCCACAATGTAAAGCAATTTCTTCCGTTAGAGTTTTTCTGGTTGTGTTCAATGGTTGCATGAAGACTATAGCCTTATGTAACACTCAAAGAATAAGGTTAGAATACAATATATGAATGGTTATAATTATCTAAAAAAAAAATCATTATTGCAATTAATGACCATGTCTTTCCAGGTGGTCAAATTGATGTCATCAATCCTTATATTCTCAGAGGAACATTCTGAGAGCTATTTTCTATGGTCTCGACTTGCATGTGATACGCTTCTCCAGCTACTTAAGCAGCGCTGTGCGGATATTAATTCTGTGGAAAGCTTCATCTGCATGGAAAAACTGTTTGACTGCATTCACCGAGAAGTTTTATTCGATCAAAGCAGAATTGAAACAATCATCAAAATTATGTTTGATAAGCCACCCGATCATGTGAGTTATAAGTATGATATTGATATATTATATATAGTTGATATTTTTAGAAACATAGTTCTATTTATTATAGATTGATAATAATTTCTGTTTCCCAGATTTGTGTATAATAAAACCATCTTTTTATTTTTAGGAGCATGCTTCAAATGAAACTAAAGAACGTTGGTTGGCAACGTTGCTATTATTTTTACGAAAAGTTATCTCAAACTACCCGGAAACTGAAATATTGTTGTCTTTAAACTATCTCAAAACTGCTCATATTTCCCCAGCAGCTATTTTCTTCAATTTACAAGATGAGATAGATCCGCTGAATGTGCAAACAGTCAATGAAAATTGTGCGAATCTATCTCCAGATGTCATATTTGTCAGATTTTTGTTTAGAATAATTACCTATTCATTAGTTGAGTTTGAAAATTGTGATGAAAGAAATCTCGTTGAACTCGGGCATAGCGACAAAGATATGATAGATGGAAAGAATTCATATTGGTGCAGTTTGACAACGAGCTTTGTCTGTGAAGTGAAGCATTTGCTATATTTAAAAGGTAAGTCGAAAAGAAGTACTAAAGCAATATGCTAATTTGAATTATGGGTATTAATTGGTTGATAATGTATTTATTCAATTAGTATTTTGTAAATATCAGAAGAAATATCTCACTGATTGCCGCTGAGCAACTTGCGCTCCGTTTATGTATTATACGAAATGCAATGACACGGGCGTGTGATGTTTACTCTGTCAATTGATCTGCACTGTAGGACTAATGTAGGATAATTAAGTCTATTTCATGAGAATAATTCTACCATTGGAATTTACATTATGACATTACGACATGTCAGTTTCTAGGCCACAAATTTTTTATTGTATTATGCTTGTGATTAATAATATCAATTCTACTTTACAGATGGCTGCAAATTCCCACTTCTAGCCAAAATGGCACAGACCGTTTTACAAAATGAGCAAAGTGGGTTGAATACGGGGCTCTATACTCCCGAAGAAAACATTCCATTAGAAAGACTGTCGGCGATCTGTACTAGGATATCGTGGAGGCAGCCGTTATTGACAGTGCACTGGTGTCATTTGTTGATGAGACTTAAATTCCTCGATCAGAAGTATTGGAGCACTCTCTTTGGGTTTCTGCAAAAACCATCCAAACAAACTGAAAATAACAAGCAGAGAAATTTGCATAATGAAATCTTGCAAATTGGATGTTTTATGTCACTTTGCGAATATTTTGTTAGTATCCATTCATAAGTATTTCCAAACCATATTTTTTTATATTAACACATTGCTCTAATTTGCCACGTCAATCACCATAATAATTATGAATGAGACTACGCATTCTAAGAAAATATTTTGTTCAAATAAGAATCGAATATTGTTACAACAGCTGGAATAAAATAAATGAATATTGTTCTTTACATTATGACAGTTAAAAAATGGCACGAATCATAAACACATCCTTGTTGGTAATAAAAGAGATAAGGTATTTTTTTATGACGGACTGACATATTACCTGTTAATACTATAATATAGCATTCATTATCTTCAGTGATTACATTAAACCTACAGAGATGAATTATCTTGATCTTCCTAATTATGTATTTCTGCATTTTCAGGTTGATAACGGTTTGGATGAAGTAATTTATTTGACTTGGTTGTTGGTGAACAGAACCCATTTGATTGTTAGATATTATTCTGAGGATATTGTGAAGGAACTTGTTGACCAAGTCAATGACAACACAAGTGCTTCTGGTTTACTATTGCAAGCTATTGCTGCTAGATGTCATCCATGCATTAAGGTTATTTTTACCATATATATTAAACTAATTATTTCTTTGATCGGTATCATAGTGAAGTCATGATTTTTTTTACCTCAGAAGGTTGACATAGCAATGGAAATTATTCCGAATAAGTTACGTTCAAATTGACATAATGTTTTCTGTTTATAGGGCACGTTTGGTATAAAAGTATGTAAGATTCTATCAGGATGCCATTCCACGCAATCAGGATCTCTTCTCCTGTTCATTTGTCGGTTGATTGGAACTCTTCACCCTTCAAACTCGTTCCCCTTTGCTAGGCTTGCTATTGTTAGATGCAAGTATCTTGCGTCACTTACTGCTGAAGAAACTGAATCTCAACTACCGAAAGAAGATTTACAAATTGCTTTGGATACACTGCAGAAAGACCATGTTCATATCAGGTATCATATTTATTTTTCTTTTCTTCTTGGTTTTTTGATATAAGTTTAAATTTCGTGAAAAATATGCTGGTATTGTACTACATATCTATAACTAGGTATTAGCCTGTTCTAGGATGATGTTTCAATCTTTGAGATATTAATTGAGGACGTTTTTGATAACTATATTAAAATATAAACTGCAAATCAAACCTTGAATTGTTAAAATTTTGCAATTTTCAAAAGAAATAAAAAAAGTCCAGAACCAAAATAAATGACAATTTGATCCAATGTATGTATGAGCTTATTTTAAAATTTATTTCATGCTTACTTTTTTCAATGTAATTCACTTATTTATTTGACAACAAATAAACAATGGATTAATTAAGATAACTCTTCAAAATTAAAATTGTTATTTTATTTGAAAATTTTCTCAGAGGCAAATGATATATTGCATAACAAGACACAAGTGGAGTAATAGAGTTATCAATTTTAATTCAATATTGAAAATGAATTTCTTCAAAGTAACTGCTGAGTTCATGGAAAACAAAAAGATATCAATACAAATAAGTTTTACGACAGTTCTGTTGTCTTTGAGAAGTTTGATTTAAATGTATTTTTTGAATTACATTTTAGAAACTTTTTTATGTGTTCCCCAGGCATCCAACCCTCATACAAGAGGTCAACATCTTGGCATCAACATTCTTTGATTTGTCTCCTCTCGATTTATCTCAAGACAGGCCGATAAATGCTCAATATATAAATACAACAGCCGTTGATAATGGGTGGCTAGTCAACCAAATTAAAAATAGGTATGAATTAAATTAAATAGAGATGTTAAGAATGTTTATTATGTCACTCAATGCTGTGAATTTCTGGTCTTGAATGTCGGATTTACTTTTGCATAATTATATGGACATGCTTGAAGTATATAGATTGCACATAGATAACATGTTTGATACTACAATTTTTATTTAAAAAGTAACTGCGAGTTATTTATTTAAAATTTTTGATAATAAGTTTGATTAATTTCTTCAACTTCTATATGGCTTCTAAGGCTGTAGAAATTTAGAACTAAAAGTTATTTAAATAATGTTATTTTTTTTGCTTTGAAGTAGTAAATAATATGTTACTATAGAAAGTGAAGACTTTTAGAAAAAAGCTGCTATCTAAAATGTTTAATATTATCAACCATTGATGCATTCCACAAAACATGGTGTACAGGGATCCAATCGTTTCTCAATATTAATAAACATTATCTGAAAAGGTAGCAGACATAATTATAATAGAAATTGCATGCAATATCAATGCTATATTACGTTGC
Organism: Himalopsyche phryganea; assembly: GCA_022494535.1. Classification (NCBI taxonomy): domain Eukaryota; kingdom Metazoa; phylum Arthropoda; class Insecta; order Trichoptera; family Rhyacophilidae; genus Himalopsyche; species Himalopsyche phryganea. The sequence goes on along the minus strand of JAGVSL010000018.1, from coordinate 1,605,518 downwards.
TTCAATTGGCAACCACTAACCAATCACATTTATTGATTCTTTCTAGATGTTACAAAAATGTCAGCAATCCCCAAATATTTGGAAAACATGCTAGCCTAGCAAAGTTATTGGCTTCGTTGAATGTCGAGAAATTAAATAGTATAGTCACTTGTCCTGAATTTGACCGTCAGATTATCTGTCATACGTTGAAATTAGGAACGGACATGTATATGGAAAGTTTTGTTTATACAATATCCGAATGGGAAATAATCGAGTCTCAAAAGCGTAAGGAACAAATCAAATTGCAAATGTCAAACAATGAGGAGAGTATTGTGAAAGAAACAAGCGGCAATATGGAAACAAATATTCTCAATATTGCAAATAATTTTGTGAGATTCAAGAAAATTGAACCGCAGTCTCAGTTTTTCGTCTCAATTCAAGATCCAGCGGAAATGATAACAGAAAAGAGTGATCAGAATGCATCACCTAGTAAATTTGGGCAGTTGAAAATCGAAATCCGGGACGAAAAAACCGATATTGTTTTGCCTGAGTTGGATCCACTGTTGTCAGTCTCGTTGCTCAGTTTGGAGAGATCTGTTCAAGCCATTGTTGCGTTATTTCCTAGGCAAAGTAGGCCTTTGAGCCAATTTGACAGTGGGAACTGCACCGATAATCAAACCATGGATAAATACACGAGACGTTGCTTCCAAGTCTTCAGAGATAAATTATTTCACCAGGAATTAGTCTGCATACAATATTTGGTTACTAGTTATTTAGAATGTTTGAAAAATATCAAAACCGCTTTGGAAAATGTGGATTGTGATGTTTGCGAGAAGGTTATGGATTTATTCCTTCCAAGGAGTTTGGCAAAAAGCCTCATGTCGTTCTCTGTGATTTCTCTTCAGTACACATTGTACCTGATTAAATTGTGTGAAGATAATTCTTTATCTGATAGTGTAAGTTTCGATAGTACTCTAGATGTTTGCATTGTAAATGCATCAAAGACTTTTATGTTGGACTCGGTATGGAAGGAACTGAATGTTGATACAAATGTTACCAGAGTTCAGTCCGCCATTAATTGCCTCTACACTTATGTCAGGTATTCTGTTAAGGTAAGTTAACCTTTATTTATCTGTACTTTTTTGTAATATAAGATTTGGAATTTGAATAGATATTTTAAGATAATATTTATGCAGTTATATCAGTATATTATGTTAACTGCATTTGAGAAAAATGTAGTATATTTATTATTTTTCTTTTAACAAGGTACATGCAATTGATATTCCCAATTAATTTGACACTTTTAGTACTCTATTGGTTTTGTTAATATCGCTCCCCACAAGAACAGTGTCACAACTGAAAAGGTCAGTTTTGAGATATTAATAATTTACTGAAATTGGTTTCAGTGGAACAAGTATGAAAATATGTTCCAAAAAATAATAGAAAAGTTTTTTACAGAGTTGACGAACTATAAAAATGAGGAATTTTTAGAAGATAGATTTTGATATTTGGAATATAGCAACTAAAAAATGGCAATTTTTGAATTGTCATACTTTTCTTACGGAGCAGCTTTATTACATCCGTGTCCTTTTTTCTATATACTTTTAGTTTAACACTATTTTGTTTCACAATGAAATTAATATAGATGTAGATAATAACTTTCCTTTTTTATTTTAGGATAGTCACCCGATAACTCTAGTCAATTTAGTCCAATCAAGTGAAGATTCTTCCAAAAGTACAAGTGAATTAGCATCAACGTGTGACCGATTCCTTACTCTTGTTCAGTACTGGGAAGATAATTTTTACAATAAGTTTAACGATAAAACTACAAACATAATGTCCTACAAGATTCAATACGCCGTGGAAAATCTTTTGGTCCAATTATGCAGGTTGGAGTGTTTTCAGTAATGCCATGTATAATTCAAAAAAATTTGTTTGCAGACAACTTTCTTATAAATTATTCTGTTTTTTATAGATGTGATTTTGCGAGTTCTTTTACTCTCATCCCTTCCCTGGCGTGGAGTGGTTTAGAAATATTTGAAAATATTACTAAACCGACAATGGGTGATATCCGAAATGATGCTTCATCTAATAAGCTGTCACCGCTTATAGAGAGAAGACTGAAAAAACAAATAGTCATTCCAATAACTTCTCTCCAAGATATGGATGTTCTGGAACAATATCTTTTTAGGTAGGTTTCAATCTTGATAATCTTTTAATCCTTGTGGTAAAAAGTTTTGTTGTAGTAATAATGTTATCATAAAATATTTTTTTCTCGGAAAATAAAATGAGTTTATATTTTGCTGGGGTTGTTACATCACACATTGTTATCACATTATTTATATCCCTTGGCCCATTTGGGGCTGAACGTTGTAAATGGGCGACTCCTACTAACAAGATAACCTTTTTAGAATGATTGATAATTAATTGTATGCTCTAAAATATAATTTAAAGGGTAAACTTCATCGGATGGACGAATAAGAAGAGTTATGAAGAGATCTGGGTAAGCTTACTTGGTGCTCTGCAAGGGAACGGTACACATTGGGCCATACGAGGAATGATGCAACTTTTGCTCACCACCAATGCTCAACGATGTACGAGAGACTGTCCAGCAGCAAGTCCTAGGTAAAATTATTTAAAATTTTTACATTATATATTTTGGGATTCTTGTCATTAAAGTCAATATTATTTTGAATGTAGTGTACCTGCACTAAAATAGGGTCATAACTCAATAACATAGATTTTAATAGAGGCAAAGCAAACTGGTAAAATATTTTTTTTTCACATAAATTTAGATTCATTGTGAAGAATGTTATTTTGCATTTACATACAGGAAAATCGTGTAAGTCATGAGTTTTCGGTGTCTTAACAAAAATTATTCCATTCAAATTGTCTCAGTGTAGTAGTGACAAAATGCTATTTAGGGACTAAATAAAATAGTAAGGTGAAGATTATCAATTTTTCGGAGATTTTTTTTTAAGCCAAAATCATTTTTTTTTGATTTATGACTATTTTATCGAAAATGCGAAATATTATTTGAATTCACTGCAGTACTTAGGACATCATTAATTTTTTATTTTGTCTATTTTCAGTATTCAAAGACTCAAGAGTGTGTCCCTTGAGTGTAAATTGTATGAGAAGTTATTTTCCGATGTAAATTTGGAGAGTATCTTATTTGATTCACAGTATCATTATTCACAGTTCAGTATGGACTACTTGCGGCATGCAGCAGGTACTTCATATTTTATTTTATTCAGTTACACAAACCAATTACTTAATAATATCAGTTTCATGACAATAATGATATTGCCAATAAATTAGGTTTGAATGACATACCAGACACAAAAGTTCAAAATGCACTGAAGAAGTCAAAGAAGTTTCTACAAACATCAGGAATCGATAACAACAGTTGTCTTCAACTTTTAATGGACATAGCTTCACAGATGGCGTTACCACAGGTACTACTGTAATATTCAATAAATTTATATGTTTCTTTATTTTAATACACTTCTAATAGTGTGCACGATCACTGTACCTGATCTGTTAACATATAGGGAGCATAAGCAGTTAAAGATGTATTTCCACAACTCATCATGAATAATCATTTCTTTCAGTCTGGTTGGGGTCTTGGAGCTCGAAATGCTCTACTTTGTTGTATAGTAAATGTCAGTGATGTGTTCTCTTCGTTGACACAGTGGCAATGGCTTTCTGACCAGCTATCACAGGTGTCGTCAATATCAGATCCGTCTGATATCCTCACTCATCAGTATTTGACGATTGGAGTTGCCAAAGTGAATTCCATGTTGGACATGGTAGGTTTTGTAAATTATTTGATAATTACAATCTTTGCTAGTGTACATATTTTTACCTGCTATATTACTGATTTCTGATTGCAACATGTGCCATATTTTTATTATTGAAGTAATTTTAGAAATTATATTTATTAATATTGTTTTCTGTGCCAACAAATGCATATAGTGATGCAGCATTACTTAAATGTTTTGTTGCTTAAGATTTTTTTATCTTACCAGAAGATGTCAACGAAAAGTTGTTCATCTACCACCTGAAAACTAATTATTGTGATTTCTGTGCTAGTTTTCGTTGAAAGAAAGTCAAGAAGCAAATCCATTGATCGCTGCTCTCTCCTCAACGTTTGCACCAATACGTACTGCTGCGCTTCATTCTTCCATAATGCATCTGTCAGCCTGTAAAGAGTCCATGACCATGTTCGGTGGGAAAGATAACCCGCATATTGTTGCTAAGCAGAGCTTCAATTTCTCTCTCGAGACACAATTGTTTCTCACCATTCAGCCACATTTGATTCCTCAAGCGAGGTAAGATATTTTATATGACTTTTATCAGTCAAATTATATTTATCAATTGAATTAGCTTTTTACTCGGGGTTAACCCATTGAGTAGTGAATTATTGTCTATGAAATTAGGTTTATTAAATATATTGACTTTTGTTACTCCACAGATTGTCATCAGTCAATCTGGTTAGAATAATACTTTATATATTATAGTATTTCAAGGAGTGTGTAAATTGTTGAAATTTTAAAATACAAAGTAAAAAATCTAATTTCAGCTATTTGTTCATTTACATTATTATTATTGAGACTTATCCACAAGCAAGGTTTTATTTCAATTTGGACCTATATCTTTATTGAATTAATTTGTGAGTATATGTTACTGTAGATATTGATTGAAAGAAGAGAATCAAATAGAAATTCTTCTACTCTCAATATTAAAATTTGATGATGTGATGCCAAAAATCACTGATAGAAATGTTCAGTATCCATATGTGAAGAAATAATGATTCAATAAAAATTAGCAGTTGGAAACACACGCACTCAAAGGGTGAAATTTTATTTATCTGACAACATATCTGTGCAATATTTTTTTAAAAATGTATTATTGTTCTAGGGTCTCTCTCTATGAGCAGTCATTATGTTGGACAGCTCTCTTTGTTTTAATTGAGTGTGGAAATACTGATCTGCTTAAAGTAGCTACAGATTTTCTTTTGGCCAACCAGACCCATTTTTGCTTTGAACTTATACTTCAGGTATGAATCTATAGCAAAAGATATATATAAAATATTTTAATTAATACAAATATGACATCAGGAATGATTATAATCAAAATTTAAGTTCACATCTCATACTATTATAATAAACCACATATTTTATTTATTCATTTTAGGGTGTGTGCCGTGTTGTTATTAACGGTAAGGTATCATTACCGAATGAGATGAAGGTGCTTGTACTGAAGGCAATCAATGCTCATCCTGAGTCATGCTATCAGATTTTGCCCTTGCTCCTTGTTCAAATATATTCTTCAGGTAATAAATTTACTACTACAAAACTACCCTAACCAACATTAATAATCCATCATAAAGTATACATCATTAATAACAAATAACGATTGATGCACATAATAATGTTTAAAGTTTTGACTAATAAAACTTGCAGTTGATGGGCCTCCTGACGATGCCTTAGAGCCTGAACAACTTCTCAATCATCTTCAAACGACAGCAGCGTTACATGGTTGCATGGCGCACTGTCCGCCTAGTCACTATGTGTCTGTGTGTGGACTTCTGTCAAGGTGTTTAGCCGATCATCTTCCCCCTCCGGCTGTGATAAATCGGGCAAGCCAAGAGTTTGTGGACTGGTGCAGTAAAATTGGACTTGCTCCTCATGAAGATCACATTGGAAGATGTGCGGAAGCAGCTGCTGAAGTAGTTTTTAAAGTAATGAACTCAATAAATTTTTCGACACTCTTTTTAGTTTCTTACTAATAATTGGTTTAGTTATGTCAAATTTAATTTGCAAATTGGCTGCTTAATCTGCAGACCCGCTAACTTTTTTTAGGACATAGAAAAAACTTTTATTTTATAAATAATTTCACCATCAAGCGATATTTAACGATTCCGAAAGTACACTTCACAACTATTTTTACTTACTAATAAAAGTTATGACATTATTAATTTTTATATTCTGAAAAATTTGCTCAAGTAGGGTTAGCCAGTTTGCGGATTAAGCAGTCGTTATGTATGTTGTAGGAAATACACTGAAAATCCTTGTACAGGATACCTGTTCTAGTGTATTTAACTGAATCTCCTATCCGAATGAAAATGAATCTCCTATATTTAAAAATAATTTTTTGTTATCAGAATGTTACTTTAAAAAAGTATTTCAGTTACTTATCTTGGATAATATTAAGATAGATGTAGGGGCGGGATATAGTGATTCATTAAATATTTTTGTGTTTTATTTCCAGGTATTTCAAGCAGGTATTCGGCAATCTCAGCTGTCGATTCTGAGTGGCTGGCTCTTTGATGTCTTGGGCCATCTCGTACAAGGAAAAATTTCACCAGAACTCACACCGATTTGTTTACTGTGCCTTATTACATGTTCCAGCGGAAACCCTTTTATCAGGTCTATGGCTCCAGCCGTCTTCAACATATTTAGAACACAAAGTTTACGTTTTAATAACTCTAAATTTTCGGATATATTAGAAACTAAATCTCGCAATGAGAGACACAATCAATGCAGAGAGCTTAATATGAGTTATAGTGATAAAAGACTCTTGTGTTTAGCTGCTGTGCATTCTGGCTTCAGCAAGATACAAATAGATAAGCTTAAAACTTTTTGCACTGGCAAGGATTTGTTGAAAGATTTATTTACTTGTCTAGATAGTGAAAAGTGCTGAATAAACTAAATGTTTTTGTGAGTCAAATAACTTTGAATAGTTTGTTGGTGTATATTTTGCAAACAAGCATATTAGACTCTTGGTAATGAATTTACAAGTACTGCACGATTGTGTTTCTTTTTACACAAAAACACTAAATATATTATCGATTAAATTGACCTTTACTTATACTTTCTTCTACCCCTTCAATAAATTTTTCAGTGCTGGGAAATTTAATTTAATAAATTGATTGATATCGTTATTCACCACCTCTGATCGTTAATCTTTTTACCCTTTAAAAAGTGCTAAAAGATATGAATAGATGATAATCAGAAAGGGCTAGATCTGGACTATATGGCGGGTGGGAAATAATATTCTGACCCAGTTCGCTATTTTTTTTGTAGTGTTTGCCTCGCTAGGTGCAGTCAAGCGTTATCGTGTTGCTTGCCGCGTGTTATTGCGGCACCCAAAGTCTGAATATGCAGCTTCAAGCCTATCTGTTAATTCCTGAATTGTTAATTTTGGATTGTTTCCAATTTCCATAGCCATAACAGCCAAGTCAGTTCTTTTGTGATTTCCCTAAACGTTTATTGTCATGAAGGTTGAAATCTTGACCAGTGCTGACACTAGCGAAGAGTTATCACATTTCCATAAATGTTATTATTGTTTCTGTCACAATTGTAGCGTTTCAACTCATGCAATGCGCATGCAAAATCCTTTACCACTTTTAAATAGAGGGTTGAGTACCATTGATTTCTTATGACACAGCGAGTTCCAGATGGGCACGTGGACAGGTAGGAAAACCATTATGCACTTTTTCACAAGCCGGAAAATGAAATGCGACAGCGACTCAAATTAGAGCTTTTACAAATACGACATTACTTTTAGCTTAACTAGTATACACACACATAATTATATTACTTTGTTTGAATGTTTCCGTAAAGAAAATGATCAAAAGGACCTCATTTTATTTTTGATTCTTGAATTATTTCATACAAATTGTTTTATCATTCTTTTCAAAGTAATAATGTTACTTTTTTTTAAACATTAAAACCCAATTTATTTGTACTACTTTCACATGTTTATAATGACCAGGACCGGTTTCGCTCATCACGAACATTATCATCTGTTATAAACGTGTGGAAGAAGCACAAACAAATTGTGTTTTATTTTTTTAAATATAATGCCTTTCCACTAAGAATTGACAGTTAACACCTTAAAAGTAATAATGTTATCTAAAACAGTGAGAAAATTATTTAATTATTGACATTAATTTCAAATTGTTGTGTGGCAAAATTAAAAAAGGATTTACCTAAAAACACACAGAACTGAAAAATTAGTAAAATGTAATTCAAATAAATTGGAATATTATAACTTGATCCAAATGGATTCATTGTTCAACTGTTATTATTTCAAAGATACTTGAATAGGACATTCTGTAATTGTATGTGATACACGGATATCAAATTAATATTCATTGGCATTTTTGCCGAATGACAATACTATTAATTTATCTTTCCATAAACATTTTTGCTCTAAAAAAATATTTTATTGCAACTGAGCATCCGACTATGAAGTGTGAAGTTTTTTTCAATGTAAACTGTATTTAAGTTGTGTATGATTTAAAAGTAGTTGAGATAGGATATGTTAGTAATTTTAGAATACTGAATTTTTTCTTTCTTACACTAAAGATATACATAATATAGAAAGATTAAATTTAGCTTGCATATGTGACTAATGAAGTATTATGATTTAATATAGGATTTCACCTCTTAGAGGACATAATAGGTGCAGTGTTTTAGTATGAAACCGTTTCAAAATCAACCACGAGTGTAATAGAAAATTTAAAATAATAAAATAAAGGAATCTGTTTTATTTATGAATCCCTACTTAGTAAATAATGGCTGATGTGTCCTTTCGTAATAAATTATATTGAAATATCATCAAATGATCAAAGTTACTTACAAAATACTATATTTTATAAGCAGTAATCTTCAAATCACTAAAAATAAGAATAATATTCTGCAGGCTTATTTAAAAATGCATCTATAACTTAGTGATATATTATATACATTATAATGATTGATATTTTTAATCTTTGTTTTCCGAAGATTGTATACCTAATCATTAACTATTCTTTTCTCTCCATTATCCTGACGGCCATGACAGAACACTAAAAATACAATAGAGACGCTCTTTTACGAACTAAATTAACCTAATTTACACTTATATATTTATTACTCTAATAGTTAGAGTCTTTATAAATGTTGCGTTTTTAATATCACTTCAAAAGAATTCTATATTGAAATATTTCATTTCCGATTGTGCTTAGATATTTAGATTAGTCCTTACTGTTACCGACTGAAACAATTTGATTGTATATGAAGCATAGTAAAGTACACATTTTTACAACTTAATTTATAATGCTAATTACCTGAATATAATATATAATTAATTTGGCACCTAATTTTCTTCGCCACATACATTGAATTTGGTAAATGTGTGATTTCTTTTGTTAATAATTTTGTTTAAATTAAAAATACTAACAGTTAATAGTTAAAAACCTCAAGGTTGACCTGTCGAAAGAATATTATAAATTGGTTTTAATAATAAAAACTAATATTTTGTAGGTATATCATGTTTTCATTTCATATCAGATTACAAAAACTTACAATAATCATTCTTTTCATAATGGAATTTTCATCATTATTTCTTTTTTAATTTCTACTTTTTTGTAGTGGCTATAGTTCTTCATTTGAAAGAACTTTTTTATTTCATTATTTTATTGATTAAAACTGACCCATTCTTGATTGATTTCTGAAATACACTTTTTTATGAAATGAACTTAATGATAATGATATGGAGCCTCCATTCATTGAAAAGAAAAAACTTATTTGTGACAAACTTATCTGTGTGTAAAACATGCCAAGATGAAGTTTTTATAAATTTAATACTTGATATGTGCATCATTAAAACATGTAAATGTCACATTCTACAATATAGTAAATTGGTCAGTGTCACAGATGAACATATAACGGTAAAACTGATTACCATTGTATTTTTATGTAGGTGATAGCTTAGTTAAATGTTATCGGGTTTTAATTATCGTATTTTTAATAACAGAAGAAGAGTTATAGTGTTGATCATGCGTTTAAAATATTCTCATTATATAGCATTACTAAAATATATCAAACATACTATTCATGGATGATAACTATTTTTAAGCGTACATGGATATATTTTTTATTGCAACAAACGGAAAGGCTTATGTGGAAATTCATTCACATTATTTCATCTTTTTCCTCTGAAATAAAATGCACGAATTTTTGTTTGGTGGTGTAGCAAATCCCTTTGATCACTCAAAGTTAATTTCTAATAATTGATTATTTCTTCACTCAATGGCATTTTAAAATGTGGTGCAAGTCATGCAATCTGCTATACACAATTGTGTTGACAGCTTTAATTGTGATAAATCTATTTGTAAAACTTCAGTTTTGAGTAAAATGAGTTTGTATTATTTTGTATTATTCCAAATATTATATATGCATTTATAAATTTATTTAATTTAATATATTTATCCTTTGTGTATATCGATTTTTAAATCAATAAAATTTAATAAATAGACTTAGTTTTTCGTTTTTAATTTGTTAGATTTAGTTTTTTTTATCATTGAGAGCTGTGTAGAATTCTACACTCCAACTCCGATTTAAAAAACATAAAAAAGTTCAACTGAATTTTTTCATATGCATAATGAAGTTGCCATTAATATGGTAGTCTTAATTTTACGAACCACTGCAATGAATAGGCTATTTTTAATACAGTGGTGGGAAACCTTAACGTCAGATCCGACGGTGCCGGCAATTGTCGCTAAAGTAGCAAAAGCGATATATCGGATTTTGGCAATCAGGGGTTAATTAATTTGTTTCGTGATATATAAGTGTGACCCTTCCTAATAAGACCCATTATTTTGTGGATGTCTGAATTGTAAATTATGCCGTTTTACGTAATGGAATATATGCGTTATAATTGTTATTATTCAGGAAAATATTAGAAATGAAGTCATTTTTTGAATATCAACAACCATAATATAAGATCAAAGAATAATAATTTATCAAGATAAATTATCAGTATAATTGGTCATTGACATTGAATAGCTATTTGCTTAATATGCAAACACTATCTGTATGTACAAAGTTCTATTTTTTCATAAAATTAATATGATCTTGGCATTCATTAAAGCAGACTTGAAAAATAATAATATATTCAAAGACCAGTCAGACACAATAAAAGCATCATTAATTTTTATCATGACAATTCAAAAAACTTTATGTACAGGTGGCAACATAGTTATTTTTATTATTGTATTATCTTTTCAAGCTAATAATTACAAAAAAAAATAAGATCTGTAGCATAAGAAAGTTAACTGAAGTACGTATTTAAAACATGAGGTATTTTATGTGAACTCGTTGTAAGTCAGTCACTCGATATTTCTTTTCAGTAAGGCTGATAGATTATATTTTGATATTATGAGTTAAAATATGTAAACCAATTTAAGTATATTTAAGAGGAATTAGTAGGTTTTTTTCTCATTTCATTCATTTCATTCATCGCGAAAATCGTTAATCGTTTTCCGTCGCCTAAAAAATATGAATCGTCGAAAAAAAATTTTTCTTTTTATTAATTGCATTCTCAGAGTATTTGTTTACAATACTGCACTTTTATTTAAGTGGAAATGGTAAAGTTTTCAAGCCTGTCGAGTAAAGAGTTGACACCTGTTTTTCAGAGATGCTTTTATTTTCTTTATGCCGTATTAGAATTTATTGTAGGTTACCGAGATTTGATGTCTCAGACAAAATCGTAGTGAATAGGCGTTATTATAATCGGTAAATAATATTTTTTACCGATTATAATTAAAAAATCAATTTTTGCACAAGTGCTCTTTTGTTTTTGGTGCGACGACATTATCCTTATATGTAAATCGAGTTTTGTTTTAAAAGAACATGTGAATTAAGTACATACTACACCATGTGCTGTATTTATTTTTATAAATAAAATAAAACATTATATTTTCACTAATAAACACTAGTAAACACCATTTAAATGAGGTAACTATAATTCGTGTGACGCCCTGTATAACTTCATGGATCAATTAATTATTAACACCATTTGAGCTGTCTTCATAAAATACTGTCACGTGAACTGTACAATGGAATATGAATATATTGATGTAATTGAATTACTAGTTGAGAATTACTATTTATAATTGAATTACATGATGTTTCAATTAAGAAAAAATCGAAAATATACCAAAACAATTGGTGCACAAAGGAAGTGCAGTAATAGCGTATCATTAATAGGTCCTACAAAAGTGGCTGTTAAATTTTATTTTGAGAATGACTCATTCAAAAAAAAAAATGTTAAAAGGACATAACGCTAAATCTCATTGATTATAAAATATTTGTTTTTTTTTTTCTGTTTAGGTATGTTGTTGTCAAATTGAGAAGTATTTGAAGCGAATTTCCGTGATATTATATAAAACTTAACTATTATTGAGTGGCGACCTTTAAAAACACATGTTATCAATTATATTATATTGCACTTTTAAGGTGTTAACTGTCAATTCTTGGTGGAAAGGCATTATATTTTAAAAAATAAAACACAATTTATTTGTGCTACTTCAACATGTTTATAATGATCATGAGATTTTGAATATCATATTGCATCAAAATAGTTGAAGTGGCCTATTTTTAACGCGGCAAATTAGGTGGATGAAGTCTTTCCGAGCGTGAGGCGGCGCGGCGTTGGCACGCTTGCCGTCGTATCGGCACGCCGCATCTTTTCCTCACTATCTCGTAGGACACTTCCATTGGCGGAGGATGATTGACAATATCGAGCTACGCCATGCCGCGTCGCATCACGCTCGCGAAGACTCAATTGCTCAACTTCTCTTGTTTTAAAGAGAGTAGGGATAGAAGGACAGGGTTAGGACACGACTAGTGATTGGCTAATCGCTCTTACTACGAATTATAGACTTTGCAAACATCCATGCTTACGAAGAGAGATCCATAAATCAATTTATGAAACTCCGTATCAGGATTTGAACCCGAGACATCCGTAACCGAAGCAAACGACGTTGACCACTGTACTACAGACTTATAATGGAGCTTATCTCAACGAAAGTTACTCTACAAGAACTGCTTGTTTTTAAGTTGCTCAACCTTTTTTAACCTCGAGAAGAGTAAGGGCAGAAAGAAAGGGTTAGGGCAGGACTACTAGTTAAATAGTCGCTCCCGCTATGCTCCATTTTTAGGATCGGTAGGGTGAGAGGAAATTTTTGTTTTTTTTGCAGACAGTTTCTTGGTATTCTGAAATTATACGCACTTGAAAATATTACCCTCCGTTCCTCAAAAGCAATAATTCCTTATTTGAATATTCAAAAAACGAGTCATTTATTTAAGCTGACATTTTCACTTATATTTTATGGAACCTTTTTAAATAAAGCAAAGTCTTAACGAAGTCATTTTAAAGTATGATAGGTAGCTACTTTCAGTGTAAAAGCTTTGGGAAATATTGCTTCATTTTTGAAAATTTACTTAATATAGTCCTTTCATAAAACTGCCATACAAATACATTTACATAAAAATCGTTGACGTAAATACTTATAATTTTGTATAATTTTGTTTATTCGGTAGAAAATGATTTATAATAAATAGACAAGATACTACGATAACCCTGTGTATTCTTAATCTACGATGGAATGTATAATATTGTATTAATTTGTAATCTTAATTAGACATTATTCTGAATTATTCGCATTATTGCAAAAAAGTCACGTCTTGAGTTACTTTTGTATTTGTCTTAATTTGTCTGTATATTTTTAACGCTGCACAAGCATACAAACATACACGTGTAAAGTATGTGAGCGATAGTTTGAGAGAGTTTTTAAATCACATCACACACACACTCCATCTCCGCGCATCGTGCGTATTTTTGAGTACTGTCACCCTGTAATAAAATATTTTCTGTTTATATCTCTATTCGCTGAAAAAAACAAATCTTCATAGAACAATATTAATCTTAAACATACAATACGTAGCGAGAGCGATTAGCTAACCACTAGTCCTGTCCTAGCCCTATCCTTCAATCCTTACTCTCTTCGAAAAAAAAAACAGTTCTCATAGAAAAATTCTGTTGAGATACCTCCATTAGGAGACCATATGCTCCACGTTGGGAGCGGACATGGGAAAAATATATAGTATACCCTAAGTGAAATATTATAATGTAAATTAGAATCATTCAGATGCGGTCATTGTTCAAAAGATATTATTTTTACTTTATTTGAACAAAACTTCTAAAATTGTATGTGATTTATGCCCAGATATTGAACATTGATTTAGTCAAAACAACTATTTCCTATTTGTCGACAAAATAAGCTTTATTCATAACCGTTCAAGATATTATTCCACTTCAACGTAACGCAATATTTCCACTTACGTGTTCCATGCGGAGGTGAGAGGTTCGAATAAAATATTTCCGATCTAACGTAATATTTTTATCATATTCGATTTGATAAACACTCCAGGACGAATTTTAAAATAGAGTGAGCCCTAATCTTAAGTCGTAAATATAGGTGTAAATTTTCACGAATATATTTGTAGGTCTGATGAGTGTAGTTTTAATAAGATCATTAACACAACCCTTCTTAAATTATCATAGTGTTCATATAAAATGAAGATTGATAACTTAGTTATTCCACTGTAACCAATAACGTAAATAACTATGTAGAAATATTACGTCGAGTAAATAAAAAAGGTTAATAACATTTTAAATAGGACAGGTGGTTCACCACTATTAAATTTATTTCTCTTGATATTTTCACTTCCAAACACTAGTAATTAATTTTGTAATTAGTAGTGATGTTATTAAATACTATCATCGTTTGTGTCTTACTCCCTCCCCACGTCCAGTAGAAGGAAAGAAACCCACTCTACCATTCATTTTTAATTTAAGAATTAGTATAACTGTTTTTTGAGAATCGCTTATTATTCAGTTGCTCAACCTCTCTTTTTCAAAGATAGTAGGGATAGTAGGATAGGGCTAGGACATGAGTAGTGATTAACTAATCGCTCTCGCTACGCTCCGTTTTTTAGGATCGGATGGGTGGGAGGGAGTTTTAGACATCACAAACATTCAGACTACGAACAGAAATCCATAAATCGATTGAAAGATCAATTTATGAAACTGTCCGCACCGGTAATTAAGCCCGAGGCATCCGTTGCCGTAGCCAACTACGTTACCAACTGCGCCACGGAGCCGATAAATGTAATGGTTTGTTTATCTTAGGACTAAAAAATAACTTTGCGAAAATGCTTTTTAGAAAAGCGAAACGCGTAACATTTAGTAACACAGACAGTGGAATAACTAAGTTATCAATTTTAATTTTATATTTAAAATGAATTTTCACAAAGTTACCGCTGAATTCATCGAAAATATTATAATAGTGTTGTGTAATTACAAATAAAACTAATTCAAGTATGCAGTCATTAAAATTAAAATAAGTGAAGCAGCTCACTCAACCTCTGTCCATGAAATAAACTTAATTAAAGTGTAGTACTTCAAACATTTACAACCAGTGCTTATGCATATTCAACTGGAAAGTATTTTTTTTCATTATTTCGCCATACAGTTGATTCAAACTAAGTCACTTTCATCTACTTGTATTAACTGTAGTTTGAATGTTGAATGCACCGCAATTAAAAAATAGTATTTTCATTTATGAAATATTGGATTAAAAGCCAGCCATTATTTCAAACTAATTGTAAAAATAGATTACTTTCATGGATAAGATGAATAATCGAAACGAAATTCACTACCGCCAATAAGTCAGTTTTAAGGACATTAAATCACATTTATTGTTAATTGTATACAAAAGTTAAATAACCGTTCAAAAATGGATCAAAATAAACAGTGGCTATACGTCAAATATAAATCGACAGTGAACATGCATTACCTCGGAATCTACGTTTTTGTGGATTTAGGAATATGATAATTCCTGATACCATATGTTCTACAATGTTGTTTGATAGTTTCGTTGTATGCCTATGTATTCATACAACGTGCGTAAAACTAAAAACATATTTTTTGTAACCCTAATATGTTTAAAATTGGGAGGTATACGTCATATCCCACGTCAGCAAATTAAGTGTCAAAACAATTTTCGTCATCTATCAATGTTTTAAGAGGAATTGAAAGAAATTAATTGAAAAATTAATACATTCTTCGTATATAAAGATTAAAGGTGAATTTAGTTTTTTGTGTTTTGGGGCTCTTAGATATTGCATGTTCACCGTCGAAATGATTGTTTGATTCCTTTACTTCTTTAATACCCATTGGCGAAAACCTTTTCATCTTACTAGTATATCTCGTCGACTCTTCGCTTGTCCCACTATTTAAAAAACAGACCAATCCTAAACACGGAGTGTAGTGAAAGCGGTAAGCTTATCACTACTTCTGTCCTAGCCCAATCCTTCTTTACAACCAAATGCTTTTGAAAAACGATATACTGAGTGACTGGGTATATCAAGCATTTATCGTAGCTTAACTTCTGTTGAAATAAGCTCTATTAGGAGTACATTTGCTCCACAGTAGAAGCGGACATGGCTTTTGTAGTTTATTATTGTCTCTTTACGTACAACGGCAGTATTATAGCAATAGAGAATACATAATTCATACGCCGTTTATGTATTTTGGTTACACGTAATGTTTTCATAATTTAAAGCAATAATAATAAATTAATATTTATTGCCAATTTCAACCTGCACTTTTTCCACTCAGCGTAGTCGTTGAAAATGATTTGCGTCTCTACCCTTAATATCCACTCTGCTTCATACATTTGAAAGTAAGTCTAGACACTTGAAAACGAACAACAGACGTTAATAACTAAGGACTTGAAACCGAAAAGACACTTCAGTTTCTTAAATGGTCCTTTGAATGGTTTTATTTTATGTTTCTTGGTTCGTTTAACGGGCTACTGGACTGCGATGAGTATTACCTTTTGGCCAATGTACAAAATAGTTAACTCTCTGAGAACACTGTTCATTACATATAGTACAGAACTATAAAAGTACAGATATTCTGTGAACAATTTTACTGTCTGATGCTTTCCATAATTTGATCGATTAATTAATAGCATTACAATGAATATTTTATGATTTAAAAAATGGCTGAATATAAAGAAAAGAAAAGTTTAATTTTACTGTATGATGTCAGTTAGACCTTGTTCCAATTCGATTTTTTTTTGCTTAATTTACTAGTGCCTTATCAACAAATAACTATTTTTGAAAGCTTGTCCACTTCCGATGTGGAACATCTAAACAGAATTTATTTTTCGAGAAATGATTGCAAATCAGTCACTTAACGAGTCTTCGGAAAGGGTAACATAAGATGAATGGATTTAAGAAAATATCAATGGTTTGCTGTCACTCTCTCTACCCTCTATTTTCAGGATTGAATAGAGGGTTAGTGAGAAGGTATGAAAACATAATATACATCTTTGGATACAAACACATACATTTAAGATTCATTAATGACTCCGAACTAGAGTACACGAAAGTGCAAGAGCGTTTACCACTATCTTGGCTACTAGACAGATATAATTAAATATATTAAAAGAAGATGGCAACATGTGTTATTATAATATATTAATAAGCCTCTGGTATGAAGTGGATTAACTGTTTGTATCATTAAAAAATGCCCACTGGCTGAGCAAATCTGGCCGTGTTGTTGAATAAAATTGCTTTAAATAATTTATTATTACGTTAAATATAATATGATAAATATTTTTTGAAGTTGTGCCTTATGGTAATTCGACAGCCACGTGTTGATTTACTTAACGTTGGATTAATATATTTACGATGAAGACACGGTTGTATATTTTTAAGCAGTGCTTCTTTTATAATTTTAGTATTTCGAAAGCGAATACAGGATTTGAGATTAAATGAAACTTATGCTACGCTCCACTTTAAGGATCAGATGGGTGGGCGGGAATTTAGACATCGCAGACATGTCGAATTCCTTCCCACCTTCCTTCGAGCACAATTACATAAATCGATTGAGAAATCAATTTATGATAACTCCCGCACTGGGATTCGAGTCCGTGAACACCGCAATCAAAGCCAACGACGTTGACCACTCGTTTACAAGTCCGGGTGGTTTAATGTATTATTTGTGACGAACATCACATTTCATTTTTAACATCATTTTTACTTTACAGATTTCTCTGAATTCTCTATTCTAGCCAAAACATTCACATGACACATACTAATTAATATATTACGTGGAAATGTTAAATACCAGTAGTTCTAGCACGGAAGTGTGAGTACATACGTAATGTAGGTATACTAATGCGTTATGGCGGTATGTGATTATCTAAAATATTCAACAAACCATAAAATTCCGGCTCAACTGGGATTTGAGTGTGGACCTTTAGCAACATAATTCTATCATATTAACATAGAAACTTATATTACTTACACATTTATTTATTCCAGCGTTTGAAAGCAAGCCTCAATGCGTCAACCGCTTCCATTCTTATGAACATCTTCGAAGTTACACCTTGAAATTTGAAATTTAACTTTTCTGTAACCAACTTGTTTACTTTATCAATATGAAATTTTCGAAGCATTAATAATAACATTTGAAGAACATGTAAGTTTTTTATAGTTTCATATATAACTTTAAGAAAACAATATATCAAACATGCGAATTCTTTAAGTATAAAACGATCAAATATTTTTATTTTGTTTTGGTTCATTCAGGATAAAAGTAAATAATTTTCAGTGGAAACCATTTTTTTTTAAGAATAATTTACGTTTATACGTCAAGCGCTGTGGTCTAGTGGATAACACTTAAACTAACACATCATGATGCGGGTTTTAAATTGTGGTATATTTTATAAATTAAGATATGTATAAATTTGTCGGATTATCTGTACATATATATATATATAGTCGATCAAACCCTTTGCCTTACTTGGTCACTTTTAGCAATTGATTTTCGATCTCTTCCCATTATTGACAACTTCCCTAACAACAGCATACGGAAGTAAAACCAGTTCTAGTTAATCTAAAAATATTATTTTGCTATATTAAGAGAACATAATATAAGGCTCATCACACCATAGGTTATTTATGATGGTTTAACAGTTTAGCTTATAATGAGGAAGGGACGGTGACTGAAGAATTGTAAAAGAATTAGCAAATATTGATAGTTTTTCAATAACGGATATTAAAGCCAAGACAGACCTCTAGCTGAATGGTCAACGTTGTTGGGCGTTTGTCTACTCGGTTGCAAGGTTGGCTCGAATACTAGAATTGAAATTTCAATCCATCATTTTTCGATTCAATTTTTCAATCAATTTATGGATTTTTATCTAAAGACGTAAATATCTGTGACGTCTTCATTCGATACCAAAAACAGACTGTATGGAAAGCGTTCAGCTAACTACTAGTCTTTCCCCGACTCCATTTTTCTTTCTCATTCATTCTCTTCGAAGAAATAGATTGAGTGACTGACTTACAACCGTTTATCGTAAAAACTAATTCTCTTGAGACGCTCAATCAGAAGCCCATATAATCTATATTGAGTACGAAAGTGGTCAAAAAAATTACAAACATGCGACAATTTAGGAGTCCATATACGAGTATATTAAATAGTCAACACAAGAGTCTATAATATAGGAAAAGGTGTCCATTAGAAACCTCGAGAGGTAAAGTGGACCATGTGTTAAAATGGTGCAACTTTAAGTTTAATTTTTACCTCTTACATTAATTTACGGTTTATTGAATTAAAATTCTTATTGAATAAAATACTTTTGATGCCTGTATTTTATACAGCCAGCAACACATATATAACAATATTAAAATATATAACAAAGTTGATTTATCCTCTAAAAGAAATTCGTTTTGCGATAACGATACATCATTTTTACAAAAAATATATCAACAATGCATTGTATCCTATTCAGCATCTAAATATAACAAGTGTTCAAAAAACCAGCTTATTAATAACAATGAAAAACACGTTAACCGGGAGTAATACATTTATTTTAGTCATGAAATAGTTTTTCTAGGTATCATAAATTTGGATTTAAATATCCATAAAATTGTATTTTCTCAAAGTTTAGCGAAGTACATGAAAATGTTTTAGTCAGTGGAAAATGACGTCACCACAATGTCGAATTGAGCTAAAAGTGATTAGTGTTTTGCAATATCATATCCTTTTCATAAAAAATAATGATGTGTATAATTTAACCTTTAAATATGATCACTTAATAATGCTCTTCTCTATGTGTTCTATAGTCCAATAATAATTTTTGTTTAATTCTTTTAACTGTTCATTTTAGATAATAATGAACACAAAAAGCTTACTAGATATATTATATTAAATAAAATACATCGTGCTCTTTAATAAATTGTTAAATTCTATGCAGCATGGAGATTCATTGAAATTGTTATTCTTTTTGAGATTTTTATAGTTTATACAAGTGCTTAATGATGAATAAAAACAAAATATTGATCGTTTGCAATATTTTAGTTGAAGAAGACGCAAAAATGGTTTTAATTGATATCAAATTTACGTACGCAGCGCAAAGGTGATCTGCCACTTGGTGAAATAGTGAAGTAAAATCTTGTAATTTTGTTAGGTGTTTTTAGACGTCATAAATATCCATTACTCTTTTTTGTAACTGTAGACTGTCTGGAGCCATCAACCTTTTACAATGTTATCTTGCTGCGGAAAGTTGGTGGTAAAATTATTATGAAAACAAAAATCTAGCACCTCTGCAAACGCAGCTTCAATTCTTTTTGTTTCTATAAAAATCCTATTCTTATGAGAATGAAAGTCGTGACTGACAAATTGTATGAAAAAGCACTTAGTCTATGTCTTGTTATTTTAAAATGATTTAATCAGCAGTTTTAGGTTTATAATAAATGTGACTACACCTCCAAGCATAATAATATACTTATGTTAACGCTAGTCAGAGTAGAGTGCAAAGTTTGTATTTTTTTCAGCAATTACTTTAAAAAAGAGTGCGAAAACGTTACACTTCAATTACATTATGAAACTAAGAAAAAAAAACACTTTGTTGTTACTGTATTTGTGTATAATAATTTATTATAATGATAAAATATATAATTATAAATGTTGACAACAGTTTTGTTTTTACGTTGTAGAACAAGTTGTGGCTTTTATATTTCATTCCAGATATTTTAGAAGTCTTGAGCGTTGCAATCTGAGCTTTAATATATAGAGGTTGTTTTTTCTAATTGATGTAACTCTCAAAAAAAAAATACGAAAATGAGTTAGTGGTTGGATCTCATTTTAAAGACGATAGAGTAGGTCTTAGCCGAATGATGTAAATTAGAAAAATAAATTGACCACTTTTTGGAAGGAAAACATCATTTTACATTTGTTTTAGATTTAAAAATTCTGACCCGGCCACTTGATGTAAGCCACTATTATATCGAAACTCCGTACGTATAATACCGTATCTGAAACATGAGATCTTACAGAAGTGCATTTCAATGATTCATAACGCAACTCACCGTATAATGTTTTCGAAAAAAACAGTTTTTTTCTCTCATCAGAACAATTTAAATTTTGATGGTTAAATCAATTCGCCATAACACATTATATAAAAAAGATAATTTTGATTTTTAACATAGTGGTGATATTAATAAATAATAATGTGTAATGAGTACTGCAAATTGTGTTTTATTTTTACAAATATAATATATTTTGAGCAACAATTTTCAGCTAATAATACATATATTCATATAAAAATATGATTGTTAACAATCGTGACGTGTTCGTAGAATTTATATTTCGGATAACTTTTAATCGTTAAAACAACCACGATATTAGAATATTACAATAAAACAAGCTATGCAGTAAGTACCTACATGTCCCTCAACCTTTCATTATCAGGTGAGAATATATTATATTTCACTTGACAGCTCTTGATAGTTTAGAAACGTATTTAATTTAAAATGAACATATTTTATTTTAAACAATCGATATCACCGAGTATCTTTTCATTAAAATAGACGAAATAAATTGTTATATCAATCAGATAAGACTAGATTATAATTAAGCGAAAAAGTTCTCAAGGTGATTGTAATTTTTAGTGTTTTATATGAACGTAGCTAACAACTGGCAAAGTTAATATTTCAAAGTATTATTGCAACCAATTTAAAACTCTAGAACGAAATCCATTTATGTTCGGAATACAAAGATGTATTGCTATGAAATGTTTGCACAAAATAATAAAGGATAGGTAAAACAAAACTTTAAAAGTGCAAATAATGAAAACGTTTTCTTAGCAGCTTTAACAGCGCCATATTGTGTTTCTTAAGAAGTTATACTTTTATTTTTTGCTTAACTTTTAGAGCTGCTAAAACTTTGCCTTTAAAGAACTAACTAACGCTGGATACCAAATATAATCTAAGCTGTACTATCATCATCTTATAATTTCAAACTTCTAACTTCATGGGAGGTTAGTAATTTCGAAAAATTTTGTAGTGCGTTTTTTGTATCTATTAAAATTTTTGAAACTAATCACTAACTAAAATAGTTAATTTGCTACAGTCGTGGACTTATAGCCCCTCAAGCGAATTAAGTTACAAGTTTAGTATATTAGTAAATTTATTATTGAAAAGGCTCTGGAAAAGGTTGCGCTTTTTGTGCAAAATTTCTGGGTCCTGTCACATTCAGAAGACTGACAGCGATACGTATAGAAAAATTTTCATCATGTTTCAGTAAGAAAAAAAAATACAGTTTAAGTATTTAGTAGACTGAATCCAAAGAAAACTCAAGTAGTCAAATAATTATAGACAGAAAAGTGAGATCGAAAATGCGCCTTAAGTTCATGGAGGGTAGATCCTTTAAAAGGGGTAGAGAAGTGCCATGCAGGAACTGCAACAAATTCAAACACTTTTATTTATTATAAATTTGAAATTTATGGATCGATATTTAATTTTTGTTTGAAGTGATACATAAAAATGTTAAGACATAATTAGTTTTATAATTTATTAGTTAACGGCTTTATTTTTCTTTTAAATATATATATATATCAGTGCACCCTTGTTTGTACTACTTTCGACAGTAAATTGATAAGCGATGTTTGTTTTTCATTTTCGTTAAATAATTTTGGGCAATTTACTTATGTTTTAAATTCAGAAGTTGAACGCATGAAAAATACAGTGGAAACTATTACACTGTAAACTTCTTGAAAATTGAGATTGAGTGACGTATCAGAAACGTTCGTGGTTAAAACAAATAAATGTTGTCTCCTTGAGTCGCAGATGCGCCGGCTGTTGAAACACATTTAAATCTCAAATAGAAGTTTAAAATTGATTTATAGAGTTTCAGTATTAAAACAATCATGCTTAATTTACTTCTCATATTAATATCCCTTCTGTGAAAGGTATTTATAATGTTTTCGAAGAGATATAATTGTGAATATGTTTCCATTAGTCTTAACACAATGTCGTGTTTAAGAATTTAGCGGTGAAATGAATGTTTACAGGAAACTTATTTATATACATCGTTACACTATTACTACAAGTATATTGAAAACACATTCTTAGAAAACCCGTTATGTGAAATATCTAGTAAAGTAAAGTAAAGAACAGCCAACCCTTTCAAACAAAACTTCGTATAGAAGACAACAATCTTATATATTTTTGTCTATTCAGTTTATACGCGCTTAATTTCCCCTTCTCCCTATTTAAGTTCTGGCCTTCTACTTAATGATTTCGAAAATTCAATTTTCAGAAAGGAATTAATTAATAATTTCAAGTGGGATCTACAAGAGCGTTCGTGTGACCCCGATCCAATGGAAAAACTTTCCCCCTGTGTATTGGGCAAGTTCTTCTTAATTCTCTGTAATCTGAGTTTTCTACACTTTTCCACACTCATCTTACGGATAAAGTTTACATTCTACCAGTGGCATGCACCATGTGAAGTTTATTCAATTTTTAATGTATTTTTCACTGATATCTATCATAATTGCTTAAAATATATTACGTAAATTATACTTGACGAATTAAATATTTCATGATTCAGCTGAAAAAAGTATAAAAAGTAATTTCCATGAAAATATACTATGTTTGAAATTCTTTTTTTTAATACGCTCGGAATTAAATTAAAATTAAAATTTACATATTCCTTCTATATATTTGAGATCATTAAATCGGTATAGAGCTATTTTTAATGGAAAAACATTGTAGTGTATTTTAAAAAATAAAACGCAATTCATTTGTACTACTTCCACATATTTATAATGTCCTGATCATTATAAATATGTGGAAGTAGTACAAATGAATAGTGTTTTATTTTTTAAAATATAATGTCTTTCCACCAAGAATTGACAGTTAACACCTTAAAAGTGATTGTAGTGTATGTTGAGGAATTTTTAATGGCAACATAATAATTCAGTAGTTGAAAAAATAGTAAATTTAAATACTGATATATTTTCATACTAACTAATGATTGATAAATTTGAGCAGAATTGTATAATTAAAAAATAATTAATATACTGCCTTTCCGAATAAAACGACAATATCGAGAACATGCAGGATCTCAACAGTGAAACACTAAATATAATTTCAATGCATTTACTGTAAAGAATGAAGTATTTTGTAATTTTGTGTATAATAATTAGCTACAATATACTCCAAATTGCCGTTTCACGGAATCGTGAAGTAAAATCGAGGGTTGAGTTGCGGATGATAAAAGTGTTTTCTCTTCTTTGATAAACGTATTTAAGAAGTAATATTTATTTCCAAACTACTAAATACTTCTACGAATGTATTTTTAATTGGGAAACTTACTGCACTAGAAAGTACGTATACACTTTAAAAAGGCGTTACTAAAACAACCGGGAAAACGCCAACAGGTAAAGAGCCTAGTAGTCAACTTCGTTGGCTTCGGTTATGGTACACATGGGCTCGAGTCCCATAACGGACAGTTTTATGAATTGATTTTAAAATCGATTTATGGATTTGTGTTTAAAGGCATGGATACTCGTGATGTATAAAATTACTTCCCACTCATCTGATCTTAAGTTCTGCTCTATCATTATCCTTCTATCCATACTCTCTTCGAAAATAGAGAGGTTGAGCAGCATAGATACAGGCGGTTTTAGTAGAATAAATGTATGTTGAGATAAGTTACATTGGGAGCCTATGGTAAAAGTTCAAAAAATATCATTTTGTTTACGTGAAATTGATGGGATTTAATGGATGAATGTAAAAGAATCTGTAGGGTGAAAGTCTGAGGCCCACAATGTTCAAGATATCGCTCGGTGCGACGATTCTTGGTAAACTTTTGCAGCAGACAATTAAATTTCGATTCTGTTTTGCATTATTAAACAACAAGAGATCTAAAATTTTCTAAAATTTTATGGGAGATATATATTTATAATTAGATTAAAAATCTTAATTGCCGGAGGCTTAAATATGAAAAAACGTTATATTTTACTCTTTATATTATGACTTATTTGGAAAAATAATTATTTTTCAAAAGGATAACACTTTGAAATAAGGTATTTATAATATAAAATTAAAATTGGTAACTCTGTTTTTCCACTGGTTTTATCACTAACGTGACGCGTTTCGCCTCTTTAAGAAGCATCTTCAGACTAGCCATATCGCAAGATTTTTTCAATTTATTTCAAAGGTAACCAATTATTCTAATTCTAACAATAAAAATAAAGAGTAGGAAAGGTTTTTTTCCATTCTGCTAGACGTCGGGAGGGTGGCAAGGCATAAACACTGATGGACTAATTACCATAACACTTCTAATTACGAATCAGTTACTAGTGTTTGGGGGTGAAAATCCCAATGGAAATAAATTTAATGGTGTTGAGCCACCTGTTACATTTAAAATATTATTTACTAATACACGATTACTGATAATGGTTTTATTAATTTCTAAAAACTCTAAGCTATTCATTTTACCTTTTTATTTACTTGATCGAATATTTCCACGTTATTATTTTTATAAAAGTTATGAACATTTTCAATTAAATGATTAGTAAACTCTGAAAATTTATTACTTTTGAGACATCTTGTATGTTTTTTAACTCTGATATTAAAGTTTCTACTTGTCTGTCCTATATTAAAAGCTGGACAGTCTTCACAAGATACGTGGTATATGCCACACTACCGAATACTGGGTTTACAACCCGTAATATATTTCATATTTCGGTGCACTGAGATTGCTTTTTTGAATAATTCTTATATTATAAATGAGATTATTAAAAATAAAAGAAAGTTACGGAAAACAATATAATATACATGAATAAATGCACAACATGAATAAATCGTTGATAGTAAATTTATTTTCATGATGTGGAACATATGGAACAAAACTGCACTGAAAATAAATACCGAGCTTTTGTTATATTAGGTCAACAAATTTCGTCAATTCCAAAGATGTTTTTTTACGTAAAACATCAATATTTTACACAAGATTTGTTTACGTTAGTAAGATGGTCTTACTTATTGTTGGTTGAATTTCTTGGAAAATACTCAATGAAATAAGAGCTTACTTGAAAATTTAAATGCTTTTCTTTGAAAATATTACAAATAAGTAAGAATCTTTACCAAAAATGGTTAAATGTCTAAATATTTTTGTTTAAATAATCAATGAAATGAATAAGTCATCCAGTCAAGAACAGATTTAAGCGGTAAAGAAACATTGGATTAACAGTAAAGTTCCGTTTTCTCATATCATATGAAAAAGGAAAATAAAAAATTGTGTTTTTAAAGTATGACAAATATAATAAATATATGTTTGATTTTATGATAGTTTAATGTGATTCAAAACAAAGAGTCCAAAATATCAATTATGAAAATATAATGAGGTCAATCTACGAAGCCCAAACGTGAAGTCAAAAACCAAAAAACTGTTTTTTATTTAATTTGATCAACTTTTCTGGGTATAAAAATGTGATGTAATTTCGACAGAAGGGAAAAAGATTTAGTGAAATGTGACAATAGGTATACGAGGTTCACGTTATTTACGAATGACAATTTATAAGAAAAATAAATACTTACAATTTTCCGCTAATCTAAAAGATATTATCAATTTATTGAAAAGTAGAAAAGAACATTGTATGAGACAAATACAAATGCATTCAAGAAATGTTTTGATGTTTTCAGTTTTAAGATATCATTTTGTCGATTAAACGTAGAATAAATAAATTCACAATATTATTGTAAAATCAATGTAGATGATAAAAACTCATTTTTATCTGTGGAAAGTTATTTTGTGATTTATATTTTAAATGTTGCGGTGATTTTTCAAAAGTAAAGACTGCGGCATTCTTGTCTATTTGTATTTTGCGAAGGAAATCGCATAGCGCAATAAAAATCTACGTATAAAAGCTACTGTCGTTACTGTCAATGTAATGTTTAAAAAGCTTGCGTTTTCTTAGAGTATAATGTTTATACGAGTATGAAAATTATACCCAACAAATTTTTGAGAATATAGCCTTTACCGGGAGCCATTCATTCTAAACGTGGTGTGTTGTTATTTATATATTTTTATTTTGAATATCAATAACCATAAATTTGACAAACGTGATATTGAAATTTTCTTATCAATTCTAATCCACGAACAGAAACTTTCGCACATTCATTTTTCAATCAATTTATAGATTTTTAGCCAAAGGGAAGAATGCCTGTCATGTTATATAAACCCTTATCTAATCCTGAAAACGTTGCGTCAAGATAAAAATTTGCGTAGCTACTAGTTCTTCTTATTTTTTAAAAACATATTTGTAGTTCTATCCTTTCTCCGAAGATATTCTGTTATGAGTTTATGTGATCCAAATTAGAAGCTAACATTGCCGGTGTTTTGACCAATTCCCTCAAAATTGAAATTGTTAAGGAGGTAAAAACTGTTTTTACCGAAAAAAAATTTGGTTAGTTGCGTTATGAATCTTTGAAATGTACTCCTGTAAATTTTCATTTTTGCAGTACGGGATTATACAAAGGAAGTGTTGATATAATATTGGCTAACATCATGTGACCGGATCAGAATTTTTAAACCTAAAACCAATGTAAAATGATGTTTCCCTTCCAAAAAGTGGTCAATTAATTTTTCTAATTTACATCATTCGGCCGAAACCTACTCTATCGACTTTAAAATGAGATCCAACCATTAACGCATCTTCGTATTTTTTTGAGGGTTACATCAATTAGCCAAAACACCATCGATATTTACTATATTGATGTAATTTAAAAAACGCCCGCTTCCAAAGCGGATAATATGGATTTCTTACGGAACTTGTCTCAACAGAAGTTTTTCTACTAGAACAACTTCTTACACAGTAACTGAAATTCTTTTTTTCGAGTATAGTATGGCTGGAAGGATGGGACTAGGGCAGAACTAGTATTAAGTTTCACTTTTATGACGCCTCATTTTCACGATCATATAATTTCATGCCTTCGGACACATATATCGATTGAAAAATGAAAGTGTTTTAACTAGCGTTCGAACTAGTGGACGACTGTTTACTCGGCAAAAAGCTCTGCATATATAACTATACTATATATTATGCTAGTATAAGCACTAAATCATCGATTTTGTTGTGTTTTTTATTTTAATAATTATCTGATACATAATATGCTATCGTAAATTGTTTCCAGTTTAAAAACTAATAATTTAACAGAAAGTCGTTGTCTTGCTGTTGTTTTTTTCATGAAATCAAAGCAATCGATAGATCAATGCTTTTTTCTTGAAATAAAAGTTCGTTTTTATGATAGTATTATTGGTTGTAATTT
This sequence comes from Himalopsyche phryganea, assembly GCA_022494535.1. Lineage (NCBI taxonomy): Eukaryota > Metazoa > Arthropoda > Insecta > Trichoptera > Rhyacophilidae > Himalopsyche > Himalopsyche phryganea. The sequence goes on along the minus strand of JAGVSL010000018.1, from coordinate 1,577,001 downwards.
TCGTTGACAGCTATTCGTTATTTTCGCTATTTTATAACATTGACGGCAACGGTCTGATGAGAAATAACTCAACCGCAAAAGAAAAATATGGAGAATGTTTTTCTTTGCATACGAAACTCCTCCGCGCAATCGCGAAATGCGAACAGAATGATTCAAAACAAAAGGTAAAATGATTCAACCAAGAAAAAAAATGATTCAACGCGAAAATTTATGAAAATTCTCAGAAGAAATACCGGAATGCCATGACTCGGAAAATTCAACAGGAAGTTGATTAAAGTGAACAGTCTCTTACAAATTTGTACTACCTAACATTAAATGAGAATTGCGTATTTTATTTCATTTTATATCACTCGAGCAACGCTTCAAGAATATAATGTACGTCTGAATTTTTTTTATCTACTTTCTTTGTGACATTTTTTTGTATTCGTTTTCTTATAATTTCGATATAAGAGTGAAATTTTTCTCCGCTAATGAAGAATTTTTTTTCTGTAAAAATACATTTAAATATTTATTTTTCACCAAAAGTTGTATATTGAATAACACAGTTATTGTAGTAGAAAATATTTGTACAAGAGAACCTAAATAATTATTGAAATACCGGTGTTGTAATTTTATATTGCATGGAAAAATGGAATTTCAATTTTACGAAGTGTTTTTTTTTGTATTTTATGCGCCAAGTATGTCACTTAGAAGATGGTACATATTTGATTATTTGCAACTCGGTCTCTCTTATGTTTCGCAATATTAATAATAAAAATGAAAAAGTCATCGTATTTTTTAGGAATTCATTTTAAGACTGTTTGCTATCCATGGCTGTACCGCATCTAATAATATTAAGATTACTTTAATAAAATTTCACAGTTTTCAATAAAAATATCTTTCTATAATTTAAGACATCGACTGAGGGTGCTTGATGGAATTTCAATATCAAATTTGGATTATTGAGATTTTGTACACTTGCTGTAATCCTCTCAATAATCCAAATTTCATATTAAAATTCCATCAAGCACCCTCAGTCGATGTCTTAAACTATATCAATATTGCTAATACAACAAGATTGACTGAACTCTACAGTAAATTAGTGTTAAAATATCGTGTTGCTTATATAAACGTTAGACACTGTTTACTGTCGGTCAGTTCGAGTCCATTCGTGCGGTCGAATGCCTGAAGATGCCGAATGGTGAAATCCGGGTCTTTAGTGACAAAATACATGGAAGTGAACCAAATCTCAATAATTCAAATTTGATTATGTTTGTCTTAAAATTTTGAAAAAGGAAAGAAAAACTTTATTTTAAAACAATTACTTACTCAGATATAAATATAATTTTTGCTTTTATTTCACAATATCAAATTATTAATGCTGTATTCGTTAAATTATAACATTCATAAACGATTATTAGATAAGTTCAAACGGACGAAGTATGTAAGTAACAAATTTAATATATTTAACAACGATTGTACAAATTTTATGTTATGGCTTTGCATTGCTTTCCTGAAAAGCATTTGTAGCTTTTAAAGTACCACCATACTTGAAAATGGAGAACCATCTGGTTGACATTATCTTTATAAAAGGGTGGGAAATGTTGACTTAACTCCTGTTTTACTTGGGGTGGTTTTATCACGAAAAAGTCAGGATTTTTTTATCTGTGGCATATTTTTGTACGTTTTTATTTTCACCTCACTAAAGTAGGACTTAGAATTTATATCAAGAGTTTTTCTGTAATGTTGTGTCAGAATGTCAAAAATGTACGCGATAGAAAATAAAAATAAAATTAATTAATTTGAAAACCGGAAAACGTGATGTGAAAAAATGACACGACATTTATATTTTTTATTCAAATACTTCTTTTATTACTGTAATTATATTTTGAGACCTAAATTGGTAAAATTGTTGTGCAAAAAATATTTAAATGATCAGTTGAACGTTAAAACTTGAATGCTAATTTACTGTAAGCATTTTATAAAGTACTATTGAGTCCCCGGCATGCGTTGCAATGCCACTTAAAGAAAAGTTTTTTGTTTTAATTCTGTTTATTGAAATGCTTTTGGACACACAATATTTTTTGTTTTTCTGTCCTGTGCCTACACGAATAAATCAGAAGGTTTTCCGATATGTCGTTATTTGTACGAATTCGATCTTTATTTTAGATTTTAGATATATCTGGATTGTGAAATTGATTTATATATATATAATAAGACCTACTGAAAGTTAAAAATTAAAACGTTGGGAGTCGGGCTCGAACCGGGCCGGGCCTGATTGTAGAATGCCTATGTTTTTTGCGCAAGTGCAAGCAATAACTTGATAAAGGTTTATCGGAATCGGATGAAAATTATGGCAGTGCATAAGATACGAACAAACACATTGATTTTTATATATTAGATGAGTGAATTAAATTAAAATCAGTGTTCTTTAAAACGAATAACCTGTGCATTAACGTTGGTACTGTATCATACACAAGGAAAGAGCGAAATTTACACTTTCTCCCATCTCTACCTATGTACATACTTTACAAATACATGATATTATCAAGTAAAGTTAAGTGAAATTTTTAATAATTAAATGTTCTGAAAATTAAATGTTCTTCATTTTAATATTTCAAATTATTTTCTTTATAATATTCAATAAACGCTTCATTTTATTTTTTTATTACACAGATAATTCGTATTTAAAATTTTCAATAATTCATTGGTTTCAACGCGCATATATTTAAAGTTTTATCTTGTTTAATCGTAAACTATTTTAAAAAATAAAACACAATTCATTTGTACTACTTCCACATATTTAAAATATGTGGAAGTAGTACAAATGAATTGTGTTTTATTTTTTAAAATATAATGTCTTTCCACCAAGAATTGACAGTTGACACCTTAAAAGTAATCGTAAACAATTTGGCGCCTTTTGACAATGTTTACAACAATGTGACACCATAATATATTATATATATGCGAGTAAGAAGACATTTTGAATTTATTGTTTTCGTATAAAACATGAATGCAAATCGGTAACAACGCTGCATTTTCACAAGAAAAGCTCGATTGATATCCATAGACAAACTTGTGGAATAAATTTACAGATTTGGTTAGCGTTTATGACAGTTCGAATTGAAATTACACTGTTGGTTTTGAAAACAGTTGATACGATAAAATATACAAATTTTGATATTGAATTTAAAATAAAATATAATAACAAAATGTGAAACAAATCCTATTATGAAAAATTCGACGGTATAAGTATACAGTTTGGGGTTTTATTTTTACTAATAAAATATATTTAAGCTTATAAATCGATTCCATTACTAAGCAGAAGAGGAAAAAACGGAACAATTTGAAAATAATGTCTTTGTCGTATCTATTATCTATTGAACATATAAGAAATAAATAATATAAACTCTAATATGCAATTAGAATATTTGCAAATGACCTTACTGTTTATTTCATATAATACAAGGCACTTTTTTTAAAAATATTTTGAAATTTGTTTGGAAAAAAATATCTGACTGATATGTTCTATAAATAATAGATACTACAAAAACATTATCTACAAATTGGTCCGTTTCGTCATGTTACTGTTTATCATATTAAATTGAAGCGTGGTAAATTATATTAAAAAAAGGCGATAAATATTATGTCGACGAAGTGAAGTTTTAATTTATAAGTTTATAAGAAACTTATTAGTAGGGTTTTTCGGAATAACGTCATCGTATAGCTTAGTCACAGAATAAAATTACTGATTGTCGTAACGGAGTAGAAATGGTATGAAGGTTTCGTGCTCGTTCCAGCATATGAGTTGATTTGCACACATTCATTTATGAATTATTACATATCCAATGTAACAGAATAGATATTAGTGATGTTTCAATCATGGCCTATCATCAAAGAGATTGATGAGACAATGGCGAGTCTTATCACTCTTTCTTTACCTTGTCGGAAAGAAGGGTTGAGCTAATGATATATAATCAGCCTTCTTTGAAAACTCGATTGGAGTTCCATACTGTGCAAGTTTAAATTGGATTTGATATTAAAAAAATCAAATCTAAAAGTTAATTTGTTTAGATTAACTTTTCGATAGAGCGTTTATATTAAACGACCCTTTTTATACCAATTATGATGAGAAAAAATGTTTTATTAATTTTAAAAACATCATTCAAAAGTTTCGATAAGCACTTAATGTGTGTTAATTGGATTGAAAGTGGTTGACAATATTTTTCTGGGTTTGTTTTCCTACGGTCAACAATCTAGTAATTTTTTTGTTATAATATTATAACTGGTATTTGAATTTTATTTCTATAAATAAGAAATACTGTGAAGTCTTTCATATTTGATTGATGAAAGTAGAATTTTATTACTTCGTTCAAATAACAAAATTATTATGCCTTATTTTTTTTATTTTAAAAATAAATTAAAAACAATTTTATTACTAAAAATAAGTATTCATTTATTTTTTTCATAAGCAGCTCTCGTTTTACCATGAACGTTTTATTATGCTATGGAAATGGTAAAAAGGGGTCTACGAATTATTGTGAATAAAAACTTTGGTCAATTACTGAATTTGATAAAAAAATTAAATAAAACAGACTTTCCCATTAAATAAATACCTGTGTTTACCATTTTTTATTGCCATTCGATTGTTAGCCAAGCCCTCGCAACTTTTTTGGGATGCCTACAGACCCCACTTTATATCCAGAGAGGTCTTTTACTTAATGATCTCGGGTAAGCCCCTTCAAAAGAGTTCAAATATTCACAAGGACCTTTTACAAAATAAAAATAAAGTGCAAACATTTTTAACAGCTTTTCACCATACACAGTTTTTCGCCATTTTTTAAACCAGATTCGTATTATGTATCCCACGGAAAATATCGCCCATTATCTTGTAATATAATGTGTTTTGTATTTGTATTATATTTTTTAATTTAGTGAATTATTGGTTATTATATAGAAAAAGTAAATATTTTTTTTATTTGATTACGATATTCTTTGAGTTAAAATCTTAACCTAATTTACCATTGGTTAAGTGATTGTTTTTTTCTAATTAAATATATATTAGTTTAAATACAAACAATTTTTAATACAATAAATTTATGTAAGTTATTGCAATTCTAATATACAACTATAACAGATAAACTTAAACTAAACTGACTTACTGTGAATCAACATAAGAGATATTTTTTAATTTTTACGTATTTTGTTTATTATTTTTATAGCAAAAAAATGGTTCTCAAACTATCGAATTAAATAACTAGATTAAAAAAAAGTGATTTAAAGATAATGAAGGTTCATGTGGATTAACTAATAAAGTTCTTTGATAAGAGATACCTTAATTGATTTTTCAAAATTAGATATCTCTATTATATAGGACAAAATACATGTAGGAATAAGTATGTTTGTATGTCTGTCGGTCACAACAACGCCTCCCGAACGGCGAGCAGCAGCGACGTGAAATTTTCACACGTCATTCTAGCTGCAATTGTTAGTTCAACTGCGCTATTTTCAACTTTCAATACTCAACATTATTTAACTTTTAACCCGAAACTGAAAACTGAAGAAACTTTTGACGTTTCAATGCAGGATGAAAAAAGTAATAATAATAGTCGCCTAGCAACAGCTCACTGCAGTTGAGATAGTAACGCGAACGTAGATATTTGTGTTAAATATTGAGATTCATGTTTGTGATTTGGTAGAAAGTGGGTGGTAAATTCGTAAAACTTGGTGTGCATCTGGAATCGCCATCGACAATTATCGTATGACTCTGATCATATGTTTAATTTGTGGCGCTGCAGGGGCTATTATTAAATGCAAATCAACAAGCTGTATATCGGGAAATTCTGCGGCGCTATAACAAGAGTGTAGCTGGCGAAATTGTCATCTTTTATTTTAGTTGGTTTCAACTCTTTATTATTAATTGGTGGACTATATTTTGTGGGTGGTAACAAAAGAGTTGCGATTGACGGTGATATTTTCAAATTTCAACATTAGCTAGCCAACGTATAAATTTAATAACCTAATATATGCGCTCTCTGTCTTGAGCGAAACTGGATAAAAAATACTAGTAAATCATAAAATGCAAACAATCACACACATCACGTCATTTTGATACTAACCACGGGTTTTGCAAGGTGGTGCATAGTAACTTTTATTTTCATATAAAAACAATCCATTAGACTTATTTATTTTTCACTTAATTTATTTTAAACATAATAGCCACAGGATTTTTTGGGTGATGAAATAGAAAATTTCTGAGTGAAGTTCCGTGAATAGAATTTTAACAATATTTTGGTACACGTCTTTTTACTTAAAATGCATTTGGCACAAAAACACACGCTAACTTGTGCTATATCGTTTACTCATAGTAAATTTATGAAAATTTAATATTGATAATCCTGTGCCAACGCTTTTTGCTCCTGTGTTGCGGTCTGAGTTTCAAAACACTAGCTGATACATTTTTGATACATCTGAATTTATGTTGCCTATAATATCATAAGAGAATGTCAAAGACTCACTCTATAGTTTGTCTCTAATATTTATGTGTTATGTACTTTCAATAATATCACACACCAGTATCCATTATCGAGTAGGTACTGAACTTAAAATGCTTTATAATCATATTTGTATCGCTCACCCGCTACAAAAAAAAAAACCGATCAATTGGACCGCAATGAGTCCTTTTGAAATACCTATATTTGCATTTTATGCCTCAGGAGTCGACAAACTGGCCAGATCGAAATTTTAAAATTATTTTGGTCAGCTTACAATACTATTATTGGAATTCTCTCTGGATAATAATAATAATAATTTTTATATATACATTGTGAAAATGTGCACAAATAGATTTTATATTATATAAAATTTTAATTGCATATGTATTAAATTATTTAAATATTATTTTATTGTGATGATTTTTTTAAATAAATCACTTTGCAAAACAACTAAACATTTTAGTTTACAACCCAGTAGTCTCCAAAAAAAATGAATTTGAACTTGGATTTATGTTCGTTACAAGTTGGTTGCCCCACCTTCATCTGTTATGTGTTTGTAGCCGCTCTTTCACGGCCGCATTCCATTACGCAATAACGGTCAAGAAAAGAAACGAATTTACTTATCATATTTTTGGTTCGATGCAGATGGCCTTGGTCGAGATCAAGCTAGCATGGCCTATTGGGCCCGTATGAGGACGGACCACAGCAAACAGCTCTGCTCATTCGGAATTCATCAGGGGGCAGTCCCACAGAACGTGATTAGCATCCTGATGGTTGTGTTCATTATACGAAATAAGTAATATCGATAACATTTTCATGTATTCATAATCAAATAATATAAAATTCGTTTTTCTTATTTAAAAAATTAGAAGCCGGATCCAGCCCGTAGGCCGTAGTTGAGTGACCGCTGATATAAATTAAAATTCATACATATTTTCAGAAAATCATTGTGTTGCTGAAATATGTCATATCTTTGTATAAAAAAATAAACGATAAGTGGGTGACTTTATGTGGCTTGGATTTAAGTATCCAATTTGAGTGACATTTACAATGGGATATGGGTGTATGGAAAATGGAATAATAATTACAGTTTAATATGTGAAATTATATGAATGCAGAGTTTTCCTACAACCTGTATTCTAAGATGTTAATTAATTGCCAAGTAATTAAACTCGGACGTGTAGCTGCTAGCAATTTGCATACAATTTATGCGGTAAATTGAACGTTCATGAATATATCAATATATGTTTGTGTATATTATAAAATATGATACTTAAAGCGGTTAATGGGCTAAAAACATATTTCCTATATTTTTTACAGAAGATGGATATTTTGAATTACTAAGGAAATTAAAATGTGCATATTTTGTCAAAATACTGATCTCTTAAAAATTATTTTTTCCAGACAACATACAATTTTGAAATAAGGACAGAAAATTGTTTTTTTTTTTGTTATAAGTGTAACGTTTTTTCACTAAGAATTGACAGTTTATCAGTTACATATAACTTTTGATCATTATGTGATACTCTCGGCGAGGCGGGGGTGGATAAACGATGCAAAGCACATATTTTTCTTTCTAATAGTAATAGGCTTTGGGTCAGGATAAACTCTCCAGGTCAGTCTACAGAAAAAACTTCCAGTCTATACGATGAATATATTTATTGCGGTTTGGTGACTTGGTACAAGTTACTGGTTATTTCTCTCAGTTTTTGACAAGGCAGACTCTCTCTCCCAAGAGTGAGGACCCGGTCTTAATGATAAAGCTAGGGACGGATAGCGAGTTGCATCAAGGATGGCAGACGAATCACGGTTGACAATCATAAATAAAAAAATTCAGAGGAATTCAAACACGGCTCTTCTGGAATTCACTGAAGTGTCACAAAAAAAGTCGAATGCTACAAACAAAGACGCATCGGGTGTATTCGAGAAATTTAGGCCTGCTATCTATTCAAAAAATAGGTCCGATGGGTCAATGTTTCCACAGTTGAAAATTCTACAAAGTCTCGCGATGGTATTATTGTTGACTAAATTCGTCTTATCTGAAGCTATACATACTAAATTGCCTTCGCGAGAGTAGATCGACGACTGTTTTGGAAACTTTGAAGGCCTAGAGTTTATCTGACAATATTGGAAAGTGTTATAAATACGTATTTTATAACAAAGTTTTTTTTAATAAATTATCAATATTCTTGTCGTAGAACTTTGGCGTATTAAAAGAACCCAATATTGGTTTTGTAACTTTCAAATAAAACTGAAGACGTAATATCTGAGCAAGTTCTAAGGGTGGTATTTAGTTATTAACAGCTATTAGGTATGTAACACGCTTCTCATGGAGATTTACTATGAAAACGTTCTGATTTGATATTGGTTATTTTGAAAATTTTCAATGGAAATTAATACAACATCTGGCGAACATAGTGAAAAAATCAATTCATCGTTTACGTCATTCGGATGTAAGTTTCCCAACGAAGGCGTCGTTCCCGATGCCCTAAGGTGTAAGATGTACTTATGCATTAGCCGTTAGCTGACATCAACTGCAATGTGCAGGATGCACACAAAGTGCAGGTCCCTACTAATCTAAATCCACGTGTGAAACTTCATACTGCATCTGACAACGTGTGCGAACGACCACTACAGAGTGATTAGGAATGCATAATTTGATGTTAGTTTCTGAGTGCTTTCATGGTTTATTTCACGGATGGATAAGACAAATGGAATTAATATTCAATATTCGTTAAAAAACTATGCTTATTTTACTCATATAACTTTAATGAAAAAAAAACAATGACGATTTATGATACTAACAATTATCCTGCTAATGATTTTTTATATAAATAAATTATAAAATGATGAATAAAAAAATCATTGCAATCAAAATTGTAAAAAATAAACAACCAAAAAATATTTGCGAATGAGAATAGAGAACAAAAAACGCGTTTCTGCAAAACCATAGGACTAAAATAGAAAAAAAAAATCAAATATTTACACGACCACAAGGTTGTATTTAATAATCAAGGAAATAAGGTAATTATAAGCAATCGAATTTTTCCAATGTGTATTTTTTTGTCGGCGTCTGTGGCGCAGTTGGTAGCGTCGCTGGCTACGGTAACGGATGTCTCGGGTTCGATTCCCGGTGCGGATGGTTTTCATAGATTGATCTTACAATCGATTTATGGATTTCTGTTCATAGTCTGAGTCCTCCCTCCCACCCATCCCATCCTCACAGGGCGTAGCGAGAGCGATTAGCTAACCACTAGTCCTGTCCTAGCCCTATCCTTCTATCCCTACTCTCTTCGAAAAAAGAGAGGTTGTGCAACTGAGTAACAAGCAGTTCTCGTAGAAAAATTCTGTTAAGATACCTCTATTAGGGGACCATATGATCCACATTCAGAGCGGACATGGATTAAAATTTTTTTTTATTGAAGACAATTTAAATTAGAATGACGACTGTATTATGATGCGGTATACCTAATTTTGTTTCGTTGCACAACGGTTGCATGCGACTTCTTTAAACAACGTTAATCAAAATAATTGAATCACTTTTGTAAGCCCAATTATTTATTCTAATAAGTTTAATGGGATTAACACTTATCCCATTGAAAGAGTCTGTTATTTGATTGGCAAAAATCAATAATTCACTAAAAGTTACAGGCATTTTAAATTTTGTGCTCAAATCACCCAGTGTTGATTGAACTAACTTTTGAGGAATAAAACGGTAGCCTTTAGAGTAAAAGCTTGCAAATTGATACTGGCATTGTTGACGGAATTATTACTGTGATGTTAAACAGAATTATGTTTTCATTATATTATACTGCCTCAACAAACGATGGTCGATAGCCAATCGCAAATTAGGTTAATATTATAGGTTTTATTTCATAACCAGAAATAATTAATAAACATAAAATATATATATAGTCATGATAAATATAGATTGAATTGAAAAATGTTTTTCTTTATTTTCAAAGTTATTTTCAACTATCAAGTGGAGAAAATTGAGTCCTAACATAGTATCTCGGCAGAATTTGTTCAATACTAACTGGTTGTAAGTCAGTCGTTTATCTATTCTTTGGAGTGGGGTAAAGACAGAAGTATGTAGTTAGTTATGTTGTTATTTAAACAATATGTATGGTGAAATTAGTGATAAAAACAATACGCATTAGCTATAAAAAATCAATTGACGAGATGTTACCATCAACTCTCAACTAGGCTATGTGTGCATCTCTTATAACAGATTTTATAAATAATGTCGTAAATTTTTGCTGCCGATGATTTTAAGTATAGTGTTTGAAGTCGCATACTATTTATTTTGTATTTTTTGAAACCACTAGCACTTGATTCAAAATCAGTTCCATGCTGTTCTATTCGGGCCATGATTGTGAGAAGTATAATCCAACTTTTGTCGATAGTGTTATGAAAGGTGTCCATAAAACACCATACCATACACAACGGGTGATGGTGATTAACCAATCTATATATATATAAATGAATGTCTGTTTGTTGGTTTGTCCGGATCTTATAGGCTCCTAAGCTACTCAACCGATCGCGACGAAACTTTCAGGAAGGACTTATTGTGATCATGCCGGGAAATATTATATAAAATAAATGTTTGTTTGTCCTTTACGCGTTCCTTTACTATTCATACGATTTCAATGAGTTGTTGTGCCCGTGAAGGGTTCTGAAGAAAAAAAAAATTGAAAATCTAAAATTGAAAAAAAGAATCAAATACGTACATACAGCGACATCTAGGAAAAACCTTCTGATTTATTCGTGTACGCACCAGACAAAAAAAAATATTGTGTTATAACAAGTGTGATATTGAAACTCGGGTTCGGGTCGGGCCAGACCTGAAGATGATGGGCTCGAACCGGGTAAGTCTATGAAATTTCGGCCTGTGTAGACCTCTAATCCAAAAGCAGTTCAATAAACAGAATTACAACACAAACCCTTTTTTTCTTTGAGTGGCATTGCAATGCATGCCGGGTACTCACTAGTATGTTTATAAACGTAATGAATACTAATCTGATCCAAGTTTTGATGACATTTTTAATAGTTAATATGATAACAAAGACAATTACGGTGAACCACGATATGCTTAAATACAATATTCAAGCTAAAATTCACATCGTCGAAAATTTTGCTTTTGTGCTACAGTTTTTTTATTTCTCAAAATGAAAATTTCAGAAATCCATTATGAAGATTTTTTCGCGATAGAGCCATGAATCTGAATATCAACTGAACTAAAATATGGTGACTTGCATGTCTAAAACGTTACCAAGTTTTAAAAGGCTTTTGATTAATGTTTATGATTTTGGTGCATCAAAATTTACTAACACCAAAGATTTAATTTATGGTGGAAAAAATGTTTTATGCACCGATTTTTTATATGTAGGTATATTGCAATATATGTGAATGTTTTTTCATTAAAAATGGCCATTTTATTGTAATATTATCCACTTCAGTGCGCTTTCTTGCATGCGACATGCTTTATAAAATGAGTATTTAACAGTTTTTTTCTGTTAAAAGTAAACGTTTTGAATTGCTGCCATTATTTGTATGTGTAGAATAAAATTAATAACAAATACTTAGTTTGTAAAATTAAATAATGTAATGTATACGTGTGTATCAGAAGTATTTAAGTGAATTAAGAATGTTGCCGAAAAAACACACTTTACAATGGAGGAAAATTTTATATATGAATTTACCTTTAAAATAAAGAGGCCTAGAGATAAGAATCAGCTGATATAAACTTTCAACTGAAATTTTTGGACCATTTAAGTTAATACAATTTTTAATAATTTAATTTTTACAAGGGTTAAAAAGTTAGTATTACTAAAATCATTTTTATTAGGTACATATTTTCTGAATTAGTTTATACAGTCTAGCTCTATTTTAAAATGAATATATATTTTTTTACTTACCCTTAAATTTATTGCATCGGTAATTATTGTTGAAACAATCAATATCTATGAATAAAAGTAAAAAAACAACAAAAAAACTGTCAGAGTTCAATGATGTTAGTCAATATTTAATATAACAGTATGTTTTTTTTGTGCATTCCTTATAATCACTTTTAAGTTGTGACGTGTCAATTCTTGGTAGAAGAGAATAATATTTTTAAAATAAAAACATTTTTTTTTACCACTTCCTCATTTAATGCTCGTGTTGAGCAAAACCGGTCATGATCATCATTAAAAAGTGAAAGTGGATTATATTTAAAATAGCCCTTATACTATTTTTTATGCATACACATTGTATAAAAATAATCAGTTGATAATGCTCGTGATGAGCAAAACCGATACTGATCATTATAAACGTGTGGAAGTAGCACAAACAAATTGTGTTTTATTTTTTAAAATATAATGCCTTTCCACCAATAATTGACAACTAACACCTTAAAAGTGATAAAAATAATTACCGAAAATAGTAGATATGGGGTGTTCCAACACTCTTTTCTACTAATTGTGTCATATATTTGTAATAAATTGTATTTTAAAACTGTCAATGAAAAACCGACTACAAACATTATTAAACGTATTTTTTCAAATTAAAGAGTCGTTTTTATTTTTAGGTCCATACAATTTTCCATCCATATTGTATACACACTGGAACTTTCGTATAAATTAATGTACAGTTACAAAACGGAGTCGAGAGTGCTGAAAAAATAATTTAGTATGCAAATTTAAGATAGCTATTTTTAAAACACCTAATACCTAAGAGAGTTTTAACACTTAAGTGTATTTTCGATTAAAGTGATTTTTACATAAACCTCTTGGTATTTTAAATTGGGTTTGACCTCTATTTATAAGGATCTATAAAAAATAAAATATTGGTCTATGTAGGGTGTTTTTACTACCATCAATTAAATTGTATCTTGTGGTTGGTCTGGTTGGCTTACAACTTAATATAAAATATATTACAAAAAGAAAAAAGATCACGGCTTATTTTCAATGGTTATCGACAAAGTTTTTTATAGAATATCTTCCAATTATGTTGATAGATTTTTAGAAATCTTGAGTTATTGGGAATAAATTCTTAGGATTTTTCGACAAAGAGCTCTACATTGATTTGTACCGTGCTCAATAGACATGACTTTTCATTTGAAGTACAATTCACGAGAAAACATGTCTGGGCAGATGGAAAATTCAAGGCTTTGTCATTAAAACATACCTAAGCGTATTCAATAAAATAGATAAGTAATTGTATGTTATTTAATATTCAATCGAAACCAAGCTATCAATTTGTATTAATTTGTTTTTCGTAAGTAATACATCAATTTGACTCTCTAACAAATAAAGCAAATAATATTAAAGATACTTGCTTCTACATATTATATTTGTACAATAAGTCTATATTCTTAAATTACGTTGAAGTTTGTTTATATTTATTTACCAACATGTTATTGATATGGTTATTTATGTTTCTTTCAACCATATAAGAATAATCACAATTGGTTAATGGCTATGATTGGATTATTTTGTTATTTTGCTTGTCGAAAATATTTTCAAATGCCTATCTTGAAAATACATACAATAGGAAAAGTTTCGGTAGAATTATTATTATCTTTTTCTTAACAACCCATTAAAATGTAAATGTTTGCATCAATTCATTCCATGTATATATCTGCACGAATTCTCTTAGTAATTTTGTGAACATAAAGTAAATATATTCGTATGAAACTAATAACTAATTAGTATTGTTTAATATTAAAAAAAAAATACTTTTAAAGTATTAACAATCAATTATTAGTGTAAAGGTATTATATTTAGAAAATAAAACACAATTTGTTTTGTACTACTTGCACATTTTTATTATGATCAGGACCAGTTTCACTCATTTCGAGCATTACCTCTTGCTAATGCTCGTGATGAGCGGTGCCAATTTCGATCATTATAAAAATATGAAAGTAGTGCAAGACAAATTGTATTTTATTTTTATAACATTAAAAAAGGTTTTTCCGAGAAGTCTTGACGGGACGCGTGTTTGACTTGCCTGATTTACCCAGTCAAAATATAATATACAGTTATCTTTCTTAAAATAAATTTTTAAGCCTCACAGAAACTGTATGTTGGTTTTGGTTTGTATATTTCAAATGAATAAAAATAATACCATAGCAAGGAAGCTGACTTTGCTTTGTTGTTACGAAAATTATTTGAAGTTAGTTTTGCAAACAAAAATTTCATATTTGTTGCATCATTTTTATTGACCAGTGTGAATTTGCAATCTACAATATTCCACTGGCAGTGGACCAATGAATAAAAAGTGTATGTTGACATTGGCATGAAATAAAAGTATAAATGGTTATTGTTTTCGATGAACGGTATTAAGGTTACCGTAAGGCAATATGTTGTTTGTCTCTGGGAGACACAGACCGGCGACAGGTTGCGATCATTTGTCAATGTTGACCTATGACATTAGTCGCCTCCGACGGAGATATTGCGTATCACACATCGAAATATGATGGAAACAGTGCTTCCTTTACCGTGACAATTATTTGACGATAATTATTAGTGAAATTTCAGCATTGATAGCAGCATGCAGTTTTTAGTGTCGGAAAGGTCTGTGCTTTCCCCTTTTATATCCGTCAATTAGTCTCTCACACTTAACAGCAATACAAGCGTATTAAGTATTTATTATACATGACAAAATTCTGCACCTTTTACTAATAAATTGTGATACAGAAGTATAAAAACTTTTACTTTTCACACAATATATTTGTCTTACTATCTATCTGTAACGTAGGTACATATTTTAGTATAAAACCATGATTATTTTTTATTGAAATATTGTGCAAAATTGTGATCCAATGAAATCACGTATTATAAATAAGATGTCAGTAGCAGACATGTTATAACTGTATTTTTTTTTAGTAGAAAACCTGCAATATGACAATTCTTTTTATTGAAATATTTTACTATTTTTGTTAGATTACTTTTACGCTTTTACATATCTGAGTTTAAAATTGTAAGCCAATAAAACACGTCATATGATAAACAATATAGCAGTACCAGAGATATTCAAATATAATATTTAATCTCAAATTAAATTTTAAAACTGACTAGTAAAGTCTAAATTTGAGTTTTATCAAAATAATTTCTATTTCAGAATTAAACGATATCCAGTAATTGCGACAGGTGGCACTGTCTTTTGGTAATTTTTAGTACAAATAATACTTTAACACATAAATGACCACGCAAATACCGAAAGAAATATGAAGAAGCCACATATATTTCAGAAGCTTAAAAGTAGTATATTTTTTTGTAGATCCGTCCAAATTGATCAAAAAATCATTCGGAGTCCTCACGAAGGAAAAGGTAGTATCTATAATGAAGAAGCTTGAAGCTTTATGATGTATTTGGTAGTAACTTTGTGGAAATCGATTTTTTTTAAAGATTGAAATTGGTAACTTTTTTGTTCCACTGAATGGGACACATCTATTGGCGTAACCAGTGCTATGAGAAAGGTACCAATTTTATTTTAATATGATGCTATGTATTTTAGTCTGATATAAAATTAAGAATTGGGTGTATGTTTCGTATACCAACTGAAATTTCTATACTCTGTACATTGCCTGTCCTCAAAGTATGTGTACACACAAGATAAATGTATTTTAAGTGCAAATTTGTGTAAAATTAAATGTTGAAACAAAGGAGAACCAGAATAAAAAAAACTTTTTAAAATATCACTCGTTGCTAGATAACACTAACAGCACATTTTTAAAAAATGAATGTAGAATGGACGTAAGACAAATTACAATATAACATTTTATAGAGATCGTCAAATTCATCTGCCATGATAGCTTCCCTACTTAAATTTTATCTGAGATTCAACACAAAGAATACCAACTTAATTGTGATGATTTTAGATTCTATTCATTTTAAGAAGATGTTTGTGATAACCCTCTTTTTTTAGGGAAATATTTGAGCGCCAGGTCGACATTGTATATTTAAACGTTTTTTTATTCACGATACTTGAAAGCAACATTAATTCTTATAGAATGCTTTTACATGATGTATTAGATAAGAGGATTTTTTGTGAAATATTCAAGAAGCTTTCTTGTTTGAGAAGCACTTTCAAAAATACAACAAAAACGTACCCCGGCACATTGGACGTGATAATATTGGCAGAGCGTTCTATTCATAGATCACTCAAATTTGTGATATAAATCGACTTCGTAGGATAAAGGTTTTGGTATGAAGGAAGGACAGACAAAAAATGAATGCTGTAATAGCTTATTGTGAAGAAAAACAAAATCATTTTTCTATTGTACGATATTCATTCCATTTCTTCACAGCTGTTTTTTGAAGCTAACAGACAAAAGAAACACATATAAGAAAATTTTTCTATCTACAAAAAAAAGAACAGCGAATCAATCTTAAAAAATCCGTTGTTCCATTCTGTCCAAGTATTAAAAATAAACTAAGGAAATAAAGTTGAGTGTAAATATGTAAGAATCAAACCTGTAATATTAACTACTATATACACAACTGTATTAAAAGTAATCAATTAAAAGAAATCTATTTGCGTTATATTTACGAGTGCGTGATGATTTTCCTTTCAGTTCTTTTTCTATGTCTTGATTACGTCATCCGATTATTCAATTATCGTATATATTCTTTGAAAAATGTTTGTATCTTTTATAATTTATCTTAACGTATGGATGGTAATTGATCAGTTCATTATGAAAGTATTCATTTAAATATTTTTAATAAAATAAAATACGACAATGATAGAATAGAAATTGCGTTACATGAATTTTGTTTAGGTAGCTAGTACTCAATAATTGATTTTGAAAACAAGCTTTGCGAAATCCTTCAAGATTGTTGAGTAACATATGGAATCTTTATTATTTATGTGTTATCATTCTGTATTACGTTATAAAGTCATTCTAATAATAATTTACAGTAAATGATTGATTTATCTTTGCTATGGTTGTAAGACGTGCCAACTAAAATTAATAGATCAACAACTGTTTTAGTCGTGTTCACCGTATCGCTCAACATTATCCAGCTAAGTGAATTCCAGCAATACGGTAGGGCGTAGGAGTGTAAGGCCTAGACTTCACTGGTTAGGTGGATTTATCAAGGGTATCGATAATGTTATTGATATATTTCAGGATATTAAAATTTTTGTTAATTGATGCGTATACAATAAAATTTTTCAATTTCATTAATATTTATATATTCAAAAATTTTCTCGCTGTATATTTGTACAATTTCTTGGTTGCTTTATTTTCTCGTCTTGTAACCTCTTTTGACCATACTATTTTCAACCATTGATATAATTTCATTATAGTTTTATTCAAAAATTGTTGGGAACTTTTTAAATAATAAGGAAATCCGTCTAACAGTAGTTGTTATGCCTTGATCTAATCGTTGGATCAGAGACGTTACATACGATGCTTTTACTGCGTTTACTTAAACGAGGATATTGTTTTAATCGCCAGAGACATTTTAAAAAATTAATAGAACTTTGAACTTAGAAGAAAATTGAACATCGTTAAAAGGCGATGCCGTTTAAAAATGAGTGAGTTAAGCGGGGATTAAGTATACATGTTAAATCAAATAATTTAATTTTTTTTAAATAATTCCAGATCAAGCCTGCAGTTGATAGACCATCATAATACCAAACAAAAACTTTGTAGATCAGTACATAATATTTATTTGAAAATCGAACACGGCCAAGCTTTTGAAATACTAAGAGTGATATTTTATCTTCCCATACGTTTGGTCGTTAAATTACAAGAAGGTATCGTAAAAAGATAGAATAAAAACTTCTATACTAAAATCTTGATGCTTAAGTATTTATTACGAAACTATACTGAAGGCTTGGCGCGTGTATGAATTTTATTAGCGTCGATTGATTTTGTTGAGTGGGTTTTTGATATTTTGGAGCAAATATTGAGGCATAACCTTTCACGGTCGATCGGAGGGGATTTCTTGTTTTTGCTGAATAAATTTCCCGACGTCGACCTTCCTGGAAAATAATACAGAGGAACAAAATGGTTTAAAGAAGGTAGCTTGTCAAACATACTTGCTACAAGAACTCATGTCTGAAAAGTGTTAAGACACATCAGCTGTTGAGACATTTTTAAATATATGAAAATTATATCCACGCTCATACAAAAAAACATAAATAAATAATGTTTTCATAGCAATACTTGATGATATACCATTTTAAGAATGAAATTGCTTACTCGCTAAGCGAAACCATCACTGTTTTCTGAATAATAAATTTTGAATCCGTATGTTGCACAATATAATTTAATTTCAGTAACCACTACAACAAAGTATTCATTAAGGTACAACACACCTGTTTATGGATTATAACGAAAGCATAAGTGTTACATCGAATAATCATAAAAAAATAATGCATCAACACAAATTATTTCAAAATGGAGACAACCGATTTCAAAATATTTCACAGCCTCTTATATAACGGTTTTAAAATTGAGACTAATGGTTGTCTGGCAATTAAGCCATGCTCAAATAAACATTACAAATATACATTTTTGAAACATATTTATGTAGACACAGAGTGGTACAGCTTTCACATATATAACTATACAACACAGAGAAAATCTTGTAAAAAACAAAGTTGAAAGATTTTGGTTAATACTACTAACGACAAAGGAACAGAAAAGAAAAAAATATAATATGTACACATAATATACACCATATTGTATATGTAGAGTCAAAATAGTAATAAACTTTACATTTTTGATTGAATTGGAATTTACTTGTAGAATTTCACTGTGATAAGGTAATATAATATATAAAGTATTTAGTTTAATAAAATATTATACATATAATACAGTTGATAGCTGTTTCAACTCAATATGTCATTTTTTCGATGTAGTGTTTTCTCCCAGAACAGTGACGATATGTATTATACTATTTAAAAAAAATGTTTATAAAACTATTTTTAATTACTTCAGTGAAAAAAAGATGGAGGAGCGTTGGTCATTTATTGTAAAGATCGTGTTAGGAATGGAAAGAAAATGGTTCTTCCAAGTAGGTCACATTTTCAAGGCGCACATATTTTACAAACTTCTCAAACATTTTTAGCAAACAGTCGGAAGTTTGAACGAACCAAATCATTTTTATTTATACTTTTACATTGAAATTTAACTACTTCTTGTTATCTTTCGAGAACAAATAGAATCGGGTCCATTCGGGTGATATATTGTTTCCTTTACTGTATTCAAGGACATTTTCTTCTCATAAAACGTTGTCTAATGTCGATTCTCCTATTCTTAATATCATTGTATATTTATCAGATATCGTCCTTTTGAATATATTATTCAAAAAGAGGCGTAGCGGTCCGTTTTAACTTAAATAAAATTTACCAAGAATTTACTGCTATTAAGGCTATTCTTGATGTCCAAGAATCATATCTTCAAACCTTTGTTATTTACGTGATGAAGTATTTTTGGCATTTAGATTTTATTAAACGTTCAGTTGATTTCTTATACGTTCATATTTTAGCCATGTAGCGAAGTGGTCGTCAATATGTAAATACTGTTGAGAATTATTCCTACTCAGTATCGTGGTGAATAGTTCTAATCCTCGAATGGAAACATCATATTTTGCTCCAGAAAACTAGCCGTAGAGAGATCAATAAGCTGACTTCAAATCCTTCCTTAGTCCTATCCTTCTATCCTCACCATCTATGAAAAAGAGATTAGAGAATAGGCTGACAACTGTAGCTCGTAAAACAATTTCTGCGTAGATCCTATATAAGAAGTATTTAATTAATGTTCCAAACTATCTGTAAAAAATAGTGAGAAAACTTTGATTCAAAAACAACGGAGATTAGACGTCATTAAATATCTAATTCCCATTGATATTCACATAATTAAAATAGCCAATATTGCGTTTGGGTGTGGTACTACAAAGAGGGTAGGTTAAATTTTACCCGCAACTGCTGTGTGTTTTCATTTTACATTAGAGTATGTCTCTCAAATGAAAAAAGAAAATAAACTGTCATGCTGGCCTTCCACTTTATCATTTTCTTTATTGAGTCTAAAATTTTTATTTAATAGTTTTTCTTCACAAAAGATGTCGCGACGTTTTACCGCTTTGTCCGCCAATTTAATGTGTATTTGATGGACACTACTGAAGACATATCTCATCTTGCTCTAATACAAGGGGAAAACCCATTTTAATACACGTTCCACCCCAGCGTTTTATAGCGCGGAGTGTATTAGATTATTCATTGTGTATTCTTCTTTCGCTTGGAAAACTGAAGTTTTTTTGAATTTTGTTTTTGGAATGTAAAGCAGTTTATAAAATTCCAACTCTACTATTTTGTGTTAAAGTTGCTTCACAATGGTTTTCGACTATTCATATCCTAATGCAAATTTATATTAAACCATTTTCCATAAACTAATACGTAAGAAAAAAAATTGGCAAACGTACACAAA
Organism: Himalopsyche phryganea; assembly: GCA_022494535.1. Classification (NCBI taxonomy): domain Eukaryota; kingdom Metazoa; phylum Arthropoda; class Insecta; order Trichoptera; family Rhyacophilidae; genus Himalopsyche; species Himalopsyche phryganea. Next base: position 1,556,106 of record JAGVSL010000018.1, on the reverse strand, counting down.
AGTAAGTAGCCCATAGTACTTATTTTGTAAAGTTTTCATGTATAGAATTGTCAAATAAAATTTTCGTGTTCATTTCACAGATCCTATCACCAAGTGGTTTACGCTCTTTTAAATACACTTGCACACATGGGTCTCTCATAAGACTTATTGATTTATGTGCAAATGCATTGATGTGCATGATGTACAAATACGTCCCTCCTCACTTCCAAATCAGATTCTGAAAACGGTAGAGGGAGTGATTAACCAACTAGTAATCCTTTCTTAGCTTGTGGTCCTAACAAAAGCCAGTTCTCATAAAACAATATCTTACTAGATGCTCAATTAATATTTCATATGCTATACATTGTTGCCGGACATTGTAAAAAAATGTGATGTTTTCGACATTAAATTTGTGTAATTTTATCACAATAGAGTATTTAACATAAACACCACCAATGTGGAGCGTATGTTCTCTGGTGAGGCCAAATGCCATTTGGACAGAAAGTTTTTAAAGATAAATAATTTTATGTCAGTCACACAATCTCGCTTTTCAGATAGGGTGAGTAATAAGGATGCTGATAAGACTAGCCGTTATCTAATCACTCTATTTTTCTCTTCAATTATTTCTGAGGATAAAAAGAATTAATGGAAAGAGAATACCAAATAACAGACATATTTATATTCCTTGTAATAAATACCAATCCATTAATCGGTCGAAAGAGTGTACTCGGGTATTCGAGTCGTTCCCTGCACTACCAGGTAAGACGGAAGTCCTACAAATTTAACAAATGGTGACGAGACTGGCGTAATGTATCCCCAAATTAATGTAATAGTAGAAAAAATACATGTAAGAACACGAAATAAACTGCTATATTCAAATTAAAAAAAAAGGTACTCATAAGTCGCAGAACTCTTCAGCTGAATAATAACCAAGAGTTATGAGTTACAATAATGCTTTGAATAACTGATTATTCTATTAATAACAGTTAATTTGGATAGTTCTGACTGTGTCAATAAATTATTTATGAAGTGTCATATCATATCAAATTATAGTATTTCAGTTTGTTATAACATATACGGTAGAGTGGTGTCTCACAACTGAATGGGATTAATTTTGATTTTACTTTGATATTTAGATTCTCGAAATCTACACAGAAAGATGATAAATGGGCTTTAATATACGAATAATTGAACACATCATTTTGTCTCGTGTGCTTCTTGTATTTCAGAAAACAACTCAAGGTTATGCTTTCTTACAGAATTCGTTCAATATTATACGACAAAAACCTACACAGTGATACTTAAACAAAGTTCATAATCTGTTTTCGGCCAGATTTACATCACAGATGGTTTAGGGTTGACATTTTTTATTCTTTTTCAAATACTGGCTTCTGTAGAGTTGCAATAGAAGTTTTAGAAATTCAATGATCGAGTAACTGCAAGATGAAGCATAATTTAAAATTCTATTTATCAGTATAACAAAATATTTGTTGAATAAATTGGTAGTACATTTTAAAATGAAAAAACACAAAATTCAGTGAAAATGTGAGCTATATTGGCATCACGCCATCGTCACAGTTTAAATAATGTAGTACTTAACTAGGAAAAGTTGTCAAGTATATTATTTTTTCTTTAAACCATGATCGCTCCCAATAGAGTATATAGTCGCAGGGTAGATAGAGTTCATCTAAACAGAATCGTTATAGACGAACTGCTTGTTACTCAGTTGCTCAAACACTATGTCTAGGACTGGAATAGTGTTTAGCTAATCGTTATCGATACGCCTTTTTTTAGGATCGGATACGTGCGGGGGAATTTCGAGACATTAAAGACATGTATGCCTTCAAATAAAAATTCATAAATCGACTTAAAAATCAATTAAAGAAGCTGTATTTACTGCGACGACTCGAGCCAGTACGCATCGAAACCGAAGCCAACGACGTTGACCACGCACCCGGATATTACATTACTATTTGGGAAGTAAATAGTTTCTTATTTTTGAAATAAATAAAGCTAGTCTATATTCAAGATAACATATGCGTTGTGTATCTTAAAAAAGATTTTATTCAGTTTCAAATTTAAATTTTATAATATTCTGTAGACTGACAAATAATATTAATTATACTTGTAGTGATACATGACGCTGCAAATTTACGAAACATTATGCTTGTCATTTTTTGTGTCAGAGCATTATGTCGAGTCAGCAATATAGACGAGGCCAAATTGACGAATAATATTTATTCATCAAATATGATATTTACGAACACTGATATTTATTAAATACAAATATAAATATGTAAATATAGAAGAAAAGATTATCCAAGCGTGAGATTTATCAATTATGATTTATGAAAAAAATTAATTATGTCAGGTCAGTAATATGACGACTAAAGCGGAATACAGATATCGATGACGACACGAGTGAATAATCAAGCATAATACCATCATTCTGTCGTCACCTGTCAAACTGGAGATATCTCCCTTGAACTTCATAATCGTCATTTAGAGTTAAATCTCGCCAAGCATAAAAAAATTACAATTATATTCCTAAATTCTAGTTGACTCTTCGCTAGGTTCTATGATAAAATTTGAAGTTCTTTTTACCTTTCAAATACATTTCGAACTACGATTCTTATAATATAATAAACATTATAATATGGTTCCAATAATGAATATCATAATTAAGTTTAAATTATTTGGTAATACATAAATTAGCGGTGTGCTTTTACATAAGTAAGTGGAATGTGCTTTGAATAATTGAACAAAACATTTTAACATAAATACGAATGAGAAATTTGGATCAACAGCGTTTTTGGAAATCTCACTCCTATCAAGTAAGAGTTTTTCGATGACTTTGTATGGCTTTATTCCAACTATAAAAAATTGGCTGTACTTTTTTCGTGGCGCGAAAGCTTCTAGAACAGATGAGATTTCTCTTATTTATGTTTGGTGGTGTAAATCGAAAAATCCGTTCAAGTGGAGGGTCGTAATTGGAAATTTTAATTCATGAAGTTAATTGATTTTGATAATTTGATGAGATAAAAGTTTTGTAGTACTTTTATCTCTTTACCACTTTACCAACTTTTAATCATTTTTTCTAAGCTAATTTATTTAGAATTTGCTCCTATTATTAGAATCAAAACTGCTCAATTATCATGCGTACAGGGCATTGCATTTTGAAAAAAAATATGTCGTATCTGTTAATAAAACAGTTTATTTATTTACTGTGTGAAATTCAGATGCTTTTGTGTACCATGAATTAAAATACAATTTGATCATGTAAAAATTTTAAGTAGAACTAATGTATGCTCCGTAAGCATTGAAATTGGACAAATAACCTAAAAATTTTAACATTTTGTTGGCACTATACCGGACTGAAACTGAAGTTAAAAAACCTTACTTTGAGATAATGACTTTTAAAAAATCATGAAATTTAAGTCTTTCTTTTGTACCTTAATCATTATTTACTAAACCAACTACATTATGAGATTCGTTAATCATTTACGAATTCGATTTAAGTACTTGTTATTAATAACAGTTTTTTGCTACTAACAACTGAGAACGAAATTAGCTTGATACATACAGATTTCTTTAAATAACGTACAAAATACATGGAATATGGCTGACTTTGTTTTTGCAGTCTTTTTTGACTTGTCACCTTATGCCACTATGCTGATGATTTAAAGATTTGAATATCATGTATTCAACCTTTTTTTCATTGTTTTTTCTGTTTTATTTCGTATAAATATCAAATCAAATTAAATAAAGTCTTCGTTTACGAATAAATAATTGTACACTGATTTATTTTACCGTCTAAAGTGTCTTGATATTTAGAAATAAAAATACATGAACACAGTGTTTTAAAATTATTTAGTCTTAGGTTGCACCATTTATTAAAGTTTTTATATGCACACTTGTATTAATTAAAGCTTGGTTTTAATACATGGTAATTAAAAATGTGTACGAGAAAAATTAACTAGACACTGCGTGTGACGCTATTACGGATACAGGATCATAGGGTTAATTCACGTTTCACGTTTTACGTCTCTAAGCTGAGATGCGTTGTAAGAAAAAAACAAAGTCTTTTAATATATAACGCAGACGTAGAATTCTAAAAAAACACTGTTTTTTAATGATATTGAAAATCATTAACAAAATATCAAACGGCAAGAATATAGCAACACATATAATATAAGATCCGTATCTCGGATCATGATTCTTACTTGTTTTTGGCTATGTTTTTATTACCTATAGGTAGGATAACATATTATATTATAGTAAAAATACAAGTTTATTATATAATATAAGCATATATGTTATAGTAATACTTATTTAACGTGGACATTATATCTAGGGTTACATAAGAAACGTGTTTATTTGTGAATTTCATAACTATACGATGTAAATAACATTTATATACACAAACACGCAAATTAGCGACACCGGCACCACGCCGCAAGCAAGTGCCTGGAATTGACAGTTTTATATATCTGTAGGGTATGTTATACGCTGCAATTATTAATTTACTATTTCAATTTTTCTAACATAATATGATATTGCCAATTTAAAATATCTGAATAAGCGATTAATGAAATGTAAAACAGTCCTCCAAAATATTGTATCGGATCATTACTCAGCTACAGTTGCGTTATTTGAAAACAAAACTTTTAATACATATTTTGAACTATTATAAAATATCTTGACTGCTTAGGTTTAAAGAAGAATATAATTCAGATTATTGAAAGCATCTGAATGGCGGAGAGGATTGTGTGTTGACGACTTTAAGTGGCTGTCGATGTTATCTCTGTTTGCAGAGACGGCGACGAAGACTTAAGCGAACGAAAGGAAATATCCGCTGGGAAAATCCTGCGAAATGAAAAACAAATCTGCATCACCATGACACAATCTCTCGTGTATAAATGAACGAAGATGTTGTTGCCATTATCAAAAAACACTACTAACCACATGATATCACCATTTCATACTTTAAACATTCGTGGGTCGGTAACTCGATAAAATTAGTTGGCTAGTCTCAAACGCTTTGGTAATCGAGTTCTATTTCTGGATTTTGAAATGGAATGTTTGGAAATAGTCAGCTATATTGAAAACTAATTATAACCGAATGAATACATTAATATTTTAGCTAGTTTTGGCAGCGGGTAAAAAGCTCACGAGGATGAGGACGAGAGATGAAAACAGTAAGTACCACAGTATTTATTTTAATGTTACAAAAGTTGCTAGTATTCGATGCTAAAAACAGCACAATAACATCTGTGGAATTCATTGAATTGATCCGCTGAATGTAGAGACTAACATACAAATAAATAAATATAGCATATAACCCATCAGGTGAGGGTGACATGCATAGCACTTGGATCGATATTTGTATTTTCCGGATATGTTAGTATTATGCTACGATTTTTCATATCTGCGTATGTAAGTACATTTTCTTTACCACTAGAAACGGTTTTAATACGTTTGATGTACACTTTTAAATCACAATTTAAATACAATTATTTCATCCCAGAATTTCGACAACGCAGTTTGAATGACAAAAGTATAACTTTGTTTTAAATTTCTGACAGTAATATCTGCGCAGAGTTTTGAATTTGTTTCTAGCTTTGTTTTTGACTATTGGACATTATCATAATATTTTAACCTCTAAGTATTAAACATATTTTTCTCTTTTAGTAAACTTTCAATATGTCGTGAATATTGTAAAACAGTTTGCAAGACGAAAGGAAAAAAATAATCAGGGCAATAATACTCCTCAACAAATTTCTTTTTCCTACCGAAGAAAATAGTTATTTACCTTTGTGGTTGGGGTTTGCATAATATTCTTTACTTTGTTGATGAAAAATGCCAGTTTTTTACCGTCGTAATTTATAACGCTTAAAAAATAATGAATTGTTGTTCTCAGATTTCACATTTTAAATAAAACATGCAAGCGGAAACTAATTAAAAATTAGCGTCGAGTTAATGCTTTTAAGCCAAATAGATTTTTTAATGTTTTGTACTGAGAAATTTTATTACATTTATTCATGGAAATATTTCATCAAAGTCTAAATAACTTCACCAACATAAAATATGATCAGTCAAATTTTCAAGATAAACGTCACATTATTATGAAAATTAATGAAACATAATATTTAAGTGTGAAGAATGTCTGCTCCCAACTTGGAACATATGGCCTCCTAATGGAGGTATCTCAACAGAAATTTTCTATGAGAACTGCTTGTTACTCAGTTGCTTAACCATCGTTCTCGCTACGCTGTGTTTTTGAGGATCGGATGGACGGGAGGGAGGAGTTTTAGACATCACAAACATGCATGACTACGAACAGAAATCCATAAATCGATTGAAAGATTAATTTAAGCTGTCCGCACCGAGAATTGAACCCGAGACATCTGTAACCATTTATGACAGCATTATTTTGTTATTATTATTTCCAATTAAGTTCAGGATCGCTAACATTACCTTACGATATATGTGACAGTAGGGTTATATTTTTTGTGTATAGTTGTTTCAAAACCACACGAATTTTAATCACCATTGGCGTACTAAGTTAAAGTATTAAATGAAAATTAATCAAATATTTTCATCATGCTGCAAGACATCTAATGAGGAAGTAATGAACTAGGTAGGCACTGTAAATAAAAACGAGGTAATGTTAAAGTTTATATAGATGTAAAAGTTTATTATTATATGCAGATATTGAAACTATGTATTTCTATTTAGAATATAAATTACATCACAATAAGAAACTTCGCAGCATAGAAAGTTCTTTTGATGTAAAATATTATCATAGAATGATGTGTGCGTCCTTTATTTGCAGAGAAGATCGATATACCGCAGACTGTCGGGGAATAATCAGAAAAACATAAAATATTAGAGATGAATTTTTACTGCTTTGAAAGTCGCTAGAGTAAGCTGTCTGCAAAAAATGAGACAAGAATTCACTCCGAGTTAATTACAGCAGATTCCTATGGGTAAGCAAAATAAAGCGCTCTTTTAAAAAGGTTTCAATTCCCACCACAAACAGAAATACTGAATATTTAAATACATCGAGTTAAATATTGTTTTGTTTCAAGTCAAATTAAGGTTAATCGTATTTATGTTTTTATTTTTAGATTATTGTGTCTCTTTACATTGTTTACGACAGAAGATTATTTTTGTGTAATAATGGTGTTTGATGGTATTTTTTCTTATTAATATTCATAATTCTATTGATTTTATTCGTTTTGCATACTATATTTAAATTCATTTATATACATCTGATTTTATGACAATTTTTAAAATTTTATTTGAAATTGAGTAGTCTAAGAAAACAAGTGAACCATTTTTTACACCGCTTGTTTTGCTAAAATATGATTATAAAATAATCATCACGTAGTGATACCGAATAAACCAATTTTTTATTCTAAATTTAGCTGATATAAAAACCATATGACTATAATTGATTATTTTAAGCGAAACAAAGCTGTCAGTCAGTTAGAATACGAATGAATAAACCTGTGAGCAAAAGGAAAAGGTAGTAAGATTTAAAAATTGAAAAATGAGTTTGCCGAAATTACAACAGTGCATATATGCTTAAGAATTGTTTTCCTAACTTGTATTATTATATAGATTTAATTTAAGGTGGAGCGGCCGTCAAGCTATCGCGGTCTATGGTTAGTGAGAAAGTATTGTCATCCGTTTCTACTGACGGTATCGCGCGTTCTGTCCATGTCTATGGTTCTGCCATGGTATTGCCATCTCACCAGGGTTGCCATCCTTATTGATTCGTCCCCCTCATATGCATATAACAGATAAATAACGAGTCGAATGGATGTTGCTTAGTTAGTAAAATTCACGTTTGGACATCACATTTTTCATCAAATTTCATACAACCTCAAATCTTGTTTTGGCTCTTCAGAAAAGTACCAATTTTGAGACATAACGCTCTTTTCATTTCGTACACAGAAACATCCAGTAAAGAGTAAACTGTCAATAGCAATAACTAAAAACAAGTCTTATGTCATTTTATACTTTTATTATCTATCGACAACTGGAAGATCGACTTAAATAGTACCAAACAAAAATGAAAATTCGTACTGATATTTTGCAAAAACAAAAAAAAAAACAGTTATTTTAAAACGAATTATCGATTCAGATTATCAGTGCCCTAAACTCTTATCACAAATAATCGAAATTTTACTGTCAGTGTATTATAAATTTAGAATAGTTATTTGCGATTGTTTTTTTCAAAACAGAATTTATATTGTTAGAAAAAATCAATAACGAATCAAAATTGTGAACAGGTGTTCATAAATGTAAAATCTATCACTATATATTGTTGGTTTATTATAAAGAGAAAATGTTTCTTTCGTGGCAAACGTGCGATTTTTCGCATTGAAAATAAATATGAATACTTTGTCAATCACTACTTGATAAATGGTTGAGAAAAACTGTACACTGAATTTTTCCTAAAATAAATAATATTTTGTAAATAAATGAAGATTTTTAAAATATGTTATAAATCATCAAGCATATTTTTTGATAAAACTGCAATAAAAATACACATAAAAGCATTGAGGTTGTGTTACTTGAATCTGTACAGTGCAAATGAAAACTGGCGTGCAACACAGGTTAATTAAACAGGGGGTGAAAACGAAGGGGAGCAAAATTTTCCCCACAAAGGAAAATATACTCCCACTGAAGCATTACTTCTGAGGTAACTTAAAAGATTAAAATACATTTTTAATTTTACTTATCGTTTCATTCAAAATGATTTTAAAGTGGTCTATTAAAACGATGCCTGTGAAATGATGTAAAAAACCTTTTAAATTTACGGTTTCATCTAAAATAATTCAGTCTTAAATGAATTCTGTCTCTTTATATCAATTTTATTATTAATAAGATCGTCTCTTATCTTACCGACACCATTTTTTATCAATACCCGTTACCTTGATTGGATGGAGTAAGCCAGTTAATCTTGATTAATGTGTGTTTTGCTTATATTTTTAAAGTATGTCCACTAAAAATGCAGAGCATATAGACTCCCAACAATAGTTATTTAACGAAAAATTATTTTTTAAGTCAGTATTTAGAAACTCTCTTTCCGCCTTGTTTACGGGATCGGCTAGGAGGTGAGAAGAGAGGAATGAAAATATCACAAACGCCTTTGCCTCTGGATTGGAAATATTATTAATTTTTATTTAATCAGTAGATGAAATTATTAATCATTAAAACATAATGTTGAATTTATAGTTTGGTCAAGCTAATCGTGTCTACATAATAAAACTGTGATAAGTATAATTCGATGGTGTTATGGCCAAATGATGTAATACTTAAATTGCATGGGAGAAAGTAAAAACTGTTTTTATCGAAAACATTATATGTTGCGTTGCGTTATGAATCTTTGAAATGCAGTCCTGTACATTCTCATGTTTGCTGATAAGAGATTATACTTTGTGTCGATATAATAGTGAATTAACTTTTAAGCCTAAAACCAATGTAAATTGATGTTTCCCTTCCAAAAACAGGTAATTTTTTTTTCTAATTTACATCATTTGGCCGAGACCTGCACTGTGGTCTTTAAAATAAGATCCAATCTCAATAACTCATTTTCGTATTTTTTGAGAGTTACATAAATTGACCAAAAGACAGTCAAATTATAAAAACAGTTATTAAAAATAAAACAGAACTCTTCAATTTGACATGATATTATGTAAACTTGAGTTATATTTTTTTATTAAAGAATTTGGAATCTAAGTGTGACAGTATTTAAATGACAAATCGTGAACTGAACTTCACTGTTACTTGTTTGCTGAATTTGTTGAGCATTTTACGAGCACACCGTAATCCCTGGTGTATGTCGTTTTGTTGGAAAAAATCTGATTTATCGCAGCAAGCAAAATCCAAACACGCCGACTTTACATGTTTTCCAAAGTAATGAAGTGTTCATAACAACACCCCTAAACAGTATCTGTTTCTGCCAACAGAATAGTTTTTTTGAAAGATCATTAAAGCATTTTTTGTTATGTAAAGACACCGAACGAATGGGAAATGGTACTAGTAAATTAAATGAAATTGTCATATATTAAGTAACTGTACTTTAGAATAGTAAAAGAATTTTTTTTGTTCTAATTCCACATTTTTTATAAAAATGGGAACCAGTCATCGCGAGCAATATCAACTGATGTCATCTTGATTATGTTATATTTTTACATAAAAAATATATTTATAAAAATATAACACATTTTTATAAACTATAAGTTCTTTTTATGATGATTTTTTAAATGTTTTAGAATTCCTTTCTATCAGGAATTAACAATTAACACTTTAAAGTGAAAATAAGTATACGTTGATTAATTATTTACTTGAACTTTTTTCCCATTGAAGTGTACACATTTCATTGATATCATTTTGTAAAGTATGCGTTTTGAGCGACCAGCATAAGTCATTGATAAGGAGTTGAAAGAAAAAACATTTATTTTATGTAATTAAAATCAATTTTTTTTATTACTAAAAACTAAACTATTAGTAATCTCATACGTATTTCTTTCGTCTCGCCTAAAATGGCGGCTGAGCAACTAACTGATAATTTTTTCTCGTTAAATACCCTACGATGAATTAATATGATAGGAGTATTTATATTCAACATAGATATGCCATACAATTGCTCAATAGTTATATATTGCATGAATATTCATTAGCAATATCAGGCGATTGTATTCTGTGACAAAAATTGACAAGTGTCATTATATTGTCGATGTATATTGGTGTCCATAATAATACATTTTAAATGAAAATATTTAAAAGTATATATTGCACATTTTTATATTACTCATTAAAAAAGTGTATAACAATAAGAAGGCTGATGCAAGAATTATTATTGGACGACTTCTTATTTTATTTAACTTTTTTCGTAACTGTATTTATATTCAAAATTAATCTGACTGAAGTCATACTTAACATCAGTTCTGTCAGAGCTTTCGTCTAAAATAATTGTTATTTCTAGACTGATATATTGACTCGAATTACGCCTCAAATAACACGAATGAAATATTAAAAGAAGTTTTCATATTAATCTGAAAAACGATTACTTATGAACCAACTATAATTAAAAATAGTATTCTGACTAAGTTCTGTAATTAGGGAGGTTGGGTTGACGATATTAATAAAATAAGAGGCTAAAAGCTGAAATGTTAATGGAATAATCAATTTTTTGATAGAATCGCTCGACAAAATACAAATCCCTCGATACTTGTGTATATAATTTGGCTCGAAATTGGGATCCAGAATGTTATATTCGAGCCAATATGTCAGTCAGTTGACAAGGGACAAGAGTATAAATAATTAGATGGGTGAAAATAGATTTAACGAAAAACTATGTTTGCCATGTATTTCTAATACGCACGGGATGTAAAGATATATTATATACCTACGCTTTATGAATGATATTAATGGATGTTTGAAATTAGTTGACATTTATTGACTACTGTGTTAATAAATATGTTTTTATTTTAAAATGGCGATACGAAAGTCAATTAAGTAAAGCATTTATAATTATGCTGTCAATCGGAACACTTAAAGGGTAATCAGCAGTATATAAAAAAAATACGTGTTATCTTTTTATACAGCAATAATTAAAAAAAATGTATTTAAATATTTGGTGGCTCCTGTGTTTTTGAATACTTTGTGAGGAATTCCGTTTAACAATATCCTGTCATATAATTATGAAATTATCACCGAAATACAAAAAATAATCCTTCTTTTTATTTCGGGCCGGATTAAATATTAAAGTCAATCTGAGAAAATTATTACCACAATGATAATAATTTTCAAAATTGAGATATGAAGTTACATTCAATATGCTTAGGAGAAATTAAATAATTTTAAATTGTTCAATGGACAACATTTTTGGTGATCTAGGTTAAAGTTATCTCAGTAAAAATGGATTGCTTCTTTATCTTCCACGCCATGATTAGATCGATAATTTGAAAGATTTGAAAAGATAATTGTCAAAATAACAGTCACATACAGTCATTAATCACTTTTAAGGGTCAATTGTCAATTCTTGGTGGAAAGGCATTATTTTATATTAAAAAATAAAACATAATTTGCTTTGTACTACAGAACAGGTTTGGTCATCAGTTAATGATGCTTGCAATGAGCGAAACCGGTTCTAATAATCATACAAATTTAAATGTAGTAAAAATCAAATTGCGTTTGAATTTTTAAAACAGTCATTAATTTTTTTAATTTATCTCCGAAAGACATTGTCTTTCTTTTGAATTGATGATGTTGTAATGGGGAGCCATGTTGAGTATCCCAGTTATAGGCAAGTGATAGTTATATCTGATTCATACGATCGCATAATTTATGTTTAAAAAAATCATATATTAAATTTACGTGATTCTACAATATTCGAAGTGAGCTTTTTCGCTGAGTCATTATTTTTTTACACTATGGTTATGAAAATATTTAATGTAGGTACTTACAAAAAAAGCGTTAATATAATAGAAGCAATATGCAAATATATGTAGAAGGAGACCTTCTGAGTGGTGTTTTGCTTTTTATTTCCTAACTTTCAATTGGGTTATTATACCTGTATAAAAAGCTCGGCCGAAAACTTTGGTTTACAAATTTTTATGAAAAAATGTAAAATTTTCACACAGGCTGTTTTTAAAAATATTCTCTAGCTATAATTTATTTATTTATTTTAATTTTGGTGGACTAATTAATTTACTCAAGTACACTTCTAAAGTTTTTACAAATATTGAAGAACAAATATTTGAAAAAATCTTATCGTCAACGATTTCATTTCAAACCAGAAGAGTGAACCAAATGAAGACTTTATGCAAAAAAAATGTACGTTGTATTTAACATTTTAAGAAAAACCTAACAATTATAGTAAGTGGTTGTCTTCAATATAATATAATTGGGGTTAAAATTAGTATTTAATATGTCGAATATAAATTTAAAAAATTAAAATTCAAAGGTATGTTTTTTCGGAACAACAAAAAATATTTCTCTGTTCAAATTTTTTATTATTTCAGAGAGAAACGTTGTTTTGGTTGTTTTGATTAAAAACAATGTAAAATTATTAATTCAATGAAATGTCAATATTTTGTAAAAAAAAAAGAAAATCAAAATTTCGTATTGCTTACAGAACCAACCAGAATTTGCGTATTATTTGCATTTATATTTTTTAACCACAAAAAATAAACCTATTGGCAAGTCAATCTGCACAATCTGGCAGAAATTGAATATTTATAGAATAAGATTATTGCTGAGTATTTTTTGAATGATTCAAAAACGAAGATTTAGCATAAGCTTAAAAAAGTAAATTTATAAATTGATCTGTTTTAAAGATTTAATTAACATATTTTAGGATGCAATATTATAATTATTTAAAATGGTGTATGGTTGTATGCACTGTTTTTACGAAAAAAAGGTAAAAGAAGAAAATAACTCATTTATGTTAGTAATACTAAATGGTTAATTAAATCAGTAGAAATAAAAAAAATTGAAAACCTACGCATACTAACAGGTATTGTGTTTGTTGTTTAAATACCAACATATTGATTTTGAAATTGTAAAATGCTGGTTTTACAATATATTATGGAAAAAGTATTTAATGAATCTGAGAAGAATTTTTCTGCAACCAGACTTATTTTCACTAAAATCGAATTAAGATTGACAGATTAGAGCATTAAAGAACAAGCCTTTTTAATAATTTAAGGTATATATGACATTAAGGCTTTTATACTTGCAATAAATAAATATATATATGAACCGTTATTGTGATGCTACGTACCCGTTATCATTTTTTAATACCGGTGCTCAATATAAAATACCGAAAAACGATATATTTGTCTGGTATTGAAATCCCTACATACTGCATGCTACATTTTATGGTATGTTATATAATGCCACTCTTCTAAGGTTTTATTTAAAAATCAGTGATATCTGGTTTACACAAAAGATACAAATATAAAATTAGATTGAATTAAATTCACTGAACAAGAATAATTTAACGATAAAATGGTCGAGACGGAATCGATATAGCTACTAATGACTTTTCAATACTAATCGCTTTTGGAAATCAGACAATAAAGTTTCAATGTCGGGTGAATAAAGCACATTAAATTTCTTTGTTTTGAAGTTTTCGAATCAGATTGTTGCTAATATTGCTGAAGTAGAAATAGAAAATTAATCAACCAACTTTGGTGGAACAATCACAATGATCAATTGAAATCAATACGCGAGAACATCTTCAAACAAAAAACTTTCGCCTTTTGGAGACGGGTGCAGGGTATTGTTTAACTTTTCCGTCTGTTATTTCACTTAGCAGCCCTATTGTTGTCCACCCAAAAGGGCATAGCTGATATAATGTATATGACATAATAATTTTCACAAGTCAAAAATGTTTTGAGTGATAACGATTGGATTTTCTGGAACACGCTATTGTATTCGGTTAAAAATAAATGTAATTTTTTCAACGCTTGAATTCTGGTAAAGCTACTATGCGGAAGCGATTCATGGTACCTGACTAAAATTCATAATTTATTCCTGTTGAGATTAGAAAATAAATGGTTCGACTTAGCAAGGTATTTCGAGATAATTTCAATGGTCCTAGGTAACTTCATACTACGTCAGTGGTTACGGAGAGAGGTTGGGAATAGATGGGACTTCTTCCGACTGACCAGATATTATTCTCATGATTCAGTGGAATTAGAGAATACTGGCATACGAAGGAAGGAAGAAAAAAAAATGTTGGATGAAAAGAAATTCTGAGAGTGGTTTAAGCCATATACTGTTACTTTGGTTTTAATTAATAATAAAAGTTGTTTGAACCAATAATGGAAACACAATTTTATAAGTTAATTAATTGGATTGTTTTCCCAACATTAAAAATACTCTTGTTTATATTAAAATTCTACAGGAAGGTAAGGAACAAAAAATAAAGTAATAATATCATATGTCTTAAGATGTAATTATTTATACATAATAATTAAACAGTGTTTATATCAAAATATACGGTATAGGTTAATGATGGCAGAAAAAATGTCGCTTAAGCTATTTTTGTTTTGAAAATGAGTATAGTTTTCTTACAAAGAAAACTTTCCGCAAAGTGGCACTTTCCAATTTCTTTCGTTGTCTAGTGAAACAGCGGTGACACTTTTCCATTTATGTCCTTTTATGCCAAAGGCACAAATTTTTAGGAGAGACTTCCTACAAACAAAATAAATAAAATATATTCTCATGGTCTTGAGAAAACTTTATTACATATTTGCAAGAAATAAGCAATAAAATTATATACGTTTTCTGCACATCACAGTTAATTTGTTCCAGTGCTTTGAGAAATTAAAATGAGTTATCAAAATAGTTGATATCAATATATAATAACAATAAACCATTATTTTGTTTATAACTTTTCCATTAGAATTAAAAAAAATGTTTTTCGGCTTATTTTTAAGATAAGGCGGTTATTTATAATGTGTCAAAAAGGTTTTACTATAATTTTAATTTTCCAATTGATTTCAGCTATTGTACCGAAGTATTCGTAATCGGGGGATATAGAAAAGTTGAGCCTTGAAATGACATGCACAATTTAAAAAATGTCACTTAACCTAGTCCTGCATTCAAAAAACGGTATGTTACCGATCAATTTTGTCATTAGTCACCACTAACATAATGCCTCTTATCCAGCATTTCTATATTTGTAAGAAATGAGTTGAAAATCAATTCTGAGAGATTCTATCATCTATCATCTTACTTGTCTAAAACTACTTGTGAAAGTGATCCAAGTTTTCGTTTACGGAGAAAATATGGAAAGTGTTTGGTTGCATCTACAATCTACACCACTGTTTGTAAGCGGAATTGATTTTCAGCTCATCATAATCAACGACCTATCTGATGAAAAATTTAATCAACAAGCTTCATTAAAATTACGTTCCTCCTTTCTAATTATTATAAAAGGGGACTTTACTTTGCAACCTCATTTTTTCAGCGTTCGGGAAACCCTTTTGACTCTCCGAGTGTCACCTTAAAGACAAGAAAGATGTTCAAAAAAATCGTGACCAAAATAGACGTTAATTGTGTTAAAATGAGTGGTTAATGAATTTTTTGTTATATTCGTCTGGAAGGAAATATTATATTATTTATATAATATTAAACCAAATTGAATATTTTTTAGCAGTGAAATTAAAAATTACCCTTGATTACTTTATATTAGTTTATTTAGAATATCACTCATTACTATTAAATGAGATTTTAATCATAGCACACAGCACTATTACATTAAAATTGTTTTGGGGTTTAAAATTTAGTTCAGGATTATTCGTTTGGGCATTAAATCAATATCCATAATCAGGACTTGAAATGGAAAACTTCACAAACTGGAACGCTCATTTTATTATATATTGAGAGTTTACTAAAGGATTTTCATCAATATGCCCATATTGTGATTTGATTTAAGATTTTAAAATACAAAAATAAATACGAAAACTATTGCAGGTACCGTTTAATTCCGAGATTTAAATACAGTGGAGAACAAAATGTTTTACCATACAACCAATTGGTGCATTTCATGAGAATGTCTCGATATTTTCGAAAGAAGCGAACAATTTTGAAAACTACTAAAATAAAGACTTGTGAGCTTTTTTTGAAATGCAATATGTTTTTATAAATTAAATCAGGTAGTGTGCCATTTTTCTTTTCATCTACGGATACAAATTTAGAACAAGTTATTCTTAGCAATGGTTTAGAAAATCATACCCATTGTTTATCATATTCATTATTAGCAAGGCGCTGAGTTTAAATAAATAAAGGAGATACATAACATTTTAAATTTGCTATTATTTAGTGTTTGAATATATAGGTATACTTTGTCAGGTAAAGAATTTCATATAATTTATTACTTGCATAAATAAAAGTTTGTAAATTGGTTAAACGTATTATTAAGGATTATGAAAGTCATAGAAAATATCAATTTCACTTCAATATAATGAATATTAATTACTTTTTCCACACAATGGCCTGCCTGCATTGTTATAATATTGCTCGAATAGTTGGGCTCCTAATCTAATCTCTTACCTTGTTGAAATAGGAAGGATACGATAAGACTTGTAAATAAAGAGCTTTTAGTAAAAACGTGAATGTGGAAAGTAGTATTTTCCGAAAAAAAAAACAGTTAAGTCACTTGTTATTGGCGTTTTTTCATATTTTTAAACTTTTAATAGCATTGTGGGTTTTAAAATGCAATTCGAAGAAAGGATAAATATATACAATCATTCCAAATTTAGTAAGTTCTGTTGGGTGACTATGAGATGAATTTATATGGGAATATCAATTTTTTTTTTGATGCCGTAAAGCGAAACACGCGTCGTTAGTGACAAAATTGGAAATTTACAAAATCTCAACAAATCAAATTTGATATTGAAATTCCATCAAGCACCCGCAGTCGATGTCTTAAATTAAAATGTCATCTATATATTAGTCAAATAAATATTATTTTTACCGATGACATTTTGATGTTTTTCGATACAACAGTTGCCACAAAACATTAACTATTAATAATCATGTTAACTTTCGTAAAACACTTAGTCGTCATTGATAAAAAAAATAAATGAATACAAACGATCCCCCGTCTATTCTTGGTGAGGTAAATAGATGGAATTATCAGCTTGGTTAACGATGTGATTTTTGTCGATTTAAATTATGTCAAAAAAAGCGAATTAGAGAATATGATATACAATTATTCTTAAACTTAAATGCTTGAACAATAAAATCACAAACTTAATCTTTCAGCAGAGAAAAAGGAAAGAAAAGAAAATGTCCGATACGATAATACATACATTGATCAAGGTTAGACCAAAGAAATAAATAGTACACAAGATAATGTCTCAGCAACAATGTTCGTTTTATAAGCCGTATCCCCATCGCTATATATTCGCGTTCCACCCACTGATAACACAACCCCAATGATAGGGATGTTCTCGGGTGATATTGTGGCGACAATGACTTTGTGACATATGTAGGAGTTGCCGCATTGTATTTATGGATGTTGGATAAGCATGGCTACTGTGATAATCTAAAGCTTTTGTATTTTCTTGGTCTCACGCGGCCAATTTTCGTAAAATTGTGTATGTATTGTAATCGTTTAAAATATAACATATATTATAATACATTTACAAGTTCAAATTTAGATTTCAAAACATTTGTTCACATAAAAAGAAGTGTTGCATGGAATTGATGCTCAAGTAAAGTGTTAATATTTTTGTATTCCCTTTAATTTTAATTTAAATTTTCAAATCTTCTCACCTTTTGAGTGATGTCAGTTACTTGATTAATTTGACATTTTTAATAACACACGAATAATTGAATTGACTAAAAGAATAAAAATGTTTACTTTTTTTTGTTTTTTGTTGATCAGTTGATAATGCTCGTGATGAGCGAAACCGGTCCTGATCATTATAAATATGTGGAAGTAGTACAAAATGAATTGTGTTTTATTTTTTAAAATATAATGTCTTTCCACCAAGAATTGACAGTTAACACCTTAAAAGTAAAAAATGTTTACGGTTAAGAGAAGACTAGAAATTAGCTTAACTTTGCATTTACACCCTATTTTCAGGATTGTACAGGGTGTGAGCGGGAGAAATTAAAACACCATGTAAATATACACATATCAGTGGCGTGCGGTGGCATTATCTCTATCGCACAACTTCACAAAAATAGGATACATTAGCATGCGCCTGAATGCCTTTGTATCTCACTCGCACCCTTTACTTTACGTGTAATTGAGCGAGAAAGAGAGAACGATACGGTATGCGCCTGATACATATATACATACATTTAGATACATCTCCATAAATTATATCTATTTAAAATCAATGAAGTGTCCATTCAGGAATATGAGCCTTTAGCAGCGCAACCAAGATTAAAAAATGATCCAACAGCTTTAACAACTGGACAGTAAAGTCAGAAATAATAAATAATTTTATTAATTTATTTTATTTGTAATATAAGTAAAGGAACTAAAAATGGTAAATATAATCTTGATTTAACCAAAAAATATCAAAATTACAACATTAAACCATCTACAGATCAATTCAATTTTCATAAAAGAGAAATGCCCAATTCTCTCGAAAAATATTGACATGTTTATAACGAGAAATTTCTTTTCCGTCTGCCTGTTTGAATTGAAAATGTACATTTTATAAGAATTGAAATGGAGTGGTTGCATCGAACTGTCGCTACTTTTAGGAAACGCTGAGGTTTCTGTATCTGCAGTGAGAATAATATTAAATACATTTCATTTTAAGTATTCTACACAAAGTTATTCATTATTAGTTTATTATAATTATCATTGAAATGACTTTATGTAGAATAAGAAAACAATCAATCAAATGAATTATTTGGAATAACTATAAAAATCATTAATTTGATACAGTATTTTTAACATAATATACCGTCGTTTTTATTGCAAAATTGCATATCTGCAAAATTTAAATTTTTCGGAAGAGCATAAAAACAATTAAAAAACCACTTATCGAATTGCAACAAAACTTAGAAACACGCAATAGGTATAATTATATTTATTTAATATTAATTATGTATGTGTTTTTTAATATCATTTTAATTCGGTAAAGTTCTAACTTTTTTATGCAATGGACAATATGATGATATGCGCATATATGCTCTATATGGAGTTTGTCTTATCAGAATTTTTCTACAAAAGCTGGTCATTACTCAATTGCCTGTAGATTTCACATAACAACTTCTGTTGAGAAAAGCTTCATTATGAGTTCATATGCTTCTCATTGGGAGCGGACATGTTTACGATCTGTTTCCAGAGAATATTAACTTTAAAACATACGTTTTCTAAGTTTTCTAGTAAATAAATATTGTATTCCATGTAAATACGTCTTAAATAAATGCATCTGAGATGAAATGTATTTGTATTATTTTACATTTATTTCATTCGTCTGGATAAATAAAAATACATTTTTCAAATGAAGTATTGAATATTTTATTCTTGTCAAATCCATTATTTTCCTTAATAGTATGATTCACTACAGTAAACAAAATGTCGCATGTTGCTAAAATATGCCATAAATACTGTTGTTCCTTTTCAAAATTTATTTTTGAAAGCTGTAAAAAACATAAAAGTAATGCTGCGTAAATTCAATGCTTGAATGGTTTGTGAAAGTCTGAGGAATGATTCACTTGGCTTATTTGAAATAATACGTTTTCAGTGGTGGAACTCAGAAAGATAAAATTAATAAAATTCATCAATAAAATTATAAAGATTGTTATTAATTGTTTACCATTGAAAGGTTAGCAAAAAAGCTTAAGATATTGAATAACATTCCGTCGTTTTCAAATATATACTATTATAGAAACTTATAGGAGCAAGTCAGTGTTCAGATGACAAATCCTGATAATTTGATATATTTACGAATTTGAGATATCAATACATTCCGATCAAACGTGGAATACTTTCTGTTTTGAAAAAACGTATTTACCAGAAAGAATCAAACTAAAGTACAAATATGAAGTTTTGCCATCTGAATGCTGAAGTGATCTCGCAATTATTTGGTATATTATGTGAAATATGTCGAGTTACTAAGAGTCAAATTTTGACTTGAGAAGCGTCAATAAATATTGTCACGCCACTGTAGCAAATTAATATTTGCCTTTCAAATACGAATTTACAAAAGTTTATCGAAAATAAAGCCAGGCGCATAGCGACACGGCTCTGAGAAATAATACCTCGTTTTGTTTTGTGTTGTTCTATTGATGGTCTCCGGTGTGTAGACATCGTACCGTAGACACCCTTTTGTGATGCCAAAACGTAATGAAAACATCTCCTTAATCTTATTAGTTATTACTAAGCCGAAATTGCGACGCCTCGTTAAATCTTTATGGCCCGATTTACTTGCTGGGTATTATTATTATTTACACGATTTAATATGTTTCAAATATTCAATACCGTACCAAGATTTATCATCCCTTTCAAGATTATATCCGATCGGAATCTTTACGCATGAGATGGTAATGTTTTCAAACTAGAAAAAACTTCCTCGATAAATTTAGTTTACCTTAGTGTTAATTTATTTAACCTTCTGGAGGAATATAAAGAAGATCTTACTTATAATAAATGTACCTCAGGAAACATTTTGATAAATGGGTATAGAGAAGATATCTCACATTTAAAGAGTACGTATCTTTTCAAGTATTTTAGGACTAATGTCTTCAAAAAGAATGAGCTGGTCGTAAAGCTCGCCATCAAGTTAAATAATGGGAAAGATCTATTTAGCTCGAAAATGTGATCGTGAAAACATTAGTTTTGTGACACCGATGTCTTTTTGTAAATTAAGTCCAATATCTCCAATAGGTTCCAGCTCAACATGTAATAAAAAAATGTTATATGCGGATCCTTTCAGCAACACAAAAATAATGTATCACATAATTTTGGTAGATTCACAAGCATTCATTGATCAACAGTTATTGTTTATAAGATATTAATTTGAGCAATATGTATATTGTTTTATTGAATGTGATTAAGTAAAGAGTGTTCAATATAGTTTTACATATTTAAAATGCATTTTAGATTAAGCGTTGTTTGCCAGAATCATGGCAATACTTTGCGCAAGTAGTTTTTACAATAATCAGTAAGAAAATAAATATGAAAAAATCTTCATTCATATTTAAATATCACAATAGAATCATTCATAAAGTAAGAAGTAAGTATTGCTACGTTTCTTTACCAATATGTGTGTATAAAATAGTGAAGTATTCGGTGGTAAACGTAACCTACCTGAAGTTGTCATAACGCAAAGGTATTTCCTTTGTAGTTTTTCGTTTCCTTTTGCAATCTAGCGGGAATATGTTTGCCATTGTTGAACTATTTTTATGATACCACCTTTGTGTGGACTCCGTTATTATGCCTTTCGATGTGGAGATATTTCGCTACCTTAGTTTTCTTCTCATATAATATACTTTGAAAAATATTATAGTCCATAATATATCATAAAGTTTATATGTATTAACATATACTCTTACTATTATATGGCATTAACTACTAACTGTCACTATTTTTTCTAAAATAAAACTAAATTCGTAGCATTCAGTGAGAAAGCGTTGTTAACCGATGACGATATATACATTTGAACAGCGCTATCCATATAAATCATGCATGGGTAATCAGATGATGAATGACTTTTCAGGAGATTGTGCACACTATTAGTTGAAGCTTCTCAGAAGTTACTAAGTGAATACTAAAAAGCTGTATTCAAATCAAGTTTGAGTTCCTTATAAAAACTATTTTGACAATGTGAAGTTGTTAGATTTGAAAATCATGAACGATCATTGAACACATAAATAAGATTATTAAATTAATTAAAATGTCTTTTATAATGAAGAATTGATTTATGTTTTTAATCCACTAATTTTGATGTTAAAATCACTCACCCCCTTTTAGTTAAGCAAAGAATTGAGATCAAGTTCGAGTGATAAACATAATTATATAAATATGTATCAACCTTTAGATCCTAAACTGTATAAGTATATTGAATACATTTTTTTAACCATGTCCTATCTCAATGTAGAGCATATGGTCCATTAACAGAAGTTATTAACAAGGACTGCATGTTATTTAGCTTGTTCAACCTCCCTTTTTCGAAGAGAATAGGGATAGAAGAAGAGGGTTATGACAGAACTAGTGGTTAACTAATTACTCTCACTTCACACCGTTGGGTGAGAGAAGAGATTTTTAGTCAACATAAACATCCATGCCTTCGAACAGAATTCCATAAATCGTTTTACAAATCAATTTATGAAACTGCCCGTAATGGGATTTGAACCCGTGACATCAGTAATCGAAGCCAACGACGTTGATAACCGCAACACCGACCCCACAATTTCAATACTAATATAATAAAAATTGAGGAAAATCAAACCAATAAGTATTATTCGTTTTACCTGAAATTACAATATTTAATCAAGGTATTTGAATTTTGAAAACAAAGAGATTTAAATCGTCTTGCCGTGGTTTTTGAAGTAAAACGTGAAACAGGAAATTGTTTTATAGTAATCGTGGGTTTAATAATTCTGGTTAAGTTTATTGTATTTCGTGAAATATATTGGTTTCAAAATAACGAATTAACATAAAAAAAAATTTGTACATACTTATAATACGTATTTTGAAATTCAAAGTTTTGTAAAAATATTCATTATAACTTTTATTGTTATTTTTTTGTTCAAACTATGATGCAAAAGAACTTATTCTACCAACACCAGTTGTAATTCAGTCAGCCAACCTCTCTTCTTTGTAGAGTGTAAGGATACAAGGATAGGACTGGAAAAGTTATCTATACGTTCTTAACACTGTAATGTAGAACATTACAAGTTATTAAGTGGAGCAAGTAGTAATTTTCAAATTAAAAGGGTTACATGGTAATTTAAAATACGGCAACACTCAGAATTGAAATGAACAAATCTAAACCAATCAAAATTGTCAGAGAGTATTAAATTACTATGTAACTCTTTCAATGAGAAAACGATTACTTGGTCCACTTAATGGTTTGTAATGTTTTATATTACAATGTTTCTCCTCATTTTGTGAATAGAATATGTGGAAGGGAAACAAATATTTATGACAGTAATCCTTTCGAGGATTCGAGCCCATGGACGCCTAGATCGTATAGGACGACCATGAAAAAGTGTTGGCCATTCGGCTACATGCGGTATATAGTGAATAGTTGAAAAAGAAAAATGGACGAAAAAAGTTTCACTTAACAAATATTGTAAATTTTCTTAGAAAAAATATTTTTTTACACACGGTGCTACCGTGCGCCATCGCTAGTTTCTTTACCGCTGGGCTTATATTTTTAGTAGTGCAAACAGTGAATGACCCAATAAAATAAAATTGTGGCAATATTGTACAAATAGTTAAAAAGTTTCGATCGATTTTCTTTGCCTTGGAAAACGTAGAATTGTTAAAGTTCCAGTTGGAGGCTTTCGACGGAAATACAATTTGAGGCAATATAAATTTACATTGTTTTGTTTGAGTGGCACGCAGTTCCATACAAGAGTGCGGCAGTCACTGGAAAAATATTATTTACAGCTTAAATATATCAAACAGCGTGTTATTCCAGCCATTTGTATTATTTATAGAACAAAATCTTTTTTTATTGACGCGATAGTGCAGTCATATATAACCTATTTGAATTTTTTACCTTTTTTCGATATATATCATATAAAGAGTGATCAAATTATAACGTATATATTGAAACATCACATTAAATTTGACTATGCATATCTCACAATTAGAAACAGTCTTGATTATTTTAAACAGTTATAAATAAAATGTGACAGTTTGCACTAATAAATAATCCATTTAAATACTACTAATAAACATACTAGCACTTTTGATTTTTGCGTAAATGTTTATGATAATAATTAAATGTAGACAAGCTTAAGTGACTAGCTGGTTTTTGAAGAATGCACTCATGCAACATCAATGAATTTAATGTAGCGTAGTCATTTTCGGCAGGTCAAAGGTAGCGTATACGGCGATCTGTGAGTTGTTCGTAAAGTTTTTAGGCACAGCAATAATTCGAGGGCTTTTTGTTTTAAATATTTTTCTAACAATAGTTTACGCTTTTTTTAAAACTATGTGGACTACTATTGGAAGCATCTCAAAAGAGGTCTTCTACGAGACCTGCTTGTTACTCAGTTGCTCACGCTTTTTTTTTCATAGACTAGGGAATATTCGAACCCGCGAGCTCAGCAAACGAAGAAAACGACATTGACTACTCGACCACTCACCTGGTTTATTATTTACAGACGTTATATGTAAAAATATTGAAATTTCGTTTTTGGTTCATTCGTTCGTATGATACTAAGCCCTTGACTTCATGTACGTGCTCTGAACTTCACTTGGGTTTGAAGAGTTTAAAATATTAAGCCGTTCATTATATGATATTATAATTTAATATAAGTATGTTCTTAAATTTGAGCACCACAACGATATGTAAAATTTGTTGGAGTCTATATAATTTATACAAACACTTCTTCTTCTGTTTAATAAGAGCTCCTGTAAAGAACAATAATTATCACATAATTGAAAAGCTTCGCGCTTGTAATCATCATCAGTGAGTAGTTGCTGAACACTGTTGGATGAAAGTTTTACCAAAGTTAATAGCGTGGGACTTGGAAAAAAGCACCTTTAAGTGATCGCCATGGTAACAAAGTTCTTATTTTAAAGTAATTATAATTTGTTTTACATATGTAATGAAGCTTTCTATTGAATACATAGAATTTATTTAAATTACGCAATCAATCTAAAATACTTGTCGTTATCTGCAAACAATGAGCAATCTAATATGAATACTCATCATTATTATGGTGTTAGCTGTCAATTCTTGGTATAAAGGAATTATGTTTATAAAAATAAAATACCATTTTTTGTACTTAATCCACGATTTTATAAAAATATCCATACAGGTTTCCCTCGCAGCAAAAATTTATATTCAAATTGTGGAATTAGTACAAAAAAATTGTCTTATTTTTATATCTATGGGTGAAGTTTCTTTTCTTTTGTGTTTTGTACTGAAGTGCCTTCTGATTTCATGAAATTTTGAGCTGTATGCTATTCTTTTATAAAACAATAGTAATAAATAGTTGTTAATTAAAAATGCCGTTATTGTTGATTGTATTTTGTGAAATACCACTATATTTATAATCAACAATGATTGTATGATTGTCATCTACTATTGAGATATACAGTTTTTTCTACTTTACCTATTCTTAATTTTAAACTCACAACCAGCACAACCTGAACCATTAACTAAACGAAAACGTTTAATACGAAGGGTTACTATGTTAAAGTAAACAATCTTAGGCAACTATTTACATTTGAAGAGCCAATTTTTAAACATATTGGATGGCGAATTAATTATTTGTCTTTATATTATTCGATATATGACCAACAACTAAAATTTCGTGACTGAACATAGTAAATTAACACTAACAATGCTTTTCTTACAGAACGTCACAATAAACATTGAATTTATTATTAAACCAACATTTTGAAAATCTTGCAAACTAAGCGGGACGACAAAGCTTTTGACTAGAGTTACCATGGTCACGTATAATAAACAGTCGTAAATGGCGTGAACACATTGGTATTACATCATCGGCGTGCGGTGGATTTATCACTATCTCTATCGCACAACGTAATTTGGGTATGAGCAAGAAGGATACAAGAGCATGCGTCGCATGCCCTTGCATCTCATTTGCACCTTCACTTTTCATGTGATTGAGCGAGAAAGAGATAAAGACACCGCACGCGCCTGTATTACATGTCTTATTTATATCAAAGTAACTAAGCTGCTAAATAGGTTCCCTTCTCTGAAATAATATGCAAATGTAATACGTATATATTACTGAATTTTAAATCTCTGTTTTCGTTTAATTTACTTTCACGTTATATAACTCAAGCAAATTTATTAAAAATATTTTTGATGCTTTTGCCTGCCGGGTTCTTAGCCAAAAATACTTTCATAGTTTTATTTGATACTAGCAAGTACCCGGTATGCGTTGCAATGCCACTCAAAGAAAAAAGTTGTTGTGTTTTAATTCTGTTTATTGAAGGGATTTTGGATAAACGATATTTTTCGCTGTTTGCATCCATTTGATTCTTTTTTATACTAAAGATTTTTTTAAAAACCTCGGCGGGTGTGCGTACAACAACTCACCAAAACTTCATTGCAATAGGATGAATGGCATAGGAACGCATACGGGACAAACAAACAAACATTCATTTATATATTATATATATATATATTACTAGATAAGGGCTTAGGCCAAAAAATATTTATATAAGGTAAGCCCTGTAGCGGTTGTCGGCGTCCGTGGCGCAGTTGGTAGCGTCGTTGGCTACGGCTACGGATGTCTCGGGTTCAAATCCCGGTGCGGACGGTTTTCATAAATTGACCTTTCAATCGCTTTATGGATTTCTGTTCTGTCTGGGTGTTTGTGGTGTCTAAAAAAATTCCCTGCCACCTATCCGATCCTCACAGGGGCGTAGCGAGAGCGATTAGCTTACCACTAGTCCTGACCTAGCTCTATCCTCCTATCCCTAGTCTCTTCAAAAAAACAAGAGGTTGAGCAACTGAGTAACAAGCAGTTCTCATAGAAAAAATTCTGTTGAGATATCTCCATTCGGAGACCATATGATCCAAGTTGGGAGCGAACATGGATAAAAAAGCCTCTAGCTGATTTGGTCAATGCTATCGGATTTCGTCAATTTGGTTGAGGATTCACAGGTTCGATTACCAGAATCGAAATTTATCCTCTCCAAAGAGAGAGGCTGAGTGGCTGACACATAACCGGTTCTCGTAAATACGTAAAAATAATGAGATGTTTCATTAAGAGTCGGCATGGAGAGGGCATGCTTTCAAAGAAAAATAATGCTTCATTCTATATTATTAAAATATACAATTTATTTTATTTAGACGTCTGCTCAATGAAATATTAACTTCATCTTAAAAAGTAAGGCATTCAATCATTTATTGGAATCGTCAAGTGGATGTTTCCGGAGTAAAGCACTCGATTACGATTGAAGGTGTTGAGATTTCACGCCAAATGAAAGCGACTTCCGGTACAACGAACACCACCATCCCTTAAGTACACTCAGAAGAAGGGAACAAGTGTGGTTTCCTGAACGAAAGACAGAATCTAAAAGGTGGCGAGCGATTACACATTATAAGAATTATGCTGCAATGTTATATAAAAAAACATTAGTTTTATCGTATTAATTATTTAATGTACTTTAATTATTTTTCAATGTTATTATTAAGGTTTTCTTCTATTAAGAAAGAAGGTAAATTCCTGTCCTGATCATTATAAAAAATGTGGAAGTAGTGAAAAACGATTTGTGTTTAATTTTAAAAACACAATACCTTCCCACCAAGACCGTTACACCATAAAATTGACTTTTAATAGTGTTATATCGACACTTCCTACTTATACGAAAGTCTTAACCTAACATCCGAAGTCCAATGTCATATTTGTAATATTTCAAAAACTACAAACTTTTTACCAAAACATTATATAAAATAAAAAACTTGATTTAAATTAATAGCACTGTCCCAATTTTGAAAAGGATAGATGGAACTGTTACTTTGCATCTGCGTTTTGAGTCTTTGAGATCGTCTTCTGTAAAATGTCATGTTTGCAGATACGGGATTATACGCAGAGAGTGTCGATATGATGGCAGACAAAATATGGTAGTTATTACTTTGTTTAACAATGAAAAACATCTAAAAGAGTTAATTTAAACATAAATAAATGGATTATTGATTCAAATACTATTAACAGTATGCTTACGCTTTGAATAAATCGATAGGAAAATCTGGCAAGTTAATAAAAGATCACATAATATGTATTTCTCAACACCCGGTTACATCAATCTGCGTTCTCTTTATGTATACTTATTATTTTTATAGAATCACTTCCATTGATAGATACATGAAATGTTTATCACTGATATTAGAAATCGAGTTAACTTTCTCGCTGAAAATAAGAATGACTAATGATGCGTTTATGTGGAGGATTAAAATGGAAGGAAACATTTCAACACAAGTTATAAACTCATATAGATACTACATACTAATTCTCTTTGAGATTCACAAATATCTTTTTAGTAGAACTTTTGTAATCTTTTAGAACCTAAGTGTGATGAGATACATATATAACAAATACTAGGCTTACTGATAAGAGCGATTAGCAGTCCTATTCTCAGATATAAATATTAGTGTCTGGACACAAATAGTGTCAGGTCAGTAAGGCTCAAAACCTTTACGTCGAACGTTATGCTTTGGTTTTGACTGATTAATTTCAAGTGTGGAAAATAAATTATTGGTATATTTCATGAAAATAATGTTGTTGCTGATTTAGCTCTTGTGATTAAATTTTATGGGACCACTGAATACTTTCCTGTGCTATGATATAAGACAGAAAAACATGTACTCAAAACAACAAAAATCATTACGTTTGGTGTAAAGGTGTTGAGCCTTCTGTCAGTTAGGGCATTCAATTAGCTAACCGATTTTCATTGTTTTTTTGATATAAAAAAACCGGTTTACCGGTTTAAGCCGAAATACTTGATTTCATCATTTTCGAAAGAAACCCTATAGTAGTTTTAAAATTTATATTTGTATGATGTTAAATATGATCAATATATCTTTAAAATTATCATTTAAAAGGAAAAGTAAATATTCGTAAAATAACTCGCATATAAATGAATATATTTAACGTATTGTAGGTTATAAATTTTAAAATTGCTTACTTTTGCATATATTACAAATAATATTCTAGTGAACGATTTCTTCAAGATTTTTACGGATGATTTTCACATTTACAATAATACCTATTGTGTAGCATATGCTATATTTATCACAAATAGTTTAAGAATCTTTGTGTCTTTTGATAATGTCGTTTAATTGCTTATCGTATAAAATCATTTATGTCCATAAGTTCGACAACTTTGCGACGTAAGTGATAATTCAACAATATGTACATTTTTCCATCTGAAATTTTAAAATAGTGTAAATAAAAGAATTTCAAAAAAACGGTTAACCGCGTAAACTAAGCCGGGTTTCGGTTTTTTTTCAAAACACGCGATAAACCGGTTAACCAGTTTCAGTTTAAACCGGGTTGGAAGCCCTAACTGTCAGTGTCTGTATACTAACAGTGCCCTGTCAGTGTCCGTGTACTAACAGTACCTGGTCTGAATAAATCTGACAATAGGATCGTGGTCAAGTGTAAGCAAGATCAATATTATATGTCAATATTTTTTTATATTACTGCTCATATTATTATCGCCTATTATTATTATACATCAAAATAAACATGTAGTGTAGCTATTTGGTCTAATTTTTTTTGATTCAGATACACAAGTTGATTGCTTCACCTCTACCCGTTATGTGTAAGCAGCCGCTGTTTCACGGCCGTCTACAATAACGCAATAACGATCAAGAAAAAAAAACGAATTTTGGTTTGGATACATGTTTAAGATTTACTTTATTGATTCAAGTAGCTTGAACAGTTGTTTCGCTCAGAGTAAAAAATACGCAATATTTCAAGTCACGCCAATCATCTCTCAATGTGTTTACTGAGCTTTATTGCTAATATTTCTGTACGCGTAACTATTCAGTATTCAAAATTGCTTCACTGCTTTCAACAGAAATATAGTTATCTATGATATCTTGTAGTGACACCTGATCATGTTCAAACATCAATTGATTTATGAATAGTATTGCAGCAAAGTTAAAGAAACATAATGAATATTCCGATAAACATAATTACTTATGTTCTTTTGTCGTTAAATTATTCGTGAAAATTGTTGAAAGTAATAAAAATGAAATCTATAGGGCATAATATATTCTGGGGTTTCGGTTATAAGGATGATACTACAAAAACATCAAACTAATATAACTAAAAATAACAAAATTGTTTTTCTTGTTACGAAAGGATTATGCCTTATTGTAAAAATACAAACATTTTTATCAAAGCTGAAGTACCACATTGATAAAAGTAATTTAGTGAAATCTAATTGTATTTTTGGTTTTTAATTATGTAAGAAAAACACTAATTTTATCAAAGAAAGACATTTGTCCTTCTACCATTATATATATATATGTACATATACTATTAATTGCGCTTTACGTAGGTTGGTTTGAGAGTATGTAGGAATGTAGGTATGAGTTTCATCTTTATATAACTTCATATGAAAGTTTTTTGATAAAAACCGTCTATTTAACTCAAAACAGCTATTTTAATTTCGCCCTTGTAATCTTAAAGAACCGATTATATTGTATATCTTTGATACATTATAAATTTAAGACACAAATATTTCTTTTGAAATAACAATACTAAGCAGTTGGCTTAACGTAATACGCTTACTTACTGATGGACCCTGTTCATGATATTAAGAAATTAAATGAAATACAGCCCGAAAAGTTGTTTTTGGAAAGGAGATTTTTTAATTGTTATAGTTAAATGCTTAAACATTGATCATATATTTTGATTGTTATTTGGACACCCTGTTATCATTTTTATATGTATTTCTATATTACTTGGTTGTTAACTCAGACGACGGATTGATGCAAAAAAAGCAATCAAAAATAATTGGCACTTTTAACAACGTATTAAATTGCATTACCCCTTATTGCGATATACTAATTTAAAAAAATACAATAAAAAACAATTCTTTTTACAGTAAACAGTAAAAGCAAGATCATATGATATGATGTTATAAGTAATTCCGTTTTATAACAGATATTAAACTTATATATTGTCAAGTAAAAATATGTCTGTGTACAGTAGCGCTATCCGCTATTACACCTAGCATTTTGAAATATAAATGAACCTTTTCTATGAGCACTTTACCTTTCAGACGCCTTCTGCTTCTGAAAGGCAAACGGCGCCGCGGCGTCAGCACTTGTTGCCCCGATGACGTCACATCCGCCGCCGGAATTTCGTGAGAGAGGATAATCCCATTCATTCGGAAGCCGAGCAAAATCTCTTGACCCAGCTTTCTTTAATATATTCATTGTTTTGCTTTTTTTCAAACTGATGACGGGACTGGGAAATAAGCTTCAACGATCCAGAAAAACTGCTTTGTGTAGGTCACCAGTCAGTAAGTTACATTTAATCAGCTTTTCATTTCATCTAAAATGAAAATAAACTTTCGTATCAAGTGTTTTCAAATAATATGCTTTGACAAATCGTATCAATATTATGTGTCAGGCAAACAAATTCAACACGGAGTAATTCTATCCCATTTTTAGTGCATACGTAAATGCTGCGCTTCACAGGGATCATTTCATTTTCAATATAGTGCTGGATGAAAGCCTCTTCCAAGCTCCCTCCACTCTTCTCAGTTCCTAGTCTAACGGTCATTGTGACAGTATTTAATCCAGACATTTGTTACCCTATACCAGGAGTCATTAAACTATTATTCTGTCTAAAAAAAGCGCTGAAAACAAAAACAACGAACTTTCTGTATTTTACAATGGATTGATAACACATCTATCAAAACTACGACAAGTGGTAATATAAGCTTTTTAGTTTAAGTGTCAAAAGATGTAAGAATTTTGTATGATTTTATTACAAAAACATAACATCTATAAGTCATATAATTTGATCGATAGGTATGTTAGATGTTGGTTTGCTATTTTGATGATTTCAACATTTTACAAAGTAAGACCTAAGTCACAAATGCGTTCCTTTTACACTTATTTTAGTAGCTAATCTGCTGACCATATAGAGAAAACACGATATTTTATTTGCAATCAATTTTTGAAAACACTTCCAAAGCGATTTTCTCCAAACTGTAAAAATGCAGATGTGGTTGTTTTTCATGAGATGATCGACATTGTAACTATAATTTTTTGAATGGAAACGATTTACAGAAAAGTCTTAATTTAAATTATTAGTATACAATTGCAGATTTTTTTACGCCGATAACGTAAGAAATAACCCTTAATTTCCTTGTTAATTTTTGATAAGCAACTTAAAGGTATACACTTTTAAGGTGTTATAACTGTCAATTCTTGGTGGAAAGACATTATATTTTAAAAAATAAAACACAATTCATAAATATGTGGAAGTAGTAAAAAAGTAGTAAAAAAATTAAAGGTATACATTTTTGGCACGATCTCAAGTTATCGTTGACTATTTGGTTTCTCAATATAATCTTTCCATGCTCGATTATTGAAAATACTTGTTTATGGTTTTATTATCGACTCTAATAAATGCTAAAATATTTTTTTATTTGGCTTTTGGAAATTTGGTAAATTAGTTTAAATATTTTAGTCTAATTTTCATATGCCAATGAAAATAAATCTTGGTTTGATTGAATCGTTTAAAGTTAAATAGCTTTTATTTAATTAAGAATTATAATAAATTAACGCTCTATTAATTATTTTCTCGAAATCCTATTCAATAATTCGTATTTAAGGATTTTTTTCTCATTGGTAACCGATTTGCATATCTGGGATATGAATATCTTAAAAAGATACGTTTCAATAGTTGTCTCGATTAATTTATAACCAAAGACTTGGATGCCTAAGGATGTTTAGCATTATCAGTAAAACCAAAATTACATCAAATTCTGTCATAATAATAATTAAGTAGGAGACAACTGTAATTAATTATAATTTTAAATCCCACATATTTAAATAAATTTGGATTACGTCATGTAAAAGCTTTGCCAAAGATATTCTAAACAATTTTTTTCATTTGGAAAAAGATTTTTTCAGTGTGATTTAATAACTTACTACAATATTCTCACATGACTTAACCTAAATATATTTTTCCATGTCGTACATATTCAGCCAGCGGGCGGAAAATAACACTGCTTGAATAATTAGTTCTTCATATGCAAATAACATGGAAATTCGAATATTCTTTTAAAATTTAGAATTCTCTTTTACTTTTTTTATACAAATACATTAATCATTTGTTTGTGGCTCAAAATACGGCTGTGTAATGAATTTAATACGTAATTTTTGTTTTCACGGACATCTCTAAAATATAATGAAATGTATTTTTATGGGAACGGTTATTTATATTTGCATACAATATTAATGTGAATCTATGAAATGTCTTCATTAACCTACTGAGCTCTCAATTCATTTTGAAAAAAATATTTTTCGTCGATTTTACCGGTACTCGATTGAGTTGATTTAAAATGAATGTAATAATTGTTTAATAATATTGAATTAAATAAAATCCATAAAGGAATATAGATTAAAAGCAGAGGCATGTGGACTAATTTTTGAATCAGTCCCTTAAAGCCAATGATTTAAAAAAGAAGGATGAGGGATATTGAAAACCCTTATATTACTAAAACTTTTGTAGGAGGAAATTATTCGAAAAAAATGAGAAATTAAAAAAAAAGGGAAATATTTTTTACAATGTTATGGACTCTTGACGGAATCTGTTAAATGAGAACTGGTTATAAGATAGTCACTTAAACTCTCTCTTTCAGAGAGGGTGATGATAGAAGGATAAGGCTAGGACAGAAATAATAGTTAGCTTATCCCTTCGTCTGAGCCCTGTTTTCAATACTGATTAGGTGAAAACGAAAGATAGCATCACAGATATCTATGCCATTTTATACAAAGCTAGTGAATGTTTCCATTCGGAGATTTCAGCCCGTGACTGCGCAACTGAGTATGAAAAAATCCTTACAGAGTAAGCCACTAGGTCATGAGACTGTCGACTGTTTAGTTTTTATTATTGCAATATGGTTTTCAGAAAAGGTTAGATAGGTAAAAGGATGATCTTTGGTAGACTAATATTTATAAAATAGCTAAACGTCTTATAAAAAGGTTAAAAACACTTGCGCTTATTGCCTTAGGGAACGAATACATATTTTGTGAATCGAATATTTTTATATACTGTGAACAGAAGATATGGCGAGGTTAAATATTACAAATGAATATATTGTATTTTTATTACAATATTTGAAGCCGAAATAAAATGATCGATTGTGTTTTTCAAGGTATGGTATATAATCCAAGGGTTTGTATTTTTGGATGCGATCCAAAATCTGGACTATGGCAGCATGCCAAGGTTAAGTTACATTGTTGTTGGAAATATATGGCAGCACGAGAAACCTTCACCTTGTAATATGATAAACTGAAGAATATAGATAGCAATCCATTACTCAAAATACATTGTATCTATGAAAGAAAACTATTATGTGAATAAAATAAAATAAGATGCGAACACAACTGCTTTCAAAAAGAACTATTTTTCTCTGATAGGAAATACGGTTGTATTGGTTACGAATAATTGTTGTGGTTGCCAACAATATTTCAGTAATTAAACAAAAGTATACAGAAATCATTAACGAAATTAAGCTTGTTTCCTTTTCACCGACAACACAAATTTAATATATTTATTGCTGTTTCATTCTGACTAATGTAGAAATTTGAATATTATGAATAGAACGTGTGTAAATATATATTCAAAAAATTGTGAACTGAAATATGGAGAAATTGCTTTGTTTTTTTTTTCTTAATGGAATTTCAAATGTAAACATGTACAATCCAAAACTGACTGATTAAACCGGACAGTCGTGTTATGAGAAGATTTTGATATAACATTGTTCGCGTGAGTTGGCATATTGTTTTCGTTCTTTCTTTCAAGATTACCTTCTCACTATTAATGAAGAGGTATTAGTTACGCTGAAAAGAAAAAGACAAAGCAATGTCAAAACAACGCAATTTCATCAAGATTTTTTTTCAATTTACAAATTTAGTGATTTATACGGAAGGTCGTCTTCATTTTTTAAAAAAACTAAACGCATGTTTAAGATTATTGGATAATCTATACAATTTATTTTGACGCGATTATTTGATATTAGTTTTTGTTTTGCTTCGTTAACAGAAAAATAATGTTGATTTCGCCAATGGTCGGCCAGTTAAACGACAGGTGTACTTTCAAAGGGGATTTTGAGTCAATGAATGATAAATACATATATATTTCACTGTTATTCCATTAAACAAGGATTAAGTAATGTAACCAACTAAAAATAAAATAGTTAATATTGCATCAAGCATAAAATAATAGAAGTTTACAAAAAATGCCGATTCTCACAGTAGTCGGCCCTCAATGGTCGGCCTTTCGTTGCCCAGTGTTCGGCCATCACTATGAAACTTCATGAATATCGTAAAATAATTTACTGATAGTAGACAGAACAATAAAAAACATAGTGGTGCAAAGCATGACAATATAGAGTATATTTTGTTAGCGGTCCCCATACAAGATGAATTTGTCAAAACTTGTGAATTAAAAATATGCTTTTTTTAATTGCGTGTTGCTTCATATAGGTTAGTAAAGTAAAGATATACATTGGCAAGTGACAAGACTACCTACACGAATTTTAAAAAAATCTGTTTTTTTTAAATGTATCAACTATTATTTAAGTTTTAAGCTCAAAAGTCCGACTACTGAACTGACTATAGGAACACCCACCCTACAAGGACAGTACGATTGGTTGGATTGTGGTGGGATTAATTAATCAATTAAATAGTTTGTTGTTCTCATTTTCCACAAAAATAATATCATAATTAATACAAGTATGGTTTTAAATAAAGCTATTATTGAACCTTTCTTCTGAAAAAACAATAATTTAATAATTAAATCACAAATCTTCTACATGGATGACTGAAATTGTAAAATATAAAATGAAACAGATTAAAGCAGGGTGTTAATAATGGATCGGGAAAATGTGTTTATATTTTGGAATCGCATTTCTCCGTTAATTGCAAAACTCGTTTTTGCTTTTAAAAAGGCAGGTGTATAATTTGCCACTCCTTGTATTCTACGTGAAATTTAATTCTGTAAATTACAAATATTGCTAATTAAAGAATGTCAATGAAATGAAACATTTTAAAATTGCTTTTTTCAAAATTTTTGATGTGTGATGTTGACAAACTTCAAAGAAAACATGTTAAATGTTATTTGAAGGAACGCCAGAGATACGAAAAATATATTTCCATGATTTGGATTCTATTGTACATACAACAATTGTTGTGATATTAGTTATTATATCTGTTGTATTTTATAGGTTTAATATTTTACTTGCTGCCGGGTACTGCTCCCTAAGAGATCACTTGACATTACCTTGTACAGCTGTTTAAAATGTAATTGTTAATCACAGTTAAACTGAGAACCACTTCATTTGAAACTGGATTTGGAGATTATTGTTAGAAAACTGGAGTTTGATTCACGGCTTCCACGAGGGATTCATTTGTTTATCTGTCACCGTATTTCAGCACACATGGCCTACAGTTTAATAATGTGACATCTGTGATGTCATTATAGTGACGTAAACTGAAATAGTATATTATATTGAAGCCGCATTCTGGGTGGTCGTTGGCAAAGCAATCCAAAATATAACATAAATGGTGTAAACTTATTAATATTTGCATTTTTATAATTGGTAAATAAAATTAAAGCTTTAGAATTGTCAGATATGTTATAACAATCAAAGAGCCTAATAATGCTTAAAGAATTTGTGAAACTATACCACCGGTAAAATTTTAGAGTACGCAATTAATAAAGCAATAGTATTTTGTGTGTTACGTATTGATTACAAATGTGACTTAACAGTTATAACCTATAGCATTTAAGACTCTGGATTATTTAGGAAGTAAACCAAGGTATATTTTTGAGATATTAATGTCTCAAAGAATGCGACTTTTTGCTTTCAAAACATTAGTTGTAAATAACAAAACTTATGGAAAGCAAGCAAGCCTTTTCAGTTAATTATAGTGCATTCATTGAATTATACACGTATGAATCACATAATCGATGTTTATTTGTTTTTACTTTTAAATAATTTCTTTTGCCAAAGCTGCATTCAATATATATATATATCCTATGAATAGACGACACCCATTATTTTTAATAATCAGAATATAAAAAAAAGAGCTCAAATTTATTGAGAAAAATGAAATGTTACATAAAATATAACGCGAAATTCCCAATGTGATTTTAATATAAAAATATCTATGAGCACTCAAAGACTGGAGAACATTTGATATCGATGTTAGTGCTCACGCTTACTTGTACTTAAGAGTGGTGGGTATATTTTTGTTTACAGAATTTTTGGTATTTTTGTAACGTTAAGGCCCTAGAGTAAGAATATAAACTAAATATTGATAGTGTGTAATAGATTATGGCTAATATTATAAAGAAAATGTTTTTTGACATTACCAATAAAAAACGTCGATGCGATAGATGTTTTGAAATTTTGATTTTTTTCATTCACTCAAGATCAACTCGAAGAGAATAGATCTCACAATCACTGTGTCATGTCATGCCTGAGATTTTAAAATGATCAGCATTAATTAACTTGCATCTGGTACCACCTGATCATTAGGGTAAGGCTGAAGGCTACAGAGGTGACAATAAATATGTTTCAACGAATTTTATTTCTACCAGATTCAAACTCCACCTCATTGGCAGCGTTAAATTTATTATATACTTAATAATAAGCCGTGAGAGTAGTACTATTATTATTTATTCATTACGTGAATTACTTAGCACATGCGATACAAAATAATTATATAGTAAGTAGTAAAAGTTGGACAAGGCCACTGATGAAAACAATTAAGTGGCGACAAGAAGCAGACTCGAAGCCCTTCAAAGTTGTTTGCCTGAAACGCAATAATGCTCTCAATGAAGTGTAGGGCAACCCGTCTGTCAACTGTAAAAATCTAGAATTTGATTAATTACATCGATTTAGTTTAAGAAGAAACTATTACTGAATCTCATTTTGAATGTTTAAAAGTAATGCATATTCTATTTCCAGTAGTTAATTGGTTAAAGTTTGAAAGAATAATGTGGCAATTAGAAATTGTGTTTTCACGTTTTTTTTTGCCTTTTGAGAAGAGTATTTGGATCTTACTAGATTTCAGTTCGTCGAGAATATAAAACATCGTAAAAAATTAGGTTGGCTGTTTTTTTATCATGATTTTGCAGAGCACCTATTCGATCATCACTAATTTTTTCTAAATAAGATTAAGAAAAAAATAATCTGATGATGAAAGGACTATTTGTATAACAATCACTCTCTTAACGTCTTGGACGGTTTGGACGGGATGGAAATAACCCAGAAATCCATGGCTTTAGAAAAATTAAAAACAAAAGGATATTAAAAAACTTGCAGTTTTCTTGAATTTCGAAAATTTTATATACATATTTTTAAGGAAAGATTATCTTTAAATTTCATATACAAAAATATTCTTGAGGAATAAGAACAAAAAAAAACATTTTTCGAAAATATTAGAACACAACCTATAGTGGCAATGCGTGTTTCTTGGTAAAAAAATGTGTATTTTGTATCATAAATATTCAGACAGCTTGATAGATTTTTTGGGAAAAATCTTGCTTATTTTTTTCCGTCTGCAGATTTTTCTGCGAGATATAGTCTCCTTGTTTGTACATAAAAATGATAATATAATTTTATCGACGTTTTAGATAAAAACGTTGAACTACTATGTTCATTTGTGTTGATAAAGTTTTTTTGTTTTTTCTTTTAAAATGTTTTTTTTTTAGTTAGGAAATCACTATTTTAGGACACATAAGATAACTTGAATAGCCAAATAAATATGTTGCTGAATTAAGTATAAATTTAATGCAATTCTTCATGTATTTGCTTTAATAGGCAAATAAAACCTTTTAAAGGAATAATTATTTATTCATGATCGTAATGTGTTAGATCGTAAAATATTTTAAACTAAAAAAGCGTTTTAAATTTGTATGATATTATTTTTTTTTAATTCTATAAAGAAGCATTTTTTAATATTTTTCATTTTGATAGACCTGATCTTCTTAAGGACGTGGATATTTTGTTAAAACTTAAAAGTTCAACGATTATTTATTTTAGAATATTAAATATTTAGGTTCATAGCATAGATTTTGAACAGTGCACGATCCAGTTTACGATACTACTATTTAAGTATAATATTTTCACATATAATAAGGGGTTTAATTATAATATGTTTCACGTAGAACATGTAATTACTAAAACGATGAAGATTATTTTATCGTTAAAATTTTTCATTTTTAATGTGTTGTATAATAAAAGTTTGAATACATTATTTGTTTGATGAAGTATATTCATTTCATACATTAAAACATCAAAAAATATTTGATTTGATGATTTCAATATTGATTAACATTGCTGAGATACCACGTTTGACATTCATGTTGCGGTAAAAAATGTTTTATGAAATTTTATGTGATCTTCCATTAACTAGTTCACCGATCGGATTATTTTATTAAGTTTAAAGCTTTATTTATTATTTTAAAAATAAAACAGTTATATTATATGTGAAAAAACGTACAATTAAAAAAAAAATATATACATATATATGGAGCTGGGTATCAAAAGTTTTATGAATACAATTTAATTGATGATCAATATTTTTAACTGTATTTACTTACAATTTTTAATATAGTGATATGCTTTCATCTATAATAAATGAAGTCAAATCGTAATTTTTTGGAATCAATATTCCATAAAAAATATCTTGTCAATTTTCATGAATTCAAGAACAAGTTGTGTTTTCAAGATATTATTAAGTCCGCTGACAATGTTCCTTAATTGCTTTAAAAGACTATGATTCTTCATTTTTTATATTATGAAGCTATTTTCATCGTTTACTATTTTCGCATGTCTCAAAAATGTTAATGTCCTAATATAACCTTTTAAAAGATGGTCCCCGCCCGGCGCCTAAGTACGCAGATTGAATTACGGCGTATAGGCTTTAAAACATTCACTTTCCTCCAAATGGATCGTATCAAATATCTCGCAGGCTATTATTTCTCAAGAAGCGTTTCAGATAACTGGATGAGCAGCATTGAGGCATTTGTGGAAAGCTGAAGACTCTGCGCAAGTTGGAATTTCCAATTAATTAAGGTTGGAATGGGACTATTGTCTATGAATGGAGAACTCACGGCGATCGACGAACTTGTATTGACTCTTTGGAGAATTAACTGCTTTATGGCAGTGAAGGACAATGGCGGGTCAACAAACAATGCATGCTTATCGATGTGCAATATCAAAATACATCACTGTAGAAGCTCCAACAATTTTCTATCGTTGAAGAATATTGCAATGCTAAGCCCAAAGACAGATTGAGTTATTTCAAGCTGTTAAATTTTAAATCCACTGATAAAATAAAATAGTTTAAAAAAATTAATCTAATATTAAGACCATTAAAAGATATCAAAGTAATTGGTAGCCACTGATTTTTTAGAAACATATGAGTTTTATTGAGATCGGAATTTTTGTAAAACTGTATCGGCGGAAACGAACACTTTTTCTTTATCGCTTCAAAAAGTTTCGATTATAAGATTATATGATATACCTTACATAATGGAAAATAAAACTCATTTATTCATAAGCGCTTTATAAATAACACATAGTCAATCATTGCTCAAATTTTAAATAATTAAAAAACAAAATGTATGTCACCATCGTTGTCTTATATGTATCACCTTGCGCGCGTTGAATTAACGACATAAAATTTTCATTTTGTTTCTAGCTCGTGTAAGCGTAACATGTATGTGAATATTTTATTGGCACATTATATTGAAAAATAATACTAAGGGAAATCAAAAGAACTAGAATCATTAAAAGTTTGTCTTTGAAATGCGTTTTTTTTTAGTCATAATCTAAAAGAATTAAGTAATATTGTCACGATATTATGTATGGAAAGAAAACGAAAGCTAAGATTAACAAATTTAAAATGTGTTTTTGATACGAAAATGAGTAATATTTTATCGTATTATTGGATAATTAGAGATAAAAAATGAACAAAAAGAAATTGTAAAAAATGAATAATGGTCAATATCAAACAGCTATGCCAATCTGTAAAAGTATTTTCTAAGGAGTCTTAGTTTGAGTCTAACGTGTTTCAAAAAGCAGAGATAATACGAAATTCTCTACACATGATATTTTTTTTAACATTTAAATTTTACACTTATATTTTTCACACTCAATGTTCATAAATTGAGATCCAAGATAGAATAATTTATTTGATTGTGTTAATCTTTTCCTCTTTCACGATACATAGAAGGTACGCCACTATTTTAATGGAGAATCCCAATGGTAAATCGACACATTCAATGTTTTAGCCATGGGTATTAAGTACGTTATTTATTTGTACCATTCACAGTATCAATAGCGTCTGGAACCATTATAGAACTCCAGGATTTCACTAGCTTTAGTTATTATTTCGGTTTTGTGCTCAGAATTAATAATATTCATTTATATCACTGAGACCCTTGGAGATTTATGAAAAAAAGAATGCGAGATTGAAGCAATTGATATATTTTAAAAAATAAAACACAATTCATTTGTACTACTTACACATATTTATAATGATCAGGACCGGTTTCGCTCATCACGAGCATTGTCAACTGATCAACTCATCGCGAAACTGGTCCTGATCATTATACATATGTGAAAGTAGTACAAATGAATTGTGTTTTATTTTTTAAAATATAATGTCTTTCCCCCAAGAATTGACAGTTAAAACCTTAAAAGTGGCAATTGATATATTTTAAAAATATTACATACGATCAATTCTAAATGAATTATAAAAAATTACCATTAAGAATACATGTGAATTGTATTTAATTCACGTGAGAAAAATCATTCACGTCTATTAAAATTTTTATTTTTTAATAGAAATATAAAACAAATATCTGGTTTTAAACCTAACAAACAGCCAAAGCTAGATATTTAAAGAAAACTATTTCACATGAGATCAACTCAAAAGAGATTTTTTCGTCAAAACAGATCAATTCGAGGAGAAGAGACATTACTTACAACCATGCTCAAGATGCCAAATTTATATTGAAAAAATCTAAATTGGATATTGACCTTGCTGGGATTTGAACCCAGATCCGCCTGATCGCTAGGGTTACTCTTACCACTAAACCTCAGAGGCTGACAGAATTACATCTTTAGTGTGTTAACAAAATAGGAGAGACTGAAAGAAGTACAAAAAATAAATTCATAAGAAGATATTACAAAAAAATATGTGTTATAAATATTCCATAAACTTTATTTGAAAACATCGACTGAATTTTTTTTAACTGAGAACGAATAATATTAAGAAAAGTTAATCAACGTCATATTTTATTATGATTTATTATAAAGCAACATTTCTGTGAATATATAATTAAATAGTTAGAATAAGCGAATCGATAGTAAAATATTTCAAAATTGATAATAGAAATATTTTAAAACTTTATATAACTTAATTAAAAAATTGTTATTTAGTAACTACATTACAAGTTTTATTTGTTTCAGAATCTTGTAGAAGCAAAAAAACTTCACTA
Organism: Himalopsyche phryganea; assembly: GCA_022494535.1. Lineage (NCBI taxonomy): Eukaryota > Metazoa > Arthropoda > Insecta > Trichoptera > Rhyacophilidae > Himalopsyche > Himalopsyche phryganea. The sequence goes on along the minus strand of JAGVSL010000018.1, from coordinate 1,513,188 downwards.
AAAATATGTCTAGTAAATTTATTTCTTTTTTGAATAATTTTCAACATTATTTAATAACATTGTACAGAAAACCATTAGCAAAATGTTTTAAAAACGACAAAGTTTATTTAATATCCCACAACTTATGCTATTTGAAATGGTTTTAATATGTCTTTGCTCTTTATTTTATTGGTAGCAGTTAATTTGCAACAAATCAATGATTTCACACTGTGCATTAATCTTACTCGATAGCATTGTTTGGCATCTTTTCAGGGCAAGATATATATATATATATATATCTTGGATAAATAGTGACCCGGAATATTAATGTTATTCTTTTAACAGGTTGAGTCCCAGAGCCGTGTTTTCACGTGATAAAACAACCATCGCTTGAGTCCCGGAACCGTGTTTTTACGTAATAGACCAGCCTATCAAAAACAGTCATGTTTGAGTCATCAAGCGATACGTATTACAATGGAATACTAGTTTTAATTATAGTCAAGACTTAAAAATTTCCAAAACATTCATCTAATTAGTGTTATCGCCAAAATAAGTTTTAATTTTATTGACTTAAAATCTCAATCGAATTTTTGTTCTTTAATAGTTCGTAATATGGAGACGATATTACGGTGACACCGAGTCCATTCCGAGCTTCTGTAAGATCTACAAGACAGGTTGTCGAGGGATATGTCTAAGCACATATTGATACCGATACCGTCAACAGAAAAAAACAAGCCTCGTAGAATATGCGAGGTGTGTGCAAAGTACAAGACAAGGATTAAGACTCGGTACATGTATAAACATTGTCGTGTGGCTCTTCACAAAGGGAAATGTTAGCAATTTTACCTCATAACAATTAAATATTAAAATGTTTTAAGCAATACCAAAAAGTTTCATTTGATTTCATCCACTACTTCCATACTTATAACACTTTGAACGCTTAAGAAAAATGATAATTCTTCAAATATGGGCCGGGCACAGGGCTGTTTTACCTGATTTTAGCCGGAGCTCAAAGTGTCACGAGGTTGTGTGAAAATATTTTGGATCTGACATTATTCAGCACACGGTTCTGGCAAGTGTATTGTATAATTGAAACGTAATATTAAACAAGTCGTAAGATGTGAGATTTTTCAAACGTGAATCTAAATAATAATTTTGGTGGGACCGTTACACCAAAAGCTTAATCATTTAAAATTAGTACATGCGTTGGAAAGAATCCAGCGTTCAAAATTAGCCATTTTTATTTATAGTGAAATTCTTTCGAGTCAACTGAACGATTTTTACTTAATTCTATTTTCGAAAAAGAAAACACGCGTCAAACAGTGTCCTATTAAAATACTGTAAATTTTAAAAGTTATTTTCGCTGACAAGTTTATGAAAAGTTTGAATTTATGTGTTTTTGTACAATACGACTAGATTTCACAAAAAAAAGATAATAAATTACATAATAATCTGCATATGTATTATACATTAACTTATTACTGTTATATTTTCAAGAGTTGCCCGTAAAAATAATTTATATTTTTATATAAAAGAAAAAAACATCTTTACTAACCTTTTACCACGAATTTATAAAAAAATACGTTTGCCAATTTTACAATATAGAGTAATAATCAAAAGATTTTGTAAAGATTCATTTTTCGTTTTTGTTTCCATGAAATTTTTTACGCACAATTTTACTATTCACTTAAGTGAATAGTAAAATTGATCTTAAGATCAATGTGTCATAAATAAATAGCGTTTCATCTATCTGTTAAATAAAATTTGCTGTAGTATTGTTTAAGTGATTTATTGGTAAAGTTGAAATATTTTATAAAGCAGATTAAAAAAAAAAAAACGATCATACCACTCATGTATTTAATTCAAAAGCTGAAACTAGAAAAAACTGGATAAAAGCTTTTAGTTTGAAATTAACAATGAATTGCTCTAAAAATAGGAAGACAAGGAGGGAGTGTTAATGACAAAATTTCAGTATAATCTTTCATAAATCAACAATACATTGAAAGCGTTTTGTTTTTATACCAATACATAAAAAATGTTTTTTTAAATTAGATTCGGCTCGTTAACGAACGACTATCTTAATAGTGTATATTTTTAGAAATTGGCAACATCTCCGAATACGCTTATGAAGAGATTACCAACAAAGATTTTTAGTGTTTTTAATTTTTTTTTCCAATAGTGACACTTCAGTTGGTGCACATTCGTTGTCAAGTTATAATGCAACACTGGTGAATTGTTCATTATTTCCAAATAATGAAGTATTTTTAACGTTCAAATTAGTGTCTTAATATTATAGTGTATTTGTTTCACAATTGACAAAGCGTATTAAAAAAAATACAAATTTCCATTTTATTTTCTACCTATTTTATATGGAGCCTGCAAAGAGGACATAAATTTTTCTTCGGAGTTTTTTATTTATGTTATGTATGTATAGACTCAGTCTTTACATAATATTATACATACATTTCTAGGTAAGTAATGTATCAATAAAAATCATGTCAGCTGAAGGTTTTGAAAGTAGAAAAATTAAAAAAAGACCCCTTGCTAATACAAAATTTAAAAAAAGTTTATACAAATTGCGTCTTATAGCTTTGAAATACTTTTTCAAGATCGTTCTTATTGAAAAATACGAAAATTCATTCCAATTTACCGAACAAATTCTAAATGAAAATATAAAGAATTTTAAGAGATATATTAAAAACATTTTAAATTCGAATTTTTGAACCAGATTCCCACGCATTCCTTGATTAAAATGTATTATTTTTACAAAACTTGGTTTCAAATATTCTGAATTGTGTGTAATTGAGCATCAAATATTCGTCATTCATTCATTCTAAATAGGACATCAAAATGTTTTTTTCCTTAAACGGTATTGCTATTATTTAATTACACTATCAAGTTATTTATCGTATCAAAATCGAACAAATATTCGTAAAAAAACTTCTTGAAGACATAGTTATTTTTGAAATTAGCTATCGAGGTTTAGAAATGGTTTATTTGGATATGTATTACGATAAATAAATGGAATAAACAACACGATTTGTATACGAGAGAACATAAAAGCCTAAGAAGGTTAGTAAATTCATCTCTTTTGTTGATTCCCGAGTGATTGAATATGAATTGCAGCGTTCCTCAAATAGTAACCCGCAGAACACTGTAAACTACGAGGAAAATTAGTTAGTTGTTCCGTGAAACGAAGTATCGAAATTGACTAGATGATTCTATTTAAGAGAATGCAATTGCCAAAAAATGGACGGTTACCAATATATTATAATCTGGTCAATAAAGGAGGAGTTTTTTGTAAATTTCATATCGATACGTAAATAATATTATATGGTGAATATTAAATAAATAATATTTTAACATCATTATAATGATTATTAAATAACTAGTAGATATATATTTTGGGCCGAAAAGAAAATTACCAAAGTGTAAAGTTGTTTTCCCCTAGAAGCTTGTTATTTTAAGGTAAAAGATATTTGATTTTGAAACAAGAAGATTTTTGGCCTGGGACAATTTTTTAAGTGGTCTCATTTTTATTTTTAAAATGTAATGGGTTCCGTGTTTAAATTAAATACGAAAACGCTGTTCATCTGTTTCCGTATCTTAAAAACATTTGAAGAAGAGATTTTACTGCATTATTAACACGTTATAGCACTTAATGAATCATGCACCACCTTTTCTTAACGTATTCTAATATAGCCAGGTAAGTCACAGATGTTTGCGAACTTAAAATAAGTCTCGTGCTCCATGCGCGCTTTGGAAACCCTGGTTGATTCAATTGAAATGTTCGTATTTTTTTAATTGAAAATAATTTTAAATATCTCAATTGTTTGACTGGTTTTTTATTGTGATATCTTTTTCACTTTCAGAACCTGAAAAGAATAATTTTTATTCATCAAAAAAGAAAATTCTTTATAAATTCGATGATTAAGATGAGACACTATATTTCAAATAAACACAAATTTAATAGGCGTTTAAAAAAAATTGAGAGTTCATTTATATTTTCGTACATTAATGTCACTGCCGCTTCATTATTTAAAATTTATAATGGTTACGCTGAAAGGAAAATTTTACAGAGTTGAATCAGCGAGTTGTTTGTGAATATTGAATTTTGTAACGTATTTTTTTGCCCAATTTCTTCATATTTCGGTACTTACTACTTGTATAGGAAATAGTTTTTACACAAAAAAAAACCCACTTTTAAGAAACTTTATATACCTTTTTGCACCAAGTAAACTAAAATATAGTGTTGAAAAAATATTGATTCTTTATTTCAACATTTTTTTAAAATTTAAGTTTAACAAAGCTGTCAATTTTTATTGTAATGAAGTTTATTTTTGTCATATTATTTAATACCTGAAAATGCATCATCATTATTATTTGCAGGAATTTAACTGATAAAGCAAAAAGTTCAAATAAAACATAATAATAAATCAACTAATTCAATATTGATTGCAATATGAAAAATCACTCATTGCCATTAATCTCTTAGAAAAACAGATGTGTTAAATTCATGTGCAAACATAAATTTATAATTTAATACAGACTGCATACGGAAGAAAGTTGAAAACTTAAAAAAATCAGTTTTAATATAAAATAAATTATTGTATTTTCACACGTATGAAGTTTTCGTTGGCAGAATGTCTGCGATGATTACTATTTTATACTTAGAACGCATTTTTCACTTCTTAAACTAATTTTGTTTCAGCTACCATACGGTTATGTCACTAATTGTTAATGTAATTTAAGGCATCGACTGAGGGTGCTTGGTGCAATTTCAATATCAAATTTGAATTGTTGATATTTTGTACATTTCTATGTATTTCGTCAATAACGACCTTTAATACATCGGTCCATGGTCACCCTGGCAGAGTTCATAAGTTTGAAAGTGGGTAAGTAGTTCTTCAAATTGCATTTAAAAACCCACTCTTTTCACCCTCAGTGCGTTTGTTGTGATTATTCCAGATGCTATTTTTTTCGACTCAGGGATAAGATTTGTCGTATTTTATCTAGTATTTAATTGTTGTAAACTGATTTCTTGTGTCAGTTTGAGTTTGAGTTCGTTTTTGATGAAATACATGAAAATGTACAAAACCTCAACAATTCAAATTTAAAAAAAAAAATCGTTAATGTAGCTCTGAAAATTTATTGGAAAATCCTGAAACGCGAAACCGTTGGAAGTATATGTGAGTTTGACAAAAAAATTACAGTCGCCATTTTTGTATTTTATTGACGCCATTGTGTGCTTATTGAATTATAATCTACTATGATTAAAACAGTGCTTTGTTGACACTAAAAATTTGGTTCTTCAAAGTGGCGACATGTATTTTACAAAAACAACGGTTCAGCTCACTTATACTACTTAAACCATGGTCCATGCCTTAGACATTGAGCTACTTGCGTAGGTTTTGTACCCTAGAAAGTCTCTTTTCATCCACGCGACTGATGCTCTTTATTTTTCCTTGGATAAAAAGTTGTAGAAATTAGAATTTTTCATGTCGGAGAATGTGACTGATGCATACAGATTTTATGCGTTTGGTTGTCGTTATTGGGTAATAATATTAATACCTCGTCATTGGTCATTGACAGTATATGACCGATCCGAGAAATTCAATTGTTCGTTATAAGCCGATACTGTTGTATCTCGAAAATAATTTAACTGAAGTCGCTTTTTAATATTTTGTGCTTCCATATGAAAAATAAAATACATTAGAAGAGACGACAAATGTCTTATAATTTATGATCATCACCAACAGAACAACATCTCTGATTTGACCATGCGATTGTGAATTTTGGTTATCAAGTGTACTTTAACACAGTAATTTTATTCATCATATAGAAAATAGAATCAGATTATTTCATTCCCAGAAATAACCAAAATAATAACAGAATAAATACATCTCTGTTTTCGCCCACACGGAAAATGATAAATATTTGTTTAGGCGGGCGGCACCATCTGTTACTCGTTTACTAATTTATAAGAGGTTTATTTGTTTAATCAGTTCAGTCAATTATTATTAATAAAATATTGTACATATACTTTCTGTAGTTTTTACAGACTGGTTATTGGCGTACGAATTTTATTGTGCAAAAAGGTACATTGTGGTAAAGCTTGATAAAAACGCAGGAAAAATACATTAATTTTTAGAAGTATACGGTTGAAATATAATAGATAGCTACTAGTTAAAAATGAGTAATGCTATCATAAAAAATCACATAAAATAGCAAAAAAAAAACCCTTGAAAAATAGACTGTGTTTATATCCGTGGTAATTATTTATACAAAACTTTTATTGATGGCTATGATTCATGAAATTATAGATGACCGTAAAAATAAATTAAGTAAAAGACAAACACTAAACATGAGACGCAATTTTGTACTTTATTAATCATAATATCTGTACCTCAGATTCTAATAGGCCTATGTCCAAAAATAGCGAAATTGAGTTATAAATGTAAAACTTTCACGTATGTGGGCTGCTTACAAAAAACCCTATCCAAAATCAATCCGATGTCACAATGCATTTACGAGGTAAACAATCCTATGTCTATTAAAATAATCATGACTTAACCTGTAAATGAAACTCTCCAAGCCTCATATCTATCCAACTACAAAAGAACAATAAGCAAATTGATATAAAATAGAAACTGTTTTAGACATAAGTTTTTGCTCCTCCTATAAAGTTGTTAAATTGCCATAGGACTATTAATTTCTCAGTTACAGATATGCATTTTACCGTCACTAATTTTGTACAGATGTTGCTATTGGTTTTTTCTACGTGGTTTTAAACATACTTGTAAAGATTGTGTATTATTAGATTAATCTGCATATTATTTACAGACTAAATACTTTTTTATTAAGTTATTCTTATGATATAGGCTTGCTGAAAATATCCACGAAAAGTGATGTATATCTAGCAGTTTTAACTGTTTATTATCTCACTTAGTTTGAAAGCCATTCACCAGTATTCGTATAAAAGTTACAATATTGAAATATTCCGTTTGAAGTCCAAGTAACAAAAATTGAATTCTATACACATAAAAAATTTTAATACATATTTTTGAGCCTAAGTTCAACATACATTAATTTATCATGGTATTTTTCGTCAGTAAAACATCAAGTAAAATAAATTACGTTTTCTTTGTTTCATCTGTAGTTATTTGGAAGATTTAAAAGCATTTCATTACGACATCAAATTTAGAAAGTGCGAATATATTCTATGTTGTATATGAATCCAAACACCTTAATCCGTCAAATGAATACTTACTTGGTAGTATTTAATTTTATCTTGTCAGACGTAATAGGGATTTAAATTACTCTGCGAGCTCGCAACACGTAGAATAAAAAAATACGTATACTTACCTGTATATATTTATTTGTATACCTCTTTCCAAATTTCTTTTCATAAAAGCCATGGTTAATATTATTCCATTAAAAATGTAATTTATTTTATAAGGTAATTTTTAATTATACTAGAATGATATTTAAATGGATAAACACACCTTGTAAGTAGGGATTCCACCTCAAATATTCGAACATTTTGTGTTTGTTTTGAATTGTACTTAATTTAAATTGCATCACTTGTGTCAATTGCATTATAACTTAAAGTAAATTCATGTGTTAAGTAAATGTAAATGTAGAGTCAATTTTAGGTGTTAAGACTATATTTGTGTGTTGTAAACCACTGCATATTCGATTAAAAATAAATAAGTGTTAAACCGGATTTGAAATGGTGTTTGTTTGAGATACCAGCCCTTCCGGGACTTCGATTACCAGCTATCCGCCTCTCTTCGATTCGGTCTTCTCATACTCTTGGTATTATTTCCGCTTTCATAAACTATAATGCATTCTTGAGACTTTACTGCTCAGCGAAATGCAAGTTATACAATTTTTGGTATAATACATGGAGATAAGCTTTATATAAAAGACAATATAGGTATTTATCTAACTACTATGCACATGGATATTCGCTACGTTATTAATAAAGTAAAATTAATTTCTTGCTTGAGCTTATTAATGAAAAGTAAATATAAATTGAATGAAGAGTTTTCCGTCCTATGACGTTTACCGTTAAAGATTCGACATTTTACGAAGTGTGAAAAAAATGTTCGTAAGTAATATATTTTAATTTAATTCTCGACAATACCAATATTTTCCATTACTTGTTGAACTAAATAGCTTCACACAGATTGATATTTTAAAAAATCTTGTGGATTTTAACTAAGTAAATGCAATGAATGATTCATACATAATAAGCAGCTTGAAAAACTCACATTATTTTGATATCTGTAAATACATATAAATGAATGCTTGTTTGTCCGGTATGCGTTCCTTGTGATGGTTTCTTCAAAAAAACAATCAAATACGTACGAACAGTGACATCTCGGAAAACCTTCTGATTTATTCGTGAACGCACTAGACGGCAAAAAATATTGTGCATCTAAAAGCTTTTCAATAAACAATTAAAACAAAAAAAAAAATCTTTCTTTGAGTGGCACTGCAACGTATGCCGTGTATATATAATAGCGTTTTGCTATAGTAAAATACGAAGTTAAGTGAGACTAAAACTGGTTTTCATTAAGTCAAAGGGAATACATACCTCAAAATAGAACAGTTAAAAATCTAATGTAACTAGTGAAAAGCAGTGAAAGATAGAAAAAAATAATATTCAAGACTCGTATTATGAAACTCAGTTCCAAATTTGGTTAGTTTGTCATATATAATTTATTCAAAAAATACAATAAGTTGTGCTTTAAATGAATGGCAAAAATTCAGTAATTATAAAATAAATAAATAAAGTCCTAGAAACTATATACACCCATCCTTCAATGTATAAGGTTTTACAAAAAAAAAAAAAATTATATTATTTATTAAATACATTATTATTGACGTTTTAACCACAAGTCCACCACGCCGTATTTATCTGAGTAAAAAAAAAAAATTATCATTATTATTACCATTGAAAGAAAGCCTCAAGAAATCTTTGCTACCTCGCATTAAAATAAATCGAAGTAGAGAAAGATATTTATAAAGTAAAAAGGTTTTTTGTGACTGCAGATTGATGTTCTTAGTTATCATATTTTCTTATTATATCAGAATTATTTGTCTGGCGCTTTAGTCATACGCATCGTGATTGCACTATTTCTGTGTCAAAAAATAGCATTGCAATTTGCGTACTATTTCGTTATTTACGGTTTTCTACATCATCGTTGTATAAATTGAAGGATGGTTTTATATTACGTAAGAAAATGATTAATATTACTAAGGACACCCGTTTACCGACACGGAAACAAAGTACAGACACATATTGGTTTACTGTGCCATTGTTATCTGTCAGAGATTTGATTGCCGAAATACAATTAATAATTCAAGTATTGTAGACCAGTATCATCATAAATAATATATAACACAACAATAATGCCTTTTCATCAAATTCGATTGATATAAAGCTTGTGTATCAAATAAATTGGGGTTTAATATTCTATTATAGTATTATCATCTAATAATTTTTTTCTTTTTTTTTAACCTTACTTTATAAATATAACTTGACACACCCTGGTTTTTGTTAAGTATAAGTGTCATTAGTGTCCAGAACTGAAATCACCCAGCGGCAACAGCAATAATTCGCAGAATCGGCCCTTTCTTGTTACCATGCGTTCAATAGCCGCCGAGTACGCCCGCTGGACGAGTCCATTTTGACGGAAAGGGATAGCTCGAACGATGCAGGGAGTTTTTAATTATTTGTGGACAGTCGATTACAATCTGCCGAGCGGGACGAGCTGCGCTCTCATGGCGGCGGAAGTAACGATGTGAATTGTTTGTTTTTTTTTTGATTTGCATTGAACTTAATTTAAAATCGTTTGTCGTGTCATTTTTGTATTATAACTTAAAGTAAATTCAGTTGCTAAGTAAATGTAAATGTAGAATCAATTTTATGTGTTAGGATTTATATATTTGTGTAATGTAAACCATTGCATCTTTGATGGAAAAATAAATAAGTTTTGAACCGGATTTGAAATGGTGTTTGTCTGAAATCACAGCCCTTCTAGGACTCTGGATAACCAGCCGTTCGCCTTTCTTCGATCCGGGGTCTTCTCAAACTATTACGTAAATATTGAAAACATGTTTTTTTCTGGTTCAAAATGGCTCAAATATTATTCACGCGTATTTGCGTGATTGTCCGGAATTTTACATCGTCTTTAAAATCATAAATTTTGCTTGTATGGAGAATCACGCGTATTTGCGTGATCGCTCGAGAAGTGGTTAAGAGAGTGAAGAGCGTGAGAACTTCACTCACCTGTTCAATTTAACTCTATACCAATTGACGATCACACACACACACACTCGCTTTCTTTCCGTTAGAGACAGTTGAGTGGGTGTGTGTGCCGCGTTACAGAGAGACAGACAGAAACATCAGGACAAATGTATATTGTAATAAATTTAATGAATGACATCGCAAGGACTAAGACTCATTGTCGTCAGTTCGGTGGTGGAATTAATTCAGGTATCAATGTAGTTCCTAGACTTAGTGATAATAATTTGTCGTATTTTATCTTACATATAACGATATAAACTATTTGCTGTCTGTCAGTTTGAGTTCATTCGTGTGCTCGAATGTTTGAAGATGCCGGAAAGCGAAACCAGGGTCGTTAGTGAAGAAATATATTTAAAATATACAAAATTTAAAGCAATTTAAATATTAATGACATCGCAATTTTCAAATCGTATATATTTAATGGATAGAAAAAATATTTAATTATACTGTGAGTCATGAATATATTAATAGTTTTACAAAATATTACTAATAACAATTTGTCTAATCAAGGGGTTTTCTTCTCTTTTGAAGACTGAGAAATTTAAAACAAATTTGTAAAAGTAGAATTAAGAGAATAATCTTTTATTCATATTCTTTACATATAAATAAGAACAAAAGTGGCCAACATATTTTTTCAAAATTAGCATAATAATGCTAGTGATTGAATTATATTACCTAGACCAGAGAATTCATGAAACAAAATGAGCTACAAGCGGATCAAATGGGTTAGTGATCATATAAAGAGGCTAAAGTCAACTTTTAAAATGTGTATTTGAGTTAAATAATGAAAGATTAAATTTTTTTTGTCAAATGATAAACATATTATCAATTAATTTTTGACAAACACCACTTCGCGAGCAATAGGTCTAGAGGTATATATTTATTTATCGGCTTATTGACACTGTATTAAATTGTTATATTTGAAATTATTTACTGTGATAAGTATAATATACAGCTGTTATGTGAGTATCCAGATTAATTTAAAGGCCATTTATTGCTCAGGATAATACATTATTCTACTCTAGTGTTTACAAAACAAATGATTTGCGTAATGCTTGTAGTAAGTTTTGTTAATATTTTGAATAACTTAAATGATATTTTTTTTACGAAAACTTCACCTTCTCTGTTGGTTTGGTTTGATTGTCAGAATAATTAATTTCGATTGTCAAGAGGCAAAATTGCACTTTGCTCAACTTCAAATGTTTTGGAACAGCTCCAGCATCGCGTTTAGCTGTCGAGTGTGGTTTCTATGAAATACTTCACATTTTCACTGTTCTAATTTTACTTAGGGTTTCAATGATTCACGAAAACTAGTTGAAGATATAATGAAGTGTTAAAGTTGTTTGTTATACTCATTAAAGCACCACGTGTCACTCATAATGATAAATACAGTGATGATAAATTCAATAATACCAGATAATGGCTTTGAAACATATTTTTATTTAATTTCAATTAGTCATTGTTTGACTATAAGAAAATTAAAAAGACATTCGAATCACTATGTGACATAAACATAAACCTTTTCTCAATCACAAAGTAGTGTATTTAAATCATGAGAGGTATTTCACCTTTCACATGCTTAAGTTTTTTATTTTGAGCCAAGAGAGTCTATTGTAACTTGAAAAAATGCTTATGAAATTTACGATTTTAATTTAGTTTATTATTTGTGACGTTTGAAATATACTGCTATGACTTTAACAAAGTTTGCGTTGTTATGCCCATTAATTGAGATTATTTTTTAAAAAAAATAGTACATCTGACAATTTAAAAAGTTCATTTGTTAATTATAAGCAGACCGCTTATCGATGTTACCCTTAATTATTAGTTTATAAAGATACTGAAAACTTCATTCAAATATGAAAAATCAATTATTCTTGGATATCTGGAGAATACATATGACTGTGAAGAAGGCACAGAATATACCTACACAACTATTATAATGTGTTTGCGGGTTATTGTACTCAGAAATAGGCACCTATTGTATGAAGTCAAGTTCGTAAATCCAGTACCGAGCTAGTATTTACCTAAATAAATAAAGCCTTTTCTTAAAAAAACCTCTTCTGTATTTAATTGTAGTTACGATGATTTATAAATAAATATTATTGTTTTTTCTATGATTATTGTAACTTTGTGGAAGTTCATTTTTAATATAAAATTAAAATTGATAACATAGTTATTGCACTGGTTTTGCCTCTTTAAGAAGCATCTTCAGACAGCTAATTTGACTTATTTACATTTTTTAATTTTTTTACTAAATATTAGTTATAATTTTATTAATAAATGAATATTAGTTGATCAATGACAATTGTTTATTTAGTCCAGACTTTTAAAACTCACAGTAATTAAAATAAAGGGAAGCTATTTTTACTTACAGCCAACGAAATAAAAATAAAACAAAATTTAAGGCATTGCAAGCGTACTAACAAAAATAAAAGTCACTAATACTGTATTATAAAGGTGTGTATTAAATTGTTTCCTTCTTTAAATGATAAGATGTACGTCGAATTTTATAACGAACATAATGCATTACAGTATAACCTCGAAAGAGGTGATTTATCGGACAATAGCTACACAGTTGCAACGGATACAACGAGTGTTGGCCAATAATTGGGATTGCACTAAGCCACGTAGTGTAAATACATTTATCTTTTTTACTTGCATGAACATATCATCATAATCCTACGTTTCAAAGAAGTAATTTATCGTAAAATAAAAACTAATTTAAAATGCAAATTGAAATCGGAAGTGTCTACACCGAATATAAAAAACACCTATATTTTTCATAGTATTATGTACCACACTTTCTGCATTTGAGCGTGATATTGAGTTTTTTTGTATTCAACGCTATGAATTATGGTAGTATTTGATTAAGAATGATAGAATTATACCCATGCTAAATGGATATAAAAGAAGCCTTTACTAGTGTCAATTATGTTATATGACAAGATCTGATTAGTTTGATTCATCTTTGTGATTCAATATTTCCCGAGAGGGTACAGTTGATCTAAGCGACGTCCTTAAGTACACTGAGACATGTTTAAGAATATGCGTAAAAAATCTTCGGAAAAATACAATTTCGACAAACAAAGTTCTTTGTTTTATAAAGTGATTATTTTATTATTGAGTGAAAACTATTTATATAATACAATGACAATGCTTTCTAAATGAATACCTCTATTTTTACAAATAACAAATGACGTAGTAAAACAGCTTAGTACTAATTTCTTATTATGTTATATATAACAATCTATACGTATGCCAATCGAAATGGTTGAATGGTGATTTGTTTTGGCTTCCGTACCTATGCCGTTTCACGGGTTTATGGATTTTAAATGTGGGCAATTTTCCTCCCGACAAGTTTTCCGTGTGGGCAATCGTCAGCGGTTAGTTTCATACGATCAGATTTCCGTACCCAGTTATGATAATAATTCACCCATTATTAAATCTGTTTCTTTTTAAAATAAATGTAATATGCTGGGCAACATAATAAAATCGACTTCGATTAATCAAAGCATGGAAACATATATTATGTTTTTTAATCATGCTCCCTCCCGATTTGAAGCATTTTAAGCACTAATGTAGCATTTGAACACAATTTGCTGAAAGAAAAATGGTTATAATTCAGTTTATCAGCCTTTTGTATTAAGTAATGATAGGATGATGGTATTAGGAAAGGATCACGAGAAAATCATTCAATTAGTAGTTTTTACAACTATTATTCTTGCATCCTATTACAGTTAACTTTTCAGTAATGGTAACCTAATCTAAAAATATCATAAAAAATCCACAATAAACCATTGAGGGAACCAAAAATAATGAATGAATCGAAATAGAAAAATAATGCATTTAACATGAATTTTAATGCTTGCAAAGCTTTGCTATAGAATTCGTATTGCCATAAATATATGCTATTATTATAAATTTTGAATTAAGCTCACGTATAAATCAGAAAATGGTTTTAATGGCAATATGATTCTGAAACTATTTGTAATCAAATATTTACGTGCATTATGTGTGCAGTTTTAACTAATTTACATTCAAAAAAATTCTGAAATCTAAAAAAAGATCTATTTAAACGTAGACATTCCCAATTTTTGTTTTTTTGAATTAAATAATTTTATTTTAATGTTTTTAAGTTTGATTGAGCCAACTTTTATTCAATGCGGAATGTTTGGACATGATAATTATAAATCTTTTGCATTTTTTTCAAAGTTTTTATACTATTAGTGATTTTTCGTGAATCGTATGGGCTTCCGAGATAGATGAGGTTTGACTTGGAACTCCTATAAACTAGGAAGCTTGGTTAACACAAAGCGTTGACTAAAACGAAGAATATGGTTTATTAACCCCAAATTTTAGTTGTTATCAGGATACTAAATAGTCGTGTTATTAATAATTCCTAGTCAAGTGCACTCATCTAACTAATTGGCACTATTCTGGCCGATATATTGTTTCCAAGTAGTTGCGAGTGAGTGCTCCTTGTTGGTTGACTAAAAGATGGTGCACCAGAAAGCAACCACTTACCGGTAAGTATGCATTTGATGCATTATGCAAGAAATTTTGCAGTGTAGTACATCCTTGATTAATGTCTCGTGTAATATTTGAAATAATTAGTAATTTATTGCTTAATTATTAAATAATAACACCGAATAAGCTCCATTTCCAAAAACACAATTAGTACCTTGAATAATTTAATTTAAAAAAAATGTTATGATGTTTGAATACGTGAGATGACATCATATTGTATATCTCTTCTAAACAGTATATATAGCTAAGCAAAAATAAGTTCTGACGAAATAGCTATCAACTGCCTAATAAAATTGTTGTAGAACTAAATACTTTGATATTTTATCCAATTTTAATTAGAAATTTATTCAAACAATCAATGTCACAATAATTTCTTAAACTAAAACATGGTTAATATATTTTATAATAATGAACATATATTTCAGCTGATGTGTGATGTGTGGTCTTTTTTTTATAGCCATATCCACTCCTTAATATGTGACTATGGACTCAAAGTTGAATATTGAAATATTATGTTATTAAATTTGGATTATTGAGATTTTGTACACTTCCATGTATTTTGTCATTAACGACCCGGGTTTCGCCTTTCGGCATCTTCAGACACTGTTTACTGTCTCTCAGTTCGAGTCCATTCGTGTGCTCGAATGCCTGAAGATGCCGAAAGGCGAAACCCGGGTCGTTAGTGACAAATACATGGAAGTGTACAAAATCTCAATAATCCAAATTTAATATTGAAATTCCATCAAGCACCCTCAGTCGATGTCTTAAATTATATTATGTTATTATTGAGAGCTCGTCAGCCGTAAAAGTTTTTAAGTTTTCATTTAGTGTAGGTGAGAAGGAATGAAAGCATCACATATATCCAAAAATCAATGTGAAAAAGTATGTAATTAGGTGAAATTACGAACGAAACTTTACTTGGATAAGGCTAGCGACCGAATGAAAAATAAGAGTGTCAAGAATGGTATATTTACTTTTAAAGTAAGTAGAAAAATAGTCAACTTAGCACATTAAATATTTTATGCAACTTAAACTGTCATACTTTTATTCCAGTTTAATAATTTCACCTATGTCATTTTATAAATAGCGAATCATGGAACACGACGGAAATTGTTTACTTTTGTCGAAGAACGCGAGAACTACTTCGAGTATTAGAGATATGGTATTTAAATGTTGCCAGAAGTTTCGAGGTTAGATGATTGGAAAAAAACCTCTCTTTCAACTCAAAAGTCATTCAGCCACGATAAAATTGACTAAGATACGTGTTGTGGGTTCATCTAGGTCTAGAAAGTCTAACGGTATCTGCATTTTCTGTCTGGTGGGACTGATATTTAACACTACTCGTATGATATATTCGGTAGAATAACATGATGTTGGCAGGACCTGGAGGGCGTACAGTAATTAAGTATGTTTTTTTCATTTATTTTGCTTGAAAGACCCAAATAAAAGCGATTGATATTATTATTTATTTACTTCCTTTTTGTATGGCACTGTTGGTGGTCCTTTAATGCTGTACGTTAGAAGTTACAAGACGTAGTGCTTACTACTTAGAAACAAGAGTAACGTTGGCTTTTGAGCGATGAAGTGAGAAACTTTCAAAGTAAACAAACTTTCATGTATGGGGATGCCAATAATATATAAAATAAAATCGCTTAAAACACTTCTGAAACACTGAAGTATTCTGTGATAAATCTATCAATATTGTCGTCAAAGATTATGGTGAACGGTGGAGATATATTGTAACAACACTGCCAACTAGTGAAGTTTTATTTCTATGGCGTTATAGCAGAAGTTGATATGTTAGTTTTACTTTAGCTTACAGGAGAAAAAATATGAACCTCGTCAACATATTATAATTTAAAATTACCAGACAATCCCTAATGAATAATACACTTATTCAATGGATCTTTTTCAATTACTAGCATACCGAATTTTGCCACTACATGCTGACACATATTTTAGTGTGGGAGTAAACGCAATACGACAAAAACGGATATATTAACTTTTACCATAAAGCCACGCCACCGATTTTTAATCAAAACTTCTTAAAGCTTCGATATGTATTTTGGAATAATTATTGACGTAAGATTGAAAGAGTATATTTTAATTTTTAGGTATGTATCAATGAACTCTCTATTTCAAAATATACTTATAAGTAATAAAAAAGGATTTCAATAACTATAGCAATAAACTTTGACATATTATTTGTTTGGTTTGTATATGATATAATCATTTCATAACAGTATGTATTTGAATGGATTTGATTGTAGTACAAAAGTTCGTTCTATTTGGTCACTGATTCAAATCCGTGAATGGACATATTTACAAATTTATTTATTGATTTTTGTCTCAAAGACACGGATGTCTGTTATTTTTAAAAGTCTTTTGAAGCCATTTTTATACGACGTATGGAGTGCGATAAGCTGAATACTAGTAGCTTAACGACAGAATTATATAACAGTTATATAATTACATATGATCAACATAAAGAGAGGACATGGTAAAAAACAGTCATTCTAAAATCAAGATGAAGATGTAGCAACATTGGAAGGATAAAACGAGTTTAAATCAAAATGTTTTAATCTAACAAAAATAAACATGTCAGATTCAAATCTATAATTACAAGCTTAGGTAATTTTGCTTCATTGCCAGGATTATAAATCACGATTCGTATTTGCTTCGGGTATCAGCACATAAATTGGTTACGGTCGCTGTTTACACAGATCTGGCCAACAGGTAGGATACGGGCTCGATGATCAGTGTGGCGTTAAAGTAATTCATCCCCAGCGTCTATTTTGCGCACCATTAGCCTTGGTAATAATTGATGGATGGTGAATAATCGCTTCTTGCTTTTAAAGCCAGGTTGCACTTTTATCTTTGATTGTATATAATGTCTATCTGCACAGTTTGATTTTGAAGCAAAGTTTTTGTTCCACTATGCAGTTTATCCGAGTTATACGGAGAGTTTTTGGCTATTAATAAAAGCTTTTAAATAATTTAAAGTAAATTTTCTGTTTTCAACGCTCTGTTTGAAATCAGCAGAGTAAACGATTTTTATCGATTATCTAACAAGTGCAAAATTATCCTCTCACTAACTTATGATTTAAACTTCATTAGTTTACAGAGCTTACAGTATTAATCGAGATTTGAATGGAAGATATTTCTAGAAGAATTATTTCAGCCTACCCAAACGTATGATAAAATTATGAAGTATTGGTTTATGGTTAAATTTGATTGAAGTGAGTACGTTGAAAGAATTGATGCCATGAAACTCTCACATTTAATGTGTTCCTATTAATCAAGTAATCATTAAAACTTGTAACTAAATGCTGTGCCCTCGATTGTGGTCGTTGTTTGTTATAAGGACAAACAGAGAGCTTAAATAGATAAAGCATTTAGTAAATTGTTAATATTTGGTTAACACCATTGAATGTATTTTTTAGGGTTATGTAAATTGGCAACAGTTACCATTGAGTATATATATTTTTATCTTTCCATTACCAACATGATGCTTTGCAAATATCCAGCTGGGAACTCAAGCCCTGGAACTTCGCAAAAAAATGAATAAAGAGCATAATAAAATATTGAGGTTTGAGTTTGAGTTCACCCATAAATATGCCTGGACATCTTAAAACGTAACTTAAATGAAAAAAATAATAATGAATTGAATTTAAAAGTAATATGGAAAACGTCAATATAAAAAAGCCTTTGAATGTATTTAATATGAATAAGCGGTAGCTAACGAAACCGTTTGTTATTTTATAAATACGAGTAGAGTAATTTGCTCCGAGAAATGTGGTTTTGACTGTAAAATAGATGTAACATTATTAAATTAGTCATAATATTAATTATTAACATGTTACTGATTGCTGAATGTCAAACGCATATAAAACAAGTGATTATTATCAGACATTTCTACTATTTGTGTTATTTGAATGATGTGGCACTATTCAGTTTGATAGTTTCTCAAGTACGAAGAGTATGACAGGTAATTGATGTTGCAACAATGGGAGAATTAATCCATTAATTCATTGTGAGAGACAAGGAGTAACAAAGTTTACGTAGCTCTCTTGGCAACGCATGATCTATTGCTTATTAAATTAGAACTCTATTTTTCTATTAGACAATTGAACGCTCAAATTGGTTTTGTATTGTTTATGAAGCCGTTCGTATTGCGAATCTTGACTAGAAAAGGTTGATATGGTAGAGTAAGTTCGTTCTCATTTGCGGAATTGTATTGTAAACCCTAAGTAACTGGCTTGATAAATTTAATAAAGGAATATTTTTGATATGCCGGTATTTTTGACTTCCGTCGAGTATACCCACTGAATAGTATCCAACAGTCGTTCAGGACGCTAAAATCCAACTGGTTAAAAGAAGACGCAAGCTGGGTTGAGGCTCTCCGGAGGCATTCCAGCATGTGTCACAGCCCGCCATGACCAGTGACCTTACAGAGAGATTTCTGGTTTGCAACCTTTTCTCTAAATTCTTCACAATGTCAAAAAATCAAGGTATAAATGATGTAAGTTTATGAAGTGTATAAATTAACAAAAAAGGATATTTGCCTATCTGTTAATCGAGAAATTGATTCTAGAAATTGATATTAAGATATGCAAAAGCAAAATTGTAGTGTTTTAATGTTAGAGACGTAATTATTTATCACAGAAAATAATAAATATGAAATAATCTTTATGTGGATATAAAAGCAAGGTATATAAGTGTAAAATAACAAAATGATTGTAAAGTTTTTGAAGAGCTTGGGCTTAGTTAATATTTTGAAGATTATAGTGCAGTACAGCTTAGAAAATTCAGGAAGACTCAAACTTTGACATTACTGGCATCTGAAACGTTAATAATTCACAAGCAAAGAGATCCACTAGCCACATTTAGAGTCAACATATTAAATTTAGCATTTTTTATAAATCTATATGCATACATTCCCACCAATTATTAGATTATAAATACGACATATTTCATTGCAGTCGAAGTAAAAATTATATTGATTATATTTATATTGTGTTCTGTGACTGTTATTGTGTACTCTTAAGCCTTCGAGAGAAATATTTAGATAGAGAAAAGCTGTTTATCACACATACGCCAAAAAATATAAATAGCGCTGTTTCCACTCATCTATTGAACATTTTCAATTGATATATATTGCCGAAAATTCTCACTATGATGAGAAAAATTAACATTCGTTCTGAAAAACCTTGTGGAATATGTATGGTACAATTTTTTCATATAATAATTATGTTTTTATTAGTAAAACATTAATTTGGACGTAGCAAATTGAAACACTGAAACTTTATGCCGCTCTAACGTCTTCATGGTAGAAACTAATAAGTTTTGAAACAGTTTTCAATTATTATAGTTTGATTCTCGTTATTTTGGCCATAGAAAATTGGTAATGGAATATTTTGTTGCAGATATAATTACTGAATGAAAGAAAATAATCTTTTGTTTTATATATATCGTCATTCTATCATAACTCATTCATTGCTGTACTAATTACTTAGGTCAGCGTTTCTCAAATTTTGGGCGAGACCGGTACCGGACTAAAATGAATCTGTATATTCAGTATATAATTTCGTAATTAGTGAACATGACACAACGCTGTGTATGGTCAAAAATAGTTATGTTTTAGTCGGTAAGTTAAATGGGTTTTTTTGTGCTGGCCGCACTGATGCGAAGGTAACAGATACATTACAGCTTGACAGCTAAATAGATACATTAAGTACAATTTTACTATTTTTTGTATTCATTGATTACGTTTAATTTGACAATGGACAAATGGATGATAATACAACAAGCACATGATGTGCCACTAACGAACTATTCTATTTTAATGTCTTTTGTCATAAACTATATGTGTGAAGCAAGCTTTTCAACATTGGTTTTCTTAAAAAATAAATATAGAAACTGATTGGAAGTCAAACCGGATCTAAGAATAAAGCTATCATCCTTTTCTCAAAGCCTGAAGCTTTTAGTTAACAAGAAACAGCAGCACACCTCTCATTAATAAATTATTGGTACATTTTATTTCTTTATAGGTTTATCAAAGTAAACTCTTTTGTATTTAAAACATACAAAGACTGAATGGACATAAATATATTATTTTATTTTACCTATATGCCAGTAGTATAGGCGATAACAAAATTAGTGGGTCACAAAGGAGAAATATTAAAATAACCGGGTCGCGGAAAAATAAGTTTGGGAAACGCTGACTTAGATATTAATGCCATACCGGTCACCTAACAGTTAATAGACGCGCGGTGTCAGCAATGAGTTATGTAATACCATTCTTATTCGCAAAGGCTATCCAACAAAAAGGAATGAATATACCTTTATGATGAAAACGTGATTATATCATATCACAGAACCAAAGCAATGGAAACATAGTTATTTGTGCAATGCTCAAAATGTAAACTAAGGATTTACGTTAAAATATAATTCTGATATTAAAAATAGTTGGCAACAGATCACTTCAGTTATGTAGTGCTGTGCATTACACAGAGGCAATTCCTTTTTCAACATCAAAGCGAGAGCACTTCACAGAAAATTACTACGTTTGTATAACGGTGTGGTTGCATACATGAATATCTCAGACTATGTACCGTGAATTGCGATGATACGATATGAATATATACGTCTATATTCTGTACCACTATATAGAAGTACGTCTATCAAAATTTATGAGTTAGATATTTACATAGCCTCGCAAACTGATAAAAAATCCTATAACGTGATAAAATAAATTCTGTATTTTATTCGTAGTACTCACCTTATCAAAATCATCAAGTGTTATAAAAATATTGCATTTACCAACATGCATAAATTATAATTGATGAAACATTCGTTTTGATTTCTAAAATGAGCATATTTGATTGAAATAATTTTTGCTGATTGTACACAGCGAAGGCTTACACAAAAATTATTATGTTATTATGAACTTTAAAATTACACTTATTCCAATAGAAAAAATACTTGACAACTAGTAGGGTTAAAAATACGCCATACTGTCAATGTAACAGTATACTACAAGATGCTAATCAAGATAGACAATTAATTAAAATTACACACTGTCTTAACTTCAGCATCCTGTTGTAAGTCATGCTCTTAAGACATTCATGGCATATATGAAAGCAGCTGTATAACGAGATACGCCCAGTTCGTAATCCATATCATCGCCCTCATAATCTAGTGCTATAAAAATATTATGTATTTAAATAATTATGATTTGATGTTGGTATATGATATTTAGGCAGACATTTTACTTATTAAGATTGGCACAAAATTTGTGGACGTATTAAAAAAAGTTTATAAGTAGTTCAGTGTCAGAGAATAATAATTATGGAAATAGAATAATAGTATAATTTCTATGTAGCGTCGCGTGTCGCTAACGTATTGTAACGTATTGGTACATATAAGATTTGTTAAGGAATACATTTATTATTATTTAACTATGTTCGTTACCAATGTGAGGCATATTGATTTGCAAAAGGGAATCTTAACAACAGTTGTTTTTTGAGAACTGGTAAATTAAGTTAATAAGTTGACCATGTTGACTGTTTGAAGTGGATGGAGCTTAGAAAGGGCAAGTAGTTAACTAAATATAAGTGCGAAGGGATATAAAAATCAGTGAATAAAAGTGTCCATTCGGGGCTTGATCCTGCAACTAAACTGAACGGACGCCCAAGAGTTATATCACTAAGTGAAAGCATTAGAATGTTATAAAATTTGGTGAAAGTCATTATGGCACCTAAGATATCATCATATTTGTATTATTTGGTAATCCTTGTGGAAATAAATGCATTGCAATTTTTGACACATTATAATGAAATTCCACCAAAAAAATCTTGTTTCAATAATAAAATTTATTGTTTTTGAGTTTAATAAAAGTTGTACTAATCCTGGTGGATCTGGTGTTGAAAGGATTGCTGTGCGCAAACTTGTGGCTGTGGCTTCACTGAGGCGAGATTTACATCGTCAGCTAAGTGCATGCATACTTTTGTCTTATCGTTATACTCCAGAAGAGTATCAAATGATGAACGAAAACCAAAATATTTATTCGAAATTTTCAATATTTTCAAAGCATTACTAGGATGATGGTTTTGACGGTAAGTTTAACCTACTCAGCCAGATTAATCTGTCAGTAAATGTGATAATTGCACATAAGGTGCTGATCACATCAGCTTGAAATTTCCGGAAAGAGTCACTGAATCACAAGGTCGAATCATTAAAATTAAAAAAGTATTTTGAAAATTCTTGTAAACTATTTGTAAATTTAATAACATTTTCTAGTATAACAAACATGACGTTTATACTACATAAACATAACATTCCTATATTATTTTATTTAATATATAAACAAGCAAAAAAGAACTACTTTTAAAAACGTTGAATACAAAAATAGTCATATAAAAGTTGGAGTCTAAGTCTCGTCAAAGTATATAGGACACATAATTTTAACTTTTACGGAAAACCCCTCTCTCGCATTAGTCCGTTATGTCGAGATATTAGAGTACAATAAAAAAGTTTTTAAACATTCGATAAGTTATCATTTAAAGTCTTCTTTTATCATTCAAAGTATAATTTTAAAATAAGCATTCGTTTTAGTAAACTGATATTTAGGTTATAAATTTAAGATTTAAATACATTGTTTTATAAAAATGTTTTTCCAACTTGTAATGTCATAACATCTTGAATAATAAGTAACATAACATTCAATTAATATAGATAGACTATTCGTTTGAAGTTGACAAAGGTTGTACAAACGAACATCATAGAATTTCATTAACTTACTGTAAAACCATTTGACGGCAGCTGTGTAAACAATTCGGACTTTAACGTAGAGGATGTTGCTTTATAGGTAATAGTGTCACGTTCGTAGAACGGAAACATGCTTTTGTAAGTCAGTCTTAATGGATGATTCTTTCCAAGGTATATTTTGATAAATAAATGAGACGTGAGAAATATAAAGATGAAAATACTGTTCTTTATCTTTAAGCGTTAAGCAAAAATATTTACGAGAACCTGGTATTACACAAATCTGAATGAAGAATACACAGTATCATTTTTATTAAACTATAATGAACTCCCAATACTAATCAGTCGCTCAACCTCTCTCTTCTAAGAAGATAGGGAAAGAAGGGTGGAGTTAGGCGAGGATTTGTAGTTATCTCGTTACAAGTGAGTTCCGTGAAACGAAAACGTTACAGACATCCCATCCCATGGATGAAAATCCATATTTAAATCAAAATATTAAAATCATTTTAAATTCCGATTACAAGGAATGGTCTGGATTAAAATGTTAAATATAAATATTCGGTAAAGCTTATAAGAATAGAAAGATTAAAAATGTCCTATAGTTATGAATTAAATAAAAAATCATAGTAGTGAATTGCTAATTATTAATATTTTTAGAAATTATTAACCATAAAACTAAACGGATGATTAATTAAAGAAGTATTAAAACCATAATACACTATTATTCAACTTTTTAATAAAGAAAGTAAATATAATAGATCAATATTAATCATATCTATCAAAAATGTTTAAAACAAATATCTGAAAATTAAAACCTGATAATATTCGAATATTATAATGTGTAAACTTTAGAATGTAATTTCATTTGTTTTTCATATTTTTGACCAGAGAGATTAGTTTTTAGACCAAAATTATTGGCAGTACGTATGATTTTGTTATGGTGTTTAAATAAACAAAATAGTTTATATCGAGATATAATGCGATGCCAACTGATATTGTTTAATGGCTTAATATACATTTATAATATTAACGAACTATATTTAAATAATCCAATATTTGAAAATTCGAAAATAAAAAAAAAAAACGACTATGTTTGATTGAAATCGTTACTCATTAAACACTATGGATTATAAGTTAATTAAATACTATTTAACTAATCCTACTTCAATCTAAATGCAACCATAGATATCACTGAAAAAATTGCTCAACCATTTGAAAGCAAACTAGGGTTTCGTATAAAAACTTTTATTATTGTCATTTGTAGTATGTCATAGAATGGAAATTACGTCAGTTCTAAGTTCACAACGGAGAATAATTTTAGAGCCAAACCTTATGGCTTGGTTGAAATGAATTATTCGTACTCCTTCTTCTGCATTATCATTTCATTTGGAACATTTAAATTGCATCCAACCTCCCACTGACTCCACTGCAATATCTGAGTTGCATAATACAGAGCTGAATTTCTGTAATAAAACTCTAGACGAACACCCATACAGACAGACTTATACTATCTTTAGAGGTATGATTAAGGATTATTAAGAGGTAAAAATCCACATAAAATAAAGATTTTCCAGTAGTTTTTATTACCAACTACTGCTATATGAAGAAAGCATATTTTCACAGTACATGTTATATTCTAAAACATTTATTTGAGATAGTTAGTATATATATATCTTTTATTTGATTTATGCATAATTTGTTTGCTAATAAGTATTTTCTTGTCTTAGTTCATGAGCCATCAGTTTTATATACCTTCATTTTTACACTCAATTTTATATAAATAAGCCTGTTATGTTTGTATTTTTATCAGTTGATAATGCTCGTGATGAGCGAAGCCGGTCCTGATCATTATAAATATGTGGAAGTAGTACAAATGATTTGTGTTTTATTTTTTAAAATATATTATATATACACAAAGTTTTGTTAAATTATTTATTTATAAAAAGCTACAGTAACAATCATAGAAAAGATTGAAATAGATTTTGTAACGGTTAGTACCCATAATTGCGGGAACCATTTTAAGAATAATGACAAAATTTCTATTTAAAATTCCAGATTAACACATAAATTTGTAATTCTGCTGCCATCTAACTTAAATGAAGTATTATTGGCTTATATTTACGTTAATACTATATTACGTAAAACGTGTTTCACTAATTTTATTTTTTCTCCCTCTGCAAGTATAGATTTTTATTGTCATGAAACTTATCAGAACAATATTTTTGTATATAAATCAATTTATCGATGATCAACTATCCGCATGGCAATATTTAAATAATATTCGTAACAAACTTTATGTAACAAATTCATTTTATTCTTATTTGAAGAAAAAAACATCTGCGATGAAGGACAAATTGCAACCCTCCAGCGGGCAACCGATACTACCCACCAAGCACGGTATTTTATATGACTGCAGTCTCTAAAGGCAGGCTGGTTGGAATCTTTGAACGAGGAAATGCATTAAAAAACGATAGTAAATTGATGAAATTCTTTCGAGCAATATCGATTCTGAACGCTCTGCTTCTGCCTTCATTGAAATGCATAGTGTATTGTAAAAAGTATACCTACACTTCATAGGATGTTTGGTTTAAAAAAAAAGATACGCTGATTTATTGTAGTTCATACATTAATGAGACACATAAATAAACCATAATCATTATAGTAAGACAATAAAAATAATGTTATGAGTTGTTTTTACGAAAACTTTCGTTTTTAGTTAATGTTTAAATATGAAATGATACAAGTAAACATTTCATTTAAAAAACATATTAATAGATTCACATAGTCACTGTTTAAGGTATAGTTTTTACGGTACGTATTTAAATGATTAATTCTCTATAATTTAATTTAAGACATCGACTGAGGGTGCTTGATGGAATTTCAATATTAAATTTGGATTATTGAGATTTTGTACACTTCCAAAATTACAATAAGTTTAATGAGGAGTTGGCTACTCTTAAAAATATTAAAACTAAAATTAAAGATAATGATATCATTGTCACAAAGACGGACAAAGGAAATACCACGGTCCTGTTAACGCGAAAAGACTATGTTGATAAGTTTAATAACTTTCTCGATAATAACGATATAGTCGAATTGAAAAAAGATCCTACATTAAAATTTAATAAAAATATTAAAGAGGTTATAAATAGTTGTAGCATTACAATCAACCCTAAGGATTTGTCCTTTTTATCTACTAGAAATCCACAAGCCCCCAAATTTTATGGGCTACCGAAAATTCACAAGGATTCAATACCAATTCGACCGGTAGTTTCATATATGAATGCTCCAGCGTATAAACTTTCCAAAAGAGCTAACTCTCTCATCCGCAATCACAGTAAATTCAAGCCATTGTATAGTATTAAAAATTCATTAGAGTTAGTAGATAAAATTAAAAATTATAACATTCCGTTAAACGCCAAATTAATTTCTTTTGACGTTGTTAGCTTATTCACTAATGTATCTGTAAACAAATGTAAACAAATCATCAAAGATACCCTTAATTCGCGTAGAGTTAATCCTGTCATTACTACGGAATTACTTAATATATTAGACGTTTGCGTTGACCAGAACTATTTTCAATTTGATAATAGATTCTATGAACAAACCGAAGGCCTTGCAATGGGAAGTTGTTTGTCACCACTATTAGCAGAATTTTACATGAACCATTTAGAAAACCTTATTTTTAGCAATAAAACAGAAGTTAGAAACGTAGTTTATTGGTTCCGTTACGTAGATGACATCCTTTGTCTATTCAATGGAACTGAGAGACAAGTTTCTAACCTTCATAATTTTCTTAACTCACTAGATGATAAAATTCAATTCACTTTAGAAGTAGGGGGCAAGAATATAAATTTCCTTGACCTTAATATTGATATTAAAAACTCCATTCATGAATTTAAAATTTACCGAAAGCGATCCATTTTAAGTCAGACCATCCTTTCTCAAATAAATTGGCTGCTTTCCATTCTCAGGTTCACAGATTAGTCACTATACCTCTAAATAAATTTAATTTTGAAAACGAACTAAACATTATTAAACAAATCGCCATTAATAATGGCTATGAGGCGTCTCTTATAGATAGTCTTGTATCAAAAAAACAACGTAAATTAGCAGAAAAGATGCTATATTTCGGGAACTTGTCTAAAGACATAGACCGCCCTAGAATCTGGCATAGAATAAGTTATTTAGGTTGCACAAGCTTTAAAATTAAAAAACAACTCGCTGATAGTGTTAGACCGGCGTTCTATTGCAAAAACTCTCTAGGCAAATTACTTATTAACAATAAAGATAGAGTAAACTTTAAGAACAAATCTGGTATTTATAAATTACAATGCAATGATTGCCAAAATTTCTATGTGGGTAAAACCACACGTACATTAGATATAAGGGTATCAGAACATTTAGCTGCCTTTAGATTAAAAAAGAAACTTCGACATTCGCAAATCACTTGCTAATGGAGAACCATACGTTTAATGCGGATGATGGGGTTAAACTGTTGCATAAAAACATGGGGGATCATAAATTATTTTATCAGGAAATTTTAGAAATTAATAGAGGCCAGTTATACTCCTTACCAATCTTGAATGAGCAGCTGAACCTTCCTAATTCTCCGCTATTATATCCGATACGTTGAAACACCTAACAGATTTCACTAAATGTGGAATGATTGTATATATTTACCCATTCGTCGAATTACATCCCGTCAAAACCCACAATACTATTATAATTGTAAAATCACTGGTATTTCTAAAAGAAGTTGAAAAGCGGCAATTCGCCTTCGGCAATTCGCCTTCGGCAATCGCCACTCTGGTAATATGGTGTTTACAAAATAAGGATTAGGACGATTTCCAAAATTTTAACTCAGGTATCGGTGTGGCTCTCAGAAGTATAATGTATTGCCTCGTAAATGATATTTGTCGCATTTGTATCTTCTATATAAACGTTAGACACTGTTTACTGTCTCTCAGTTCGAGTCCATTCGTGTGCTCGAATGCCTGAAGATGCCGAAAGGCGGAACCCGGGTCGTTAGTGACAAAATACATGGAAGTGTACAAAATCTCAATAATCCAAGATTAATTCTCTGTTTTAATCGATTGAAGAAAAGGCATTCAAGATCGATTTATATAAAAACTGTTATTTTCGACACAACGTTTTTGCATATAATACTTCAATGTACAGTTTCGTTTAAGTTTTTTTTTAAACCATATCCACTCCCTATTCAGAGCATATGGCCATCACGCGGTTCCTCCAAGCTTCTCTGTCCCCAGCCAGTCTCCTCGCTTCCTCCCAGGTCATTCCAGCGTTCCATAGCTTTGTCGAATACATCCTATGGATGGCCATCAGCAGCCTTCCAGGGCGACGGAATTCATCTGGTTGGTAAAAAAGACAGGCAGGATTCAGGCTCCCCTGGGGCATCCGCAGCACGTGTCCAAGCTAAGTCCATCGTTGTTTTTCTATTTTGGACGTAATAAGAGGCTGGTCCGTCCGCTCTCTTACCTCCGAGTTCCTGACAAAATTAAACCACCGTACCCCTAGTATTCGCCGCAAGAATCTGTTTTCAAAGCCCAGTATACGGTTACCCTGTGCCTTGGTGAGATTCAATGACTCGCAACCGTTAAGCAGCACCGTCAGAATGCATGCGTTGAATAAGTGGCACTTGGTTCTGAGCGAATACAGCCGTGAGTCCCAGACTTTCTGCATTGAGTTAAAGGTTGCTCCAGCTATCCCTAATCGGATTGCGAGCTCTTTACGCGGATTGCCATCTCCCGTGATGAGTACCCCCAAGTACCTGGAGCCGTCGACTCTCTTGATGTCAGAGGGTAGTCTGGATCTGGACAGAACTTTTGCAGAGCACATTGGTTTTACTCGCATTGACTTTGAGGCCAATGCGATGCGAGTTGCTCTGTAGCCTGTCCATTGTTTCCTAAATACACTCGACAGATTTTTCAAATATGACAGTGTCATCAGTACACTCAAGGTCGCATAGCCTCAGATTGGGGACAATGGCTACACCTCGGTCAGGTAGAATTGACTTCCTCAGGATGAAGTCGAAGATTATTATGAAAAGGAACGGAGCCAGAACACAACCCTGTCTGACATCAGTTGAGACCCCAAACCATTCTGTCGTTACGTCGCCGATTCTAACACAGCATTCAATGCCCTCGTGCATGCATTTGATGATGGCGATAATCTTGGTTGGGATTCCGTACAATTTTAATATGCCCCCTAAGGAAGGCCGGTGCGGACTATCAAAGGCCTTCTCGTAATCAACGAAGCAACACGCCAGCGAGCTGTTGAATTCGTTGCTTTGCTGGAGAAGGCATCTGAGATTATGAATTTGGTCCGTACAGGATCGGTCAGGTAAGAAGTCGGCCTGGTTTTCCTTGAGAATACACATTACTGGAATCCTTATTCTCGCCAAGACTATCTGCGCCAAAACCTTGCCAGGCACGCTGAGCAGCGTTATGCCCCGGTAATTTTCGCAGCAGAGTGGGTCACATTGTTTCTGAATTGTGATGACCTCACCGTTGACCCAATCCCTCGGACAGCACTCCTGCTTCCACACCTTACTGAGAAGTAGGTGCAAGGCTGCAAGAGCGCCTCCATGCCCTACTTGAGAAGTTCTTCGTTTAAGTAGTCAACGTTAATTTTTACTCACAAATGACATGTTTAGGTATATTCGCTTTGTTTGTCAATTGCTATCGACCTACTTGCTTTTAACATTTTTTATTTAAAAAATTGTCCAAATACTATTATATATCAAGTAAATCAGTATTTCTATAATCTTTCATCATTGACTGTGTACACGAAGAAAGAAAAAGTGATTTTTCTAGAAATTCATAAATTTAAGATATGGCTCCTTTTGAAAAGTAGCGGCTCATATATAATATATGTGAATGCAATTTTTTAACCTGTATTAATAAATGCTCTAAAATCTTTTTAAAGCACTATGTTTACAAAGTCAAATCTAAAGGAATAGCAAAACTAAGTTGCGACTCCATACTAAATTTATTAATGAAAAATATAATAATCTGTTATTTAAATACGTTTTCTCTAATGTATTTTAATGGAGCGATTACTATTAGCATAATATTTAAATTCTATTGAGCCAATCTTCCAACAAACAGAGAATAAATTAAGTACAATATTAATATTTATTTGTAAAAAGAGAATTTAAATAAAATTATTCTTATGTTACAAGCTCAATGTTGTCTGCGAGTAAACAAAATAAGTGTTCCGGGATTAAATTATAATTTTATTAATTTATAATGTCATTATGTTTGCAAACGTATGTTTAAAAAACCCTAGGGCATAGCGGACATTTTCAATAAACATTAATGACCGGGGACTATTTTTTATTGTTGAGTTTGAGTGAATTCGTATTCAAGAAACCCTAGTATCTATAGTGGCAGGTAACACTAGAAATGCATCAAATGTCAAACAATTATTCAAATGATACATGTATTTTTGATAGAGTTATTGACAAACAGAATCTCTTTTTTTTCAACAACTTCCACTGAAATACTCATATGTAATAAGGTATCGCCTATACAGAGAAGATATTATTATACATCCACCATACTATACAAATGACCTTATCTATGTAAAATAGTAAAAGAGAGTTACTCGTTAGCCTGTACGAAAATATCATCACGAACCGCTTTCTTTCCCACTCTAGCACAATACGTAAATATTGAGCAGATTGAGAACACAAAAAATAGCTTGTGGAGAATCCAACTGGAGTTGAACGACAATAATATATTTCCCCCCCTTACTCCTTTGTAAATAGATGACACGGTGAGATTAAAATGTCTGGCGGAGAATTGTATAAGAATTTCACTATGAGTTTTTCGATTTTTTTATAAGTTGGTACTATTTGGTTTATTTAAAAATTGACTATGTATATTAATTCCTATGAAAAGTGTGTGTATTTAACTGCTAAATGTGAAATAGAAACATTATATTACAGACATAATATACAAAATCAGCAAGAATATGAAAAAATCTCTACATATGAAAAAAAAAACAGATATTCTTAGTTATATCTTTAGTAGTTTTAAATCTGGACACAACATCTTCAATGGAAACACAGTGATTTACTGAGAGACAAAAATGAAAATCTCTCGACATTTTTTACGCGCTGAAACTTTTAGTGATTCTTTCCGTTAAAAGAGCGGCCGCCCTCCTAATCCTCGATTTATTACATTAGAACTTATTTGTCAGCATTGGGTATGGTCTCGCCAACAAAGAAAATAACATTCCCTTTGTCTGTGATTCAACCCTGTATACTAAAATGTTTAACCCAATACGCGTAAGAAAATTTACTAAGCATATTTTAATTTTTTTCTTAATCAAACTTCACCCTAATTTACATAATCATAGCATAAATAGGTTTCATGAAGTATGCTATAAAACTTCATCTTTGTTCCCTTTTCAGAAGAAATGGCTAGAAATTAATGGTATCAATAAAATATTTTTACTCCATTACTCCAGCTCAATTATGTAAAATATAAAAAAATAGTTTAAAGAAATCCACCACCTACCTACCTACCAGCTAGATATTTACGTAAACAACGATTTGAATTGTCTGAAAATGTCATTACTTATAAATATTGGTCTAGGATAGTAAATTATTTTATCAAGAAATAAATTTGTTGGCATTCATTAATTTGTCAATTTTAAAGTAACGATTTATTGCCTTGAAAATAACGAAAGTTCTCGTGGAAAATGTGCTACGTCTTATTTATTTGTATAATAAAAAAATGATAAATCAAACAAACATCACATGATATAATGCGTTTCTTACTTTTGGAATAATGTCTTTGATACTGCCATAGGTCGTGTGTTAAAAATAATCATAATAAAATTGATAAAAGTTATCTGATAAAATATGTAGGTGCTTTATATTGTTATCTTTAGAACATTCCCATGTTAGCAAGTAGTGTAAACACAGTAAAACATCGTCAGCAATCTCAAGAGAATATGTATAATGGTATGTAAAATGCAACTTGAAGAGACATACAACCTTTTGCAGTATAAACGACGATAAACAAGGCCAAATGAGAATTTTGTTCACACTTAAGAATGTCAAACTTTATGTTTTTACCAATGATTTGAAGAATGGTCAAAACGGATGTCTTCTCACTGTTTGATTACTAGCTTACCAATGATGATGCCACTGCGATGAGAGTTAAAACTCTTAAATGATCGGATAATGATGCAGAGTGAGTATAGACTGATATTGATTTTAAAAATTCAAAAATACATTTTAAGAGGAGTTTGCTCAGTAGACTTCCTTGCCAATTTTTATTATTTCAACAAGAATACATGGTCGCATTTTAAACGCAATAAACCTTTTTGAAAGAATAAAATATCATTAATTGTTCTTGAAAGGGTTAAGCAGAGCCGAGTTTTCGCGAGACGTTTGTACACTTTCGGTAGAGAATGACAACGGCAGGGATTAATTGTTCTAGGAAAACTCTATTTTACAGCATAGAGGACCCTAATCTACACAATTATTCACTTTTTCACCTATCGTTAAATGGCACGACATACAACAAAGCAATGTGTGCCTTCTGAACAAAGTATAAAAGACACACAGCTAGGGATTGCAATACTGGACGAATATTAAAATATTTGATACCGGTTTTTGGTATTTACTATTAAATACCGGCGTTGCAAAAGAGATCAATAGAATTAAGTCCGGTGGTTAAAGTCGTTGTCTTCTGTTGACGTGCTCTCTGCCTGGAACCCCTATACGCGGAGTTTCATAAATTGATTTATGTATTTGTGGTCGAAGAAATGAATTTCTGTGATATCTAAATTTACTCCCACCTACTATCCAACCAGAAAAATGGGGAACGTTGTGAGAGCGATTACCAAAAAAGTTCTGTCTTAGTCATCTCCTTCTATTCTTAGTAAGGATTCCTTACTCAAACCGAAAAATACCGGTAGAGTGAATGAATAACAAAGAACTTTTGTTAAATGGAATTCCGAAATTGAGTCAATGTCCCCTCTAGAAGCGTTATCGATCAAAAAAACAGTGTATTTCAATATATCATATTAAATACGAGTTTAAAAAAATACCTATTTACATAACATGAAATTATAGTTGATAACTTTGTTATTTCACTGAATGTGTTACTAAATGCGACACCTGTTTTATTACACATACAGTAACACAACCAGTGGAATAATAAAGTTATCAACTTCAATTTTATACTACAAATAAATGAAGTTAGCAGCAGCAGAAAAACGCCCTCTGAAAGCTTGTAGACGACAAATTACAGTAATGCATTATTGTAATGCTAGCGTTTTGCATTCTTGAAACAGTTTTTTTTTGTTTTTAAAAAACAACCTAAATACTAGAATATCGGATTCAGTAATACCGGTATTTATTGCAATCCCTACATACAATAAATGCTACAGTAATTAATCTCAAGGAATACGTGGAAAATCTTTTCTGTACAAAATATTTTGTATGTTGAGGAAATATTTCGTATCATTAATTTGAGCATATATATATGCTTATAAATAAACTGTTTAGACAATTTTGTTATGAAAAATAATATAATTTGTAACTGAATAATTAAATTAAATGGTATAATTTATTTCGTTTGTATTTACGAAAGGATGTTTAGTGTGGTGAAATTTAATTTTTTTAACTCAATATCAAAGTTATTTGTCAAGAACTGATTGCACAAGCGTTCTCTCCAGGATAGGTAAGATAGTAGAATGCGATTGAGTCGTATAGTATCAAAAGTAAAACTTTCCCATATTTGTCGAAATTGAACTAATGCTGCCATACTATTCAACCGGTCATAGTGTATGGCTAGAAATAAAATTTTGATATCAAAATCATGTACAGGTGGTACAAAAGCGACAAATAAAATGACGCTTGCTACCAAAATCAGAACGATTAACAGCTTTGGAAACAGAATTGAACGGTTTGATAAATCATACTTTCAACCAATCATAGAATTACCCTAAGTGGTCTAAGTAATGGCCGCTGATACAAATTTAAAACATTAAACAATTGAAAAACTCAAAAACACAAAAACGCCAACAAAACGTTTTTGTGTTTATCTCAAATCTTCCAATACTGGATAGTTTTACTTTTGATACTATTCGACTCGATTATGATTGAATTAGTTATAAAACTAACCTTGTTGTTTTCTGTACACACAGGTTACCAGATTATTTAAAGGTTAAGTGGGATGAAATAAAGATATTTGAACAAAAACTGTGTTTTCGGATACATATATAATAATCAAAATGTACTGATCGATTGAAAACTGCATGTGTGAATGTAGATTCATGGATTCTAGCTATCAATCACAACTAAATAGAAGAAAACTCAAAAGTATTCATTATTCACTCAACTACGGGTCCAACAATTTTGGAATATTAAAGAATCTTCACAATAGATATTTCACGGAAAATAATTGTAGGTTTGTCGCCAAATTTCATTTTCAGAAAGGGGAAGATCAAAGATGATATGAGAGAATAAATTGTTTGTAGAATGTCCCTTTCTTTGTCCTTTTCTTCTCGTGAGAAAATTACGAAAATATTATAATACACGTCAATGGTTATGAAGTTTAATTCACAAATCAATTGAAAATGAGATTCAAACTGACTATAAGGAGCCCATGAGATTAACCAGTCAAGCATGGCGGTCTTTATTACACTATTAACAGTATTACTAATAGAAGATATGTTTTATAGACAACTTAACTCACCGTATTGAACATAAAACATTCTAAGATTTCAAACCGTTTTATTCGTATTGTTTCCTCACACAAGGTTTTTGATTTATTTATCTTTTATGCGATAAATCACTTGTTTGAATAGTCATAATAATTTATTGACTTTGAATTACTATGTCTCAGGCAGTTGGCCGAACTTTTCTCAAGTTATTCTACAAAGCTTGATTTATATGAGAAATATAGCACCTGTAAGCTCTTTATAATATTTGAACGCTACTTTATTGTTTGGCTTCCAAAAATTAGCGATTTGGAATGATGAATCGAGCTTTTTCAACCTTTTAGCAGTTGCTTTGTTAAAAGTGTTCGGGTCGATTCACCATTATCGGCATGCTTTTTAGCAACTATGCATGCGAATTTAAATATACATGTTATACGCAAACGTTCCACTATTAATTTGTGTATTCACGATGAAGTCGTTGAGAAATTTTTAGAAATTCATTTTGAATATTCAATTAAAATTTATTATTACAGTTTGTTAAAAACGTCTGATAGCTTATAATAATACCTACGTCTATCTTATTTATAAATATTTTTTAACTTCATACCATTAAAACTTGTTTAAGATAAAAATAATTATTGATTGAATTGACATTTAGAACTCCATTATAATAAGATAAAACATTGAAGTAATAGGTTATACAAAATTTTATTAGTTAGTTGATAGCTATTTCGGCTTAATGCCATCGTCAGAACTATGCTTAAACTTATTCTAGCTTAGCTATATATACTGTTTAGAAGATAAATACAATATTATTGCATCTGAAGTATTCAAAAATCATAATATTTATTTAAAATTAAATAATTCACGGTACTAGTTCTGTTTTTGGAAAATGAGCTTACTTTGTGCAATTAATCAATTGTTAAAATAAATGCTTTGAAATTTTATTGATTATGCTTAATTAAGCTAAAATAAGATTAAGTATAGTTCTTGCGATGGCGTCAGGCTGAAGTAGCTATCAACTACCTAATAAAATTTTGTAGTATTGAATACTTTGATATAATTTTATCCTGTATTTAAAAAAGTAAATTAGAAAATTGATTTGGAGAATACATAGTCAATGATTTATGACCGATTTCAATATTTGGGTTTCTGGATACTTTATCGCAAAAAGAAATTGTTTCTGGAGATAATTTTTACCGACTCACTAATATTCTCGAATAAAGAGCTACAAACCAGTTTCTTATTGGAAAATCATTGGAGAAAATGGAAAACTTTCCCATTTGATAGTACATGCAAATAATTTTCTCTTAATAACTTATATTTGAATTAACAAGAATGATAATTCTATTCATTCTTCGATAATATAAAAATGATGGTGCATGCTAAACCTCTTTTAAAAGTAAACAGAGTACAGAATTTTTGGAAAAGCATTAAAGATTTCTTATTGAAATTGAAAAACTTCTTTCGTCTCTGAATAAATCAGCATTACTTGTCAATTTCCTCGCTCTGAAGGAAAATTCACGTTTTAAGTATGATCCCACTTTATGGTATTCATTATTTTGGAGTAATAAAAATTGAATCACTTTTTTTACTACAAGAAGTACTTACGAGACGAAATAAATTATGCTATAAATGCTGAACAAATTTTTTAAATCAATTGATTTAAGTATCATGCTTTGAAATTACGAAAAAGGTTAATTTTTTATGAAAACTTTGACATGAAAATAAAAAGAACGTAAAATTTATTATTCCATAGTTTAGGATCACTGTCATGCGTTTAATGATATATATTAAGAGCTTTAAAATTATTTTATAGATATTTTTATTTAATGAAGAATTTGTATCAACCACTTATATGTTTTATACTCATATTTCAGTGATAGGATTTTATTGTTTATTTAAACATGTCCACTTGTGATGCATAGCGTATGAAATTTTAATGGAAGCATCTCAACAGAATTTCTTCTACGAGAATTTCGTGTTATTTAGTCAGTCAACCTTTCTTTTTTGAAGAAAGTAAGGATAGAAGAATGGGCCTAGAACATGAATTATTGTATGCTGATGCAAGTTGAACGACCTATTTAGGATTGGAATGGTTGGAAAGAATTTTGCACACTACAGACGTCCATGTCTTCAAAAACGGTCTATAAATCGGGTAAAAATGAAATTATTAAAGTGCCCGAACTGGGATTTCAACTCGTGGACACCGTAACCAAAGAGCACACCATTGAAAATCGGTTTGAGGCTTAGAATTAAATAAATGTCACAACTAATTAGGACAATTTGTATTTTCGATGGATTCTTTTATGTCATACTCCCACCACACTTCCAGTGAAGTGAAACAAACCCACCATACCTTTCATTTTTAATTTAAGAATTAGAATCATTGTTTACCTTAGAAATAATAACCTTGCGATATAGTTAGTCTGAAGATGCTTCTTAAAGAGGCGAAACGCGTCACGTTAGTGATAAACCAAGTGGAATTACTAAGTTATCAATTTTTAATTTAATTTTATATTAAATATGAACTTCCAAAAAGTTACCGCCGAATCCATAGAAAATATTAAAGTATATAGTTGATCGTTTTAAAGCTTCAACAACTTAAGAAGATATAATTTAAGACATCGACTGAGGGTGCTTGATGGAATTTCAATATTTATGGACTATAATGGACTCGACGAGTCCATTCGTGTGCTCGAATGCCTGAAGATGCCGAAAGGCGAAACCCGGGTCGTTAGTGACAAAATACATGGAAGTGTACAAAATCTCAAAAATCCAAATTTAACTTAAGAAGACTTTAAGAAGTTCATCATTTGTTCATTGATGAGAATGAATCACCGTTAAATATAGATAATAGAGAAAATAATTTAAATGTTATTATTGCAAGCAAAGATAAATAACGACTCATGATGATAGTGATGGCTGAGGTTGTATTCGCAAAAAGTATTTTTATCTTTCGATTCTTTTTGAATTACGTCTTCACCCAAAATTTTATATGACCGGTCTATATACAGCCACAGGGCGATCCAATATTGCAAAATATTTTTTTCAAATAAGGGATAAAGGGATTTAGCCAAAATCGATTCAGAATAGGTTAAACTGTAATTGAAATTCGTAAATGTAAACTCTGCTATAGCTTTTATCGTCATACTTTCTTAAGCGTAAAATAAAAATTGCAGCGATATTATTTTTGTGCTGATATGGAACCGGCAGTATATTCAATGCAAATAACCTTTAGATATATCTTTTTTGTACGTATTTTTGGCAGCCAAACAACCTACGCATTTGTAAGTTGTATCACATTATCAACGGCGGCTTAGTGTTTGCTGTTGTACATTACAAGACATGTCATTACTCCGAGCTCACGATGTTATAGATTTTTTTTAAATCGTAATTTTGCATTCGACGTCAATAGAATTTATTTAAGTTGTTTCGACTAGGTACCTTAGATTTTTAAATTTCATTACTACTAAAATATTTTGAAAAATGTTTAACTCACTAAGCGGCACATTTTGTTCCAGCCTATTGTATCCAATGTGCCCTATATATTTTTTAATTTTTTTTTTTACAAAAATATTATTTAAAGAAATAAAAAAAAACAAAAAATACCTTACGTACAAAATAGCATAATTCATTCATCAATTAGCCAATATAATTTATTTTAATCACAATCAAATATGATAACCAAATACCTATAGTGTTATATACACATATGTAAGCACAAGCAAATTGCAGTATTTGCGTATAAGCAATATTTTTTTTACTATGTCCGCTCCCAATGTGAAGAATATGGGGCTTATGGCCTCCAAATGGAAGGTTTCTCAAAAGAAGTTTTTTTACGAAAACTGTTTGTTACTTAGTTGCTCAACTTCTCTTTTTCGAGGAGAGTAGGGTAGAAGAATAGGACTAGGACAAAACTACTAATTAGCTAATCGCTTTCACTACGCCCAGTTTTTAGGATCAAATTGGTGGGAGGGAATTTTAAACATCACAAACATCGATGTTTACGAACAGAAATCCATACATCGATTGAAGAATTAATTTATGAAACTGTCCGTACCGGGATTTGAACCGGAGGTATCTGTAACCGAAGCCAACGAGTCTGTCCACTACACCATGAACCCGACATGCAACATACACGTCTACACATATATCCTGCAAAATATACTTTAATAATGTGTTATAACTGAGTGTTTACTTATTTAAAGAAACAATAAGGGGTTATTTATATTCTATGAAATACTTTCTTTAGCGTTTGTCTAAACTTTAAAATTGCATTTATTTCCTTCTACTGGACGTAGGGAGGGGGGTGAATTAGTTACACAGCCAGTGTAATAACCTAGTTATTAATTTTAATTTTACGTTATGCTTATATGATTTAAATCAGACGAGATTACAGTTGTAATGCATGTCTGAATTTTTCAGTCCAATTTTCTATTTTAAACCATAAACAAACAATGAAAAGACTAAAGCTGACAATTTGATATATATAAAGAACCCCTTACAACAAAATACTGTTTCATAATTATTTAGTATGACCTAATTTTCCTCAAGATCTGTGCTCCTGATCGCTTACATTTCTGCTTCTGATTCAAATGGCTGTCTTTTATTTGCAGTGCTACGAAGTCAGAAGACTTACGTTTTTTGGTGATTAAGCAGCCACAGCAATTTTAATCTAATATATTGCTATAGCTTTTTTAATGTATGAAATAGTATAGAAGTCGTTGTAATTTAAACTTTTTAATTTGCACGTTTTTCTTAGTAATGATTGGTTAGCAGTTGGTGTTTTTCATGTGTAGATTTGTTATTTAACTAGTCATTCTTCTATTGAGCCAGCATAGGCCATAAGAACATTTATTTAAAAAAAATAATAATGATGTTGATTTCACATCACAACTTAAGAAACTTAATAGTAAGTCAGTATATGTTTTCAACTTATTCATTGAAGGCATGCACAATTTCAATGCGAATAGTAATTAAGGCTGAAATTTTTGAATATATTTAGATGCGTCTCTAGCATAATACAAGTTAGTTATAATAAATTTCAGTTAATCTTACATTCAATTTTATTATGTTTTTTTATTGCTTTACACCAAAAGATAGTCAACTTGTTTATTGTGAGTAGTGTGAATCAACATTTTTCTTTTTAAAAATTTTGGTGCATACACTGGAACATTCTTTTTTTTTAAATACATTTTATACACACAATTGCATTTGTTAATGGTCACTGAGAACGTTTAGTCAAATACCATTATACCGTGACATAGAAAAACAGATCCTAATGTATAAATAAAATTTAGCTTTCTTGCCAAAATGGTCGTTTTTAACACTAACGAATATCAAAAAGGTTTGTAATTGAAAATTCGAAGACTCATTCTAGACGTAGCTTATCAATATAGGCAATATAGAGCAGAATACGGAAATGGTAACTGGGACACTGGAAATGGAGAAATCAATAAATAATATTTTTTTAAATAATTTAAAATGTGTGTATTACGATGTAATAATAAAATTGGTTCGGGGTTTTGATTAGTAAAATAAATTATTGACAGTGACAATCACAAGCATCTGTCTAAATAATGTTTTGCACTCTTTTCTGGGCAAATAGCTCTTAATTCAGTTTCTATGCAAATTAAAAGCGGAGCATAAAAACCTGTTATTCAACGAATGTATCGATTTCATTTAAAATTTATTTAAATAATTACCAAAAAATTTGTTGCTTTCGAGAAAACTAGTTATACTTACGTATATTTATGTTTTATGAAATTAAGTTAACAAATTTTTATAAATATAAAGCACCTTGAATTTTTAATAGAGTAAAGAGTAAAAAAAAGTATTGGAAGTAATCGGTATTGGCTAAGCTCAACGGTCAATATTGTCAATGAATATCTAGCTACACTCTATGCCAGAGGTCATCATATCCTAATTCCAAAAATAGAAAATATTAATGGTAAAACGATATTTCTCTCATGTCACGATAGTATGAATGAGTTAAAAGAATATTAAACATACCAAAACTGTTTTATTTATTAAGTAGAAAAAGTTCATTAGTTGATATTAGTTGATATAGAATATTTATTGCCATTATTGACATTATTTTAAACCGCTTTTTGAATATTTATGACCAATGCCTTCTTCTACAAGAAATATTTGTCCGACAGTGAATTTGGTGGTCATTGTAGTAAGCAGCACATTCAATCATAAATATATACAGGGGTGTGGAGTCGTCCAAACAAAATGCGACTCCGACTCCGACATTGACCATCAACCTGACTGACAGATTACGATTAAAAAAAGTCTAATTTTGTCAGGTTTTTTCTTAGCTTTGATGTTTATGTGTAATTGGTCTTCAGATTAAACACCAACCAACCAACCCAGCAAATAGCCGAATTTTTCATATTATACATATAATATAAGCGTATATATTAATATCCACAACAAGAAGATGTTCTAGGCATAAATAAAAATGGAATAAGGACATTAATATAGGCAGAAATGCAAAAATGCACTTTATAGAAAAAGTAGTCAGGATCGTTCGTTTTTTTCGACTCTGACTCCGGACAAAGCAGCGCGACTCCACGACTCCGACTCCAATTCTGCAGCTATGTAAATATATAAAAAAAAAATTATATTGAGATTTATTATATTCATTGGTTCTTATTTTAATATTTTGAATTGGTTCTTCATAAACGCCTATAAAATGGAGTCTTTTTAAGTTGCATGGAAAAAATAGTGTCTCAAAGGGTATTGCAATATTTATAAACTGAGTATAAAAATTGTTTAACCGGTGAAATGTATCCAAAATACTTCGTATCTTTACTTAACAGTAAGGAAGAATATACAATATATTATCTAATATTAGTTATAATATTGAAGATTTTACCGTGAAAATCAACATAAAGACAATTTGATCTTGTAAAATTGAAATCAAGTATATAAATTGTAGTGAAAATCTAGGAAGATGTGTGATGTTCCAATGCGATAAATGTAACAGTCCAAAAATTATTAAATTTTCAAAGTTGTTTTCGCCATCAAAACACAACTGAAAATAGCTATTTTTGTTCGTATATTCTTACTACTGTTTTTTAAATTACATCCAAAAATTTTGGATGCAATCACAACAATTCACGTAGG
This sequence comes from Himalopsyche phryganea, assembly GCA_022494535.1. Lineage (NCBI taxonomy): Eukaryota > Metazoa > Arthropoda > Insecta > Trichoptera > Rhyacophilidae > Himalopsyche > Himalopsyche phryganea. Next base: position 1,470,755 of record JAGVSL010000018.1, on the reverse strand, counting down.
TCTACTATCATGGAGTGCGCGGCAAGCAGAGTTCGTAGTATAATTCAAACTCAGTCTATCAACGGCCGGCGTTACTGATAGACGTGTATGGACGTCGCCCCGTTCGTCGCTTGAATTTTCGCGCCTATTATATGAAAATTAACTACGCCAGTAATGGAAAAGACAACAATATTGCATGTTCACATATCGCAAGGCAGTCGACCATCAGACAAATAAAGCAAAAACACGGAATAAAAAGTGACTATTTTATGTCTACCGGTTGGACGTACTGCAACATCAAGTGGTTAAAATTGACATTATTTTTTTAATCTGGAACCCCATTTTCAAAGATGTGATGCTCAGTTTGTATGTGAATAATAAAATTATTATTATTGTGAGTGCTTTAATTTTTTACTTGAGTTTTTTAAAGTGAACTATTCATAAAAGTTTTTATTTGAATTTAATTTGTTTATAACCGAGAAGTTATTTGTGTTTTTTTTGTTGTTTAAAATTATTATTGAATACAATTACTTTTTACGCGGCCATAAATGAAGCTTCATTGATTTTTTGCTGGCAAATATTGCTTATTTATAAAATCGATAAATCAATATGATTGTAAATTATTCAAAAATAGACAATAAACTGACCTTCGCGCACACGCGGTTATGCTTTTTGTGAGTTAAAAAATAATTAAAAAACTGTGTTTTGTTAGGACCATTCTTTACTGTATTATTGAAATTGGCGAAGTAAATATTTACGTTGGAGATTTTTACGCAAAAGATGTGAAAACAGTTATCTGTTACTTAACACTACAAATTTTATGTAATCTGTGTAATAAATCAAAATCCGTGAATCAAAAAGTTCATTTTGAAGCATCTCCTAACGTAAGTACCAGCTGTTTATTTTTTATTCTTATTAATACATGTGCGAAGAAGAACATTTTCATTATGTGGTAATTTTCTATTAGTTAATGGTTTATGTTGGACTAGAAATTAAATTTATGAAATGAATAAACTAGCTCTAATCTTGTATACAAATTGAATGACAAAAAAACCGATATATAATATTTCTATGGTTTATATTAGTTATGGTTTATATACGTAATTTATAAAGATTTTAAAATAAAAATATTTCACGATTTTGTGCATACTTGTAAATATCATTGAATATGCTAATGTAAAATGTTATGTCAGTTTAAAAACTATTATAATTTAATATAAGAAAATGCTACTGTAATAAACTTATTGAATATTGATTTTTTTGTTACAACCAAAAACATTATACATGTTAAAACTACAGTTTCTTATTTTTGTCATAATGAGAAGATCATAATGAAATTAATATTTTACAATATCAATAATTTTCCATATCTTTAATACATTATTCAATTTAATATTATAATGAAAACACTCGTCGGATGATAAAATTACCATATTTTACCATTGAATAAGTTTTCAGAGTGTCATAAAATTGAAAAATAAAGAACTTCTTTAGAATAAGTAGGAACAAAATGAAAATAGGATTTCCAGTTATTTTTAATTGAGAATTTGATTGAAAGATACACACACGCTGTTCATTAAGCAGTGTGTGTAACTTCCGTCTATAAATATAATAATAAACGATTTCTGGTTTTCCGTAGCTTACATTATTGACAAAACTCGTATATCTTTTAAGAATACTAACCTCCTTGTTGAAATACTGTAAAATTTAAAGTAAATAAATATAAAGTTTAATTCTATTCCATATTCTTGCGATAATGAATGCGAAATACGGTTGACAATGTTTCACATTGAAAAAATGTCAAAATGTTTATTTACGTATCAAATAGATGATGTTAATCGTAAATAATTGTTATCGATAATTCTTTTAATAAAAATTATCTTATCAGACATAAAAATTGGTATCATCTTAAACATGTTAAGCTCATGTATAAATTTGATAAAAATATTTCAACATATAATTTAAACATAATATGTGTACTTAATTATGTTTCAAAATATACATTGCATTACAAAAGTAATCTTCCTAATAGAAATTAATGATTTTTTTATTCATAAGACCAAAATTAAAGAACGAGTTCCTGCAGTATATTTTTATCGGAAAATTTAAAACAGTTTTATTTCAGAAACTATTTAAAAACAGGTCTTAGTATGGGAGTACGCATAAAGCACAAAATGGTCGAGAATCGCTATAAGATCATTACAACAAAATCAATTTTAGAATTAAAAATACAAAATATATGGATTAGTGTACAAACTCATTCAAACATAAAATACAATGGGTATAATAATAAAAAATATATATTCCACCCAAACCATATTATATTTACACCTTTTCATAATCCTACACAATAATATTGTACAATATGAGAAGTTTTTTTCATATTCTTTAAAAATGTTTAACAAAAAAAGAAACAGTAATGGTATCAAAATTATATCAAATACAAAGAATTTCGTCATTATTATTAGTAAGACGTGACATTTTATTGTATAAATAAAGAAATGCAATTAATGTTTTTGTAAATACCTTTCATGTTTAAGAATGATCGTACCTACTGTAAATACGTTAAGTCAAAATAATTCGTGGTTTTTTTTTAATAGTATTTCCATTTATGTAATATTTAATTATTGTATTAAACTAAAGATGTAGTAAATAAAGACCTAGTGTTATTTAGTATAATGATAGTATGCAAGTTTTGTTGCACATTCAAATTATTGGAAAAGTTTTTAAACTTTCAAACCGAATCATAGGTAGAATTATAAATATACTATTGTGTGATTGCTTATTTTGTATTGATGTAAAATTATAATGAAATGTTTTATTCATAATTCGAAACTAATATTGATCTTAAATCTTCTAGCTGCAGAGTATATGTATGGAATTCAAAGTTATATTTCATACAATGTTGTTACGGAAAAAAGTCGATTTAAGAATTAAAATAATGCTGAACTGGTGAAGTATTTCAGTGATGAAGAAATCCAGTCCAGAAATGACCAGTCCTGGTTTATGTTACGATATTTTAACCATCATAAGTAAAATTACGAATTAAATCTAGAAATGAAGATTTTTGTTTAATGCATGTTCGACCATTTTTGTTTCAAAAACAGGTCCACTGACATTCAGATGGTAAGCATTATCAATTGGTGACTCAAAATCACTATTTGAAAGACACGTTTCGTGTTTTTAAATAAGAAATATAGGAAAACCATTTCATAGTTTTTCTTTGCTTTTAATAATTCTTTCCATTTAGAATTCATTCTCAACTATATTTAGTTATATCTTTCTAAATTCTTTCAAAATATCTTGTTTTCTCAATTAATGTTAAAATAATTGTTAAAATTTCATTGTCTGACAAAACTCACAAATGCATTGAAATTCCAAATATAGTTATTAAAAAGCTTCAAAGTATAAATAATTGAACTAGAATCGCATACATTTGTTCTTAAACAGTATTTTTTCCGATATTTGAATACACGTAGCTTAGTAATTGTAAATGAAACACAAATATTCAACAAGTTAAATAATAATTTTGTAGGTGTGTCATAAAAACTATTTTAAATTAATATTTGTTTGATGTTGTTCCAGAAAAGATTATATCCTGATAAAATATAAAAAATTTAGAATACGAAATATACATAACATAGCTAATATACAAAGTAATACCGGTTTTCATTCATATAATAGTCGTTATCCAATATGTAATAATATAATGTGGTTATTTATAATGCAATCATCAGACTATTATGGCAAAGTACGTACACACTACAAATGACTGTTAGTAGGTATGTTGTAGTATGTTGACCTATCAATCAATGTAGTTTTGTTCAAAGTTTAAGGATAATTTATTATCATTTCGAATTTTATTTCAAGCGATAATTCAAACATTGGTACATGTTTTTGCTAGATACCTCATTTCTATTTTGTAATGAAATTTAACTCACAAATAATAATTATATTGAACACTAAAAAAACAGAACGTTTGGTTGTAGGTAGAACGCAGTTCTCTCAAATACCGGAGATATGTTTGCTTCAGGCAATAAAAAAAATGGCGTCAACCGTTGACAAAGTCAAGGAAAGATCGTAAACACTCATCATGGACTACCCTTTGTTCAATCCGACAATGGACAAGTTTTGGAGGTTTTAAATTAAGAATAAATTTCAATTATTGTAGTATCATGTTTCCAAGAAAATTTAAAAAAACTTATTAAATGAATAATATAGTGACTTATATGTAATCATTAATCAACAAGTTCTACTAAGCTTAAAAAAACTTTTATTGTTAAATGCTAGCTAACTATTGAAACACTTGGAAATGAAGTGAAATGTATACATTATTAATTAGTTTTATGTAGTAAACATAGATACAAAACGTTGCTATCAAAACAACCGACGAATAAAAAAGTTATATCCACAAAAAATTCAAGACTAATATCTCCGTTCTTGAATTGTTGTGTAAAGAAACACAAAATTGTTATGTGTCATTGTAATCATGAATACTGAGGAAGTGTAGCAATCAACTAAAGGTAATAGACGATCAGATTTCACGCTGGGAATCACACGAAAAGCTCGTCTCGCCTTTTTAAAAGGACATCTTGAAGGTTTCTTTTGTGTTGTCGGTAATAGGGTCTTGAATATTCATCTTCACGGACGAGGGAGATTGTCCGAGTATATTTTTAGAAACACAAGACTCTCTTTTGTTTTGAATTGTTTTTCATGAAAATGAGAACGCTTAGATTTTATGCAATGCCCAAACGGGCCACAAAAAATGCGCCCAAAGTTACGTTGTCATTTTATAAAATAAGGACAAAATAGATAAAATAAAACTACGTAGAAATGAATGAAACCATTTAATGAAGTTAACCGTTTGGATTGGTTTCACTTGTGGATGAACAATACATACACCTTTTAACAGTGTTTAAACAGTGTTTAAATAGTGCTTGATCCTAAGAAATACAAACGAAATATGTGTTGATTATTTTTTGTTATTGATTTAAATATTCCAATATAACCGTGTAGCAAAACATTTAGTGAATGATTTTTGTCAGAAGTATGTGTCATAAGAGATGTTGGTTATGTTGATTGTAAAGTGTTATAAAATATATTATGAAAAGATATTGGTCAATATTTTCCCCGTTTGGACTCTGCACACGTAAAATAAAGCGTGACGAGCTTCCGCGTGAAATATAACTAAGTGTTTTCTTGTATATTGAAAACTTTTCCAGTGAGACACGTGCTTCCTTCACTTACAATCTGTCGCTGTTTTTCCTGAGACTTTATTCCTAGTTTTTTGTGATTCAAAACAATTAAATTAAAAAATAAAAATCGTTTACAGGCTGAAATTTTTATAAAATATTCATTTCAGCAGCATTAACTGCGAGTATTGACTCTTATAAATGATTTTACTTAAAACAATACTTTAAATGGCTAGTTGTGAGTTAGTCGTTTTAAATCAATGTGAAGGGGTAAGTAAAGTTTCATTAAACATTACAAAAATTCAACCGAAAATATTTATCTGAGGATTGCGGCTCGAAGCGTATTATATTAATGTTATTTTAAGACTGATAACTAAAATATGTTACCCTAATTAATAATGGTGAATGAAAATGTAATCAGTTTATATGCATTGTTATAGTGTTGTCATTTTTCACAGCATATGTTTGCTACCGAATACTTTTAAGAAATTATAAAATAAGTGTACTTGTTGAACTATCAATTTTCAACATTGCCGTCATATAATATTTTTTTCTGTTGGATGTAAAAGTAATTGTTAAGATCTCAAGCGTTATTCGAAATTTCTAAAAGTTATATATATGTAATAAAACTGGTAGAAAATAGCTGTATTGTATTAGAAGAATCACCAGCCAACTTCATAGCTCTATTGATCATTAACTATTATACTCGTTATAACTGATTTACATCAGCTGTCTGGAAATAAGTGTGTTGTTGAATATTTTATCTAACGATCAAATGTATTGATTTTGTTTTATTCTAGCTTTCTAGTCCACGAAAAGGTTATGTGATATTTTACGGAAGCTATTCAAACATTTTCATTCCAACGTTATGATGCTTTAATTTATATAAATATTCTGGATTTGGTTTGATTATCTAAGCCTGCTCCATGAACTCTTCAAAATTTGTAATTAACAAGTAAATAAGTGTTTGAAGTTGACATATTAAATATAATGATATTATAATATGGTTAATACATCGAAACGCTTCAAATTACCAATAGAAACGAGGAGGTTTGTCTTTGTGGTTTTATTATAGGTACATGATTAAAATTATCAATTTTTTTTATTGACGTTAAAATGATAATTTTCGACTTGATACTATTTATAATAATAAGACCAAGATAGCGAAAACGCAGTTAAAAAGACTAGGTGGGGTATTTTCATTTATATATTTTAATCTTTCATTACATTTATATATAATATTATTAAATTAATATTTTCTTGTCCCTTAACCCTCAAAATCAAGGTGTAGAAAAATTGAATAATAACGTTTACTTCCAATATATATTATTATAGCTGTACGGATGAATTTAAATGAAAATGGTTTTACCATTGTCTTCTGTCATTCAAAAGCTTTTTTGTTGATCCAACTCATCCAGCATCTTCTTAATCTTGAGTTCATCCAAATATCATTTATCTTCGAGCTCATGATAGTACTGATGACGTTGCAACTAGGGATTGCAATACTGGGTGAATATATTACTACAGGTATTCCAAACATCGAAACATCGATTTAATATTATATTATCGAAACCGATATTATGAAAGTAGATAAAAATAAGAAATACGGCTAATTAGTACTTCAAAAATATTTTTCTCATAAGCGTGAAAGACTGTGTTTTTTAAATACCTTAAATATGATTTTACTTTAACTTTGTAATATGGACTTAAAAAAGCTAGTTTATCAATACTGAAATCTATCAATCTTGATCGGATTTTCGTCCAGATGTAAAAAAGCCCTCTCCAATTCAAGACTTTTATAGCAAACACACATAAAATCATTGCTCCATTACCTATTTTCAAATGGAAATACCGGTGATTGGAATTCAAAACTGGTGTTTTGATATTGGTAAGAGTATTGTTATTGCAAGCCTTCGATGATACGGATATTTGTTGACTGTAGTGTTATACGTAACCATGTAACTTTGAAAATGGAGAGGCAATTGTAACGGTTCCTTCGGTCTTGAAAATTGAGAAGATAATCGTAAATTTGTAACTAGATTATGCTCCATGATTTGGAAAAGTCCAGTGGTGAATCAGCCTGTGCAAAGATTCTGCTTCTACCTAATTGTACTCGTGTTCTCTTTCCCAATATATATATATTAATTTAATAATATGAAAAATATAACTGATAATTCAAATTGATTTCTATGTTATTCCGCTTGCTGTGCCACATCTAGTTACAGAATAAGTGGAATAACAAAGTTATTAGGTAATTTTATGCTGAAGATAAATTTACACAAAGTAACCACACAGTTTTCTACTTTAAATATTCACAAAATGCCGTCAAAAATGCTAATTAAAAAACCTGTTACACCTGGATATTAATTTAACTACTAATTCAAAATCTAAAATAAGCACTTATTTACAGTTAAAATGAATAGTCATTTTCCTTTGAAAATACAATTGACGTTTTCCTATGTTATATATAAGGTCACGGTAAATCGATGCACCGCGTCATTAATATTCGAACACATACGCTTTAATAAATGAAGGAATTACAGAAGACACTAATGTCTGGTATTTGTAGCCACTTATAATGAATTAAATACAAGAAGTGGTGTACTGAGAAGTCTTTTGACTAGCACATAGCCGACCACAAGCATTAATTAAATGTTAATTAACACAGATATCTCGCAATGGCAATCTATATTTTTGCCACTTGACAATGAACTTTTCTAGCCTTTTGTTTTATTTTGTCATCATTATATATGATCATGTTACATTAGATCTTTCCAGCACGTTATCCACTATATTTAAATTATATAACTAATCTCAATTATTTATTTTTAAACCAGTGCTCATGTATGTATGTATGGATAGTATGTATAGTAATCTGAAATGCTGTCGTATTAGATGATTTGAAAATCTGGAAAGACCTTGTAGATTGATTGATTTTGAGACAATTTTCAAAAGAATGTAATGAAACAGGTTTTAAATCACAGATTAAGTCAATTTTATTAGTAAGATCATTTGGAATTGCGAGAAAAATCGATATTAATCTTTATCAATAGAAACTTGTGGATTATGCCCATTTTTTTTTGACAGTTTGCCACTCTAGATAATAGTTATCAATATCAAATTTTATGTCAATTCATTATTGATTTTATTGGAATTTTTTTGGTAGAAATAAATAATAAGATAAAAGAATTTAGTTGAACAAGAATTAGAGAAATAGCTATAAACCAATTCGTATAATTCTTATAAGGCTGAATTATTTGATATGTTGTTTACCTTATTGTATTATAATTAACTACAGTGCACTTCATTAAGTAATGCTACTATCTTACGATACTCTTAATCTTGGAATGCAAATATGTATTATCATGCTACTAAAAGTAGTAAAATCAATCAATTAGGAATAAATTGGATAAGTTGATTGCTTTAAATCAAATAGTGCAAGTGTGTACAGCGCATCATGTATATAAATATGTATTTTGACTTCCAATTCATATATATTTTAGGTGATTGTTGACATAACACTCGTCTCATATTTACATAAAATCTATTTAATAAAAATTAATTTCTAAAAATAATATGTTTGCAATATTTTGTGAGACAAGAAAATGGAAAATAATTGATTATGCAAATTTGAATCTATAAATTAACTATGCAATTAAATTATTTGCATTGTTGATAATGAATATACGTATATTTAAAAATTACCCCATTCATAAATGTAAATATACATTTTAATATATTATTTCAATAATTACCAATGGAGACCAAGTAAATTATTAATAATGTTACTATCAAGCTATCTTTCATCATTTATTAAATTGGTTTTATTGATTATAAAATTCTACAATTTTATAATTATTTAAAATTACCGTACGATTATACCATTGATATAATTGAACAGTTCGTGCGGTGATTGATTTTTATAATTGAAATCTTTCATTTAATCATTTATGACATTTTAAAAATGTGTTGGGTTTCTTTTTATTTCAATTATTTTTATTGTGTTTTACGCCATCGATTTCTAATTCAATATAAATTATATCTGCTTTACCTTGCTGATTGTATAACTGATATGTAAATTTAATTTTTTTATCCATGTCCGCTCCCAATGTGGAGCATATGGTCTCCTAATGGAGGTATCTTGACAGAATTTTTTTCTACGAGAACTGCTTGTCACTCAGTTGCTCAACCTCTCTTTTCTTTTTCGAAGAGAGTAGGGATAGAAGGATAGGGCTATGACAGGACTAGTGGTTAGCTAATCGCTCTCGTTACGCCCCGTGAGGATGGGATTGGTGGGAGGGAGGACTCAGACTACGAACAGAAATCCATAAATCGATTGAAAGATCAATCTATGAAAACCGTCCGCACCGGGAATTGAACCCGAGACATCCGTAACCGTAGCCAGCGACGAAACCAACTGCGCCACGGACGCCGACGAAATTTAATTAGAAAGTAAAAAAGGGTGTTATGTATTATGCGCTAAAGACGCTCTTATGTATTATGCGCTAAATACACATACAGGCACAATAAACAGGTGTGCATACTGACAAAAGTAACAAAGAATAAACCTTTTAATATTAAAATGGAAAATGAATCATTCATTTTTTTCAAATCTCTCTATGTGAGCACGGTGTTTGTGCGAGTATGTCGGATTAAAAATGTTACGATAATTCTGTAAAACATAATTTCTCCCTAAACTTTATCAGGAATCTAAAAGTTTGTGAATTGCAAAAAGATGTGGCTTACTAAGCTTCAAATGATTGCTTAAAAAAATTAATTAAAGACTAGTAAATTGCACATTTTTTTATTTTTCGCATCGAAATAATAAGCCGTTAGGGCCGATAATTATTATATGATGTTATTACATTGGTATTCATTGATACATGTTTTTTACAGGTAACGGTTATTAGCTAAAAAATATTCATGTTCGTACAGAGTAAGTATGTTAGGTCATGACTATAAATACATTCTCTCATTTGAGTGACGGGAGAAATAATGCTGATTGGAGATATAAAAAAATGCAAACAAACTTTTTGCTCTATTGTGACCAGACACATTTATTTCATCTGCTTTGGCTTAAAAATATTTTTGTGCTTTACGGAGCAATTTTATTACATCAACTTATTTTGGATCATCGTCAAAAAACTTACAAGCCTGAATATAAACATACCAATGTTTTCCAATTATCATACAATTTCACTAAATTTTAAGCAACGTTTATGTTCAATGTTACATTATTTCTTAAAGTCATGCTAAGCGATGGCATGAAAAATCATTATTCCGGAAGAAAGAAAACCGCTTTACTTTTATGGGATTTTCAGCACTCTTAATACATTCTGATTCTTTGTTGCATTGGTGAGCTTTCTATCGTTTGAGGTAAGGCATTTGAATTTTTTCGAGAGCCATTACTGTATTCTTACAAGTACCGTTGACTTAAGCGGATTTACGTAATGATGTACGTAATATATAAAGTGGGTATGTTTACTTGAATAAAAATCAAGTAAGAAAAAAATATATGTTAAACACAATGTACAGCCCCTTTAAAAAAGAATTGAAAAAAAATCTCCTTACATTTGCTTGCATTTGATATGTTTGGTATGTTATTATGTTTAATATTTTCACACCTCCAGCTTCTCAACAATTACTTGACTTGTCAATGTACCCGTGATATTATATATGCATTAAATTTTTTTTATTTTTTTAAATTTTTGTGCTTATAAGTATATAATATTTATTTTCGCATACCATGTAATTAAAAAAAAACTGGCTTTAGACTCGTAAAATTTGTAACACCTTCTTAATCTTTGTTCTATACACTACTTTCAAAATTCCTTTCAATAATAACAAAGCAATTTGTTCTACTGTTTGTGTTTATAATTTATTAAGTCTTTTTAGGTAATTAGATTAAAGTATCAAGCAACAACTGCATGTGGGTATTAAATAGTACGCCCACAGCTCAAAATTAACACTTGCATTCATGATTCAGTGTTGATTTTGAGATATTACACATATTAATTCCACATCATGTTTTTGTCTTATTTAGCGACGGATATTATTTTGCACCGACTACATAAATTACTGAACACATTTTGACAATTAAAACGGAAATCAAATTGTGTCAAAATATATGTACATCCTTTCCATACGTGTGAGAAATTGAATTTATTTACCATATAATAGTGGTTTTTTAAAACCAATTCATTTTTTAATTAGCAGTGCCAAGAAATATACATTAAAAGAAATGATTTCATTTCTTTGCTATTAAACAAAATTGATTGGCTATCAAATATAATGTTCATTGCTCACCTATTTGTAGTTTATAAACAGGCTTATTGATGAATTTAAATTATTCAGTGAGTATTTAACATGCAGTTCATATGAGAAGCATATAAATGATAAGTTAATACGAGAGTTACGGAATTTAATATCAATAATTAAGGGAGACATTTATTTGGAGAAATTATTATTCTTGGAATAAAATACAATACGTTTATAAAAATATTGTGTTCAAGAAATCGTTAATAATACCCAATATTAAATACTATAAAATGGCGATATAAGTTAATTTAGTTAAATTAATAAATACGTGGTCTTTTAAAATATTTTTATATCGATAATTCAGGTTACGTTTCAGCATAATCTATGGTATAAACTATTGTTATTAAAATAAATTTGACATTCTAAATGTTTGCTATTGTTTTAAAATGTCTTGTTTGAAAATAAATTTAAAGAACAAAGAAAATGATGAAAGTCTATGGATATATAAGATATTTCGATATGTATGTATATGGAACAAAGGAATTATTTAATTTTTGTGATTTCCATATCGACTGTGGAAGGGGAAAAGGACGTAATCCAAACCAAAAATATTGTGTATAACTCACACAAAACTTGCTAATACACTATATTCATAAATAAATATATAATATATCGACTTAAGAAAGACAAAAGAACATATCCCCCCGTCTTTTCAAAATATTTTTTTCGATAATCATAATATATACAATTTAAAACACGTTTTTTTTGAGCTATATATAATATTTTTTGTTTGTGGGTTACGTCCTTTTTCCTTTCCACAGTCGATATGCAAATATCTGCCTTTTGAGAAAAAACCTGTACATTTTACAAGCTATACTTTTGTAGAACTGTAGAATAGCGGTGGTCGAATATAATGGCTAGCTTTAACTCAAAACATTAAATTGTTGACTTATCGTCCTATGGAACTGGGTAATATTTCTTTTAACAGATATATCTTGTAATACACAATTTTGTTCTGTAAGAAAATAAAGTGGCTAAATAGATACCTGAGATACTAAAAAAATGCTTTTTTACCCAATTGTAACAGTAAAAAAAAGACATTATAATATATTATTGTAATGAAAGCATTATTTAAAATACTGTGATATCTCTTACTTGAAACATAACAATTTAAATAACATTCTTAACGTGTATACACCGTGACTTTACCGTTTCTCCATAATAATTGTACATCGATAGACAGATTGTATATAGTTATAGAATTCAAGTCGTTTTCCCTCGTCTGTCGAGTGATTTACCCCTCTGCCATAAGCACGAACAATGCATGTACGTGTCTTGAAAATTTAAGTCCTTAAACTTGGAGAAGGTGGTGAAAGGATGTTGCGAGCGCTCAGTTAGTGAGCCTTTCTGGATGTCAACTTTAGCTATCAACGCCGCTGTAAAACTTGGGTGCCCACATATTATCATTATGATGAATAAAGGAGGTGGGAATAAATTAGGTGTCTGAAAACCACTGTATATTAGGATCAACTCAAATTACTTTAAAGGAGTTCTAAGAATGCTAAATTGTATAATATACAGTGAATTATTAGTTTAAGTCGATCTTTCAAAAATACGTGTTTCTTAATGGAGACGTTTTTATTTTTTTACCATTTAAAGGTCGCTAATGAAATCCGAATGAGCGATCATTGCATATTGCAACGTAGTACGACGGGTCCTTTCATTTTTTGCAGCACTGTATACTTCTTCTTATGCATCGAATATTAAGATGACGTAATGACTTGAATATTCTTATAACTAGCAAAAAATATGTAATATTGACATCCGTTTTGTATAAAACAAGACTACAATATTGACGTTCGTTTTATTTAAGAGAACCGTTGAATATTTTTAGTGTGGTAAAGAGGGTGATCGCTTTAATAAAGTTACGAAACACGGATTTATGAATGATGTTTTAGGAAACAACACAGCTCTATTATAATACTTAAGATGTTACATTACTAAATGAATCCGCTACGGTAGTGAATATACGTTCCAGCACATCAAGCTCTTAACACAAGTCCAATCAGTTCTTTCCAGTAAATTTGTCCATATGCAATGAATTTTGATTATTACAGAATTCATTTGAATTACCAAAAATCGCCTGTCTCACATAGTATATTATATCATTTTTTTAGGCCCGTTTCGGGTCGTACAGGTTAATAAAAATATAATCAATCACCAAGAATACAAATTAGTAACTATTAAATATTGATAGATTGAAGTATTATAAAAAAATAATTACAATTTAAAGCAAATGTACGTAAGTTTTTAAATATTATCAATAACAGTTTTATATAGAGACATAGAATTTTTACTATTTCTTTATATATTTCAACACAAAGATTAAAAACATACCAACACAATATAAGATAGAAAATGTAATTCGAAAACTATTGTAAATACCTTCGTTATTATTATTTGACATTAATTAAATAACGTTTTCAAGTAAAATTTTCACAATGGAAAAAATATTTTTTCTCTTTCACGCTCATTTTAATTTAACTTAAGTTAAAAACTTAACGTTAAAGCTGAAATACATCATCTTGTATTTTTATCGCTTTATTCTTAACTAGTTAAAATAATATTTTCAGCAAGTGATACAAAACAGTACACTGTGTACACCTCATAAATCTAACGAATGTTGTAAAGCAGTCTTGCCTTACCTGTCTACTAAAAGCTCGTATTTGAGTAATAGCGGTTGTAGATTAACTATTGCGTTTTTATTACTCGAGGATTATAAAATCACGCCTACCAGAATTAATTGCTTAAAATTAAACAAACGTGCTTTCGCGTACCAAGTGTGAGGTATTTTCATTATGGGTGCCAAAGAGAAGATCATTATGTGTTGAGACTTGAGATTAAAAGAATTTTATGTAGACTCACTTTTAGTATTTATTTATTTTGAAATTGTCATTAACTTTATTTATACAGTTGTTTTAATTAGGCACTAAAGATAATTATAACTTTTATGGTATTTTTACATGAAAGTTTTTTAATAAATTAAAATTATACTCTTGGGATGATATTAATTAACTATTTTCGCTCCAGCCATTTTTTGTGGTACATTCCAAATACTCCCACAGATTTTTCAATGGAAAAACTCTACTAAATTACTAATTTTAAATGTACTGAATAACAAGTGTGGAGATTACCATTACATGGTTAAGTACCGTTTGACATAAACAACTTATTTTTATTTATTGTTTTATTTGACATTTAAAATAAGAAATGCATCCTCCAACATCCTTCAAACATCAATTTTCATCTGGTTATTAATCAAACGTAACTACATTTTAAAAATATTGAAAAAGTTATTCATGGATATTTATGCAGCACGCAAATACTAATAATTACAAATAGCTTACTAATAGTTCTTTTTTTACTTGAATTTATTGGATTGACACAAGGTTTCTCTAATCTTTGTTTTTTGTTTTACGATGTTAGAATTTCATTTATTTTCAATATGACACATAAAAGTTTGCACCGACAGATTGGCGCTGTGGGTCTTTTAGCACACTTTATGTGAGTTGATCGGCGCACTGGGGCCCAAGGGATTAATTATACTACTAAAGCAATACTTACAATATAATACATATAATTTTGCATGCAACCAAGTCTTGAGTATCCGCCTGATTACTTACAAACATTTGAAACACGCATAACGTTGTTACGTTGCGGAATACACTCTGTAAGAGTGTGAAGCCGTAGTGGTGGTGGTGGGTACAACGTTGAGTACCCTAGGGCATTTAAAAAATATAATACATATAATTTTTAATAACTTTTATTTTTCAGTATCCACTGATTACTTACAAAATTAAGCGGGCAGTAATTTATTGTAATCAGGCCGTATTTAAATCAAACAGTCAGCGATTCAATTACATTTATAGTTTAATGCAACTCAACTAAACTCATCTGACCAATATATTGGCAAAAAATATTATTTATTATTTTTTATGACCACTTTACTAATGGTAACTAACAATTAAGTTGGCTACCGAGCATCCTTTAATTGTATAGTGGTTTTGTATAATTGCGAATGATTCTGTTCACTAACAAGATTTAATATTATATAATTTTCCTCGTTGCGATAATGATATAGTTAGAGCAAACATATTTATAACATTAAACTTTTATAAATAAAAAATGCATCACATGTTTGGAAGTATAGTTGTACATAAATATGTAGGTATATCATTCTATTCTCAAGTTGAACATTATTAGAAGTGGTTCAAAAAAAAATGTTGAAAACCTTTTTCTTCATTTTTACCAACTGGTTGGTGGTACCAATTACTTAGAAGAAAAAATTGTAATTATTTTCAACGATTTTAATTACAAATATTTGTGCTTATAAGATGAGTATTTTAATTGATCGCGACCATTGAGTTCACGATTTAACATATTTAAAGTACGTAATTCATTTGTTTGCGAAACATCTTGTCACTTTTCCGGCATCTAAATATTCAATGAATTCAATGAAAAGAGATTTTCTCCAGCAGGATTTTCTCACTTCAAAACTCTCTTTTAATTGTCTTCAGTTGGAGAAAATGAACGGCCCGCATAGTACATGCAAAACGGCGTCGTGGAGCGTTTCTTTAGGGTCTAGGGCGTTACAGACTGTTGAGTTTACAGAAAAGTGTATCGAAAAGTATACATGTATTATTTGAAGCATTGGGAAACTTGCTGTTTGTTTGTTGGGAAATCTTTAGCGTGCGAAGTTGTGTTTGCTGTTTATTAAATGGTGCAAAAGAATCTCAAAGCTAATCTAACTGATCTAATCTGAATTATATATATTAAAACATGTTTCACGCATTTTAACGATAAAGACGTTTACGGTAAATCATATTTTAAACATTTTTCTCCAAAATCATAAATTTTCGTTGAATCATTGTAACTACGTATAGTAAATTGAAAAGAACAGTTGTAATTCAACTTTCAATTTGCAAGAATGTCTACCATTCGTTTATGACAAAATTTATAAAATTATAAAACAGTATGTTTTTGTCGGAGCAAACTAGCATTCACGCAAAAAAATACGATATCAAAAAGAAGAATGTCGTTGGGAAACGTTTAGGCTTTTCCTAGCGGAATCACTATAAACAAGCTGTTTCTACGCATTTGAACACGAAAAACTTTAAGTCTACGACTTTTAAGCTGATCGTCAAAACATAATTTCAACAATCTCATCAATGAAAATTCTCTTTTGGCTTTGTATAAAGTGTTTAAACATGTTTAATCTGAAAAAATATTTATTCTGAATGTACAAAGCTATTTTAATATATTTGAAAAAAGAATTCTTTTTAACAAGAAGCTAAAAAAATATCTGTGAACACTTCCAACTGTTTTGCATAAAACTAAACAGTGCTTTCATCCCCTGAATACACTGTGGAATTTGTGAGTTAACAACTTTACGTGGCAGTTTATATGTTGTTTTAACCCTTTTAAGAAACCCCTATTAAAGCCACAGTGACAGTAACACAGTAGGTACTGTGCCAATGCTCGTATAAAGCTTTAACTATGAACAAATATATGTTATGAAATTTAATGTAACATGTTAAACAATTCTCCATCTATCACATGAGCTATTTTTGCCAACTAATATTTCGATGATTCTTAATTCTTAGTTTGAACATAAAAATAGATCACAGTAACATTTTTCAAATTGTACTACTCGGAGATATATTAATGTAACACAATATATGTGATTCAAGAAGAATGACGTTAATTTATTTGTACATTTCGATGAAAAATAAATTTATAATAAATTAATTTGAATATACGACACTTCTCGTTTTGTCAATTTTAAACAAATGAAGTTCAAAGCACAATTAAACAAAATTTATCAAATCCTATCCTTAGAAGGTAAATAGTTAGTGGGAATTTTGGCAACGACCGGGTGACAAGAAGGAGAAGACTTACCGCTTGCATATTTAATAAATAAAAGCGAGATGTGGAATACACGCGAGAACCGATTGAACGCTTAAAAAAATAAAAAAAATTACAGATCTCTAAGAAATTAATCTAAATTTTATTGCGAAAAAATTCTGAGAATGAATTTTCGCAAATTAGCTGGTGAATAAATTATGAAATACTCATTATTAATAATATACATAAAAAAACAATATTGAAAAGATATAAAAATATTTTGTCGACTTTTTTATTACGACTTTTACTATGCTTGAAAAGAGAAAAAATATCTTCAACAGCGAATCACAATACAAGTGGGAAAAAAAAAATATTTTTGATAACATATTACGAACGTATTTGCTTAACCGAAGATTTCATATTTCACCTAATATGTTTAATATAGACACACATGAGTACCTGTATATCACGCTATAGGATGCAATTTAGGATAATGCTCTGATAGCCAGAAAGGTTTTCCTGTTAAAACTAAAAGTAGACATTGAAGGTTGTGGATATGAAAGGCTTAAATAATTTACTGATACATTATTTATTATAATGCAGGTGTGCGAAGGAATCTTATTAAGATCCATGATATTTGAGAAATAGTCGTTTTGTCTTGAGGAATATTCCATAAGGGGAATATATTATTATGTGAAAGGAATCGAGAAAGAAGTTTATTAATTATTTGAGTATTTTTAATTTGCTTTACTGTATGCATTTGAAATATAATAATACCTGCTGAATAGATGGTAGATATGTTTATTTATTTATTGTTTTTTTTAAGAAACTACGTAATTGATAAAAAAATGAGTAATGAGAAGTACGATTTGGCATGATGATCTTGGCATATTTATTATATTCAGCGGAGTAGTTGAAAAAATAACAAGATTTTTGCCTTTATAAAAAACCTCTCGTTGAGAGTCTGCGAAGATGTTGCGTCAGGCCACTTATTCAATATCTTCTGATGATCAGTCATTTTTTGCGTGACACGTTTCTCGAAATAGAAAATGGAATCTCCTCAAATGATTGCGACCTTAAAAACGTTGGCGGGATGACAATTTTCAAACAGTTTAAATATTCTTCAGTGCTGAAATGAATTTATGATTTTATAATTTAATTTATTATTGCTTTTATATAATATTTAAGCGTCGTTTAACTGGCTAAGGACGGCTGTATTCATCATCACATTACGTTGATTTATGCAATGAGGAAATGAAAAATATTATGTGTTTTATAAACGCTTAAGGTCTCGTAGTGTATACGTAACGATTAGTGGTACATCTGTATAACGTTTTTATCTTCTAATACAAACTGCCACATATTGATTTTCAATTGATTTATGCATTTGTATTTAAAAGTTATGAATGTCTGTAATTTCTCAGATCCCTTTCCTTTCATTCTATCCGATAATAAAAACGGGACGTAGAGGACGATTAGGTCAATATTTTTTTAGTCCATTTCTAATACCATTATACGTATTTTATCTTTAGCTTCCAAAGAAACTTTTTCTTTTCATTGTATTTGTCGTGAGAATTATTTTCACTTTCAGATTAATCAGTAGAAATAGTCAAATATTAATTTTATAGAAGATTTGAGCAACTGAAGTATAAAACAACGATTTCGATATACTGCACACTATAAGTAACAAAGATAGTCAAAAAACTGTATGAATAAGGTTATACGGTGGTTTTTATTTAATTAACTTGTCTTTATTATTATTTATATCTGATGCATAGCTTAATTTCTCCTTGGATCAAATTCCAGATAATACTCTATTGTTAATTAAGTTCAAACTAATTGATCGTTAGAATTTGGCCAGTGAGCAAAGGAAATTGACTGTCCGAAAGTAGGTGTACTAAGCTATGTGAAGGGAAATTGCTTCATATATTTAATCAAAAAAATCTAAGGGTTATGTCATACTCATTTTTATGGTGTTGACGTCAGTTCTTGATGGAAAAGTAATATATTTGCAAATCCACAGTCTCATGCAATAATCACAAGCATCATTAATTGAAAATGCTTGAGATGAACAAAACTATTCCTAATTTCATAGTACTGTATGAAACTGTGTAAGTATAAAAATAGTTTATTTGTAAATATAACATGTTCATGTATTTCAGTAACATCAGTTTCATCAAATTTATCACCAACTTTACCATGCTACTATGAATCTTTCCGATATTTATTATGACGTTATATATATTCTGTGTATTCAATTTGACTTAACTTTTTAATAATATTTTTTCAGGAACTAAAAGAACATGCTAATCACTCTGGCTGAGTGGATGAATATTATTATTACACGTGTTATTTTTTAAAAATGATATGTAATGAGTTTAAATTTCCTGCAGGTTAATTTGTTGAATATTTTGTTTCATTTTGCACGCTTATACAGTTTGTAGTTGTGTGGGTGTCTTAGCCATAGGCCTTACCCAGTTCTCTTCATCATTACCATTCTCTCAACCTTTTAGAATGAGTATTGTACAATTGACTTGCCATTGTGAGGATAACATTTTAAGTAAGATAGCACTTAGGTGAGGAAGAGTTTTTATGATTTTTATGAAAGGGTTAAATAGTTTTGATTATTGGCTGTTAATCTGGGATTCTGAAGCACAAATAAATATGAATTTATTATAAGCTAAAATCGATATTTAAATTAAATTGTGAGCTAGTACTCGAAACACATTTTCCTTAAATGATTGCACATGCAAGAAATTTGGTTACAAACAACTTATTTTTACTTTATCATCAAAACTATTTACTTAATGAGAGTTACAGACGTTATTTAATGAGAGCTGGTTGCAAGTTACACAATATTTCTCCTGAGATAGGTTAAGTAAAGAAAGATGCGGTAAGGAAAGAAATATTAGTTAGCGAATCGCTGTCATTGTAGCCCTTTATACCGGTTCGTGGTAGGAATCATACAAAAATCAAAAACATTGAAGTCTTTGGATAAAAATACACATATCAATTTGAAATCAATGTTTAGTTCCCATTTGTGATTCGAATGCAACCAAGTGTACGAAGTTTAAGAGCATTGACCACTTGCCTAGGGAACCGGAGTATCTTATCTGAATCTTGAATTTCGCAATCATATCCAGTTTTCACGTATACTTTTTAATAGCTCTAATACAATTTAAAAATAACGTTTTTATTTTTGTATTTATTTTTACAAATTTATATGTGTTAAAAATATGCCATTTATGGATAGAATATGACAAAATAAATCTTGTATGTCGAAGAAGAAAATCTTTCCTGAAAATAAATTACATTTTATGTAAGCAGGAATTCCGCATATTTACATCTTTCAGCTAGCTAAAATTACCTGTAAGTATGAACAGAATTTTATTCTGCTGCAAAAAATGAAAAATGTTATGCTGGAAAAAAAGATGGATTGCACTGACACCTGCTGGATGAAAAATGTTAGATAAACTCGGGAAAACCTTGTACGTTTACCTTTTGCAACCGCTTTGCGTGTGAAAAATAATGCATACGTTTTATCAAGGGAACCATATTTTTCTATCAAAAACGACAAAAAATAGGGTACCGAAGGTATAGCTTCAAATAATGTCGTAAATATAATTACCAATTGTTTCCTTTTACATTCATCTCTCATTTATAAATATGACTATAAATCGTACGTACCGTAAATTAAAATCGTAAATTAAAGGAATATCTGTAGTACCCATAAATAAATTTAAAATGATGTATATAAGTATCTCACATACAAGTTAATGTATTATTAAAAAAATGTATATTTATTTAGTACTTTATATTTCTGCCATTTGAAGAAATTAAAAAACTGGTTTCATAATTGCAATAAATACAAAATATTAAATTTACCTTTGTCACGGTATAACAGGTAAGGCCAATCAATCAAAAATTGCTGTGTCACGATGATAAAAAGACACATTTTTGTTCAGTTTATTAAAGTGCCAGTTTTGACGACTAATATTTTCATTATTTAACTCTTGACTTTTTCGAGTGTCTCTCAAAGATTGTTTTCTTGACGAGCAAATCATAAGCAGTTTTAGAGCATTCTGTGAATAATCACTTTCATAAACTCGCGCAATTCTATAAAAATATTGTAAAGTATATTAACATAGTGTCCCAAAAAACTGTATGCTCAAAATGAATGATTATAAAGTTCATAATAACAATGAGTGTTTTTTTTTGTTGTCACTTATTTTCCGATTGATGGCCGTTATGTTCCAGACACTATTAGCAATACGAAGTAATAAATAGAAAAGTCTCAATAAGTACTTATTTTGGTATGTGTTTATATTTTTGTTCAATGGTTGCCCGTTGTTCGTTGACTGTTCGTTGACTGCTAGTTTTGTACAGTGAGTATATCTTTTATGTATCACTATAAAAATAGCCTGGCGTGAAGCCTGCTGATCGTAGAGAGTAGAATACTGAACCTCTTTGTCCAATCCATTTGTTCAGAAGAATCTCATAAAGAAGTTTTCAGATTTTCAGAAGCACTTAAGGATAAATTTTCTTTGTTCAAGACATTCGCAAATCACTTGCTAATGGAGAACCATACGTTTAATGCGGATGATGGGGTTAAACTGTTGCATAAAAACATGGGGGATCATAAATTATTTTATCAATAAATTTTGGAAATTAATAGAGCCCAGTTAAATTCCTTGCCGATTTTGAATGAGCAGCTGAACCTTCCTAATTCTCCGCTATTATATCCGATACGTTGAAACACCTAACAGATGTCACTAAATGTGGAATGATTGTATATATTTACCCATTCGTCGAATTACATCCCGTCAAAACCCACAATACTATTATAATTGTAAAATTACTGGTATTTCTAAAAGAAGTTGAAAAGCGGCAATTCGCCACTCTGTTAATATGGTGTTTACAAAATAAGGATTAGGGAGATTCCCGAAATTTTAACTCAGGTATCAGTGTGGCTCTCAGACGTATAATATCTTACCTCGTAAATAATATTTGTCGCATTTGTATCTTCTATATAAACGTTAGACACTGTTTACTGTCTCTCAGTTCGAGTCCATTCGTGTGCTCGAATGCCTGAAGATGCCGAAAGGCGAAACCCGGGTCGTTAGTGACAAAAGCCTGAAAAGGAATTAAAATTACGTGAACTGAGTGTGTATACATATCTTAGTGACACTCTGTACATAATTTTGAAAATGTATATCTACAATTGAAGATAAATTTTCCATAAACAATTAAATATACACCCAAAAAAGATTTTATGATTTATTTTGTATTTTTACAAGAAGTAAAATTATGGCCCTTTTTAACAGTCTTTATTGATAATAATAGCTGGTAATTATGCTATATTAGGAATGTTAACACTTTTCAGCGTAAATACATAAATATAATCAAAAAAGTTTTGCGACATATTACTCCAAGTTAAATGGCTACCCCAAATTTAATGTTCGAGCTTTCGAAGCTTTTTTCACAAGTTCGCAATTGTGAAGCATTTTTACATAATCACTAGATCCGCCTTTTAGGAGCCATCGTACAATGAGAGTCAGTTATTAAAAACATTTTTAAGAATTATATATGGAAGATGTATAAATTATTAATTTAACATTGAATGAATTAATTATAAATAGTATAAGTAATTGCAGCACATTCTTTTCCGATTCGCCATGCCTTTTAAACGGTTATTCAAAAATTCATTAAAACGGAAATTCTTAAATCTAGCTCAATTATTTTCATTATATGAAAAAGTTACAAATATAAATCAGTTTAATTTACACTTTAGAAATTTTATTAGCTTAAGTAATTGAAAGGCATATGATCAAAAAATAGAAGTGCTTGGAAGTTGACTAGACGATTGGTAGATTACGATATATTGTTGTTTGTCAAGTGATG
This sequence comes from Himalopsyche phryganea, assembly GCA_022494535.1. Taxonomy (NCBI): domain Eukaryota; kingdom Metazoa; phylum Arthropoda; class Insecta; order Trichoptera; family Rhyacophilidae; genus Himalopsyche; species Himalopsyche phryganea. The sequence goes on along the minus strand of JAGVSL010000018.1, from coordinate 1,447,521 downwards.
TCACTTAGATATGAATGTTATGTAACTGAATAAAAAATCCCAGTTGTAATAAATATTTGTTAAGATATCATGTTCAAATATTGTTTACTTATTTTCAATGTGGTAATTTGCAAATTTATTCAGTTAGGCAGACCTCAAAAACACGAGTGTATAGTAAAGTATTTTATAGACATATGGCCAAAGCACGTGACTGGTGTAAAATTGATTTTAGCGGTTATTGATAGCACGTGTTTATTATAATTATATTTTAGTTTGAAATAAGTAGATATAAATGAAGTAGAAAATATACTACGCACAATTTTTTTTCTAAAATCGTGTTTACATATTAAAAAATTATTTTTCTAGATGATAAATAATACAGATTTTATTCAAAAATGGTCGAGAACAACTGACGTAGGTGCTTAAGTATTTTTCTTTTGCATTTGTAAATATCATGGGCTGTCGTATTTTAGAGAAAAACATTTCACCAGTCACATTTTTACACAGAAAATGGGATAAAACATCGCCATGAATAGGGTAAATCCCGGACATCTTTTGAGATACATAACGCTACTAAAAACTTTTATGTTTGTAAATCCCTTTTTTGTGACCATGCTGAGTATCGTTTACCGTTTACCTGTTTACCGTAATATATCTTTAACGGGAGAGTGATCATGATGTTGGGACAGTTTTTTTCAGATAATCGTGTGTAGATTACTTCTACACACTTGTCGACCAAGTGTCAGCACATTATAACACATAAATCCTCCAAGTTTAGATAACTATAGCTACAAAGCCGTTTGTCGTGTGAATAAAGAAATATTCTAAAAGTGATTTTAATCTCACTGAAAGGATTTTATTTATTTTTTACTAGAAAATCATTATGAATTTCGTCTATATTTATATAGAACGCTTTTTTGTAGATTGTCTAAAATGCTTACTTTGTGAAAACTGTGATTTTAATTACTTTCACTTCTCATTGAAAACGTCTCCCACAGTACAAAGGGTACTCAATGGTTTCGATTTCACTCGGTCAACTAGTTGCAGCCATGTTTTTTTCACACCATTATGTTTTTAAATAAATTGCATTGGTGCTGAATAATGCTGGATAACAGCTTTGGTTGGAATAAGACCAAAGAATAAATCTGATGACGTCTGTTACAGAAGTTAAAATTTTCAAAAAACAAATAATCAATACATTATCTTTAAGTGACGAAGATGCGGCAGAAAAGAATTGATTTACTACTTATTTTGAAACATTTAGCATCCTAAAACGCCCCACTAATAAATAGTGGTTAGGTATGTATATTGCATAATAAAAATGTCAACCAGTATTACACTTTACATAGATCAGCTTATCTAGTTCAACACGGAGTTTAACCAATTTACTGTGTAATGTGCGAAATGAATGTATTTTTGTGAAATATAAACCAACTATACTTAAAACAGTAAAATTGATGTATCAAGTAAATTTAAGTCAAATGGAGTAATTTGTCGAAAATTTGAAAAAAGTACTTCGGCTTAATTAATAAAATACATAAATCATTAAATCCTATTTGAAATATCTGCCATGAAAATTGTTTATTATTACTGTTACATTAATGTTAATTTCCAACCTCTTGTTTTTGTAAGCAAGATTAATATTGTTTTTACTCACGTAAATGAATTGAAAAAAGTCAAAAGTAAATTAAGCAAATATATATTTAAGACCTTGTATGTTAAACGATCAAATGTTAATCATTTTGTGTTGAAATAATTAAGACAGGAAAAGACGAAAGATACATTAGTGACGCACCCAGAAGATCAATGCCAGACGTGTTTGAAGAAACATCAAAAGTTTCGGCTACAATGAAAACGAAATGTCGATTGTGTGGCGTCGCAGGTTATGACGCTTCCGTTTTGGCAATACTCCAAGAACGCTGCCTGATTTTTTTGGATGACACTAACAATCTGTCACCATATATTTAATTTATTTATTTATACAGTGAACGATTTAACTTATCATTTTTTTTGTCAAATAACACAATTAGCATCAACAGAATTTGTTTAACGATTACTATTTGTAAGTCAGTTAATTTGCCTTTCTATTCGGAGAGTGCAAGGACAGAGGAATGGGGCTTGGAATGGACTTGTTAAAAATTGTTCACGCTCTTTACACTCCGTTGTATGAATGGGATAAAGGGTGGTTGAAGTAGTTTCAAAATATCACAAACACTTATACTGCCTCGTTAAGTAAAACATAGGAATAACATGTTCAACGGTTCGTCAGAATCACATTTTCTTGCGTAAAATATATAAAATTCTCTAATTTATCATACTCCATACTTAATTCAATTTTGACATTTTCTATAATTACTGTATTGCAAGGTAGTTTAAATTTGGTAAGACGTAATTAATAGATTTGGAAATCTATGTACGAAATTTTTCAGTACGAGATTCGAACCAGTGACCCCGCAACAAAATTGATAAAAGCCCATCAGCGTTGACCACTCCGTTATACGAAAATTAATTGTAAGATAATCTTGCAAAAGATAATATCCAATTAAAATGATTATAAGAGATTAATTTCCTTTTGTACTTGTATGGAAAATTTAAGGCATACTAAATTCACGAAAATACCCTTTTTTCAAAATTGTTGAATATGAATTAACTCATTTTATTAGGATAATGTCATACGTGCTTAGCTTATTAATTAAAAGGGTAAAAAAGTGTTTGCTTTATAATGGTTGTAAGTAGAAAAGAATCAACCTAATTTTGTTGTAAGAATAATGTTTTGGTGAGCTTTATCATGTTTTATTTAGAGATTATTAAATTGTCATAAATGTCTTTAAATTTAATACTCAATGATCTAGTCGTAACAATGGTTATTTGTTATGTATGTTGACGATATTATGCTTATTAATTTTGATGAATTGAATAAAACTTTATTGATGTTTTAAGTATATTAAATAATTTTGAAATTAATTCAGGAGACGAGATATTATTACCAAACTTCTATATTTTTTGTATTATCTTTATAAAACAGGAGGATTAAGCTAGTGACTAAAAACAAGACTCTGATTAAATATTGTTATATTATAAATATTAACCTATTGTTCAAATATTCCTTGAAGACTAAACCATAATTTTGAAATAAACTTCGTGAACAAGGTATATATGTTAGATATAATTGAATCCCATAATGCTTATTCTATATGCTATTTAGGCTAAACGCAACCCTAAAATTATCCAACTGAAATCATGTCATAACATTACATATCTTCTTAATGAGAAAATACTTTCAAAATCACGAGGGTGATTTGTTAGGATGCGATTACAGTTAAATATGAAAACCTGTTTTGGCAGTGGAAAGTAAAAGCTTGATCTATGGCAAAAAGCGCTCGCTAAAAGCGCACTAAGGTCAAATTTCAACGCCACAGTTTTTCTAAGGTCAAAATATGATCGCAGTGTGTTTCAATTTGGACGTGAACGATGTTACAATAGCAAAAATGTTTTTGTAGGTCGCTTTTTTCTATTTATGTACTGCCTAAATTAAATAACAATCTTTTTTGAAAGGATAATAAAAACAATTTTCGAAAGAAAAGAACGAATTTCACTTGATTTATAGTGAATTAAATTAAGCTTTTATGAATTATATTACGGCTGTTTTCTAGGTAAAGTAGTATAACTGAGTTTTGTATCTTAAGATATTGTTTATTAAATTTATAAAATTAAATTAAATATTGATAACTTAGTTATTCCACTTGGTTGCGGAAAAACTAAGTTATCAATTTTTAATTCAATTTTATATACAAAAATGAACTTCCACATAGTTACCACCGAATCCATAGAAAATTTATAAAAGTTTATTTTTGCTTAAAGGAAAGTATGGAAATATTAAAATGATATTGACACTTAAAAGAAATACGTATATTTTTAGATTGGTATGGTTAAAATATTAAACAATAAATTATTTTCAATTTTACCAATCAAGTTCAAAAACCGGTATATAATTCAGCGGAAAAACTGTAATTAAGTGACATTTTTGACACCATAAATAACATCGCTGCAACAAATGCTGTTTTATTTTAAATCAGTAAGAAACATTTTAAGTAATTGTATAGTTTAATAACCAAGCCATATAATACATAAAATAATGATCAAAAACAAAGCTCTGGTTATAGTTCAATTGCTTATACTGTAAATTTTTAGTAGTATTTTCATCCTTCAGAAACTAAGCGAAATATATACGAATAGCTTCAGCTTTACTATTCGATATTTGAATAGTTGATAATGATGAATAGTTGAAATCTCTAGGAGGTGATAAAGGAATGAAAATAATAATCATGACTTTAATTATATTTTCAGCTATGTTCAAACAAAAGTATATGGAGAAAAATCATCTCAAAGTTTTTAGTGGAAATCGAGATCTTTTATCATTAACCAACTTACTATGTGATAGTTTTATATTTTAAAGATACTTTTTAATAAAGTGTTTCTGGAGTTTGCCCAGGACAATGATGTTTGACGGAAGACGTACTCGTCACGGATTCGAGTGGACGTATCCCGTTCTATCCTTTTCAAAAACGACTAGCAAAAGATTTCTTTCAAAGGATTGAGATTCTACAAGTACGCAAGGCGTGGCGTCTTGTTCTTTATCTGCGTTTTTAATCTCCTTTACAAAATTTGAAATGAAGATGAATAAAAATATTTTAATATTCCATTTCTCAAAGCCACGGTATCCGTTTTATAAAAAGTATTTTTGTTTCCACTGAATTTCCTTTTAATAAGATATATTTTATTTCCTTATAACGATATTAAATCAACCCATTTTACTAAATTAATTTTATTTAATAAAAACACATTTTTAATGAATATACTTTTATTTTATTTCATAATAGCACTAGTTATGCTGAACTGAAAATGTTAGTTCGATACTTTTATCTATACCTCTGCTACATATCAGTAGCTGAATAATGTCGGTGTTGTTGTAAAATAATATTATGAAATATAAATGATACAAAGCTTAACCATTATGTCAATGTCAGTAATGTTTTTCTACAAAGCTTTAATGTCTAACAATATATAATTAATCAGTTAAAATAAATCGAATGTATCTATGACAATAAGAATTTTATGCGTTTGAACTTATTAAGTAGCTGATAGTTAATAATTATTACAAATAAACTCACGAAGATGTGTATTTAAATGATAAAATATATTTATGCAAGGATATCCTACATTTAGATAAAAAGCAAAAACTTGAAGCCCTCTTAATCTTTTCTTCCTTTTCTTTTTTTCATATTCACTCAAAAATGACAGAAAAGACAGTCATCGAAGACACTTATTCACTGTAGAAATTAAAATTAAGAACAGTCTTTCAGGAAAGAATAGAAAGGGTAATAATAAATAAAAAAAAATAGTATTGCAATAAATAACGGTATTTGGCAATCGGAATCTTTAAATAATATACTATTTATTAAAATATTTTATTTTGTGTGTGGAAGGGAAAGAGAGTTAAATCAAGTTAAATATTCTAAAACAACTACACTAAAAAAGGACGAGTTGAATCAATGCCACCGAATTCTCAAAATTAATGTTTAAACATCACATTTTTCATCAAACTTCATTCAAATGCAAGTCTTGTTTTGAATCTCCTGAATAGTACCAATTTTAGTCTTAGAACCATTTTCCTTTGGCATACAGAATTATTCGTTTGAAAGAATTGCGAAATTAAGCACACTAAGCAGTCGATAAATAAATGTTAGCTTGCTATAATTTTTTAAGAATAGTTTTCGGAAGAAAATAACATTTATTATGTTGTTCTTGCTTAAAGAACATTTGTTAATAATTTAAAATTTCATTATTTATATTGTCATATTTTTAATATTGAATCAGTTGAGTTTTTGTTTTTAAATCAACTCGCCGGTTTTTCTTTCTACATTTATTTTGATCATTGAATACATATTACACTATTAAATGAAGTAATTAACGCGAATAACTAATTATCTCTATACGGCATTGTGTTCTATACTGTAAATTGGTAGTGAAATGACATCATAATTATAAAGATAAAACACGATACATAGAATTTTTGAAAACTTTCACACTAAATTGTGATCAGGATCGGTTTCAAACTCAGTTGACAGTAATGATTCTCTCAGATAAACAGCTTAATATATACATTTTGCAATAACTATTAGAAAATATATGTTATTTTTATAAAAAAAGCACTACGGTAAATGAAAAAGTTATATTCAACTTACATATTCGAAAAAATCTGCCACAGCCATCTATCGCTCCGCCTAATAAAAAAAATGTTTGAAGACATAGATGTATGCGTAATACATATTTTCATAAATTAATTAAGGCACAACATACGGGACTGTATTGGTAAATTTAATAAGAAGATCATATTAATACGTTAAATAAATACGAAATCGTGTAGGTTGACTTCATCTCGCCACAATTAAATACTTAATGCCAACACAAATGTTTAATATAAACAAACACGCAATGCTTAAAATATACTTCTAAATTGTTTTTGTTTCAGATTTTTATAACACAAAAGTAACTAAATAGCATTTTCTGTGCTACATGTCTTTGTTACTTAATAAATCGTATCATTACCCTACCCTACCTCAAGTGGATTTTTAAAAATAAAATTGTACTGGATAAAGTTGTTTAAATATGTCTTGTTTATTTAGAATACGCTGTTTTAAACAAAACCAGATTCATTGTATTTACACGGCATAAATATTTACACTTGAAAGTGATAAATAATAAAGTTGGCCCGTGAACAAACAAAGAAAATTTTTGCTATCAGTGTCTACGTAATTAAAATTATAATTGGTATTAATTGTGAAATTTAATACGAATTTAGATCAATTTTCTTTGAAAATACATATGTAGCAAGCAAATATTTTTCTTAGATTATCAATACGCATAAGGAGCACATAAAGTTTAGTAAAAAATGTTATTTATAACACAATTTTCATTTTTTGTGAAAATTAAACGTGTCTTTAAAAACATAATGAAAAATTGCAAGAATAACACATTTTGAGTAAAAAGAGGGATTGATACTTTTTAAAAACTATGTTCACATTCAATCATGGCTTGACAATTTTTATTTTGTGTGTTTGAGTCACAAATATTGATAATTGATTTAGAAAATAAATTATATACAACACTGCTAATTCTGAAAATGACTTAAATACATTTTTTATTTTTATTGTGATGTGAGACATTAAAAAATTTTTAAATGAAGTTAAGTAAATTAAAGGAAAACTTTAATTAAGTCGTATAAATTGTTTTGGCAACTTTACAGAAACCAATGTTTTACATTTTTTTTCAGTGTTTGGCGGTTACTCTATGGAAATCATTTGCAATTTGTTACAAAAATAAAAATTCCGTATTATTTCAGTTGTTGTGTAACTAGGCATCAACACGTGTTTCGCTATTTTGTGAAACATTTTCAGTTTGACTGACGAAAATTACAATTTTATGGATATAGTTTTGGAGACCAGCCAATCAGGATATGAAATTATTTTCAAATAACACAATACAGGTAAAAATTATTAATTGTTGAGAAGGATTTTTATGCACATCGGTTACGAAACAAAATTAAAAATTCTACTTCAATAAACCATATTAAATGTTAATTCTAGGGGCATAACGAGAGCGATTAGCTAACCACTAGTCCTGTCATAGCCCTATCCTTCTATCCCTACTCTCTTCGAAAAATAAAAGAGAGGTTGAGCAACTGAGTGACAAGCAGTTCTCGTAGAAAATCTGTCAAGATACCTCCATTAGGAGACCATATGCTCCACATTGGGAGCGGACATGGAAAAAAAAATATTATTTTCTATTCAAAGATTTGATTTCTTGAAAAATACGTTTGTATTACGCTAAGTCGTATTTGAACTTTAGGATTTCCTACTAAAAAAGAAAAATAATATTATTTATCTACCGATAAGGTACAGCGTGGGAAAAATACAATGAATGTCTAATTTCCGTTCACTCCGCAAATTCTTAATACTTAAAAATGAGTATTGTAATCATGTAATGTTGTAAAATGAATTTAACTTAGAAAGGATTTGGGTCCCTTATTCATTTTATTTTCTTTTGGGGAAAATAATATTATAGTTGAATGTACTCACTCACCCATCATTGTAACCAGTTTTAACCAATGTGTTATTCTGATAAGCAGAACATACAGTATATTAGATCCTATCACATGAGCCTAAGAGCTGACTCTTTTTTTTAAAATTATGTGTCAATTTTATGCAAAAAAGTATTATAAAAATATTGTAAATTTTATGCTTGTCAAATGTCCTTTATTCGTTTTAATACAAAATCTAGAATACAAATACAGACTCGTTCGTCATTTATTAATTGTCAAAAACTGAAAGACCACGATGCTTTTGCAGGAATATGTATCTAATTAGTTTGGTTAAATTCAGTGGGCAGAAAAACTTCCCAGATATGGTAAAAAACTACTCTGTGAAACTGGTTTTCGGCATATTCTTCTAGAGTTTTTAAATTAATATTCAAAGTTCATTTTTAATATGCGAAAATAAAATAGATCTCAGTCAGAAACATTTAATTTACTATACTAGTTCGTTTATATGGAAACAAGGAGTTGGATTATATGGAGTCATTTGAAATAGTGACATCATTGTATCGCTAGTACTTAAACATTCGAAATTCAATATTCTCCGTCTCAGAATTGGTGTAGTACTTATGTTGTGCTGTTTACCTCGAGGCAGAATATTTACATATAAAATATATCAATAGAAGAATATGGAACTTTTTGAAAAACTGTTTAATTAATTGTTATGATTATGTTATTTCTCATTAATATTATGGAGATCTTTGTCTGTAAGTAAATAAATCATCTCCCACTTTCATAGAAAGAAGGAGTAAGTGTCATTCAATAGTTTCACATTCAAGAAATAAAAATAGTTTATAAGATAACCGTTTAAGATATTTAATATCACAATCAGCAATAACAGTTTTTTTGTTAAAATGACTGCTCATTAAAATATTAATTATTTAGATGGTTTAAATTATATTACCATCACCTTGGATTTAAAGGTGGTCCTGTGGCTGACTTTAAATGCTATTCATGGTTTTTCTATCCGAAGGCATGTTTATCTGAGATGTTTTATACCTCCACCCCCCAAGCATCTCTTGCCGATCGACAAGCAGTTCATGCTTCATCATTCTTTTTCCCCTACCATTTTGCGTGGTTCACATACAACCAGTTTTCTTAAAAAATAAATAATGTTGAGATGCTCAATCAGGAGTTCATATGCATATTCAACGTAAAGATGGTTTAATAAAACAAACACTACATTTATAATCACGAAATACGTCAGTTCAAAGCGTTTAAGATTAATTCAAGCCAATTACCGCTAGTATAATATTATTAACATTTATTAAATCCGTTGCCGCTGTATAGATTATATTTGCAAATTAAAAGGAAAATAGTATCAAATTATTACTGTCAGTTAATCTTTGAATTACATTTTATTTGAAAAGTAATCAATTTGTTTTAATTTAGAATAAAAGGAATGTTCTTTCTAACACATACATATATGAAACCTATGATTTAGAAGACAAGGCTCTTTAAGACAATAGTAATAATTATTTGTTTATTATGCATACAATAAAACGATTCTATTAACAAGGGAATCCTCTCAATTTCGACTCTCGAAAATGCAAATGATTGTCAATGAATGAAAAAATTTGTATGCAAATTGTTGGATGACACTTAGTAAAGCAAATATTATTATGAACCTGGATATTTATAAAAGTTTACATACTTATTTGCAATTTAAAGAAATATAATTTATTCACTGTTTATTTAGCAAATATCATTGAAGTTATATGTATTATTATCGATGTTCGCAAGACAACTATAAACGGCAATATATAAATACTCATGTTAGTCAATGAACAAACTAATATAACATATTTTTATCACCACGCACATTTCAAAATGATGCGTTATTAATTTTGGTCTAGATATACTTATAATATTGTAGAAAAAAATATTATTATATTGTATTTGGTGAAAATTCTCATTCAATTTTCCCTTTCAGTGTGGGTGTATAAGGATATTCCTAGTAAAATTGGTTGTTAACAAATCTTACTCTGTCCCGTTTCCAGTTCATTCATTCATATAAATACATTATCGAAAGTATTCAATAAATAAAAGATAACATTTTAATGAATGTTAGATTTACATTAAAGAAATATCTTTTTTTTTCATATTTAACAAAAAAAAGGTAAAACTTCTGATAAACAAAAACTTGACACAGAAAGATAATTTTTATCGTGAGTTAATAATTTAACGAAAAATATCTTTTGACAGATAACGCTACATCTGTAGTACAGGAGAGTAAAAAAATCTCAAAGACTTTTAGTATCATCATTATTGTATTCGTATTAAAGTTAATATATAATTTACGTTTATATTTAATCATGCCCACTCCCAATGTGGAGTGGGCATGATATATCTCAAAAAAATCTTTTTACACGAATTCGTTGTTACTCAGTTGGTTAAACTATATTTTTTAATCCGACCAGAGTAGGATAGTAGGATAGAAAGATAGGGCTAGGATATAATTTGTGGTTAGCTGATCGCTCTCACAACCCCCGTTTTTAGGATCGGTAGGAATTTAGACATAACAAAGATTGATGCCTTCGAACAAAAATTGATAAATTAATTTATAAAATTCTCTATACTCTGAATCGAGCCAGTGATTCAATCCAATGACGTTAACTACTGCACCATGGTCCTGGTAATATTAAGGTTAACATAAATATTATAATATGTACATTTTTGAGCAAGCTTTTACATTGATTTTATTTTTGATTTTACCTAAAGCTTCAACGTGGCATTTAAATATCATATCAGGTATTTCCGCAGTTTCGCGCTTTGTTCTCAATGCCGAGTATATTTATAATTCGCGTTTTACAAAAACCACAGAATGTCAAACCTCAAATATAATGAACCACGTAATATTCAACAGATTCTCTAATAAATCCACACATTACAAGCTAATTTGTAAGCGTTGGTTTTACCGTACCTGTACACTCAGAATATACGATATGTTTATAAATAATGCAGTTTAGTGAAAAGAATTCAGCTCAGTTTATTTCGTATTTTTTAATTTCAGTTTCATTTCAAATTTAAATCATCATTTTATACTGTCCAAGGAATATAATATATATATATACTGTTATTTAAAAAAAAAGTATCTTACTGGTATTGTTTGTTCCCTATGGTAAAACGAACATCACCTCGTATTACTGATATAGCATTTTCGCATCACACTACTGTGTCCCTTGATTCAAAATGTAAGAAGGAAAACTAACATATGTTTTCTTTATATAATGAAGACGTATTTTCCTCAAAGATCAATAATTAACGGCATTAAATTCATTTATTGCCAGTGCCAAAGTGTGAAAGTATGAAACAACTGGGCAATAATATATTACATACAGAAATTATTGTGTATTAAAAGTAAAAAGTTATTACGAAACAGCTTTTAATCAAGCAGTTTATATGGCGAACACGTTTTAATAAAAGTTATAGGTGAACCATTGTTAGACTTTTGGTAGAAGTCGCCGAAAACGAATGAATCATTGGGATAATAAGCCTAGTTAAATAATGTATATCCTTTCCAATAATTCAAAAACAAGAAAAACTTCTGTAAAAATAGTGTATTTCGTACAAGATACCGTGTCAAATATTATTTATTTAAGTATATCGCTTTCTTCAGGATTATATTTACACGGACTTAAGGTCGATTCAATTTAAAAACCCAAAGAGAAATAAAAGTTTGTTCAAAGAAATATATACAACTTTAATATCGATTTTTACACTATAATACTTTTGAAAATATTAAAATATGTACGGTTCACTGATAAGTGATGAGTAAACAGCAATAATTACGATTAAAACACGTGTGAAATTATAAATTATAAACTATACCAATTTTTATTTCTTTATCAAAAAGCTTAAGTTATTGCTTAGATTATTTTAATAATAACAAATTAAATTTATCAACAAACAAAAATAATAAAATAACGATCTAGGAAAAATAATAAAATTATATGTTCAATACTGAGAATATTATTTTTTATATATATAGAATATTATTTTTTATGTACATAATAATATAATACATATTTTTTAACATTTTATTAGTCTGATCAATTGTCGCAATAAACATTTATTTTTATTTTCGAGTGGTAAAAAAATAAGTTTTTGAATGCGATCACAAAACCGTTTTTGAAATTCTTTGAAACCCGTGAAAAATACAGTTGATAAGCTTGTTGAATCGGTATCAATCATTCATAATTTGAATCCATTTTTGCTGAAATTGTTTTGTTTTTGATACCTATTTTTGTAAACCTGAAAATATTTTTTAAATATTAAAGGAATTATGTTTAAATAAACATTTTGGTGGTGTAACGACTTGGTGTAATTGGTAAAATGTGAAATTTTATATTAAATACTTTGATGATAAGAAAATGATTAATAGAGTATAAATTAAAATGAATAAAAAAGTAGTTTTTTAAAAGTGTATATAAATAAAATAAAAAATACTTAATCTTACTTATAGCAGATCATACTGTTATAGAGATAAATATAATTGCTTAACTTTGTTTGCTTTTGTTTATTCAAAGTTATAAATGACAATATTTATATTACTTAAATCATTAAAAAAATTCTATCGAATAGAAAATAATACTAACGAACGGAATATACAATAATCGGTATGTTATTCTAGTCTAAAATACGAATTTAAAATTTTAATAATGATTCTCATAATATATGACGTATTAAATTGTCAAATTGATTTCGTTTAACACAAAATCACATATTTTCATTACCGAGCGTTGAAAATATAATATGTTATAAATTCTAAAATACGCTTGTCAGGATGTCATGCCGCCCACCAATTTTGATTCGACTGACAGCATCCGTTTATAACGCAAGTTTTAATTTTATGTATGAACTGTTAACCCATTAATATTCATTGTCTCAACATGAAAACCATTTTTATCGCAAGAAATATATTTTTTATAAAATTTCACAAACCTTTAAAATTACTCAGTTAAGATTCCTTATTTTCTTTATTGAGAGCAGACATGTTAAACAAATGAGATCAATATTTGTTTAAATAAATTATAGTTTAGCCATAATAAAATCGATACTGTCAAAAAATCGGTAACATTATTTATTTTTCGTAAAATTAATTTTTATTGCATTGTTTTTTATTATTAATGATTTTGAGAAATATTCTTTTTAACATGTAATAAAATTAATACAATTGTTTGTAAGTGATTAAATAGAAAGTAAAAATAGTAACATGAATAACTTATCATATTGATTGTACATGCATTTTTATTTTTAATGGGACTGATGGGTCGAAAAACCAAAACGTCTGATGGTATATAAATATTTGAATACGTGCCAATAGACTCGGTAATAAATAAAGAAACTGTTATGTATATGTCAATTTTTGTGAATAAATTCATCATTTTTAAGTACTTGCTTTCAACATTTTAATATCAAACTAATTTTATAAAATATCCGTTTTTCTTCAGAATTATTAGACAATTCGCTTATAACAAATGGCAAACTGTATTTTTGTAAGTCGATAAATAATTATCTGCGAAAATTTAGTCGTATTGTAATTATTTTGGTATTGATTTCTAAAGTTCAACAATTCGGCAGCAAGAAGATTATCTTGAAAACCAATGGCTTACATAAATTAATATCTATATCGTATTTGACCATATCAATTTTGTTATTAAGAAAAATACGTAAACAAAATATTTTTTTATTGATACAAGAATGAGCGTTTTCCTTTACTAAATTTAATTAATTCACGCATAAAAAGAAGAAAATAATGTAATGTTTAAAAGTAGGAATAAACCATATTATATCAAAGGTATCCTCAAACTAAAAAGATAAAAACATTATAATTTATAGAAGAAATCGTATGCCTGTTTATAAATAAGAAAAGTTAAGTATCACAAGTTGTGTTTTGATGCTGATATTTACACCTGCTATTATTAAAGTGGTTAAAATACTTATTTGATGGCC